>LR991079.1:0-1384730 GCA_905163555.1 Notocelia uddmanniana
AAATAAAAAACTTATCACAAGGATAAAAATACAGAAAAGTGCTTAAATATACTAGGCACGTAAAACGAACCATAAATGTACAATTTGGCAACACCACACAAGCCGTCAACCGTCAAGTGTCAACGTCAGAGTCATCAGCTGTCAAAACACCGTGAGGTAGTTAAGACACAGCCGGGACAATATAAAGTAACAGTTCAATAACAAGTGTACAAGAAAACTTAAAGAGGGTACGTAAATATAAGTGAGTGATAAAGTGACCAAATTAAAGAGTCAGGCTTACTTACAGTAAAAAACGAAACAAAATTAAGAGAACACTACCTAATCAAGTTACGTACTAACACTTGGTTTTAGTAGCAGCAGCTCGTTTCGGCCAGGTTTTCGGAGGCAGCTTCTCGGGATCGCTGTTTACGGACTTGTGAACAGTATCAGCACTCTGGGCAGAGGAAATAGCAAGCGCTGGAGCATTCGGAATAGCTCTAAGCTGGGCGAGGCTGACAACACGCCGGCGCACACCGCTCGAATCCAATATATGCACAACGCCGTCCCAGGTCCAACATTTTCGTATGCCGAAACGCTCACGAGCCGCCATGAAAGTGTCTTGACGTGACCTAGTCAAGAACTCTGAAATAGTTATCCCAGAGCCCTTTAATGCAACTTTTCCAAACCACAACTTGTCCCGGACGGCACTATCACAAAACTTCACTACAATAGCCCTAGGCTTGCTGCTTCGCGGACGACCAAGTCGATGGCATCTTTTAATTGCTTCTTTAGTGAAGTCGCTCTGGATGGTCTTGAGGTGTTCGGCAACAAGAGTGATTGTGTTCTCGCCCTCACCCTCCGGGACGCCGTGAACTACAAGCATCTTGCGCCTGGACCGCATTTCAATTTGGTCGACTTGTTGTGAGATGACTTCCACTTGCTGCGAGATGACCTCCACCTGCCTCTGAAGCATGTTGAGTGACTCCAACATCGAGGCTTTGAACGCCATGAACTCTGCCCTGATGGATGCTGCAGAGGGGTTGGTTGGTCCGGCCTTGTCCAAGTCACTTTGAAACTCAGCCATTCTGCTGTGAAATGTCTGAACTAATTCTGTTATGGTGTCCTTAATTGAATCAACTTGTGCCATTGTGAATGTTGTGTGCCACAAAATGTCAAAAGTGAATTATTTATGTTCTTCCTGGAGTAAAGCTATGAATACTGCTGGTAGGTGAATATTGTTAGTTAAACATTAATTTTAAGTGATTTGGTAAGTAAATACTTACTTGAAATATTTTTAAACTGTAAATTATCTAAACTGTGATGTGTGTTCTTTTATTCACCTACCCGAAAAAAAAAAAAAAAAAAAAAAAAAACATTTTAATATAGTCTTTGAACACATTTAACTATTGTATTAATTTTAAATGATAAATAATAAACTATCTCGATGTTAACGAGATGTAAACTAGCTCGATGTAGCCGAGTTCGTACTCAGTAACACGGGAGTTAAGATTATGCCGCAAAAAATACTATGAAGCAAGACAAGGAGTATGAGGCGTTTAAGTTTTTAATACCTGAAGATAAATTGACTGTTTTTCTGAATGAAGGTCTATGGCCAAGAGATGTTGTTTTTCGTCAATACATTAGGATTGACATGAGATTTATTCGTCAAAAGCCGAGATCATCTCCGAGTTTAACGAGTGTTTATAAAGCTAAAACGCACAAAACAATCACATTAATTGAAAATGGCGGGTGGTAATTTAAAGTTATTAAGTTTCAACTGCAAGAATATCAAAGATCTATAGATTGTGTAAGGGACCTCTGTAAAGTTGCTGACATTATAGCCTTACAGGAAACTTGGATTCTAGAATACGACCTGGCTGTCCTGGAAACTATTAGTAGTGAATTTTCATTTACCGGCCGGTCAGCAGTTGATACGTCAAAAGGGGTGCTTAGGGGTAGGCCACACGGAGGTGTCACCATCCTGTGGAGGAAAGCCGTGTTCCCGATGCGTGTCAGTGATATCATGTGGTAGTGTGCGTCTATCCGCGATAAAGATAAAAAACAATGAGCGCTCAATGTTAGTGTTCTCCGTATACATGCCTAGTAGTAACGTACCAACTCATTGGACAACTTAGTCGAATTTACAGAGTGCCTAAGTGAAGTGGTGGCGATCGTTGAAAACAATAATGTGGAATCGGTATTTATTCTTGGAGATTTTAAGTATTTTAACGCTCATCCGGGTGAGTTATTTGCTAATGAACTTTTAGACTTTTGTGTAGACTTTTTTGATGCTTGTGATATGTTCCTCCAGAGAAGTCGAAAATATTATGATGTCATCCATGTATACGACACATATTTCGTTGGTAAGCCCGCGAAGAACATTCTCCATAGTCCTTTGGAATGTTGATGGAGCGTTTTTCAGTCCAAAGCGCATGCGACAGTACTCGTAGTGTCCATTATTCACTGTAAATGCAGTTTTTTGGATGTCATTGGGATCCATTTCGATTTGGTGGTATCCGCTAGCCAAATCAAGCGTCGTGAAGTATTGACAACGGCCTAGTTTGTCGAGAACGTCTGAAATGTTTGGAATAGGATAGCGGTCACTTATAGTTTTTTTATTTAATTTTCGGTAGTCCACCACAAGACGCCACTTTTGTTGTCCTGATGCGTCCTTCTTTTTCTTAACTATCCATATAGGAGAGGACCATGGTGATTCGGAGGGTTGTATTATTTTTTGTTGAAGCATTTTATCAATTTGAGATTTGACTTCTTCTTTGTGAATATGAGGGTACCTGTACGATTTTGTGTATACTGGGATTTCATCGGTGGTACGAATCTTGTGTTTTACCATATTAGTAAATGTTAAGGGGCAATCCTCATTGTAAAATATTTATTTATTTATTTATTTATTTAACCAACTTACATTAACAGTTTCACCATACATGTAAGTTATAGGTTAGGTACATGTCAAACTTATAACTAGATATTAAATATTGAGCTATACATTATCAAATTCAACTAATATATTTACCTACTTATATTCTTACATTATTAAGCTACGCTAACCTACACATTATTGATCTACACTAATCTATATTTTAATAGGTTACACTAAGTTATGGTTGAGCGTGTAGAGATCGACTCCAGATAACGAGCTGCTGTGGCCAGGAAACTCGGTTCCGTTTGTGAAAATATGTCCAGGGAGGAATTATGCAGAAGGATGTTATTAATGTGGTCTAGTGCTATATACAAAGGACTAGTGACTAAAGTGCTGGTGTTGGGAATTACAAAAAGGGGGGTGGCGCGAGGACGAAGGGTTGTCCTTGCAAAAAGCGTTGGTACTTTAAGATGGATGTATTGCAGTAGCCACGGGTTTAGTATTGAGCCGCGAATCAACCTAAAAACATATTTAACCGCTGCGAGTTGCCTACGCACTTCGAGGCTTTGGTAAGAGACCATTCCTAAGACAAACGGTGTGGGGTACATGTACGGATAATAACCATGTGCTTTTAAATACAAGTATCTAATAAATGACTTTTGGATTTTTTCAAGTTGGAGAATGTATTTATTTTCGTGCGGATTCCAGACAGTGCAGTTAAATTCCAGCTGGCTCCGCACAAAAGCATTATATAGTAAGGTAATGACGCGGCGGCTATGAAAATGTTTTGACTGACGCATGACGAAACCAAGGGCCCCTCGGGACTTCTTGCAGATCTCGATAATATTTTGGTTAAACGTGATTTGGGAATCAAAGCATGTGCCAAGGTCACGCACAGATTTAACACCTTGCAATGCCTCGCCGTTTAATGTGTAGGACCTGAGAAGGGCCTTAGACGTCATCCCATATGTCATGAAAGCACATTTGCTTGTGTTTAGTTGTAAGCTGTTAGCTAATCCCCATCGATGGACATTATCGATATCAGCTTGGAGCTTGATCTGGTCAGATGGGCCATGAATTGGCATAGCGAGCTTGACATCATCAGCGAACATCAGAATTGCCGAATGTTTGATGTAGTCGGGTAGGTCATTAATCGTTATTAAAAATAACAATGGCCCTAGGCTACTTCCTTGACCAATGCCTGAGGAGACAAGATATGATGCCGATTCAGCTGTATTATAGATCACATATTGCTTGCGTTCAGATAAATAACTACTGAAGAGCTCCAAAAGTAACTCTGAAAATCCTGACTTAGCCAGTTTTTGCAATAGAATATCACAATTAATCCTATCAAAAGCTTTTTGAAAGTCTAAATAAATTACATCTACTTGTTTTCTGGCATCTAGGTGATGGGCTATGTAAGTCACATGATTAAGGAGATTGGACGCTGTCGATCGGTTAGGCAAGAACCCGTGTTGTGAGTCTGTAAAACACCCACGCAACTGGTGATATATTTTGTTGTATAGGATAGACTCGAAAACTTTCCCGAACACAGAAAGAATAGCAATTGGCCTATAATTTTTAACATCAGACTTAGAGCCGCTTTTATGAATTGGAAGTACTTTTGATATTTTCCAGAGTGAGGGATAAGTGTGCGTTTTAATGGCCAAGTTGAAGATAAATGACAATGGTGCAACGAAAGCATCACAACAGTCACGAACAATATATTGAGGGATGGAGTCTGGGCCCTGTGTGCTCTTGGGAGCCAATCGCTTTAAAGCTTTTCGTACATCACCGTCATCCACGTGATCGACAGTTACTAAGAGGTGGGAAGTATCCCAGTGTTTTAGGGCAGTATGTACATCTAATGTAGGGGCATCTGGGAAGAATACGCTGCTAAAGTAATTTGAAAACTTTTCAGCTACTTGGTCTGAAGGCAAGTCACCAAATACGGCTTTTTCATTATTCATTCTGTTGCTTTTTACATAGGACCAGAACGATGTAACGTCTTGCCTGATATTCAATTGAATGCGCTTATTGTACATCTCAAAGCTCTGGTCCGCACTCACTTTTGTCTGACGTCTGTAATATGTAAACAGGGCATAATTGAGTTGATCATTTGTCTGTTTGAACAATTTGTGATATTGGTTTTTCAATTTGTTTAATCTAATAGTTTCCGGAGTGAACCATATTGGGTACTGAGTTTTTTGCATTCTGTGAGCCTTAAAAGGCTAATATATCACTGTATTCTTTGCATAATTTTGTAATTTTTTGTCTCTCTTCGGAATTCATGTGATCGGTTCTAAGAAGAGCTTCAATATTTGTAGATTTTGGAAGAGGAGTTTCAATGCTGTAGCATTCGAAATTATTTTTTATTGGTAGGGAGTTTATGGGAGATGTAAGACTCACAATAGCGTCGTTACAGGTTGGGTTGCTAAGCTCAATATAGGCATAGCTTTTATCAGATCGTGTTATTAGTGCTGGCATAATACACTGGTTGAAGGTCATTTCAGGTACGAAAATATCCCCATCCTTTGTGCTCACAGGCACCTTAAAAATACTGGTGCTTTTGGCTTTGACAACGGCTTCGAACATGTTGTGAACACCGGTTTCCATCATTTGAATTGGATTTTTAGCATGCTCGGTTAAAAGTTCCCTCTTTGAAAGGTTTACACAAGATTCCAATTTTTCTAATAGATCTAAGCCGATTAGACCATCGAAAACGTTATGAAATTTATAAACGTGAAATTTATAATATTTATCTGAATTAAATTCGCTAAATAGCGGCAGATTGATGGTAAATTTGTGATGAGTAGTGCAATGCACGTTGGTGACTGAAAAGGGTTCATGGTTCATTTGAAAATGTGGATAATATTTTTTGACTACTTCGGGGGATAGAAAAGATTGATTTGAACCTGTGTCAATAAGTAGCTTGAGCGGAGGGTTGCTTATTTGAATATAAGGAAGCTGTCTTTTTGAATGAACATTGACTTGTATTACGTTTCCTCGTTTTGGTTTGAAACCTGGTAAAAAAATTTGATCGTTGCAGGTCTCATGAGTTACATTATTTTCGGGTGACAGGTCGCATTCGTATGCTTGATCGTATGTAATTGGAACGAGTGCCGGTTGGTAATTATTAGGGTTGTATTCATCGGAAAATTCGGGATTCTCCATTTCATGCAGGTTCAGTTCTTCAAAAGCAAAATCTGGATACTGTCCAATGTTTTGGAAATAATTTGGCTGCCTTGTATTTAGTTGCTGTGGTCGAAAATTCGGATTCGGAATGAACCTTGGAGTATAATTTCTAGTTGTATTTTGGTGTGAGATCTCGCTCATACGAGGAGTATTATTATTATTTCTTGGTGCTGTAACGGAACACAATTAGGCTACAAAAACACGTGTTATTAAAATACCTATATGAAGGAAAAGTAGTTTTAATAAGCTGGATGAGCATAGTAACGTTTACCCTACTAGCTTCGGCCTCATATGTCGTGGATTTGTCGTGTATTTGTCCGTCATATGTCGTAGATTTGTCGTGCATTTGTCGGGGATTTGTCCGACATATGTCGTGGATTTGTCGTAGATGTGTCGGGGATTTGTCCGATATTTGTCGGACATGTGTCGTGCATTTGTCTGAGATGTTAGAGTATATAAAGGGGCGCGAAGTTTTATTGACGGCACTTAGAATTCGACATTCAGACTGACAAGGTCTCTGGTCTTCGCAATAATATATACTTGGTGGGTTATTCTATTGATTTAAAAGTGGTTCTTCTTCGTGAGGGGACTCTCTTCATGTTGAGGAATCAGTTTTTAAGTAATATATTGAATATTTCCTCGGGGTTTAAGAGTTTATTTAATTTGATTTAAATGACCAGAATCTTGTCCAGGCACCAGTTTTGCCTGAGGGGTCTTGCTCGCCTAACGGTGCCAATGAGCAGGGTTCAGAGTCTTTAGTTACCAGATCTAAGGGTGGTCTGGCGTCTACCTTTTACCTACATGGAGACGAATCAAATCCCTTACGTTCCTTCAATGCCCAGCTGACAACGTAGACATGGCTGCCAATATGGGGTCTCAGCATAGAGGTGTATACCTCGCTTGTCGAAATTGTTCAGTATTTGAGGAACGGTCTTGTTAAATATATTTATATATAAAACTTATATACACAATAGGGCGTCTTACTCACTGTATCCTAGCCTGCGGGCGCAGTGGGGGGAGACAACCAACACAGGCCTTTAGCATTGCAATTCTCAGTTTAGCCGACTGAACTTTCGCTGCATAGGTTAGGGATTCGCAGTCAAAAGAGCTGGTTCTGGTAAGGGATTTATGCTCTTTCAGTTTAGCGAGTTTCCTGGGGAACAGTAGGGTAGCTTCACACACAATTATTTGGGAAGTAGGGTTTAGTAATTTATTTTAGGTTTGCCGTTAATTTGGGGTTTTGGGAATATTTCGCTGTGGTAAAGTTATCATTTTTGGTATAAATAATGATGGTTTCTGTTAGAGTTGAGATTACTAGATAAATGATTAACATTTACTCAGCATAAGCTAATTTAGTGACTAACTGAGCAGATCACTAAAGTTAGCTTTTACAAAGTGACAAGCAGAGCAGTTCACTGGGATAAGCTAATTTAGTGACAAGCTGAGCAGATCATTGAATTTAGCTTTCCATTGAGACAAGCTGAGCAGTTCTCTGTGTTAATTTATATTAATGACTAGCTGAGCAGTTCGTTGAATTAAGCTCTTCATGTGAATAGCAGAGCAGTTCACATGATAGGCTATTCGGAGACAAGCTGAGCAGTTCATTGAATCAGGCATCTTAAGTGACGAGCCGAGCAATTCACTTCTTTTAGCTTATTTAAAGGTCTGGTAGAGCAGTTCATAAGTATTAGGGAACGAGGAGTAGGGAGGGTAGGTTATTCAGGGTCAGGGCCAGATTCTGGCGAGGAATCACCAGGATTTCGCCCGCTTCCGATGATGAGGCCTTGCGGCGATTCTCCTCATCATACGGCGCGTCTTCCGAAGCGCTAGTAGATGCATTTGCTAGGTAGAACCATATTCTTATGGTTTAGTCTCTTTTACAAACTGATTTTATCCCGAGCGCTCCTAAAGGCCATCCGAACGAATTGATCGGATAAGCCTAGCAGAGTACTCCTGTTAAAGTAACTTAGGTCATTTGGACGAAATTGTCTTACACTCCGCATAGTGAAATAAAAAGATTGGCGGGGGCTTGTCCATGTCTAAGGTCGAGAGCCACGGGTCTCTGGTTAGTACCGGAGGGGGATAGCAATCCCTAGGGCGGCTGGAGGAGCCCTACCTTACACCAATCAATAAAATTTATTATATTTATACGAACCTGTAAATAAGCAATACATAACAGGATATGAGCTATTCGGAAGTTAGGTACATAGAGCTTGTAGGGATGGCAAATCTCCGTATTCTAGGTCAATTTCTTTGGATAGGATCTTATATAATTGGTTACTATTTTATCATTAATAATTCCTATAAATTTATATTTCTCTTAACTTCGGTATTAACGTAATTTCATTGAGGTATAGGCTGAGTAAGGTACTAGGTAACGATAGTAGTGTTTCAGCAAAGGAAAGAGGAGTTCAATACCTGACAAATATTCGCATTAAAGATTCAGGGTTTCTTACGGTTCACAAATCTTCGGGGTCCTACCTAGACGATTCACTTTGGCCAGTACGTAATTTTATCCTGGGTTTTAACAGTCATTAGTTTTAATATTTCAATTATTTAATTAATTCATATTAGGGAGGTATTGGGGGTTTATTTATATTAAGAGGAAGGGGGGATCGTTACATTTTGGTGCCGTGACCAGGATAAAATAGGCTGTTACCAGGATAAAATAGGCTGTTACCAGGATGGTATGTCCAGGATGTTACCAGGATAAGTAATAAAAATATTCAAGTAGCCTTTGGGCTACATTTTGTTGCCGTGAAATGGAGTGCGGTTTTGTCAAGGTTTTGAACTTCTTCTAATAGTAACATAGGGACTTTTAGTTTGGACCAATTTAGGTTAATACACGAAATAAAAGCTTGAGGGCCAGCTCAGAAAATCTTTAGAACCTTTTTGTTGTTAGAAAAAATAATATTGATACGTATATAGGGGTCAAAAATTTCAATTTCATACTTGTTTTAGAATCTGGGGAGAAAAAGAAATTGGGTAAATCATCACTTTACTCATATCCGACTAAAAGGATGATGGACATTTCGAATTTCATGTCTATTTTTAATTTTAAGAAAGAAGAAAACCCAGGGGTTTATATTATATATAAGATTCTGTTAAAGAGATTTTTAGCTAAACACATAAAATCTGAGACAAGAAATACCTAATAGATAATCTTTATTTGATTAATGCCTTAAACTAATTAGAATTGCTAAAGCGGAGGGCAGGATTATAAAATTTGGATTAAAAGGTTAAATAACGAGTATCTTTATTAAGTAGCTTCTTTAACTGGTCAAACATATTATAAAAGTTGTTAAAGTGGAGGGCAGGGAATAATATTTGATTTAAGGCACAAAAGGGGGTCTGCCTTTTTACATATACAGTTTTCCATGGAATATTTAGAGAACAGCAACATTTGTGTTGTGGTTGTACTTAAGAAAGTTTAGCTTGTTCGGTAGTGGCTGAGCGTTGGAGATTAGAATGAAGGAATGATTAGTTTGTGCGAGTGTGTAGGTGAGGGGTGACTCGACACAAGAGGTCGAATACAAGGTAGTCTATGAAGTTGATATTGAAAGGTTTGAAGGAGTTTCTTCCGGACGGGCTAAGGTTACAGTACTACCTAGATTTATTGGTAGTTGGTCTCTCCACATGAAACACAATGTGTTATCACAGTAATACGTGTTAGGTTAAAGTCGTAATTTGACAAGGTCCTTTTGTGACTTACTGTGAGGACACAGACTCTACTCGAGCTCTAAGCTGGTTATATGGTAATACACACCTCACTTCGGAAAGGATAACCGACTTTTGAATTAATGAACATTAATCATCATACGAGTTTCTACGAACAAATATTAAAGGAACTTTTGCTTCGCATATTGATAAATAAGTAACATTTGTGTGCAAACATACACGACAGCAATGTTTCAAGATTATTATTATTGAAAAGATTATTATCTCTAACAAGTATTAAAGAAAACATTCAAGTAATTAAATTACAATTTAGGTTTAAATGGTTAAAAATTAACTTTTGGTGTGTTCGTCATTGGAATAAAAAAACAACTAACGGTAATAAAAATTTACCTTGTTAGAGTGTAAAGAGGATAAGTCGGTTATCTTATTCAAGTGTTACATACGCCAATGGGAATGGTCTGGGCTGTTTGATGATCGAGGGTGGATCGAACTTTAATCCTAATGATTGAACTCTTTAGTACTTATACCAAAGGCTTAACTGTTTTGTATGGGGCGACTAACGGGATTTATCTACAGGAAGGACAATGTTTCCTATAGGCGCCGTCTGAACAATGTAGACATAGCCTTGGGGTAAAAACTCTTAGTTGGGTCATTAGGGCCGACCGGACTCACGACCTGGTTTCTCTAACAAGGCAGGTTTGCATGAGGAAAAAGTGGTCTTGAATTATTGTTAAAGTTTAATGATTCACTATCTTTTGCCAAATGGTCGCCTACCATAACCTATTGGTTTAAACATACACCACATTAAAATCACCTTTGAAGGAGGGATTGATTTTCAATAGATTGAGTTCACAATAAGTTAATAAGAAGAAATTTAAGATTAAATGTAACATTTATTAGTTTAATCAGGTTCTTGAGTAAACATTCAAAGAAATTGATTATTATTCTGAAAATGAGTAAGGTTCATGTTTATAACACACTCTGGGAAGGGAAAAGGTAAAGAGTTTTGGTTCAAGTTTATTTTAATGAGAAAAAAAACGCCTTAGTACTTACATAAAGGAATTTCCTAATTTGTAGGAGGGGTTTTTGGAATATCACTCGTTCGAACAATGTGAACAGAATCGATAGATGCCCAGCCAGATCTAGACATTCAGCTTGATATTACAATAATCAGATTACTATAATCTATCAGCTTCACAAACTGGTACTCCAAGCAAATAGGAATTTTGGGGAAAAGGCTCCTTTAGATCATTAAATTAATTCAGTGAACAAAGATAGGAAAGGCATACTTTAATCAAACTAATAGTTGCTTAACATATTATTGGTAAATTTTAAAAAGAGGTAATTAATCATAAGGTTTATAGGAACAAGGGTATCTTTAATTAACGAATTAAAAATATATATATACAACAATTTTAATAAGCATAAAACAATAAATAATAATAATATTCGCTTGAGTGCAGCAAGTTAAAAAAAAAATACTTAGAGATGACTTTCATAAACAAGTTCTGAGAGAACATATTTATGAAATTCATCGAGGGCAGCTGTAACGGAACACAATTAGGCTACAAAAACACGTGTTATTAAAATACCTATATGAAGGAAAAGTAGTTTTAATAAGCTGGATGAGCATAGTAACGTTTACCCTACTAGCTTCGGCCTCATATGTCGTGGATTTGTCGTGTATTTGTCCGTCATATGTCGTAGATTTGTCGTGCATTTGTCGGGGATTTGTCCGACATATGTCGTGGATTTGTCGTAGATGTGTCGGGGATTTGTCCGATATTTGTCGGACATGTGTCGTGCATTTGTCTGAGATATTAGAGTATATAAAGGGGCGCGAAGTTTTATTGACGGCACTTAGAATTCGACATTCAGACTGACAAGGTCTCTGGTCTTCGCAATAATATATACTTGGTGGGTTATTCTATTGATTTAAAAGTGGTTCTTCTTCGTGAGGGGACTCTCTTCATGTTGAGGAATCAGTTTTTAAGTAATATATTGAATATTTCCTCGGGGTTTAAGAGTTTATTTAATTTGATTTAAATGACCAGAATCTTGTCCAGGCACCAGTTTTGCCTGAGGGGTCTTGCTCGCCTAACGGTGCCAATGAGCAGGGTTCAGAGTCTTTAGTTACCAGATCTAAGGGTGGTCTGGCGTCTACCTTTTACCTACATGGAGACGAATCAAATCCCTTACGTTCCTTCAATGCCCAGCTGACAACGTAGACATGGCTGCCAATATGGGGTCTCAGCATAGAGGTGTATACCTCGCTTGTCGAAATTGTTCAGTATTTGAGGAACGGTCTTGTTAAATATATTTATATATAAAACTTATATACACAATAGGGCGTCTTACTCACTGTATCCTAGCCTGCGGGCGCAGTGGGGGGAGACAACCAACACAGGCCTTTAGCATTGCAATTCTCAGTTTAGCCGACTGAACTTTCGCTGCATAGGTTAGGGATTCGCAGTCAAAAGAGCTGGTTCTGGTAAGGGATTTATGCTCTTTCAGTTTAGCGAGTTTCCTGGGGAACAGTAGGGTAGCTTCACACACAATTATTTGGGAAGTAGGGTTTAGTAATTTATTTTAGGTTTGCCGTTAATTTGGGGTTTTGGGAATATTTCGCTGTGGTAAAGTTATCATTTTTGGTATAAATAATGATGGTTTCTGTTAGAGTTGAGATTACTAGATAAATGATTAACATTTACTCAGCATAAGCTAATTTAGTGACTAACTGAGCAGATCACTAAAGTTAGCTTTTACAAAGTGACAAGCAGAGCAGTTCACTGGGATAAGCTAATTTAGTGACAAGCTGAGCAGATCATTGAATTTAGCTTTCCATTGAGACAAGCTGAGCAGTTCTCTGTGTTAATTTATATTAATGACTAGCTGAGCAGTTCGTTGAATTAAGCTCTTCATGTGAATAGCAGAGCAGTTCACATGATAGGCTATTCGGAGACAAGCTGAGCAGTTCATTGAATCAGGCATCTTAAGTGACGAGCCGAGCAATTCACTTCTTTTAGCTTATTTAAAGGTCTGGTAGAGCAGTTCATAAGTATTAGGGAACGAGGAGTAGGGAGGGTAGGTTATTCAGGGTCAGGGCCAGATTCTGGCGAGGAATCACCAGGATTTCGCCCGCTTCCGATGATGAGGCCTTGCGGCGATTCTCCTCATCATACGGCGCGTCTTCCGAAGCGCTAGTAGATGCATTTGCTAGGTAGAACCATATTCTTATGGTTTAGTCTCTTTTACAAACTGATTTTATCCCGAGCGCTCCTAAAGGCCATCCGAACGAATTGATCGGATAAGCCTAGCAGAGTACTCCTGTTAAAGTAACTTAGGTCATTTGGACGAAATTGTCTTACACTCCGCATAGTGAAATAAAAAGATTGGCGGGGGCTTGTCCATGTCTAAGGTCGAGAGCCACGGGTCTCTGGTTAGTACCGGAGGGGGATAGCAATCCCTAGGGCGGCTGGAGGAGCCCTACCTTACACCAATCAATAAAATTTATTATATTTATACGAACCTGTAAATAAGCAATACATAACAGGATATGAGCTATTCGGAAGTTAGGTACATAGAGCTTGTAGGGATGGCAAATCTCCGTATTCTAGGTCAATTTCTTTGGATAGGATCTTATATAATTGGTTACTATTTTATCATTAATAATTCCTATAAATTTATATTTCTCTTAACTTCGGTATTAACGTAATTTCATTGAGGTATAGGCTGAGTAAGGTACTAGGTAACGATAGTAGTGTTTCAGCAAAGGAAAGAGGAGTTCAATACCTGACAAATATTCGCATTAAAGATTCAGGGTTTCTTACGGTTCACAAATCTTCGGGGTCCTACCTAGACGATTCACTTTGGCCAGTACGTAATTTTATCCTGGGTTTTAACAGTCATTAGTTTTAATATTTCAATTATTTAATTAATTCATATTAGGGAGGTATTGGGGGTTTATTTATATTAAGAGGAAGGGGGGATCGTTACAGTGCGTTAGAATACGAAATTCCACTCATAGGGGTAGGCCTTGACCTTGGGGTTGTGTTTGGATCTTGATGAAAGTAGTTAGATCTGTTTGGTTGGGATTGAACTTGGCTGTTGAAATTTGGCCTTGGATTTTGAAGGTTTTCTGAATTAATTTGATTTCCTAGTTGACGGTTTTGATTAAAGGTCGTAGGTCTTTGTTGGGGCTGATTTGGGAAAAATCTTTGCGTATTAAATCTATTATTTTGAATTGAAGTTTGGTTTTGTGGCTGGTTGCGTTTTTGTAAATACATTATATTAGTTTCTTCTTTAATATATTGCAGGGCTGCAGGGAGAGATTCCGGTCGCATTGCGCGAATTGTAGAGCCCAAAGGTTCTTTTAAACCTGCTAAAAATGTTTTTAACGCCTGGGCTGTGAAGAATTCTCGCTTACAAGAAATAACGTTTTCGTCTACGTTATGAATGTTAACATAGTTTATAACAGTTGTCAACAGGCTGACGCATCTGTCGTGAAATTGCTGCGGGCTCTCGTTTCCTTGGTGTAAATTTACAAGGTCACGGTTGAGGGAATTTTCATTCCTTTGATCAGAGAAATTTTGAATTAAAACGGCTTTATTTGCTGGCCAAGTATTCGCGGAATTAACATCAACTACATCAAGAGCTTTTCCGCGCAATTTTCCGATTATGCCATTAATGACAAGAACATTTTGGAAATTATTTTGATTATTAGCATTATAAAACTGTGTTACAACATTATCAACAGTGTTTATAAACCTGTACAATGAGTTGACATTGCCGTCATACTCTGGCACTATTTTCAGCGCAAAATCAAACAATCGTAATTGTTGATGCTGTTCCATGTTTTATTTTATTTTTTTACAAAACAACAACAAATAAGAAGAATAATATATTATGGTTTACTTTTATTTATTTGTGACCTTAGTCGTCCGCAATAAAGATCCACTTTTATATTTTCTTAACAAGAACTACGAGTCAATTATTGTTATCACTTTGATTCACTTTCACTTCACTTATAAATACACAATATTAGAGGATTGAAGGAGAGGATAAGTTATGAACTGATCTTATCTAGGAGTACTCACAGTAATATCAGCAACCCGATCATCGTAATTAGTCCCACGAAGGCGATTTGTGTCCCCCAGGGCGTCACAGCTTCCACAAAAATAAAAAGTTTATTCCGGGAAAATAGTTCTCACTATAAACCGTTAAAACGGACACTGAACACGATTTTCGGTTGTCCAGCTTAGTGAAAATTACCGACTGCGCCAATTATGCTCTTATAAGGAGCATTTTAAATAAAAATGTAGAGTCCTTTTGTATCTACATTTAATTAACACAATTTAGTTACATGTTACTCAATCAAATAATATCTTAGGACTGAATTATAATCGGTGATCTCACGGTCGGCCCAAGTCGAACGGATATCACCGCGGCGGGTCGCTTATCGTTCGGAATTTGCAAGCTAGCGTCTGGCTTGGCTCGCTCGCTCGAACACTGATGCACTTATACCTAGAAGTTTTATTCTACTACAACTTATTTAACCTTACAACATGTCTTAATTAATATATTTAGGTGGTAAGGTTATGTATAGTGTACATAACACGTGCGTTGAAAACTACAGACCTGTAAGCATTCTTTCCTGTATTGCCAAGCTGTTCGAATCCACAGTGCATACTTTTCTTTATAATCATGTGAAACCATATTTGTCTGATAAGCAGCATGGCTTTGTTAGCAATAGGTCCACTGTTTCCAATCTACTCGAATACAAGCACTATCTATGCATTGTCTGGGTTCAATCCTACCTTATTAATAGGAGTCAACTAGTGGCCATCAATGGATACACTTCTCCGGAACTTATTATAACGTCAGGCGTTCCTCAGGGATCCCACCTCAGCCCACTGTTGTTTGTGCTGTTTATTAACGATCTAGTTGACCGTTTATCTTGTCCCCGCTTGCTTTACGCTGATGATCTTAAGGTTTTTAACACTGTAACCAATATTAATGATTGCTTATTGTTGCAGAATGATCTGAGACATACATCTGAATGGTGTTCCCTCAACCATATGTATCTTAATGTTGCCAAATGCCGCGTTATATCTTTCTCAAATAAAAATAATAAACTCGTATATAATTATGATTTACAGGGTCAGGCTCTTGATAGGAAATCTGTTGTTAGGGACCTTGGGATCCTCTTTGATGATCAGCTTAGCTTTCGTCCTCACTACGAATACTTGGTTGGCAGAGGCAGAAAATTACTGGGTTTTATCTTTCGAACTACCAAGGGTTTTAAAAAACCTAATAGTTTACTGACACTATTCTATAGTTTAGTCAGAAGTGTCCTTGAGTATGGTTCCCCGATCTGGACTCCACACTATTCTGTACACACCAATAATATAGAGGGTGTACAGAAATATTTTTTAAAGATTCTTGCTTACAGGTTCAACCTTGGTCGCACGTATAAGTCATACCTTAGTAGACTTAAAAAATTTGGAATTCCCACACTGGAAGCCCGTCGCAAAATGTGCGACCTTTTATACTTATATAAAATTTTACATTCTAAAATAGATTCAGCTGCTCTGTTGTCAACTCTAACTTTTAACACGCCTCGTTTTAGAGGTCGCACATGTAAAGTTTTTTCTCTGAAGGTGTACAAAAACAATACTTCCTTCTATAACCCAATCACCAGAATGTGCAGACAATATAATGACTTGGCTGTGGTCAATGTTCGTGTCGCCATATTTGATCCACGCTGTAGAAGTTGTGGGTTTTTAGCCCAATAAAAATGGTATCCAATATGCACTATATACTTTTAATGATATATATAGATGACACTGTACAATATTATAGAGATATAAGCGGAAAGAAAATATATTGACAGAGGTAACGTGCGTCCGGTGCAACTCGCAATAGGATCTCTGCCCCCGACGGCCGTCCCTGCCCCGCGCGACCCTCACCCCGCGCCGCGCTTGGCTCTCGTCGGTAACATCCTCCACCCCAGTGCTGCCTAGCAGCACTCACCATCCATGGGTATTCGAGCGATGCGTGCGGCCGAGCGCATGAGTACACCATTCTTGGTTTTCACTCTGACGGCTCTGACTCGGCCGTCTTTGCCTGGCAACACTTGTTCCACTAAACCCTTTGGCCAGGTACATCGAGGTCCATCTGGGTCCACGATTAGGACAAGGTCACCCACTTGCAAGGGCCTCTCTTCTTGTGTCCATTTTTTACGTGGTAACAGGTCGGGGAGGATTTCTTTCACCCACCTTTTCCAGTATAAGTCGGCTAGTCGCTGGGCGATTCTCCACTGCTTTTTTAAGTAAAAGTCAGTATCGTTGTAAGCACCGAGATGGGGTAAGACTGAAGAGGATCCCAAGAGGAAATGATTTGGTGTCAAAGCTTCTGTACTGCCTGGTTCCACAGAGACATGCGTCAGCGGCCTGCTATTTACGATGCTCTCTACCTCACTCAATAGTGTGAGCAGTGTCTCCTCTCGAGGGGCTCGTTCCTTCAGCACGACCTTCAAACATCCTTTGACAGTCCTGATAAGCCTTTCCCATGCGCCAGCCCAGTGCGGACTTCCAGGTGGAATAAATATCCATTTGGTACCGTAGTTCAAGGACTCCCGCTTGAGGTACTCCTGGTCCAATTCCTCAATCGATTTCCTTAATTCAGCGTCAGCGCCACGTAGATTGGTCCCATTGTCTGAATAGAGATATTGTGGCCAGCCACGACGTGCCCCCATTCGCCGGAGGGCCATTATGAATGAGTCAGAGGTAAGTGAGTTTACAAGTTCTATGTGCACTGCCCTCACAGTTAAACAAGTAAAAAGAACTCCATATCTCTTCTGTCTTCCTCTTCCCACAGTGACTTCTAGAGGTCCGAATAGATCCGCTCCGGTGTAGGTGAAGGCACGCTGATGATGAGCAACTCGGGCTTGAGGTAAGTCTCCCATGCGTGGAATTTCTTGTTTACATTTTCGTATTCTACATAGCATGCACTTTGAAGTCACATTTTTAACTGTAGGTCTTAATCTTAATATCCAATGCCTTTGTTTCAGATTATTAACGACCGTTTCCTGGTTCCCGTGCGCCGCGAGAACGTGGTGATGCTTCACTAGGAGTCGTGCTACGTATTCTCGCCCGTCCAAGATTGAAGGTCTTTTTATTTCAGGTCCAACATCAGCAGCGGCGTCGATGCGGCCACCGAGGCGTAAGACTTCATTTTCATCGAGGTACGGCGATAAGGTAAGTAATTTACTCGATTTAGGTAAGTATAGTCCATTTTTAAGTTTCATGATGTCGTCCGGAAATGACTGTGATTGAGAGTATTTTATAAGTAGCCTTTCAGCGCTCTCCATCACAATGCCGTCGTCTTCACTTATATGTTTACATTTGTTTATAAATTTCAGCACTATATACGTAGCCCTGAGTAGTCGTAACCACGAAGAAAATCTTGTCGGCTCAGGAATAGGTAAGTTTCCATTATTGCATGGCGTAATTGTCATTATACATTCCAAATCCTCTTTGTTTACTTCAGGGTTTAATATATCATGCGGCCACTCGTTCTCACTTTTTTGTAAAAATGCAGGGCCCCGGATCCACTCGGGAGGCAAAACAGAGCGCTCATTATGATTCTCGGGTGGCTATATCGGCTACATTTAGTTGTGTAGGTATGTACCTCCACTCGCTCATTTTTGTAAGTTCGTCTATTTCGCCCAGCCGATGCGCGTCATAAGCTTTATAGGTACGCGCGCTATTTCTTATCCAGTGTAGCACTGTCGTGGAATCACTCCAAAAGATACGACGTTCCGGTTTTATTCTGTGTTCCTTAGTTATTGTTTCAGCTAATCTAGCGGCTAAGACTGCAGCAGCTAGTTCGAGGCGAGGCACCGTCGTTGATTTCAGCGTTGCGACGCGACATTTACTAGCGATAAACGTCTGATGCACTGTGTTGTTTTGTTGCCAACGCCAATATGCCACTGCACAAATAATCTTCGTAGATGCATCACAAAATAAATGAAGTTGCAGATTTTTATAACCATTCCTAGGTAAAACCGGTTTCGGCGCATGCGGGAGCGCATCATTCTCACCCGGCGTGCTGTTATCAACATCTAGTTGCGTCCCGCTCGCGCTCGCGGTATCTGTGCATGTGTCGCTCGCACTTGCAGCGGCGTGATAATAATATCTAGGTAGACGTACTTCGCGCATTGATTGTAATTGTCTAATCCATTTTAACCATTTTTCGTAAATAATGTCCGGTACAGGTTCGTCCCAATTTATCTGAAGTTGCCAAGCTTGCTGAATAATTAGTTTGCCATTTATTGTGAAAGGCGATAAATATCCATAAACGTCAAAGATAGACATAATGACTCGTAATATGTCCCTCTTTGTGGGCCTTTCTTTCCCGTTAATTATATTTTCAGATAACTTCTTCAGCGAAACATCGAATCCGAGCGTGTCGTCATTGGGATTCCATAACAAACCAAGTGTTCGTTCGCCCTCGTATTGTTGTCCGACTTTGAACCTTACTGCGCTACTACCGAGAGTCTCTTTTGGAATGCTGTTGATGACTGTTTGGCTGTTACTATTCCAATTGCGTATATGAAAATTTCCCTGCGAATGGATGTAGGTGACGTCACGGACTAGTTTCATTGCAGTTTTTTCATCAGGTAAGCTGTCGATATAGTCATCTACGTAATGCTGTGTGTATATAGCGTTAGCCGCCTCTGGCATTGTACTTTCGAATCGTCGCACGTTCTTATTTTTGATAAACTGTGCGATGAACGGTGAGCAATTAGCACCAAATATGAGTGACGTCATCAGGTAGGTATCTATAGGATCTTCAGGCTTGTCTCTGTATAGAAAGCGTAGGGCGTGCTGATCTTCGGGTTTAATTTTAACTCTGAGAAACATGTCTTTGATATCTCCGGAGATCGCAACTTTATTTTCACGAAATCGCCACATTATTCCTATTAGCGACATAAGTAGGTCAGGGCCTTTGTATAGGGTATAGGTAATCGTTCAGAGATAACCCTTGTGATGCAGCAGCTGCATCAAAAACTAGACGAAGAGATTTCTTGTTCAAATTATTTATTCCAAAGCTAGGTAAATACCATGTTCTAGACGTGACAGCTGGATTCTCCAACTTCTCCGCATAGTCATTCTCCAACAAATGTTGTATGCGTTCTTTATACCTTCGTGCATACTCTTCACTCTTTTTCATTTTTAGTTCAACTCCTTTCAGTCTTGACAGTGCGTTTGGAAGGGAGTCAACGGTGACACAATGAAGATCTTTCCAAGGTAGGCCGACTTGCCATTTGCCATCAATAAGTTCAGAGGTTTTTTCCAGGTGCTCCTGGGCCTGTACGTCCTCCGAGTTCTGCCTAGGTTTAGCAGATACGCCCATGGAATCGATGGAGAAAGATCGGCGTATATCTTCATGAAGTTCACGTAAAAGTTGATTATTTTCCATTATTGTATCTTGCTCTTCGCTATTATAAACATGTAATGACGTGTGTATATCCGTTTGTGCCATTACAGATGCCGGCGCTCTTCCATGCAGACACCAGCCCAGCGGCGAGCGAGTAGCGCAGGGTTCGTTCTGGCCACCCCGCACCACTTCCAGAGGTACAAGTAAGTGGTAGTTATCTTGCCCAATAAGTATTTCAGGTTTCAGTTTTTTAGTGCACAATTTCTTTCTTATAGGTTCCAGGTACTTATATTTCTCGCATTTAACGACACCGAGGTTTTGTGCAGGTAAGTTAAGATTGTCCACACTGCGCGCGTTTAATGTAAATATTGTCCCTTCTATATTAGATAACGTGCAATCGATCAGCTGAGTTTCACAAACCAGTTCCGTACGGTCCCAAGCGCCACGGACTCGTAAACACTCTCGGCGCCCGCGCAGCCCGGCCCGCTCGGCGAGATTTGCACTAATTAACGAAACACTCGATCCGTCGTCAAGTAGGCATGTTGTGTTTATTTTACCGTTAGGTCCATGAATTACTATTGGCACAACTTTTAAGAGTACTTCGCACTGATTAATGTTTATATGCGTTACAGTTTCGGTTTGCGCACCATTGTCCGTCACATCCACTATGTCACAGTGAGTTTCGCGTGAACTTTGACCCGGTAGGTAGTGTAATAACCGGTGGTGAGATTGACCGCACCCTTCCACGTCGCACACGGCGGCTGCACACGATTGTCTATCATGGTGCGATAACAAACACTTGTAACATAAACCGAATCGTTTTACATATTGCCATCGGTCCTTACGTAGTGATTTTTTAAACTTTTTGCACTCTGGTAAATTATGTTTCCCTATGCGGCAAAAACGACATTTATCACTGTTACCCGTATGTCCACTTTGCACTAAAATAGTTTGCGGTTTATAGTCACTGTTTTCATAGTTCCTACGTTTATAGTCCGAACGTACTTGCATAAGAGATGCACTGCAGGTTGACACTTTCACAGCTTCTTCGTGAAGAAAGTTGGCGAGAATGTCTAGTTTAGGTATTGTTCCCTCTTTAATTTGCGTGTAACTATAATCTGTCCATTTAGGTAGTAGTACCGTAGGTAACTTGGACAACACAGTAGCGACTATGTTCACTTCTTGCAGGTACTCTCCGCGATCCAGCGCGCGAACAGCTGTGACGTAGTTTTTTATCTTGACGGAAAACGGCACTATTTCTTTATGGTATTCCGGTGGCAGAGGGTGTAGCTTTTTAATTTCCATTAGCATGCGCGATATTATTAATTCCGGATTTCCATATTGTAACTCCAGCGTTGACATTAGAGTTTCGGGTGACGTACCACTCATAAGCAGAGCGTTGACAGAATCTCTGGCGGGTCCACGTAGACACTTTCTTAATCGCCACATATTTTCGATATCGCTAAAACTACACACTCTTGTAGATTCTTCGAAAGCTTGCTTGAACTGCAGCCATTCCATTGGTTCGCCGAAGAACAGAGGCAGTTCTCTCGGCGTGCTGATGCGGCTTAACAGCGCAGCGGTTTGGTTGTTATTGGATGCAGAGGCGGTGGCTAATTCCTTCAGTGCGCTGGCCAACTCCTGAACTGGCACTTCGGTGCCGGCAACTACGGCTGCCGACTGACACAGCAGGCCCTGATTATTTCCATTCTGGGGGGCTTGCTGAGTCTCCAGCTCCAGCTGACTGCGCTCGACCCACCTGGCAACATCACTTTTAACAGATTGTTGATCCTCTTCTGTATGTGGTGGACTGTATTCTTCATTTTCCAACTCGGCGAGATCTACCTGTAGTTTTTTGTCTATCAGGTCCATTTGGATGCGAGCTTTAGCTTCAGCTGCTTCCAGCTCTAGCTTCTTTCTTCGTGCCATTATAGAAGACGTAGTCGATTGTTTCGATACGGAATTGCTGCATTTACGCGAACAATTACTTTGAGGTTGAACGATTTTCCTTTGTTCTGATTTTATTTGACTACCCGTTTCTAAAATAATAGTCTTATCGATCTGTTTCGAATTCGTCGGTTCATCTTCTTTTGCAGGCGTATTTAGCGGACGATTTAGAAGCTGTTTCTGTTCTTCTTCTCTTCTTTCCTTCTCACGTTTAGCAGTACTACGTGTGTTGACCATCTTCGGCGTATGGAACATGCCACGATCGATCCGGTTCGAAGACCACTTTGTAGAAGTTGTGGGTTTTTAGCCCAATAAAAATGGTATCCAATATGCACTATATACTTTTAATGATATATATAGATGACACTGTACAATATTATAGAGATATAAGCGGAAAGAAAATATATTGACAGAGGTAACGTGCGTCCGGTGCAACTCGCAATAGGATCTCTGCCCCCGACGGCCGTCCCTGCCCCGCGCGACCCTCACCCCGCGCCGCGCTTGGCTCTCGTCGGTAACACACGCATTACTAAATTCAGGAGGATCTTGGCGGTCATCCTCCTTTCTGCTCACCCATCGTCCTCCCCTCCCCCCCCAACCCCTTATGTAACGCGTGATTTACGCTTAACGCCTAAAACTGAACCCTCTGTAGGTATATTTAAGTTCGTTCCTAAAGGTCTATAATTCTCAAATTCACAGTTTATTAGTAGATAAAAATTTGTATATCCTCTGATCATACTTATGTCACTTGTGTTAAATCGAAATGTAGATTGTAGATGCATCATTGGGTCGACTTGACCAAAATGGATTAGGACAAATCTGTTATAGAATGTTGAACATGTATGATCTTAATCTAAAACCCTGATCTGTGTTGGTCGACTTGACACTAGTGTTGTACACATGGGCAATTATGCGCTAATTTACTGATCAAGCTGTGTACACTTAGTTTTGGATATCATGCTAGTTTATAAGCTACTGAACACGCGCGAGCTAACTGAATCATGTGTTGTATGATGTCTGTAAAGTGTATCTTCCTAATAAATAAAATAAATAAATAAATACAGAATTAGAGAAAAAAGATTTCCTGAGGGAATTGAGTAGCACACTTTGTAAATGTGAAAGCCATAAATTAATTTTGAAAAATATGTACAACGATATTGTGACTATACTTAGCACTGGTGCAAGGATTAGTTATGTGGAACCTAAACGTAAGAAGCGTAAATATGTAACGGGTTGGAACAGGTATATGGCAGAGGCTCACAGGAAGGCTAGGGATTGTTTTTTAAACTGGATCTCCAGCGGGAAACCTCCTTCAGGACCCATTTATAACAGTATGCGTGAGTCTCGCCGTCATTTTAAATCAAAACTAAAATTCTGTCAAGACAATGAGCTACAAATTAAATTGGATATCATCGCTGAACATCATTCAAAAAAAGCTTTTGGTAATTTTTGGAAAGAGACAAATAAATTAAATCCGAAGTCCGGCCAACCTGTGAGTGTCGGAGGCCTGCAAGACCCTAAGAACATAGCCAACGCTTTCAAAGGTCATTTTAGGGTGGAGTTGCCTCTAGGTCCTACGACGCCGACTATCGGCGTGGAGAGTCAAAATGAGGTTATTTCGGTAAAAATCTCTGCCAAGGAAGTGTCCACTGGGATTAAAACCATGGTAAGAGGAAAATCTCCTGGTTATGACAGCTTAAGCGTCGAGCACCTTCAATACGCGGGGTGCCATCTGCCGAGGGTGTTGGCTATGTTCTACAGTCTTTGTCTTAGCCATAGTTACCTACCGGATGAGTTAATATATACAGTAGTGGTTCCGATCATCAAAAATAAAACCGGAGATGCATCGGACATAAATAACTATAGGCCGATCTCTCTGGCTAACATTATAGCTAAAATGCTGGACGCTCTGCTTGATCGGCAGCTGGATAAGCATCTGCGACTACACGACTACATGGCTTTAGGTCTGGCCTCTCAACCGAGAGTGCTATCCTTTGTCTCAAGCAGACCGTTCAGCATTATACGTCTAGGAAGACGCCCGTCTTCGCATGTTTCCTGGACTTATCAAAGGCCTTCGACCTAGTGTCTTATAAGGTTCTGTGGAAAAAGATTGAGAACGAAACCAAATTACCTACGGAAGTAACGTCCATTATAAAATATTGGTACCACAGCCAGAGAAACTGTGTGAGATGGGCTGGTGTTCTTTCGGAGGAATACAGGTTGGAGTGCGGGGTGAGACAGGGAGGGCTTACGTCTCCCCGGCTATTCAACCTGTACATCAACGGTCTGATAGAGGAGTTGAGCGGTGCCAATGTCGGATGTTCGGTTGATGGAGTTTGCATTAACAACATCAGCTATGCAGACGACATGGTACTGCTCACGCCATCTCTCGGCGCTTTGCAGAACTTGCTCAGTGTCTGTGGGAGGTATGCAGTGGAACATGGACTCAGGTACAATGCCAGGAAGAGCGAAATCTTAATCTTCAAAGCCGGTGCGAAGACCTAATACGAAGTTGTGCCACCAATTGCGCAATGCGGTACCTATTTAAATAGACTTAAGCACTTCAAGTATCTGGGTCACTGAGGACCTCTCCGATAATATGGATATAGAGAGGGAGCGGAGGGCGCTGTCCGTTCGCTGCAACATGTTGGCTCGGAGATTTGCAGGTTGTAATAAAGAAGTAAAACTAACACTATTTAGGGCATACTGCCAATGCTTTTACACCTGCAATCTCTGGGTCAATTTTACGCAGAGAGCACTCTCCGCGTGCAATGCAATAACGCCTTCAGAGCGCTGATGGGGCTCCAGCGGAGGTGCAGTGCGTCGGGCATGTTTGCGGGGGCGGGGATTGACGGCTTTCATGTCATTATTAGAAAACGATGCGCCTCATTGCTGGACAGGTTGCGAAGTAGCCCCAACAGCATTCTGAGGGTGTTTGCTGAGAGATGGGACTCGCTCATGTTGAAAAGATGGATCGGGCTCCACTCTACTTTTGTAAATTTCAACTGGTGACATTTATTAATTTTATGAGAATTTATTATTAATTAATTATACTATATTATTGTATTTGGCTTTTTTATATTCTTATTATATTCATTATGGACATCTTAATTTTAACTTTACTTTCAATTACAATTTTTAAATTATTATTTTATGATTATTATGAGTTACCAGTTTTTAACCTGTACCTATGTTATATATTTTGATTTTACTTGAATGCTCATCCGGTTTTTAGGTTATTGTGTTTGTGTTCTGTACCAATTAACAGTAGTTTTGTAAGTCATTTGTAATTATTATTAACACTTTATGGGCAATGCCTGAATTAAATGGTTTTATTATTATTATATTAAATTTCAAAATAAATGCCATTTTCGAAATTAACGCCCCCTAAAAACCATAAAAATGACACCCATATTAATATTTACACATGCCAATCCCCTTGGACCCCAACAGAGGGGATGGTATTTCACGTCCTCCACGTGGGATTTTAAAATCAATGTTTGTTTTCGTAATCAGCGACCCGATAAACCATTGAAACAACACCCATATCGATTTTCATAATTGTCACCACATTTCCCCCTTTTAGGGGTTGATTTTTCAAAAAACCTGAAACACATGTTTACTCATTTATCGTTAGAAATACTCCTGTGAAGTGTAAAATAAAATAATCCAACTAATCTTGATTCCCCATACAAACTTCGGACCCCCATTTCACCCCCTTAGGGGTTGAATTTTGAAAAATCCTTTCTTCATGCACCTCGAGACCTTATATGGAACCTGCATTCTTAATTTGGAATCTCTAGTACCAGCAGTTTGAGCTGTACGTTGATATGTCACTCACTCAGTCAGTAAGTTATTTCTTGAAATTTGGCACAAACTTTCAAAAGTTTTCATGTCCACAATATTATATTTCAAAATCGATGCTATTTTCTTAATTAACGTCCCAAAAAACCATAAAAACGACACCCATATTAATATTTAGGCATTTCATCCCCCTCGCACCCCAACAGGGGGGATGGTATTTCGCGTCCTCCACGTGAGGTTTTAAAATCATTGTTGTTTTCGTTATCAGCGACCCGGTATATCATAAAAACAATACCCATGTCGATTTTCAGAATTATTCACCACATTTCCCCCTTTTAGGGGTTGATTTCTCAAAAAACCTGAGAGACGTATTTACTCATTTATCGTTTTGTTTGCCTCTACTTATTGTTATTACGTACTGTACTGTGTCCTTAATTGAGGTGTACAATAAAGAGTATTGTATTGTATTGTAATATTGTTAAACTATTAACAATATGACAATATGTCATGAGACTACTCATTGATGTCATTGTTATATGTTTTTGCATCTCGACATGGTATGACGATCGAAAGGTCATCCGCAAAAAGCGTAATGTACAGTAGAAAAAGCAGGGGTTTACTTTCGTGGACGACCTATGAGCAGTTACAATATTGTCAGAACCAATTTGAGTTACTTCCACAAATTGAGACCTTGCCTTCAAATAATCCCTAAGCCAGTCGTTAACCGATTTTTCAAACCGATAGCACAATTCAAAGAAAATTCTCCGCAGATACTTAAAACAAAATACGGACGAAAAAGCAAACCGGCCAGTGCGCTAGCGGACGCATTAAATGCGTCGCATTTTGAGGTTTGCCGTGTTAAAAAGCAATGCAGCCCATATGCAATTATTAAGACGCTGTCCAGGTGCTTGTGCCAGCAGCAGTGACCATTAATGATATGTATAGGCACGTATACCGCATGAAAGTTTTTTTAGTAGTAACGGTTACTGAGCTAATCGGACGGACGAACATGGCGAATGGTTCATATTTCCACCATTGAAGGTAAGCGGAAAACGTAAACTATGTACAGACAGCAAATCTTCTTTATTTCACACCTCAATAAATAAGACTAGATCTAAGTTTTATTTTACAATTCATAGTCGCCTAAAATAAGCTTTTGGCCGGACCACGCGGAGTGCACCTACTCGTGCAGTCAGCATCATAAGTAGCTACGCATATGAAGGGATCACAAGTTCTTATAATAAAGACTTTTGGACTTTTCAAATGCGTACTATATTTGATGCTGACAGTACGCCGCAACCACGGGACAGGACCCCGCGAGCGTCCCGCATGCGGGGGCGGGCTGTGCCGACCAATGAAAACACGCCCTGAAACTCCACCGACCCGCAGTATTAGATGATCCATTGATCTATAACTATAGTGGTTGCATGTCCGGCCAGCACCTGACGTAACGTTACCCACATAGTTGTTCATAACCGAGAACCGGCCGGGCACAGTGCGGCGCGCGGTTCGATCGATTCATTATATCGATAAAACCAATATTAAACTTTATTTAAGGTACATTTAATTCCACTTTATTAATAGCACAAGCGTATAGCTGCGTTGTAGAATGTCTAATAATAATTTCTGATTGTTACACTCATTCATTATGTGCCTTCAAACATATATTTTCAAGGTATTTAATAGAGTATATAGAACAGGACAAAAAACAGGATGGATGGTGCGCTTAAAACAATCAAAATTAAAAGTCTTCGTATTATTAGTAGATTCCTATTATTTACGATTAGTAAATGGAACTCAAAGATGACATGTAATTACATAAACTAATTAATCAAATCAGTCACAGTCATCGTCACTCGCTTCTGTGTTATACGCTGTGCAAAAGGGACAGAACCTATTTATCAAAATGAGGTTTGCTAAATTTTACGAGTTATTAATTTAGGTTCAGAAGTTCTGTGTACTTTACACAGGAAATATCTTCTTTATCCTTATAGCAGGGGTGGTTTACTACCGTGACGTCATCGCGCCGCGCAAAGTATATGCGGCCGCCGGCTCACACGTCGTGTGACTATTCAATGGTTGCGGCGCAGCGTTACGGAACGCGCTGTTGTACCGCTTTACGATCATAAAATAATCCGTTTCGTGTTAAATAATAATGTCAAAACCACATCATTATTGTATAAAAAATACCTTTACAGTACATATGGTGCTACATTACCGCACGAGTGCGGTAATCAGCAGATTACGTGCATATGTCGAAACTTTAAAGAGCCATATGTACCGTAAAACGTTGTAAGACACACGTGCGAACAGGTAATTCGCAACTCGTGTCGATTTAAAACACTCCCTTCGGCCGTGTTTCAATTTATCACCACTCGTTGCGAATTTCCTGTTCTCTGCACTTGTATCGTAATGTACTATTATATAGTTACCCAAATTCTGTGTCTTTATCTGAAAATGTTAAAAAAATTTACAGTTATCACTCAAAAAACTGACAGTTATTGAGTTTGGTATTCACCAACGGTTGATATAAAAGGTACTGTACTTCGGTGAGTGTGCTCAGGAGCTCCATGATCTCATACCGCCTTCCCCCTTCTTCCATCGGACATCCAGACGTACGGCTGGCTACCATCCTTACCTGGTCGAAATTCCTCTAATTCGAACCAAGCGCTTTGCATCTTCTTTTATAATGCGCACTTCTAAGGTTTGGAATTCTCTGCCGGCGTCTGTATTTCCGAGTTCATATAACCTGGACCTTTTTAAGGCACGAGTGAATAGGCATCTTCTGGGTGAGCTCGCTTCATCGTCGGCCTCATCTTTGCCCCCTGGCTAGATGCTGGCCAAGAGCAATCCCATTTTTAATAATAAAAAAAAAACCAAATTGAAAACGTTGGTTCTAAGAATCCTCTTTTTATTTTTTAAAGTTATCTAAAACTTTGTATCCCCGGGTTACATGTATGGAGTGCCCTCCCCCTACTTTAATATTTTTTCTTCATTTCACATCACTTTTACGTAGCGGTTCATACGAGTAGAACACACCTTCCGGCTAAATGTTTTAATTGTACCTATTTGTAGTGCTTATAGTCTCCGAGTAGGTACATCGGCTGTCACATACAGACGAAAAGACGGACGGACGGGTTCCGTTTTCACAATTTTGGCTACGGAACCTTAAAAGTACTATTCGTAATTATATTGTAAACAAAACTTATAAAATATTAATGTACATATATTAACATAGGTTCTCGCTGGTGGTAACCCTAGCGCTGAGGGCGGAGCCTCGAAAAAGCGCATTGCGTGCGATAGAAAGAGATGGCCACGTTTAAGCACGTTCGGCATACCTAAACGGGGGATTTGTTAACAGAGAACCTTCTGTACTTGTACTATTACTTATTCTGTGCTTATAGCACCTAAAGCGCAAAGCTCTCGACTTTGGCACATCCCTGTTTATCTATTCACAGTGTATTGTGTACTTGACTCTAACCGAGTTCCAAGTGTAACTTGGGCCGCACACTCTGACTAGTTATTCGTGTTCGGAGCTCAGCTTCCGCTGGCTCTCTAGGCTCAACGGCCGTCGTGAACGCTCGATGAAGCGCGACCACTTTCACTTCAATGTTTACCTCCTCTATTTACCATTTAGCACTAGTATTGTGCCATGCTTTTCACGCACTCCGCCAACAACGTCGTATGGACGTAATCCTTGGACATAAGAAGCGAAACGTGTACATGTATGTGGAGAGTAAGTACTAGAGCAGGTAGTTATGTCGTTTTGTAATTGCAGTGGTTGTGGCAGCGCTTGCGCACTGGGTCAAGCGTTGGTCACGACGGAACTTGCGCGAGTTATGGGGTATGCGTATGCGTAACTCTTACTGCCTCATAGACAAATTCATACAATAATACTAGCTGTAAGTAATAGACAAAGTATTCAATCGCATTTTCTCTTGATATACTGATTCGAGTTATAATAGTCTTATGTGATGTTCAGGTGATGTGTATTCTAAATTATTTGTTAGGGTTCCGTACCCAAAAGGGTAAAAACGGGACCCTATTACTAAGACTTCGCTGTCCGTCCGTCCGTCCGTCTGTCACCAGGCTGTATCTCAAGAACCGTAATATATACAGTTGAAATTTGCACAGATTATGTATTTTTATTGTGGCTACAACAACAAATACTAAAATAATAATAATAATAATAATAATTAAGGGGGGCTCCCATACAACCGAGTAGTTGCTGCTAAAACAATAAATACAAAAAAAAACTCAATAAAACAAGTGTTTAATGGCACCAGCTTTTATAATTTTTTCTGGTACCGAACCCATCGTGCGCGAGTCCGACTCGCACTTGGCCGGTTTTTTTGTTTTAATTTTGGTTGTATGTAAATCATCATAATCCATTTGTTTTTAATGAACTCATTTGCTCAAAAGTTAGCTGGAAGAGATCCCTTGAAGGGATAAGCTCGCCTTTGTACGTCTACTTTTTGTTCGTTTCTTATTTTGTCGTGTTTAACAGACATACATAAACTCACGCCTTTATTCCCAAGGGGTAGCCAGAGCACACGAAAATGAATTTCAGTGCCACTTGTCGTGTTCTATGGACAATAATAAAGATACTAGCTTTGGTACGTGACTTTGTCCGCGTGATACTTAGTAATAGTAATAATAGTAATAGTACTTTATTCTTCAAATTAGGCATATTACATGCACCTATGAACGTCAATAAACTACCACCGGTTCGGAAACCAAACCAAAATAATGAATTTTAAACAACGGACTAACAAACTATCCAACTTGTCTGTAGCTTATAATGACCACGTAATAGAGGAAACAAATGTGACTAATATTTTAGGTTTAAGTGTAGACAATAAGCTGACATGGGAAAACCAAATAGAAGCAATTTGCAAAAAACTAAACAAATATTCTTATGCTTTGTTTAACTTAACAAAAGTAGTAAGCCAATCAGCGGTTCTTGTAGCATATCATGCATATGTAACTTCCACTTTACGATATGGAATAATGTTTTGGGGAAATTGCACTGGCCGTGAGATAGTTTTCCGAAGTCAGAAAAAATGTATTTGCGCCATATGTGGTATCCCGCCAACCGAATCATGTAAGCCACATTTTATTAGACTTAGTATATTGACTCTGCCATGCTTATATATTTACGAAATTGCTTGTTATGTTAGATGTAATCAAAAACATTTCCCTAGTTTTAACAGTTCGCGTTAACGGGGTAAGATCTGCAATACCCTTGCATGTAATACAGCCATGCTCTCAAAAAGTTTTCTTGGGATGGCATCAAGAATTTTTAATAAGTTACCAAGAAACATTTTAAACGCTGAAAATCAAATGCTATTTAAAAAGAAACTGTTTGCTCTTCTAGCGGAAAAGGCATATTATTCAATTGACGAATATAGAAAAGACGATTTTTAAAGTCGCACTAATTATAGGTATGTTATTATGTATTAGGAAAAGCACGTTGCATAAAAATTGGATATAACATTAATTTAAGTACTTACTATATTTTGTTACACCTTCGGGTAAGACATAGTGACACCAAGCTGCATTTTATAACATCTGTATAACCTATGTTTAGCAAATAAATACTTTGTCTTTGTCTTTGTCTTTGGAAAAATAAACCTCTGCCACGAGAAGAACCGGCGTAAGAAACTCGGCGAGGTGTATTTTTTTCAAAACAATATACATTGTGTAGTTAAATATAAAATTACAGTAGTACACGCTGAGTACAAAAATAACAAGCTACAGTAGAAAACCTATTTTCGCGATAGATTAGCCGTGCAGGACACTATATATCACTGCCAAACATCCCTGTCCATGATGTAATCGTTTACCTTATAATATGCTTTGGAAATAAGTGTTTGTTTTACTACAGATTTGAATTTAGAATTGCTAAGTTCAGTAATGTGTTTTGGAATTTTATTGTAGAATTTAATACAATTTCCCAAGAACGACTTTTTCGCCTGTACTAGTCTACAGAAGGTTATTTTGAGTTTCCCAGTGTTTCTGGTGGCTATTGGTTTATCAGCGTTCGTTGGAAAATTGCACAAATTCTTCGTAACATACATTATTATTTCAAATACGTATAGGGACGGCAGGGTTAGAATATCTATTTCTTTGAAAAATTATCTTAATGAGTCACGCGACCTAAGTTATAAATTGCCCGGATAGCCCTTTTTTGCAAAATAAAAACAGTTTCAATATCTGCAGCTGATCCCCACAAGATAAGACCATAAGTAATTATACTATTAAAATAAGCAAAGTAAACTAACCGTGCCGTTGCCACATTGGTAAGCTGCCTTATTCTCCTGACTGCAAATGCAGCAGAGCTCAACCTACTTCATATAGAAGGGTCGTTATGTATCAAAGTGAAGAACTAACTGCCTTACGACAATAACGACCAATATTAAAATGGTATGCATAGTTTTGAGACTCTTTCGTGTAACAATTTATTTTCTATAGAATCCCACCAAAAACATTTTCATGTAAAAAATTGCCAAGATGAGACCATATGCAACTGCACTGTCGAAAAGTTATTAGATGTAGAGCTAAGCTTGTAACTCTACACGCCCGAACTCTACAAGCCCTAACTTAACAAACTCTATAACCTTTGTCAAAACATATAGGCATGTGGCTCTGGTTCGCCGGTTAATCGGATTTTAACGCGTAAGGTAAAAATAACAATGGATAAAATAAAAAATAAAAACCGAGCATGGAATTAATTATAACAATAACAAAAACTAAACAACCTATAGTAAAATAAAATATAATACAAATAAAATATTTGCCCCCGTTCGTCGTCGCTGGGTAACGTGCCCAGAAGGCTGGCAGCATTACCACGTTATATGGCAATGCTTATCCTCTGTGCAAGGTATGAACTAACCCTCCGGTCAGGCGTAGCTTCGGTGAGACGCTCCGAGCACTCTGAAGACCCTCTGGGCACTCTCCCCCCAGGGTCCCATGGTCGCGTAAGTATATTAAGTAATGAATAATCCCAACGTTTCGGTACCTACGAAACGCTGGTGGTCAAGCAACTATTTGTTGACCAAGTGAGCGAAGCGAAAGAAGGTCTCCATTTTAGCTTCGCCAAAAATGCTTTCGTATGTCCGGCAGATTTGCGGATCGCCATCCGGCTTTCCTCTACAGGTCGCATTTCTCAACCGATTCTGCTGAAATTTTGTGATCAGGTTCGATAATTAAATATATCTTTACGTTTTGAGAGACAGCTTGTGGAAATTTTAAATATGAAATAATAAATTGCGAGGTCTATAGCTCACAGAGCCACTAGTTTTATTGGGGCGTCTGCAATAACTTAGTCAATAACGCAACCATCAGTGATGATCACATCATCTGCTGAGAATGAGAAGCTGTTGAAGAAGCCACCCGCGCAGGCATTCCGGCGTCCGTTTTATTCGTACCGTTACTCAACTTACTGCGTGACCGGTTATGTACCACACGTACTACGTACTGTACTCAATGTGGTGCAACTTGCGAGAACAACGTACAAAAAGTCTTAAATAGGGCCTAGCAAGACCTTAAGTACACAATGATTCTAACAGGGGGTACTTCGTTCTTTTAATTTAGATCAGGCAAGAATTTGGTAACACATGCTACCGAAAAGAGGTCTATTCTATGTTCAACAGTTATGATGTTTTTGTAAATTATACGCAATGGTGAAATGAAACAAAATGGTTCCACTCGGAAAAGACTTTTATCTTCTCCATCCTTTCATATACTTAATAAGCACAATGAAAGAAAGCTAGGTGACAATACTTAAATTAATTTAATAGTAGAGCGAATTTAAGAGCGATATAAAATCTTGCTTGAAAACCTTATTGTATGATGCTTATCTTGTTGTAACATGGTGCTACAATTGTCTACCTTTTCTAAATCTACTCAGATTAACTGGAAGAGACCTCTGGATTGGGATAACTTCGCCTATCTACTTAATTTCTCTTTTTATAACTATATGTTGGTTTTGCACAATAAAGTACCTAATAACTTTGTTTTTTATTAGCCATTCCTGCAGCGGCGAGAAGTGGCGCGGTCAAAAGGCTGCTCTTGACCGCTTCCCGCCAAAAACACTGCGCGCGCGCTGATAAAAGTTACGTGAGCTTACAATGATCGCGCCGCGCAACAAAACACACGGTCATCCGTTGCGGACGGCCACGAAACTACAAATGTATATTGAAACACTAAATTCAGTTCATCCAAATATTTTGATGGTATATGGCAAAGTCATACATTTTAATATTTAACGTCGAATTATTTTACGTGCAGTTTTTTTTTATATAAATAACCTTATTTTGAATTAGTGTCAAGGTTATATGAACATATGTTTCTGCACCGATATACTTACGCGCAACTTTTTAAGAGATAAATCTAATTTCAAGTTTAAGACGTTGTGCGTTCAATCCATAGTTAAATAGTTTTATAATAAATAAGTTACTAATAAACGAGAACTGCTGTAGTCAAATTTTGGTAGTCGGCGTATGCGCACAACCAATTAGAACTACATAGTAGTAATTTTGAGATAAGTTCTCATTTCATTCACGATAAGTTGATAATCCGCACTGGGCCATCGTGGAAACTACCGCCCGATCCCTCTCATCCATATTAAGAGAAGGCTTGTGCCCAGCAGTGGGGAGACAAGACCCTTCATCTACATCATCAACCTATCCTCCAACCTCTAACCCAACCTATCCAGATTTTTATTGAGTGTCGGAGCCTCGTACTGTCAACAGCAAAAGTAGATGATCATTTTAGTTGGTACCTTGTCACTTTCACTACTTTGATGCATCCCAACTGTCACAGTATTGTTATGTTAGTGCGATAAAGTACTAAAACGATCATCTACTTTTGCTGTTGGCTGTACAAATTGATGTCCGGCGCGTATGCATAGCTTCAAATAAGATGTTCTACCACCGGAACATCTGATTAAAATCCGGGCACTATCATCGGAACGGAATCTGAAGATGATGAAGCTGATAAATAAACAAAAGTGAAATGGCGAACAGAACGTAGGTCGTGCCGTCAGCCGCGGCGGTCGCCGGCGGTCGCTCGCCGCGTGTCGCGCCGGTTACGTGTCGGCAGTGAAAGCCCGCGCGCGGCGCCGAGCGCACGCGACCATGCTAGCACGACTCCCCGCCTCATAGTTGTAGTGGTTATAGTAGTGCAGTGTCGGAGCTTCCCTTTATTTTTGGTAAGTTTATTTGTAATTAATTTATAAAAAAATATATATGTAACGTAACTAGGTGAAATGTGTGTGTAAAATAGCAAAAAGTTAATCAAGTACTAACCCTAGGCATACGTTATTGTTGTAATTACTAACAAAATATGGATCAAGTTGTCCGAAATAAATATTTTTGAATTTTATTTTAATTTAAATGAAATAGATTTATATCTACCTATGTAACATTATATTAGTAATTTCCAACAATAGTATGTATGTAAATACTCTAATGTAAATTCGGTGGTATCGGAACAAAGGCGAACTTAGCCCTTTCAGAGATAATAATAAGAAATGAGATAGAAATATATGTAAATATGAAATATGAAGATAACGGATTAATGGTTTTTTTGTCAAGATTTATCAAACTGTAGTCATGAATTTTCACCTCTAGTAGTGCAGATAATAATAAGGTATCAATAATTGAAGAGTTACGAGACGTAAGAAAGACAGTCGCATTTAATTTTTTTTGTAAAAAAATAACAATCGTGAGCTTAAATCTCATTTGCGCCTTCAGGACCAGAAAAATAGTCTGCAAGAAGAAATCTAAATGAACATAAAAATAATACAATACAATACTCTTTATTGCACACCTCAATTAAAGGACACAGTACAGTACGTAATAACAATAAGTAGAGGCAATCAAAAAGCGGTCTTATCGCTAAAGAGCGATATCTACCAGACAACCTTTGGGCAGCGGAAATCAAATCAAATAATTACAATTCACAGTAGGTGGTGCGAAATTAATTTATATATAGTTATCCTTCTAATAATTACAACGATTTTATACTACATTTATAATAATATACCTACATAGATAAATATTTATGCATACATACAAATATACATATACATATATATATAGAAATAGAAATAGAAATAGAAATAGAAAAGCTTTATTCATGGCAAACAGACAAAATGTTAAAAAAGTTTTACAATTTTCAAAGTTTACCATGAAATCCCGCACAGCCAAGTTCACACACACGTACACACTTCATATATATAGTTACCCATAAAGTCTAAAGGAGCTGAGTCTGAAGTGTCATGGGAGTGACAAATACAAGCCACTAGGACAAGCAACTATAGTTGTATAATCTCAGGTTAAATAGTAATGTTCAGTTTGACCGAACATTGCAACACTAGTAATCAATAAACACACAATGTAAACACAAGTAATATTGAATAGGAATCGAGTGTCGACGTAAGATTCTTCACGGCGTTAGGTAACGCGTTTCAATGGTCGCTTCACGCACCGCCGGCGCGGGGAAGCAAGTGAAGCGTTTGTGGAATGAGGTGAGCCAATGGGCACACGGGTCAATTGAGACAAATCCTCATATCAAAAATGAGTCGGTCACGCGCTAGATTTTGTTCTGCAATCCCGAGCGTCCATGGGCTACGGTGTCTGCTTACAATCAGGCGGGCCGTCTGATCTTTCTGCACCGTCGTAGTATAAATATAAGTTTATGACAAAAATGTAATTTTTTGGTTTGTTTCTGTATTTCCACAGTCAGCTTATCCGTTTAAGGGATCTCTTCCAGCTAACCTTTAGTTAGTTTAGTTAGTTATGAATTTTAAATTTAAAATGATGTTCTTTGCAGTATATTACATATTCCAGTTTTAAAATTTCCATCTTGATTTCGTTCAGAATCAATATCTGAGCATCCGAGAGGTTTCTTAATACGAATCCGAGGTAAAATTTGAAAAAAGTGGCGGCCATATTGATTTTCTTCATATCCCGATTTCGTTCAAAATCGATATCCTAGAGTCTGATAGGTCTGCTTATACGAACCCGATGTAAAATTTAGAAAAAAAGGCGGCCATATTGATTTTCTTCATTTCCGTCCAGATTTTGTTCAAACTCGATATTTGAGTGTCCGAGAGGTCTCTTAATAATCTAATTTGGCACTCCATACATGCCAGGGATTGTAAAAAAAGTTTAATGTTACTATATAGGCGTTTGGGATATCTATGGGTTGGCTTTTAAAAACGACATAGAGTTTTCAATATTTTTTCCATTTAAATCAACCTTTCGATTAGTATTACATACTAGAAGCCCAGCCCATACAAATAATTAACAAATAGTTATTTTATCATCAATAGTTTTCGCAGCGCACGCGATGTAAATAAAGATTTTTGGTATTTTTTTTACACCTTGGGTTACATTATTGGAATTTTAGTAAGAATCCTGAATTTTTTGAAAATATAATATAGCCCATTTCAATGTTACCCGAGAATAGTGTAGCTTCCCAATAGTGAAAGAATTTTTTAAATCGGTTCTGTAGTTTCGGAGCTTATTTTATGCAAACAAACAATCAAATCTTTCCTCTTTATGATATTAGTATAGATTACGAGTAGCTGTCTAAGTCGTAAAAATTTAGTCCTCTTACAGTAATTTCCAAACTATGAGGTTTAAGATTCTAAAAAAAATTAGATGGGGCATATTAGTAAATACTTTCATCGACTTTTGGTTTCAACAAGATAGGTTTACCATTTTTTGAGATATCGTTGAAAAACAGTCTTGCTCAAACAAAAGGACTTAAGTGGCGTGAGTTTCCTATAGTGGTTTTAAATATGGACTATGGTGTCGGTACGGAACCCTTCTTTGTGCGTGATCCGACACTTAGCCGATTTTAATTTAATATTATGGACATGAACATTCTTGATAGTTTGTGCCATATTGCAATTCAATCGGTCCAGTAGTTTTAAAGCAAATTGGTTATAACAGACGGACTGACAGACAGCCATAACATGTGAATTAGGAATAAGGGTCTCTTTTGCTTTTGAGGTACGGAACGAGCCCCGCGTATCCTAACATTTCTTTTGGGTATGATGTGATAGCTATAGAGGGTTAGTCAGGAATAACTATGATTCATTAACAGATGAACAAAAGTCAGTATACGAGCAAATAGTACGGAGTGCGAATAGAAGTGAGGCCAAATTTTCTTTTTGGATGCTCCAATGGGAACTGGCAAAACCTACATATTAAATTTAATTTTAGGAAAATAAGGTGTAACCTTTAATAAGGTGTGATATTGAATTAGCCGTATTTTTGTACTTCAAAGGACCAGAGTTTATGACCGCTGCTTGGTCGTTACTTCTATTGGTGTTACTGTAGTACATACACAGATACTTTTACTAAGGGCCATTTAAGACATGCTTTTATTTCATCGGCTCTTTCCCCTTCGGCCTCTTGGAAATGTATGATAATAGTTTTCGATCCTTATTTTTTCCAAAATCAAATGAAATTCTGCAGTTTGCCGGTTCTCAGAATGTATACCGACTTTTCATCTGTTCATCTGTTCATGAAACACAATCACCAAATTTCGTATATCGAAACCCCCAGAATGTAACAACTATTTTTCTGGAAACCGCATCTAAATCGGTTCAGCCAAACGCGAGATAATCGTGGACAAACATACGTACATACATACATACGAGTCAAACAGAGCTGGTGCGGCTGCGGCGGCTGACGAAAAGTCAACAACTAACAAATATAGGGGCCTAGGCGCCGAATACTGTTTTGTACTGTTCGGCGTCGAGGTTAGACCCTCGGTCCGTGGGGTCCCAGTGCCCAAGAACTCTTTAAAGAGTTATCTGAAAGGCTGGCTGACACCACCGGAGACCGTAGAGCTGGCAGCGTCCTCGCTCATCGCATCAGTATTCATGCAAGTTAAAGGCTTTTATAATAATACCGATAAAAAAAGTGGTTTTGTCATCATCAGTAGACTACAGCGGGAATAGACAGTAATCCCCACGTCGGCCTAGTGCGGGTTGTTTTTTTTTTTTAGTTTTTTTTTTATCTCATTATACACGTTTCATATAAAACAACACATTTTGCTTATACTACTGGTCATATAGCGATCGTTTTACAATAATAATTTGCAATAATTGTCTTAAAAATTAAAAATGGAAAATAATTTATAGTTTGCGGTACATAAAATAATAATATTAAGTGTACGCAGAAAATCAATGTCGAAACAAATGAGTATAAATAAAATAAATTATTGGGTATATATACACTTTTGAAGCTCTTTGCAGATTGTGATCTTGATTATTTCACAGATTAAGCAGTCAAGTAGTTCAGACATGTAGGTTCAAATGGAGTCTGCGAATAATGGGATAGATTCAATTCCACCTCAAATGTGTTTTCGGAACTTATCATTTGATTTATCATGGTTATGGAATCCTTTTTTCGCACTTAGTCCGTGAAAATTGAACCATATATTTACCTATCGTAAGTACGTTATGATCTTAAGGCGCAGGGTAGGGAAAGCCATTCTCCATACAAAGGTTGTGCAAGTTTTTTGCGTTAGTTTTGGCACTACAGCATTTAATTTTATTTGTTGTTGGTACATATTGGATAACTTGATGTTGAAATTTTGCATTATTTCAAAAAAAAATAAAAAATAACAAAAAAAAAAATACAATTAAAAAAGAAGAACATCAAGACATAGCTAACAAAAAAATAAGCATATGGACCAAAAATAGTAACTGGAGTGCCAACACAAACGAAGAAAAACTTGCGCAAAGTTTGTATGGAAAGAGCTTGCCCACCCCTTCGCCTTAAATCATTTGATTTATCATATATCGTAAGTACGTAATGATCTTAAATAATTTGATTATCATATTCGTTATTGACCAAATTAAGGAAAGAGTAAACGTCGTGTCGTATCAGGCTGTTAAAAGGAAGGCTGAGGAAAGAAACACATGGAGATTGCTCCACCGACAAAAGCCTAGCTCTTAAACAAATGGTGATGATATCGTTAGTACGATATGATCTTATATACTCAACTAGCATTTGCCCGCGGCTTCGCCCGCGTACTAAGCGAAATTTTTAACCGTCTACAAAAAAACAGGTTCGTATGTTTGTCCACGATTATCTCGCGTTTGGCTGAACCGATTTAGATGCAGTCTCCAGAAAAGTAGTTGTTACATTCTGGGGTTTCGCTATACGAAGTTTGGTGATTGTGATTCATTAACAGATGAACAGATAAAAAGTCAGTATACATTCTGAGAACCGGCAAACTGTTGAATTTCATTTGATTTTGGCAAAAATAAGGATCGTAAACTATTATCATACATTTCCGAGAGGCCGAATGGGAAAGGGCCGATGAAATAAAAGCATGTCTTAAATGGCCCTTAGTAAAAGTATCTATGTACTACAGTAACACCAATAGGTCTGTAAACGACCTAACAGCGCGCAGCGGCCATAAACTCTGGTCCTTTGAAGTACAGAAATACGGCTAATTCAATATCATGTGTAACATTTATTTTTCCTACATTTAAATTTATTAGGTAGGTTTTGCCAGTTACCATTTGTAACGATCCCCCCTCTCTCTTAATATAAATAAACCCCCAATACCTTCTTTATATTAATTAATAAATGAAATATTTAAACTAATGGCTGTTAAAACCCAGGATAAAATTACGTATTGGCCAAAGTGAATCGTCTAGGTAGGACCCCGAAGAGTTGTAAACCGTAAGAAACCCCTACTGAAGTTAAGAGAAATATAAATTTATAGGAATTATTAATGATAAAATAGTAACCAATTATATAAGATCCTTAAGAGATTTGCCATCCCTACAAGCTCTATGTACCTAGCTTCCGAATAGCTCATATCCTGTTATGTATTGCTTATTTACAGGTTCGTATAAAAATAATCAATTTTATTGATTGGTGTAAGGTAGGGCTCCTCCAGCCGCCCTAGGGATTGCTATCCCCCTCCGGTACTAACCAGAGACCCGTGGCTCTCGACCTTAGACATGGACAAGCCCCCGCCAATCTTTTTATTTCACTATGCGGAGTGTAAGACAATTTCGTCCAAATGACCTAAGTTACTTTAACAGGAGTACTCTGCTAGGCTTATCCGATCAATTCGTTCGGATGGCCTTTAGGAGCGCTCGGGATAAAATCAGTTTGTAAAAGAGACTAAACCATAAGAATATGGTTCTACCTAGCAAATGCATCTACTAGCGCTTCGGAAGACGCGCCGTATGATGAGGAGAATCGCCGCAAGGCCTCATCATCGGAAGCGGGCGAAATCCTGGTGATTCCTCGCCAGAATCTGGCCCTGACCCTGAATAACCTACCCTCCCTACTCCTCGTTCCCTAATACTTATGAACTGCTCTACCAGACCTTTAAATAAGCTAAAAGAAGTGAATTGCTCGGCTCGTCACTTACGATGCCTGATTCAATGAACTGCTCAGCTTGTCTCCGAATAGCCTATCATGTGAACTGCTCTGCTATTCACATGAAGAGCTTAATTCAACGAACTGCTCAGCTAGTCATTAATATAAATTAACACAGAGAACTGCTCAGCTTGTCTCAATGGAAAGCTAAATTCAATGATCTGCTCAGCTTGTCACTAAATTAGCTTATCCCAGTGAACTGCTCTGCTTGTCACTTTGTAAAAGCTAACTTTAGTGATCTGCTCAGTTAGTCACTAAATTAGCTTATGCTGAGTAAATGTTAATCATTTATCTAGAAATCTCAACTCTAACAGAAACCATCATTATTTATACCAAAAATGATAACTTTACCACAGCGAAATATTCCCAAAACCCCAAATTAACGGCAAACCTAAAATAAATTACTAAACCCTACTTCCCAAATAATTGTGTGTGAAGCTACCCTACTGTTCCCCAGGAAACTCGCTAAACTGAAAGAGCATAAATCCCTTACCAGAACCAGCTCTTTTGACTGCGAATCCCTTACCTATGCAGCGAAAGTTCAGTCGGCTAAACTGAGAATTGCAATGCTAAAGGCCTGTGTTGGTTGTCTCCCCCCACTGCGCCCGCAGGCTAGGATACAGTGAGTAAGACGCCCTATTGTGTATATAAGGTTTATATATAAATATATTTAACAAGACCGTTCCTCAAATACTGAACAATTTCGACAAGCGAGGTATACACCTCTATGCTGAGACCCCATATTGGCAGCCATGTCTACGTTGTCAGCTGGGCATTGAAGGAACGTAAGGGATTTGATTCGTCTCCATGTAGGTAAAAGGTAGACGCCAGACCACCCTTAGATCTGGTAACTAAAGACTCTGAACCCTGCTCATTGGCACCGTTAGGCGAGCAAGACCCCTCAGGCAAAACTGGTGCCTGGACAAGATTCTGGTCATTTAAATCAAATTAAATAAACTCTTAAACCCCGAGGAAATATTCAATATTTTACTTAAAAACTGATTCCTCAACATGAAGAGAGTCCCCTCACGAAGAAGAACCACTTTTAAATCAATAGAATAACCCACCAAGTATATATTATTGCGAAGACCAGAGACCTTGTCAGTCTGAATGTCGAATTCTAAGTGCCGTCAATAAAACTTCGCGCCCCTTTATATACTCTAATATCTCAGACAAATGCACGACACATGTCCGACAAATATCGGACAAATCCCCGACACATCTACGACAAATCCACGACATATGTCGGACAAATCCCCGACAAATGCACGACAAATCTACGACATATATCGGACAAATACACGACAAATCCACGACATATGAGGCCGAAGCTAGTAAGGTAAACGTTACTATGCTCATCCAGCTTATTTAAACTACTTTTCCTTCATATAGGTATTTTAATAACACGTGTTTTTGTAGCCTAATTGTGTTCCGTTACACATTGGAGCATCCAAAAAGAAAATTTGACCTCACTTCCATTCGCACTCCTTACTGTCAGTCCGTCTGTTACAAGTTGCTTTTACTGGACCTATTGAATTGCAATTTGGCACAAACTATCAAGAATTTAGAGCGCTCGTGGCCCAACGGCACCCGCCTACCGCGTGCGGTGTGCGAGGTTAAGCAATGTGGGCGCAGGTCAGTTCTTGGATGGGTGACCGCTTTGACTAACTGACTCTCGTGCTTTGAAAGGCACGCTAAGCCGTTGATCCCGGCTGCAATCGTTAAGACAAGTTAGAGGCCTTCGAGCGGCTTGCGAACTTCTAACAGTCAAGTTGCCCACTCACTTGACAAAGGGGGGTCGAAGTTGCACCGCGTCCCTATGGAGTACCCACCGTTACCATACACAGAACCCCTGGGTGGTGCTAAAAGTGCACCAAAAACTGGCAACCGTACTAGTCTTCTCGAAAATCTCACGGTTCGTAAATAAATGCCATACGATTAAAAAAATATTGAAGGTTGATTTAAATGGAATAAATATCGAAACCTCTATGTCGTTTTTAACAGCAAATCCATAGATACCCCACACGCCTATATACATTAAACTTTTTTGCATACAGGTATGCATGGAGTGCCAAATTTTACCTCAGATTCGCATTAAGAGACTTCTCGGATGCTCAGATATCGATGTTGAACGAAAACGGGACGAAAAAAAAAGAAAATCAATATGGCCGCCACTTTCACAAATTTTACCTCTGATTCGTATTAAGAGACCTCTCGGACACTCAGATATCGATTTTGAACGAAATCGGGACGAAAATGAAGAAAATCAATATGGCCGCCACTTTTTTCAAATTTTACCTCAAATTCGTATAAGAAGACCTCTCGGACGCTCAGATATCGATTTTGAACGAAATCGGGTTGGAAATGAAGAAAATCAATATGGCTGCCACTTTTTTCAAATTTTACCTCGGATTCATATTAAGAGACCTCTCGGACGCTCAGGTATCGATTTTGAACGAAATCGGGACGGAAATGAAGAAAATCAATATGCCGCCACTTTTTCCAAATTTTACCTCGGATTCGTATTAAAAATTCTCTCGGACGCTCAGATATCGATTTTGAACGAAATCTGGACGGAAATGATAAAAATGAATATGGCCGCTACTTTTTCTAAATTATACCTTGGATTCGTATTACGAGACCTCTCGGACGCTCAGATATCGATTTTGAACGAAATCGGGACGAAAAAAAAGAAAATCAATATGGCCGCCACTTTCACAAATTTTACCTCAGATTCGTATTAAGAGACCTCTCGGACACTCAGATATCGATTTTGAACAAAATCGGGACGAAAATGAAGAAAATCAATATGGCCGCCACTTTCACAAATTTTACCTCGGATTCGTATTAAGAGACCTCTCGGACGCTCAGATATCGATTTTGATCGAAATCGGGACAAAAAAAAAGAAAATCAATATGACTGCGACTTTTTCCACATTTTACCTCGGAGTCGTATTAGGGAAGCTCTCGGACGCTCAGATATCGATTTTTAACTAAATCGGGACGGAAATGAAGAAAAGCAATATGCCCGCCACTTTTTCCAAATTTTACCACGGAGTCATATTAGGGACCTCTCGGACGCTCAGATATCGATTTTGAACGAAATCAGGACGGAAATGAAGAAAATCAATATGGCCGTTACTTTATTCAAAGTTTAGGTACCTCGGATTCCTATTAAGAGTCCTCTCGGACGCTCAAACATCGATTTATGTCGAAATCGTATCGGACGGCACTGACTAATAAAACCATCTACAATACATTGAATCAAAAAAGGTCGTATCTTCATAGGGAACTCACGGCACTTCATGCACCTTTAGACCTTATAAGGAACTTACATGCCAAATTTGGTATCTCTCGAACCACCAGTTTGCGCTGTGCGGTGATATGTCAGTCTCTCGGTCAGTCAGTTATTTCTTGATATTTGGCACAATTTTTCAAAAGTTTTCATGACCACAATATTAAATTTCAAAACCGATGCCATTTTCGTAATTAACGTCCCAAAAAACCAACAAAACGACACCCATATTAATATTTAGACATTTCATCCCCCTCGGACCCCAACAGAGGGGATGGTATTTCACGTCCTCCACGTGGGATTGTAAAATCATTGTTGTTTTCGTAATCAGCGACCCAATAAACCATGGAAACAACACCCATATCGATTTTCAGAATTTGTCACCAGATTTCCCCCTTTTAGGAGTTGATTTCTCAAAAAACCTGAAACACATGTTTACTCATTTATCGTTAGAAATACTCCTGTGAAGTTTGGAATAAAATAATCCAGCTAATCTTGATTCCCCATACAATCTTCGGACCCCCATTTCACCCCCTTAGGCGTTGAATTTTGAAAAATCCGTTCTTAATGCACCTCAAGACCTACATATGGAACCTACATACTAAATTTGGAATCTCTAGAACCTCCAGTTTGCGCTGTGCGGTGATATGTCAGTCTCTCTCAGTCAGTCAGTTATTTCTTGAAATTTGGCACAATTTTTCAAAGTTTTTCATGTCCACAATATTAAATTATAAAACCGATGCCATTTTCGTAATTAACGTCCCAAAAAACCATAAAAACGACACCCATATTAATATTTAGACATTTCATCCCCCTCGCACCCCAACAGGGGGGATGGTATTTCACGTCCTCCACGTGAGATTTTAAAATCATTGTTGTTTTCGTTATCAGCGACCCGGTATATCATAAAAACAATACCCATGTCGATTTTCAGAATTTGTCACCACCTTTTCCCCTTTTAGGGGTTGTTTTCTCAAAAAACCTGAAACACGAATTATGTAGGGAGTGTGGCAGCAGCGGAGGAGGTAAATGACAAGAGGTCTTTACTACAGAATAGATGTATTTGGTGCAAAAGGTTACATAAAGATCTTAACTAAAGTGTCCAACCTAACTGATTTGGAAGTAATGATTGGCCGCGAGCCTTGGCGGCGATCTCGTTTTATTGTCCACTGATATTTGGTATTTCACAATCACTTAATACAACGGTGGTTCGATGCACTACGTATGCTGATGACGCGGTGTGACGTAGGCCGACGCGAAGGGCTGCCGTACGGCGGGCCGTGACGTGGTGATGTGTGACGTCACCCGTGACACCTCCCCCCTAAGCTGAGCAACTAATTGCTGAGTCTACAGCAAGTGTTGCGACGTTTTGTTCTTCAGTCTGTACTCCTGTGGATGCGTTAGTGCGTACGGCGGAGGCTGCTCTATGTTTGCGATATAGTATTAATGCGAGTGCGCCTGCACCGGATAGCGTAAGTAGGTATAATGGTATAGATGTATGATAGAAATTCGTCGATTGGATTCTGTCGATTTGTACTGGTTTTTCTATCGATAATTGTTGTTCGATTTTCTCGAGATTGCTTAGGTTTATAGAGTTCATCTTCAATACACCGGTGCGGTCTTCACTATTCGTAGTAGATATCTTCTGCTGAGGTATGTACATAATTTTCAAGGGTTGGCCGCGTACTTTATTGTTGTTGTTTATAATAGTAAATAGTTGTGTTATCATGGAGCAATGTTGGGGTATAGTAGCGACGTAGCTTCCTTTCAGAATGACGTGTTGTTCCTGTTGGCATTTTATCTCGACTTTTGTAGGTTTCGGGAAACTGATAGCATAGTGTTGATCATCTAGCTCTAATAGAGCCTCCTTGGACAGAGAGATAGGCGTGGATCTACACGTTTCATCTACCTCCTGTGTATGAATGAGTTTCTGGATGCAATCCTGGTCTGTTCGTATTTGATGACCCAGCCTCTGTTCGCAGATGTACCAGTCGCCAGACTTCGGGCATTCTGCCTCCATGTACACATGTTCTAGAGAATTGGTTGCAATTAACGGGTAAGGGGGAACAAGGATTTCCTGATTTTTATTAGGTAGTGGACACAGCTTATATAGTTCAAAAGTGCTTTTATAAATGATAGGTACTCTAAGTGCAATTACTAGTTTATTTCCTGAGAAATATGAACCTATCCTAATACATGTATAATAGTCCCTTATATCTAAATGAAGGATCTGTTCAGAATCATAGATTTTGTGCAAATTTTCAATTATATCCTTCATTGATGCAATACTTAAAATAGAATGGTGCACATTATTTATCTTACTATATGCTAGAATATTTTCGATACGAAGCATCTCCGTATACAAATCGTTAGCGTTATCAGTAATAATATTAAAAAGCTGATTAAGGTGCGCGTAATTAATTAGCTTGTCATTACTTGATGAGGTGCTATTATTTAACATTAAAAGAGCTTTATGTAATTTATTCTGATTTTTTATTAAAGTTGATAATGTTTGATTTTGTTCAACTATCCATTTTTTACTCAAACTAATATGTTGATTAAAATTTTTGGTCAAAATTTCGTCATTAGTTTGTAAAATTTTAATTGCGTTGTCATATTTTATTGCGTCATTATAGTCTAGGTTTCCACTAATACTTTTGATTAGTGTGCCTAAAGGATCAATGAGACCTCTCTTCATTCTTTTATAGGAAAATGTGTTAATTTGTGCCGAAATCTTGTCTATTTTGAAATATAAATACTTGATTTGGTATTTAAAAAAATTAAACGTACTATTGTTCAAGGAATTAATCGTTTCAGTCAATTGTGTCCGGATCAGGTCTATGTTTTTCTGTGCGTCATCAAGGTCAATATATTGTAGAAAAGTGTGGTAGTGTGCGACTACCTTCGTCGGTCCCAGTTTGAAAGGTAAAAGTCCAGGTCCGTCGTCGAGATTCTCAAGTTGGATCTCCTGAGCTAGAGCCAGACTGATCCCTGTCCATAGTGTTATCAACCTGTAACAATTGAGACCGAGGTACCTTCTTTAATCGTGATTTAGCTACAAGTCCACGTTTCTTGGAAGTGTAAATATGTACAGGTAAGTTAGCTGTTACTTTGTCTTGAGTAAATCGTGGAGCCAGTTTTTGTCGTGCGGCTAGAGGGTTCTGTATAAAAACTTCCTGATTGGGGGGATAGTCTACTACGGGATCTCTACTTTTATTAATTCTAGTCATTATATTAGATCGCTCGTTTTGACAGTTGTCATGGACATGTTGTCGTAGACAACCTTCATTCTATTTCTATGATTATCTATATATTTTTGTAATAAAGTTTCTTCAATTTCAACGTGTGTAGGGTCTCGCGGATCGAAGTGTCCATTTAGAAGGTCATAAGGTCGACATTTAGTTAAACTGTGAATGGAACTGTTATATGCCAGTAGGGCATAGGGTATTAAATCCCTAGAGTGTTCATTTTTATGTTGGAGTTTTAATAGTCGCAAGTGTTCCAGTATGGTAGAATGAAATCTTTCAATTAATCCGTTTTCGTTCGGTGAGTGCGCTGCTACTTTATGGTGATTTATTTTGTGTAATTTTAAAAATTCTCCTACTACTTGATTGTTAAATTCGGTGCCTTGGTCTGTGATTAATGTATAAGGGAAGTTATGATGTGTACTATAGTTCAATAATGCTTTTACTATGCTAGGCGCCGTGCCATCTGGTAAGAGAAATGCTTGTCCATACTTTGTGAATGAATCAATTAGTGTTAGGTACTTTTCTTGCTCAACAGTGAATGTGTCAGCGTGAATTGTTTCAAAGGGCTTTGTTGCAGGTGGGACTACCTGGAACTGCTGAGTAATTGGGTTGCGCTCATACTTTGCGCAGCTGCATAATTGACAATTGTTTATGTATTGCGAAATGCTTTCTCGCATTTTCGGCCAATAATATTTGTGAGACAATGACAAGTATGTTTCGTTAACTCCGCGATGATTTGTTTTGCCTTCATGATAATTTCTTAGAATTTGTTGTTGTTGTTCACGGCTGGATATGTTTTCTAATTCGTATTTTACTAACATTAGTTTCATGGAGGAGTTTTTGAATCTATTCTGAATGATGGGAACTACGCTGTACATTTTATCTAATGGTTTAATTAAGATCGCGGTTCGTTGTTTAGGGTCAACATGGTTTATTATTGCGTTCGCTATTTCTTGTTCTAGGTTATCCTGGAATATTTCAACATAAGTCTTTGTTCGTGATTCGAAAGGCTTCGTTATAGTGTCTGAGATGCGTGATTTACGATTTAGTATGTTCAAGATTATTTGTCTAGGAAATTTATTCAGGGGGTCTTCGGAAATCGGAATTTCTAAAATAGGGTTTTCTTGGCTTGTATGGTCGGTTTCCGTTTGTCTGTCCTCTAGGTCACGTACATCGGGGGTTTCAGAAGAATTAACGATTACAGAACTAATTTCATTATGGATTTCTATGCGTGAAAGTGCGTCAGCGTTGGTATTCCATTTTCCTTTTTTGTATATTACTTTATAAGTGTACTGTGAGAGTTTTAGACTCCATCGAGTTAGTCGTGAATTGGGTTCCTTGATATTAATTAGCCATTCTAGGGGTTTGTGGTCTGTAACTATTTTAAATTCTCGTCCGAATAGGTAGGGTCTAAAATATTTAGTTGCCCATACAATTGCTAGCAATTCTTTTTCTATTGTGCTGTAATTCAATTCATTATCTGATAGTGTACGTGAAGCGTACGAAATAGGTTTGTCAGAGCCTATGGGGCCTTGAGATAAAATTGCGCCTAAAGCTACGTTAGAAGCGTCGGTTGTCAAAATGAATTCTTTACTAAAGTCTGGGTATTGTAGTATTGGATCGTTTGTTAGCAAGGTTTTACACTTATCGAAACATTCTATGTATCTGGTATCTATCTTTATTTTTCTGCCTTTTTTTAGACACTCTGTGAATGGTTTCGTAACGCGGGCAAAATCAGGAATGAACTTTCTATAATAGCCTAAAAGTCCTAGGAATTGTTTTATCTGTCGGTTAGTTTTTGGTAAGGGGTAGCTTTCTATGGCTTTAATTTTATCGGGGTTGGGCTTGACACCATTAGGCGTTATGACGTGTCCTAGATATGGGGTTTCCTGCTTTAAGAATTCGGATTTATCCATTTGGATCTTAAAATTTGATTCTCTTAGTCTTTGGAAGATTTTCTTTAGGTTTACTGTATGTTCCTGTAATGATGTGGAGAAAACAAGGATGTCGTCTAAGTAGACTAGACAAATGGAATTTTGTAGTCCTTGAAGTACATTGTCCATGACTCTCTGAAATGTCGATGGTGAGTTTTTCAAGCCCATGGGCATTCTCAGGAATTCATAGGCGCCATTTTCTACTTTGAAACTAGTTTTGTGTATATCTGTGGGGTCCATTTCGACTTGATAAAAACCACTTGCCAAATCGAGTGTGGTGAAATATTGACATCTGCCTAACTTATCGAGAATGTCTGTGATGTTCGGTATTGGGTATTTATCAGCTATAGTTTTTTCGTTTAATTTTCTAAAGTCAACTACCAGTCTCCATTTTTTTTTCCAGAAGCATCATCCTTTTTTGGAACGATCCAAATAGGGGCACTCCAAGCTGAAGTTGAAGGTCTGATTATACCCTGCTGTAACATTTTTCCGACCTGTGTTTGTATTTCTTTTCTATGAACATAGGGGTATCTATATGTTTTAGCATGTACCGGGGCTTCGTCAGTTGTTTTTATACTATGTTTGATTTTATTAGTAAAAGTAAGGGGTTCACCCTCTACATAAAATATATCCGCATACTCTGTGCAAAGTTTTTGTAAGTTAATTGTTTCCTCTGCATTTAAATGCTCTGTACGTAATCGTGATAAAACATGATTAACGCGGTCATATGATGACTCAGTACGTTCGCACCTGCTCTCACAATTGAATAACTCCGCGCGAACGGGTTCGGTCAGCGAAAAAATTATGTCTCTCGATGATGTATTGTTTACTTCCAGTATGCAATTGTTATTTTTCGCGGAACTGATGCAACTTGTTATGCTGCAATTACAAAGTGTTTGTTGCTCAATGAAAATATGACCATCTTTTATATTTACGGGGGCCTGAATTAATTTTGATGAGTTTGGCGGGATAATAGTTTCTAATAGGTTTTTATTTCCGGATGAATACATGCGTATCGGATTGACTGCGTTTGGGGTTTTGAATTGACGGGTGCCGTAGTTAATTTCGGCTTGCCACTGTTCTAATAGATCGCATCCAATTAGTCCATCAAAATAGTCGTGAAATTTATATACGTATAATTTTAGTGGGTTTGTGCTATTGAATTCCGGGAATGGTGGCACTACTATGGAGTGGGTGTTTCTTGTAGATGCATGTATATTTGTAACTATGAATGGATCATAGGTCAATGGGCAATTTGGATAGAATTTACGTATTGCTTCGGGACTCAAAAAAGATTTGTTTGCTCCTGTGTCAATCAATAATTTAAGCGGGGGGTTGTGAATTTGTATATACGGAAGTTGTTTATGGTTCTGTAAGTGAATTTCTATCTCTGTGGGTTTTTCTTCGGAGTCTGGGAAAAATTTGAATTTACTTTGTTATCAGTATTTGTCTCCGGATTAGGGCAATTTTCTATTGGGAGATGGTTTATCTGTGAAAAACATTCATTCTGTAAGTTATAGGAGTTGTATTCGTCTTCGTAGTGATACATTCCGTCATAGTTATTTTCATAGTCATCGTAAGAGTAGTCATTTTCGTAGTCATAGCTAAAGTCGTTTACGTTAAGATCTGTGTGATTGTTAGTGCGGGGTGGTGATCTCACGTCGGGGTGACTTATGCCACTCATGGGTCTAGGATAGTCATTGTGCTGGGGTCTGGGTGGGATTCTAAATCCTGTGGTCATGTTAGATCTGGGGAGGGCTCTAAATATTTGTTGTGTACGGGAAGGACCTTGTGGGAATTGATTAAATCGTTGTGTTGGTGGGAACCGTTGGTTGGGTAGGTTTGGTGCGTTTTGCCTAGATGGACCAGGTACATTGACCATAGGGTCGGGTTGTCTCATGTGCATGGGTGGACGTGGGGACGTAAAACTATTCGGATATCTAGGTTGAAATTGCATCTGTCTTTGGTCAGTCATTTTATCATTTCGGTTCTGTAAATAAAGGGTGTTACTTTCTTCATGTACAAACTCTAATGCCTTCTCTATTGTATCGGGGCGCATGCACCGGATACGATAGCCAAGGGGGTCCTTAAGTCCTCTGACGAATGCCTGTAGTGTTAATTTTTTGTACAAGTCGCGTTTTGACTCAATAGTACTAACTATGGTTTCGTGCAATGTTACATAAGTCATAATAGTACTAAAAAGATTTTGGCACTGTTCATAAAATTCTTGGGGTGTTTTCATCCCTTGTGTGAGTAATGCAAGATCATTATAAAGAGAAGTTTCATCTCGTTGGTCAGCAAAACTATTTATTAATGCGTTGCGGATTCCTAGCCAGTGATCTGGAATGCCATTCGTATTTATTAATCTAGCTGCGGGTCCAGTAATTTTATTTAAGATACCATTTACTAATGCACAATTAGCAAGATCTTGTCCTTCTCGGACATACTCTAATACTAACTGATCGCAAAGTTTTATAAACCTAGTCAATACGTTCGGGTTACCGTCAAAATCCGGTACCAGGCGGAGGGCCTTAAAAATTGCGTCTAAATCTGCCATTTCTAGTTCCGAATCTAAACTATTATCTAAATTATCTAAATTTCGGTTAGCGTCTAGAATGACGTTCCTCGAAATATTACCTAATCTAGGGGAACTAGCTCGGCGGGGATGAAAAATTTTGGCGGGGAGAAACACTGGGATAGTAAATTGCAACCAATCTCATATGTGTACTCACCAAGCCGATTTCATCGCCGATTCCCGTAAGTGCGCCAAGTCTTCTATTCCGCCGTTTCTACCTCTCGGTCGCCTCGTCTGTCTGCCAGGGTTCTCCAGTTGATCAATGCCGGAACGAGATCTCGGTGATCTATTCGCGACTAGACCGACTCAACTCAACGACTGCGCCAATTATGTAGGGAGTGTGGCAGCAGCGGAGGAGGTAAATGACAAGAGGTCTTTACTACAGAATAGATGTATTTGGTGCAAAAGGTTACATAAAGATCTTAACTAAAGTGTCCAACCTAACTGATTTGGAAGTAATGATTGGCCGCGAGCCTTGGCGGCGATCTCGTTTTATTGTCCACTGATATTTGGTATTTCACAATCACTTAATACAACGGTGGTTCGATGCACTACGTATGCTGATGACGCGGTGTGACGTAGGCCGACGCGAAGGGCTGCCGTACGGCGGGCCGTGACGTGGTGATGTGTGACGTCACCCGTGACACACGTATTTACTCATTTATCGTTAGAAATACTCCTGTGAAGTTTCGAATAAAATAGTCCAACTAATCTTGTTTCCCCATACAAACTTCGGACCCCCATTTCACCCCCCTAGGGGGTGAATTTTGAAAAATCCTTTCTTAGTGCACCCCTAGACCTTATAAGGAACCTACGTGCCAAATTTGGAATATCTGGGACCAGCGGTTTGGGCTGTGCGTTGATATCTCAGTCAGTCAGTCAGTCAGTCAGTCAGTCAGTCAGTCAGTTTCTTCTTTTATATATTTAGATGATTTATCATATATCGTAAGTACGTTATGAAAAACATGTGAAAAAAAATGGTAAATACTCTAACTTAAAAATAATTAAAAATAACCTATAAATAATCTTTTGGCCCCTTAGGCAGGGTGCCCATCATGCAGGCAGCATTCCCGCGTTGAATTGCAATAGCGATTCTTTGTGCGAGAAAGCTGCCCGCTCGAGGATCGCCTGTTGCCTCCCACAAACGTTTGCTGAGCGTCCTGTCCACGCGCGCCTTGCCCCAAGAGCCGAGAGTCTCGATACCTAATGCGAACTCGTATTGGGTGCCGAGACACTCGTATTTGGTGGCGTTAGTACGATATGATCTAATGATCAATGTTATTAGAGTCGGAGTTGAGTCTTTAAACTATAGTCCAGGCCTTTAATTCATATACATACCTGCAATTTCATTGATTCCGATATGACACGTCATTTACCCATTCAAATTGTATTATGTTCCTGTCACAACGGAATCAACTATGGTCCAGAACTACCCATTTTCTGATAACTTTTGTCATCAAGTGGATAATATACGAAAAAATTTCACATTTTCAAATTTTTTATTATCACTTATTATCTGAAACCAGGTTGCCCTTACTTTAAAAGCCTTTTGTCGACAGTTAAGAAAAAGAGTAAAACATCCTTAAAAAATATTTACCTATGGTATGTGGCTGAGTATCATCGGCTTTGCCTTATGCGTTAAAGTTTTAAAATCAAGAAGGCCACGTATGTCTATTGCTTACTTTACAAGGGCGTCCCGATGCATAGGTTATTCCTTATTATATAATATCCAATTATAATACCAATGTAGGATATTTAATGGCGAACTTATGTTAATCAGTCAGCGGTTGTTGTAGCGTTGCGTTCCTGGCGGTGAGTAAGGTTGCCAGAACTCGCTGAGAACACGCTGTATTGAACGTGAGGGACTTGCATTGGTTTCTGCTTATTGACACAGAAAATTAATTCATCAAATTAATAAAGTCATCATCGCGCATGTGACTCTTCTACTAACATCTATGGAAGATTGCGGACTACAGCCTATCAGCAGGGGCTTCTTTTAAAACTCAAAAAGACGTTTGTATTCGAGATTTGTATGAGAACCTGTGCCATCCTACTAACTTTTTCTGTAAAGGAGCCCGGGGTTCATTTTGGCAGCTAATCCCGAGGTGTGGCGTAGACATTAGTTTTACGGAAGTGGCTGCCATCTGACGTTCCCACCCAGAGGATAATCTACACCTTATTTCGATTACACCGGTTTAATCACGATATTTTTCTTCACCGAAAAGCTACTGCTTAATATCAAATGATATTTTGTACATACATAAGTTCATTTGAAACAAGTGATACGAGCCTAAGATCCACAGTCAGAACCTTCAGTTTGGAAGTTACGGGCCTGACCGCCCGGCTACCACTGTACGCAGGCCTGACCACTTGGCTACCACTGTACGCAGGCCTGACCGCCCGGCTACTACTGTACGCAGGCCTGACCACTCGGCTACCACTGTACGCAGGCCTGACCGACGAGTCTGACGACCAAAAAAGCCCACCACCACCGACGGCCGACGGGCAAACCAGCGTACCACCCGCCTGATGGTAAGCGGTCATCGCAACCAATGGGCACCTGCAATTCCAGGGATGTCACATGCGGATGTCCGACCCTTGAAAAATGTATACACTCATTTATATATGTCATGTATAGTTCCTCGGAACAACATCGGCAGGGAGCTCATTCCACAGCCGGAGCGTCCGAGGGAGGAAAGGAGATACACGCGTACAGAAGCCACTGCTTCTATGAGAAACCTTGTGTAATTTAACTAACGTTATGTTATCTAATGCTATTATACTATTCCGTGCTAATGTTGAAAATCTTACGCTATGTTATTTTTGTTGCAGACTTAATACAGAGGAAGCCAGGAAGCACGCGCTGCGATGGACGCCGCCACAGAAATCAAGATGGACGATACGTGAGTCTTGAATTGTTGTTTCAAACAAACTATGGTATATCTTCTAATATTCTACAACTTAAATATAATCGTTGGCTGGCTCCTTGCTTGCTCATGAATAAGATTGAAGGTGCCAACACAAAGTTCGCAGATGTAAAGCAATAGGCGTTTACTCATCTAATTACATTTACCATCACCATCCTAACGTTATCCCGGTGCAGGTGCACCCGAAGGAACGCCCGGGCTCCGCTGCCTAATCCCAAGAATTTGGGTAGGTACTAGTTTTTACGGAAGCGGCTGCCATCTGACCTTCCAGCCCAAGTGTGAATGAAACTAGACCTTATTATATAAAATAAATATTTGATTTGATTTGTTGCAGCAAGCTCGAGACAAACGGCAACGACCTGCGCACGCCCAACCTGAATGCGCAGGAGTTGCCCGAGCTGCGCGCCGGCGAGGAGCCCGGCGTCGCAGACTTCTACCAGGGCGCCGTGCTGCTGGTCACTGGAGGGACCGGCTTCGTGGGCAAGGTGAGGCACAGATTCACTTGTAACCAACCTGACCTGACAAACTGCCTTCCTTCTTTATCACATGACTCATCTGTCAAAGGTTTCATGAATAAAGACTGTCCTCTTCCAGATAACGTTATTGAAGGAGTGAGCGAAGCAGAATAATGCATCGTAGCAATAATAGCGCGTTATTTGCGCGTTAGAACGTTCATAAGTAAAATTTGTAAACCAAATCCAACCATCGTGGTGTGTAATAGTACCCTTTTTGGGCCTACCGGATGCGGTGCATAGGTATAAAATTATACTATTAAATCATACCTATAAAATTATATCGGATTCGGCTGGATTACCAAATCCTTTGGAGTGGATTGCAATTCCTAATACGAAATGGCGTTGAATCTACGCGTACGTCGGGAGTTCACAGTTGGGGTCGAACTGCTAGTAATAAAGCTGTATATTGCAGGCGCTGCTCGAGAAGCTGCTGCGCTCGTGCCCCGGCATCGCCACCGTGTACCTGCTGCTGCGGCCCAAGCGCGGGCTCACGGTCGAGCAGCGCTTCAAGGAACTGCTCAAGAACCAGGCACGTTCTTAATGATCCCTCCTCCGCAGACCGCAACGCTATCGGGTGGGCTCACTGATGGTTCCAATGGAAGACTTGGTGGTCACGTCAGCTATATGCTGCGTTGGGACCAATCGTGACGTTTTTATTTACTTTTGTTGATATTTCTTCTGTTACTTAGCTAATTGTGTGTGTTATGCTGTGTTTTTCTATTTTATTCTATCCAGCTTGCATCGTAAGATGAGCTCGGGACCCGCGGATCTGATGAATCCCTAGTACTACAAGCACACTTTTTTGAGGAACTGCTGTCTGACCTTTCAACCTAGAGGAGAAACTAAATCCTATTAGTAATTAGGTCCCAATCCCATCTACTTGTGAGTGGGCAACTTGAGTGTTAGAAGTACTCAACCCACCTCTACTTAAGCTCGGCTTAAAGTTTTTTACTATGGACAACCACGGGATCAACCACCCTCTAAAGCGCCGAAATGCTCATTAGGCAACCACTCAACCTATTCTATTGTGTACAATCTCACGCCGCCCCTGGTCCGCAGGTGTTCGACCGCATCCGCGCGCGCTGGCCGGAGCGGCTGAGCAAGCTGTCCCCCATCGCCGGCGACGTGTCGGCGCCCGGGCTCGGCGTGGGCGCGCAGAAGCCGCTGCTGGCCGAGGTCACCGTGCTGTTCCACTCCGCAGCCACCGTCAGGTTAGTGTCGTGTAATACTGATGATCACTTCACTGATTGAAAATTATGGGTCCGTTTACACATTGCGAAGTGCTAGTGCAAAGTCCATAAATTTGCTGGCAAAAGGCAATTAGCAAATGTATGAACTTCGCACTTGTGTAAGTTGACCCTAAGACAAGAGGTGATGTAACGCCCCCCGCTCCCCCTTGTGTATATTTTTAATTAAATGTATAATTTTGACGATGTGATTTTATTAAATTAACTACAACTTAAACTAGAAATGGCCAACGTGAATCGTCTAGGGTAGAACCCAATAATGTTATGAACCGTAAAACCCAAATTCTTTTATGTGAATACTTGTCAGGTTCTGGACTTGTCTTCCTAATAATTGAATACCAATTTTATATGATCCTTAAGAGATTTGCCATCCCTACAAGCTCTATGTACCTAGCTTCCGAATAGCTCATATCCTGTTATGTATTGCTTATTTACAGATTCGTATAAAAATAATCAATTTTATTGATTGGTGTAAGGTAGGGCTCCTCCAGCCGCCCTAGGGATTGCTATCCCCCTCCGGTACTAACCAGAGACCCGTGGCTCTCGACCTTAGACATGGACAAGCCCCCGCCAATCTTTTATTTCGCTATGCGGAGTGTAAGACAATTTCGTCCAAATGACCTAAGTTACTTTAACAGGAGTACTCTGCTAGGCTTATCCGATCAATTCGTTCGGATGGCCTTTAGGAGCGCTCGGGATAAAATCAGTTTGTAAAAGAGACTAAACCATAAGAATATGGTTCTACCTAGCAAATGCATCTACTAGCGCTTCGGAAGACGCGCCGTATGATGAGGAGAATCGCCGCAAGGCCTCATCATCGGAAGCGGGCGAAATCCTGGTGATTCCTCGCCAGAATCTGGCCCTGGCCCTAAACAACCTACTCTCCCTACTCCCTTGTTCCCTAATACCTATGAACTACTCTGCCAGACCTTTAAATAAACTAAAAGAAGTGAACAGCTCGTCTCATTGGAAAGCTAAATTCAATGATCTGCTCAGCTTGTCACTAAATTAGCTTATCCCAGTGAACTGCTCTGCTCTTCACTTGGAGAGCTTAATTCAACGAACGGCTCAGCTCGTCACTAAATTAGCTTATGCTGAGTAAATGTTAAACATTTTGCTAGAAATCGTAACTCTAAAAGAAACCACCATTATCTATACCAAAAATAATAACTTTATCACAGCAAAGCATTCCCAAAATCCCAAAATTAACGGCAAACCTAAAATAATTATTAAGCCCTACTTCCCAAATAAATGTGTGTGAAGCTACCCTACTGTTCCCCAGTAAACTCGTTAAACTGAAAGAGCATAAATCCCTTACCAAATTCAGCTCTTTTGACTGCGAATCCCTAACCTATGCAACGAAAGTTCAGTGGGCTAAACTGAGAATGGCAAAGCTATGGGCCCGTGTTGGATGTCTCCCCCCACTGCGCCCGCAGGCTAGGATACAGTGAGTAAGACGCCCTATTGTGTATATAAGATTTATATATAAATATATTTAACAAGACCGTTCCTCAAATACTGAACAATTTCGACAAGCGAGGTATACACCTCTATGCTGAGACCCCATATTGGCAGCCATGTCTACGTTGTCAGCTGGGCATTGAAGGAACGTAAGGGATTTGATTCGTCTCCATGTAGGTAAAAGGTAGACGCCAGACCACCCTTAGATCTGGTAACTAAAGACTCTGAACCCTGCTCGTTGGCACCGTTAGGCGAGCAAGACTCCTCAGGCAAACTGAAGCCTGGACAAGATTCTGGTCTTTTGAAATACTTGAAATAGCACAAATCCCCATAAAATATTAGTTACATTTGTCTAAGAATGATTCCTCATCATGAAGAGTAACTCCTCATAACGACGAACCACCCCTAGGACAGCAATTTCACCCACCAAAGATTTACTGTTACGTAGACCAGAGATCTTGACAGTCTGAATGACGAATTCTAAGTGATTTTAATACAAATTCGAGCCCCTTTTATACCCAAAATTGACAGAGACTCTTACGACCTTTCGTCTACTACAGCCATGGTAGAATTTCGAATTTTGAATCGGAATAATTCGAGTTCCAAATTTGAACTACAGCAGGTAGAATCGTCATTATGACCTATTTTTGATTACGTTAAAGGCTTTTCCAACCATTGAAGTACTAGGGTCCCATAGCTCTCAGCTAGTGGAGTTCGAAATTTAAACTAGAACGGTTCTGTCTTGACCTATTTTGATCTTATTGAAGACTTTCCAACCATTGCAGTACTAGGGTTCCATAACTCTCAGCTAGTATGATTCGAAATTTAAACTTAAAATATTTCTGTCTCGACCTATTTGGTTATATCGAAGACATTTCCAACCATAGACGTACTAGGATTACATAAGTCTCAACTGGTGTAATTCGAAATTTAAACTAGGTTATTTTTAACAAGTAGTTTGAACCATCGACAAGATCTCCAGGGACTTTTCTAACCGTTAAAGTACTAGGATTACATAACTCTTCTACTGGTAGAGTTCAAGTTTTGATATTAATCCAAAGTTTGTTAAACCTTTCGTGAATTCTGTGTTCCTTGGAAAAATGTCTACGATTTTATTTAATTCTTACGTTTGACATTCGCTAGTACTTTCAAAACTACTTTATTTTCACGAAGTTTAAAATAACTAATAACTTATTTTACGTGCCGTTATGCGTATAGTCTAATTGCGTTCCGTTACAGCTGCCCTCGATGAATTTTATGGATGAGATCTCTCAGAACTCGTCTTTAAAAATCATCTCTTTATTGAAGTTGACCAACGAAATAACTAATATAAATTCTTAGTATCTAGATAATGATCAAAGATAATCCTTTCCCCAAAATTAACCATTTGCCTGGAGTATCAGTTTGTGTAGCTGATAGATTTTAGTAATCTGATTTTGTAATATCAAACTGAATGTCTAGATCTGGCTGGGCATCTATCGATTCTGTTCACATTGTTCGAACGAGTGATATTCCAAAACCCCCCATGCGAATCGGGAAATTCCTTTTTGTAAGTACTAAGAGTTTCTTATCTCATTCACTACCTTTTCCCTTCCCTATGTGTGTTATAAACTTGTTCCTTACGCATTATCAGAATAATAGTTTTCTTTTGAATGTATATTCAAGAACCTGATTAAATTAATTAATGCTTCATTTAATTTTAACTTCCTACTTATTGTGAACTCAATCTAATGAAAATCAATCCCTTCACCAAAAGTGATTTTAAATGTGGTGTATGTTTAAACCAACAGGTTAGGGTCTGCGACCATTTGGCAAAAGAGAGGGAATCACTAAACCTTAACAATAACTCATGACCACTTTTTCCTCATGCAAACCTGCTTTGTCAGAGGAACCAGGTTGTGAATCCGGTCAGTCCTAATGACACAACTAAGAGTTTTTACCCCAAGGCTATGTCTACATTGTTCAGACGGCGCCTATAGGAAACATTGTCCTTCCTATAGATAAATCCCGCTTAGTCACCCCATACAAAACAGTTAAGCCTTTGGTATAAGTACTATAGAGTTCAATCATTAGAATTAAAGCTCGATCCACTCGCGATCACCAAACAACCCCGACCATCCCCATTGGCGTATGTAACACTTGAATAAGATAACCGACTAGTTCCTTTACTCTTTACAAGATAATGTTTATTGTTCGTTAATGACTTTTACTCCATTGAATAAATATTGAGTATTTGATCGTATAAGTTTTTTTTTTAAATCATAACTCAATAACCCTTATGTTACGCTTTTCTTTTATATATAATTATCAATCACTAAATTTTGTGTTTCAAAATGAACATTCCTTAATCATTACTATTCCATAAAACAAAATAAACACTTATGCTCATTTTACTTAACAAAGCACATTCAAATACAATCAAACCAATGTTATGTAATTGTGGTTGTTGGTTATTGTATTCTTTATAATATGTTTCAGTTATCCCATCCAAAGTGAGGTGTGTATAACCATCGAAATTAACTTTAAAACCAAGTAGAGTCTGTGCCCACACAGTAAGTCTCAAATGACCTTGCCATATTATGACTTTAACCTAGCACATATTACTGTGGTAGCACAACGTGTATTCATTTGAAGGGATCAACTACCAATAGATCTAGGTTGTACTATAACTCTAGTCCATCCGGAAGAGACTCCTTCAAACCTTCCAATATCACTTCCATAGGCTACCTTGTTTTCAACCTCTTGTGCCGAATCATCCTTCACCTACACACTCGTACAATCTAATCATTCCTTCATTCTAATCTCCAACGCTCAGTCTCTACCGAACAAGCTAAACTTTCTTAAGTACAACCGCAACACAAATGTTGCTCTTCTCTTAACATTCCATGGATAATTCTACATTTAAAATGGCAGAACCCCTTTTGAGCCTTAAATCAAATGTTATTCCCTGCCCTCCACTTTAACAACTCTAATGTAATAAAGTGCCTGACCGATTAGAGAAACTACTTAGTAAAAGATACTCTTTTAAACCAAATTTTATAATCCTGCCCTCCGTTTTAACAATTCTAATTTTCTTAAGTCTTTGACTAAAGCCAAAAGTATTGTAACATCTGCAAATCTTAACCTTGGTTTTGTCGATAGTCCAAAATAATTAAAAATTTGAAATCTTTACCCCTGATTTAGCCTAAAACGAGTATAATGTCGATTTTCGGTAAAAAAAGGTGTTTTAAATATCTAAGTTTGCAATTAATATTAAATTTGAAACTCTTTGACTCTTTATTATTCGGAATCGAGTGTGATTGCAAAAAATTTTTTTCCTCAGAAAAAAAAAAGATTTTATGTTTCAAAACTCATTTAAATATAAGAACTGAATTTCCTACTCTCATACTAGTTGGAAACGAGTATAATGACGAATTTTCCAAAAAAAAAGTTTTTTATCTCTAAATTCATAATAAATGTGAAATTTGAATTTCTTACCCTCATATTAATGGGAAACGAGTATAGTGACGATTTTCCCAAAAAAAAAAGTTTTATGCCACCAAATTTTAAATAAATGCGAAATTTGAATTTCTTAACATCATATTAGTGGAAAACGAGTATAATGACGAATTTTCCCAAAAAAAGTTTTATATCTCTAAATTCAAAATAAATGTGAAATTTGAATTTCTTAACATCATATTAGTGGAAAACGAGTATAATGACGAATTTCCAAAAAAAAGTTTTATATCTCTAAATTCAAAATAAATACGAAATTTTAATTTCTTACCCTTATATTAGTGGAAAACGAGTATAATGAAGATTTTCCCAAAAAAGTTTTTTTTTTTTATAATTCGAGTATAATAGTCCTTTTTTTTACCAATTAAAAATTCTTGAATTTCAACATTTTTAAAATAAAATTCTCTCAACTGTACACCTGTAATAAACGAGAAGCAAAAATGTATTCTATAAATGACTATACGACCTTCTTCTTTGCAAAATGAATTTCAAATTTCGTCTCTCCTAACTTCCATACGATAGAAAGAGACAGACGAATTCATGATCGGACACGTCTCTTCCCACTAATTCCGTCTTGTTGACTTTATATTTCATCGTAACTAAACTCCTTGCTACATGTTTACAAACTAAACAAAACTGTACGTCAAACCTTTGCCCACCTAGCATGATAATTATATCATATCAGTTTTTATGGTCACGCTAACTTTACTAGTTTTAATGAAATTGTACGGAAATTATACAATACACAGTACAATAAATCGTCTGTTATAACGATACGCTATGTCAAAATAAATTACGTCTAGTTCTAACGTGGTATTTAGCATAGACATTATATATATATGCAGGTTACTTGGATTCTTAATTTTTTAATATTTTAGAAAAATATTCACAAGTGAATCGAAATCTCCACATAAATGAACTGAATCTGAATGATCTGAATGAATAACAAACAAAAGGAACAAATACAAATCTGTTCCCAGTTGTCTTTAATAGATTGGCATCACTTTACATGAATTTCGCGTTCGGAAATAAATTTTATGTTGCAACACTAACATGGTACATAAAATCTCCGAAGCACATAAAATTATGTTGGTTTTATGTCAGTGCTTACTTTCGTCTAGGATGTCCATGCTAGTCGTGCAAGAAACAAAAATAACAAATTGTTATTTGACATATATCATTTCATGTCTGCTTTTTTCATTGACTTCAAATAAATTACAAATTGCATATTGTTGAAAGGAAAAGTGGAGTTAGACGATTTAATTTAAAAAGAACCGTTTTGTATAAACGCCAGTTTGCCCGGAACATTATTTTAAGAAGAAAAGCAAAGGAGGAACCCGGAAAAATTATCAAAATTTTCATATACCAAAATTTGGACTTAAATCGGAAACTATCAGCTATGAGACAACTGCGACACTGATTACAAGTGAGTTTGATTCAATTTCTTTATTTTAGTTTTAATTCGAAGGTATCGGAGCGTTACTCAATGACATAATTACCTCCTCTTTCCCTCTTTCCTCCGAGATGGAAACCTCTTCGAATGCTTACTATATTCAACTATTCTAGTTTACCAATATATTCAACGTTCCTACGTAATATTAATTTCACACCTATGAATCTCGCTCCATATACAGTGTGTAAATGTAATAAAAACAAATCATTAAAAGAAGAATGTCAGTCCCACAATGTCTAAAACTCGGATTGACTTACGCCTACTTCTTAATTTATTTATTTAGACTATCGCGTTTTGATAAATTTTCAATTCTACCATTTCCCGAAATGTCTAAAACTGGACCTGATCATGTTTTAATGAATTTTTCAATCATACCATATCCCAAAATGTCTAAAACTCAAATTAACTATAAGTAGATACAAAACGTTATATTCTCAAAATGTTTAACACTTATCTGTCTATCGAAAATATTTAAAATTCGGCATTTGAAGTTATTGTTCATTGTACCAAATATACAATTTGGATTTCGGATGTACTGTGTAAATGTTATTATGACATTTTATTGTATTGAAAATAAGTCAATTTAGGAATTTAGGCATATTGGAAGTAAGCCAATTTGATATTTAGTAAAGCATGTAAAAGGCCATTATAATATTTGGCCGTATCGATCCAGAAACGATGAACAAAGCTTGTTACAGAAACTTAGAAATCTTAATGTTCAAATGTCTATCTTCTGTTGCTTATCTTTGTAACGGACTTATTGCTGTATGTAACTCGTCTCACAATCATTCTATCCCTTCAGACAAGCATGTTGAAGAATTAAATCTTAAAAGGCTCTGGTCTTCATTGTTTCTGTTTCGACAATTCTTCAGCTAATTTGTTAACTGGAACCGTAATTTACATTCTTCCTACTGGGTGTCTCATTTTCTCGCATTTGTTGTGTTCTGCAATACTAAATGGTTATTTAATTTTTTAGAAATAAATTTTATATAATTCGTCATTGTTTGTTCCCAGAGGTAATAGTATACAGACATATTTCTGAACTGCCCTCCAATTTTCATACTAAATTCCCATCTTATAAATCTAGTCGAACCTACACCTACCCTACCTGGCCTACAACTGCCCTCCAATTTTTATACTTAATTCTCATCTTATTTTATTTTTTTTAGCTGAACCCAAATGAAGATTACCCTTGCCTACAACTAGATGAAGAAATGAAAAGACGAAAATCCAGAACCTTAACAAGATCACACTCCGTTCTCACAGCAACAAAATGTAGCCAAGAGGCTACTTTTTTATACTAATCTACTTTTATCCTGGTAACAGCCTATTAATATCCTGGTAACAACCTATGTTTATCCTATATTTATCCTGGTCACGGCACCAAAATGTAACGCCCCCCGCTCCCCCTTGTGTATATTTTTAATTAAATGTATAATTTTGACGATGTGATTTTATTAAATTAACTACAACTTAAACTAGAAATGGCCAACGTGAATCGTCTAGGGTAGAACCCAATAATGTTATGAACCGTAAAACCCAAATTCTTTTATGTGAATACTTGTCAGGTTCTGGACTTGTCTTCCTAATAATTGAATACCAATTTTATATGATCCTTAAGAGATTTGCCATCCCTACAAGCTCTATGTACCTAGCTTCCGAATAGCTCATATCCTGTTATGTATTGCTTATTTACAGATTCGTATAAAAATAATCAATTTTATTGATTGGTGTAAGGTAGGGCTCCTCCAGCCGCCCTAGGGATTGCTATCCCCCTCCGGTACTAACCAGAGACCCGTGGCTCTCGACCTTAGACATGGACAAGCCCCCGCCAATCTTTTATTTCGCTATGCGGAGTGTAAGACAATTTCGTCCAAATGACCTAAGTTACTTTAACAGGAGTACTCTGCTAGGCTTATCCGATCAATTCGTTCGGATGGCCTTTAGGAGCGCTCGGGATAAAATCAGTTTGTAAAAGAGACTAAACCATAAGAATATGGTTCTACCTAGCAAATGCATCTACTAGCGCTTCGGAAGACGCGCCGTATGATGAGGAGAATCGCCGCAAGGCCTCATCATCGGAAGCGGGCGAAATCCTGGTGATTCCTCGCCAGAATCTGGCCCTGGCCCTAAACAACCTACTCTCCCTACTCCCTTGTTCCCTAATACCTATGAACTACTCTGCCAGACCTTTAAATAAACTAAAAGAAGTGAACAGCTCGTCTCATTGGAAAGCTAAATTCAATGATCTGCTCAGCTTGTCACTAAATTAGCTTATCCCAGTGAACTGCTCTGCTCTTCACTTGGAGAGCTTAATTCAACGAACGGCTCAGCTCGTCACTAAATTAGCTTATGCTGAGTAAATGTTAAACATTTTGCTAGAAATCGTAACTCTAAAAGAAACCACCATTATCTATACCAAAAATAATAACTTTATCACAGCAAAGCATTCCCAAAATCCCAAAATTAACGGCAAACCTAAAATAATTATTAAGCCCTACTTCCCAAATAAATGTGTGTGAAGCTACCCTACTGTTCCCCAGTAAACTCGTTAAACTGAAAGAGCATAAATCCCTTACCAAATTCAGCTCTTTTGACTGCGAATCCCTAACCTATGCAACGAAAGTTCAGTGGGCTAAACTGAGAATGGCAAAGCTATGGGCCCGTGTTGGATGTCTCCCCCCACTGCGCCCGCAGGCTAGGATACAGTGAGTAAGACGCCCTATTGTGTATATAAGATTTATATATAAATATATTTAACAAGACCGTTCCTCAAATACTGAACAATTTCGACAAGCGAGGTATACACCTCTATGCTGAGACCCCATATTGGCAGCCATGTCTACGTTGTCAGCTGGGCATTGAAGGAACGTAAGGGATTTGATTCGTCTCCATGTAGGTAAAAGGTAGACGCCAGACCACCCTTAGATCTGGTAACTAAAGACTCTGAACCCTGCTCGTTGGCACCGTTAGGCGAGCAAGACTCCTCAGGCAAACTGAAGCCTGGACAAGATTCTGGTCTTTTGAAATACTTGAAATAGCACAAATCCCCATAAAATATTAGTTACATTTGTCTAAGAATGATTCCTCATCATGAAGAGTAACTCCTCATAACGACGAACCACCCCTAGGACAGCAATTTCACCCACCAAAGATTTACTGTTACGTAGACCAGAGATCTTGACAGTCTGAATGACGAATTCTAAGTGATTTTAATACAAATTCGAGCCCCTTTTATACCCAAAATTGACAGAGACTCTTACGACCTTTCGTCTACTACAGCCATGGTAGAATTTCGAATTTTGAATCGGAATAATTCGAGTTCCAAATTTGAACTACAGCAGGTAGAATCGTCATTATGACCTATTTTTGATTACGTTAAAGGCTTTTCCAACCATTGAAGTACTAGGGTCCCATAGCTCTCAGCTAGTGGAGTTCGAAATTTAAACTAGAACGGTTCTGTCTTGACCTATTTTGATCTTATTGAAGACTTTCCAACCATTGCAGTACTAGGGTTCCATAACTCTCAGCTAGTATGATTCGAAATTTAAACTTAAAATATTTCTGTCTCGACCTATTTGGTTATATCGAAGACATTTCCAACCATAGACGTACTAGGATTACATAAGTCTCAACTGGTGTAATTCGAAATTTAAACTAGGTTATTTTTAACAAGTAGTTTGAACCATCGACAAGATCTCCAGGGACTTTTCTAACCGTTAAAGTACTAGGATTACATAACTCTTCTACTGGTAGAGTTCAAGTTTTGATATTAATCCAAAGTTTGTTAAACCTTTCGTGAATTCTGTGTTCCTTGGAAAAATGTCTACGATTTTATTTAATTCTTACGTTTGACATTCGCTAGTACTTTCAAAACTACTTTATTTTCACGAAGTTTAAAATAACTAATAACTTATTTTACGTGCCGTTATGCGTATAGTCTAATTGCGTTCCGTTACAGTGAGAAGGATAAATCTGAATTTAAGTATTATGACTGAAAATTTTAAGAAAATATGTGGGCCTTTTCTTGTTCTTCTTAAAGGAGAGGTGGATGTCTCCTTTACTGAAACTCGACAGACAAATTTAAAAATTCTTCTTGTCACGTGCCAATTCGAAGAGTTGTTCAACGGTCTTAATCAATATCCACTCCCTGATGTTACATATAGGACCTTTTACATTTTACTCAGATATTCATTGACATTTGTTCTCAAATGCCATTCCCAAAGTGTTCAAAGAAAAAAATATATATTTGTCCAGCGTAGGTAAGTACAAGGTGTTTGTTGTAGTATGGTGCATCACTTTCTCCACACAACAAACCGTAAACTTGTCTGTTAGATGGGGGCGTGATTGGCGAGGGTCGAGGTTAGCCTTATTGATATAATGTTGCGTGTGCGCAGGTTCACGGAGCCGCTGCACGCGGCGACGGCACTCAACGTGCAGGGCACCGCCGCGCTGCTGCAGCTCGCGCGGGACATGCCCAAGCTCAAGGTCAGTCGTGGTATCAACATTAATTTTATATAGACATGCAGGTCTCTCACTCTCACCCCGGCGCACTCTCGGGAGCCTGGCGCCCTTAGGTACTCACCCCGGCGCACTCTCGGGAGCCTGGCGACCTTAGGTACTCACCCCGGCGCACTCTCGGGAGCCTGGCGACCTTAGGTACTCACCACAGCGCACTCTCGGGAGCCTGGCGACCTTAGGTACTCACCACAGCGCACTCTCGGGAGCCTGGCGACCTTAGGTACTCACCCCGGCGCACTCTCGGGAGCCTGGCGACCTTAGGTACTCACCACAGCGCACTCTCGGGAGCCTGGCGACCTTAGGTACTCACCACAGCGCACTCTCGGGAGCCTGGCGACCTTAGGTACTCACCGCCAGGAACACCACATACCTAAGGAGCGCGCAATGGTGTTGTTATGGCCGCGGTCTTCTGTACAGTGGAGGGATACCCTATAATTGGATTGCGCGCGTTAGTATTACATGAATTAATCCCTCCTTCACCATTTCGCCATCTTGGAACAAGGCGCGGACGTGGGTTCCACTCTTATGTTGTTGACATGCCACTAATTTAAACGAAGTGCTTTGCTTCTAGTTTTCTTGCGAGGACAGCTAAGGAGTGGAATTCCCTTCCGTCAAACCTTTTCCCAGATGCTTATCACTTGGATCTATTCAAGAAGGTTGTGAATAACGCATGTAAGAGCCTCGACCTCATCATCATTATATCCATTTCAGTAGCAACTATCATAATAAAATCATAGATTCATACTCGACTACCTCATAACTACCCACAGCAATCTCGTTCCATTTTACGACTTCAAAGCGCACCATCAAAGATAAAAGACTCTTATAAAACGCTTGCGGCGGCATTAACCTTCGTTGCATAATATTCATGAGAGAAAATATGTTTTGTAGCGCGAATTTGGGTAACAGTTTATTGGTATAGAGGACATGGTCCTCTTCGTAAGATACTTAGAATCAATGGTCCTTCGAGTCGGATACTTTTCGCTTCGCAGTTTGGCAAAACTTTAATTTATAGTAGTCGGCGGTTAACAAGTCAATCCAGACACCTGTCATTTCCATACAGTTTATAACCTCACAGTGACTTTTAGGTTATAAACTGTATGGAAATGACATGTATCAGGATTGACTTCTTAACCGCCGACCACTATAAGTACTTTTTTGTTGTTAAAAAAAAACTTGACGTAAATGACCCTACGAACCAGATATGTGTCGTATTATTATTTGACTTTTCTTGCCGTTCTCCTGCACTGCCTGTTCATAATTTTAGTTCATTGTTTTCCTGCTACCCAAAAGTTGCTTGGAAGAGATCGCTTTAATTTAAAACGACCAGACCGCCCGTTGTTACCATTTCCTCATTTATAAGCTATTGTAAAGTCTATGTAAAGGTGCAATAAAGCACATTTATTGACCGAGCGAGCGAAGCCAGCGAAGCGTCTCCGTTCAGCTTTAGACAAAAATTCTTTCGTATGTCTGTCTGTATGTCTGCCCGGATGTCCTCCTCTATAGGTCGCATTTCTCAACCGATTCTCGTGAAATTTTGTGAGCAGGTTCGATAATTATATAGAATTTTTTTGCCAAGTCAGTTTTTGGAAGTATTTGAAATAAAAATAAAAAATAGTTTTTTGCGAAGTCTACAGCTCACAGAGCCACTAGTATTATTATACACGGTTACAGTGTGTTAAGTATGGTTGTGTGCGCAGGCGCTGGTGCACGTGTCGACGGCGTACAGCAACGCGCCGCAGGCGACGATCGAGGAGCGCGTGTACGCGCCGCCCTACGACCCCGACTCCATCGTGCGCTGCGCCAAGATGCTGCCCCCGCACACCGTCAACGTGCTCCAGCACTCGCTGCAGGTGTGTACATACCCGCGTGTAGCCGCACTCTACCCTATGGCCGAACTTGCCGCCCCCGCACACCGTCAACGTGCTTCAGCACCCGCTGCAAATGTGGATGTACCCGTACATTAAATTACCTACAATTTAAAATTAACACAAATAAAAGAAAAAAATTACAAAACTAATATCTGCTTATAAGGACATGCAGCTTGTTCCAGTAACGCAGAAAAGGGCCATCATTGCTTTCTGCTACTTTGTCCAGGAGGCTGTGTGTTGTGTTGTGTGTGTGATTTGTAAGGTACAATGAAAGTGTCTGTTCCCGGCAGGGCGAGCACCCCAACACGTACACGCTGACGAAGGCGCTGGCGGAGTCCATCGTGTACAGCCACCAGGAGCTGCCCGTCTGCATAGTCCGACCCTCCATCGGTGAGTGCATACCTTATCATACCAGCCGAAAGACGTCCACTGCTGGACATAGGCCTCCCCCAAAGACTTCCACAATGACCGGTCCTGCGCCAACTGCATCCAGCGGACAACTGCGACCCTTACCAGGTCATCAGTCCACCGAGTGGGTGGCCTACCCACGCTGCGCCTTCCAGCCATATTGTAAGTATATAAAATAATGAACGCCGCAATGTTAGATATGTACCTAAACCTAACGGTAGGTACAACCTACGGACGTGGAGCAACTTCGACCCCCCCTTTGTCAAGTGAGTGGGCAACTTGACTGTTAAGTTCTCAAGCCGCCCGAGGCCTCTAACTTGGCCTAACGACCGCTGTCATAGCCAGCAGCCGGGATCAACCAAAGCCTTGCTTGCCGTGCGTGCGTGCGGGCTTGGCGTGCCTTCCAAAGTACGGGAGCGCTCAGTTAGTAACCACTCAAAGCGGTCACCCATCCAAGAACTAACCTGAGCCCCGTACGCGGGCGCCGTTGAACCACGAGCGCTCCTGACAGACACAATAGTTGACACCAAAACATCCCAGTTTCAAACTTGTCATAAAAATAGAGGTGGGCGGTAGGTCACCCATACCTTATAGGTCGATCAGCGGGAAACTAGGGGACTGAGTGAATCGATAACATTCTAGAATAAATGTAGGCGATCAATAGTAATGTGCAGACAGTCACCAGACGTAGATAAGTGGTATAATGAGTGTATCCTTGCGGCCGGGCCGGGTCGATACTGGTGCGGTGAGCGCCGCGCCGTGGGACCCGCGGGGTGGTCGCCGACGCCGGGACGGCCCTCGGTTTGACCCTCGTGGGTTCTCTTTTGTTTTATTTTATTCAGAACACGAACAGTCACATAGGCAAATTACATATGTTTTAATAATAATACCACGTCGATAGATAGATATTGTGTATGATAGATATGAAAACATAAAGACCTGGAGGTTAATTTTTATACAAAATGTTAACAAAATAAGATAAAATAATTTTTAAGAAAAAAAAAACCGACTTCAATGGGGGAGGCCGGTGAAAGATTATTATACTTACACTCACTCACTCTTAGATTCCATACAATAAAATAAAAATGGCTATAAGTATGTTTATAATGGTAGAAGACTAAGTACCCTCAATTCCTCATGGAATCATGGAAAAACCTTGCTTGCTTGACAAACAAAACGAAGAGAACATATCGCCAAACGTGAACTACGCGTCGTTGAAAAGTTCCGTCCTGATCATCATCAGCAGTTCCACTTCATCAAATGTCACTTTTATCAATGAAAATACTTGATTAGTTCGTGAAAATACTAAAATTACTATTTGTGTGCCTTTCACATTTGAGGAGTTCCCTCGATTCCTAATGGATCCCATCATCAGAACTCGAGCATGACAAAAATCAATCGTGAAAATAGAACTTGCTTAACAAACACAGCTAGGAGGACAAATCGCCAAAACGTCAACTTTTCGTCGTTGAAGAGTTCTGTTCTGATCATCATCAGCAGTTCCACTTCATCAAATATCACATTTTTGGATGAAAATGCTCGATTTGTTGATAAAAACACAAAAATCACTATATGTTTGCCTTTAAGATTTAAGGAGTTCCCTCATTTTCTCATGGATTCCATCATCAAAACTGCGTTTTGACAAAATCGGGACCAACTTGGATATATATACTTACAATCAAAAAACGAATTTTCCAAATCGGTTAAGAAATGACGGAGTTATGGAGTAACAAACATTAAAAAAAAAAAAACCGAATTGATAACCTCCTCTTTTGAAATCTTGAAGTCGGTTAAAAATCGACAAAGAGCATGTCAGGCCATGTTCAGTATAGGGTTTCATAGTTGCCCTATGAACTTACTTTAAAAAAATCAATAACAAGCAGAAAGGAATACTTTTTATTAGGCTTTACTTTAACGATTTTTTCATATTTTTTGGAACCATAGTTCAAAAGTTAGAGCAGGGGACACAATTTCTTTTTTCTTTGGGAGTGAATATTTCCTAGAATATTCACTTTACGTATCAAAAAATGTTTGATGGAGACCTATATTTAAAAACCTATTCAACAACATCCCACAACATAGGGTTGAAGCAAAAAAAAGGTCACTTTACGTGTAGTTTTTCTAAATTTTATTTTATGACTCTCTCAGTTTTATTGATTTATATATCCATACCAAATTGCAGCTTTCGAGCATTAACAATCACAGAGCAAAGCCTCGGATAGACAGACGGACAGACAGACGGACATCGCAAAACTATAAGGTAGTTGACTACGGAACCCTAAAAAAAGAGAAACGGAAACTAAAATTTATGAGATTCTCTTATAGGTACTACAAATGATTTCACCTGCCTCGTATGATCGCGTTTATATGTAAGTAAGTATGTATGTATTGCATTTGTTTCGTCTCACACTTACATACTTACTAGTAAGGGACGATTGCTGTGTGTCTAATAAACGCAATGCTAGCTAGGCCGGTGGTAAGCGGACACCGCAGAATGGCCTAGTTAGCCCCATTTGACATAAATTTGCACGAATCAAAAAATGATTCGTTGTTTACTACGAAACCTTAAAATGAACAATGTAATATATCGATGTTCCTGCCTTACTCCTTACCTATTTTTATTATTCTTTATTAATAGCTCTTAATCTATCTATATATATAAAAATGCGTATGTCCTGACTGACTCATTAACTCACTCATCAACGCACAGCCGAAACTACTGGGGCTAGAGAGTTGAAATTTTCACTGTAATTCAGGTTAATAGCGTAGACAACTAATTAGAGGAGGTTTTCAGAAATTCAACTCCTAAGGGGTGAAATGGGGGTTGAAAGTTTGTATGTGGATGGAGTAAAATTTAATTTTAGGTGAGAGTTTTGAAATTTTGTGTATGGACTCCTTATTACAATACAAGAAAAGTAATTTTAGCGTTTTGGAAAACTCCACCCGTAAGTGGGTTAAATAGGGGTGCGAAGTTTGTATGGGGATGGAGTAACACTTGAAACCGTGTGTAAAGACTCCTTATTATAATACAAGAAAAGTACTTTTAGGGTTTTGGAAAAACTCACCGCAAACCGGGTTTAATAGGGGCGCAAATTCCTGACTGACTGACTTAATCAACGCCCAGCCCTAACCGTTTGACCTGGAAAGCTAATTTTTTTACAGTAGTCTGTTTATATGTCGTAAGTAATCAATGAAAACTTCTAACTCCTAAGGGGGTAAATTTGGGGTTAAAAATTTTGTATGGAGATCGTGTGATTTTTTAAGTAAAAATTTAAGATTTTGCACAAAGACGCTTCATCTTTAGATACGGATATCTTTAGATATGCAAAGGATTTTCGCGGTATTTCGAAATTCACCCCCCAAATGTGTAAACTTGGGGTTGAAAGTTTGCATGGAAAACATGTAATTCTTTGAATAAGAAGTCTAATATTCATTATACACATTCCTCATGAAGAAGCTAGAAAACTGATTTCAGCGTTTTTGGAAATTCATCCTCTAAGGGGGTTAAGTAGGGGTTCAAATTTTGTATGGAGGTCGTGAGATTTTTAAAGTAAAAACATCGGGCCTTCGTACCCTTTATCTAAAGATATGAAAAGTACTTTCACGGGATTTCGAAATTCACCCCCTAAAGGAGTAAATATTTGCGTTTAAAGTTTGTATGCAAAACATGTAATTCTTTATATAAGGTACTTACATACACATTTACCATGTAGAGGTTAAAAAAATAATATCAGCGTATTTGGAAATTCGTCCTCTAAGAGGGTTAAATAGAGCTTAAAATTTTCTATGAAGAATGTATTATTTTTAAAATACGTAGGTTCGAGTATTCGTACAAGGATTCCGTATCAAAAGACATGAAAAATAATTTCTATGGAATTTTGAAGTTCACCTTCCGAAACGGTTAAATTTAAACGCAAATTTTTCATTTCACTTATTATTTCGGGTTGATATAAAGTAATAAGTTCAAACTTTTCGCACATAAACTAAACATCTTATACACGGATAAGAAAACTGTTCTTTTAGTGTGTTAGCAAACGACTCTTTTATTGTGCTTAAAGGAGCGATGGTTGAAATGTGGCAAAATCATGTACAGGTATGTCATTCCTTTTCAATTTATACATAACAGGTTACATTTATACTTAGGTCGCAAAATATGTTTCCGTATTAATAGTTTTGTTTGAACGTTTCTTATTATATACGGACAAAAATTATATAAGAGGTACCCTCTACTCCTTATTCTGTGCCTCTACCGCTGGTCCAATACACTCAGACGGGAGACGATGAATATCCTCAATTAAGGAGGAGATGTCGAACTGACGGTGATCACACAATAAAGATTAATGAATTAGAGTTGGACAACGCTGGGTAAATGCCAATGCCTTACAATCCTGTGCTGTCACGTACCTACTCGTACTTTCAATCCTCACATTAATGTAAAGTTATGCAACTCTGTTCGAGGTATCAAATACAACATGTGAACTAGGGTGATCCGCCAGCTTTGACTCTCGAAAATTAGAATGATGAGATAAAAATTTATGAAAGCGGCCAATACATAAGTAGCTCCGAAGCTGTTTAGAGGATCTTGAAGTTTGTTATTGAAATGAAAATGGTCAGCGTACATACTTCACCCCCAACAAAGGCAAACAAGTAAAATTTTTAACTAAAACACACCGACTCCAAACTTTTCCAGACATCATCCTCTTGGTAATTTGAGTACCTTATTTTTTGCCTTATCCTATCCTCTTGGTTCATAATTTGAGGAGTTCCTTCGATTTTTCCAAGATCCTGTCATCAGATCCAGACTTGGTAACAATGGGGCCAACTAGAAAACACACCCTTTCAAACAAAAAAAGAATTTTTGAAATCGGTCCACTAGTCTCCGAGTAATCGGTGAACATACTCGTACATAAAAAAAAACCGACGAATTGAGAACCTCCTCCTTTGTTGAAGTCGGTTAAAAATAAGGAACTCCTCAAACCTCAAATTATATATCAAGAGGATGGGGTCTGGCAAAGTTTGGAGTCGGTGTTTTTTTGTTATAAATTACTTGTAAATAAGCTTAGTGCCATGTTCCGACTACACTATATTATACCGCGCCGACTCGACTCTGAGTTAACCGACTACTATGTACATTACTAGGCCGCTTTTTTACTAGCTTCGCTTTCGTTTGCGTGGGCGCAACTCGTAATGATGCGTCGAAGTGGCACACGCGTGTGGTTCCGATGTTATGTCACGTGTTACTAGATTAGTGGAACTGGGGAATTCCGAGATGTGTTATTGACGTATCAAAACATTTACATTATTATGTAGTCTTTATTCTGCTTATTCTGCAAAAAAAATCTTACGTCAAAAGTTATTTGAGAAGTGTTCGAGATATTACCTACTGTGGCGTCACTCCTGTCGTCTGCCAAACCTGACATGCTCTGCGTCGCGCTATCGAAGTTTCTAAAATCAATTGCACAAATACAACTTCTAAACAACTCTCATTGGACTTCGGTCCCAGAAAGATCTGTCTATTGTCTTTTCGTCTTGTGTCCTATCTATTTTATATTTGTATTATTATCATTAGGATATACTCGCACCATTGCCGTGGACTATGCTGTATGCGGACGACATCGTTCTGGCTGCTAACACCGCACAAGACCTGCAGGAACTATTAAATAAGTGGACATCTGCTTTAGAAAAATACGGCCTCAGAGTGAGTAGGAGTAAGACCGAGTACCTGAAATGCCCCTTCAGCGGAGTCACGACCCCGGAAACAATATCCATTGGGTCGACACCTATCCCCACAGTAGAAAAATTCAAGTACTTAGGTTCAATGGTCACGATGGATGCCAACATAGACGCAGACGTGGCTCATAGGACTAGCGTCGCCTGGCAGAAGTGGAGATCGCTCACAGGGGTTCTATGTGATCCTCGAGTTCCCGTGAAGGTCAAAGGGAAAGTTTATAAGACGGCGGTTCGTCCAGCCTTATTATATGGATCCGAATGCTGGACCGTGAAAAAGCTGCATGAGCAAAAGGTCCATGTTAACGAGATGAAGATGCTGCGGTGGGCGGGAGGGGTGACAAGGCTAGATAAAGTTCGTAATGAATTTATCCGCGGTAGCTTTAAAGTCGCACCCATAGCCGAGAAAATCACGGAAAACCGCCTAAGATGGTATGGACACGTAAAGCGGCGCAGCGAATACCATGTGGTGCATATTGCATTGAACCTGCCGGAGCAAAAGAGAGGTAGAGGCCGCCCGCCATTGACCTGGTGGTCCAAGATAAAAAGAGACCTCAAGCAAGCACAATTGCCGGAACCGACAACCCAAGACAGACTGTCTTGGCGCAGTAAAGTGAGGAGACCCGACCCCAAATAACGGGAACAGGGACGGAAGAAGAAGAAGATCATTATCATATCATCATGATCATCTTAGCGTTATAGCGTTGATGTATTAGAATAGTCGTCGGTGCGATTAGACGTGTTGTAATTAGTTTGCAAATTAAAATCGAGTACAAAAACATTGACCTCGATCTTCGTGAACTGTGTCAATCCGTGATGTGCAGTGTGAGTAAATTATGACTAATAGTATTTTATCAAATTAATACGACAGAATGGGTGATAATAGCCCATTTTCTCGAAGTTCCAAAATGCAACGTAGCCCTCCATCAACACCTGTGCCATCGGATATCGGAAAAGAAAATGCCCAACCATCGAGTGTGAGAGACCAAACCAACCTTAGCGCTATCCCAACGTCAGAGATACAGAACTGGTTGAGCGCTATAGAGTAGTTCCTTAATGAAATTTGCGCCATCTCAATAGAAGGTAAATTAAACTCGGACCAAAAGCTAAAAGTCCACAACCTTTGTCGTAAAGTTTCTCACGGTACAGCAAACTTGGCAGTTCATTACCAATCCCTCAAACAAAAAGCATTAATCAACCAATGCACTCTCCAAGCCCTCGAAGAAAGACAAGATTTATCAGGCCATCTCCGATCCCTTAAGGATACTATCGAAAATTCTACCAGACCTATGACAGATACACTTTCGTTCGCTGATATAGTGAAAACCAAAAACAAAGAGCAGATCCGACCTAGCAACCTGAGCTCTGTGGCTATTTACCCTAAAGACCAATCGAAATCAAGTGAGGACACGAAAAACTTAGTACAAAAAATAATTAATCCTGAGCAATTGAAATTGCACGTGAGAGCGCTGCGTAAAGTTAAAAATGGTGGCGTTATTATATCAGCACTGACTCTAAGGACGACATTAATAAACTGAAAAATACGTTTAAAAATATTTCCCCGGATCTCACCGTAGATGAGCCCTACAAACGCAAGCCCAGGATTGTAATAGTCGGTGTACCTTCAGCTCTACGAGAACAAGAGGTTTACAGCTGCATTTACGAACAAAATCTCGCCGACAAGTTTCAAGACTTAACTCGGGAAAAAATATTGGCTAGTATTAAATTAAGCCATAAATCGGCTAAAAAAGATGCCGAGACCTGTAATTACATTTTAGAAGTTCCAGCCCCTGTACGCAAGGCTCTCATATCTCAGAGCCGAGTCTTCATCAATTGGTCATCGTGTCCTGTGAGAGACTTCACATTTGTCACCAGATGCTTTAAATGCCAGCAGTTTGGCCATGCCGCCAAGACATGTAAGCAATCAGACCTCACGTGCGGACATTGTTGTAATATAGGCCACTCAGAGAAGGAGTGCCCAAACAAGGCAGCTGCTCCCAAATGCGCATCATGCAGGCTCTTCAAAAAGCCCAATGATCATAAAACAGGGCATCCTGATTGCCCCGCCAGGAAAATGGCCGAAAAACGATATATAAACTCTATCGACTATAGAGGAGCCTAAGTATCTATAATGTGCCTTTAGACAATTAGTTATTGATTTGTATTATTATTTTGTATTTGGGCTGTAGTTCGTTGTATAGCGACTTATATAGGCCAACAATGTTACTACTTTCCATATTTATGTAAAGGCATTTGTCGTTCATGTTTAATTACTAACTCGTCACATTTGATTTTGCCCTACTAACCGTAAATCTACCAAACTGCAATGCTTTGCAAATTATTCGCAAACGTAGACTTTTGTCAACCTCATAATTAAGTGAACTCTATTAACCTAGTTTTACAGTCATTTTATTCGATGACCCAAAATAATTTGATATTTTTATGTATTTCATGTGCATTATTTTAATTTGATTTGTTTCATTATTAGATTAGTTTTATCTTTGCCTAAGATACAGGAATATAATCCTAGTTTAGGCGCATGTGACAATTTGTATCTTGTAAGTATGTTAAAGCACAATGTAACATTAGCTATAAGGATTTTTATTTTTCAATAAATTATTATATTATTATTATTATAAATTATTATATTCCAGTACAGTTTGTATGTTTGAAAATATATCTTGTAGATACCCCTTCCTGTATACATCCAATCTTGTACATACATTATTGTATAATAAAAAATAAATAGTCGAAATGATATGATATGGGTTTTAATTTCTATACCAAATAGGTGAAAGTATGTAAAAAGTTAATTCGCAGTTTAGTGTGGGGACGACACACCTGCGTCCCGGTTAATAGTTAATGTGGATGTCGCCGATCGGTATCGATTGTACCTACTGAAATAGTCCCACTTAATGACAGGTCTCAAGTTTCGTTGACAGGCTATTACTGTGTTCGTCATCGTCGGCCGAAAGTAGCAGTCTCCGTAAATATAAATTTCTATCAAAAAATTCCTTTGAGGTCATCGCCTCGCACTGAGATCAGTATAAGAAACATCAGCATAATCCAAGATAGGGAGGAGGAGTGTTTGAGTAAGCGCAATCCTAGTGGCAATGAGCTAGAATTTACGTAGCCTTCTCAGAGAAGCTACAACCGAAAACATCTTCCCGTCGACCTCTTTTAGATGAGGTACCCAAGATAAGGTCCTCCATAATGATAACTAGAGTTTTAACTTGCGTGGAATAAGGAATTAGGGCGTTATCAAAGTAAATCGGTGTGATGTTATTAAAATTGATACTAGAAATCAATTTTGCGCTCTCATGTATACAAAAAAAAAATAAAAAAAATATATTATAGGACAATATTTTACACGAATCGAACTAGTCCCATAATAAGCTCAATAAGGCTTGTGTTATGGGTACTAGACGACGATATATTTAATAGATGTATACTTAAATACATAGAAAACATCCAAGTCTCAGGAGCAAATGTTTCTGCTCACCACAGAAAAAAATGCCCTTACCGGGATTTGAACCCGGGACCTCTAGCTTCGAAAGCAAGCAGTGTCACAACGAACTAGGCAAAACAGGCCGAAAAATATATTGAAATAATTATTAGCTTTGGGTTACCACAGATTAGTAAAACTAGAAACGTTTGATCGTATTTTTTTCCCTTGCCTGGGCGATATCTCCCGCAATATCTTTTCTGATCGTCGTGTTTACATAACCGCATTTTTACCTGCTACTTAGTTACATGTTATTCAAAACCAGAATAAATAACTATTAAATGCATTATTAAAATAGATGGAAGTAACTAGACTGTCGCCTCGAAAGTGCATCGCGGAAACTATCATGCAATATTTATCGTGTTTTATTTAATCGGTGAATAGCTCATCTAATATTTAAATTTGCGAATTAACATATTATGTTACGCTTCGTTTATTAAGTCAAGTTAATTTAGTTATTTCCCGACTGCGGCGGAAGCCCAAAAACAATGTTATGTGTTATATCAGCTGATAGCTGGTATCAGCTGTTATATAAAATGTATGTATGTCTGTTCCTTTATCCCCTCGTAACTACTCAACGGCTCGACCGATGTTGATAAATGATACGTCATTTGATTTCTCTTGATGGCGCAAGAGCAACTGAACTCTAAAATATCGGATTATATGCGCTTTAATAGTACCCGGGCCAGGAGTTCATATCGTCAGTCATTTCCTCTCGGGCGATAACTTCTAAGATGCTTAAGAGAGTTTTGACATTGGAAATGTCTTTTCGTTCGCTCCAGTATAGGGTCCCATTTCACGAAATAGTGCGATCCCCTTATATTTCAAAGAGTTGTGCAGGTATGATTTTCAAACAAGGCTCAAAAGACGCGTATTTACGAGATGTGTAAGATGCAAAGAGAATTATTTGAGAAAGTCCAGAACGAAAAAAGTTTTGGCTGAAATAGTGAAAAAAAATTCACAGATCTCGTGCATTACACGACCATCAAGGTACATTGCAAATGAACTCAACAAAATAAAAAATGCATTACATTTGCTAACGTTATGCCAATTTGGTTGATATATAATATATAAACATAGCTCACATACAAAATTCCTATTAAATTGGCAATTTTTTAAAGCGCAGCCAAGTTACGGTAACCACATAAAAAGGCATTTGCCAAATTGAAGTCGCCGTTATCTTGCGTGAATATTAGTAAAGTGGCAAATGCCTTTTTATGTGGTTACCGTAACTTGGCTGCGCTTTAAAAAATTGCCAATTTAATAGGAATTTTGTATGTGAGCTATGTTTATATATTATATATCAACCAAATTGGCATAACGTTAGCAAATATAATGCATTTTTTATTTTGCTGAGTTCATTTTCAATGTACCTTGATGGTCGTGTAGTGCACGAGATCTGTGAATTTTTTTTAATACCACGTCGGTGGTAAACAAGCATACGGCTCGCCTGATGCGAAGCGGTCACCGCAGCCTATGGACGCCTGTAAGGGGTGTCACATGCGCGTTGCCGACCCTTTAAAAATGTATACACTCCTTTCTTGAAGAATCCCCTACTGTAGTTGTATTAAGAAGTCCCGTGGACGGTGATGGTGGGTACTATTTAATTGCCTTAAGAGCTTAATACAACGCCTGAAACAAACAATAGCAAATTACGAGTATAACCTGCTGAAGTTTTTCTTGCGGTCTAAAAAGAGAGCACAATAAAAGGCTAAAATTAGGGACAAACCTAGCTTGACGCTGGTGGCCACCGAAAGGAAGTCTTTCTGTAGAAATTGACACTAGCTTAGTAGGGTAGTAGGTTGGCCGATTAATAGCTAGAGAGTGTTTGAATAATGTTAACCCTCCGGCTGTCCACAGTGACCGCGGCGCTGCAGGAGCCGTTCCCCGGCTGGATCGACAACATCTACGGCGTCACCGGTAAGTCCACCCATCAAATCTATCGCGGGTAGTAGTATATCGCGAAAATAGGTTCTTTTGTACTATAGCATATACTGTTTTTTTACTATAGCACTGAAATTTTGTAGTTGCTGACACTAATTTTATATTAAACTATACAATGCATATTGTTTTGATAAAATGACACTTCGCCGAGTTTCTTACGCCGCGCCGGTTCTTCTTATGGCAGAGGTTTTTTTCGAACCGGTGGTAGTTTATTGACATTCATAGGTGCATATAATACGCCTAATTTGAAAAATTAATTACTTTTACTTTTTTACTTTTACAAACTAACCCAAGTGTCATATGTTAGTAGTTATTAAAATAAGTGCGTTGTTATTAAGGAAAGAGACCACCCGGGACGAGGCGCCATTCGTGTCAGAAGAATCGTCGCACTTGGTTCAACCTGAGCACAAATAAGATTATTATTATTAAGGAAAGAGACCACCCGGGACAAGGCGCCATTCGTGTCAGAAGAATCGTCGCACTTGGTTCAACCTGAGCACAAATAAGATTATTATTATTAAGGAAAGAGACCACCCGGGACAAGGCGCCATTCGTGTCAGAAGAATCGTCGCACTTGGTTCAACCTGAGCACAAATAAGATTATTATTATTAAGGAAAGAGACCACCCGGGACAAGGCGCACTTCGTGTCAGAAGAATCGTCGCACTTGGTTCAACCTGAGCACAAATAAGATTATTATTATTAAGGAAAGAGACCACCCGGGACAAGGCGCCATTCGTGTCAGAAGAATCGTCGCACTTGGTTCAACCTGAGCACAAATAAGATTATTATTATTAATATTTTATTTGTTTTTTTTTCGAGATTTTTATCTCGCGCGGTCTAATCAAAGGTTCATATAGCCCATATGATAGCTGGATAGCGCTGGAAGAATAAGAAGACAAACGCGTAGTCAACATACTGTGAAACTTTAATTTAAATACACTTTTTGTATTTTGTTATAAAAAAAAAAACTTTTTATAGTGTCCGGCGGGTTAAATGCGTAACCTTTCGAATGAGCATTAGGACATATGAACTGTTATTCCATTACCACAATGACAGTTTATATGTTGCTTATATAATGTACTGTTTTTAATTCCACCACTTAATTAACCGTATTTTGTTCTGTCTCAGGGATCGTGATGGAGATCTCCCGCGGCACGTACCGGTCGGGGTTCTGCCGCGAGCGGTACGTGGTGGACCTGGTGCCGGTGGACCTGGTGGTCAACGCCTGCATCCTGGCTGCTTGGCGACAGGGCACGGCCAAGTGAGTACCCTTCCATGTCACCTCTTATTACCATCACTAGGTCAATTTAAAAATTTAAGGTGACCGATGAAACTGGGACTAAGTACATAGTAATAGCCATTTCGTAATTTTGAAACATGTTGCTGAACGCAGTTAGTTCCTCTCTTCTCTAGTAGGTGTAAACGCTTAACCATTCTCCATCTAAACTTTACCAACAGATGCAACACATGATTTCTGGTTCATAGCGGTCTTCGCCGATCATACGCTGCCTCAACTCGATGATCAAAGAATAGATCTCTCATACATAAGTCTTTAAAATAATAAATAAATAAATAAATATTGGGGGACAATCTTACACAAATCGACCTAGTCCCAAACTAAGCAAAGCTTGTACTATGGGTACTAGACGACGATATACATACTTATATAGATAAATACATACTTAAATACATAGAGAACATCCAAGACCCAAGAACAAAATCCGTGCTATTTGCACAAATCATGCCCTGGCCGGGATTCGAACCCGGGACCTCTAGCTTCGTAGGCAGCGTCACTACCAACTAGGCTAAACAGGCCGACGAATAAGTGCCTCAGATGTAATTCGCAAAGCTAAAATTAGGTTGGAAGCGCAGTCGAGTCTAGCTAAGTTCTAGGTGCAAAAGGGACCATTGCTATGGACTGTGTTTACTGAAACAGCTGATGTTTAACGCAATTTCCATGGTCTTACAGGGCGGGGCGGTGCCCGGTGTACAACGTGACTTCGGGCTCCATCAGCCCGCTGCAGTGGGGCGCCTTCACCAAGCTCTGCGTCAAGTGGGCGCGCGAGAACCCCACCAAGTAAGTATTCGCCACTAGCTCACTTATCACAGTGCACTTGATTTCGTTATTATGTTGAACATAGGTACAATTACATCATTTATACAAATTATACATTAACAGAAAAAAGTTATAATTTTAAATAAGCACAGATTTCTCGTCTCATTATTTATTTATTTATTTATTTTTATTTATTTATTTATTAAAGGAGTTTCAACAGCTTTTTAAACATGTTGACATTTTAAATAGAAATATGGAGCCAATTACAGAAACTCACCAATAGAAACAAGATATAAACTAAGGTTACACACTATGTTACAGTATCTTAAAATTAAAAATCAAAGGCTATAAGAGAACACAACAAGAGGCTTATACGGTGATAATGTCAAAATTAAAGTGAAAAAGTGCATACTTTTACAATTGAGTTGAACATGGGTACTATTACAATAATTACCTATGTATGAACGCTTGCAACTAGAAGCGCATTGCCGACCTTTTATTAACTTGGACTCGGGATTTGTTGTTTTGTCAGCTAGAGAAATACGCATGTCCCTCATTCTCAACACAGCGCATCCTCGGAAGCTCTGGCGACCCAACTCACCACCAGGAACCCACACCACACACGATCCTTGTAGAGTCCCATACCTCTCCAAATTCCAGATTTGATTTTCCTGCCCTCTTGCCAATATCGACATACAGCCAGATAATGATAGATGTTTCCTGAGACTAATCCGGTTAGATAGCAGGATCAGGATCAGAGCCCGAATGACTGTTTTTGTTGATGTGCATGTAAGATGGATTTTGACGAAACTACTTTACCTTTCACAGATACGTGATGTGGTACCCCAACTTCTCGTTCACGGAGTCCCGCTACTTGAACACATTCTGGGAGGTTACCTGTCACTTGCTGCCGGCCTTCATTTATGACGTGCTACTTCGAGCCCAGGGACGCAAGGCGATGTAAGTACTGTTAACGTTAACGGTATATTTGTTAAAAAAGGAAAAATAAGGTGCTATAGTAAAACACTCGTTAGAGCAAATAGACTGTAATTTTATTAAAAATTGCCATAAAAGTGGTTACTTGCCATATACTGGAAAGCAAGGTGTACAGTTTATGGTCAGTCATAAATAAAAAAAACATTGCAGGCTCGCCCACGCGGCTCCAATGTTAGCTAATCCATTATTTGTCGAGTCCCAAACTTTTTCAAAATAAAAGCCAGCCATACAAAAGATGACATAGGTTGTATACAGCCAATTTAAATCGTATTTTTCTGCTGGAAACGCGACGTTTTTGTATACAGTGTCTGGAATAATTTGCGATTTTCGGTGGAAAAATGCATTCTAAAACGTAATACTTAGTTTGCATTTGCCTCCTTCCCCGTTTCGACAATAATGTACCTATTATTTTTGAGCGCTCCTGGCCCAGCGGCGCCCGCGTACGGCGTGCGGTACGCGAGGTTAAGCAATGTGGGCGCAGGTCAGCTTCGGGCCTTCGGGTGGCTTGAGAACTTCTAACAGTCAAGTTGCCCACTCACTTGACAAAGTGGGGTCGAAGTTGCACCACGTCCGTAGGGAGTGCCCACCGTTACCCTATACGTGACCCCTGGGTGTTGCTAAAAGTGCAACAAAACTGGCAACCGTACTTGTCCTCTCGAAGATCTCACGGTTCGTAAATAAATGCCATACGATTAAATTAAATTAAATTATTTTTGAGGGTGAAATCATAATTGATGAACCTTACTGGAATGGCATAAAGTTCCAAACATTCACCTTTCTCATGTTCGGAAATATATCCTGGTCATGGCACTAATTGTAACGATACCACGCTACCAGTTACCAATAAGTTTTATTATAGATGGATGCGTAACATTCTACGTTAATTTTCCGCTATGATTTTCAAATTATGTGTCTTTTAAAACAATAGTAATTTTTAACCAACTTCAAAAAAAGTGGTTATCAATTTTTTTTTTAATGGTTGTTACGTTGAAATTTCGACGGGCTGAACCGATTATAATAATTATTTTTTATTTAAAAGCTGGTGCTTATCGTGTGGTCCCATGTAAATTTAGTCCAGTTTTGACAACGGCATCCATGAGAAAACCATATAAGTCTTAAATTTGCATTAAGTATGTGCACGACCAATAGACGAATAACTCGGTTGAATCAGTTTTTTTTGTTAAAATGTTCGATTATATTTATTTGCGGTATTAGAGCACATTTATCGCACACAATCAGGCTGTTTATGGTTCAGTATGAATATTATGTCGTTAAGAGTATATTTTTTTGTTTATCCTCTTTCTAGAATGATGAAGCTCGCCCGCCGCTTCCAAATGGCCGCAGCTACCGGCGAGTACTTCGCCAACCACGAGTGGCAGTTCGGTATCGAACAGCTGACCGCTCTCCACCGCGACGCGGAGGCAGCGCGTGATGGCGACCACTTCCCGCACTGGCCCGCCATCGACTGGGACCAGTACATCGCTACATACATGATGGGGATCAGGAAGTTTATATTGAAGGATAGCGCGGACTCGCTCCCGCACGCACGGACTAAGCTTAACAGGTGCGACGGTTATCATACTCGAAAGAGAAACATGAATAAATGGGTTTCCTCTTATAAGCATAGCACGAGTACACGAGTATTAGGAGTACTTAGGGGACCATCTTATACAAATTGAACTAGTCCCATAGTAAGTTTGATAAAGCTTGTGTTATGGGTATTAAACAACGATACATATATTTTATTTGAGATATATATATATATATATATATATATATATACACTTAAATACATAGAAAACATCAAAAATTCATAAATAATTATTCATTTATATCACGCAAATATTTCCCTTGCCCCCTGAGCATCCGTTTCTTTCTTACATGGATAAAGGGCGGATGCCTAATTTTAATTTAATTCCGTAGACAACAATCTTACACCTTCAAAAACGTAGTGTATTTTTCATCTCAGCGGCTCGAACATGGCGGTTTTGCTGCTTGAAGCCAAGTTCGCTCGCTAGCAAAATGTAGTTTTGCAGCGAGCGTGAAAAACACTTACTTTTTAATTTTTCATGTCGTAGGTTAGTCGCAGGTCATCCTCTCATACTGTGGGGTGTAATACAAACTTCATTCTCTCTGTCACTATTCCTTTGCGTTATAATGTTCTCGCCGCTGAGGTGAAAAGTTGTATGTAACATATGAGAGCAAAGATATTTGCATCTCGTGTCTTTGAGTCCGTCGCTACGCTCAAGATTCTAATTTTTGAATCACTCGCTACGCTACGCTCAAGAATCTAATTATAGAATCTTTCGCTTCCCTGGACTCAACATCAACACTCGCAGCAAAAATCTACTTTGCACTCTAGTTGAAGAAATAACTATTTAAAGGTATAAGCTTGTTATTTTCATCATACATCACCTTTTCAGTAGCTATTTTACACTTGGTTGGTGGCATCGAAAGCAATAGATGACAACTTGAAAAGCATTATTTTCTTTTCCAGGCTGTACTGGGTGTACAAGTTACTACAGGTGGCCACAGGCTACTACTTCTTCAGAGCGATCGCCGGCCGGCTTCGGTAGAACTACTACAGTTTTAATACTTGATCTATGCCGAGGTCATAGCCATAGGATCAACAATAGTGTTTACGTAGAGAACGTTCGCTGTGTAACAACATAGTGTTTGGCAGCTCGAGTACTCACATCGTGACCTCCCGTAGCGCACAACAGCGCGCGCGCGCCGCGCGGGGCCGGGCGACTTGTCACAGGCGCGGGGTGACTTCTCACAGGCGCGGGGTGACTTCTCACAGGCGCGGGGTGACTTGTCACAGGCGCGGGGTGACTTGTCACAGGCGCGGGGTGACTTGTCACAGGCGCGGGGTGACTTCTCACAGGCGCGGGGTGACTTCTCACAGGCGCGGGGTGACTTGTCACAGGCGCGGGGTGACTTGTCACAGGCGCGGGGTGACTTGTCACAGGCGCGGGGTGACTTCTCACAGGCGCGGGGTGACTTGTCACAGGCGCGGGGTGACTTGTCACAGGCGCGGGGTGACTTGTCACAGGCGCGGGGTGACTTGTCACAGGCGCGCGAGACTCGAGTTTTGCTCAAGCTGCGAATGTGACAGACCGCAGCAATGACAATATCTTCATGCTGATTGGTTAATATTTAATGCGAACTGGCTCTCCATGCTGCTGCAAAGTGGGTGCATGATTCCAACCGGTTGATTGTATTGTAAAACTCGAATTGTTAAATAAGTCTGTTGTCTCCGACCATAAGCGAGTACCTAGATTCATATCGCTGCACCGGCGCTGTGAGGCGTTGTAACAGGGAACTAGTGAAAGATTTCGTGCCTGAGCTTCATTGTTCCAGTAGCTTAGTTGACTAGAATGATGACCGCGTATGACAGGACGTTGCAGGTTCAAAGCTCGGAGCACTACAATTTTCCCATATATTTGAAATTAAGACCAAGATTCATATTATTGTAATATTGCTGTTTCGCTATTTTTTAAATACACCACAATTAGTGTACTAATTGATACAAAGATTAGAGAGTGGCATAAGCAATGGTCGCGAAATTCATAAACATTGAGTCCTTGATCGGATACGCTAGAATTTTTCTTTTTGCTAATATCTTTGTATCAATTGTACCTAGATTTAATTATGTGATATAATGCACTGTAAATTAGATGAACACTAAAGTACTATTACATACTTAATTAAACAGCCTACATCATAATGCATGCACACAGACCTAGTGCATGCATAAACACTCAGAACAGATAGAAGATCGGTTGTGATTGTTCTTTAGTGGCAATGATACTTGGTTAGGTTTTGAACTACCCCGCCCCCCATACTCGTATCGAACATCACGTGTATTTATATGGTATGATAAAAAACAAATATTTACAACGATCATTGCCTTTTGTAAGATCACTTTTAGCTAAGGTACTTAAAACACTACAATCGTTTGCGCGGTTCCCTTACGTTTTTTCCCGTGATGTTTGATGTATCTTATAGAAAACGCGCTGTCAACGAAAAATAAATACACGTGAAATCGCACTAAACCACCCCCCTTCTCCTTTGTGATATTCTGTGATTATTTCTGGACAAAAGGCTCACGTGATTAATGTACGATCCCCAAGCTGTATAAAATGTCCTATACGCATAAATATGTAAAGTAAAAAATAAATTATGTCAATTGAGATTATCTTACGTAGTAGGTCTTAGATATATAAAAGAGCACATATAGGTCATAATACTCACAATGTGTACATGGGTAAAAATATGGTTACCATTAGTGTTAATTAGTATATTTAATAATAAGAATAAACTACTTTTTATACTTAATAAGTTTGTTTTAATTGTATCGCCCACTATACACATCGTTGACGGTTGGGTGGTAGAGAAAACTTTCAGGCAATAAGTTCGCCATTACAATTGGCTATCTATCGCTTCTGAAATATTTTCTTTAGTTAGTGCATGAAGTTACTGTATGAGATAACTGTTGCACATAAAGTTATGTTCTGAAATAAGCGAAAAAAATTGCGTAATTAAGTATATGAAGAATATGAACCACTCTTTCTATTTACAGGAATTCCACTGATTATAAATTATAGTGTGACGTGCCTGACCGTAATGAACACTTTATGTAGTCGGATTATAGTTCCAGCACCGGCACGGTTATTGCCGGGCTCAGCAACGTATGCCGAATCATCGTTTTATGATGGACTTTTAACATGATGCAATTCGAGGAAAATTAAAGTATTTAACTACTCGATCCGAAAATGTTTGAAACTTAGTTAAGTACTGACGCGCTCAATATAGCAGTTACACGTGTCAAGCATGCTCGGATCGAGTAGTTAAATACTTCAATTTTCCTCGAATTGCAACGTGTTAAAAGTACATTATTATTGGTAAACAGGACTTAACCGCGTTAATCGCGCGAGTGACAACCCTTGTGTAAATGTGAATAATAAAGACCAAGTGCGGGTAGTTCGGAAAACCCGTGCGGCTAGAAGATGTTGATACCCGCTCAAGCCCACGAAGTGACCACGGATGTTGCCATACATTCGAAACGTCGGGCACGCCTCAGGTGACTAATTTTGGTACCCGATTAAGCCCTGTTCACCAATAATAATGTGTAAAAATCGTGCAAGTTTAAATCAATATATAGTGTTAAAAGTAGTACATATTGATAGAGAGTTAAGGCCCGGAAAGTAGAGAATTAAGCAAAATCATCAAACATCAACGTATGTACGTGTAAACGTAACGAGATGCAACGTCTAGGGGCTTATTAGGGAGCATGTTTACATCACGTATCATTAGCAGTAAAATAGGTTGCTAGTAGCAAAAGTACTGAGTTTTGAGGCGCTTGCATTTAAGCATAGAATAGGTATTCTTTTTTTCCAGAAATCATCCCCCAAAAGTTTAAAATACAGAGTAGAAGCTAACATGGATGTTCACGCGAACAAAGTCGCAGGCATAAGCTAGTTATAATATAAATAAGAGACTAATTATTTACAAAATACTTTATTTTATAGAAAAAATCTTTTTCATAATATATAAAAGTACAAAATCTTACACAACCTTTACCCGGATTACAGAGACGCCGATTCTAAATAATGTTTAGCGTGTTCTGTTAAGGTTTATTATCATTAGTTTGATGGCTAATCGCAGGCGAAGGGTTACTAAATTCATAGCTTTATTCTTTTTATAAAAGTGCACAAAATCTACAAATAAAATCATGGTCACTTTACTTGAGCACAACAATTCATGATCACATAAATTTGAGCAACAAACTTATAGCTAAGTTAAAGCACGAAGACTAAATACAAATAAAAAATTAAACTACCTACCCCTAACAACATAATATTTACAGAATACTACACGCATTTCATTCGGCCATTTTGTTCACACGAAGTAAGGTGACAACGGCTCTTAGGTAACTAGGATATTCTCATTTCATCACTTATACTACAGCAGTGTTAACGCCATAGTCTTTGACTTTACTACACTTTTCAACTGACTTAAAGATGTTACTCGATAATTTTTTTATCGCTATCACTACAAGTACCAATTGTACAAACGGTTCTGAATTAAATTGGCTTTTCAAATGAGCAAAAAACAAACGTACACGTTTGAGGCCATCAACGATTTAACAAACGTCGAAAGGGTCAACGATTTCACCTATTGTCAGAAAGATTAATTTTATAAGCTCCATAATGGTTTCATCATGGCAGGGTTTGAAGTCAGTTTCAGTATAACTTATCAGCTAGCGAGACTAGCTGAAGTTAAGTGGAGATGGCGGCGGGGGCGGGCGAGGGGGTGGACGAGGAGAAGAGGGGGGTGACCCACCCGCTCAGCCAGTACAGCATCAGCGCCCAGAAGCAGACGCGGAACAGAATGTCTACGCACCACATGCTGGGGAAAATAAAGTAAGACTAAATCATTATCATCATCAACATAAAACAAATTTTCCTATCAAAATTCCAATATTCTGGTAATATTCACATCCTTTCCTCCTTTCCCGTATGGTAAGGAATATTCTAATTCTCACTAGGCTAGGAAATCTAAAGAGTAATTGAAGACAGGATGTTGACAAACTTGACTTAACTTGTTGACTGTTTTTACAAGCTTTGTTATACTTGCAATATTTGTATGTACAGTCAAGTGCAAAAATACGTATCGATTTAATCCTCTCATACATACGAACCGCAACCTTAACCCGCCGACATAAGAGCTATGTGACATATTTAATCCTCTCATACATACGTACCGCAACCTTAACCCGCCGACATAAGAGCTATGTGACATACATACGTACCGCAACCTTAACCCGCCGACATAAGAGCTATGTGACATATTTTTGACCCAGTTGTATGCACCCATATTTTTACACTTGACTGTACATATGAGTATGTTTTCTTGCAACTGAATTTTAAAGCAGTTATCCTCAACCAATAGAGCTGAAGTTTGGTACCCTTATGTAAGTTAGGTGACAATGCAATGTTATGGTGCCACTGAGCTGATCTGATGAAGGAGACAGGAGGTGGCCTTAACAACTTCTAAATTAGCTCATTGGACCCCTCTCAACGAGTAGAGTCTGCAATAAAAGCTTCCATGCCAGCCAAAGGACGTCCACTGCTGGACATAGGCCTCCCCCAAATTCACAGGGGGTATACGAGTATGCCATAATCGCCTCGTTTGGCATGCGGGTTGGCGATCGCAGTATCTCCACCGCACTCCAGGGATGCTGCTGCCCATCCCCCGGTGGTGATGCTCGTAGTTTTAGGACATACCCGGGTCCGGTTCCGGGATTCAGGAGGTAGTTGTAGCAAATTTTTTTTTTAAATAGAGCAGCCTGTTGGGCACACTTACACTTTCATGTGCCTCCGCGCGGCGGGGATGGTGTCGTCGGTCTCCTTGAGGATGTAGCGGCGCGCCGACAAGATGCAGTCCTCGAAGTAGCGCGAGATGTCCAGCCCTGCGTGTGCACACACACATTACATTAACCGATACACCTCAGCTAAAAAAATCTATTTCATAAATTTATACTAACGTTAGACATATTAACACTTAAAGAAAGTCACTATTTGCGACAATTTCGGACTACAATTGGAGCCCTTCATCAGGTTGAGGTTGGGTTAGGTGGTGTAGTCCGAAACATGTCGCAAATAGTGACTTTACAAGTGAATTTCAAAGAAAGAAACCGTATTTCTTTCTTTACGATCTATTTCGTCTACCGACTCAGCAATCTGCTGCAAAATCTGTATATTTTAATATTGGAAACAATTGTTTCATCAGTTTTTGCCGAGACGAAGTACTGCTCCCACATGCACACCGATAGTAGTTACCTTGTGCTCTTTTTGGTTGTGCATGTTAACAAATTTCCTGATTGACTGGCCAGCGATTGGCCCTAGTCTCATCTGATGGAAAGCCATCGCTTTCCATCAGATGAGACCACAAGGCCAACATCTTTTAGCTCAGTTCATTAATAGCCTATTCACTCTTGCCTTGAAAAGACCCAAATTGTATGTATCAGGAAATACAGACGACGGCAGAAAATTCCACTCCTTAGCTGGGTTCGACTAACTGGGATAGTACTACTACTAGTTACGTAATAATAGCGTTCACTGAGCACTCCTTCTGTTAACGTCCGTTGAATAGTTTCCTGAGTGATGTCTGACTACAAGTATCTACTGCTTTGAGTAGTATTGCTCCTCGTCACTTACCTATAGCGTCCACCTTGTATTCTTTTCGTTCCCTAGCGTTAAGCGACTTCCTGACTGTTTGAGCGATGTCTGACTGGAAGTCCCACTGGTTGTTAGTGTAGTACTCGAACACTTCAAAACCTTTGTTGATTCGCCGCTGCACACGACATAGTCTGTGAATAATTAAGAAAACGTTAAAAAACGTTGTATAACAATTAACAATAAGTATAAGGATTCAAAAATTAGTGCCTTTAGCAGTAGGTAAGTACGAGTATGTATCTTCATTTTAAATGTTTATAGATCGTTAGATTCGCAAGGAAGCATTCAAATCAAGTGCCCTACTCCTCTTCATTGAGTATTTGCATGTATGTAAGCACTTTATTGTACACAATAAGAAGTTAAAACACGTCACACAAGATCAAAGTACAGAGGCAAACTTATATCCCTATGAGATAAGGTATGCATACATATATGTTACCGTAAAATTGTAAATACCGTTAGATTACAATCTATCTCGTGAGGTTGTAAACTGTCGAAACATTGCGAATCCAAAATTGGTCGCAATGTAACTTTCAGTAAGTGTGATGATTTTTGTTATTTCTAATGTTTTATTTTTCTCCGTGGGGGGGTGGTGTGGCTGTGGCTACCTTCTTTTTAAGGTGAAGTAAGCCTCCTTTATGTGTGACAGTCTTCGGCTGTCAATTGATGTAATACAAAAAAGAGCAGATGATGTTCTGTCCGAGAATTCCTGTAGATGTTATAATTAAGTTGTATCCAGTTATTTGTAACGAAGAAACAACATATAACTCTTCACGCGCGTTTTACATGCTGCATCATCGACAGGCACCCTCGCCACTGAAATCGTTTTGTTTCCTCCAGTGAGTCGACGATATTGCGATGCGCAGCGCTTCTATTCCCGCTCTGAGGGTCACAAAGGTAACAAAGGAACTTACCGAGATTCCAATTATCCAGGACTTTCTCCAGTGAGTCAACGTTAAATTGTAACCAGTATGTTACGGTTCACAATTTTTCGACAGTTTACAGTCTCGCCAGTTAGTTATAATCTGACGGTATTTTCAATTTCACGGTGACATACTTATAGCCCTTCATAGTTTGTTGTATCTACTAGTTTGTGTTGTCTTCAGCTTGGGACATCGGAGCTAGAACGTAGAGTAGGCAGATGCTTCATAGAAATAGTTTTGTACTTACACGGGCTTGTATCCGAGACAGAAGAGAAGGGTGTCCACGAGCATGGCGGGCAGCCAGTGGAACAGGATCATGCAGATGTTGTGGTACAGCCGAGAGTGCTTCATCGACCCGCCGGGGTACCTGCGGACAAACATTAAAATCGTTGATATCACCACTAAAGTCTGGATGGTTCGGGAGACGTCCAGTATACCCTCAAAGTATACGCAATAAGCAGTATTTCACACACTATTTTTACTAAGCGGTTCTCCATAATCCTTCTAGCGGCTTCCCAGTTGTATCATAAAGGCTCCCCGGGGTCCGCAATGACCCTAATCCCAAGATTTTGTGTAGGTAGTTTTATGTTTGGAGCAAATGGCTTACCAGGCGACTCCGTTGAGAGGCAGCCTGTTCATGATGATCTCGCGGCCCGCCTCGATCATCTCCGACCACGTGACCTTGATCTCCGCAGACGACGTGAAGTTCACGACCTTGATGTCGTGCGCGCTGCAACGAAAGGACAGTTTAATAAGAAAAAATCATAATTTATAACTACAAGATAGAAAATATGCACCTCGACTTGTTACAATTGTTATTAATAAAATAAAATAACAAATTTCAAAAATCGTGTCCGAGATTAAGTTATATAAATAAAGAAAAATAAATAAATATTGGGGGATATAAATAATTAATAAATCTCACACAAATCGACCTAGTCCCACACTAAGCAAAGCTTGTACTATGGGTACTAGACGACGATATACATACATACTTATATAGACAAATACATACTTAAATACAAAGAAAACATCCAAGACCCAAGAACAAATATCCGTGATAAATGCACAAATAAATGCCCTGGCCGGGATTGGAACCCGGGACCTCTAGCTTCGGAGGCAGTGTCGCTACCAACTAGGCTAAACAGGCCGACGAATGCTTGTGGCTCACCGGTTCTCGATGTACTCCCACGCGCAGATCATGATGCCGTTGATGAACACATCCACCGGAAGGTAGTCCGCGTAGCTGTTGCTCTTGCAGTACATGGACCGGATCACGCCCTTGCCTGCACCTGTAATGTGCAACAAACTGTTCAGCGATATGCATATTACTGTCATTCTGGTCGATTTAGATCTTGTGATTTTGATCCTTATGCCTCGAAAAGTCATCATCTCCCTGCCCTTATCCCGCTTATGCAGGGTCGGCGCAACATGTTTTATTCTTCCATTACTCTCTTTTATTCAGCACTTACTCCTTTCTTTCTCATATCGTCTCACACAATCCATCCATCGCTTTTTGGGCCTTCCAATCGCTCTTCGTCCTTCGACATTCAACCCTAACATTCTTTTATCAATATGTCATTCATCCCTCCTCATTACATTCCCATACCATGCTAACCTACTGCTCCTCATTTTCTCCGTCACGGGTGCCACTTTCAAACTTCCCCTTATATACTCATTTCAAATCCGATCTTTCCACGTCACTCTAAACATCCATCTCAGCATTTTCATCTCAGCTGCGTGCATTCTTTTTTCATCCGTCACTTTCGTTGCCCAACATTCAGATGCCTGGAAAACTGCTGGTGCGGAATTCATATCATCAGAAAAGTGCATTTCAGAAGGAAATCAAGTTGAGTAGTTTCAAATGTCGTTGCAAACCTTTCTAAGTCCTTAAAATAGTGAAATGATCTAGAAACGAGTCCATTACGATCATCGGGGATATTACGCACTGTCCTTGAGCGTGCGTAAGGCACGCAATAGCAAAAATTAACGTTAGATCTACCTATCGTACACTCGAAAAGTTTCGTGATTGCTCTGCATACTTCGACTGTAAGTAACGGCCGGTTGAGAGTAAGCCTGCCTCTTTACTGAGATAGTCACGTCAGTGAAGTGACAATCTTCTTAAGACAAATATTTAGAAGTAGGGTACAGCGGAAAGTCATCTCGCTCATATTTGGAGAAGCCCAACTGGGGAAGCATCTCATTACAGACGACGGACATCCATAAGAAAACTGTCGCCAGAAAAGAAGCAATAGGTAACTCACCGATGAGTAATCCCGTGGGGCCGTTGATGTTGTCGGTCCAGCCGGGGATCGGCTCCTGCCAGATTGGGATCACTGCAGGAAGACAGTTAATGATTGTACAAAACACAGAACATTAGATTATCCTATATTTTTGGATTAAAGATTTCATCAAGATCTTAGTACAGTCGAGGAATATTAATGTTTGTCACTTTTGGATTCTATTCCAATGAAATAGAGTTCAAAAGTGACAAACATTAAAATTCCTCGACCGTGACATCCCGAGAGATGATGTGTATTTTCATGTTTGTTTGTTCTGCATGAAGTGAGAACTCCAATAAAACGACAAAGCTGCGAGTGGTGTGTGACGGCTCACCGATGGAAGGTCGCAGTACGACGGCAGGAATCTCGCTCATGGCCTCCACCACCAGAGCTTCACCGAGAGCCTTGGTGAACGCGTAAGAGTTGGGCAGCTTCTGTAGCAACCTGGAAACGCCATGCAATCCTAATATAAATATTTCACTTCAAAAATAAGCAATATTACTCGTATTTCTTATTGGGCTTTCTTTTTCACCTACAAACTTATTATTTTGATAGTGGAAAATCTTAATACTTCCAGTTCGTTACATTTGTATTATTCAGACATCTCTGTGTTCAGTTTTTTTTGTATTTTCCTGATCTTGGAGCCTTTGTACATCTCTGTAGATACTTATATTTATTACAAGCTTTTATTTAGTTTAATCTGTCCCGTTGTCTGTCTGTAATCAAATCTTGCAAGTTAAATTTGATCATCTTCCCGGATTCCTATTGAGCTGAAATTTTGCATGCATGTATAAATCTGATGACAATGCAATATTATTATGACATAGAACTGATTTGATGATGGAGACAGAAGGTGGTGAGGTCATAGCAATTCCTAAACTAAACAAGATAAACCCATTGTGTTTGTGCTCATTCGAACCGTCTCAACAAGTAGTTTATGATTGTGGAAAAAAATACAGTCGGCAATAAAAACTTAAATTAATTTTAATTTTGTACTAAAGCAGTAACAGTAGTAGTGTAGCAGTAATTTGAATAAAAACTTATAGCAACAATGAAATTTTTGACCAAAAACTTATTAGTATACTGACATTGGAAACTCTATATAGGTATCACAGGATTGTGGTTGTGTTGCCGTGCTAATGAAAATTTTGAATGAATGAATTATTTATTCACAAGAATATAAAATACAAGTGACACAATGCATGCACTTACATGTTACATTCAACCGTCAGGTATGTGAATTTTTTGGGTGAGTGTGGAATTAATCTAACAATTCACTAATATTTGGCGTAAGTTCGCTTTCTGCTAGATACAATGTTCTATACATGTAATCTTAGGTTTAAAAATTATAACTAAAGAACTAATTTACACTATAAAAACAACGCATACATAGTAGCTTGTGAAGTTCAGATTTAAATTTGGTATAGGGTAATGATTTTAGAGTCGCTGGAATCTTATTAAATATTCTTATACACATAATGTAGGCACTCTTTTGAAGACATTGGATTCATGATGGTCAGATGCGCATCTGCAGGGGAACTTTCTTCTCTTCTTTCTGGTTCTAGCAGTAGGTACTCACGTGGGTGTTACGGCAGCGACTGTGGCCTCGTCCATCCACTCCATGGACTGGATGATCTGGTGCGGGTCGGCGGGGGGAGGGTACGGCTTCTCTTCTAGAAGTTTCTCGTGGAGGTGACAGTACGCGGTCGAGATGTGGATCAACAGCTAGGGGATAAAAAAGTTTGTTTTAAAGTTTAGGACTAGGTATCCGGTTGAGACTCAGATGAAATAGGAAGGAATGTTGTGAGGGCTAAGATATGCATGAACAGCTGTGGAATGAATTCGATTTTTGTTTTGCCCAGTCTTGTGTCTGTTTGTGCCGTGAATAAAAGATAAGGATTGTTGTGGAACGGTTTTAGGGTTCCGTATACAAATTGGCAAAAACGGAACCGTGACAGTTTCGTCATACCCGCCCAAACCCTATGAAGATATGAACTTTTTAATTCACAGTATAGGATAGTGTTATAAAATTAGGACTAGTAGTAGTAACTTAGTAGTAAGAATGGAACCCTTCATTTTGCGTGGCCCGACGGCCCGACACGTGCATAGACACTTTTTTAACCGACTTCAACAGAAGGAAGGAGATTCTCAGTTCGTCTGCATGTTTTCTTGTTTTTTTATGCATGTATCATCATCATCATCATCATAACTCTTGACCACGTCGGCCGATTTTGATAATTATTTTTTTGTTTTAAAGCAGGTATGTACCCCGAAATTGATCCCATATAAATTTGGTGAAGGTCTGATGATGGGAGGAGGATGATCTAGGAGGAATCGAGGGAACTCCTCGAATTTGATAAGCACGCATATTCCGATTTCGGTATTTTCTGTAGGTAACCAAGCATTGGCTCACGGAAACCACAAATTTGTGGCATAGCGAAGTACAAAATTGGAGCCGGTTTTTTTTGTATAAATTATTATTTAGTGCGGTTCTATTCACATTCCGATTCGCTCTGGCGTGACGGCACGTAATGCGTCAGCTGTCAGTGTCAGCCATCAGAGAGTGTGACGTCAGATGAGGACGAAGAATACTCACCAGCAGCTGCTTGCACTCCTTGGCGAGCTCCACGACCAATTTGGTGCCGCGCACGTTCAAGAGGACTGCTTTCTTTAACTCCTCGTCGAACCTGGAGCACCAGGAATTGGGTTTTATAGTCCATTGTGCATTAAGAGCGGTAAGAGAGGTATTACGAACGAGAGTCTATTAGAAGCCCGATGCAGAAGGCGGAGGGCTTTAATGACTCGAGTTTGTAAAACGATTACGCGCGTAATACACCCAATGTTTTTCATCACACTTGAAGGAAACTTAAACAGTAAAGCCAAAAATAATAGAGAAATAATGGCACCATTCGACGTTGGCAAATGCATGAATCAAACAGTATTAGAAAAATAAATGCGTAAGAAAAAGATGCATGCATATTACGACTTTGGGCGATTATAGGCTATTGTAGCTCAGTATGCTTACCTATCATGGCACGTTTATGAACAAGTGTAATGAAAATATTTTTTTCTCATAAGAGTCATCATCAACATTATCATATCAGCTAATTGATCAGCTGAAGGACGTCCACTGCTGGACATAGGCCTCCCCATAGAGTACCACAATGTCCGGTCCTGCGCCACCCGCAACCAGCGGACCCCTGCGACCTTTACCAGGTCATCAGTCCACCTTGTGGGGCATCTACCCACGCTGTACGTAATCGCGACTCGGGTCGCTGTCCCATAAGAACACTTAATACATGTTCACTTTCATGACATTAAACATGCTACGATATATAACATAACATGTTCATTATTTAAATTGATGAGCGAACTCTTAAGGCGGGAAACAGGCCGAGATGTGGCTCGCTCGCGTCTCCTGAAGGTCTGTTGATGGTACCTGATGGTGGCAGCGGCGTGTATGATGATGTGGGTTTCATCAATGATGCGCTGCCGGTCGGCGGGGGAGAGGCCGAGGTCTGGCTCGCTCGCGTCTCCGGAGATGAGGCTCATCTTGTCCAGCAGAGGCTGCACGCCCCCACGCATCGTGCGGACCTTCTCGAACAGCTGGAAAGAGCATATTTGGGTCATAATACGACCATCATGAACCTGGTGGTCCCGGGTTCTAATCCCGGTTAGCCCATTTATTTGTATGATAAACACGAATATTTGTTCTATTTCTGATGAGTCTTGTCTTGGACGTACTCTATGTTTTAAGTATTTCAATCTACAATATATAAGTATGTATAACGCCGCCTAATATAGTACCCATAATATGTACATAAATATTACAATAAATATTGGTGGACAATCTTACACAAATCGACCTAGTCCCAAACTAAGCAAAGCTTGTACTATGGGTACTAGACGACGACGATATACATACTTAAATACATAGAAAACATCCAAGACCCAAGAACAAATATCCGTGATAAATGCACAAATAAATGCCCTGGCCGGGATTCGAACCCGGGACCTCTAGCTGCGGAGGCAGAGTCACTTAGTTTGGGACTAGGTCAAATCGTGTAAGATTGTCCACAAATATTATTTTGATTTATTTAAGAGCTGGGATTTTGTTGGTCCATCTGATATAATATGACCAGGGAGCGAAACTTTGGTGCCGATGACAGACGTATGACGTCAAGACATACAGAGTGTTTTTATCTAAATTATTGAAGAAATCGATTTTGATGATGAAAGGTACGACAATATTTTGTTCTAGTTGTGGTATAGGCATTATAATCAGTACAACGACAATTTTGATAACTGGCGGGAGATGCGAGAATAATATCAATTGTTTAGAACGTACAGTGTATGTATGTAGGTATGTATTTGAATAAGAAGGTGCGATGTTATGTATGAATTTTAAGCGTTGTGCAATTTTTCGATAAGTCACGAAACTAAAATTGTTGTTTTTCATTTATCCGTGGTAATATATTATACTTTTTAGAAGTAATTGTAAAAAGTATATTAGTAAAATATTTTTTTCTTATCGTCTTTATAATTATTTTCATATTACATTATTTTAAATTTAAATTAATAGAAATATTTTTTATAAACAATCAAATTTATATTACCATTAAGTATAGGATTTTTCATTTGTTTATTAATAAAACTATAGGAACATACATCAGTTCATCAGCAGAATGTGGTTTGACATTGACAAGGTTATTTATCCCTTAATCTAACACCTATTAAAGAGGTCTAATAACAAAAACACGTAGTACCATGTACAAATGAACCATAAAGTAATTGTGTATTGTCTAATTTCAGTACATGTCAAGTTTAAAGTTTTTAGTCAAATAGTCCGCCCCGTGTCATTCCGGGTGCAAAGGTGCCCATCACGCTGGCCGCATTACCGCGTTGAATCGCAATAGACAACCTTTGCAACAGGAATGACCCGGAACGGGGGTCATGACCTCTCTCTCGCAAACAGCGCCCGACCTCCATCAAAAAAGTTCTGGCCTCTGAGCACCAACAACCCATAGTCTCCACCGCAAGCGGGACAAATATATAATTTGCCAAAGCCGAGTATTTGTCCCGTTTTCTGCAAGCAGCTGCCTCGGCAGCAGCTCCCGCAGCGCCGACGGTGCGACCAAGGTGCGAGGCAGCAAAAGTGCTCACGCAAGTGGCGTCCCACAGCAGGCACTTACCCTTCTGCCATGGCACCAAAGTCAAACCATCAGGCCTCTTGCCATCAGTCCGGCTTAGGCCTGAAGGCTCAAGCACGCAAGGCACATTGGCCGAGACTAACGCTCTCCGAACAATGTCGTTTAGAGCGTGGTGACGCGAAAATCTTCCCGCACAACGGCAGCAACTCAAAGCGTGGTGCCCGCTGCTCTCCACCATGGCGCCGCAGATGCATAAATGAGGCTCGCAAACATCGCAGCCCAGGCGGAGAGCAACCGCCACCCGCATCGATTCGTCGTCGAGCAAAGTGCCCAAGTGTGGAGAAGGAAGCGCGTGTAGCCATGCCCCAGATTCTGGCATTGACTCATTACCATTATTGCATTATTTATAATCATTGGGGTATTGCAATGTTGTTTATAATAAAATCATCCTATATATGAATTTGCGTCATAATGATGTCACCGGCACCAAAGTTTCGCTCCCTGAATATGACAACTACATCGGAAACGTTATAGAAGGGAAAATAAATAGAAAGAGAGAAAAAAGCCGAGAAAAGGTTACACAAAGCTAGTAAATGAGCACGCAGAGGCCGTGTCGTATGTGCCAGGGCTGTAAGAAGCTGGCCTTGGATTAACAAAGATGGAGGTATCATATCATATCAGGTGGCACGCACAAAGATATTTTACTAAAAATCTGTCATACTTTAACATGCTAAACCATAATAAATGCTTCCAACCTGCTCAACATTGATATTATACTTTAAAACTTTTCGTTGTCATTTTAATCGTCTTCTCTTTCACATATTGTTATTACTTCTGAGAATACCTGTGGGTATATAAAGGGTATTTACTAATACCTAGGCAATAGTTAACGTTTCGTATTTAACCTTACCGGGCTGAGGTCGTCGACCCGAGGTGTAGGCATTGTTAGACCTTTCCCAACTTATCGTATTCGTCGTCATGAACCGTATTGTTTTAAATTTGCGTAATCGGTAATGTTAAAAAGATGCTCGTATACGTATTAAAACAATACATAATACTTAACATGCACAAAATTATTAGGTACATATATTTTATTTTTAAGTCGCGCGCAGACTGTAGATGAAATATTTTAGATTATTTTTAACGTTAATTTATTTTTTCTTTCTTTTTGTATTTGTGTGCCACCCGCCGCCCTGGTGGTTCCAACAGGAGACCAGTGGCTGGTGATCATGCCGGCGATATGCAGAGCTGGGACACTTTCATGACATGTATGTATGTATGTATGTAAAATTCTTTATTGTACATGAGTGAAACATAACAATAAAACAGTAATTACAAGAACAGTTGACATATGACATGTTTTTTTTGTTGATGGTTTTTCTGTTACTCATTTTGCGTGTGTCACGAATAAACGTTTTTCTATTACCATTTCTAATACAAGTTCACGCTTGCTTTTCGAACTACACAGAGCACTTGAAATTTAACTTTCAGTGTCACTCAAATAAGGCCTCTTAACGGATTATGATAACTACAAGTGAAATTGGGTAATCCTAATCATATTTAAAATGAAATATTTTAATTAAATTTAACCAAGACAGCGGCTTTCTGCAGCTTTATTTCTGTCATACCTTCCGATCGTACCTACAACCTACTTTATAATAAGTATGAAATAATCATTTTTGGTACAAGTACTCGTCGTGTGGGTTCTAATGAGCCCATACACGACGGGTTTATCTTGTGTAGTTTAGGAGTTGCTATGCCCTCCTTCTATCTCTTTCATCAGATCAGCTCAGTGGTATGTACCATAATATTGCATACATACATAACTCACGCCGTTATCCCGTGGGGTAAGCAGAGACCAAAGAACGCCCAATACTACGGTCCTTACATACTTCTTTCGCTTCAATCACATCCATACAATCATCTTCTCATACATGCTCGTCGGTTTCGGGTACTTCTGACCTGGCCTTTTTTCATTATCGCCGAAATTTGATTTAGATAACCTCGCCTTGGTCGTCCCCTTCCGACCCTACCACTCATCTCCTGAACGTAAATCCTTCCGTCATTCTACTTTCACTCATTCTCTCTACATGCCCAAACCACCGAAGCATACCCTGCTCAACCCTGAAGCATACCCTGCTCAACCCTAGTCACTACATCTTCTTCTATTCCACATTTTTCTCTTATCACACTATTTTTTATCCGATCACACAAACGTACCCCACACATACTTCTTAACGCTCTCATTTCTACCGTATTCAGTCTACTCTCATGCTTTTTCTGCCATACCCAAGTCTCGCTTCCATACACGAGTGTAGGAACAAGCACTCCTCTGTGAACCGCTAGTCAAGCCTTTTGCGTTATATTTTGGCTATATTGCATTGTCATCGAATTTTAGCACAATCGGTTGAGGATAACTAATTAAGCTAAAATTCAGTTGCAAGATTTGACCCACACAGACACATACTTACTGACAGGGCAAGTTAGATAAAAACTTGTGTCAACACATGAATACACATCACTTAGGTACTTATCCCCTTAAACAGGCTTCGTCACGAACAAGAATCACGAAATACCCATATTCGGGCTCTAGGAAAGCGGTTACGAAGCTGCTCCGCGGGCCGGTTGCGACACCAAACTACAGTCCGCAAGATTGGCAACGGATCTACTACTTGAACTTTAATTCTTAGTAATGGCAGTTTACTACTGGTTCTGCTTTTCTTCTGTGTGTGGTTGTTAGTCATTATATGATGGAAGGGTTATTGTATGGTAATAAAGAGTATTTGTATTGTATTGTAATCAATACCTAATAACTAGCAGAGTAATCAGGTAACTTTGGGAACGTAACTACAATAGGATAAGGTTGTTACATATTAGTTACAAACAACCTTTTCCTAAAGTAGTACATTTACCGTCTAGGGAAAATATGTATACATATTTATGACTGACAAAACATACAATATCAACACGAAACATAAATCATCATTTATTTATTTATTTATCATATCATATACAATAAGAATTAACAAAGATACAGGGAGACAGTGGTAAGGTAATACAACAGGTGGTTTTATCGCTAAAGAGTGATCTCTTCCAGGCAACCTTTGGGCAATGGAGAAATGAAATATAAAACTGAGCAGGCGGTGCAGAAATTACTTTTGTTCTCGATAAGTACAGGATTTCGTCACGGGCGGTTTAAGCCAATTTAGTCCCTCAACTATCGGGAACCGGTTCGACAGCTTCTGCTTTCATGTCCCATAAGCATTGTTCAAGATCGACCTTGGCGTGGCCCAAGGTCATGTGGTCAGCGGGCCACTCGGCCGACGGCCGGTTGGGCAAGCCACCGCCGCCTGTGCCCCGCGCCGCGAAGGTCACGTGTGGTGACCCTGACCCACTGGTAATGATGACTTTTAATGACGGCATTTTTTGCTTCATGTACAGCATGTGCATATGGACAGTCATTAAATATAAGGACGTTAGCAATGTGACAAAATCAGCTGTAATTTTCGCGTATATTTTGTGACTGAGTGCGTATAAGAATAGATATACTACTTGAAGTAGTATATCTATTCTTGTATGTATGTAACTTATATGAATATATTGTATTTATGTATGTTTATTTACAGTGTTTATATTGATTTTGTCTTCGCATTTTCTTAGTAGAATTATCAAACTTTTTTCTTTGCACCTTTCATAAATCTCTGTTTAGCCCAATGGTTGGCTGGTAGAGAATGCCAATTTGGCATTAAGCCCGCCATTTGTACAATTATATTTTGTGCAATAAAGTTTAAATAAATAAATAAATTAGTTTTACTGTAAACGATCTAGTGCCAAACTTGGCAACTTTTCAGATAATCTACGGAACTTGGCGCCCATTTAGATCTCAATTCTTTTGTCGGTGAACTTGGCTGCCATTTTCACATTTATGTTTTTGATGGGATATCATTACTTTTTGTCAAACTTCATCCAATGGTGCTTTCCCAGAGCGAATGCACGAGTTACTATACAAAATACCCAAACCGCTATAGGTGCACCTAAAATATTTGAAGGGTTCCCTCGATTTCTCCAGGACCCTATGATCAGATTCTGACCCGATGACAATGGGATCACGCCGGAAGTATACCGTTTCAAACAAAAAAGAATTTTCCAAATCGGTTAATAAATGACGGAGTTCTGAGGTAACTAGCATAAATAATAATAATAATAAAACTAATAATAAAATCATAGTTTTATGATTTTTTCTGGTGTGTATACACATAATTACCAAGCTGCATGCCAAATTTCATCCTTCTAGGTTATCTGGAAGTGGGTTAGGTTTCTGATTACTAGTCAGTCAGTCAGTCAGTCAGTGGTAATAATGCCTATACACCTATATCTATGAAATTTGGGGTTCTAGTTGTTCTAAAGGATCTTAATACATGTACCACATTTTTTTTATGTTAGATAGGTTTTGAGTTATTGGGGGGTCAAAAGTGACTCCAAACGGTTCGTGTAATATAACACACGGCTGCTGTCCGCCAGTTCCTGGGGTGAACTTGGTTGGACAAGCTACCGCGTGTCTACATCAACAGCTACCCTGTGCGGGCATACAATATAATTATTTAACCTAAAATACATAATACAATAATATTACTACTAAATACTAATTAAATTTAATTATTTTAAGCACATGCACTATCAAAAAATTCTTTAATATTCACACAAGAGACCCGGGTCCGGGTATGTCCTAAACTACGACCAAGACCATCGGGGAATGGACAGCAGCATCCTTGGAGTGCGGTGGAAATACTGCGATCGCCAATCCGTATGCCAAACGTGGCGATTATGGCGTTTACCTCCCATGAAATGGGGGGAGGCCTATGCAGTGGAATGCAGTGGACGGCCTTCGGCTGTTATGATGGGTGGATACCTTTAAATAATTACTACTTCTTCTTCCACAAATTTATAACATCATGGTCATGGGCATGAGGTATAAATATGTCGTGCCTCAGAGAGTATAGAGAGTCATTTCGTAGTTTTTATGTAACCAAATCTTAATTTAAAACTTTTCGCCGCCATTGAATGATATAAAGTCAGTAGATTTAGTGCCCCACACGGCCTACGTGCCGTCAAGTACGTGCCGTGAGACACAAGTTACGGAGGCGCTGAATAGTTTAATGTTATCCCAGTTGGATTTGGAAGGATTCCAGGCTGCCCAAGCTCTGGCGTAGACATAGTTTCTGCGGAGTCAGTGGCAATGTTCCGATCCGGAGAGTAAAATAATAGTTATTGACATTGAGGTTCAGCTTTTTCAAGTGAGTGAGCAACAACAACAATAACAACAAGTTTGTCGGCCTGTTTACCCTAGTTGGTAGTGACACTGCCTCCAAAGTTGGAGGTCCCGGGTTCGAATCATGGTATTCGTAAGCGCATTTGTTTTTTTGGTGAGCAAAAACATTAGTACCTGAGACTTCGATGTTTTCTATGTATTAAGTATTATATCTATTAAATATATCGTCGTCTAGTATCCATAACACAAGCCTTATGAGAGTTGTGAGCTTTACTATGGGACTAGTTCGATTTGTGCAAGTAATTGTCCTATTATATTTATTTATAAATATAATGACTACTAGCACGCTTGACTGATGACGCCATAATTAGGTAGGTATATTTGTTTGACCGTCAAAAAACTTAGAGACTGACCATACATATCTCTTTTTCTAACTTTACAGCTGGCACGCGAGTGCGAGGCGATCATATTATATCTAGGCCAAGATCAATCGCAAAATGTTAGTATACATAATTGAATCGAGTGGTTATTACCTAACCGTAGTGTTCTAGGTTGTGTCGAAATGTGACCTCAAGAGCCGGGGGCTAGGTTCATTAAAAATTGAATTTAATGAGCCTGGAACAATGTTCGCCTACGTTATGTTTGGGTTCTATGACTTGCTACCACATTTACAATCCAGTCATTCGCCGATAATTGGGTACCTGGTTTTCTCCACGCAAAATATGTTTAGTATGATTGTATTTAATTTATCTAATAGTAGACTACAAATCTATACTGTTATATTATAGGATTTATAGGGGTAAAGTTTGTAAGGGGTGTCTTCGAAACTACTCATCCGATTTCAAAAATTCTTTTGCTAATGTATTGATCTTTTGGGTGATAAAGCTGAGAAATGCTTTATTTTATCCCGCGGCTCCGCCTGGTTTCTCCATCATATGGAATCGGAGCCGCGTCGGTCGCTAGTTGATTTCTAAATACTCAAAATTATCTACCTACACATTACAGTAAAGCTGGAAACGCAGTGCGGCGCAGCGTCGTTGCGGGGCTGAAGCGGTTTGTCGCACCGAAAAATCGCGCGGTATTCGGCCACCGGAGAATGGGCAGCAGCATTCCTAGAGTGCGGTGGAGATACTGCGATCGCCAACCCGCATGCCAAGCGTGGCGATTATGGCATTTACCCCCCATGAAATTGGGGGAGGCCTATGTCCAGCAGTGGACGTCCTAGGGCTGTAGAGCGTTAGAGCGGAGGTAATTTTGAAAACATTGACGTAGCTACTGCACTTAAAGATTAATTTACTTATTCTAGATCATCATTCACGTGCCCTTATCCCATTTACTTAGGGTCGACGCAGCGTGTTTTTTTCTTCCATAACTCTCTATCGCCCGTCATCTCATCACTTACACCTTCCTCTTCATATCGTCTCTCACGCAATCCGTCCACCTTTTCCTTGGCCTACTCCTCTTACATTCCTCCACATTCATGCCTAATACCTTCCTTGCTACATGACTTTCATCCCTCCGCATAACATGTACCTATACTTGATCTAGCTGTGTAGCAATATACCTGTGTCTCTGTTAAGACTGCGCAGTACGTTCGGTTCTCCATACAAACGTATTTATGCTCTCATTTTAAAACGCCATGCTAGAATAACATGAAACTTTGTATAAACAATGGGATCCGGCATATCTAGGTCGGACCATAGTTTCTGTTGCGTGAAATTACAATGGAGAAAAAATACAACGATTATTAAGGTTTTCATACAAGCCGTAAAAAACTCAAAAAGCCGCTGTATTTTTTTTCTTTTACAATTTCTAGCAACAGAAACTATGGTCCGATCTAGATATGCCGGATCCCATTGTGTATACAAATTTTCATGTTATTCATGCATGGCGTTTTAAAATGAGAGGGTAAATACGTTTGTATGGAGAACCGAGCCAGACCGAGCGTACTGCGCCCTCTTAAGGATAAGTTTACAATTCGCCTAAAGTGGATTCAGGGTTGGGGTGGGGTCCAACGGGTACGACTTAGAAGAACCCGTACAAAAAAGGGTTTAAGGCCTAGCCTACCTAGCAAGAAACTACTGAACCTCTGAACGTTGCGACACTGCAGCTTAAAGTAAATGTCCTTTGGTTATGTGTTAAGGCACTTTGCGGTCTAGTGTGGACATCTTAAGTGCGATCTATCCGGTCCAACCGAGCTGGTATTCACCACACTTACGGATAATCTCAGATGAACCGGTATTTTCTCCGACACATAATAGTTAAATGGATCAAGTGATGCGAGTTAATATACTGTCTGACGATACGGTATTATTATTTATACGGTACGGTTTTAGAGCGGTAGAGCTAAACTGGCTACTTGACAATTTTTAATGGTGCTATTCCAACCAGTTTTTGGAGAAGATAAAATAGACTATATGGGACCAGCTACAATTAGAGCACAAAAAAGGTCACAAATTTGGGACAAACTTAGTCCGCCGCCAGCGGCCTTACAAACGGCTCTTACAAATGAAAAATATTGTGACGTCTCATTGTAATATTAGAACCCACCGTTATATGGGAAAATTAGTAAATTGCTGTTATGGTAGTGAAATACTGCGTTTAGTGTACATAGTGTCGTACATTTTTGTTTTGTTTTTCATAAGGATTCCTTTGGTTTTTTTACCGATTTCAAAAAAAGGAGGACGTTCTCAATTCTTTCGGTTTTTTTTTATGTATGTTCACCGATTACTCAGACACTAGTGGACCAATTTCAAAAATTCTTTATTTGTTTGAAAGTGTGTGTTTTCTAGTCCCATTGTCACCAAGTCTGAATCTGATGACGGGATCTTGGAAAAATCGAGGGAACTCCTCAAATTATATAACCAAGAGGATGGGGTAAGTAAGGCTACATCGAAGGAACTCCTCAAATTATATAGCAGGAGGACGGGGTCTGGCAAAGTTTGGAGTCGGTGTTTTTTTGTTAAAAATTTACTTGTTCTTCTGATCTTGATAAATTGTAATTATTTGCAATGTATTGCAATATTTCGGTATGGTTTAATATCCATATAGTAAAACCATGCTATATATTTTAACATACCCAATTGAATGTCATTGCGCTCATATTAAGAAATGCCCAACTGCCAATAGTACATTGTTTAACGAGGGGCGTAAGTGGAAAATTGCGAGCGATAGTTTATCAGAAGCCCGACACCGAAGGCGGGGGGCTTTTGATGACTCGAGTTTGCTATTTACTTACGTCCAAGGTAATCACAATGTTTTCATAACCATTTGCGAGGAAATAAATAACTCCAGCAATAATCAAAATGGAATAAATCGACAACTAGACCTCTAGTATCAGTGTATGGTCGCCGAGAGGAGCGTATAGCTTCAATATTGCCAATCACAAAGCAGTATTCTTGCGGCGCGCGGCTTCTAGAATTGTCAGCTTCAATATTTCAACCAATCACAGAGCAGTCTTCTTGTGGAGCGCGGCCAACTAGATTTTTTTAACCAATTAGATCACAGAGAAGTTCATAACTCCCTAGGGAGTTGTGAAAATCCATAACTCCCGTGGGAGGTAAATTGGCTATAAGTGATCTACATGCCTGCGTGCAATAAGACCGTTTACGAGCAAGTGTGATGAAAAGTATATTCTCCTTAGGCGACTTTCTGATTTAGCGGGACGCTGTTTTGTTCTTTGACGTGACCTTGCTGATGTCACAGAGGTTTCTTCACCTGATGACATATTGTCAGTACCTATTCCTTTTGCGCAGAAGCGGAGCCGTACCATGTTTTATTAATAATGGGATAGTTATTGGCCAGCATCTAGCCAGGGGGCAAAGATGAGGCCGACGATGAAGCGAGCTCACCCAGAAGTTGCATATTCACTCGTGCCTTAAAAAGGTCCAGGTTATATGAACTCGGAAATATGGACGCCGGCAGAGAATTCCAAACCTTAGAAGAATCATTTAAATGTAGGGGCGCAGTATAACGTGGGACTGAATTGACTGACAGTTGACGCTGACGTCGGGTTCATATAATACGGGTTGATTGGTATAGTGTAGTGAGGTTGGTCCGCAGTGAACCGCCGCGTCGCACGCGCGACCGCGGCGTTGCAACACGGTGCTTCACTGCTCAAGGGCGTGGCAATACGCGAAGCTAGTATGTGGTTAACTATGGTTACTGGAGCCCAATTTCGTTTTGCGATGAGTTTTTGACAATTTATTTATTTGGCTACTAAAACCAGTTAGTTATAGGCATCTTCTGGGTGAGCTCCACGTGAGCTCGCTTCATCGTCGGCCTCATCTTTGCCCCCTGGCTAGATCCTGGCCAAGAGCAATCCCATATTTAATTTAAAAAAAGTAGTGGCTCTGTGAGATGTAGACCTCGCAAACTTTTTTTTTTCAAATTTAAAAATATATCTAAAACTGACTACGCAAAAAAAACTATGTAATTGTCGAACCTGCTTACTAAAATTCACGAGAATCGGTTGGGAAAGGCGACCTGTAGGGGAGAACATCCGGACAGACAGACAGACACACGAAAGATTTTTTGTCGAAAGCTGAAACGGAGAAGCTTCGCTCGCTGGGTCAATTACATGTACTTAGTAGTTAGCTTAAGGGACAGATCTGGACTATGACTATTAAACATGTGTGGTGTGCACAGAGGGAAAAAGAATATTTGACAACATTTCAAATTTCACAAAAATCTAACTCATTTCACAATTTTTTTTTCTATAGATATATAAATATATTGGGGGACAATCTTACCCAAATCGACCTAGTCCCAAACTAATGATAATAGATATATTATTTTTTATTTTTTTCTAGATATATTTTAGTTTTAATTTAGATATATTTTCTTTCATTTTTAGGTCCATTTTAAGATGATTATTATACGATAATTAATAAAAAATAAATAAATGATAACAGCTATACATTAATTTAAAAAAAATTATAATAATAATATTCATTTATTTTAGACAACAAATGGTCCACATATACAAATAAAAATTTCAAGTTAATAATAATGTAAAGCAAATTAAAATAAACTAGAAACAGTATTACAATAAATAATAATAAAATAAAATAAGCAACGTCATTTAAAACAACACTGTAACTAAATAGACATCACTTAACATTCTGGTGTACATGAATCTGCATGCAGTGATTCATGTAGGGTCGCTACGCCGGTTACGCGACCAGCGTCGGTTTGCGACCACTTCACTGACTAAGTTTCTTCATTTGAAGATATTAACATTTCTACAAACCCAAATGAAAAAGAGTGAATGACAAATCATTTTGAAATAGATTCTTTAAAAAAATATAAAACTTTTTAAACTGTCAGCTTAATCCAAAACGAGAAAAAAAACCTTAGTTCACGCATTGAATCCGCAGCGTGTTGACGTACTGTAAATTAGGAAAAAAATTACGCGACGGTTGGCGCCAAAAGGTAAGTTATGTCACTTAATTTTAGTTATATACTGAAAAGAGCCGTTTGATTGCTTAGATGATTTAGTTGTTGTAATTATTTCGTAAAGTTTTAGTAAATTATAAACTAAGATTTCAATAAAATGTGGTGGTCGGTAACCCAAATGCACAATTGTCAATAAGGCTAGATAGCGACCACCATAGAAGTAGGAGATACTACGTATAATTAGAGAACTTACTATGGCCGAAAACGTGAGCCGGAAAGAGACGTACTTTGTCTTAGTATGTCCCTTTCTAGTACGTGTAAGTAATTAGGAGCTCCTTTATTCATAAACGTCCATCAAACTTATTTTACTTAAAATGCCGCTAAAATTCGTTTGTCTTTATATGTCACTTTGACATTTGTGCTTGTGGGAACTAGACAAGGGACATTTTAGTTAGCAGAGGTTAAGTTTTATGAATAGTTCCTGTTACACAGTGATTATTATCACGCGATCCACCCATATCACGATACGTATAACGTGAATATTGATGAATATGATGCTAGCCATTTTATCACTTATCGTTGTCGATAAGACATCCGTCACTCTTGCACTCACATACTTGTCAGAACGTGACGAATGTCTTATCGACAACGATAAGTGATAAAATGGCTAGCATCATAGGCCCCCTGATAAAAAAATTGCGTTCATTTTCAGTTTCACTGCTACCGACAGGATTCGTAGCCAGAGTGCCTACCGCGAACGGCTTTCGAAGGTTTCCCTCTCTGTCGCACTTACGTACGAACGTGCAAGTGTGACAGTGAGGGAAAATTTCGTTTGCACTTCGCGGTAGGGGCCCAGATTAGGCAAAAAAGTAGACGAGTATATATTTTTAGTTTCTTTGCTACAATTTCTACTGTCATGAATCGTGGTATAATTAAAAAATACTAGGAAAGAGTCATATTTTCAGTTTTTATGCTACTGACACTGTTTGTGGCTGGATTACTTATACTAAAAACTAGTGGCTCCGTGAGCTGTAGACCTCGCAAAGTCGATAATTATATGGAATTTCCAAAATACTGCTATTCTATAGGTCTACTCGATAGGTCTTTGGGGTCTGTTACACGGTGATTATTATCACGCGATCCACTCACATCACGATCCGTATCACGTGAATATTGACGTGTATCGCAGTATCGGATTATCCGGATATTTTGAAATCCGCGATACAAAAGAAGCGGGTCTTCAATAATATTGTCATACAAACGCATCGTGATAATATCATGATATTAGCTGCCATATTTTGCCAAATCTTGTGTATTTCCGCCATTGCCACTCATTTAGCGATCGATTTTTAACTAAAAGAGCTTGTGTTGGATTAATAAAGCTGTAGCCTAATAGATTAATTTATATTATCTCTGTTTTTTCATTTATTGGAGAGTGAAGATTACATGTGGACCAACATTGCGACAAAAAAAATATTTTTCTGAATGTTGGCATAGTTACAAGGAATTCTTCACTATTACAGAGTATATGAACTATATTGACGCGTGATAATATTTGCTGTGTAAATGCCCCAATCAATACAGCTTCAATACAGAATATTGCTGGTAATACTGACACACCAGGATCACCAATAATAATCACCGTGTAACGGACCCCTTTTTCAAACGCAAACGTCAGCAACCCTATCTTGTCTATGGCAAAAAATGACAGCTAAACGTCAACAACTCATCACTAATTAAGTCAGATGCACTTCAGTACTTAATAGGTACTATTAATTATTATGTGCTATAAGTTCGGTGGAAGATTGCTGAATATGCGCATAGCGCGTTAGATTGTTAGATACTTTATGTTGACCATTTGTATAATTATTATCATGCAATGCCTTTTTAAGGCTAAAAACACAAAAAAATACGAAAACAATAGTATTCAATCGTTTTATTCAGTAATTGTACACTATTTCGCATGGTGGTCGCAAACCAGCTCACAAGTGGTCGTAAACCGACGCAAGTGGTCGCTATCTAACACATTCGTTATTTTGGAACCTTTTCTATTTTTTTTCCAAATTTATGGATGAAAGTGCTATATTTTATTATTAGTTTCACATCTTGACAATACTCAGGACCCATTTACATAACTGCCATCTATGACGAGTGTAGATTTCACATTTTTTGACTCATCTAAAGTGCGCAACTCGGCTAAGTGGTCGCTAACCGGCCTAGCGACCCTACGGACAGTCGAGCCTATTGCAGATCATATTCAAGATGATGTTGGGGCTGGCACGCACTCTGCAGAGCAAGGACGCGCACCGCTTGCGCAGAGTGGTGAAGAAGCATGCGGTGCGCGCCTCCGCGGACATGCCCGATGCACTGCAGCGGCGAGGCAGCCCCATCATCATCCTGAATGCGTCATTGTATTGGACGCGCAGGGCGCTGAGCAAAGCTTGCACTATGGTTACTAGACGACGATATACATACTTATATAGATAAATACATACTTAAATACATAGAGAACATCCAAGACCCAAGAACAAAATCCGTGCTAAATGCACAAATAATGCCCTGGCCGGGATTCGAACCCGGGACCTCTAGCTTCGGAGGCAGTGTCACTACCAACTAGGCTAAACAGGCCGTCAATATATTTTTATAGCTATTAGTTTTCAATATATTCACGAAAATGTGAGGAAGCCTACCTCCGTCTATATGACGTCAGCGTCACAAGGCCACTTTCTTTAGTAAGTCCGCCTAATGAGTTGTATGATTTTTTACGCTGTGACGCCGTACACTCTCTTTTAGAACGAGAAGATTTGAAATTGATTGAGTCGAGAGCTCCCGAATGGTTCCCCCTGGAGTTGTACGAAGTATATAGAGGTATGTAGTGTGAGGCGATATATGCAGCGTTTTTCTCAAAAAATGCAATGTAATTAGAAACTTAAGATTTATAAGAATAATCCAAAATTCTACGCATTCAGTAATGAAAACCCGTGCAGCCCGGCCCCCTTCATTTGATTCCGCGCACCACGCTGCGGTCGCGCCTCGGAAACAAAAGACGGTCTCTTTGCCAGCCTAGGCCATTAATTTTGTATGAAATTCCCGATTTGGCAACTATTGTCGGTAAGGACGAAATACCAGGTATAAAAATGTCGAAATTAAGTTTGTTGACATGAAATAAAAAAAGTCGGAATTAAAAATTGACGGAGTATAATAATGTCAAGAAGCAAAAAAAGACGATGGTGCGAAATTAAAAATGTCCAGGTTTGTAATTCTAAAAAAAGTCCTACTATAAGTGATCTACAACGGCCCCAGGTCTAGGTAGGTTAGGTTCGCTACCTAACCTGCCTATCTTCAGATGCCCGAAGGGCAAACTACGCAGAAATAGGAGCCCAGTTCATTTTTTTGTCAGTGTCGACATTTTTATTCCTCGACCCTATAGTACTTTGTCATTTTTCTATATCGTCATTTTTATAAAGCGTATTTAGACAGAAAAAATACCTAGTCATTTTTCCTGACAGACCTGAGTTGCCAAAAGGGAAATTCCATCATAGGCCGCTCGTGTCACCGCACTCGTAAAGGATGATTCACAGTAGGCCGTTCAGGGTCCGGGCCGGCTCATTTTCTTCTAGAGAAATACGCCGGCCGTTGCGTTTGCTGTCATATAAAACGGGCCGACCCGGACACGGAACGGTCTACCGCGAATCAGTCTACTTCGTGACCTATTACGACGCACATATATTGACGTCAATATTTCATTGTATGTTTTAGAAAAGACGTTACGTCGTCGGATACGGCGAGGAAGACTGTAGTTAGTTAGTTTTGGGCATTTTCCGCAAGTTGACATCTAGCGTGCCTATTTTGCGTGAAAGGGGTAGCGCTACTCTAACCACCCTAGCTCCTGTATGAAGTTTACCAATGCTTTGGTATTGTTTACTGCTTCGTGCAGTGTGTTCGGAGTTCCTATATACTTTTTCCTGTATACTAGTATACTATGTGTAGGAAGACTGTAGTATACAGAGCATACTGACCGGGTCATTGAGCGTGTCCTCCATGCGTTGGCGCGGCGTCTTCCCTTTCTTGGGCCGCACCAGCAGCAGGATCTGCTTGATGTCCGGACACTTCCTACAACGCCACAAGAGTCACATTAGAAAAATGAAATAAAGAGAAACGGGCGTATACGTACGTAACCTATTTACGTTAATTTCTTTAGGAAATTAGGACTCTTTTTTTCATACATAATAATTAAGCACGCAATGTATTGCATCCATAATAATTAACGTACCGATGCGTCATGTCAGTATTTAAATTAGTTTGCTTTATTAATTAAGTCAAGTTGCTAAGTCCTGATTGTTCCTATCAAGCGAAAAACATCATGGGAAAAAGACAGTTTATAAAAGTTATATATATAATAAATAAAGTAAACAAACTTGTTATGTCAAAATAAGTTGGACTGCGGCCATTGCTGCTCGGTCGGATTAAAAAAAAATCGTTACACCTAATTAATAACACTATTTAACAAAATTATTATCATATATGAGTCGTATTAATTGATAATATAGGTGGAAAAAGTATACGCCCGAATAAAAGAGCTATATAAAGCACACAAAACAGGTCTAAAAATAAATAAATATAAAATATAAGAAAAACGTGCACTATGGGTCCAGTAATGTGTGCGATGAAGTCGATAAAGAAAAGGCTGAGACTCAGCCTGTGTTGCTATTTGCAGGTCGTGCAAACTGCAACGCTGTAATACGTGTATTCGAAGTGACATTAGAAGACATTAGACTTACACCTATACGTAAGTACCAATCACAGCAATCGTTACAGATGATTGTTGCAGCATCAAAAGGTTATTCGAATTACCTGACTCGCTTCTGAAGGCAGCAAAACTCATCTACCCTAGTAAAACCTTTAGCACACAACCTGTCTGCACGCCGTCCATCAGTTATAAGACTTCCATAACTGAATGGACCTTAGAAGGAAGGAGAGAATGAAAACCTACCGCGAACCGAAAACGAACTTCGTTCGTGTATCTCTCTCTCTCTCTCGCAATTTCATATTTGAGTGACAAAGAGTAAGGTACAAGAATGAATATTTTAATTCGCAGTAGGCCACCAGGCGAAGACCTGCAACTCGCTGAGTTATGTCATAGCTGGCTCCATAGCCCTCTGAGTGATATACGGATAGTTGTCTCGCGCACCTGAGCAACTTCTCCACCAGCACCTTGCCCATAAATCCGGTGCCGCCGGTGACGAAGACGGACCGGCCGCTGAACGTCGCCGCGATCCGGTCCGGCAGCGCCGCCAGCTCCTCCGCTGAATATGTCGTCTCCATCTCTGTGGAAGATAAATAACGTTCAGTGGGAGTCAATACACTCGGGGCATTTTTATTTGTTAACCCCTGACGGAACGTAAAAGAGGAGTGTTAAGATAAACTACGATAACATGGCCCACACCTCTAAAATTCAATACGCTTCAATAATGCATTTGTGAAAGTGTTTATTAAGCACCACCAAGACTCCCAATGCATGTGAGCGTGCTGAGACAGCCGTCAAGCAAACAAACACACTCTTTCGTCAGGATGTGACTAAACACATTGAAATAGTAATTTGGAGCGGCGGGCCATGTTATCGTAGTTTATCTCTATTTGTGTATGTGTGTGTCTGTGGTATCATAGCTCTTAAACGTTTCAACCGATTTGAATGTGGTTTATTTTATTTGAAAGCAAGTTTTCCAGCAATTGTTCTTAGACATGTTCAAAATTGTTTTAGATTTGAAATGAAAATGTCCGGGGTTTTTAAATTTTTAGTTGTTGGTTATTTTCTTATCAATGTGTTTCGCCGCGATGCCACACAGTAGGTAATATCGAAATATTAGTATTTAGCGCGTTTTCAAAGTAAGGCGATGAGGACCATGTTCAAGATACCACTCTACATAAGTAACAGATACATCAATCTAGACCTCAATCTGCAAACAGTAAAAGTAAAAATCGCAACGTATAGTGAGAAATATTAAATCAGATTGAACAAACACAAAAAATAATTAGCTGTGCAATTGGAAGGAAGGGGCAGCTTGCAATTCTCACGGCTAAAAAAGAAATAGCGTAGTGGACCTCGCGAGGAGATTCGCAAACAACCTAGACCTTATTAAGGCCCGAGTGAATAGGCATCTTCTGGATAAGCTCGCTTCATCGTCGGCCCATTTTTAATAAAAGAAAAAAAAGAATGAGAGAAGCATCGTTGGGTGGCTTCCTTACCTAATATTAAAAACAAAAACTGATGAGTGATATCTGACAGCAAGTGGGACTATTTTTTAAGTAATATAAAAACCGATTGCAGCTTTGGGTAGGGTACCAAAAATTTTGTGAGCAGGTTCGTTTCGGCTTATGACACTGTCTACGAAGCTAGAGGAGAGATCCCGGGTTAGAATCCCGAAGGGCATTTCTTTCTGTGGTGAGCAAAACATTTGTTCCAGAGACTTGGATATTTTCTGTGTATTTAATAATATAGTGTTTCACTTAGAGACACCATAGATATTTCCAACAACCTTGTGATCTTCCATCATTAGCCTCCTCGGTTTTTTTTCTGACGTAAGTACGGCTATTATTACGTGCATTTTAGATGCTGATGCACGTGCTGATAGTGATCATTATTTGTAGGCCACGACTAGCGTTATTAACTCAACTTTTTTTTCAACTCAAAATAAAAAAATCTAAATCATATATTTATTCTGCAAATAGGCCACAACGGCACTTTTACATGTCTCTGAGCATCCAAATACGATTAATCAGAATTATTTCAAAGTCCTTAGAGATGTAAATGGTCTCTAAGCGTCAAAATTAAAATAAGTAAAAAAACAGCACTAATTTAAGAGGTGTTGTTGGAGATGTATAAGGTCTCTAAGCGTCAATAACTATAAAACTAATCCAGAACAGGATTATATCTCTTCTAGTGTTATTTTATTATTGTAGATTGACGATCCTGCCCTTGCAAGGCTTGCAAGCATGAACAGACCGGACTCCACAAACAGCACCCGATCACGAGTATGACGCGTATCATAGCCAGTTCTCTCAATACAACGTGCTGAAGAACCCGAAAGGTATTCACAGGCTGTAAGAAGTAAAACGTGCTATATTAACCTGAAACTTGTTTTCAACCGACTTCAAAAAAGGTGGAGGTTTTATGTTCCACTGTATGTATTTTTATTATGTATGTTCACTTCACTGATATCTTCGTCAATTGTGAACCGATTTTTAATATTGTTTTTTTATTCGAAAGATTATACTACTGAGGTAGTTCCATTGCTACCAAGTCAGGATCTGAAGATGGGATCCCAGGAAAATCGTGGGAAATCCTGAAATTTTACATATTACGTGTTTCATATAATGTCTAATGTAACTGTCGCCTGCGGTATTTCCGGACCGATTCGACCTTCAAACCTTCAAGAAAAGAGCGTACTCCCATCTTAAAGGCCGGCAACGCACTTACAACCCCTCTGGTGTTGCGAGTGTCCATGGGCGACGCTAATCGCTTACCATCAGGCGATTCGTCTGCTCGTTTGCCACCAATGTCATAAAAAAAACTATATCATAACTAGTAACTATGGCAAATGCGGTGTTATAAACAAGGACTTGATTGGCACATTCTGAAACCGTTTTTTTATAAAGGAAAATGTAAATAATACCGTCCCCCCACCCCCTATTATCTCAGAACTTTACCAATGAAATGTCATTTGGCACCGACTTCAAAAGATGATAAAAATTTGAGAAATTGTATACTTGCTTTGCGTTAAATAATTCAGTTTATTATTCGCTTTTTTGGTGTTTCTGGTAGGGAGTATAAAGTGATGTTTTTTTTTGTAATAGGTAAGTCGGTTTAAATGTATTTAAAAGTTTGTTTATTGACACTAGGTAAAGGTAAACCATTAATATATGACTATTGTCAAGGGGGCGCTATTATTCTGATTTATATGGCAACAGTTCAGTATAGTCGGAACAATGTGAATTGTCAACTCGTCATTTTGTATTACTTTCATTCACCGTAATCAAAATCAGAATCCAAATATTCGGTGTCCATAGGGCAAGTGGCTTTAAATTCATACCCAGAGAGTGACTTATTGGATTCACTTTCAGAGTTAGAGCCAACTTCAATCACGAACTTCTCAACGTGGATATCAATGATCTGATTTCCTGTAATAATTTTCTATTTTGATAACATGATCGCAACAGCTCTTCCAAGTATCGGCAGTTATTTCCTGAAAATAAAAACCGTTACTTCCATAAAATATGTGACTTAGCATTATCATTTGTGCTGATTTGACGTAAATAGGTACCTCAAAACTATTTTGCACTAAATTCAAATTTATGACGACCTTCTCTCGTAATTCGCGTAATCAATGACTCTGATATATACCTAGAAAGTTCATTAATAACTTTTATTAAAAACGTTTATTAAAAAGTAATATCTAATTTAGTCGCAACATTATCAGATGAGTGTGGCTAATAGAACTGAAAAATTATTTCGTCTAAGTGTCATCTTGCAATACGAAGCTTATTGATCAATTGCTGTTTATCGTCTTGGAATGCATTTGAAGCGATTGTTAATTAAAAGGGTAAACTATTACGGAAAATTTCTTTGATGCTGATAGATGCATTTTTTTTTATACTACGACGGTGGCAAACTAGTATATCGCCCGCCTGATGGTAAGCGGATTCCGTAATCCATGTACGCTCGCGAATCTAGGAGCCCTAGAACTAGACCCTATTAAAAATATTAGAAAAGGAGGAGGAAGGAGGGCGATTGAAATAACACGAACACCCCTTCAATGATAGTAGACAATAACGTTGTTGTACATTGTCAATGATCAAGATTGATTGTCTCCGAAGCCCATAATAAATACCTATTTTTCAAACTCAAACTCAATTTCTTTACGGCAGGTATTACCTCGCTTGTACAACATAACACTACAATACCACCACCACCATATCAGCCATAGGACGTCCACTGCAGGACATATGCCTCCCCCAATTTCATGGAGGGTAAATGCCACAATCGCCACGCTTGGCATGCGGGTTGGCGATCGCAGTATAGAACACTACAATAACCGATTTATAATAACCAGACTATAATGACATTTTGACTTGTTTACCCGTCAGCTCTGATGTTAATTTTGAAATGTTTTGTAGCGAAAGTTTCATTTCCCGAGCATTTTTTTTTCAGCAGTTTATTATATACATTATTAATAATGTTCCGCTCTTTACTATGAATAGTTTTGGGCATTTTTTGTCATTTATCATTTAATATTCAACACTTTATTATTATTCAAATAAACCGCCACAGTGACACTGACAACCTATCATTAGAATTATTGCCAGTGTAAGAAATTAGTTCCAAAGAAATTCCACAACATGGCGCATGGTCATATATTAATGGTTTACCTTTACTTGTATTGCTTGTGTTCAAAAATATTATGTCACCCACCATAATTGTTATGTATTATTGCTAACACACGTAGCAGGATATAACTAAGTATTTCAGAACCAAAATGTCTTAACTCCGTTTTAGTTGACACATGCAGTAGCAACGCTTATTGCTATAAAATTATAGCGTTTGTACCTGATATAAATCTATACTCTTAACCTGAACACAATTATAATTATAATACAAGAGAGGTTAAAGGCCTAGGCTATTTTGTTAGGATCATATACAGGGTGGGCAAAAAATTAAACAGTGCACTATTTAGCGGGCCAAAAATTATTTCCAAGTGGAAGCAGTTGAAAAACAGATGTTTTTTTTCTTCATAGACGGCTGACGTAAATTTTTATTACTTTTCTAAAGTTGTATCAATGTAAATTTACTTAAAAAAATATTCGTCTACGGGTCTAACGCGAAATTTATTTATTGACCTTAATTACCTTTTCGACACACTAAATATTTTAAGAATATGTACAAAGCGCGAGAGTTTAAAGTGTTTTATTTTAAAAAGTCAATAAAATTGGAAAAAAATAATAATCCCAAAAATATCCTTTAAAACAAAAAATGCAAAAACAATTATGACTCATAAGTTATGAGTCATAACTTGATACTACCTTAAACACTGCATTGACTGATGTGCTATAATCTCGTGGTGCAAAGATCCATTATCTACTTGGAGGTCAAAATTTCTCCGAAACGAATGAAACAAAATTGTATGTACATCAGGTGTTGCTGCAGATTCTCTAAGGAAGCGTCCTTTTAAATATTTGCTCCAGTTACGGGCCCCACCTTGTATTATCTTTAGTAGTAGATGTTGACCAAGGGTTGAATTGAAAGCGAATTGAATAATTCGAGGCTGAAAGGCCTGCTTTTTATTTCGAATACCAGGGAACTAAAAAAATTACAAATATCTATGCAAAAAAAAATCTGAATCAGTCAAATCCTATAGAATCCATTTAAAAATCGTTAGTGTACACTCATAGCGTTTAATATCTGCCATAGCAAAGGCGCCAATAATATCTGACATGACAAGGCCTAACGGCCCTAGAAATAGAGCCGTGTCAGATGTTTATGCGCGCTATGTTATGTCAGATATTGGCACTGTTGACTGACGTCATAACGTGTGTGGAACATTTACTGAAAGCTGATCCGAAGGGGTTATACTGAACTTTTATTCAATAATTTTAAGTAATCAATTATCAGTAAGTTCAAAAGTTTCTGCCATTTTTTAAAAATGATTTTAGGGCGTACTTAGGTATATTGAAAACGAATCTCTTAAAATGTATTCAAATCCAACACCATCAAATAGCAATATTTAACAGTTTTAATTTAATTTTACATACCTATGTACATACATACATAAACTCATTCCCATATTCCCAAAAGGGGTAGGCAGAGCACACGAAAATTAATTTCAGTGCCACTTTTAGCAATTGTAGGTTTTTAGATGGAGAAAATGTGATATTGCAGTGACAAGTTGCTAGCCCATCGCCCACAACACACAACACACTTTAACCTGGCTCCCATAGTGGACTCTTGTTACGACACCCAAGGGAAGAAAGGGGTTGTTGCTATTCTAACCCAGCAACCGGCACCACAAGGGGACATACCATAAAATAATTAATAAATATTATTAACAAAGGCAGGAACGGACCCGGGTAGGTCCTTAAACTACGACCAAGACCACCGGGGAATGGGCAGCAGCATTCCTAGAGTGCGGTGGAGATACTGCGATCGCCAACCCGCATGCCAAGCGTGGCGATTATGGCATTTACCCCCCATGAAATTGGGGGAGGCCTATATCCAGCAGTGGACGTCCTAGGGCTGATATGGTGGTATGGATTAACAAAGGCTAAAATCAATACAATTTTACGGAGGCGGCTGTACAGACTTCTGCTATTGCTTATTTTTTTTCAATTACTTTTCCTCACAAATTTGCACGGAACCCTCGGTGGGCGAGTCCGACTCGCACTCGTCCGTTTTTATTTTTTCAACACCATGCTCGCAGATCACCTATGATCAAGCTTGACCATACCATACCCAACAAACCAAAGTTACTTGACCAAACGAGCTATACACTGGAGCTATGGCACTGGGGAACATCGCAAAATGTCGTGAATTCTTCGGAAACTGTTTGCAAACTCGCCCTTTTTCTTCTAGAACAATTTAAGGTTGGTCTTCGACCGCTTGCCCAAGCGTTGCGGCACTGACCTACTAACTATCGACGCTAATACATAGCAGTTTCAACTTTAAGTCAATGCATTAAAGGCAAGAGTAACTGCAGACATTTTTGCAAAGATGAATGTTGTATACCGAAACGTAAAAAATTATATTATAAATTTAATCATGCAAAATTTAAGGAATGCATGTGACTACCGAGTCGTGCGAAATTTAGCCTTATTTTAGAAGTAATTGATAAAAAATCTATAAAGAAACAAAATTACACCAACTGCTAAATACCACGACTTTCAATCTTATTGTCATCTATGTAAAGATGTCAAAAGGTGTATTTTAACTATTTATGGCTTGCGAAAATTCATTGTTCCTTGAACACCGCTTCTTTCGAATATGAACTTTATTACAAAATGTTAAGGTTTGTGGCGATTGCAGAAGTGTTGTGCAAGTGTTGTGCAAGTGTATGAATGAATGCCGAAGATCGGAAGCTTGTAAAAGGTGATTGACTTGACAACAAAAGAGCCTAAATTAATCATATGTAAGAAGGTATTCTTGAGTCTTATTGCGAAGGACTAAAGTGCATTATTGTTTATTATTGTACGACTTTTGCAATGTTTTTTTTTGGAATCTATCGGCCCTCATCTATGACATTTAGTGACATTAAATTATTACTGTATGATTATCAGTTTATATTTAGGGATCAGTAGTAAACAAGGAACACTTGTAGTTTCGCAATTTCCGTCCGTCCGTCTGTCCGCGGCTTTAGTTCAGCTTAGTAACCGTTAATGGTAGAAAGTAGTAGAAATTGGTGGTAAGTCGGTGACTCGAAAACGGATGAATTTTAACAATGGTGGCCCCTTATGGGGTAAATTAGTAAAATATAATAAACAGGTTTCCAAACTATATCGTGTATCGTGTGTGCATCTCAAATATAAACAATTTTTTAATCATGAGATAAATAATTTTGAAGTTTTTTTAAGAAAATAGACGAAAAACGACTATTCCTCTTCCTTATCTCCGGAACTACAGGGCCTATAATTTTGAAAAATATACACAAAATAGTTATTTACAGGAAAACCTATAAGAAGACTATAAGTCCAACGGTTTTAGAATTGTCGCTGAAAAACTGCCATAGTTACTCAAACAGAACTACATACCTAAGTGCCGTGATTTTGCAATGAACATAAGAGTTTTTTTTTTTATTTAAAGTACAGAATACTTGAAGTACTTCATTGTGCGTAGTCCGACACGCACTTGGCCGGTTCTTTTATTTAGGAATCCGTTTGCGTGATATTAAACTTTAAAGTGCTAATTTTTATTGGAGTTTGTAGTCAAGCCTCCCCCCTTACCAGCTAAACGGTTACTACTGGGTATATGAATATCCTCCCCCTTCCCCTGGGTCGGATAGTGCGTTGGTCGGGGTCGCCGTCACTTGCTGTGCTATGGACGTTAGTTAGATTTCATATTTGAATGGGTTGCGGGCAGCCGGTCGGAGCCGCTCTGCCGCTGCCGTTTGGATACGAAGTCTAGCTTCTGTATGGAGGGTTCGAATTCCTTTGACTCCGGTGGCGTGCGCGCCGACTCCTACCGTTTGCGTTTGGTGTGAATCGTCCACTAGGTGGGCGGTCCGCGGGTGACCTTGACTTTGCGCGGACGCAGCTTTGGTTGCAACACGTGGTTGCGGTCGAGCGCGCCGATTGTACCGCTCGGAGAATGTTAAGGCCGCGCGAGACGAAGGACCGGACAGCTGCGCATTAAAATTAACTGCCAATAAAGATTTAATTCACAGAATCCTTCAACTTTTAATACATAGTACAGTCAACAGCAAAAGTAGATGATTATTTTAGTATCTTGTCACTTTCATTGCTTTGACGCATCCCAACTGTCACAGTGTTGTCAAGTTAGTGCGATAAAGTACTAAAATGATCACCAAAATCTTTTGTTGCATACATAATCAACTGCAAAGTTAATTTTAAAATAAACAGTATATTAAGCAATGGTTATGTGGTATATACATTTTTCAATCGAAATTAATAAAATAAACTGAAATAATTAAACAGAATTAGTCCAGAGGAAATTAATGAAGAGCCGGCCGGCCGTTGGTCAGCGACGCTGACTCAGCGTTCGTGGATGTCTTTTGTTCGGCGTCCGGGGCGCACGCGCAGCCCCGCGGTGCTACGTCATATTAGTCAATTTCATTATAGATCAGTGAAGGCGAGACGTGATTAGTCAAATTCGTTAATAGTTCTCTAAAGCGTTGTCTTTTATGAGTTATAGAGAAAAAGTATGTGATTTTATTTTAGTCAGTTTACGGTTTGAGAGGAATTTTCTCCCTCGGACGCTCCAGTTGTGGAATGAGCTCCCTGCCGAGGTTTTCACGAGGGACTACATCACTACAGTATGGGGTTTTTCAAGAAAGGAGTGTATTGTAGTATTGCGATTGGCCGCATGTAGTGTTTAACAGTAACAATAGTTTACTGCGACATTACGACTTAGAGCGCTCGAGGCCCAGCGGCACCTGCCACCGCGTGCGGTATGCGAGGTTAAGCAACGTGGGCGCAGGTCAGTTCTTGGATGGGTGACCGCTTTGAGTGGTTACTAACTGAGTGCTCTCGTACTTTGGAAGACACGTTAAGCCGTTGATCCCGGCTGCTGTCTACGACAGCAGTCGTTAAGCCAAGTTAGACGCCTTCGGGCAGCTTGAGAACTTCTAGCAGTCAAGTTGCCCACTCACTGGAGAATAAAAGTTTACGAATTTAAAAAAAAGTTAACTTACTTTCGCTGTCGAATGTACTCGTAAGAGCAAAAGAACCGGATGAAATATTGCAGAAATTAAACACATAGTGTAATAATTATAATTTTTCAGCTCGATATGCTGAGCACGCCGCCCGCGCGTATATAAACATGCGAAAATGCATACGGAAGCCAAACTTGTGAAGACAAACCAAGTGTCAATGGAGCGCAGTATGTTGGGAGTAAGGTGAGCCGATAAAATAGAGAACCAAGCCATAAGGAACCAGACCAAGGTACAAGACAAAGACATAGTCACAAAAATCAGGAAATGGAAGTGGTCTGGCCACACTATAAGAGGCAGTGACAAGTGGAGCAAAAAGGTGACCCAGTGGTACCCAAGGGGCTGTAAGAGGAAAAGAGGAAGGCTACACAAAAGGTGGGACGACGACATAAGGTCTGTTGCGGGAGTCACATGGAGCAGGGTCGCCAGAGACAGGCACGAGTGGAGAAGGCTGGAGGAGGCCTTTGCCGATTGGCAAGTGGACATCCAGGACAAATAGCAAGGAAAACTAACAAAAAGTGGAAAAACATGGATGGACAACAAGAGGCTATAATAATAAACTAGTTTCACAGTGTGTAATTAGGTATAAGACGGTAATACTGGGTAAATAAATAAATGTTGCATAGAAACAAGCATCATACAAGTAGATTTAGCATAATCATGAAATACGCCAAAAATACCGAATGCTTTACAAAAAAATTGTAGGTATTTCTAAAAATATGATTGATACCTATGTAAAAATAACCGACATAACTTAAGCATTTACTGAACTCTGAATCAGTATAACAAGTTTTAAAAATATTTCGTCACAATTACCTACTGTAATAATAATTACTCAGTAATAACTGTGTGTAAGGGTGTGTGTGTGTATGTGTGTGTATGTACTGTATACCGGGTGGAAAGATCGAATGCCACATAGATGGCAACTACCTATTGGAATTATCACATTCTGTATACAGGAGACTATCCTTAATTTTAATAACAATAAATTCTGCATTTATGGATTAATGAAAAATCGCTTGTCTTAGTCATAACATGAAGTATTTTATAATGCAGATCGAAAGGGTTACTGATAAGGTTCATTTTTCTCTAAGTAATAAACACAATCAAAATAAAGGAAGGCCATGAAAACTAACAATTAACTTTAAATTTTTTCCACCTCACAAGCGATTTTTCATAAATCCATAAATGCAGAATTTATTTCTTTTTAAAACTAAAGGAATGTCTCCTTTACACAGAATGTGCTATTTCCAATATTTATGTAGTTTCCATCCATGTGGCATTAGATTTTTCCAACCTGTATGTCATGTATTGTGAAAAGATCTAGTGTTTGGACGCGGTCCTAACCGCCTAACGACGTACGTTGCCTCACATGCACGGTTACGTTCTCTGCATTCTACAGTAAACTTATTCATAAAACACAATATTAGCCTGTTAAGTAAACGACAAAGACAGGCGAATAAAATATGTTTGACGAATGTTTATGAAGTGTATATGTATTAGGATACACTCTTCTTGGCGTTATCCTGCATTCCGAATTAGCTCCGTCGGGGTCCGCTTGCCATACAGCGTATAGAATACAGCGGGCATAGAATATAGCTAAGGTATTCCCTGCCTGTCGTACAAGGCGACTACAAGGGGGTCCTTGGCGTCGACGACGGTCGCAGTTGGAAGCTGCGGTCGTCCATGAAAACAGATGGTGGGACCCACAGAAGTGTGACTCTAGGGCGGCACGGGTGCGTTCCGAAGGAAATCCCAGAGCCGTCTGAAATGAGTTGACGAGGAGCATCGGGGAGTTTTTAGTCGGCGCAAGTTCGACATAAACTCAGCACTGTCCCCGCGGTGCGGTGGTATCCATGACGGATTTTTCCCCGCGAGGATAAAACTAGTCTTTACGAAAACGACTGCCATCTAGCCTCCCGATATAACGGGTAGAAGAATGACTAAATATTTTGGGATGAGTTAGTCGTAAAAAACAAGCGGGACCGGGAAGCAGGGTAAGACGAAGCGAGGAAACTACGAACCATTCTAAAATCGGTCTTTACTACTTGTCTCGCAACTCTATTTAGCTATTTTCGTATATTTGACTAACGTAAGGCCAACGAGAAGAAATAAATAATGGATTAGAGAGAATAAAGCACCATACAGGTTGAAGGCGTTAATTGGCATCGTGGCCTTTTTATCGTGGAGTATCACGAAGTGCAGGTCTGAACTCGGATGACCTATATTTATTCTAGTATTTGTGTGCAAGTTAAGGGCCTGCGCCGGAGTGGCGCAACGCGCTGTCGCAAGGAGCCGCCGGCCTTGCGACTGGAAACTATACGCCGCTGCGGAATGTCGCACGTGTGGAACCGGGCGACAACTCACTTCCGAAAAATGACGTTTTTACAAGTTTGCACAAAATGAATTAGGAAAACTTTACGACCTGCAAAATCGTTCGAGGTGTTTTTTTTTTTTAAACAATACACATCGTATAGTTTAATATAAAATTACAATTCTACATATTGGTTAATAGTCCAATAAATAAAAGACCTTTTGTTAACCAAGTCAATGGTCGCGTACGGTACGGTTTCAGAGGAACTTCCTCCCTCGGACGCTCCGGTTGTGGAATGAGCTCCCTGCCGAGGTTTTCCTGAGGAACTACAGTATATGGGATTCTTCAAGAAAAGAGTGTATAAATTTTTAAAGGGTCGGCAACGCGCATGTGACACCCCTGGAGTTACAGGCGTCCATAGGCTGCGGTGTCCATAACTTGTGTTGCGTGTTGCTGTGCCTACGGCGCAAATAACGACTATAGGTGTTATGGCGTATGTACGTTGTCAAAGGCATTTGCTGCTCTACATCTCTTACGTAAAATGTTTTGGCGTGTGGGTGTCACTGCCATGCATGAAGAATGGCGTACAAAGGTAAAAATAGAAAAAATAAGTTGAAGCGTGTTATTCTCTTAGTAGTTCGTGAGCTTTGTTTATTAGTAAGGTAAGAATAGTTTATTTTTACTGTAGACACTACCATATTACCAAATTATGCGGGTTCAAGGTAGAAATTTTTAAGTTTTTGTTATATATTTATTATGATGCTATGTTTGTTCTATTTTTCTGTTTATGTTTATTTTTTGTTTACTGTGTTACTTGTGGCAATCAAATAAAAATGTTATCTATCTATCTATCTAAATATGTGTTAATTATCATCATTCATCATTTGAACCCGTAATCGTCCACTGCGACTGCTAAGCATAGGGCTCTCTTTGAGTACCCATTCGTCCCGAAGCGACCTGAGGTCTACCTAATGTCATCCACCGAGCTGGTGGACGACCGACGCTTCTTTTCCTCAGAAGCCACCAATCCGTTAACACGTTGGTCCACCTGCCGTCACTTTGCCTGGCAACGTGTCCTGACCACCACTTGAGTTTGGTGAACTTATCCGACGTCACGCACCTTCGTGCGAAGATCGACAACGGCTGTCGACATTCCTCACTCGGTCTTCCAGTTTAATTCGTTTTACTACGCAGAGAAAGACAAACTTAAACTTCGAGACACGTTAATGGGTATATTACATTCTTAATAGGAATCTTACTTGCATATTTTTGCATGCAGTTAATGTAAACATACTCGTATGTGTATTTTTAGTACATGAATTAAATTCACAAAATAAGTAATGTTAACATAAACATCCATGTTTTTGTTATTTACGAGTGCTTCATTTTAACATCATTAACATTGCAAGTCATATTAGTTATTTTTCCGGAAATTGGTAATGTGTTTACTAACAATTTTGGTAAAACAAACGGTCAAGATAATCTTTTAAAGGTAAATTGTTTGTTCCGTTGCCGCTGATTCATGAAATTATCTGTTACTCAGCCATTTAACACGAACAAAAACTAATGTCGTTGTATAGACCATTTTGAACTTGTTGTCTGTGTAGCTATTCGTGTTCCTAACCAAACAAAACTCTATATGTAACTCAGTCTATAGGGATTCTGTCACTTGACGTAATGTTGCACTAGACCTAATACATTTTAAATAATAAATATTGGGGGACAATCTTACACAAATCGACCTAGTCCCAAACAAAGCAAAGCTTGTACTATGGGTACTAGACGACGATATACATACTTATATAGATAAATACATACTTAAATACATAGAGAACATCCAAGACCCAAAAACAAAATCCGTGCTAAATGCACAATTAATGCCCTGGCCGGGATTCAAACCCGGGACCTCTAGCTTCAGAGGCAGTGTCTCTACCAACTAGGCTACACAGGTCGTCAATTTTTATTTGTAACAGTGACGTTCTTGGGTTGTCTTTGAATATCATCAAATAGAACTCGTTAGGTTAGCTTTGTTTTGAAATAATCCTACAAAGTTAAGAAAAAAATGCTATTATTTAAAGTAGTTAGGTTTAACGAGGGAGAACCCGGTCTATAATCTATACAAGGATACTTAAAAAGCCCCATTATCTATTAGTTGAAATAGGGTAAAATAGGGGGCCTGGAACTGGTGATAATGACCACAGTTGTCATATGGAACTCCTCAATGATGTAGGCACTTCACAGATTCCGATGACATTTTGTTAACGTAGCAACTAATGCTCGTAAAAATACACATTTTGAAGTGGAACTTATGATGAGGAAATGAAGGTCAGTGTGGGTTTCCTGATGAATCGACTCCTCAAATATTATCGGCCCATATAAAGTAACTTGATTGGGATCTGTAGAAACCGCTTCATTTGCTATTGGAAAGCAGTACAGGTGGTGAAGTGGGAAGGATATGTAAAAATGTCATGTGTGAGACGTACTGTGCGAATCGTGGACGATCCCAAACTCACGAGCTATATTGAACCGTTAAGTTTAAGGAGAAACTTTGCCTCCTTGTGCGTGTTCTATCGCTTGTTATAATGGGTTGTGCTCCGAAAAACTGTTCGATATGATGCCCACGGCCGCTTTCTATCATCGCACTGCTCGCCGTCGGCAGGGCATTCATCCTCACACCTTAGAATCTAATGGTCGCGTAATGTACGGTTTCAGAGGAACTTCCTCTCTCGGACGCTCCGGTTGTGGAATAAGCTCCCTGCCGAGGTTTTCCCGAGGAACTACAGTATGGGATTCTTCAAGAAAAGAGTGTATGTATACATTTTTAAAGGGTCGGCAACGCGCATGTGACACCCCTGGAGTTGCAGGCGTTCATAGGCTGCCGTGACCGCTTACCATTAGGCGGGCCGTACGTTTGTTTGCCACCGACGTGGTATTAAAAAAAAAATAAAAAAAATGTGTGTGGCATAGCTACAAAATTGGAGTCGGTTTATTTTAGGTATACATTATTATAATACGACTGTGATGAAGACGCATACGGCTTGCCTGATGGTAAGCCACACCCCATAGCCTATGGACGCTTACTGAGTCCAGAATAATCACAAGCGCGCTGCAACTTTGTTTTCATTTGAAGATTCGTTGTTGCCATAGAGATAAATACAGAATACAGCAGGTCCGTCACTCAACGCCGCTTTGTTGGGAGTCACGAGGGAGTTGAGACATCCTCGGGATTTATCGTTGTTCCTTCGTACTTGCTGTAATTACTTGGGTGTGCAATAAAGACTAAGTATTTATTGCAACCTCAGCTGGGTACCCCGGCTCGCAAGTTTTTATTATTATTATTCCAAAGCACTGTGATATTACAATAAAATAATTATAGAAATTTTTAACAAAAAAACTACTTCACGTTTTCTCATGGATTGCGTTGACAAGACATGTCATTGTCAGAACTGGACCAAATTGGACCACACGGGAAGCACCAGCTTTCAAATAAAAAAAGAATCATCAAAATCTGTTCTCCTAGTCGACAGTACAGAGGTAACAAACATTTAAATAAAATACAGTCGAATTGAGAAGCTCCTCCTTTTTTGAAGTCGGTTAAAAAGCAGAGCAAAGATAGGTATAGTACAAAATCAGACTGACGAGACACGCACTTCTGCTTGTTATATCTTCAGGTGACCGTTGTGTGGTTTTCTTCGCGAAGAATAAATTTACTGAAGTAGGGATCTACTTATTGCTCAAGACTTTCTTAAATCAGCGACCCGCTTCGCTATTTGACAGTCATGTTTAAACATGATGACACGGTTTGAAAGCGAATTACGTCAATTGTCAATATTGACAGCACTGTGACATACTCGTAGGTAGCATTGCTTCTCACTTCGGTAAATAATCTAGCTGTTTTGAAACTGAAAGTTGTTGCACAAAGAGTTTGTTTGTACTTCAATTAGCGCAATGATTATGACAGTGGCCACGCGGCCTGGGCCGATTCCATCTGCCTTAACTGACGGAATACTTACATTTCTAGGATATCGCTTTGTTCAGTCTATCATTCTTTTTTAGGGTTATATCTTCTAGGGTTCATTCTTTGTCAGTGTGTAGTTGGCACAGGGTCGGTTACGTTGCCTTATATCGTCTTGTATTTTGTATTGTGATATTACTTATCTTATTAATACACTAACTAAAACTACGTGTTTCTATCATTCTTAACATCCTTATACAGTGCAATCTCATCGGTAGTTATCATTATCACCCATCACAGTAGTAAATAAACCATTTACAATTCTGTAAACCGGCGTCCTTTTTGTCGTGTCGCAAGCGCGAGTAATGGAGCGGGTCGTTGCGCCCGCGCAGCGCACTGCGTGTCGACGCGACTTGCGACACGTCCGCCGAGGAACTAGGGTAAACGTACCTATGGTTAAGGACCAAATTTTTGAAACATCATAAAGCATTTAATTGGACTACAATTTAATTATTTCCATTGATCATTCCTGCCCTTATCCCGTTTATGCAAGGTCGGTGCAACATGTTTTCTTCTTCCATTTCTATCTATTATTCGTCACTACAGCGCTTACTCCTTTCTTTCTAATATCCTCTCACACAATCCATTGTGACACGAAAATTTGTCATACAATTTATATGGGTAACTTTCGTGTCACAACGAAATCAATTAAATTGTAGTCGAATTAAATGCCTTAACGATGGTCCAAAAACTTGGACCTCACCCCTATACTTGACACCATATCCAATAAAACTTAGGAGCGAGGGGCACAACGAAACGTTATCGCACTCATATTTGGCCCAACTGGGGAAGTACAGTGAACAGCAAAAGTAAATGATCATTTTAGTACCTTGTCGCTTTCACTACCTTTGACGCATCTCAACTGTCGCAGTATTGTTACTTTAGTACGACAAAGTACTAAAATGATCATCTACATTTGCTATTGACTGTACCACTTGCCTTACAGAACACCGCAGCCACAATGTCGGCCTGTTTAGCCTAGTTGGTAGTGCCATTGCCTCCGAAGCTAGAGGTCCCGGGTTCGATTCCCGGTAAGGGCATTTGTTTCTGTGGTGAGCAGAGACATTTGTTCCTGAGACTTGGATGTTTTCTATGTATTTAAGTATATATCTATTAAATATATCGTCGTCTAGTACCCATACGAGGCTTGCACTGAAAGTGGCGGGAATCGAATACTTATTAATTTATTTTTAACATGTATTATACCTTTTTATAATCTCTGAAGTTTCCTTATCTCAACACACTGGCCACTTAGAAAAAAAAAAGTATGGTTCGGTTTCAATTGTTTATTGAAGTCGTCGAGTCACTGCTTAAAATGGAATTGTGCCGTGAAAATTTCAGAGCTATGATTTATTATGACTTTAAAAGTGGACTAACACAAAAACAATGTGAAGAGCGGATGGTTGCTGCTTTTAATATTGAAGCTCCTTCAAAGACTACAATATACAGGTGGTATTCAGAATTTCAACGTGGCCGTGTATCCCTCACCGACGAAGTGCGTGAAGGTCGACCAAAATCGGCAGTCACGCAAGAAAACGTCGATGTTGTGCGTCGTCTGATAAATGAAGACCGACATGTGACATATCGGGAAATTCAAGAGCACCTGGGTATTGGAATGAGTCAAATACAAATTATTTTAAAAGAAGAATTAGGCGTGAAAAAGTTATTTTCCCGTTGGATACCTCACCTATTGTCTGACGAGCAGAAAATAGTCCGTGTCAATTGGTGCCGCAAAACTTTGAAAAGATTTAACAAGGGACGCTCAAATGCTGTTTTTAGCATAGTATCAGGTGACGAGTCGTGGATATACGCTTATGAGCCTGAAACTAAAAACCAATCCCGAGTATGGGTCTTCGAAGACGAGCTCAAACCCACAAAAGTTGTTCGTTCTCGCAGTACGGCTAAGAAGATGGTGGCTACGTTTATCTCTAAATCTGGTCACGTAGCTACTGTGGCTCTTGAGGATCGTAGAACAGTCAATGCTGATTGGTACACCACTATTTGTTTGCCGAACGGTTTTGCTGAACTCCGAAAAACAAACCCTAGTCGTCGCATCATCCTTCACCACGACAACGCCAGCCCACACACCGCTCGGACAACAACTGAGTACCTGGACGGTGAAAAAGTCGAAATATTGGACCACCCTCCATATAGCCCTGACTTAAGTCCCAACGACTTTTTTACATTCCCCAGAATCAAGGACAAACTGCGTGGTCAGCGGTTTCAGACGCCAGAAGAAGCAGTGGAGGCCTATAAAATAGCCATTTTGTCGACCCCTACTTCAGAGTTCAAAAAGTGCTTTATGGACTGGTTTGAACGCATGCATAAGTGCATGAAATACAAAGGAGAATATTTTAAAAACAATAAAAATAAATAAACTCACTTATACTGCATATTTTCTTCTATTCCCGAAACTTTCAGTTTTACCCTCGTAACATAAGCTTTGTTGAGCTTACTGTGGGACTGGTTCAATTTGTGTAAAAATGTCCCCTAATATTTATTATTATTTATTATTTATTTAATAACGGTACGTATGCGGTGTTCCTGGCGGTGAGTAAAGGACGATTCACGACATGACGCCGGAGTCGGCGCCCACCCCACTACAGTCAAAGGAATTCGAAACCTCCATACGGAAGTTAGATTTCATATTTGAATGGGTTGCGGGCGGCCGGTCGGCTACCACCGGCTCTGACGCTGCCGTTTGGATACGAAGTCTAGCTTCTGTATGGAGGGTTCGAATTCCTTTGACTCTGGTGGCGTGCGCGCCGACTCCGGCCGTTTGGTGTGAATCGTCGATAAGGTCGCCAGAGCTCCCGAGGATACGCTGATATCGTGAGTGAGGGACATACGACTCTAGCTGTCAACACGAGTCCTCATGTTAATAAAGGGTTGGCAACTCGGTTGTGATTCTGCTGGAGTCGCAAGCGTCCATAGGCTACAGTGTCTGCTTACCATCGTTGTATGTAAAAAAAAATAGCTGACTCCTATTGTTTGCTCCTATTATGAGTCCCCCGTACGCTCGACCGAACTCGATTCTCCATACAAACGTGGTATCGTTCTATACAAACTTTCTATACACAATGGGATCCGCCATTTCTAGGTCGGAAATTAGTGTATGTTGCTAGAAATGGAAAGAAAAAAAATACAGCGAATTTATGAATTTTTTAGGTCTAGTATGAAAACCTTAATAATCGCTGTATTTTTTCTCCATTGAAATATCAACCAACAGAAACTAATTTCCGACCTAGATATACCGGATCTTACTGTGTATACAAAGTTTTTAATTATTCCAGCATGCCATTTTAAAATGAGAGCGAAACCACGTTTGTATGGAGAACCGAGCTTACTGCGGATTCTTAATGCCTCTACACAGATATGAGATTCGCCTGCGAGTTTCATTACATTGCGGGTTACCGTGGTATGCTGAGTTCAATCGATCTGACAAACCGCGCAATGTAGTGAAACTCGCTTACAAGTCTCGTACGTGTGGAAATAAGGTTTTAAGCTTGAAACGTACCTATTCTTGAGTGCTGTGTGTTTGTGAAGAATAGCCTTGACCTTTTCCGGATAAAAAATACAACCCAGTCATTTAATCTTCGGCAAAGAGAGAATTCAGTTAAATTAAATTCAGGAATTACTATTCTCCTTGTTGTGTTCTATTATTTTCCTTGTTATGACGATCATGATAGCAATTCGTATAATTTTGACATGTATGCAAATTTATATTGTAATTCCTTATCATGAAATAATCTAATCTAATCTCATCTAATCTACTGCGCTTATGAGGTAGAGCTTTATATCAGTGAGCCCGAAATTATTCAATAAACTTCCCGAGGCACTCAAAATAAAATCTTTTAATAGTTTTAAATATTTATTTACCAAATTATTGATAGATAAATGCTATTTGTATAATGTAAATGACTATATAAATGATACTTACATTTTTTTTTTTATATTGGGGGACAATCTTACACAAATCGACCTAGTCCCAAACTAAGCAAAGCTTGTACTATGGGTACTAGACGACGATATAACTACATACTTATATAGATAAATACATACTTAAATACATAGAACACGTCCAAGACCCAAGAACAAATATCCGTGATAAATGCACAAATAAATGCCAAAAAATTCGAACCCGGGACCTCGAGTTTCGGAGGCAGAGTCACTACCAACTAGGCTAAACAGGCCGTCAATTTGTTTTGTATTTCTTTTGTGTAATTATTTTGATTTTTGTAATTTTATATTATTTAATTTAATTAAATCACGATTTCTACTTGAAGCTTTTCAAGTGGAAATCGTGATTTTAAAAAGTTTACACTATACTGTGCATACACAATTGTCACCTTAATCTACTATGTCTGTCGAAGTAAATTAATTTGTATTTGTATTCTTGTATTTGTAGCGCACAGAGCGCGACGCAGCGTCGTCGCGGGGCGCAACGGTTTTGCGTTAAAGCGATCGTGGTAGCGCGGTAGAGCGGAGTCGACGTGTGTGACATATCACATGAATCATTATATTTTCATGTTTTCTTTTTATTTAACTCACTGCACCCACTTTTACAAGTGTATGTTTGGCTCTATGGTTGAGAGAATGCCTCATGGCATTAAGTCCGCCCTTTGTACTCATGTGATTAGTGCAATAAAGTGTAAATAAATATCAAGCAGCAATCGACAGTCGACACTCGTTAGTCTCGGAAAGATCAAAAATGCAAAACCGCCTCTGAGCCGCACCGCGCCGCGCCCGCTCTCTGCGTTTCGAGCTTTAGACTGGGTTGCACCAAACCGTCTGTAATCGTAAGCTGTGTTCGTTAAAGTTTCAATGTATGGAAAGTCTGACCAGTTTCTATTGGATGACAGCTGCAGGCGCCATATTTAACGTTGATCACTGATCATAAGTCGGTGCAACCCAGCCTAAGTCTGGATGTCCTCATTTTACGAGCGGGAGAACCTTCTATCGTTTTAGTGTTATCCCGGATATTGTCAGAGGTTTTCTCACTCTCATTTCTCCTCTTCACATGATTCTGGTCATACTTTTTAATGAGCCCGTTTTCGCTCATGTGCTTTAAACCATCGCTTTTTAGGGTTCCGTAACCAAAGGGTAAAAACGGGACCCTATTACTAAGACTCCGCTGTCCGTTAGTCCGTCTGTCACCATGCTGTATCTCATGAACAGTGAATGTTAGACTCTTGATATTTTCACAGATGATGTATTTCTGTTGCCGCTATACCAACAAATACTAAAAAATATAATAATATAAATTTTAAACAGAAAGAAATGCCCTTACCGGGTTCGAATCCCGGTAAGGGCATTTCTTTCTGAGCTGAGCAGAAACATTTGTTCCTGAGACTTGGATGTTTTTTTATGTATTTATGTATATATACAAATATATACCTATTAAATATATCGTCGTCTAGTACCCATAACACAAGCCTTATTGAGCTTACTAGGGGCCTAGTTCGATTCGTGTAAAAAATGTCCCCTGTTATTTATTTATTTATTTTTTATTTACTTAATGGTACGGAACTCTTCGCGCGCGAGTCCGACTCGTACTTGGCCGGTTTTTTTTATCTACTGTGTTCGCTTCTGCTCACACGCACTTTGCTCTACATAATGGTAAAACTACCAGCGCAGCACTACGAAATCTTTAGCGCTGAATTCATCAGGCTGTCAATAGAATGACTCCTCAACTTGTAACTTACACCGTTTTGTGGTGCCGGGTTAGAATAGCATCACCCCCTTTCTTCCCTTGGCTTGGGTGTCGTAAGAGTCGACTATGGGAACGAGGTTGAAGTGTGTTGTGGGCGATGGACTAGCAATCTGTCACTGCAATATCACATTCTCTCCATCTATAACCTAAAATTAATTTTCGTGTGCCCTGCCTACCCCTGTTTGGGAATATAGGCGCGAGTTTTTGTGTGTGTATGTATGTATAACTGATAACTGAAAACCCCCGACATTTTCATATCAAAATTTTAATATCTCAAAAACGGCTGAACTGTTTGATAAAACATGTCTAAGAAGCGTCGCCGGAAAACCCGCTTTCAAATAAAACAAACCGTTTACAAATAAGTGCACGCGTTTAAGAGCTCGATGCCACAGACACACACATACACAGATACACATGTTAACCTTATAGTAAAACACCCTTCTCGTATGTCTGTCCGTCTGTCTGTCCGGATGTTCTCCTCTACAGGTCGCATTTCTCAACCGATTCTCGTGAAATTTTGTGAGCAGGTTCAATAATAATTCAATTCAATAATTCAATAAAATCCCACTTTTTGGCCTAGTGGTGACATAAAATTGTGTACAAAACACGGGTCGTAAAACAGAAAGCCCTCTCTCGCCTGCGGCTCGGGCCTCAAACATCTGCGATATCGGCCTTTCTTTGTTTTACAACCCTTGTATCGTAAATAGCTAATAATTAAAGCTAAGACAGCTAAGTGTTTTATTTACCATGTTTTTGATTTGTTCGTATAGTTGTAGGTCCGTATTTTATTACAAAGCGTACAGCAACGTTAATTTTAAGTCGCAGAACATTAATTAATGACTTGTCCCGAATTTTAAGGTTATGTCTGGAAAATTTGAAAAATTGGTTCTGATATAACCCCAGGCGGGGTTTAGGTACGTTTGTTTACTAAAACAGCAAGAAATAACACATAAAGAATGACGGTAAGTTGCGTCATTCTTACTTCACGTCACGAAGTACATATTTTTATGTAAAATGTAAAACCCGTTTTGACTGTAATGTGTATAAGTGTATGAACTGAGCGATCTTTTCCAAGAATAAAGTCGATGAAGCAATAATTAACATACGCAAGGAAAATACATATTGTAGGTATGTATGTCATGAGATCAAAAATAATGTGAATAATATATATTTAAGCTATTGGGGACGTACATAATTTTACATGTGAACTCGACTGACTGACGATATAAAATCTAAAAGTAAATTAAAATTACGTCAATTATATGTGTATTCCTTCGAGAAATTATGAAAAGATTTGCGTTAGTCATACAGGTGGTAAACAAGCGTGCCCCGTCTGATTGTAAGCAGATGCCGGCCAACAGATTGCTTGCAGGTCCAGGTATACCTCTCAATACAAGCATTCGCCATGTTGTCAATTTAAGATACTTATATTATATTTATGTGCTTTGGAAGGCATGTTAAGCTGTTGATCCCGGCTGATGTCTATGATAAAAAGTAAAAGTAGTTTATTCTTCAAATTAGGCATATTACATGCACCTATGAACGTTAATAAACTACCACCGGTTCGGAAAAATATACCTCTGCCACGAGAAGAACCGGCGTAAGAAACTCGGCGAGGTGTAATTTTTTCAAAGCAATATACATTGTATAGTTAAATATAAAATTACAGTGTCAGCTACTACATCTTTCCTTCAAATTTTCCAGGATCCCTTTAACTTAAATAACAATGCTACAGTAGAAAACATATTTTCGCGATAGATTACGTATACCCGTGCAAGACGCTATCACTGCCAAATATCCCTATCCATGATGTAATAAAATTAAAGTTTATTATATATATAGATAAAGTAATTACAAGATAGATTATTAAATTTAACTAAGATACGATACAACAAAAACAAACGAAATTAAAAATAACTTAAAATATACCAAATTAAAAACCAAATAATAAATAAATAAATAATAACAAAAAAAAGGTAACCCCAATTATAAAAAGAACACTCCGTCGAGTAGGTCTGCCTGCGGCATGGTTCCCAGAACGCTGGCCGCGTTACCTCTCTGAACGGCGAGGGAAATCCTCTGCGAGAGGTAAGCGCCAGCCCTGGGGTCACCCGAAGCGTCAACCAGCCGCGACGACATGGCTCTCATAAACGCTTTCATGTCAGCCGACCAGGGACCCAGTGTCTCTACCGCAAGCGCCGCAAACTCGTAGTTACTCAATAAGGAAGAATATTTGCGGCGCTTAAGAACTTGAGCCTGGTCAGCTGCACCGCCGGCCTGGGAGCGTGTTGCCTGGATATGGGACTGCGCAAAAGTGTCCACACATGTGGCGTCCCACACCAGGGTCCTCCCTAACTTCCACGGCACCAACGTGACACCGTCGGGACGCTTACCATCGTCTCTTGCCATACCCGCTGGCTCCAGGGTCGCGGGCACACAGACGGTGGCAAGTGAGCGGCGGACCAAGTCATTGATGGTGCCGTGGCGGTATAAACGGCCGGCGCTTCTAGGGCAAGAGAGACCATGTCGTCCCAGCTGATCCACACTCTTGCCGCAGGTACACGTATGGGAAACGCAGATTCTGGATCCAAGTCTCAGGCATATTCCAATCCTTAAAGTGCTTGGATCCAGAACTGTTCCTATTTGACGGGAAGGAAGGGCATGCAACCAGTGGCCTGACTCGCTCGCTGAGACGGCCAAAATACGAGCCCGGTCAGCGTCGTCCGGACTATTATTTATGAGAGAAGCATGGGTTACTTTGAGGCGTGGAATATCCCACGCTCTCTGGACGTGTTTTAAGTTTGATGTAATCGTTTATCTTCTAATATGCTCTTGAAATAAGTGTTTGTTTTACTACAGATTTGAATTTAGAATTGCTAAGTTCAGTAATGTGTTTAGGAATGTTATTGTAGAATTTGATACAATTTCCCAAGAACGACTTTTTCGCCTTTACTAGTCTATAGAAGGTTATTTTGAGTTTCCCAGTATTTCTCGTGGCTATTGGTTTATCAGCGTTCGTTGGAAAATTGCCCAAATTCTTCCTAACATACATTATTATTTCAAATATATATAGGGACGGCAGGGTTAGGATATCTATTTCTTTGAAAAATTCTCTTAATGAGTCACGCGACCCCAAGTTATAAATTGCTCGGATAGCCCTTTTTTGCAAAATAAAAACAGTGTCAATATCTGCAGCTGATCCCCATAAGATAAGACCATAAGTAATTATACTATTAAAATAAGCAAAGTAAACTAACCGTGCCGTTGCCACATTGGTAAGCTGCCTTATTCTCCTGACTGCAAATGCAGCAGAGCTCAACCTACTTCCTATCGCTGTTATATGGCAACCCCACTGCAATTTTGAGTCCAATGTAATACCTAAGAATACAGTAGAAGTAACAAATTCTAATGTTTGACCATTAAATATAAATAAGTTTAATATTTGTAACTAAGTTTCTGTTTGATGAGTTCGCTAGAGAGAATTTCATACATTTCGTTTATTTCGGGTTCAATACTAAGTTATATACGTAGCAGTCGTTAAGCCAAGTTAGAGTCACGCTGCTTGAGAACTTCTAACAGTCAAGTTGCCCACTCTCTTGACAACCCTAATCCCAATAAGGTCTAGTTTCCCCCTTGGGTTGGAAGGTCAGATGGCAGTAGCTTCCGTAAAAATTAGTGCCTACGCCAATTTTTCGGATTAGGTAGCGGACCCCAGGCATCCTTCAGGATGCAACTGTACTGGGAATAACGCTAGGATGATGTTGATGATGATATTATATTTTATCTTACTGTGGGGCTGGTTCGATTGTTTAATATTGTCACCTAATTGACCGAACGAAGGTCTCCGTTTCAGCTTCGGCTAAAATGATTTCGTATATCCGATAGATTTGCGGATGTCCATCCGGCTGTTCTCCTCTACAGGTCGCATTTCTAAACCGATTCTCGTGAAATATTGTGAACATGTTCATAATTACCTATATAGATTTTTTTATCGTGTCTCCATTAAGTTTGTGGCACGGTAATTTTGAATTTTTTTAAAGAAAACGAATTGACAAGAAAACAACCTCTGTTACCGTAGTCAGTCTAGTGCATTCCGTATCCTTGAAGTGAAAATGTCAGACCACAGATATCAGAGATCCGCTCATTTAAGTTGAATTATGTCTGTTCATCTGATCTAAGTATTCTGACTAATGCACAAATCAGAAAGTTTGAGAGAGACAGACAAGTGACAATCTAAGAGGTCTTCACCTGTCAGTGTCTCCGTCTTCATAACTGAAAATTGTACTAAACTCACGTTGTGGTGTGTTAAGTTTATATATTAGGATTGAACATCCTGGTGTGCTTTCAAATTTAGACAATTCGTTAACAGACGAAAATGATCGTACTATCTGTCGCATTATAACTCATTTTGGTGTGCCATAAGGATTTAACGAGACAACTATAATTATGAAAAATCATGTGGCTTAGTACTGAGAGTCTACTTTTCTCTGATGTCTGTGTGTCAGATCATTTTCAGGAAGACAGAATTGTAGAACGCAATGTGAAAACAAAATAATTTGAAAAAGCAATGTAATGTATGTGTGTATGTAAATATTATTCATTTTATAAATTATGAATATTGGTTTTAATATTGCACATAGAAATATTAAAGGAAAAATGACCATTGTGGAATTTATAAAATGATTAAGAATAATTGAGCTCTTTCTTAAAGTTCACAGATTTTAGTTTGTCATTTTTATGAATTTTACTAAACCAATTAAATATATGTAAGTTACAACTAAATTTATATAGTTCCGTATTTTATTTCTGTCATCAAATCACTTAGCTTTTAGACATATTTAGATGGGGGCTTTTTTGTTGTTTATACTTTAACACATCTGAAAAAGCTTAAGTATACAAGAAGCTAATAGAAATTCAAATTGATAACGCATTTATCCTGCAATTATCTAGTCGGCTTCATATATGTTGCAGCGAACTAGATGCTCTTAAATATGAACATGCCTGTATTGTCAAGTCTAACGTGTCCAGATATTTTTGAACAGCCTGAAAAGTGCACCATACATTTGACGGTGACTGAATTTTACGCGAAAACTAAAAAAACCGCCTTCAATTTACTTAGTAATAGACATTTCAAGTTTAAATGCACGTGTTAATTTAAAAAATACTGAAATTGCTATAGACATGCCTGTACCTAATATTTGAGGCGTTCCTTCGAATTTTCCAGGATCCCGTCATCAGATCATGACTTTATAACAATGGAACCAATCAGAAATATTACTCTTTCAAAAAAATAAAAAAAAAATTTCGAAATCGGTCTAATAATATACGAATAATCGGTGAACATACATAAAAAAATCGATGAATTGAGAAACTCTTTTTTTGAAGTCCGTTAAAAACAATAAAGATCTTGAAATTCTCAAGATATTAATTTACTTTAAACCTATATCTTAATAATTTTTTTTTTTAAATTTACAGATATTTGTTTTTTTTCTATTAAAAAGTAATTAAAACATACCTATAAATTTGTTAGGATCACGACGTTCTCAACATTGAATGGGGTTTAATAGAGTAAACTTTAAAATTAAAGGTTATATATTTTCATTCTATAAAAAATAGTAAAAACTCACCTATAATGTTGTTATGTTCACAAAGGTAAAAAGGACCAATTCTCGTGGCTCGCGGCGTGAGACTGCTATGCGCAGGCGCAGCCGGCTGCGGCGCGGGCGCACGGCGTTGCGACACGCGCGAAAATTCGTCCTTGGGCGGGCAGGGAACTTTTCTAGATGAGCCTTTTCCTTGCTATAATCTGACCGTTTTGCAGGCGAGAGTTTTTTAAATGAAAATGGCACCAAAGTGTTTGTATTAAGACTTAATTCAGTTTGACAGGAAATATGCTTAGGTCGCTTGTTTGCTATAGCAACTTTAGTGTTTATTTTGACATAATCGTCACAAATTGATCTGAAGGTATAGTGTGAATCGTTGGGTAAACAAAAATACCTACATTCTAGTGCAACTAAAGTTTTCCTTCTGCTTAAATAATTTGGGAACTTTGAAAAAAAGTTTATTGAACAAATGATTTCTTGCGCAAATGCTCTTTTTAACCGACTTCAAAAAGGAGGTGGTTCTTCTAGGTACTTACTAAGCGAATGTTCCTCTTCCAACCAGCTATTAATTATACATTCATTTTTTGAGCTGTGAAGTGGTGCGGGCTGATATTCAGCGCTGTACAGCCGACCAGGCTCGCAGCAAACGCTGACCCCGAACCTATTGTCGCACCGATTTTGTTTTAATTCCGTTGTGTTCCTTCTCTGTGTACCTGTTTGTATTTTTTTGCGACATTATTATTATTATTTTCTTTTTTTATTAATTATAATCACTTTGGATCGTTGCCTTGGCTAGCTTGTCAGTGTTTTGGCTTGACACCGACTTTAAACAGTTTTCAGTAAGTGCTGCACAGTTCAGTAAAGTTCTCTACTGAATTAGTTAGAAAAGGTCGCGCATTTTTGTCGTTTGAATTAAATAAATAATTCAGTTTATTTTTCGGTTTTTGGCGTTGGGTTTTCCATACATAACCTCACGCCTGTTTTCCCAAAAGGGGTAGGCAGAGCACATGAAATTTAATTTCAGTGCCACATTTAGCAATTGTAAGTTTGAAGATGCAGAAAATGTGATATTGCAGTGATAGGTTGCTAGCCCATCGCCCACAACACACTTCAATTCAATTCAACATTTATTCATAAACAATGCAATGATTGTGTTTGAAATTTGTACATACACTTATTATAATAGAAATAAATACTATAACTAACATCACGCACATAATTTAGACCGACATTTACTAAAAAACTATTCTTATTTTTATCTTGTGCAAATATTTCTTCAATACTGTAGAAGCACCCCCTCAACAAATATGCTTTCAATAGGTTACTGAACATGAGACCGTTTGTAATCATTTTTAAGTTAGTGGGAAGCTTATTAAATATATTTACTGCCTTAAACCCGGTTCCCTTAGATGACTCTTACGACACTCATGGGAAGAAAAGGGGTGGTGTTATTCTAACCCCTGTTTTATGTGTATTGTAATTATGTAGACTACTCAATTTTTCTCCGGAAAACTGGTCAAATTAGGCTTTTAAATTAATTAAAACTCCAAGATTTATTCTTTGAAGGGGCCTCAAGGGCTCTTTTACTTGTCTGAACTATACGCACCACCAGCACCACATCAGCCCTAGGACGTCCACTGCTGGACATAGGCCTCTCCCAATTTCATGGGGGGGGTAAATGCCATAATCGCCACGCTTGGCAAGTGGGTTGCCGATCGCAGTATCTCCATCGCACTCTAGGAATGCTGCTGCCCATTCCCCGGTGGGTTTGGTCGTACTTTAAGGACATACCCGGGGAACTATACGTACAGTCGAGTTTAAAACTATCTGTACGTTTTTTTGACAACAACGGTGGCAAACAAGCGGCTTGATGGTAAGCAGACACCGTAGCCTATGGACACTTGCAAGTCCAGAAAAATCTCTGGTGCGTTGCCGACCATTTATTGACTTGAGGATTTGTAGTGTTGACGGCTAGAGACAAATGCAGGTTGGACTCTATACACATCGCATCCTCACGCCTTTTTTTTATTAAAAATGGGATTGCTCTTGGCCAGCATCTAGCCAGGGGGCAAAGATGAGGCCGACGATGAAGCGAGCTCATCCAGAAGATGCCTATTCACTCGAGCCTTAAAAAGGTCCAGGCCAGCCTAAAGGGCCAGGGCAGGGCAGGCAGGAGCCTTCGAAAAATCTCATTATTTTCCAATTCACGACTGGTTTTGCATAGTGGTTAGACACCGGGTCTACGAAGCTGACGGCCCTGAATTCGAATCCCGGTCAGGTCAAATATTTGTGTAATGATCTTTGTTTTTAAGCAAAAATGGCGAGATTTTCACCAAATAATCGAATAATTTAACAAAATAAACCGACTTCAACCGATTTATTCGTCCACTTGTCGCGCACATACTTAATGCAAATTTAACACTTATATGGTTTTCTCATGGATGCCATTGTCAGAACTGGACCAAATATAGGACCACCCAGAAAGCACCAGCTTTTAAATAAAAAAATAATTATCAAAATCGGTTCACCCAGTCGAAAGTTCTGAGGTAAAAAACACGAATAAAAACATTACAGTCGAATTGAGAACCTTTTTTGAAGTCGGTTAAAAATCAACTCATCGGCACAATTTGCGCACTCAGTACAAATTTAGGTAAATTTTCTATGTATTCACCTATATTCAAATCTATTAGGGCTTTGAATGTTGGACCCGAGTATCTCCTAAAACTACGACCAAGACCACCGGGGGATGGACGGCAGCATCCCTGGAGTGTAGTGGAGATACTGCGATCACCAATCCGCATGCCAAGCGTGGCGATTATGGCATTTACCCCCCATGAAATTGGGGGAGATCTATGCCTAACAGAGGACGTCCTTCGACTAATAGTAAGCCTTTCAACGCAATTCTACATTAACAGCAGTGACACTTACTTACACGCCAACTCATTTTCCATAAAAGATAGAATATGAACCTTAGTATAAGGCACCAAGGTGTCTTCGACAACGTACGTCATAACAGCTACGCAACACCTTTCGTTCTTGGCGTTCAAAGGGTTACATAATATCGTCGTATAGTACCCAAAATACAACCCTTATTGAGCTTACTATGGGAATAGTTCGATTTGTGTAAGATTCCTCCTAACATTTTTTTAAGCCTTAAGATTGTCTCGGTGGCCTCGCGCGAATGGTCAAAATATGAAATACTTGCTACGGCCAAGGCCCAAAGACTTTCGACACACACACCGCGGTAGGGGGATCTTGACATCGATCAAACTGAGTCAAGTGACAGATTTAGTGGTAATAATGACTAGCGAGTAATTGACCGAGCGAGCGAAGCGAGCGAAGCGTCTTAGTTTCAGCTTCGACGAAATTTTTTTCGTATGTCTGTCCGGAATCCGGATGTTCTCCTCTACAGGTCGCATTTCTCAACCGATTCTCGTGAGATTTTGTGAGCAGTTTTTATGATTAGATAAAATTTTTTGGTCGGAGCCAGTTTTTGGAATTTTAGAAATTTGAAAAAAAAAAAAATTTTTTTTTCGTACTTCTGTCCTGATGTTTTCCTCTACAGGTCGCATTTCTCATCAGAAATGTTATATAAAATTCTTATGTCGAGTCAATTTTTGAAAATTTTGAGGTTTGAAAAAAAAAACAACAATATTTCGTATGTATGTCCGGATGTTCTCCTCTACAGGTCGCATTTCTAAACCGATTCTCGTGAAATTTTGTGAGCAGGTTTAATGATTAGATAAAAGTTTTTGGTCGGAGCCCGTTTTTGAGAATTTTAGAAATTTGAAAAAAAAAATTTTGTTTTTCGTACTTCTGTCCGGATGTTTTCCTCTACAGGTCGCATTTCTCATCAGAAATGTTATATAAAATTCTTATGTCGAGTCAATTTTTGAAAATTTTGAGGTTTGAAAAAAAAAACAACAATATTTCGTATGTATGTACGGATGTTCTCCTCTACAGGTCGCATTTCTCAACCGATTGTCGTGAAATTTTGTAAGCAGGTTTGATGATTAGATAAAATTTTTTGGTCGGAGCCAGTTTTTAAAGTTTTTGAAATTTGAAAAAAAAAGTTTTTTTTTCTTATTTATATCGAGATGTTTTCCTCTCCAGGTCATATTTCTTATCAGAAATGTTATATACAATTCTTTTGTTGAGTCAATTCGATCGATAATATACTTACCTAACACACTCGTATTTTCAAATCAAGTAATTACCTCAATATACCTAATTTTGCGAGGTCTACAGCTCACAGAGCCACTAGTAATAATAAGGGGCTAGTCACTACTTATGTAAGGGTCCGAGGGGGAGAGGATTTAATAGTTATTTGTTATACAAGGGTGCAAAGTTGTATTTTACCCGCGAGTGTGGAATTAAAACACGAGCCAGCGAAAGGATTCTATAGTTGAACCACGAGCGATAGAATCCTGAGCGTAGCGAGTGTTTCAACACACGAGAAGTAAAATACAACTTTGCACCCGTGTGTAACACAGAACTTTTCTCCTCACTATAGCGAGGAAAGTGCAACATGCAAAAAAACACAGTTGCACAGGCATGATTGTCATCACTGGAATCAGTGATTTTTTTACGATATTATAACAGAAAACTCTGAAAGTTGTGTATAATATTTACGGTGTATTTACGCAAGTCGGAGTCGGTGACAAGTTGTGTATATTTCAGTTGACATTGACAATGATGACATTTCTGACGATGCGTTTTGAAATTGCATCGACTCAACTTGTGCGTTTACAATTATACTTATTATAAAAAAAAATATATAAATTATAAAAAAAAATTACTCATAGAATTTTAATGTTTACGACTTAAATCATTAAATAAAGCTAAATTTGGTATTTTTTATTAAAATCTCAAACCATTTATTTAATGATAATTGATATCAAACGAACCATATATTAATATGAGCGTTTTACGTTTTGTTATCTGTCAAAAGCTACCCAAACACGCTCCAAGGTCAAATTACTTTCCCCACTTGTGGATAAAATGCGTTTTTACCCGCTTGTTTCAAAGGATAAAAGACGGCTTTCCGAGCTAGTGAGGGGAAAAAATATATACATAGTCTCCGTTTATACTATTGCAATTCCGATACGAAGCAACACACTTACGACCAGAGGAGGGCGGCTCATAACCCATTCTTACTTGCACACGACTGCGTTCTACGACCACCATTTTATTTAAAACAATAGAATCCTTTGCACCCTTTTTTTCAATCCTGTTTGAGCCTTCTGCTCCAGGATATCTCAAAAGTAAATTTGTTTTTGATACCCCTCGCCCAGGCTGTCAGCTACGTACCTCCCGTGTTCTCAAATTATCAATACCTTTCCATCGCACTAGATTCTTGACTCATTCTTTCGCCATACAGGCAAGCCGTCTCTGGAATTGACTCCCTCTCAAGATCAGACAAGCCCCAAGCAAGTTAGCTTTCAAGCGAATGCTGCGTAAGCATATGCTTAAACAAGAATTCGACTAGAATCCATCCCTATAATTATAGTATGTATTTAATATGAAGTAGTATATCTATTCTTGTATGTATGTAACTTATATAAATATCTTGTATTTATGTATGCTTATTTACAGTGTTTATATTGATTTTGTCTTCGCATTTTCTTAGTAGATATTATCAAACTTTTTTCTTTGCACCTTTCAAAAATCTCTGTTTAGCCCAATGGTTGGCTGGTAGAGAATGCCATTTGGCATTAAGCCCGCTATTTGTACAATTATATATTGTGCAATAAAGTTTAAATAAATAAATAAATAATAAATATTGGGGGACAATCTTACAAACATCGACCTCCCAAACTGAGCAAAACTTGTACTATGGGCACTAGACGACGATATACATAGGTACTTATATAGATAAATACATAGAAAACATCCACGACTCGGGAATAATATTCGTGGTAAATACACAAATAATGCCCCGACCGGGATTCGAACCCCGGACCTGTTATGGCATACTGTGTGTGTGTGTGTTGTAAGGTACCGCTAAACATTCAACAATTTTCTTTCAATATTAGACTACGCTTTTCAAGTCTGGAGTTACTATTTTGTAAAAGATATCGAGATGCTGGGGAAGTCGCAACGAAGTTTTACTAAATTGCCAAAGAACCTAAAAAATAAGCCACTTCTGATACTGAATCTTACAACTGAAGCAGCGCAGGGAACGTGGCGACCTGATTGAAGCGAATAAGATCCTAACTGGCCACTATGATCTTAAAGAGTTCCGTACCATATTTGAACGCAACGATAAGCAACACCCGGTTGACAGGTCATCACTTAAAGTTGCTCGCTCGCAGGTCATACAATAACCTTTGTACTTCCACTTTTTGTTTGTTTGTCATTTTACCGTGTTTTATGTACAATAAAGCAATACATACATACATACATACATACATAACCCCCACAGACACTTTTTGAGCTACAGAATGGTAAAAGCTTGGAACAAACTCCCAGAGGATGTCGTTTCGGCGTTCAATGTCAAGTTCAAAAACATTAGACAAGAACATTTCAATTTCAACTCAATAATGATACCAAAACACGGACGGTCATTGTGGAATTCTTTGGGGAAGGCCTATGTCCAGCAGTGGACGTCTTTCGGCTGACATGATGATGATGATGATGATTGATACCAAATTACAAATCACTGGATGCAGGCATCATCAGTTGTTCAACTGCCTGACTGATTAATAAATCATAATAATATATTTCGAACGACTTTAATAATAAAATTGCTACAAAAAAAACAGTACTACGAGGTAAAGATATTATTTTTAGATAAGTTTTAATGGGGTATTTGCATGCTTGTATTATTTTTTGTAATACCTATAGCGGAATATGTTCCTTATTTGTATTATATCATCTTTCTATGTAATTATTATATGCATATAAAGAAGTTTGAAGTTTACGTAATATTCTGTTCCCTGTATCCAACTGAGCGTTTTTCAATCAACTGCGATGTCAATTTTTCTGATGTTCAATTTTATATTTAGAAAATCTTCCATTTTATCAAGTCTTAAGTTTTCGTAGCTTCTAAATATGTTGACTATATCTTACAAATCTTTCTGTGTGTGTGTGTTAAGATAGTTTTTGTGTTTGTCGCTCTTACTAAAAAAATATTTGTAATGTGGTGCAAATTTTGGTTTGCAATAAATTCGTTTCTATTCTACTCTAATAATTCTTATGTAGGTAAGTAGAAGAAAACATCGCGGCGAAAATGAGATACATCCGCGAACAAATTCAAAGGTGAATGCGAAGTCCGCAACCGCCACTGGGCCAGCGTGGCGACTAACTGTTGATCCTTGTCATCCATGAGAGGCCTGTGTCCAGCAGTGGGACGTATAAGCTAGACAGATCGGGGACTGCGCGGTGCGGGGCCGAGGCAGTTTTGCATTTTTCTGAAACTGTCGACTGTCGATTACTGCTTCATTATGTCACACACGCCGGCTCCTCTCCGCTATGTCGCGCGGTGTGTTGGTGCGACGTCCCCCGGCCCGCGTTCGCTATAGGTACCGCAAACCCGCCCCGCCCCGCAATGACGCTGCTTCGCGCTCTGTGCGTTTCAAGCTATACGAGTATAGTCTGATTGTGATGACGAGAAACGCTTGCGTGTCAAATCGCTCACAACTGTGTAGTAAAGTAGAGATTATAGTGCGGGTGCGCAATTTGCGAATTTCATCACGACGGCCAGTTGCGCCAGTCGAGAACTGGACATGGTTCTGCGATGCCAATGCCAAGGACGGTATGTATGTATTACTTTATATTGTACATAAAACACGACAAAATGATAAACGTAAACAAAAAGTAGACATACAAAGGCGATGTTATCCCTTTTAAGAGATCTCATCCAGCTAACCTTTGAGCAATTATGCACCGAACCAAATTTAAAACAAAACATATTAATTTTGAATACACATAACTTATAATTGAATACAGAAAATACGATTAAAATCCTATATATAATTACCGACAGCTCAAGATATAAATGTGTGTGTGAGAGAGAGAATATATAATGTTTATATACTACGATAAATAGGTCCATTTACGCGTGTTTAAAAAATAGGCTAAAAAAGAAACAAAATAGCAGGACGGTATGCAGCCTATATTGATTTTATTTTCACTTTTTATTGTATAGTGCTTTTCTCAAACATATGCAATGAAATAAAAAATACACCACTTAAAAAACAAAATTAACAGACGCCATGTTTGACATTGAAATAAAAAAAATAACATTACTTCCCGGCCTTGGGCTTCAATTTTGTATGAAAGTACAGTTCTCCCGAGTTGTTCCGCCTGTAATGTGATACTTTGAAGCCTGTTATAACGCACAAAAATAAATTTAAATAAGACTACCTTCACTAACCTAATTAATAGTTTTTTAAGTTTCATCACCTCAAAAGGAAAAACGGAACCCTTATAGGATCACTCGTGCGTCTGTCTGTCCGTCTGTCACAGCCTATTTTCTCCGAAACTCTTGAACACCAATTAAGTTGAAATTTGGTACACATATGTAAGTTTGTGACCCAAAAACCTACATGTAATGCAAACAACTGAATTTTTACTTTTGGGGGTAACTGAGAAAATTAAAAATAAACTTTTTCAAACAATATCAAAAGAAAGAGCATTGTGTGCATCTCAAATATGTATATTATTTAAGTTTATTGACCGAGCGAGCGAAGCGAGCGAAGCGTCTTAGTTTCAGCTTCGACGAAATTTTTTTCGTATGTCTGTCCGGAATCCGGATGTTCTCCTCTACAGGTCGCATTTCTCAACCGATTCTCGTGAGATTTTGTGAGCAGTTTTTATGATTAGATAAAAAAATTTTGTCGGAGCCATTTTTTGAAATTTTAGAAATTTGAAAAAAAAAAATTTTTTTTTCGTACTTCTGTCCGGATGTTTTCCTCTACAGGTCGCATTTCTCATCAGAAATGTTATATAAAATTCTTATGTCGAGTCAATTTTTGAAAATTTTGAGGTTTGAAAAAAAAAACAACAATATTTCGTATGTATGTCCGGATGTTCTCCTCTACAGGTCGCATTTCTAAACCGATTCTCGTGAAATTTTGTGAGCAGGTTTAATGATTAGATAAAATTTTTTGGTCGGAGCCTGTTTTTAGAATTTTAGAAATTTGAAAAAAAAAATATTTTTTTTCGTACTTCTGTCCGGATGTTTTCCTCTACAGGTCGCATTTCTCATCAGAAATGTTATATAAAATTCTTATGTCGAGTCAATTTTTGAAAATTTTGAGGTTTGAAAAAAAAAACAACAATATTTCGTATGTATGTCCGGATGTTCTCCTCTACAGGTCGCATTTCTAAACCGATTCTCGTGAAATTTTGTGAGCAGGTTGAATGATTAGATAAAATTTTTTGGTCGGAGCCCGTTTTTAGAATTTTAGAAATTTGAAAAATAATAATTTTTTTTTTCGTACTTCTGTCCGGATGTTTTCCTCTACAGGTCGCATTTCTCATCAGAAATGTTATATAACATTCTTATGTCGAGTCAATTTTTGAAAATTTTGAGGTTTGAAAAAAAAAACAACAATATTTCGTATGTATGTACGGTTGTTCTCCTCTACAGGTCGCATTTCTCAACCGATTGTCGTGAAATTTTGTAAGCAGGTTTGATGATTAGATAAAATTTTTTGGTCGGAGCCAGTTTTTAAAGTTTTTGAAATTTGAAAAAAAAAGTTTTTTTTTTTCTTATTTATATGGAGATGTTTTCCTCTCCAGGTCATATTTCTTATCAGAAATGTTATATACAATTCTTTTGTTGAGTCAATTCGATCGATAATATACTTACCTAACACACTCGTATTTTCAAATCAAGTAATTACCTCAATATACCTAATTTTGCGAGGTCTACAGCTCACAGAGCCACTAGTTAGTTTAGAAATTATTAAAGAATATGACCATTCCCCCATTCATCTCCGAATCTACTGGGTCTAAAACTTTGAAAAAAAGAACAGAAGATAGTTCTTTACCTACAGATGACAGGAAAACCTATTAGAAATGTGCAGTCAAGCGTGAGTCGGACTGATGTACGGAACCCTTGCAACGCGAGCCCAACTCGCACTTTGCCGGTTTTTTTATGTTAGTTATGATTGGGGTTTGTACAATGAAAGACAAATATAATTGAGCATTTTTATTTAGCTAGCAATACTTATATCGGCTAAATACTTACATAATCTAACACAATTCTTACGTCCCTTAAGCCTCGATGCTGTAAACTAAGCCTCGATGCTGTAAACTAAGCCTCGATGCTGTAAACTAAGCCTCGATGCTGTAAACTAAGCCTCGATGCTGTAAACTAAGCCTCGATGCTGTAAACTACGCCCCATGTGTAAGAGACACACTCATGTCTTCCCCGCAAGAGACAACGAGATTTGACACTTTTTTCTGTGGACATATTTTTAATGACTGGGCGACTCAACTTTTCTAACGACACATTTTTGTCTTTCCCACTGTACAGATTTTATAAAATAAAAAATCCTCCCGGGACTATTATATTTTTAAATCTTAATAATATCCCTACCTTATTTTATTTTTCACATTATAATCTATTATTCAAAATCGAATCTAACTAAAATATGGTAACTAAATAAATAAAAATAGGGGGACGATCTTACACAAATCGATTATAGTCCCATACTTAAATACATAGAAAACATCCAAGACCCAAGAACAAATATCCGTGCTATTTACACAAATAATGCCCTGGCCAGGATTCGAACCCGGGACCTCTAGCTTCGAAGGCAGTGTCACTACCAACTAGGCTAAACAGGCCGTCAACTCAGTGGACAATTCGCTATTTATCATTCAATTCCGCGGACAGTATAATAATTCAGTAGACACTTTTAGGCAATTTCCACACGTTTCGGAAATTAAAATATTGTTCACAATGCTTGGCAAAGATCGATTGACAATCTAGTGACTTGACTACATCATCAATACATTCATACATACATATTATTACGCCTGTTTCCGAGAGGGTTAGGCAGAGATCATCAAAAATAAAAATTAGCACTGTTATTAAGTATATTTAAAAAAGTACATGTTTGTTGAAATCTAATAAAATAAAAGTGTCGATCGAAATAAAAGTTGATTGGCCCTAATGCGATGACTGATGACTGTGAAGTTTTATATTTCTGCAATAATGCCGAACAGTTTGCACAATTTTGTTTATTAAAAATGGGATTGCTCTTGTCCAGCATCTAGCCAGGGGGCAAAGATGAGGCCGACGATGAAGCGAGCTCACCCAGAAGATGCCTATTCACTCGTGCCTTAAAAAGGTCCAGGTTATATGAACTCGGAAATACAGACGCCGCAGGGAATTCCAAACCTTAGAAGTGCGCATTATGGAGGATAGCGCTTGGTTCGAATTAGAGGAATTTCGACCAGGTAAGGATGGTAGCCAGTAATATGCACTAAAACGTATATATGGGAGGATAACTGGACCAAGGCAGCAATTTTCGACGGTAACTCTCCATGTTTTCGTTCTTAGGGGTTGTGGAATAAATATTTAAACCCAAAAGTTACAGAAAATATTGTGATCTATAAGTACAATATTGTAGAACTATGATTAGCACTAGAATGAACTTTAAAGATACATAGTACAAGCAGCCCGGGTGGTATGCGTAATGCATTTTCCCCCTAAATAAAAAAGGCATAGATTTAGTGGATATATTTAGTGGCCATAAGAACTACTTGTAATAGCGGTGAACACTAGCACAGTTACAAATAAACGATTGTTTCAACTAAACTGTTTTAAATCTACCACCCAAGTCCCACCCAGTAACTTCAGGAGGTTTACAGAATTTATGTATTAATGTCTATTGAATATATCGTCGTCTAGTATCCATAACACAAGCCTTATTGAGGTTACTATGGGGCCAGTTCAATTAGTATAATATTGTCCCTCTTTATTTCTCAAAGAAGCCCATGTTGTAGTCCCAAATTGGAGTCAACAGGACGCATGACCCCGTCGTATGGACTATCGGCGTGTGTCCTGCCGGTAGTACATCGGCCGCGGGAGCGCTAGGAGGCGGCGGCGGGAGCGCTCCACACGAACGGCGCGAGGCGTTTGTCGGGCGGCAGCAGAGCGTTTAGCTCCTCCACGTCTGACAACGTCTGCGGACAAACATCATTGGCATAAGGACTTACTATTTTAAGAACACACAGTAATTATGGTTTCATTAATTTTGTTTTCTTTTGTGTACTCTATTTGGTTAGCAATCAAAAATGTTTATATTGTATAGTAGGTACAGTTGACGCGAAAAATGTAAACATATCTTTAACGTCGACTGTAGGTATATAGTAAGATTTCAGGCATCAAAGCAAGGTTAATTACACCATTAACTTTCCAAGAAGTCAAAACCTTAATCAGTGTTGACTAAAAAAAAACCCTTTGTCCTTAAAATAGAACATGGATCATTACAGAGAAAAACTGTCTCGTCTTTTTAATAATGGGATTTGTTATAAACTTATCATCTATTATGACGTATTTTATCTCGAGCAATTAATTAAAAACATTTCATAGTTATTTCAATTTGATTATTTGAAATACGTTTATTTACGAAGATAGACTTTAAATACTGTGTCCATGATTTAATATAGTTTAAAGGTTGTAAAATCCGTTACGATTCCATGCGATACGAGCCGTTTTGTGGAAATTATCCTTAAGTCAAACACCAATAGAATCCTAATGCTAAAATATTTCGATAGTTTGCGTGTGACGTCATAAACAAGTGCCAATTTGTAGTAGCTATTTCGGGGGCCGCTGACTTCGAGTAAGGTTAGTCTCTATTTTTAATTGTAGTAGGTGCCATATACAGGGTGTAATCGTTGAAGTGTAGCCAGGCGATTATTCCGTAAACATAACAGATATTAGAAAACTTTAATATCGAATATCGAAAGTGCGTTACTCAATGAGTAAAATTACATTAATAACTTTTTTTAATAGAAGTAGTGACATCAAAAGTAGTAAAATGTATGGGAGCGTTTAAACTTAATATTTTACACCCTGTAGACATTTGATCATCTGTAAAAACTTATTTCGAATGGCACCATAGAATAATAATCAAATAGCGTATTATTTATTTACATCCTTTAATTCATTCGACGTTTCAGATATGTCACAAAATATTCGGTCGAAAGAATACTTTCCTTATTATAATGTTTGAAAAACGTGTAATTTTTAATCAATATAAGTGACACGAGAAGAATTTTTTATCAGAACTTTGTGACATTTAAGTAAGACTTCGCGGATTACGGAGTTTCATATTTAATCTCTGATGTCATAATTTAATCGGGGTCGAAGTTGCACCAGGTCCGCAGGGAGTACCCACCGTTACCCTACACGTGAACCCTGGTGGTACTAAAAGTGCAATAAACTGGCAAACGTATTATCTTCGTAAGATCTCACAGTTCGAAAATAAAATGTCACGATTAACAAAATCCTAATTTAATATTTTTATCTTAATTTATAGCCTATTTTTAACTGCAAAAAAAGCATGATTAATTTATTCAATATTGTTTAATAATGATTAATTATTATTGTTTAATATTGTTTGTATAATTATTTTGTCGCGTAATGTATAAGATTCATTGTGTTAAAATGTCAAAGACAGTTTAAAAAATAAAATGCTATTATTAGTCAACCACGTCATGACCCACGACAGTCATGGGGTCATAGAACCGAAGCAACCTTTGCTTTGAGGAAAACTGAAACATTACTACGTAATACTACGTATTATAATAAGGAAAATGGAAACTGATGACGAATGAAATCAATGGTGAAAAATATAAACATATTTTTCAATGGCTTGTAGGGTCACGTGCGTATTGTGAAATGTGCGATGGCTATTTTCAAACCGTACAGTCAAGTTGGAAAATATGTGCATGGAAAAAAACAAAAATTACGAAAGGTACGAAGGGTCTCATATATTTTTGACATGCTCTGTCGTCCAGTAAGGGAGGTCCCGTTTTCTTATCAACGCCCCCATCTAGTAACGCGTTTACGCAACATAGTTGAACGGTGCTATCAATGTCCGGCGGTGTCGGCCGCGTTCGGGTGAATTAACCGGAGTTGTGAGAACCGAGTTTAGCGAAACTGGTGAGAGAAACAGGCCTGTCTGAATACAGTACAATGTAAGTACATAACTGTTGTTCGCCATATAGGACAATAGCCAGAGACAGTGTGTACCTGTTGCAGCAGCTAGTTGCACCAGCTGAGCCGGTTAGCCGCCTCATGTACCCGCGCGAGTCGTTCTCGTTGACTCGTGCCGTTTCGCTGTTTGTCCTACATGGAGGACAGTGGGCAGAGACAGTGTGTACCTGTTGCAGCAGCGAGTTGCACCGGCTGAGCTGGTGAGCCGCCTCGTGTGCCCGCGCGAGTCGTTCTCGTTGACTCGTGCCGTTTCGCTGTTTGTCCTACATGGAGGACAGTGGGCGGAGACAGTGTGTACCTGTTGCAGCAGCGAGTTGCACCGGCTGAGCTGGTGAGCCGCCTCATGTACCCGCGCGAGTCGTTCTCGTTGACTCGTGCCGTTTTACCGTTTGTCCTACATGGAGGACAGTGGGCGGAGACAGTGTGTACCTGTTGCAGCAGCGAGTTGCACCGGCTGAGCTGGTGAGCCGCCTCATGTGCCCGCGCGAGTCGTTCTCGTTGACTCGTGCCGTTTCGCTGTTTGTCCTACATGGAGGACAGTGGGCGGAGACAGTGTGTACCTGTTGCAGCAGCGAGTTGCACCGGCTGAGCTGGTGAGCCGCCTCATGTGCCCGCGCGAGTCGTTCTCGTTGACTCGTGCCGTTTCGCTGTTTGTCCTACATGGAGGACAGTGGGCAGAGACAGTGTGTACCTGTTGCAGCAGCGAGTTGCACCGGCTGAGCTGGTGAGCCGCCTCATGTACCCGCGCGTCGTTCTCGTTGACTCGTGCCGTTTCGCTGTTTGTCCTACATGGAGGACAGTGGGCGGAGACAGTGTGTACCTGTTGCAGCAGCGAGTTGCACCGGCTGAGCTGGTGAGTCGCCTCATGTGCCCGCGCGAGTCGTTCTCGTTGACTCGTGCCGTTTCGCTGTTTGTCCTACATGGAGGACAGTGGGCGGAGACAGTGTGTACCTGTTGCAGCAGCGAGTTGCACCGGCTGAGCTGGTGAGTCGCCTCATGTGCCCGCGCGAGTCGTTCTCGTTGACTCGTGCCGTTTCGCTGTTTGTCCTACATGGAGGACAGTGGGCAGAGACAGTGTGTACCTGTTGCAGCAGCGAGTTGCACCGGCTGAGCTGGTGAGCCGCCTCATGTACCCGCGCGTCGTTCTCGTTGACTCGTGCCGTTTCGCTGTTTGTCCTACATGGAGGACAGTGGGCGGAGACAGTGTGTACCTGTTGCAGCAGCGAGTTGCACCGGCTGAGCTGGTGAGTCGCCTCATGTGCCCGCGCGAGTCGTTCTCGTTGACTCGTGCCGTTTCGCTGTTTGTCCTACATGGAGGACAGTGGGCGGAGACAGTGTGTACCTGTTGCAGCAGCGAGTTGCACCGGCTGAGCTGGTGAGTCGCCTCATGTGCCCGCGCGAGTCGTTCTCGTTGACTCGTGCCGTTTCGCTGTTTGTCCTACATGGAGGACAGTGGGCGGAGACAGTGTGTACCTGTTGCAGCAGCGAGTTGCACCGGCTGAGCTGGTGAGCCACCTCATGTACTCGCGCGAGTCGCTCCGCGTGACGTGCGTTGTTTCTTTGTTTGTCCACCATTGAAGAGTATAGTCGAGAGATTTCGGAGTCGGCCTGCAACCAACACTGGTATTTGTAACTCTTTTAAGACGGCGCAGTACGATCGGTGTGGATCGGTTCCCCATACAAACGTATTTAGGCTCTCATTTTAAAACGCCATGCTAGAATAACATGAAACTTTGTATACACAATGTGATCCGGCATACCTAGGTCGGAAATTAGTTTCTGTTGCTAGAAATTTGTATGGAGAACCAAACGTACTGCGCCCTCTTAAACTTCCGAAGACACGCTGTGTCGAATTTGTCGCAATAAAAATAGTAGATTGTACAACAAGTGCATAAAATGCACCATTTTACGCGAGATGTTTATAAAATCGAGTGTAAAATAGGTTTTACGTACACTCTACTTTTCACATCGATTGCGAAGAAATGAAACAGCAACATGTAATTATTAAAAGTAAAAAGTAAAAAAAAGTAAAAGTAGTTTATTCTTCAAATTAGGCATATTACATGCACTTATGAACGTCAATAAACTACCACCGGTTCGGAAAAATAAACCTCTGCCACGAGAAGAACCGGCGTAAGAAACTCGGCGAGGTGTCATTTTTTTCAAATCAATATACATTGTATAGTTAAATATAAAATTACAGTTCAATTAATTATTATAATGCTAATTTAATTCAAATTCAAAGATACATTAGAGCAATGAGAAATATTATTATATCTATGATAACTTATTGTTGATTGGTTACTAATGTAACAAACATTTTTATAAATGAGACGAAATAAAAATATGCTATAAGTTTATTTCATGTAGTTTTATTGTACACATACGTTGGCTGTTGGTATCGTTTCCTTGGTCTTAGAATACTTACAAAACGAAATAAAATAAGGAGTTTATGGTATGGGGCCTTTCACACGGTTATTATTTTGCAACACACTCATATCACGATCCATATCACGTAAATATTGATGAATATTGAAGCATAATCCATACAAATTTGAATACTGCGATAATATTGTGATAAAAGGCTCCTACGGAATTAGTTGTTCGTGTGGCTGTATGGAGCTATTGCCTTGGTTTTCGACGACGATTTTACTTTATGCACTAGAGCATAAAATCATATTTTATGCACTGTCTACGAAGCATAAAGTTGAAATTTACGAGCAGAAGATGTGAAAAATATTTTTACAGTGTACATATGGTGCTACTTTACCGCACGAGCGCGGTAATCAGCAGATTACATGCATATGTAGAATTTTTTAAGAGCCATATGTACTGTAAAACGTCGTCCGATACACGTGCGAATAGGTAATTCGCAACTCGTGTCGATTTAAAACACTCCCTTTGGTCGTGTTTTAATTTATCACCACTCGTTGCAAATTTCCTGTTTTCTGCACTTGTATCGTAATGTACTATAATGGAAGTTAAGTAATGCCGTACCTCTTTAAGTTTGGTCGCCAGCTGGCCCTGGTCGTGCGCCAGCGGCGCGGCGCAGGCGGCGACGTGCGCCTGCAGCCGCGCGCACGAGCGCGCCCACGGCCGCGCGTCCAGACCTGGCCGGGGCACACACATACATACATAAACTCACGCCTAGATTCCCAAAAGTGGCCGCGTTCGGGTGAATTAACCGGTGGTGTGAGAACCGAGTTTAGCGAAACTGGTGAGAGAAACAGGCCTGCTTGAACACGGTACGATGTAAGTAAATACCTGTTGTTCTCCATAGAGGACAGTGGGCAGAGAACCCCCTAAAAATTAACTTTGAGTGCCACTTTTAGCAATTTACTACATTTCATATTTTTAAGCAGGGTTTTTTTCCGATGAAATCCAATAAAAGATAAAAAGTTAAGTAAAACCACATTTTCAAATTCTCTAAAATATCCCAATTTCATATAAATAAGTCAATTTCAAAAGATCCTCATTCCAAAAGAGAGTAAGTGACAAGTAAGGCGTCCCTGCGTAACAAATCATACAGAAGCACTGTTACTAAAGAAACTGAACTGTTGTTCTTTTAGTGCGCTGGGACTGTCACAATTTCATAGTAATGACGTCATTCCTACGATATGGGCATTCTTCATATTTTCGTGAACATTTAAGACATAAGACATAAGACAGACATAAGAAGTTTATTTGTACATAAAGGTTTACACGTTGAACATAATATTAATAAGGAATGTACTGCGTGGGCTTTTCATATGTGGTTAGACTGGCCCCTACACTAGGCTAAGCCTGTCTCGTAGGTAGCCAATTAAAAAAAAAAAAAAAAAGTATTTCCAATAATTACCATGCGCGAAAAGTCAGGAATGATGATAGTTAAATTATGACTAGGTGTAAACTAAAAAAAAAAGGAGAACAAACATAATAATCCACATTGTGTGTGTGTGTGTGTGGGTGTGTGTGTGTGTGTGTGTGTGTGTGTGTGTGTGTGTGTGTGTGTGTGTGTGTGTGTGTGTGTGTGTGTGTGTGTGTGTGTGTGTGTGTGTGTGTGTGTGTGTGTGTGTGTGTGTGTGTGTGTGTGTGTGTGTGTGTGTGTGTGAGTGTGTGTGTGTGTTTGTGTGTGTGTGTGTGTGTGTGTGAGTGTGTGTGTGTGTTTGTGTGTGTGTGTGTGTAGCTCTATGTTATATTTATTTCGTTACTCTTAACAAGTTCTCTATATCGTCATAACAAAGAGATTTCAGCCATGTCCGTACATTGAGTTTTAGTTCTCTGATTGAGTATTTTTGCAAAGGGAGTTCTTTACAGATTTTATTATAAATGTATGGATGAGGAACCGGAATTCGAAACTTGCGTCTCTGCGATAGTTCTTTATATTTGGGGGATTTCAGTACCTCTGGGTGCAGCCCGGTGACCGCTTGCAGAACGAAAATTCCGCGAACACTCAGGACATCCATGTTCTTATAGATTAATAAGGTTGGGTACCGGATACGTTGCAGAAGTATAACCTTTAGGACCGCTCGTTGAGCTCTCTCCAAAAGCAGCATGTGCGTCTTCGCGGCTCCCCCCCCCCCCACGCGGAAATACAATAGCCTAAAACAGATTGACAAAGCGAGAGGTAAACAATCCTAAGCAGATGTGTGTCCGCGGAGTTACGTAGGTTCTTGAAAACGTAAATTAGCTTACGAACCCGACCCGCCGTAACCAGTAAGTGCTGCTTGAAATCGAGCTTCTCATCGAAGACAACTCCGAGATACTTTACAGCAGGAGTTCTGTCTATTTGCGAGCAAGAACATGTCGATGATGACTGCCTTCGATGGATGCAGGTGTGGAGGAAGATATTGGGAGGACAGGTCGGGGCTGATGCTTTGGTTTTACAAAAGCAAACGTATTTTGTTTTGGAGACATTCATGGTCAGCAAATTAGCCTGAAGCCACCTAGCCATCGCACTCAAACCCAGTTCAGCCGTTCTTGCTACATCAGTCCATGACTTATAGTTAAAAATAATGGCAGTGTCATCTGCGTAACATATGACATCAGCATTTATGAAATTGACACTCATAATATCATATATATAAATGATGAATAGTGTCGGTCCCAGAATGTTACCTTGCGGGACACCGAAATCCATTTCTTCGTAGTCGCTGATACTCTGGTCTAATTTTACGCATTGGGTTCGGTTAGACAGGTAACTCCTAAACCAGTGCAAGGCATTTCCTCTGACTCCGACCAGTTCCAGCTTTCTTAGAAGAATTGGAATGGAAACGGTGTCAAATGCCTTGGCTAAGTCAATAAATACGCCCACGCAGGCCCTGCTTGCATCCACATACTTTGAGATCAACTTGGTCATGAGGTTCACTGCATTTTCGGTCGATTTCTTTGCACGAAAGCCAAATTGACGATCCGAAGGAATGTTATTTTTCTCCACAAAGCCAATTAAACGCTTACTCACGATTTTTTCCAATATTTTTGAGCAAGCTCCGAGCAAAGAAATCGGCCTGTAGTTACCCGGGTTAGACTTGTCCCCCGCTTTGTGTATGGGGGTGACTACAGCCACTTTCCAGTCATCAGGGAAAATTCCTTCAGCCAAACTCAAGTTGTATATATGAGTTAGTGGAAGTATGATTGAGTCTTTGACTGCCTTTAGTAGGCGATTAGTGATTCCGTCAAGGCCAGGAGCGCTATCATCCCTGAGACTCAGTATAAGTGACTCAACTTCAGCCACGTCAGTAGGTTTCAAGAACAAGGACTGTAGTGAAGATACACTTACAGAGACGTTTCGGGCCAATTCCTCCTGCGTCTTGTTCATGGTATTTAAGATATTACTTGCCAGTGTTTTACCTATACTTGAGAAGTAGTGGTTGCAGTGGTTCAAGGAATCGGCCACAGTATTCTTAATTTTGGAGAGTTCCAATGGTTTTTGTGAGTTCTTGTTAGTGTAGGTTATATTCCTTATAGTTTTCCATAGCTTCCTAGGTTCATTTTTGTTTTCTTGAAGTTCTTTCGATTCGTAATTATGTTTTAATTTCCGTAGTAGATCAATATAAAAGTTTTTATATCAGGTGTAAACTAGTTTTAAATTGTCATCGTCGGGGTTTATTCGGCATTTCGCATGTAGATTATCCCTGTGTTTGGAGCATCGGATAAGACCGGGAGTCATCCAAGGTTTTATTGTAAATTTCGATCTGCTTACCGGGACTCGGGTAGTATATTTGCGCACTGTATCCAAGAATAATCGATTGAATGCATGGGTAGCATCATTAACACTGTCGGATAGTGTAACACTACTCCAATTGGCCTCCCTTAGTTTTTCCGCTATTAATTTTATGTCTATTTTTGTAGTGTAACGTTTTTCTTGCTTAAGATTAGTTCGGGTAGAATTTATGCCTGCAATAATAATACCATGGTCCGTAATTCCCGTCTCACAGATTACAGATCTAGCTTGATATTTATAAGACACATGAACATGATCCAGGCAGGATTTTCCGCGTGTGGGTTTATTAACTGTTGGTTTGAGACCTATTTCCGCAAGCAGACACAGGTAATTAGCAGCGGGTCCTACATCCGAGCTGTCTTCTGTTAACGTGTTTATATTTATATCCCCTGCAACAATGACACAGGGTGAGTTCTTTATCAAAGCGGTAGCGGATGAGAGCGAGTCCAAGAATTTCACTGTGTCTGTATATGAGGGCGAGCGATATATACCCAAGAGACTAAAATTATTCTTTACTTCTATCAACAAGCAATCTGCTTGCTCGAATGGTGGCTCTGTTACTTCGGGTGACCATGTACTTTCACGTAAATTACGACACCACCTGCTTTGTTTGTACTTTTCAACGTTCGGTAAGACTGAAAACCGTTAATTTGGGGTATGATGGTGTCGTCTTGGAGCCAGCACTCCGTTAAAACTAATACATCTATGTGCATGTCCATTCTGAGTAGCGTTAGTAAAAATTGGTCAAAATTCCTTTGCAGGCTTCTTGTATTGAAGGTGAGAACTTTAATGTTAAGTTCGTTACCAATAAATGACTTACATGACTTACTTTTTCAGCAGTAAAACAGCACGGCTCATCATAATCTAGATCCTGTAAAACGTCTTGATTAAGCATGTTTAAGACGCTTGTGTTTGAAGTGAAATTTACACATGAACCAGCTGCGGTGGAGAGGATTTGACGAAGAGAACCGGGAGTGGGACAATTATATTAACGTAGAGGGAGTAACTGTTCATGTGTGTGTTGTGTGTAGAAAATAAAGTGAGGAGTGTACTGTGTAGAGTGTGTAGTGTGTCAAATTTTACGTGGATCAGATACTGAAGTAATTTAAATAAAGAAAACCATTTTGAGTGTGTATTAAGCTTGGCCCGGGAGAATACGTGGGTTATCCGACGACCGGGTGCGTTCCTTGAGGATGTTGGTGATGTCGCCATAGGTTTTAACGATGGTAGTTTTGGCTTCCTCGCCTCTGCCTTCACGTTTTTTGACATGGATCTGCCCCCATTTCGTCCAACAGAACTTATACCCAGCTTCTTTAAAGCGCAATCTGCACTCACGAAAAAGCTGCCGGTTTTCACGAGTAAGCCGGTCGTTGAAGTAAATGTTCTGAGCCGGTCCTTCCATTTTAAGGTCTGTAGTTGTGAGGCATCTCGATCTTGCAGTGTTGTAAAACTTATCCCTGGTGTTGCGGCGACAGAATCTTACTACAAGGGGCCGCGGGGGGTCGTTGGAGTTGTTTCGCGGCGGTCCTGCACGGGTTACGTAGTCGACGTCAGAATCTGTGAGCTTCATACCAGCTAAAATTGCCAGAGTGAGAAACAAATGGAAGACATTTTCACCAGTTTTTTCGGATACACCTAAAATTTCAACATCATTTCTAAGCCGGGCCTGAGACTGGTAGTTCAGTTGTTCTTGCAGGGACTCCACGGTCTGCAATAGGTTGTTCTTATCAGTGGCGGAGTCATCCATAGAGTTTAGCTTGGCTTCAAAAACGGACATAGATTCGGCTTGGGAGCTAATCTGGGTCTTTAGTATGTCATTTGACTCTTTTAGGGTGACGATTTCGGCTGCCGAGTCCTCGGCCAATTTTAGTCGAGCTTCATAGGTTGTCATTCTCATGCTCATTTCGTCGATCCTGTTTTCACAGCGATTTATTGCTGAAATTGCTGCCTCAAAGTCCAGTTTCATGGTAATTATTTCTTGTCTTAGCAGCATAATTTGAACAGTGAGATCTTCGAGAGCAGAGCTCTTGTCCTCAGAGGCGGATGCCGCATTACTAGGTGCTGACGGTTTCCTTAATGTTACGTTAGCAATTTGCAAGTTGCGGACTGGGGTCGATGAATTATCCCCACCTTTTTTCATAGCGCAGCAACAGACGGGACATAACCAGGATTTGGTTGTTTCGGCGTTTATACTTTTTAGACCGACGCAGGGTAGATGATATTGTTTTCCACATTTAGTATCGGAACAGCAGGTTTGTTTCTTGTCTTTTAACTCCTTTCCACACCCCGCGCAGGTTTGATTCACCGACTTCTCAGCAGACGACATTTTTGATGTCCTCCGTACTACACTGCAGCGAGCGTCCGTTTGCGATATTAATAACTTGGCGTTAACGCTATTCGTTAGAATTAGCAAATAGCGAGATACTGGGCTGCGGCCACGGCGATTCACTGCGACGGTAGGCGATGACTCACAGCAGCGCGCGCTGCGCGGGTTGTCCTACAGAGCGGTAGTCAACGATGTGTATGAGTATTGCTTCATATTTTTGCTCGTATCACAGTAACTTTAGCACTTTTTGAGATTTGGTTTCCACACTCGAGTACATGAGTCTTAATTTATTAAAAATAACATAATTTTTCGTGAAATTACATTTTTAGCGCAGTTTTTGGAATAAAACGTCGGAGAAAAGTGATATAGATGTGCTCTTTTTGGCGATTCGCGCGGTACTCCATTTTTTAACATTTAGAAAACTTTCTTGTTACGAAATTAACGAAATGATTTAAGATTTCATACTACTTAAATTTTTGAAATGTTGTCAATTGTAGGTTTATAGATGGAAGAAATGTGATTTATTTATTAGAAACGTTTACATGACATTACAGCTAATGCGCTACGAAATTTAAGCTTAATGAAATAAATAACTATTTAGGAGACAGCGGCGTGGCCCCGTTGCATCGTCGTCTCCGGTGTAGGATTCGGTAGGTTGCCCCGGAACCGTCGGAACACGACACCCTTCGGCCAGAAGTCAGCACGCGATGGTCTAACGAGCTGAAGTGCACGTAGTGACGCGAACGCAGCTCGAACACCCTCAGTGGGAAGTCGGTCTATTCGGATATTATGTCGGGATATTACAGTGACAGGTTGCTAGCCCATCGACCACAACACACTCCAACATGATTCCCATATTCGACTTACGACACCCAAGGGAAAAAAGGGGGTGGTGCTATTCTAACCACACGGGCGATATGAATAGTTTAGAAACTAGAATAGAATCTAATCTCATCACATCAAATCAGACGAAGGTCCTAAATGGTCGCGTACGGTAGGGTTCCAGAGGAATTTCCTCCCTCGGACGCATCGATTGTGCAATGAGCCCTGCTGAGGTTTTTTCCGAAGAACCGAGCCAATCAACTTTTTCATCAGAAATGAAAAAAAAAACACAGTGAGCAAAATCGAGTATCGCTTCCTCTAAACGGGCTAGGACTTTCTTTCGAATAGTTGAAGAGAAAACGTTATTTCAGCGATAATCATCAGCAAGCATCGGGAATCCGGATACTTGTATACCTACAACTAGCAAAATCCCGAAAAAAGCTAAGCAAGTATGGAGTCGGCTTCTTCATATTAAGAGGGCGCAGTACGCTTGGTTCTCCATACAAACGTATTTATGCTCTCATTTTAAAACGCCATGCCAGTATAACATGAAACTTTGTATACACAATGGGATCCAGCTTGTCTAGGGCGGAAATAAGATTCTGTTGCTTGAAATTATAATGGCGAAAAAATACAGCGATTATTAAGGTTTTCATACAAGCCGTAAAAAATTCAAAAAAACCGCTGTATTTTTTTTCTTTTTCAATTTCTAGCAACAGAAACTAATATCCGACCTAGATATGCCGGATCCCATTGTGTATACAAAGTTTCATGTTATTCTAGCATGGCGTTTTAAAATGAGAGCGTAAATACGTTTGTATGGAGAACCGATCCACACCGATCGTACTGCGCCCTCTTAATATTTCAATTATTTAGTTTCCAGGATTGTATAAAGCATAACGAAAAGGTTTTTTACAGGTTATGACTATTTTCGCTAGATTTGAGCAACATTCACGTTGGTAAACAGTTTTAACGACATACATACAGGTTGTAACAAAAAATAATTGTGGTGGTCCGTTTATGAGCGTCATAGGTATTGTGTTTTGATTACGGAATATGTATCCACCACCACCACCATATCAGCCCTAGGACGTCCACTGCTGGACTTAGGCCTCCCCCAATTTCATGGGGGGTAAATGCCATTATCGCCACGCTTGGCATGCGGGTTGGCGATCGCAGTATCTCCACCGCACTCTAGGAATGCTGCTGCCCATTCCCCGGTGGTCTTGGTCGTAGTTTAAGGACATACCCGGGTCCACGCCCACCCGGGAATATGTATGTGTTTATGTTATCCTAATTTTCGGTATTACGGGAAATCCCGGCAAATTTATTAGTAAAATTAAATTGAGTCCGCCTCCATGCTACTCAACAAAAACGCGGTGGAGGTACTGAGGCCGAAGTGTAGGTATAAAAGCATCCGAATTTCTGATCCCTGAGCATCAGTCTAGAATGGTTAGTCGTCATATGTCGTTTAGAAACCACAGCCATCCTACCAGCGTTGCCGCAAGATTTGGCGTAGGCACAAGTTTTCCAAATGTGACTGCCATTTGACCTTCCAACCCAGACAGGAAACTAGATCCGTTGGTATTAGACCGGCCTCAGGATGTTTTCCTTGACCGAATAGCTACAGTTAAATATCAAATAATATTTTATACATTAGATTAGTTTAGAAATTGACAAAAAAGAATTCTAAAGATCTGTTTCTTTCTACGATCATCGTCAGTAGGAACAAGGTATAAACATCCACCACAACCACCATATCAGCCCAAGGACGTCCACCGCTGGACATAGGCCTCCCCCAATTTCATGGGGGGTAAATGCCATAATCGCCACGCTTGGCATGCGGGTTGGCGATCGCAGTATCTCCACCGTACTCTAGGAATGCTGCTGTGTCGTAGTTTAAGGACATACCCGGGGTAGGTATAAATATATATATGTTTAATTTATTTATCAGAACAACGATACAAACTAGCTCTGTAAGTTGTAGACCTCGCAATTTTTTTTTAATTTCAAATTTTCCAAACACCGACTCGACAATAAAATATCTACATAATTATCGAACCTCCTTACAAAATTTCACGAGAATCGATAGAGTAGACCTGTAGAGGAGAACATCCGGACAGACAGACAGTCATACGAAAGAATTTTTGTCGAAAGCTGAAACGGAGACAATTATCACAGCTTTGCCAAACTGGGAGTATGTATGTATGTACCTAGGTAAGCACTTTATTGTACACAATAACAGTTTAAAATATATACATGTCACACAAGATCAGAGTACAAAGGCGAACTTACCTTTGAATAACACTAAAACTATCCTATGTAATTAAATTAATTAATTTATTTATTTAATGTTTATTGCACAATAAGAAATCTTAACGTACAAAAGGCGGACTTAATGCCATGAGGCATTCTCTACCAGTCAACCTTTAGGCAAAACAGAAAGACTAGGCGGTGCAACTATAAACACCAGAGAACAAATTTGGTCAGCTTGTATACAAAATATTGATTCAAATATATACATCTGTCATATAGTTACATAAATAATTATTTAAACTATTACATAGACATACACAAATACATAGATATAGGTACTTATATAATAACGAATACCTACTAAACAGGTACCCTAAGAATTCCTTAGACTACCAGCAACAAAAACGCGTACAGCTTTTTTGAAGGCAAATTTGCTGGGAATATTTTTAATTTTAGGTGGAAGACCGTTCCATAGACGAGCCGCCTGGACGGAAAAAGAATTAGACATAAAACCAGAACGGTGAAGCGGTATGGCCAGAGAGAGATTGCCCGACGAACGAAGATGGCGTTCATGAGTTTCCTCAAGAAATTTAAAGAGGGATTTGAGATATTCGGGACATTGTGGATCCTTGAGAACGGAGAAGACAGTGCAAAGGATGCGGATGTTACGTCGTTGACGGATCGTGGGCCAGCCAAGCTGAGATCGGAACAATAAGACAAGATCATATTTCCTCAGGCAATTAATCTTAACTACACTCATTTTTAAGATACTAAAGTATAGTTTAATGTAATTTTAGCATATGCATATTGTATATACAAATAATATTAATACTTTGCCAGGTTATAAATTTCGTCGTTTACTTTAGTAGGTTTATTTAGTAAAATATTCGTAAGTTTTTCTTAAAAACATTTTGGACACTAACTTGAGATGGATGTGTGGAGTGACGAGGAAAGATCGAATTAAAAATGAGCATATAAGGGGAAGTTTGAAAGTGGCACCCGTGACAGAGAAAATGAGGAGCAGTAGGTTAGCATGGTATGGTCATGTAATGAGGAGGGATGAATGTCATATTGATAAAAGAATATTAGGGTTGGATGTAGAAGGACGAAGATCGATTGGAAGGCCCAAAAAGCGATGGATGGATTGTGTGAGAGAGGATATGAGAAAGAAAGGAGTAAGCGCTGAAGTGACGAATAATAGAGAGGAATGGAAGAAGAAAACGTGTTGCGACGACCCTGCATAAGCGGGATAAGGGCAGGGAGATGATGATAATGATTTTGGACAGTAACTTTTTCTAAGAGAAAGGTAATGGTTTGTGACCTACAGTGCTCTGCGTGTCCAGTATAATAAGAAAAATTAAGATTTAGACACTAACCTTCAAGCACTTCAGGGTCGCGTGCCCCGGGGAGACCCAGAGTGCCGCGCATGATCGGCAGAAACGTCGGGATCTCCTGTAGACAAACAATATTGCATTGACACTATCATTATTATTTTCTATTCCAGCACTGTAATCTGCCAATCAAATGACTGACATCAGTATTCGAGCAATAAACTCTTAAGACACATATGTATACAAGTGTCCCATAGACAAGTCATTATATCACTGGTGGGAGAAACAAACTACAATTAATAATTAATAAAATACATTACTATATCTATACTAATATTATAAAGCTGAAGAGTTTGTTTGTTTGTTTGAACGCGCTAATCTCAGGAACCACTGGTTGGAATTGTTTTTTTTTTATACTACGTCGGTGGCAAACAAGCGTACGGCCCGCCTGATGGTAAGCGGTCACCGCAGCCTATGGACGCCTGCAACTCCTAGGGGTGTCACATGAGTGTTGCCGACCCTTTAAGAATTTATACACTCCTTTCTTGAAGAACCCCATACTGTAATCCGACGGGAAAACCTCGGCAGGGAGCTCATTCCACAATCGGAGCGTCCGAGGGAGGATATTCCTCTGAAACCGTACGGTACGCGACCATTTAGGTTCTAAGGTGTGAGGATGAATGCCCTGCCGACGGCGAGCGGTGCGATGGTAGAAAGCGGCCGTGGGCATCATGTCGAACAGTTCTTCGGAGCACAACCCATTATATAAGCGATAGAACACGCACAAGGAGGCAAAATTTCTCCTTAAACTCAACGGCTCAATATCGCTCGTGAGCTTGGGATCGTCCACGATTCGCACAGCACGTCTCTGGAGCGAGTCAAAAGGCCCGAGCTGGTATCCAGGTGCTCCCGCCCAGAGGTGACAGCAATACTCCATATGGGGACGGACTTGCGACTTGTATAAAAGAAGTCTCTGTCCCGGAGTGAAGTATCGCTTCGCTCTAATGAGTACACCTAGCTTTTTTGTGTTGGATAGTCCATTTATCGAGGAAGGCTTTAGGCTAAATAACATCACGCTGCGACTAATAGGAGCGAAGACGCGGACGAAGTCGCGGGCAACAGCTAGTTTATTATAAGACTTTATTTTTATTTTTAAAAGAGGCACACGTCAATATTCTGCCATCATATCGATTTTTAATTTAAATCAATATATTTTTCTGTCGTTGATAAAATATTTTATGCAACGTTACATAATTATAATTAGGTCTTAATATTCGAGAGTCGCTGGAACTATCGAGACTCGAGAACTTATTATGTAACTGTCATTGAGCTCTTTGTTTTTCTATGGTAACTGTAGCATACATACAATATATTTTTTAACTGACTTCAATAGAAGGAAAGAGGTTCTCAGTATGTTCCCTGATAACTCTTGGCGACCTTAGCCCATTTTGATAATTCTTTTTTTGTTTCAAAGCAGGGACCTTTACCAAATTTATATACCCATATAAACTTGGTAAAGGTCTGATGATGGGATCCAGGAGAAATCCAGGGAACGCCTCTATCAAAGGCACACGTATGGCAATTTCGGTATTTTCCGTAGTTGATTGGAGTGGGTTTTGATTGTTTATTGTACAGAGTGGGTACAAATTGTTACGCAAGGTATTATACTAATTTTGTATTGCACTAACGTCTACATAAAAAAAATTGAGTAATTGAAAACTTTGGAGCTCCGAGCAGCATTTGAACACGCAAAATCTTGGTATACGCGGCCAACCGCTCTATCCGACTAAGCTATCGAAAAAAATCTTGCGCCCCTGCTGCGACATCTGTCGACGTTCACGAGACACTTACTAAACAAATGCTTGTTATAAATAGCTGTAGCCGTCGGATGTCCTCGTCTCATGTGGCCGCGGCGTGCCCTTGACGAAGAGAATGTCACGCGTGCGTTTAGCCTTTCGCGCCTTCATCGACATCTGTCGACGCACATGAGACACTTCTCGCTAAACAAATGCTTGTTACACAAACTTGTAGCCGACGGATTGTCGTCCTCTACTATCTATTTCAGCTATGAACAGTACAAATTATGTCATTTTTGACGTATGATATAAATTGTACTGGGTTGACAGCTGTCACCGGACTCTTCATAGCTGACATAGATATTAATGTGGCCGCGGAGTGTCCCTTGACGAAGAGAATGTCACGTGTGCGTTTAGCCTTTTGCGCCTGCAGCGACATCTGAAGACACTCAATAGACACTTCTCAAGTTCTCACTAAATAAATACTAGTAATACAAACCTGTAGCCGACGGATGTCCTCGTCTAATGTGGCGGCGGCGTGTCCCTTGACGACGACAATGTCGCGCGCGCGCTTGGTCTTGCGCGCCTGCAGCGACATCTGCCGCCGCTGCAGCAGCGACTTCTTCGAGTCCTGCCGCTGGCCCTTCGTGGACGTCTTCGGGGAGTCTGTCACAACACGAGTGCTTACGTCACTAGTACGGTATTTCAGTGATAGTCAAATTAGCAATTTTTTACGAAACGTCAAAAACGCTCGGGTAGTATACCTAGGTGAAAAACTTAAGAAAATGACCCGTTGTATGTAGTGGTGACGTGTTTGAATAGACATTTGTTTTGATTGTGTTACACATTTTTAATATGTAATGTCTATTTGAAAACGTCTCAACTACGAGGGCCGATCCGAAAGTTTTTAGCTGCTCTCACTCTATTCATGCGATATATTTTTTATTTACACCATTATGGGGGTAATTTCAATAGTTATGAGCTGAGCAAACATCGTTAGTAAGCAGCAAGTATTTTTATCACAACATTTCTTTAACCAAAAGACCTTTTGTATGGGCTTTTAAAAATTTGCGAAAATAGTCCTATTTTTGATACTTAAAAATAGTTTTGGCAACGAAATCCCTAACAACTGTAGTGGAAAATGCCCGGGATGACTTCCTAACTTAGTTTTGCCTATTTTAATGTAAAATCACTATATGATTTTATTTTATTTAAGTTTTTTCGCGATGATGACCAGTCCCTAGTCTCGCGACCTAGACTAATATTCGACACACCTACTCATTGTCGCTGATTTTCATGCAATCGAAACAGATTACGGGGGTAGAGACAGGGAAGATTCATAGTTTGCGGTGTATAAAATTCCGTTTAGTTGGGGTGACGTATTAATTAATATTGGCCCGCAATACAAAATTGGTATTGTGACCCGTTCATCGCATATTCGGGCTGTTGACACGTCGTACTTAAAACACAACATAAAAAAAACCCCAAGCGACTTTCATCAACAGTTTCACCCCAACACATATGTATCGAAATTACCCACATAAGGGTATCATTAAAACATATATTGCATGAATAGAATGAGAGCAGCTAAAAACTTTCGGATCAGCCCGTACATAACAATAATAATAAATATTAGGGGACAAATTTTTACATAAATCGAACTAGTCCCATAGTAAGCTCAATAAGGCTTGTGTTATGGGTAATAGACGACGATATATTTAATAGATACATACTTAAATACATACAAAACATCCAAGTCTCAGGAACAAATATCTCTGCTCACCACAGAGACAAATGCCCTTACCAGGATTCGAACCCGGGAGCTCTAGCTTCGGAGGCAGTGGCACTACCAACTAGGCTAAACAGGCCGACAAACAGGTACATACAACAGGTGATCTCTTAAGTTTTTCACCTATCTGAAGTTTGTAGAGAAATATAATATAGAGCCTAATGGCATCACAATCTTGTATGGTAAAAAAAGCGTTATCTTTTCAAATTTATATACCTATTTAAAAAAAAATTATAAACAAGCTGATGATTTTTTTCAAGAATTTTCGTATGGTTTGTATATTGGTATCGTATAAAATAGTAGATTGTACAACAAGTGCATAAAACGAGCCATTTTATCCCAGACAATTTATCGATCCCGAGCCGCAGGCGAGGGTCGATATAAAGAAGAGGATAAAACGGGCGACCGCGGGCGGCGACGCCGCACAGAAGTATAAATTTGATGAAATAACTTTAATTATACTTTTAATATGTTTAAGTTTCTCACAATCGAAGTGTAAAACAGAGTGTACAACTCGTGTAAACCCCATTTTATCCTCTACTTTATATCGATCTTGTCTCAGATGTAATGGCTTGTTTTATGCACTTGTTGTATTATATTTTCATACAACTGCTCATTTTCTTAAGAAACGTTTGTATATTTATTATACTACTAGGTTGACCGTACCTACTGCAAAAGTACGTATCAATTTAATCCTCTCATAAATACGTATCGCAACCTTAATCCGCCGACATAAGAGCCATTAGGACATATTTTTGAGCAAGTTGTATGCACCCATATTTTTGCAATTAACTGTACTTGACAAGGGGAGGTCGAAGAAGCACCACGTCCGTAGGGAGTACCCACCGTTACCCTACACGTGACCCCTGGGTGGTGCTAAAAGTGCAACAAAACTGGCAACCGTACTGTCTTCTCGAAGATCTCACGGTTCGAATAATAAATGCCATACGATTATTATTATTATTATTAATACTAGGTAGTCGTAAGCAGGGTGCGCCCGACGTAATTGAGCGAAGCTATTGTCTAGACCGCCATGGTATGCATCAATAAAGCGCCTTAATTTTGGTTATTCTATGTATGGTTCAGGAGTTGTACCACCATATCAGCCCTAGGACGTCCACTGCTGGACATAGGCCTCCCCCAATTTCATGGGGGGGGTAAATGCCATAATCGCCACGCTTGGCATGCGGGTTCGCGATCGCAGTATCTCCACCGCACTCAAGGAATGCTGCTGCCCATTCCCCGGTGGTCTTGGTCGTAGTTTTAGGACATACCCGGGTCCCAGGAGTTGTACAGTCAACTGCAAATGTAGATGAGAATTGGGTCTCAATTAAGTTTGTGGTATATATGTATGTTTATTTATTTACTTATTTGTGTATGTTTATTTTATATATATATTTATATATAGTGCTTTATGTGTTTTTTATTATTATTATATTTCTTTTTATTTCTAGTAGTTATTCCTTTTGTTTGCACCACCCACTTATCATGTTTGTTTACTTTTTTCTCCGCTACCCAAAGGTTGTCTGGAAGAAATCGCTCATTTAGCGATAAGACCGCCTGTTGTTTACCTCTGCTTGTATCTTTATGCTGTTTATATCTGTAATTCTTTTTTTGAGGTGTGCAATAAAGCATATTGTATTGTATTGTATTGTATGATCATTTTAGTACATTGTCGCACTAATGTAACAATACTGCTACCTCTTTTTACCTATTATTAATAACTTCTACATTTGCTGTTGACTGTACAACTTCAACGAAATACGCGAAAGGCGGATTGTGGAGTTCCGCTCCATTAATGAATATGATACATCATGTTTCACCCGAGCTGTAGGACGTAACTCACCTCCAATAGGCCGGTCCACGGTGTAAGAGATGTATGGGAGCTCGGAGTCACTGCAAACACTGGCTCCGGGAGAGTTGTTGCCACTTGCTGGCGGCTCGCGGCGCACCTCTGTTACATAGCAACATACAATGTCATAGACAAGGATTACGAATATGTGGAATTTAGGCCTTTGACTGCTACCTTACATGGCCAAACAACTTTTTTACCGACAACACCTGTTTGTCCATTGTCCACCATTCAAATTGTATAAAATAAAAAATCTGGGGACTTCCTGTTAGTGAAATTTACTTTACATTGAATTTATTTTATTTGTTTAACACGAAATTTGTACCTTACAGCTATAGCCAACACGGCACAAATTATAGGGTAAACTAAAGAGACACGTATAATACAACATAAATAACATAATTAAAAACAGTATGGGGACAGTCTTATTCTAGAGGTATGGTACTTTCAGGCATCTCACTTTCAATTACCTTTTTGCACTCAACCAACAATTGTCCTAACGCGTTCTCAAACAAATCACACGCTGGCGCCACCACGAGTACGGAGTTGAGCAGAGCCTGCGCGCGCGACCGGCGTCTGCGCATGCGCTGTGCCCGCCGCCAGGAGCGGGCGCCGACGCGCACGAGTGTACTGACTTGGCACAAACAGGCGGAAAAAAGCCTCGACTAGGTCCGGACTATCGACGGTGCTCCTGATAACACCTATGGCGAATTTTGCCAAGAAGAGCAACCTGCGAAGTTGGAGTGAATCGTACCTAAGTTGGCCCTGTAGAAATAACGTGGGATACATATACGGGTAATAACAATGTATCCTTTTATATTATCATTACCTTATTTTAATAATTCACTTTATAATCTACAGTTTCAATTGAATCTAATAAAATCAAAATCAAAATCAAAATCAAATATTTATTCTGCAAATAGGCCACAAGGGCACTTTTACAAGTCAAAGCGTGAATTTATACAATTAAAAAAAACTGACAATCTTACTTAATAATAATGATTTAAAAAATATACTGATTCACAATTAAATAAAAATAAATTTACAAATATTAAGGACGTATTGAATACGATCTGTCCGAATAAACAACATAAAATTAATTTAATATCTCAGAGATGTATATGGTCTCTGAGCGTCCAAATACGATTAAATACAATTATTTCAAAGTCCTTAGAGATGTAAATGATCTCTAAGCGGTAAAATTAAAATAAGTAAACTTAATATTGTTAGAGATGTATAAGGTCTCTAAGCGTCAATAACAATAAAACTAATCCAGAACAGGATTATGTCTCTCGTCAATCTACATACAATAAAATAACACTAGTATTAAGGTATTTACTTTGCCCTTGCAAGCATGAACAGACCGGACTCCACAAACAGCACCCGATCACGAGTATGACGCGTATCTCAGCCATCGCCTCCCTCGACCATCTGTTAGGGAAGGTGGCGACCCGATCAACGACGCCGCCGTAAGCAAAGCCCTTTAAGCGAGCATGACATATTCAGGCTGCCGGACATTAATAATGTGAAAGATTAAAATGACTCTTCGGCGAGAAACAGCATCATGTTTCATAAAATAAAACGACAGAGCTATTTATACAAGGAAATATGCTAAGTGAAGCATATGTATATTAAAACTAACAGGATTTAACTATCACTGGCTTAAAAGCATTTTTGTCATTTAAGAAATCGTTGACAGTATAATAGGCCTGGCTTAACAAATAACGTTTAATATGAGACTTAAATTTACTGAATGGAAAATTAACTATATCGATGGGTATTTTATTATAAAATCGTATACAGTTCCCCACAAACGACGTGCTAACCTTCCGGAGACGACTGGCCTTCACTGCAATCTTGTGTTTACTTCTAGTGTTGTAGTCGTGGATATCACTGTTGAGTTTGAATTCTGGAATATTTTTTCGAACATACATTATATTTTCAAGAATGTATTGACATGCCACAGTAAGAATATTTGCCTCCTTAAATTTTTCCCTGAGAGATTCTCTGGCCTTAAGTTTATAGATGGAGCGTACAGCTCGTTTCTGTAGCACGAAGACGGTCTGGATGTCAGCCGCTTTTCCCCACAACAGGATTCCATAGGACATAACACTATGAAAGTAACTGTAATATACCAGCCTGGCCGTCTCAACGTCAGTTAACTGTCTAATACGTCTTACTGCATAGGCCGCAGAACTAAGTTTGCCGGCCAGAGTGGCAATATGCGCATGCCATTGCAGTTTTGAATCTAAGGTGACACCTAAAAACACTGTTCTATCTACAAATTCAATTTCATCAGACTTTAATTTGATCTTAGAATTGTTTGCCTGCTTGACATTAGGCATAGTGAATTTGATACACTTTGTTTTCTTGGAATTTAAAAGCAAATTATTTGCTGTAAACCAGTTCACAACAGTACCTAGTGCCTCATTAATACCGTCAAAGTTTTTGTCTTTGCGGCCTACCTTGAAGATAAGCGACGTATCATCTGCGAATAGCACTATATCATGTTTATCTTTTACAAGGTTTGGTAAATCATTAATATAAACTAGAAACAGAAATGGGCCCAGAATTGATCCTTGAGGAACTCCAAGAGCAACCGTTGTCCCTGCAGATTGAGTCCCGTTGATGACTACCCGTTGAGTTCTCTCCGACAGATACGATGTAACAAGGTCAAGGGAACCGTTTCTTATCCCATAATGGCTTAACTTTCTAATTAAATTCTCGTGATTAACGCAATCGAATGCCTTTGATAGATCACAGAACACTCCAATAGCATCTTGAGCCTCTTCCCAGGCATCAAAAATATGTTTAATTAGTACCACACCGGCATCAGTGGTAGAGCGACCTCTAGTGAACCCGAACTGATTGCTATTGAGTAGTTTATTGCGATTAAAATGGGACATCAGCTGATTAAGAATAAGTTTCTCAAAAACTTTGCTTAATGCCGGTAGTATTGAGATTGGTCTGAAGTTGGTAGGGTCAGTTTTTGATCCTGATTTAAACAACGGGATGATTTTACTGTGTTTCATCAGGTTAGGAAAAACTCCAGTTTCAATACATTTATTGAAAATATCAGCTAAGAAAGGTGCGATTGATTCTACAATGGAATGTAATACTTTTACAGAAAGGCCCCAAAGATCTTCAGTCTTTTTTAAGTTTAATGATTTAAATGCTTTAATTATAATGTGGGGGGTCACGTCAGTAAAGCTAAAGATTTCTGTACATTCTGTTACATTTTCTTTCAATAACGATTCAGCGACATCTGGTGATGAATTCAAAGATTTCGTGGTCTCGACGGGTACATTAGTAAAGAACCGCTCAAAATGATCTGCTACTTCGTGGTCAGAACTAACTAGAGTATCATCGACTCGCAGGCTGAAGTGCGCATCTTTTAACTTACTTTTCCCAGTTTCATTGTTGATAACTTGCCATACAGTTTTAATCTTATCACTAGAGTTCTGGATCTTTTTTGACAAGTAATCGGCTTTAGCAGCGACACACATTAACTTAAAAGATTTTGAGTAGTTCTTAACATACTCTAGAAATTCCGGCCTTTTATCAGTAGTTCTTGAATCATACAAGTCATAGAGTCGGCGCCTCTTCTCGTGAATGTCTGGCGTAGCCCAGTCGCTAAATTTAGTCTTGAACTTGCTTTGAATCTTCTTCAAATTAAAACAGACATCGAATTCCGTTTTGATACAATTAAACAATCGAGTACACAAACGGTCAGGGCTTTCCTGAGTGAGTGGAAGATAACATAATCGTTTCATTATATTACGATTGAATAAATCTAAGCTCTTTTCAGAAATAGGTCTGCACATAGTGTGTCGTGGAACTTTATCAGTTTTCCCGCTGAAGGCGACTTGTTGTCCACAGTGGTCAGAACTTAAGTTGTTTATAATAAATTTACTAATCGCATCCTTGTTACTGAAAATGTTATCTATACATGTAGCGCTGGTTGCTGTAATGCGAGTTGGCTCACAAAACAAGTTCACCAGGTTAAAAGATTTAAAAGTATTCACTAGACTCACACTCATGGGCGATTTCTCAAGTAAGTTAACGTTAAAATCACCGCAAACAATAACGCATTTTGTACTCTTAAAAATACTGCTGAGCACTTCTTCCATCACTGTCTCAAATAGACTGTAATCCGCCGATGGGGGCCTGTATACGCATATAATTATAAATTGGTCTAACTCCACACAAGAGAGTTCTATGTGACGCTCGACAGACATGTCAACAATATCTTTACGCTCTTTACATTTCAAATTATGTTTCACCATAATCAAGGATCCTCCACGCCTACATGACTTTCTAGAGTATGAACTTACTACACTATGATTGCTAAAATTAAACATAAATTCATGATCTTTCAGCCAGTGCTCCGTTATACATAGAATATGAATATTTGAACATTGTATGAACAAATCAATTTCAAGTTCCTTACTAGTAAATCCCTGTATATTTTGATGAACCATATTAATACTAGTGTTACATCTATCAACGGGTTCGGGGCCGGTGGTAACACGCGTTGTCTTATCGGTCAGTTTAAATTACTCGCCGGCACCGACCCCGTTTCGAAGCCCACGCTACTAAAACGTAACACAGGAACCGCCTTAATATTATCAAACGTCGTGCTAGTCACGACGGGGTCTACAATATTATATGCTAACAATTTAGCACACTCACGTAAGTACCTTTTCGGTAGATATGGACGCTTTTCAGTCAAAACTAAATTCTTAACAAATTTGTTCGTATCGAAATACGAAATCGTACAGCTGTATAGAGACAACCTATACAAAATGGAATTTAAATAATGTAAGTTTATATTTTGCGTTGCCGACAAAGTATCCGAAAAAGGCAACGCACATATTATGATTTTACCTATACCTCGCTGGTCTATTTCAGTGAGGGTCTCCGATAGTCTAATAATGTCTCGCTCGGTACAGTCTAAAATATCACCGACGAACACTACCAGCGTAGAGTCGCAGTCGAAGTGGTCAGCGGCGATGCACGAGGCCAGACGATCGACGGAGGCTCCCGGGAGACAGTTGTTGGTCACCCTCTGAGTCAAGCGGCCGGCTAGCAGCGCGCCGAGGCCGACGCCCGCCCGGTCCGAGTACACGACGGTGCGGCGCGGCCGGGCGGGCGCGGGCGCGCGGGCGGCGACAGGCACCGGCGGCGATGCCGGCTCGGCTTGGCTCAGCGACAGCGGCGGCGACTCGACCATCAGGAACGGCGGTTCTTCTCGGCTCGGTGGCTGGTCTACACTGACCGGTAGCGGCGGCGCCGGCTCGGCTCGGCACGGCGGCGGCGGGGCGGGCGCCCCCCGGCGCGGTGTGGCAGCGCCGGCGGCGGCGCGGTGGAGCACGAGGGAGGCGGGCGCGGGGGCGGCGGGCACGCGGGCGGCCGGCGAGTGGTCGCGGCTCGGCCCGGGGCAGCGCCCCGGCACCCGGGGCGACTCGAAGTGTAGTGGGACGCCGCTCCCCGGCTCTAGAACATTATTCATAAAGGCTATGTATTCGTGCAAAGTTTTGCTTGAAAGGTCATGCTTGCTAGTGATATCTTTTAGTTTTGACTGCAGCATGATGACCTCATCGGAGCGATTTTTCAGCTCTATTACTGCCTGGTCTAATTGTTGCTGACAGTTAAGAAGCTGGTCGCTCAGTGACACATGGCTGTACTTAGACAAAACTGCTTTGAAAATTGTCTTGTGACGTTGCAATAAAAGTTTAGATTTTTTAATAAATCTATTCAATTTTAAATATTTTTTTACTTTGTTTGAGCCTCTTACTATGACTCTGTGATCAGAATTACTCTCTACATACACAGAGTTGGTTAAATCTATTGTTTCCACTATGGGGGCGCTTACTAAACTATCATGCATCATGTCTACTTCACAAGTACTAAATTCGGCAAAGATACTTAAATTGTTTTCACCCAACTCCGAGCAATACTTGCAAATAGTGGTCTGCTTTGCCTGAAGTTCTTCCAGTTGTTGCTCCAGATCTCGAATACGCCGCAAAGCTTGCTCATGTATCTCCTGGCACTGCTGGAACCGGTCCACGGAGAGTTGAAGTTCTGTCCGCTGGCTTAGCATGTCTTCATACTGCAGGTCTTGTTCAGCGAGCTGGGTTTTGAGGGTAGTGTTCATCCTGACAACCCTCATGACCTCCTCCTCACTGTCATCCCGTTCCTGCAGGAGCTTTTCATTAAGCTCTGTGGCCGCTTTGAGTTCTTTTTTAGTTTGTTGCAGTTTGCTAATTAAAGCATCTCTGCGTGTAACTGGTTTAGTGATTTGGGCTGAAAACATATTGAAAATGTAAATACCTGGGTCAAAACTTTATACCAAGGGCTTATATACTCTTACAAGCAAGATATATATAGACCTTATGGTAATAATTGTAACAACTAATAATGTTGACTAAACCATTAATTTAACTGGACTATAAGCAAACTAAGCGCAGTAAGATACACTTATACTCTTTAAAATATGTATTATGCACTAATTTGGACTAGTTCTGCTTTGGTTAACAGTGAAAGCATTTATTTTTGACTAGTAATGGAATATACAAGATTTTCTAGAATTGTAACCTACAAAAGTGACACATTATTTTTATTATTGTGACCAATTATTCACTTAGACCAAACTTAAGGTAATAATAATGTAGAAACAATACTTCCCTGCTTTCAAAATCCGTTGTAATGCACCTTACACTCGGTAAACTTTTTTCATTTCAAAATTTCAACGGTGACGATCTGTCAAATATTATTTTGTAGATTTGTGACCTTTATCGTTAATTTAATTCCCCGATAACATTCTCACAACTAAATTATTCACTCTAGATCACTTTAATGAACAATACAAGACCAATTTTGGATAATTTACATTAATTTTACAATTAATGTAAATTATAAAGAGATAAAAATAAAGATATGGTAACTCAGTAGACAATTCAGAATCATACAAACTCACAGACAGTAACTCTGTAGATAATTCACTATTCATCATACAAAGCTGCGGACAGTAAATCAGTAGACACTTTTACCCAATTTACACATGTTTTGAAAACTAAAATATTGTTCACAATACTTGGCAAAGATCATTTGACAATCTGATACTGATTACTGATTGCCTTCTTCCTCAGGCAGTGCCTGCTTGCCTTTGGCATAGGCCTCCCCCAGAGTTCTCCCAATAGTTCTAACTATGGCTTTCCTCCTCCATATCGCTCCAGCAATATCTTTAAATTCATCCTCTCATCTTTTTTTACTGTCTTTTTTCTCTTTCCATCTCTTGGATACCATGTTGTAACTGATAATCTAGTAACTGTTAAATCTTCGCTGGTTTGTAGATGGTAAATAAATAAGCGGACTGTAAATTTAAGAGCTGGTGTAATCCGAAATAGAGAAATGTGAGTGTAACAGTCACTGGGAATCTTCGAACAATGCTTAACTACATAATCAAAAACAAAAATAAGCAATGATATTGTATGTTTGTTCAAATCCAGTATGGTGCTACTTTAACCCGGCATGACACACGGGTAAATATGTTTTTTACTTCTTGAATTCACCTGGAGCGCTGCTGGGGGCAGCGATGGTGTGTCCGCGGCGTACAGGAGGCGCGCGAGTTGCCGGTTTTGGCGCCGCCGCCGAGGACTGCTCTGAACCCATACTGAAAACATATTTATTTACATCAGATGATGTTGCAAATAAAAGATTTAATATAAATAAAAGTTTAGATATGATTTCACATGTTGGACTGGAGGATACTGGCTATTGGAGTCTAGACCAGACCAGATAACGAGGTGCTGCCACCGTTGGCCTGAATATGAGAAATTCGTCTAATATCTACACATCCACACAGCCACCCACTCTCAGCAATGTCAATATCTACCTCAATTCCCCCAAATGATTACTTGATTACCCCTTGGCTGCAATGATCGATAAATATTTCCCACTTTATCACTACGACACACTAGCACTTTGCGTAAATAATGTGTAACAAAACTTAGATTTTTATCTAGTTTTTGTGGGATCAACAAATAAAAAGAAACTAATTACTGTACGTGCCTGGTTCTCAGTCAAAGCACGGGGCAAACACAGCTCACAGAAGAATATATTTTTGCCTAGTGTAATGTAATTATTTTCATATCAATATTAAAGAGTTAAATCACATAAAATATTTTATAAATTGCATTTTCGGATAAGAATATAATTTGACAAGTGACAACATCAATTGACATCAATACTATTGTAGATAATGTCCAAATCGGACCCTATAACGTACAATTAATTATTTTTCGTGAATGGTATTGTCTTAAACTAAAATATAAATTGTATAAATCAGCTGTGTATCTAGTGAAAATAACTATCTGCTATGATGCAGTGCAATCTGGTCATCATATTTAATATTGTTTTCACATTTTCGTGCGCTCTGTGTCGTACAGTCATCCAATTCGGACGCCACTTTTTCGCGTTTCCTAATTTTACTCATGTAGACAAGAGAGAGAGAGAGAAGGATATTTTGTTATATAATAAAACGCAAAATATTGACACGTTGACGTCAAACGTCACAGCTGTTCTAGTAGCTGCAAACTTCTCTAATATTTAGTCAAGTTTTCTTTTTGTATTTACAAATTTAGATCTTACTTTTGTCGAAATAAGGACTGCAATAATATCACTATTTAATGTAGTCAAACTAAAAATAAGTACATAACTAACTAGTTTCGCAATTGATCTAATGTTATCGTCTTGAAAATCCTGTTGTGGTGTTTTGCCATATTCTCTCCCAAGTTATGAAATAAAGACCAACTATTAGATAAAAATGGTAGACGAAGGCACACGGAAGACTCTGAGCAGCATCCCGCTCCTGCAAACTAAAGCTGGGCCCAGGGATAAAGAACTGTGGGTGACACGATTGAAGGAGGAATACCAGGCACTCATCAAGGTATTTGTAGAAAACATTGTCTTTTATAGCTGGTTCTATGCTTTTTTAGGTGTTAGGGTTTGGTGGAACATCCAGTTTTTTTTAAGAAAAGGAAAGTTACATTTTATACTTTCTATAAATCTCCAAACTGGGACGTTTGATGGCGAGATACAATATTTCGCTATAAAATAATACAATACAATCGTTTATTGGTAAAAAATAAATATTACATGTAAATCTTAAATTATGGATCTCATTAAATAATCTAATTGCTGTAATTCTCCATATATCGGGCTTGCTTGGGGGATGGAATGTATGTTAGCTTATTTTACTTATTTAGTTAATTTAACATTCACTTTGGAAGGACTTCAGAATATGCAACATCAAATATAGCATTCTTTTTTTTTTATAAACAGTACTCACTATTAGAAAGAGGACATATGGTTTACAAGAAAAAAAATGTATGGTTGAAAGTTTCTATACCTACTAAAATTGGTAATGAATACCATGCCATATTTTTTCTCTTATATTATCAATTTACCAACATTACGGGTTAATTCTGCATATGGAGAGATAAAAAGATTTTTTTTTTTAATTTATTGAAAGGGCATATTTTTAGTACAAATATGAGTAATTTTTGTTCAGTGTAAAAAATAATAACTGAAATTATACTAAACATAAATTGTGGAACAACAAAAGTAAGAAAAAGCAAAAAACACAAAACAATATAATGCATAGTTTTCTGTTTTAGAAAATAAGTATTTGAAGACACTATGACGGTGTGTGGCAACACCGCCAAGCGTAGACGTCAAATTTCACACAGCTGATTAATTAAATAAAATAAATGTTAATAATGAATAACTAGTATTCTAGTTAAGTTAAAAAGTGTTTATTAGTAGCAAGTATAGTGTTAGTTATAAAATTCATCGAAAGAGACAGTGCAAAAGAGAAGAAAGAAGATCTCTAGAATTGCCAAACGTCATCGTAACGGAACATCGTTTGAAGCTTCAACGATAAACCTGGGGAGTAATTGTGTTCAATATAATTATAAATAAGTCAGTAGTGTAACTTTTATTACATTTAAATAACGTCTACTTGAATACTTCCCAAGTAAATAAATATTTACAAGCATAACCTCACTCGGAAATGAAATTGCACCCGGTCAGCTGAGTCATAACTTTTGTACTTGTTGTGTTTCACTCTGCCTAATAGTCATTTTATAAATCCTTTAACGACTCATTTCTCCATTCCATATTCATACTTACATTCTACCATCACACTAAACTGTTCACTCCTGCTATCTCTCTCTCTCTTTACTGGTCTTTCTCTGCTTGGTGTTTAGTCGCGTTGCCGTCTCATTTCAGGTGCTGTGGAGAGCTGTGTGTCAAGCTAGTTCACCATGTCTAGCTCATTTATGACACGCAAGGCCACAGTACGTGAACTGGAACATAAACTCAATGCAACACTCAAAGAACTAAAGCAGTCTAAAACTCTATGTGACCAGCTACTGCGGGAACGCGATGAAAGCGAAGAGGAGGTTAACAAGATTATTCAAAAAAATACAGAACTCAAACGTGATCTAGCCAACCTGGATGCTTTGCATAGGGATAGTGTGACACAGCGTGACCATCTGCTGGTCAAATTGAACAGTGTTCAGGAGTGCTGTGACATCCATGAGCGGACACTGCAACGTGTGGATGACCTGGAATATGAGCTTTCCGATGCCCACAAGGTGGTCCGTAGATTGCAAGAGGAAGCACAGTGCCAGCAACTCAACACCACCCGGCGGCTCTTTGATGAACTTGTGACACCAAACACTTATGCAGAGTGTCATAGCAATTTTGGACCTTCTAGTGTGATTGATTTGACAGAGGACTCCCTTTGTAGTAAACAAGTTAACTTTCTAAGTCACAGGAAATACAAAAAGTATATTAAGCTAAATAGATTTATAAGAAAATCAAAACGACTGTACAGACAGCATATTAATATTCATAAAATTACTACTTTGAGAAAAAATCATGTCAGTGTTCTGAAAGAATTAAATTCTTGTAATGAGCAATTATGCTACAGTAGAACCATTTATGAAACTGACACTGAGAAACTGCAAGCCGAACTGAACATATTAGAAAATTCTTTGAGAGATTTAAGTAATAAATATGTAATATCCCAGAAGCAAATCAGTGAACATATTCTGGCAGCGGATGAACTTCTGGAGCTGTGCCACCACAACGAGGAATGTTTGGAAGCACTGCTTACCAAGCAGTCTTCGTATGAATGTGAGTGTGGGCTCCGGCAGGCTCATCCTATGCCCGGACATGCAGTATACTCATCAGTGCCGGACAGCAGCTTGTCGGTGTCACCGGAAACTATAACTCCAGCCTCTAATAATGTGAGTAGAACCCTTGTTTTCTCAGATAGGATAGGGCGAGGATTGGGCAAAATTCTATGTAATAATATTCTCAACAGCTGTGTTATAAATCATTGTATGCCCGATGCCTCATTTCTAAAAATTATAGATAACATCAAACATACCCATATAGATGAACAAACAACAATTGTATTAATGTTGGGTGATGGTTCAAATATTAGGTACTCTGAGATGAAGGCTGAGTTTGACTGCCTGTCTAAGCTAGGTGCTAAAAATGTTATTATAGGCGCATTACCCTATTCTGCTTCTCCATGCAGTGCTAACAGTCATGCGTGTAATCTTAATAAGCTTATATATAAGCTGACGTGCCGTCATAGTGACGTTATATTTTTTGACACTAATAATGCTATTAGTGATTACCGTATTACAACTGACAGACTTGCTAAATCTTTAGCATCTTTTATTAATTCCGTTTTCGGAAATCAAAGCTCCCTCTCCACCTTGGATAGGACGACATCTCCAACTGCGGATTTGTCTTTAAACTGACTGTTAGGACAACAGAGAAGCACAATAGTGTAACTTTATTACACCAAAATATTAATCGCTTCACTGGCAAAATACTAGATTTAGAATTATTTACGGAAGAGTTTAATGTAGATGTAGTCTGCTTAACAGAAACTTGGTTAAAGAATCACATGATGAAATTCAATGTAAATAATTACGTATTGGCCAGCGCGTTCAACAGAACTACAGCAGAGGGTGGTGGATCTATTATTTTAGTGAAAAATGGTTTGACTTTTAAGGAACGTAGAGACGTCTCAGGCTGTTCTGTTGATCGTGTTTGCGAGATTGCTTGTGCAGAGATGGATCAGTATCTGATAATTTGCATTTATAAACCACCATCAGGTGATTTAACATCTTTTATGGAAATTATGGAGGATGTACTCAGGAAAGCAACAAGTGGTAAAAAGTCAGTAGTGGTCTGCGGCGACTTTAATATCGATATTTTATCACAATCAGCTGAAAAAGATAAGTACATTACTCTTTTGAAATCTTTCAATTTTGACTACTTGTTTGAAGTACCTACCAGAGTTACTCCGACCTCGGCCACTTGTATAGATAATATTTGGTTAAACAGTTCTCATATAGACAGTAGCATAGTGAATGGAGTTCGTTCGGATCATAAAGCTCAGATGGTCAGGCTACCTTGCGAAGTAAAACATCCAGATCGCGTTATAGAAATAAGACCGCTGAGTAGAAGTAGACTAGAATTACTAAAGTCTAATCTACTAGTCGCCATGCCGAACACCCAGGTAGAATCAAATGATCCGAATGATCAATTCAAAATGCTTCTGAATACAGTGTGCAACGAATTTAATAAGACTTGTAGTAAAAAGCGTATTAAGATAAATAATAAAATGAGATTTAATGAGTGGGCAACTACCGGAATTCGGAAAAGTAGAGATAACTTATACCAACTTTATGAAAGGAGATCTTGCACCACTGACGAATGTTTCCATCAGTATGTTAGGGATTATTCCAAATTGTTTAAAACAGTGTGCACAAAAGCAAAAGCAATGCACTTGAATAATAAAATTAAGTCCTCAGATAATAAAGCCAAGACAGTCTGGAAAATAATAAACACAGAGACTGGGAAGAGAAATAATAGAGAGTTCACAATTTCTTTGAAAGTAAAGGATAATTTAATAACTGATGCAGTAAAAGTAGCTGATGAATTTAATAATTTCTTTTCTAAAATTCCTATAGTCACTACTCAAAGTTTAGCATCATCTACCACAAAAGCTGAATCCCTTCTGAATGACAACGTAAAATTAGAATCACTAACTAATTTCAAATTTCATCATGTTTCTCCTCTAGATGTACTGAAGTCCTTTGAAATGTTAAAAATAAAGAGCACTGAGGACTTATGGGGCGTGTCAGTCAAGGTACTGGAATCTATTCTGGAGGTCGTTGCACCAACTCTAGCTCTTATTTTTAATAACTGTATAGACTATGGCATTTTTCCAGACTTAATGAAATGTAGTAAAGTAGTTCCAATTTTCAAATCAGGTCATAGAGATAATCCTTCTGATTATCGTCCAGTTTCTATCCTACCTGCGTTTAGCAAAATATTCGAAAAAATAATGCTTACGCAATTGGTTTCTCACTTTAATTCTCACAATATTTTGCACGCACAGCAGTTCGGCTTCACGAAGGGTAGGTCAACTACTGATGCAGGTGCAAGTTTATTAAAATTTATTTTGCAGTCTTGGGAAGAGTCGCACGACGCCATCGGAGTGTTCTGTGACCTTTCCAAGGCTTTTGATTGTGTAGATCATGGTACTTTAATTTGTAAACTTAAGTTTTATGGCATCAGAGGGCACGCATTAGATCTCATGAAGTCATACTTAACACAGAGAAATCAAAAGGTAGCGATAAATAAAGCCATTTCGTCAGAGACAGTGGTAGAGATGGGAGTACCTCAGGGGTCTATTCTAGGTCCGTTCCTGTTCCTTGTTTATGTAAATGATCTGCCATATATGGTAAGCCGAAGATCAGGCATTGTAATGTTCGCAGACGACACCTCATTACTGTTCAAGGTAAATAGGAGAGATACTGAACTCATTGAACCAAATAATACCCTCTCCATGATATCTGACTGGTTTGCTGCCAATAACTTAGTATTGAACCCGAAAAAAACGAAATGTATTAAATTCTCTCTTGCGAACTCATCAAACAGAAACTTATATACAAATATTAGACTTAATGGTCAAACATTAGAATTTGTTACTTCTACTGTATTCTTAGGTATTACATTGGACTCAAAATTGCAGTGGGGTTCCCATATAACAGCGATAGGAAGTAGGTTGAGCTCTGCTGCATTTGCAGTCAGGAGAATAAGGCAGCTTACCAATGTGGCAACGGCGCGGTTAGTTTACTTTGCTTATTTTAATAGTATAATTACTTATGGTCTTATCTTATGGGGATCAGCTGCAGATATTGAAACTGTTTTTATTTTGCAAAAAAGGGCTATCCGAGCAATTTATAACTTGGGGTCACGTGAGTCATTAAGAGAATTTTTCAAAGAAATAGATATTCTAACCCTGCCGTCCCTATATATATTTGAAATAATAATGTATGTTAGGAAGAATTTGGGCAATTTTCCAACGAACGCTGATAAACCAATAGCCACGAGAAATACTGGGAAACTGAAAGTAACCTTCTATAGACTAGTAAAGGCGAAAAAGTCGTTCTTGGGAAATTGTATCAAATTCTACAATAAAATTCCTAAACACATTACTGAACTTAGTAATTCTAAATTCAAATCTGTAGTAAAACAAACACTTATTTCAAAAGCATATTATAAGATAAACGATTACATCATGGATAGGGATGTTTGGCAGTGATAGCGTCCTGCACGGGTAATCTATCGCGAAAATATGTTTTCTACTGTAGCATTGTTATTTCAGTTATTTTGTAGTAGCTGACACTGTAATTTATATTTAACTATACAATGTATATTGTTTTGAAAAAATGACACCTCGCCGAGTTTCTTACGCCGGTTCTTCTCGTGGCAGAGGTTTATTTTTCCGAACCGGTGGTAGTTTATTGACGTTCATAGGTGCATGTAATATGCCTAATTTGAAGAATAAACTACTTTTACTTTTACTTTTTTTACTAATAAAATATCAATAGGCACAATTGACTTCTAGCTCAATAAGGCTTGTGTTTACTTTAGGCCTAAGTCATATACTTAGGCCTAAAGTAATAAGAAGTTTTAAATAGAAAACTCCCGTGAGTTTGAGACATATTAAATATAATGAAATGGGTCACTTAAATCTTTAAGGTCGAATATCGCTCGACATGTTTCAGACCAGTTTGCGGTTTTAGCACTGCATGCCCGTACCCTGTCTGCTCGGCTGGACTCCTTATATTTTACGGCCATGATAATGCCCGACCCAGTAATCCGCGTCCAATGTATGGATTACTGGGCTGTACATTATTCGGCCGAGCATAATCACTTTGAGCAAACTTGGTTTGGGGCAATATTTGGAATCCACTTTTGTTCGGGCCGATAATGCTCGGCCCAGTAATCCACGTCCAAAAAAGTGGACGCCGATTACTGGGCTGTACATTCCTGGGTCGCGCAATATCATTCTGAACAAATTTGGTCCGGGGCAAGAATTGGAAGCCACTTTTGTTCGGGCCTATAATGCCCGACCCTGTAATTTGCGTCCATCCATAGACAATATAAACTTAAAGGGGTAGTTAGAAACTAAGCGAGACGCCTGAGCCGCGGTTCGCGGGATCCTATTTCTGGCCGGTTTGCCCTTCGGGCATCTGAAGCTACCTAACGAACCTAACCGACCTACTTATTGACTTATTGTTAGATTCATCCTAGTAACTATTTGTTATCTTTTGAAGTCATTGTATTTTTATTAAAATGTTTTGAGACACTAAGTTGAAAATATATATTGTTTTGTTATCTTTGGAAAGTGGACGCCAATTACTAGGCTGGACATTACCGACTGTGCATTATAGGTCTGAGCAATCTTGGTCCGGGGCGACAATCGGAAGCCACTTTTGTTCGGGTTGATAATGCTCGGCCCGAGAATCCGCGTCCAAAAAAGTGAATGCGCATTCTCGGATGGACATTATTTGGTCGTGCATTCCTGGTTCCCCTCGGCTGCTCAGCCGGGCGGAGGCGGCGGCGGCGAGAATCTACTCTCGTTTTCTTCACAATTGTTCAATGCCGAGCTACACACAACACTGACAACGTCACATGCTAAAGTCTCGTCCACACTCTTAACAGACGTAGTATTCTATTCAACCCTGTTTTCCAGCTGGGTGGTACATACAGCTGGGTGGGTGGTATCACGATTAAAATTCGGTTTGATTTTTAATCGTGTTGTGTGTAGCTGTTGTATAATTGTTTGGCACGCTCTGCGGCTTGAACGGCTCAATGGATTTTAGCTTGAGAGGTGTCTTTAGATTTGTATTTACTGTGAGAGTGACACTGGGTATATCAAAATAATTATTTTAAAAAATGGCGGATTTTTGGCGCGAAATTCAAATGTTTGGCACGCTCTGCAGCCAGAACGGCTCGATGGATTTTAGGTTCAAAGGTGGCGTTAGATTCGTATTAATTGTGTGTGTGTGTGTGTGTGTGTGTGTGTGTGTAAATGATGGTAGTTTATCGGTATGGAACTCCAAAAAGCAGTGGAGTTTTTTAAACGTTCTTTTAATTTCTCTTGTTTGTATGCTGATTTCTGTCCACGTTTTGTTGTTTACTGTCACGAATAAATTCTTATTCTATTCTATTCTAATTCTGTTCCAGTACGTAGAGAACAACAAAGCCGCGGACAACGACTGGTTCCGACTGGAGTCGGACAAGACCGGGACACGGTGGTTCGGCAAGTGCTGGTACATGCACAACTTGCTCAAGTACGAGTTTGACCTCGAGTTTGATGTGAGTACAAGCTGGTTCATAAATAAAAAGCGGCCAAGTGCGTGTCGGGCCACGCACAATGAAGGATTCCGTACTGACTACTGTTGGCACCACTGCCAACTTTGAATAGCGTTAGGTTGGCATCCCTGACTTTTAACTCCATTGTAATAGGATGTTTATCTTAGTATGTTGATGGTTATATTGGTTATATTATGTTGATCTTATCGAGCGACATGATCACCTATACAATCACAACCTTTTTAAAGGTTTTTTGCAACATAATGGCCTTGAATTACTCTCTTATATCTAAAATAATCAACTACCTACATTTGATACAAATTACAAACTAGTGAAAAAACGTTCGTAATGATAATTTTGGGATGGAGTTAAGTGGAATATTTTTTTTATAACTCTTATTAAAATGAAAAATGGTGGTTATTACGTATAATATAATTTCAAAAACTTTTATAGTTCATGATATTGCCAATTAATACAAAAACCGACCAATTGCGAGTCGAACTCGCGCTTGAAGGGTTCCGTACCATCTATAAAAATGGCAAAAAATCTCGTTTGTTATATGGGAGCCCCCTTAAATATTTATTTTATTCAGTTGTTTTTAGTATTTCTTGTTATAGTGGCAACAGAAATACATCATCTGAGAAAATTTCAACTGTCTAACTATCACGGTTCATGAAATTCAGCCTGGTGACAGACGGACATACAGACAGACGGGCGGAAGGCGGAGTCTTAGTAATAAGGTCCCATTTTACTACGATTCATCAAAGGAATACTTGATAGACGAAGAATTGTAATTGTTTACGCATGTTCCATCTTGACTCAAAATATTTGTATGCCTGATTAATATAAATAACTGTAAAACCTATAAATCGAAATAAAAATCAATCTAACCGGGCAGAATTTGAACCCACGATTCAAATTCCGCCCGGTTAGATTGATTTTTATTTCGATTTATAGGTTTTACAGTTATTTATCGGGGTGATAAATTTTTCATTCTGGTTGGAAATCGCTGTTAATAATGTTGGTCATAAGCATAGGAATGACAAACGTAGTCAAAACTATTTTACATTTTTTTCTTAATAATTTTTAACCAAATTTGGAACATTGACTTCGGCCAAAAATGGTATGTGATTACTATGAACCGCACGCACTTGGCCGGTTTATTTTACTAATCATAATGTAGTTATGTCTATGTCTAATAAAAAAACATCTTACTTTCAATTCAACCATAGTGAAATCTATGCAAGTATGCAGGTTGAGGATATTTTTCTAAATTTCAGATCCCAATAACGTACCCAACGACAGCCCCCGAGTTAGCACTTCCGGGTCTCGATGGCAAAACCGCCAAAATGTACCGAGGCGGCAAGATCTGCCTCACAGACCACTTCAAGCCGCTCTGGGCGCGCAATGTGCCGCGGTTCGGTATCGCACACGCCATGGCGCTAGGGGTGAGTAACTACTAACTACTTAAAGCAGGCGTTCTTATTAATATTCACCTCACTGAGTATCCAACCTAATCAATGTCTATGTCACCGAGTTCCCGCTCTAATTAATATCCATCTCCCCGTGTACCCGTTAAATCAATGTCCATCTCACCGAGTTTTCGCCTTGATTAATATTCATCTTACCGAGTTCCCGCTCTAATTAATATGCATCTCACCGAGTACCCGCTCTAATTAATATTCATCTCACCGAGTACCCGCTCTAATTAATATTCATCTCACCGAGTACCCGCTCTAATTAATATCCATCTCACCGAGCACCCGTTCTAATTAATATCCATCTCACCGAGTACCCTATCAAATTCAAAGTCAAAGTCAAAATATTCTTTATTCAAATAGGCCTAGCATCGAGCACTTTCGAATCGTCAGTTATAACATGTATTAACATATATATTAATTAATTATTTAGAGCAATTTATTGATGCTATTATTATTCTTTATTTATTTATAATTGTTCTCTTGTGGACTTACAGTTGCCCAAAGTGTCCACAAGACAGATATTATACAAAGGTTTCCTAGGGACTAAACGCTAATTACTACACTTATAATTATTATATTTTTTATATTACTTACAAATTTTATTTGTATAAATTATTCACTAAAGGTTTACATCCTTATAAAACAACACAAAAATAAATGATTACTATAAATAACTTAAACTACTTATAACTACCGATTTATAGATAAAAAATGGGCTCAAGCTCGGAACCCGGCGGTAGGGTACCCAGAAGGCTGGCGGCATTGCCTCGCTGAACTGCAATGCCGATGCGCTGAGCGAGGTACAATCCTGCCCTCTGGTCACCCGTTGCGTCAATAAGACGCTTAGACAGCTCCTTGTATATGGAGTGTGCTCCGGGTCCCCATGGCCCCAGCGTTTCCACCCCAAACGGCTCAAACATATAACCAGGATCAATGGCCGCATATTTGCGCCGTTTGAGGTGCTCAGCCGCATCAGCAGCAGCTCCAGCCCTGCTTGAAGTCCCTGGAAGATGAGTCGGCGCTAAGGTATCCACACAAGTGGCGTCCCATACTAGCGGCCGACCCAACTTCCAGGGGACAAGGGTCATACCGTCCGGCCTTTTCCCGTCATCACGGGCGAGCCCTGTCGGCTCCAGGATCGCAGGCGTACCGGCACTGGCAAGGGCTCTGCGCAGGATGTCGTTAATGCTGGCATGTCTCGAAATAAATATTGTATTGTTGTAGACATGTCAAAGTAAGAAATTATTTTGTAGTAAAATTCACAATAGGATCGTCAAAACAAATAATAATAATAAAACATATATAAAAAATAGAAATCTAGACAGTTTCTAGAATCAAATCAAAATATAAAAAAAAAAGATAATATTAATATCTAATGCCATAATGATTAATTCATTAATATTTCAGTCACAATTAATCCCACGGTGTTTTATCATTCATGTAGTTATGTGTGCTATAATATGCTTTCGATATGAGTTGACGCTTTACATAATTTTTAAATTTATTAATAGACAATTCAGTTACGTTTCTTGGAAGCTTATTATAAAACTTCACACCATTACCCATGAATGATTTTCTAATTTTCTGGAGGCGAGTGGTGGGCACCGCGAGTTTGTGTTTATTTCGAGTATTAATTAATATTATGTATGTCACAGTTCTTCCTGAAATTTACAATGTTTTTATGTACATACACAATATTATCATAGATGTATTGACAATGCAATGTCATTACATTAATGTTCTTGAACTTATCTCTAAGTGAGTCTCTATGGTTCATTTTATATATTGCTCGAATAGCCCTCTTCTGCAGAACAAAAATTTTATTAATATCTGAAGCACTGCCCCATAGTAAAATACCATACGACATAATACTGTGGAAGTAACTAAAATATACTAATCGAGCTGTCTTCACGTCTGTCAGTTGGCGGATCTTGCTCACGGCAAAAGCTGCAGAACTCCGTCTATTCGAGAGATTAGCAATATGGGGACCCCATTGGAGTTTGGAATCTAATGTTAATCCAAGAAAAACTGTACTATCCACTAGTTCCAATTCCTCATCTTTCACAATGACACTTGTTTGATTGTGCTTAACGTTAGTCGTGACAAACTTGATACATTTGGTCTTTTTCTCATTTAACAATAAATTGTTGGCATTGAACCAATTAACTACTTTAGAAATAGCATTGTTTATATCATTATTAGCTTGTTGCTGTCGTTTGACTTTGAATATAAGAGAGGTATCGTCTGCAAACAATACTATATCATGGTGGGTCTTTACGAGGTATGGCAAGTCATTTATGTAGATAAGGAATATGAAGGTTAATATCCATCTCACCGAGTTTCCACTCTTATTAATATGCATCTCACCCAGTAACCGCTCTTATTAATATCCATCTCACCGACTACCCGCTCCAATCAATGTCCATCTCACCGAATACCCGCTCTGATTAATATCCATCTCACCGAGCACCCGCTATAATTAATGGTTATCAAAATCAAAATCAATCAAAATCAAATATTTATTCTGCAAATAGGCCACAAGGGCACTTTTACATGTCAAAGCGTTAATTTATACAATTTAAAAAACTGACAATCTTACTTAAGACGGCGCAGTACGATCGGTGTGGATCGGTTCTCCATACAAACGTATTTAGGCTCTCATTTTAAAACGCCATGCTAGAATAACATGAAACTTTGTATACACAATGGGATCCGGCATACCTAGGTCCGAAATTAGTTTCTGTTGCTAGAAATTGAAAAAGAAAAAAAAATACAGCGGTTTTTTGAGTTTTTTACGGCTTGTATGAAAACCTTAATAATCGCTGTATTTTTTCGCCATTATAATTTCAAGCAACAGAAACTAATTTCCGCCCTAGACAAGCTGGATCCCATTGTGTATACAAAGTTTCATGTTATTCTAGCATGGCGTTTTAAAATGAGAGCATAAATACGTTTGTATGGAGAACCAAACGTACTGCGCCCTCTTAATAATAATGACTAAAAAATATACTAATTAAGAATTCAATGAAAATAAAAAATATACTGATTAATAATTTACAAATATTAAGGACGTATTGAATACGATCTGTGTCCGAATAAACAAAAAGTATATAAAACTAATTTAATATCTCAGAGATGTATATGGTCTCTGAGCCTCCAAATACGATTAATAACAATTATTTTAAAACAAATATCTCACCGAGAACCCGCTCTAATTAATATTCATCTCTCCTAGTATCCGCCCTAATCGATATCCATGTCACCGAGGATCTGCCTCAATATACATAAGGTCTCGTGTCTGCCTGGTGGTAAGCAGACATCGTAGCTTATGGACACTTGCGACTTCACAAGTGCGTTGTAGAAACAAATGCGCATGCAAACAAACACATCAAACCACCACCAATAATGTCAAAATCTCTCCGAGGCATCATCAGGAGATGCTAGCAGGCTGGCAAGAGATGTTTGCGCCACGTCCACTGAGCAAATGAGCCCACTAGAACCGTCAGCCGTAATAACATTAAGTGAATTCAAAATTACGCATGCAAGTAGTCGTCTCTACGAACGTTCTAGTAGCGAAGAGTCTCGCCCAACGTCTCAACACTCGTTAGATGGCTGGGTCAAGTGTCAGATACAGAAGGCGGTACTCCTGGATACGGTACGGATAGTCCGGAAGTTCCTCTCTCTGTCGCCCGACTCCACCGGTAGCTTAGGCTCGCCTCGCTGCCGGCTACAGTTTCATGAAGCGAAAGAATAAGTTGTATGTTCAGGATAGTAGCAAATGGAAATCCGTGATTTCTGCCTACCCCTCTGGGAAACACGCGTGATTATATGTATGTATAAGTATGTAAAAATGCGCAAGACGATATATTTCAGTATCACTAATAGACCTACACGTTCTTCAGCGGAAGAGCAATAATAATATTTTTCTAGAGATTTATTGTGGTAGTATTTTTGACGTGTGCTATTGTTGCAGCTGGGCCCGTGGCTGGCGGTTGAAATACCCGAGCTGATTGAGAAGGGAGTTATCTCGTACCAAGAGAAGGGAGACGCTAAGTGACCGGATACCTGACTTTTAATAAACTATCATATTTTTCTATTTTGCATGTTTTATTACGAGATTCTAAATCCAAATACATTCTAATAACGCTCCAGCAGAAAAAAAATCTATATTTGTATAATAATAATAATAATCGTATAGCATTTATTTTTGGAACCGAGAGATCTTCGAGAATACAGTACTGTTGCCAGTTCTATCTTTGTATGAAAGTTCAACATAAAGTATAAGTAATCGTTTTTTAACACCCGACGAAAAAAGAGGGGTATTATAAGTTTGACCGCTATGTGCGTGTGTCAGTCTGCCTGTGGCACCGTAGCTTTTAAACGAGTGAACCGATTTTGATTTGAAAGCAGGTTTTATAGCAATGGTTCTTAGACATGTATCAAATGGGTTCAGCTGTTTTTGAGATGTTTAACTTTGAAATAAAAATGTCGGGTGTTTTTCGGGGTACTTTTGTAAGTTGGTTAGGTATTTGCTCTATGTGACGCGACAGTGCCAAAGAAGCGTACGGCTACGGCCTGTCTGATGGTAAGTAGACACAGAAGCCTGGCTACTGTGCTTTACCGTGGTCCTCCACGTCCACGGCACGATTTGCCGGCACGATAAAACAAGTGCCCTAAAATGAATGAAATTGTATGCAGATGCTTTTATTATCCCGTGGACGTTAACGGCATGTGGTGGACGTCTACGATATTTTTTTTATGCCAGACTGACCAGCGATTGGCCTTAGTCTCACCTGATGGAAAGTGATGAAAAGGCCTAAGATGTTGCTCACTGATATGCCGTAGACTCACTGTCTTCCCAGCGATATCGTCACTATAAATGCTCGTGTTGTGCGTAACGATACGAAATTGCAGCTGTGTGTGTGCTATCACTGTCAATGGCAGCGTTTGCCGCATTTTCAGTTTACTCTCCATTTTTTACCCCACTGCCCAAAAAAAGGAGAGTATTTGGCACAGTAATTGGCTTGGATAACGCAAATATTAAACAGTTTAATATACTTTAAAATGACATTTATGTATGATGTGTGATAAAAAAATACTTGTTGTCACGGTAAAATCCGCATACTATCCACTCACCTGCTTTTGGCAACTTTGTTTGCCAGGCATCACCCTTATTACAAGGTAATAGAGTTCAACTCAAACAATATAGGGGAAAAAGTATGGGAAAAAGGTTTGCTAAATTTTTACAGGTGATTTAGGTATACCACAGGTGGTGAGAACCCAGTAAACAGTTTGTCAAAAGACCCGAAAGGTAAAGGAGCACAACCAGTGAATTTTACTCCTGAGCAGCTGAGCGCCTTTAACCAATGTAAAAACACTTGCGGAAGCTATACTCTTCTCGTGCATTCGGATCCTAAGGACGAGTTATCTATTATTACCGACGCATCAAATGCAGCAATTGGCTCAGTCAACAACGCAATGTCTCACATGGGAATCCTCGGTTTATTTAAAAAAAGTTAGTCTTCACCAAGGGTAGGAAACACAGCCGTCCCTATACAGTAGCCTATCCAATTCCTATTAAATGATGGGCGTTTGTCCGACCCTTGGTCGGCACAATAAATTTGAGAGCGACGCCGAGAAGGCATCTGAGCTTCCGGCAATCTACCCTAATGGCAGTACCATGGACCGAGTCAATAATTTTAATTATCTAGGTCATGTAGTTGCGGCCGACCTTGATATAGAACGGGAACAGACGGCCTTGTCGGCGCGGGTGAATATGATAATTCGGAAGCTTGCAGGGTGCTCCAGGAAGGCCAAAATTACCCTGTTTAGAGCTTTCCGCACATACCTGTATACCTGCAGCCTCTGGGTGTACTATTCGCCACGGGCCTATACGGTCCTCCGAGTACAATATAACAAACGCGTTCCGGGTGATAGTGGGACTGCCTCGTTTTTGTAGCGCATCAGGGATGTTTGCGGAGGCGCCTTTTTTTATGTGTTTTTATGTATACCCTGGTGCGCCGGGTGCGGGACAGTCCCAATCCCAATACCATTCTGAGAATGATAGCGGATAAGCCTGACTGTACTATCATGATTATAAATGTTATAATTGCATTTTACACACACTTATTAATCTACCTATCATCTTAAAAGCATTAAAATGTAACAGACAGTCCAGACAGACAGACGGACAGCTAAAATCGCTTTTTTAAAACGATAATAACCTTGTTCACCCTCTAACATCTATACATCCTTGTTCTTCTATACATAATTATTTGTATAGTGTATGTGTAACTCCAGTTTTATGTATGCACTTACAACAACAATCGAAATTGATATGAAACTCACAGCGCCATAATCATAAACTTTTATACTTTACAATTTCGATATCGAAATCAAGTCTAGTGTGGTTCCCGACGCAAGACCACACCATAGCCAGGTAAGTCAGTTTTCATTTCGCCTATATCTACGAGTAAATTTAAGAGGCCAATAATTTAAGGCCCAAGCTATCAAGTGGCGCAAATAAGCTTTCTTAAAGAATAATTGAACCGAGCGAAGCGAAGCACATTCTTAGGCGACAGATGTATTTCGTTTGAGTTCATACTCCTCCTAGATGCTTCAACCGGTCACGCTGACATTTTGCATGACGATAGGTGACATCATGACGATGGTTTAGATTTAGAAAAATTGAAAATCGGACATACCACGGAGGAATAATCACCGAAAAACTGAATTTCTGTATATTTAAATGCTAAGCGAGTAACTGTCAGGGAGTTTGAGACCGGGTAGACGCGGTCAGCTCAACATTTGCAACCAGCAAACTGCATTGCATAATGTAACCTAGTATATGCGGCACTTGCAGTGGAGACCCTTGGATCTTGGTGTTCAGACACTAAAGTAACAGTGAAAAAAGTGTCAAAAACTGATCTGATCTGAATGTATTAAGTTCAAGAAGACAACATGTGTTTACTAATTTCCTAGACGTGGTACAATGAAAATATACATATATGAATATTAATGCTACTTAGGTCTCTGGTTTGGGCCATGCATTTCTGTCAGTTAGAATAGTCCTCTCAATGGCTATATCAAGTAAATGGCGGCGAAAAGGTTAATAGTCATATTACAAATTTTCCAACGATCACCATGGCGCTATCCCAGTTCAGTTGCATCCTGAAGGATGCCCGTGGTCCGCTGACTAATACCAAGAATGCGTAGGCACTAGTTTTTACGGAAGCGAGTGCTATTAGACCTCCCAACCCAAGGGGTAAACTAGACCTTATTGGGATTAGGCTTGTCAAGTGGGCGGGCAACTTAACTGTTAGAAGTTCTCAAGCCGCCCGAAGGCCTATCGAACTAGCCATAAAGACTGTTGTTATAGACAACAGCCGGGATCAACGGCTTAACGTGCCTTCTAAGGCACGTAGGTGTCCAGTTAGTGACCCCTCAAAGCGGTCACCAATCCAAGAGTTGCCGACGGCCTGGGCCACAAACGCTCCTTTCTACTACTGACTGAATGAATGAATGCTTTATTTGTTTTGTTTAACATAGGTACATGTGAGTTCTTAGAAATTTAGCATTATGGAACCGCTGTGTTATGCCGGTTGGCGTACCACCACCATATCAGCCCTAGGACGTCCACTGCTGAACATAGGCCTCCCCCAATTTCATGGGGGGTAAATGCCATAATCGCCACGCTTGGCATGCGGGTTGGCGATCGCAGTATCTCCACCGCACTCTAGGAATGCTGCTGCCCATTCCCCGGTGGGCTTGGTCGTAGTTTTAGGACATACCCGGGTCCTCTTGGTCGTAGTTTTAGGACATACCCGGGTCCTCTTGGTCGTAGTTTTAGGACATACCCGGGTCCTCTTGGTCGTAGTTTTAGGACATACCCGGGTTGGCGTACATACAACAGCTATTACACAAGGGTTACTATTATACAAGGGTTGTAAAACAAAGAAAGGCCGATATCGCACATGTTTGAGGCCCGAGCCACAGGCGAGGGTCATAAATATGCGAGAGAGGGCTTTCCGTTTTGTACAAAATTATACGTCACCACTTTGCCAAAAAGTGGGTTTTTGGCAAGGTGTGGTGTAAATATTTTAATTATATAGAACTTGAATTATTTTATAATATAATCAACAATGTCAAAAAAATACATTATCATATTGTATACTTATTAATAAATTACAAATAAATAAATAAATTTAATGATCATAAGCGAATGTCATTTAAAAAAACGTTGACTGAATAATAACATTTGCTTATTAATAACTCAGCTAACATTTTTTTGAAGTTTTCTTTATTTTTAGGGTTCCGTACCCAAAGGGTAAAAACGGGACGCTATTACTAAGACTTCGCTGTCCGTCCGTCCGTCCGTCTTTCACCAGGCTGTATCTCTAGAACCGTAATAGCTAATAGACAGTTTAAATTTTCACAGATTGTGTATTTCTGTTGCCGCTATAACAACAAATACTAAAAACAAAATAATAATAATAATAATTTAGAGGGCTTCCATACAAAAAACGTGACATTTTAGCCCTTTTTCATGGCTACCACTCGCCGAGCTAGATCTCAAGAACCGTAATAGCTAGACAGTTGAAATTTGCACAGATTATTTATTTTTATTGTAGTTACAACAACAAAACTAAAATCAAAATAATATTAATAATTGAGGGGGGGCTCCCATACAACAGAGTAGTTGCCGCTAAAACACCAAATATAAAAAAAAACTCAATAAAACAAGTGTTTAATGGCACCAGAGTCCGACTCGCACTTGGCCGGTTTTTACTTTTATATCGGCTGGAATTTTATTAAATATTTGGGGTGCCATTCCCAATACACTTTTTCGGAGTAGAGCAGTTTTACATTCCTTACTACGCAATTTATGCTGACAGTGTGAACGGATGGAAGCTTTCGTGTTGGCAACTTTGTTGAATAAGTTTGGATTGCATTTAACAAAGCTTGCTACTTCCAAAATGTAGAGGCAGGGTAAGGTAAGAAGTTTTAATGACTTGAAATACGCCGTATTTCAAGTCATATTTAATACGGAGAACAACTATCAGTCATTTTTAAACCACACGTGGCTCGAATGCACCTCTTTTTGGCTTTATTATACTATTTCTTTATTTACAGTAATTTTTAGTATATAACTAATATATTAATAATTAGTAGAAAGGAAAGGAAGGAAGTATTTATATACGTACGTAAGTTTTTTTTAATCGTATGGCATTTATTTACGAACCGTGAGATCTTCGAGAAGACAAGTACGGTTGCCAGTTTTATGTTGCACTTTTAGCACCACCCAGGGGTCACGTGTAGGGTATTAGGTGGGTACTCCCTACGGACGTGGTGCAACTTCGACCCCCCTTTGTCAAGTGAGTGGGCAACTTGGCTGTTAGAAGTTCACAAGCCACCCGAAGGCCTCTAACTTGGCTTAACGACTGCTGTCGTAGACAGCAGCCGGGATCAACGGCTTAACGTGCCTTCCAAAGCACGAGAGCGCTCAGTTAGTAACCACACAAAGCGGTCACCCATCCAAGAATTGACCTGCGCCCACATTGCTTAACCTCGCATACCGCACGCGGTAGGCGGGTGCCGCTGCATGGGCCACGAGCGCTCTATGTAATGAAAAAAATACTACGAGTATGATGTTTTATATATTTTTGTTCAATAGGCCACAAGATGCTTCCAAGAATCCGTTACGTGGTGCTAGCGATGTGGCTGACCACCGTGTTCAGTTTACCTGTAAGTATTCACCTAATATTATCTGTTAGGATCATTTGCTACCTTTGCACCCTGCACGGTCCATGTGCGAAACCATGAGTTTTTTTTATTTTATTAAAACTGGGATTGCTCTTGGCCAGCATCTAGCCAGGAGGCAAAGATGAGGCCGACGATGAAGCGAGCTCACCCAGAAGATGCCTATTCACTCGTGCCTTAAAAAGGTCCAGGTTATATGAACTCGGAAATACAGACGCCGGCAGAGAATTCAAAACCTTAGAAGTGCGCATGAGTAAGAGAAATACCAATTGACAAAAAAAGTCACACTTTTCTTCACTGACTTGAGGGCAACAATGACTCATTTCCTCATAGGTGTAAAGAGCAGTATGTGCTACTCGGTAGCAAAGTTATTTCTAAGACATTACATGTTTTTAGCAGCGGGCCTCATAGGCGATGTGAAAAGCAGTATGCATCACACGGTAGCAAAACTATTCCCGTCTTGGGAGTAAACACTTGAATCCCTCGATACGAGTACGTTCAGAATTCAATTGTACAATTTTTCGCTTCAATCAGTTTTCAAAACACCGCTCTTGCCTTATAGTTATTTGTTCAACACGAGAGCAAAGTAGATTTTTGCTGCGAGTGTTGATGTTGAGTCCCGAGCAAGCGAAAGATTCTATAATTAGAATCTTGAGCGTGGCGAAGGACTCAAAGACACGAGATGCAAATATCTTTGTTTTCGTGTGATACATACAACTTATCACCTCAGCGGCGAGAACATATAACTATAACGCAGAGGAATAGTGATAGAGAGAATGAAGTTACGTAAACTAACTTATGATATGAAAAATTAAAAAGTATTTTTTTTTACGCTCGCAGCAATATTGCAATTTGCTCAGTGGTTTCAAGCAGGAAAAGTCGTTTTCACGCTCGCAGCAAAATTGCATTTTGCTCAATGGTTTCAAGCAGCAAAACCGCCATTTTCGAGCCACTGAGGTGAAAAATATATTGCTCAATTAAAATGTATTATTTCCTCCCTCGGTTGCCCCGGTTATGGAATGAGCTCCCTGCCGAGGTTTTTCCGAGGGAATACCCTCCTGCGGCCCACGGGCCTACTGAAAGGACTTAGTCAACTGAATGATAATGATATTTATTTTGCACGATTGTAGGTAGTGGGATGTTATATATGTAACTACATGTATTTCTAAAATCTGCCACACAAGGCATGCACAATTTCAATTTTTTTTTATACCACGTCGGTGGCGAACAAGCGTTTAGGTTCAAATTTCAATGTCATTTTGTGTTGTATGGTGGGCCTTAGGAGGCTGCAGTAAGTGTGGGTTTCTGTAACCTGACGATGTATGATTGATACGATTAAATGAATATGAATATGAATATGGGGACCATGGTGTTGTCTACATTTTCAAGGGTCGACAAAGGCTGAGATGATCACTTACCATCAGGCGGACCGTACGCTTGTTAGCCACCAACGTGGCATAAAATAAAATAGCTTACGGCTTGCGTGATGGTGAGCAAATACCGTAGCCTATGGATAGGCGACTCCAGAAGAATCACGAGAACGTTACCGAACCTTTCTGGCCTCGAGAGTTCGTTATTACAGCCGTGTACCTTCTGTAAATATTCCAATTTTTTTAGAACAAGCAAATATTGCGACAGGACGCGGACGCAGAGACCGTGAGTATAAGCTAAATTGCAGTAATACTAGTAATGTCAATAATAATAATTAAATACCATCGCAGTAACATTCTCGCTTCGCTCGCGGTTCAACCATAGAATTCGTTCGCTAGCTCGTATACGTAGTTCAACATTACTTATTCTGTGGTTTATTTATTTATTGTGTCCATGTACAATTTCAATGCATATAAATACATGATGTTACATAGTGGTGAGGTAGTGTACATGCTGCCCTGGAAGGGCATTACAATGTCATCTTATTAACTAGGTAATTTGAAATTTCGTTGGCAGCGTTACTGCTTTGGTACAAAATTAATTTAGGTATACGTACTTATTATTTATTTATTTAGTGCTTTCAATTGATCCCATATTCTACTTTTCACTTGCTTTACACGGGATTCGTAAGGTTACATTACATGCAAAACCCCCAGAGGGCATTGCAAGTTTAGTTGAATATAAAGAGAGCAGACGGAAGTTTTTTTTTATATATAAGTATTCTATTATGTGTAGTCGAAATATTCTTGAAGCGTGTAGTAACATTTGTTGACTAAAATGTCTCTTAAAAGTCTAATAAATTTTCTGTCACATCCCTCATTTTTGATCTCGTGTGGAAGTTTGTTATAGACCTTGATAGTCATTGCATTGGTTCAACCCTAGAAACCATTCGCTAGCTCATGTTCCAATTCCACACTCGTAGTTAAAATAAAACTGTGCACCCTTGTATAACAAATAACTATTATTTAAGTATTTAGGTCTCGCCGGAAGATCAGCGCCGGCTCCCTGAGTCGGCATCATGCTAAGGCGGGACCTTTTCGTGGCGATTTATGTTTTTTCGTTTATATATTTTTGTGCACTCTTTTTGGTCGTTTGTATAATTGTCACGAATAAATGCTTTTTTCTTCTCCTTATTCTTCATTATAAGCATATTAATACCAGCCGAATTGGGGATTTAGAGAAACACTCAAACACGGCATATTAACATATCATGTAAACGTGTTAAATAAATAAATTATAATGGGGATACCCTGCACCCTTTAATCTAAGGTAGCTCCACCAATTCTGAGCCCTCTATATAAGATCGCGCTTTAAAATTCAAAAAATATTTAAAACACGGTAAAATGATTTAACATTTTTTTTTTCAAAATATATATATTTTTAACAGGCTTTAAAAAATGAGGAGGTTCATATGTCTCATTTGACCTTCCCATTTTTGACATGAAATCATTATTTATGTGTATGAATTAATAATAGTAATTTATTTATGATTTGTTTTATATAGAACTAAAATTCTTAATAATCTGAAATAAAGATATTTTATTTTCATTTTATTTTATATGTTCCACTCTATGTATTTTTTTAATTTTGCATGTTCACCGATTTCACTGTTAATAGTTAACCAATTTAAAAAAATATTTTTTATGCTAAAGTGGTGTTGCGGTGCTTCCACTGTTACTAAGTCAGGATCCAATGATGTGATATAAGGGAAATCGCGGGCAGCCCTCAATTTAATAGGCACGTATTTCGTGTTTAATATAATTCCTACAGCAATTCAAGTATTTGCGTGTGGTAATCATCACCTCATGTTGATAAGCTGTTGATGGATGGTACAATTCTTTAACAGTTAGGAGTTGAAGGGTAATACTTGAAATATGATAGTACGTATATACCGATACTTAAGTTCTTTAAAGTCATTTAGATAAGCTGATGATGGAAGGTAACTCCAAAACGGTTAGGAGTCATTACATGGTATGATACCTTATCCACGATTACGTATGATGCTCCCACACTGTCTGTTATAAATGTTATATAACAGCAACTATCTTTCTTCAACATCATAGTGTTACATAGCCTTATCCTTGTTACACTGTATTATGTAACATTTATAACAGCCAGTGTGGCAGCACCATTATACTAATAATTGATACTTAAAAATAACAGCAAATAAAAACTTCTATAAACACCAAAAAGTGAAAAATAAACTGAATTATTAATTTATGTCAAAGGACGAAAATGCGCGATTTTATGTAACTGATTAAATTGTTTTATGTAACTGATTAAATTGTTTTATGTAACTGATTAAATTGTTTTTTTTTTACTTAACCAATCTGTTTGATGTCGGTGCCTTGGCTTGCGTGTCGTCGTTTAGACTTGTGATTAAAATAAATAAATATAACAGTTTATTTTTCGCTTTTTGGTGTTTTTAAAAAGGGAGTTTATTTTTTTATGTTCGGTTTAATTTTGTTATAAGAATGATCATTGCCCACAAAAGATATACACCCTTAAGTGTGAATAATACATGATACTAAATACAAAATTTTGTACGTCATAACATACATTATGATTAAATTACAACTGACGATATGTTACATATCCAAATAAATAATACTAACTTTATAAATATGTCATTTTCGTTATCTTACAGACAACGGTAAGTTAACTACACGGCATGTATGTTTTATAGCTTTTTAAGCCAAAAATTTGACAGCTAACGTCATGACTAAGGCAGACGCGGTTCTGAGCCTTTCATCAATTAAAACTAACTTTATAAATATCTGACATTTTCGTTATCTTACAGACAACGGTAAGTAAACTACACGGCACTCAGAGTACCCAGAGTAGACGTCAAATAATAATACCGCTAAGAGCGAGAAGATCATATACTAAATTGAATAAGAGCGACGGAGAGGGATATATCATTTGTTGTCCTTGTCATAGTTCCGCTTTTCTTTATTTGTCTCAACGTCATCTAAACGTCAAGTCAAATAGTTTGAGGCAAATAAACGATTACCCGGCCAAATTAAAGAGGTTGTTTATTGTAAGCCACCAAACGTTTAAGACTAGTTCTCAATTTATCTGCATAAGAGCTTTTCTGTCCCCCCTTGGTGAAACTCGTATAGGATCTCTATACAAATCCTTACTGAGACACGGCATGTATGTTTTATAGCTTTTTAAGCCAAAAATTTGACAGCTAACGTCATGACTAAGGCAGACGGGGTTCTGAGCCTTTCTTCAAATATAACTAAAATAAAAATAAATAAACTAACTTTATAAATATCTGACATTTTCATTATCTTACAGACAGAGGTAAGTAAACTACACGGCGTGTATTTTTATAGCTTTTTATGATGGGATATCAGGAAAATCGCGGGCAACCCTCAAATTTTATAGAAACGTATTTCGTGTTTCATATTATACATCTAAAGTAATTCAAGTATAATTGCGTCTGGTACCTAATCTTCACCTCATGTTGATGAGCTAGTGATGGAAGGTACTACTCCTTAACGGTTAAAAGTTGGAGGATAATTTACAAAATAATACAGGTAAGTACGTAACTAGGTACGTAATTATCGATAGTTATATTATTTCAAGTTAATCAAGTGTGCTGATGAATGATGTGAAACTCAGAAACTCTCACACCGTTATCATCGGATCCAAATAACCTTGAAGCTATAATTCTGGGGCACTTCCTGATCGGTAAAGCACTGTCGTCACTACCCTCACCATCTCTGATTGATATCAACCCTAACCGGCTCAGTAGATATCAGAACTCCTAAACGACCTGCAACAAATTACAACACTCCCCGCTTTTCACTTTTCCCGTGGCGTTTGCAAGGTCATCAGTTCACCTCCAGGTCTACCCACAGTACTCAGTCGCCACTCGACATTTACTTCCACCCCATTGCCACTTAAGTTTAGCGATTCGGAGGGCTATATTGTTTACTTTGATTCTATTTCTGATGCGATCACACAGAGAAACTCCCAGCATAGCCCTCTTTATTGCTCTTTGAGTGAGGTACTGTTAATTATTTTGTCGTTACTAAGATAATCTTTTTGTCGTAGGGTGATGGCAGCGATAAGCCCACAGATGAGGTAACTAAGGTGTTATTGTTGTTTTATAGTCTGTAAACTAGGGTTAGTTTAAGAATAAATGGAGCTGTTTTAATCATTACCCGACCGCGCCAGAAGGAGGGTTATGTTTTTCGAGAGTATGTATGTATGTATAATTGTTTGCCACGCTCTGCAGCCCGAACGGCTCGATGGATTTTAGCTGGAAAGGTGTCGTTAAATTCGTGTGTACTGTGAGAGGGACACTGGGTATATCAAAATATAAAAAAAACTAAATGGTGGATGAGGCATTGTACCGAGGATGCTGGCGGCATTTCCTCGCTGTATCGCAATGCTGATACGTTGAGCGAGGAAACCGCCAGCTCTTCGGTCACCAGTTACGTCAACCAGACGCTTCGCAATTTCTGCAAATAACTTATGCGCGCTGGGACCCCATGGACCTAGAGTTTCGACGCCAAAAGGTACAAACATGTACTCTCTGCCGAGGCCCTTGTATTTATTACGCTTTAGAATTTCGGCGTTTTCCGCCGCTGCACCCGCTTTTACTGTAGTCCGTTGGAGGTGAGACGGTGCCAGTGTGTCTACACAGGTAGCATCCCACACCAACATCCGTCCCACGCTCCAAGGAACTAAAGACACCCCATCAGGTCTCTTACCATCGTCCCTGACCATGCCAGTCGGCTCAAGAAGAGCAGGCACATTGACGGTGGCAAGAGACCGGCGGATTATATCATTAAGCGTCGCATGTCTCGAAAAACGGCCTGCACTTTTTTGACAACACAATCCATGGTGTCCCAGTCGGTCCACGTCCGTGCCACAAGAGCATATATGTGGGGTACATACCGCGACCCCGAGTCGCAGTCCAGTCGCCAATCTAAGCGAGGTCGGATCAAGGAAGGTACCGGTATTTGGCGAGGGATGAGCATGTAGCCAGTAACCAGTCTCCCGGGTTCCGACCGCCAAAAGTCTCGCACGATCTGGACCTGCACTGCTGTTTAGAAGAATATTATAATTTAAATCACAGTAAATATTATCCCAGCTCCTTTGTGATTTTGGGTTGTCTGGAATTTTTTTACCTGGGCAAGCAACTTTAAAAGCATTTTTGGCACCCTCCAAGCCCGCAATCTCACAGTATGTGGGCAAAGCCCTTAGGATATTTCCTATGAGACCAGACGTGCTATGGGTGGATGCCAAAAAGGCTGGGGATGCCACACTAGACACTTTGCGGATTCCTAAGCCACCGTATCGAATAGGAAGGGACGCTTGAGACCAGGAAGGCTCAGTTAGCTGAATATTTAGAATCATTTCTAAACTAGTTTTGATGAGCATCCTCGGTACAATGCCTCAAGGGCCCGTTTTAGATTTAAGTTATAAAAAATATTTTAGATAAATAAATGATTATTCTGCATGGTGGATTTTTGACGCCAAATTCCAAATTACACAGAAACGCACTCGGGTTTTTTAGTTTTTTTATTAATTAGTCTTGTATTAAGAGGTACCTACTTTTTGAAGTTAAGTTGATTGTATCAAGTTCTAAATATACCGGCTTTTACTTTAGCCTAGTTGGTAGCCTGCCTCAGAAGCTGCCGGTCCCGGGTTCGAATCCGGGTCATTTATTTGAGTGGTGATCACGAATTTTCTGTTCCCGAGTCTTGGATGATTTCTATGTATTTTATTTAGCTTTATATTAATGTATATCGTCGTCCAGTACCTATAGTACAAGCTTTATACCTGTATCGTAATATCTACACACACACACACACACACATATATACACTTGTTTTTTATTTTTATTTGAAAGAAAATACTTACAGGATGATCCTATATTTATGGGTAGGACTTAAAAAATTTACGCAATGGCGGTTAAATTACACCCTAAGTACTGTTTTTTTTTTACAATAACTCAGAAATTGCTCAACCGATTAAGTTCAAAATAATTTACCTTGAAAGTGTTTATAAAGCTTTACTTTTATGATTTATTTTTCATATTAATGGACGCGCGGTTTAAAAAATATATGTCTATGAGACTGATCTTATCAGTAACATACAGTTTCGTGTTTATCCTAAACCAAGTCGCAGTCCTGTTCAGTTTCTAGTACCTATAGCTTCCACCAATGTAAGTCAACACAGCCCACTAGCACGTATGTATGTGCACATCTTACAATAATATTTGTAAGGATGTTGATATTTTTTGTATAAGTCTCAACTCATTCAAAAGTTGTGTTTTAAAGTAGTCAATAGTTAGTTAAGTTAATAATGTCCATGATCTCATGCGATCTCATTCATTTTAATCCATGTACTTAATTAAGAAAGTTAAGAAAATTATCTATTAATAAATTTAAAAATTATGTAAAGCGTCAACTCATATCGAAAGCATATTATAGCACACATGACTAGATGAATGATAAAACACCGTGGGATTAATTGTGACTGAAATATTAATGAATTAATCATTATGGCATTAGATATTAATATGATCTTTTTTTTTTGATATTTTGATTTTATTCTAGAAACTGTCTAGATTTCTATTTTTTATATATTTATTATTATTATTATTATTTATGTTTTGACGATCCTATTGTGAATTTTACTACAAAATAATTTATTACTTTGACATGTCTACAACAATACAATATTTATTTTAAAGAATAATAATAGCATCAATAAATTGCTCTAAATAATTAATTTATATATATGTTAATACATGTTGTAACTGACGATTCGAAAGTGCTTGTTGCTAGACCTATTTGAATAATAGTACATTACTACAGAGGCCGGGACGAAAGGGGTTGCCGGCCGAAGACATATAGACGGCCGAGCGAAGCGAGGTCGGATAGGTCTCAGGCGGGCAACCCCATATTTCCCGCCGAGGTATGTATAGTGCTTTTCTCAAACATGCAATGAAATAAACAACAAAAAAATCAAAGTTTATTTTTAATACGCATAGTGGCAGAATGTCATGATGCCTGTGCCACAAATTTATGTGGAATGGAAATTAAAAAAGAGGACTTTGCCGGCCTAGGCCTGCAACATTTGTATGAAATTGCACCTGAAACGTCATACTTCGCAGCCTATTATAAGGAACATAACATCAATATTTCATTGCATGTTTGAGAAAAGAATATTTTGACTTTGACTTTGAAAGTCACATTTATTTATTTTCCATTTTATGCATGTGAACACTTCATTGTACCAAATATCAGAACAAAACAATACAGGTATACACGTCACATAAGAATAAAGCACAAAGACTACAAAGGTGAACCCTTCCCTACGAGGGATAAATCTCTTCTAGAGATCTTTTCTCTTTATTCTTTAAATTATAATTTGTTATAAACATGTTGTGCTTGGTTGTCATCGAAATGTAAATTTAATACCGTTTTTCATTAAGCTGTTTAAAATATGTTTAGTATAATTTACATTTTGTTACCTTGCCTAAATAAATAAATGAGTGAGAGTACCTAAAAAACTTCTTTTTTTATCTTACCACTTTGTTGGCGTCATTGTTATGTACGAGTATATTCATGTCAAATTGCAGCTTTCTAGTACTAACGGTCTCTGAGCTTAGCCACGGTCGGACAGACAGACAGACAGACATGGCGAAACTGTAAGAGTCGGCGACACTGCTGCGTTACGTAGCTTTGCGCTGCGTTTATGTATAGAATCACCCATTGGTTCTTAGTTGACTACTAAACCCTAAAAATAATAACTTTATAAATATGTGACTTACTCGTTGTCTTCCAGTCGTCGGTAAGTAAACTAAACAGCGTGTATTTTTTATATCTTTTTACGGCTAAAATTTGACAGGTATGGGGTCTCATCATCATGCAGATTGTCGTCCAGTGCGCATAGTACAAAATGTATTTAACTATTCCAATGTTTGACCCGACTTCATAAAAGTAGGTATGTTTTTTTAGTGCAAATATATAATTTTTACGTTGTTGAGAACTGGTGAAAATGGAGAGGTTCTATTTCTATGTTACTCTGTACCTATGCATTTGTTCACCGATATCTCTGTCAAAAGTCTTGGATCGATTTTCAATTTGTTTGGAAGAGTATACTATTAAGGTGGTCCCATTGTTGCCAAGTATATAAGTATATGTAGATCCTCTAATGATGAGATCCCATGGGAATTGAGGGCAATCTCAAGCATTTCTGTCTGGTATTCGTCATCTTATTATAATGATGATCTGGTAATGGAATGTACAACTCCTTAATTGTTAGTAGTTTGTCGACCTGTTTAGCCTAGTTGGCAGTGACACTGCCTTCAAAGCTAGATGACTCGGGTTCAATCCCGGTAAGGGCATTCGTTTCTGTGGTGAGCAGAAACATTTGTTCCTGTTCCTGAGACTTGGATGTTTTCTATGTATTTTAGTATATGCCCTGGACTATTGAGCAAGACAGCAATTATTTCCAAGTGGTCTCAGTTGAAAAAAAAAACTTGGGTTTTTTTGTTTCAAAGATAGCTTAGTTGTATTTTTTACTAATCTAGAGTTGTGGAGATCGTATGGCAGTTAATTTGTAAGACCTTCCTGTAAACCCACAATTAACAAATAAAATATTCATTCATTCATTCATTCATATTAATAACTATTTATTAAAAAAAAAACTTTATAAATATATAACTTTGTCGTTGTTTTACAGACATCGGTAAGTAAACCAGCGTCGCGGTTTGCCGTGGCATTATGCTGAGTGGGGCCCTTTTTAGCGTCGTCTGTTGTATATTCATGCATGTTTTATAATATTTTGTGTAAATACGTTAATAAATGTATTTTCTTTCTTCTTCTTAACTACACGGCGTGTATTTTTTATAGACTTTTACGGCTAAAAATTGATAGCTAACGTCATGACTAAGGCAGATGGGCTTCAGAGCCTTTCACCAACATGCAGATCGTCGTCCAGTACACAGTACAAGATTTATATAACTATTTCAACGTTTAACCCGACTTCATAAAAGAAGGAGGGTCTTATTTTCTACTGTATGGTTTTTTTTAGTTTAAACATATATTTTTTAATACAGTTGTTCAAAAAGTGCTACTTTACGTAGCTGTTTAGCGTGCGGAAAGTTGGTTTTCGCGCACTAGTGCTTTTCACTTTTCCAATTTTTAAATTTATGCTTGTTCCAATGCATGACTCCTTATTGCTGGGTGTTAAATATTAGTTTCCTTTAAACGTCGTAATCAACATAAAAACCTACTGTTAATATCAGAATACGAAAAATATACACATTTCATATTTTATTACTTACCTCTTCATCATTATAACACGTTTATTTTTTAATATTGAATATTGAAAAACCGTTCTTAATAAGTTGTCTGAGTGGAACGGAATAGCTGCCGAAACGCCTGTCAAAGAAGAGGCGTTTTTACTTACTGCAAGCATGTTTTAAGTTTCTAAAGGCAACATTCGATATTGTTTTTATAAATATTACTTGTTGTTTTTCTTATTTTTTCGCAACTGTATTAAAAAACGTCGTTCAATACACGTGCGGAAATGTCATTCTTCACTCGTCCCGAGTGTTGCCACTCGCCTGCGGCTCGTGGCATCCGTCGGTACTCGTGAAGAAATGACATACTTTCCGCACTAGCATCGAAATGTACTATTTTACGTTGTTGAGAACTAATAATGAAGAGGTTCTATTTCTACGTTACTCTGTACCTATGTATTTTTTTACACATGTTCACCGATTTCTCTGTCAAAAGTCTTGGACCGATTTTTAATTGGTCATTTTATTTGGAAGAGTATACTATTAAGGTGGTCCCATTGTTACCAAGTATATATGTAGATCCTCTAATGATGATATCCCAGGGGAATTGAGGGCAATCTCAAGCATTTCTGTCTAGTAATCATCATCTTGTAACCGACGGGAGCGATGGGCGTCAATAAAACCGCCGAGTAGACGTTAATGCGTGAATACCTTTTAGTAGAGACTGTTTACTGAATCGATGGTCCGAGAGCCGTCCGCATCACCCAGTAAGCAGGCAGGAACGTATTTGTTGAGCCGGGAGTCCGTCAGCACTAAATACTTCCGATCGAAGAAAATGCATGATAAAATTCCGTAGCCTACTTAAGGATTCTATATTGACCAAACGTTAGCTCGTTCTATTTCGATGCCAGCGCCATCTAGGGAATAATTGAGTCCCTAGCGGTGAAGTTATGCTACTCGCTCCTGGATGGCGTTCGTAGTGGTCAAAATCTGCTGCGCCAATCGATTGGTGTTACAATCTTATTATAATGATGAACTGGTGATGGAAGGTACAATTCCTTAACGGTTAGGAGTTTGTCGACCTGTTTAGCCTAGTTGGTAGTGACACTGACTTCGAAGCTAGATGTCCCGGGTTCAATCCCGGTAAGGGCATTTGTTTCTGTGGTAAGCAGTAACATTTGTTCCTGAGACTTAGATATTTTCTATGTATTTAAGTATACGGATGGGCACTGTAATTGGAGTAAAAAATTAAATAGTGCACTATCGAGCAAGCCAGCAATTATGAATTTTAAAATAAATTCAAGTTTTTTTCTTCAAAGATAGCTCAGGTGTAATTTTTACTCATCTAGAGTTATATTAATAATCAGTTATTTAAAAAAAAACTTTATAAATATGTAACTTTGTCGTTGTCTTACAGCCATCGGTAAGTAAACTACACGGCGTGTATTTTTTATAGATTTTTACGGCTAAAATTTGACAGCTAACGTCATGACTAAGACAGATGGGGTACTGAGCCTGTCACCAACATGCAGATCGTCGTCTAGTACCCATAGTACAAGATTTATATTACTAGAAGAGTTTATTTTTCGCTTTTAGGTGTTGTAGGTAAGAAATTGTTGAATTTTTTTAAAGTTTGTTTATAGCTTGCTAAAGATATGCCTGTGGTATGACTAATACATGACATAAATACAGAAATCAGTACGTCAGTATTACAACTAAGGATATGTTACATACAACATTGTCGTTGTCTTTCACCCAGCGGTAATTAAACAACAGAGCGTGTTTTTTTTATAGTTTTTTATGGCTAAAATTTGACCGCTAACGTCATCATTAAAGCACATGGGCTTCTGAGCCTCTCATCATTATCATCATCATATCTGTGGAAAAGTCACGAATATTTGTTGCCGAGTCTTCGATGTACACGTATTTAAGTATTTACTTATGCATAACGTCGTTCAGTAGTACCCATAGTATGGTTAACAGGTGATGCGGAAGGCTCGATTTCTACACGTCAGCCGCATTGGGGCCAAACTGGCCTCTTATCCATCTGGGAGTAAGGCGTTCTGGTCACTTGCAAAATCAGTGCAATCGAAATTCTGTCGCCGTTCACTTCCTCCACTACTAAAGCCCGACGGATCACTGGCTCATATTGCGGCGGAGACAGCAAATTTATTTGTCTCCTTATTTGCGCAAAATTCGCGTCTGGATGCTAACAATGCAATACCTCTCTCTCCGAGGTAAAAATACACCAGAGGGAGGTACTGAAGCGTTGCGCTGTCTTGACGTGAATAAGGCTAGTGGTCCTGACGGTATTCCAGCCTTGGTGTTGAGAACTTGTGCTCCTGAGTTGTCTCCTGTATTGACGCGTCTGTTTCGACTTTCCCTGAGGATGGGTCTAAGTTCCTGAGTCGTGGAAGCTTGCAAACGTGCGGCCTGTGCCGAAAAAAGGTAGTCGGGCTAACCCATCGAACTATCGGCCCATCGCGATCACCTCTGTGCTCTGCAAGATTATGGAACGTGTTCTGAACACCAAGCTCCTGGCGTACCTTGAAGGTAACGATCTCCTCAGTGATCGGCAGTACGGGTTCCGCCAAAACCGGTCCACTGGGGACTTTCTGATACATGCTACTCACCTTTGGGGCGAGGCCATCGAGAAGAATGGTGAAGCCTTAGCTTAGTCTGTCGATATCTCCAAGGCCTTCGATAGGGTTTGGCATGACAGCTTTATAAGCAAGCTTTCTGCGCTCTTGGATTACTGATTTCCTGAGAAACCGATCTATTCGAGTTGTCATTGACGGGTGCTCGTCTGATCTTTAGGCAATTACTGCAGGGGTGCCTCAGGGTTCAGTTCTCTCCGCGATTCTCTTTTTGCTGCACATTAATGATCTGCTTCAGCCCGGTATCTTTGGGTACACCGACGTCAGCACAGTCGCGGAGAGATATTTGTCCGATTCGCGGGCTGGTAGCGATGAGATCCAATCCCTCAAGGAAAATATGGTGGAGCGGACAAATGCTACCTTGAGACGTATCCGACTGGGGTGAAGCCAATTTGGTCGCGTTCAACACCACCAAAACTCAGGCGTGCCTTTTCACTGCAAAACGGAGTCCTTTCACCTTGACTCCTACTTTCCAGAATGTATCCCTACCACTGACTGATCACCTTGAGCTTCTTGGTTTAAGTCTCAGCTCGAACTTAAACTTTGGGTCCATTATCGAATCCAAGGCAAAAACTGCAGCTAAAAAATTTGGTGTACTGTATAAGGTGAGGCGGTATTTCACACAGAAACAGCTTCTTTCCTTGTACCAAGCAAAGGTACGGTCGCGAATGGAGTACTGCTGCCACCTTTGGGACGGTTCCGCCAAGTATCAGTTAGCGGCCTTGGATTTGGTAGAGCGCCGTGCTCGTAGGCTTTTCGAGGATAATCCAGCGGTTGAATCTAAGTTACAGAGCTTGGAACACCGCCGTCGGGTCGCTTGTTTGTCTGTGTTCTATGTCAAATCCTTGTTTGGACAAATCCTTATTGCGGCAAATCCTTATTTAGTTAAGTGCTAGTTTTGTCCAATCCTAGGGTCGTCAATTCCTTGTATTGTCAAGTCCTTGCTTCGTGATATACTCGTTCTGTCAGATGCTTGTTTTGTCTGATTCTATTTACGTTCAAACCTAACTTCGTCGGATCCTTGTTTCGTGAAATCATTGTTTTGTCTAATTCTTATTGAGTCAAATCCAGGTTATACGTCGATCGTGTTTTGCTATTTTTTCATGTACATATAAGGACAAAAATAGTTTTTTATAAATTAAATAATATATTTTTTAACTATTTAAGTATATTTATTACATTATTTTGTCGAGGATAGCTTCATTAAACATGTTTCTATGCTTATTTTTTCTCTTTGTAAATCATCTATCATTTTTTCAATTTTACTGGCTTTCAATACATCTCCTGTTCTTCTTCTTTTAGGTGTTGCTAAACCGACTTCTCCTGTTTTGTAATTTTTATTGTATTTTACGGCTTCACTTTTTAATATTTAACAAAGTAAAACAAATTACCTTGCCCCGATGAAGTTGATGCCATAATTACTTAAAGAAACTAGTACGTATTTGGCTTATTTTTTTTATACCACGTGGGTGGCAAACTACCGTACAGCCCGCCTGATGGTAAGCGGTCACCGCAGCCTATGGACGCCTGCAACTCCAGGGGTGTCACCCGCGCGTTGCAGACCCTTTAAAAATGTATACACTCCTTTCTTGAAGAATCCCATACTGTAGTTCCTCGGGAACCTCGGCAGGGAGCTCATTCCACAACCGGAGCGTCCGAGGGAGGAAGTTCCTCTGAAACCGTACCTTACGCGACCACACCATTACCACTCACCACCATTTAGGTTCTAAGGTGTCAGGTAAGGTGTAAGGTGTGAGGTGTGATTATATATTCCGAGAAGTCTTTACTTAGTAAAATACATACATGACATGACCGCATTGACATTATGACATTGCACTTGTATTTATCTCGTCGATAGATAACACTTCTTCTAATATAATAAGGAGGTTAGGTTTCAGGTGTAAAATTCTTATTAGTTAATTTATATTATATATTATTATTTTTATTTGATTATTACTATTGGACAAAGACAATATGAAATTTACTCAAAACAAGCATTAAGGCATGGTGAAATAATGTTATAATTAAACCTACTATATGCTAATATGCTTAGAACACAGAAAAAAAGAGGTCACATGCCTATTACTTCGTGTGCAGTAATACTTTACTATTTGATTGTACTGAAGCTTGCCTTAATTAAGTTTTGACAAAATATTCTTTCGACGAAAAAAAAACTTGATTTAATAAGCACTAGACGAAATAATGATTTGACGAAACAAGGATCCGACGAAGCTAGGTTTGAAGGTAACTAGAATCAGACAAAACAAGCATCTGACAGAACGAGTATATCACGAAGCGAGGATTTGACATTACAAGAAATTGACAACACTAGGATTGGACAAAACTAGCACTTAACGAAATAAGGATTTGTCCCAACCAGGATTTGACAGGCGTCTGTGCTACCGTATTTATTAATACCAAAACCTTGTTGTCATAGAATGGAACCGCAAAGCCCTCGGAAGATCCGGTAAGGTGTTATTGTTATTTTTATAGATTCTAATTTATTTATTATAAATACGTCATAGCATAGATTACAACTTTATTAACGATGTATTACATATCCAACTAAATGAGAACCTGTAATTGGCTTTTTGTATCATATGTTTGTAACTAATGTAGTTTAAGCAGCTGTTAGTTCTCCGAATAAATAAATAAAGAAAGTATTAAATTTATAATAATTTTATTCAACAAACAAGAAAAAAGGATATTTAAAACAACGACTATTAAAAATTAAACTAAAAAATAAATTAATTTTAAGAAACTAAATACCTACCTATATTAAATTTATTGATATACAACATTGACGTTGTCTTACAGACAACGGTAAGTAAACTACAGAGCGTGTGTTTTTTATAGGTTTTTTGGCTATAATTTGACAGCTAACGTCATGACTAAGGCAAATGGGCTTCTGAGCCGCTCATCATCATCATCATATAAAGATGTACACTGCTTTTTTTTTAATTTATTTCTTAAATGTTTTATGGTACATTTGTTTATACAATAAGATCGCCAAACTTTACGTTTATTGGCGAGATAGCACTCATTTTCATGCCAATTTATATGTACCTTACTAGTTACATGCAGAGATAATCATCTTAAGTACTTATAAATATTAATAATAATAGACAACTACTAAAACTGGACATAGGCCCTCCACAAAGAGTGCCACAATGACCGGTCCTGCACCACTCGCATCCAGTCCAGTAGACTCCCGGGACTTTTACCAGCGGGCGTACGATGTTTGCCATTTTATCACTTTAAATATTTGTATTAAAACAAAAAATCTAAATCAAATATTTATTCTTCAAATAGGCCACAAGGGCACTTTTTCATGTCAAAACGTGAATTATACAATTTAAAAAACTGACAATCATCATCATCATCATCCTAGCGTTATTCCCGTACAGTTGCATCCTGAAGGATGCCTGGGGTCCGCTACCAAGTGCTAAATATACTCCAGCGTTTTGTTCACGTGTTGCTGACCAGACGCCTAGACAAATCGTTGTATAATTTAATTCATAATTCATAATTCATTCATTTATTGCAAACCATGGTCATATAGTACAGCTGTTACAATATAAATTTTAGGCACACATGGCACCCTGTTAGGGTATAGCATATAAATCTTAAAACTAGTTTAAAACTGAAACTGTCATAATTTGTTATATATAATAATTATTTACGGCCTTAATATTTTCGCTTAAAGTATCTATTTATTAGGCACTTAAAATTATATGGAAAAATTATTAAGCTAGTTCATGCAAAGGAAAGGTATGTAAAAACGATATTAATTAAATTAAGGAGTATACAATGTGATGTCATATTCTGTTATTATTCTCAATTATTTATTTTTATACATATTCAAATTCATTCCTACTATATTGACCAAAATTTAAATTTAAATGTTTAACGGATTCCATTCCAACAATGTTTCGTCATTCAAAAATTCATCGATTGAATAGTAAGACTTATCAGTGAGCAGCATTTTTAACTTACTTTTAAATATTTTGTCATTTCTTTCCTGTTTCAATATTTCGGGTAGTTTGTTCGCTATGATGACGCATCTACAGTAAGGACCGTTCCTGTACATAGCTAGTTTTGAGATTGGTAAGAAGTACTGGATTTTATTATGATTAGGATTACGTCTGTTTCATGTGATTTTTTGCAATGGGAAGAAGTTCGGGTGATTCCTAACGAACATTGCCGCTTCCATTATGTAGATACTTGGTAAAGTCAGAATTTTATGTCGTGCAAAATGCGGACGACAGCTGTTAGGTATATGCGTGTTGGTTAAGATACGTATACATTCCTTTTGACTAACAAAGAGCTGGTGAGCGTCCGTGCTAGCACCCCAGAGTATTATACCATAACTAAGCCAAGAATTCGCGTACGCATAATATGCTGTCAAAGCAGTCTCAAAGTTTGTATTTACTTTCAAAATGCTTAGGGCGTATATAAAACGGGACAATTTTGTTTTTATGTTTTGCACGTGTGATTTCCAGTTCAAACTGCAGTCAATTTTTATTCCTAGCAATTTGAATTCAGTCACTTCCTCAATACATACATGGTTAATTTTTAATGACAAATCTAACAATTTCTTTTGCGGGGGCTTAAATTGAATTATTTTTGTTTTCTGTAAATTCATTTCGAGATTGTGATCAATGAGCCATTTTTGGGTTGTTCGTGATACTTCTTGCTACCGCTTGTTGCAATCTCCACTTTCCGAGCAACTAAACAACAAGGAAACATCATCCGCGAACATTATACAGGTTGTGTCCAGTATTTTAGGCAAGTTTAAAATAAAGTATTAAATTTATTAACATATATTATCCTTAAACATTAAAATACATTGTCGTTGGTTTACAGACAACGGTATCGGTAAGTAAAATACAGAGCGTTTATTTTTTATAGCTTGTAATGGCTAAAATTTGACAGCTAACGTCATCACTAAGGCAGATGGGCTTTTGACCCTCGCATCATCATCACCGAGATGGTCATCATATAAAGATGTCCACAGCTGGACATAGGCCTCCCACAAAAAGTGCCACAATGAACGGTCTGGCACCACCCACATCCAGTCCAGTAGACTCCCGGGACATTTACCAGCGGGCGTACGATGTTTGCCATTTTATCACTTATTTATAGTAAAACAAAAAATCGAAATCAAATATTTATTCTTCAAATATGCCACAAGGGCACTATTTCATGTCAAAACGTGAATTATACAATTTAAATAACTGACAATCATCATCATCATCCTAGCGTTATTCCCGTACAGTTGCATCCTGAAGGATGCTTGGGGTCCGCTACCAAGTGCCAAATATACTCAAGCGTTTTGGTCACGTGTTGCTTCGACCAGACGCCTGGACAAATCGTTGTATAATTTAAAATAAAGCATTAAATTTATTAACATATATTATCCTTAAACATTAAAATACATTGTCGTTGGCTTACAGACAACGGTATCGGTAAGTAAACTACAGAGCGTTTATTGTTTATAGCTTTTAATGGCTAAAATTTGACAACTAACGTCAGCACTAAGGCAGATGTGCTTCTGACCCTCGCATCATCATCATCATCATATAAAGATGTCCACAGCTGGACATAGGCATCCCACAAAAAGTGCCACAATGAGCGGTCTTGCACCACCCGCATCACTGTCACAGACTCACAGGACTGTCACGAGCGGACGTACGATGGTGGCCATTTTATCACTTATCTTTGTGTGTATGTATGTATTGCTTTATTTTACGCTGCGCCTATCGGTAACAAGTAAACAAACTTAAAAAAATATGACCTAAAAGAAACAAATAAAAAAAAAACTTTTTTATTAACCTTAATGCTCATGGTTATTAATACTGTTAAAACGTTTATTGGTAACTACTGCGGATATGTCATCAGCAAACACGACACACTTGTGTTCATTTTTATCTGGAAGATCATTGAAATATACCAAGAAAAAAAGTATAATAATATTGTCGTTGTCTTACAGAATCAGGTATAAAAACAACGGAGCGTGTATTTTTTTATAGCTTTTATGGCTAAAACATGACAGCTAACGTAAACACAAAGGCAGAGGGCTTCGGAACCTTTCATCATTAGCCTCATCATATGAAAGGTCACGAATATTTGTTGCCGAGTCTTCGATGTATTCAAGTATTTACTTATCTTTATAATCATGTATAACGTCGTTCAGTACCCAAAGTACAGTTAACACATTTTCACCTTATCACAGTTATTACATACAATGGCATAAGATGCAAAAGTCTTAACTTACTTTCGCTCTTGACTGTACAAGCTTTATATCAATAGCCAAAACCATTAATAAAATACATTTAATCATAAAATGAGGAGGATCTGTATGATTTTTAACGTGAAATGTGCCTCGACCACAAGTTCAGCGATTCGACGTTGTGTCTTTTGGTAGTATTTATTAATACCAAAACCTTGTTGTAGAATGGAACCGTAAAGCCCTCGGAAGATAAGGTAAAGTGTTATTTTATAGATTGTAAACTAGGGTTAGTTTAAGAAAAAAAGGAGCTAATTTGATCATATGATATGAAATGAAGCATAGGTCGCCAGGCAGTGTGCTCTTGTTACTTTGCAAGCATTTGACAGGCAATAATGCAATACCCACTGTCTGGCGCTCTGGGACAAGCTGCCGAATGGCAATGTGTTTTCCACTTGCAAAAGCGTGCTGTGTGCACACTGGCCCGCGCTCCCTTTCACTCATATAGTCTATGACAGGAGAGTGAAAGGGACGGCACCATACGAAGTTCGAATTTCGGAGTAGACCCCAGAGGGCCTACCGCGTAACGTCCCTTTCCGTCATATAGTGTATAACACGAGAGTGAAAGGGACGGACATGACACGAAGTTCAATTTTCGAAGTTCGCGGTAGGCCCTCTGGCAATGATGATAGCGCCATTTAATTGCCCTCTGTATCCTGACCTTTTTTGTCGAAGAGTATACACCTGAGGTAGTCCCAAGATTACCAAGTCCGACGATGAGATCCGAAAGACATTAAGGGCAACCCTCAAATTTTACAGGCCTTTAACATTTTTCCTATTATATTTTGTAAAATATTCACAGCTAAACTGTGGAATGAACTGTCGTCTGCGGTATTTCCGGACCGATTCGACCTTCAAACCTTCAAGAAAAGAGCGTACTCCCATCTTAAAGGCCGGCAACGCACTTACAACCCCTCTGGTGTTGCGAGTGTCCATGGGCGGCGCTAATCGCTTACCATCAGGCGATTCGTCTGCTCGTTTGCCACCTATGTCATAAAAAAAAGTATTTGCGTTTAGTACTTAATCATTATCTTATGTTGATGAGCTGGTGATGGAAGGTATGAGTACAACTCCTTAAAGGGCTCCTATGTCCCAATGATCTCTGACTCTCCTTTTTCTCGTGTTTTCTATGGCTTATCGTATTAACAACAAGGAGGTTTACCGAAATAGTATCTCATATTTCCTTCAAAGCGCTCGTGGCCCAGCGGCGCCCGCGTACCGCGTGCGGTATGCGAGGTTAAGCAATGTCTGGCGAGGTCAGTCCTTGGATGGGTGACCGCTTTGAGTGGTTACTACTAACTGAGTGCTCCCGTGCTTTGGAAGGCACGTTAAGCCGTTGATCCTGGCTGCTGTCTATGATAGCAGTCGTTAAGCCAAGTTAGAGGCTTCCGGGCGGCTTGAGAACTTCTATAACAGTCAAGTTGCCCACTCACTTGACAAGCCTAATTCCAATAAGGTCTAGTTTCCCCCTCGGGTTGGAAGGTCAGATGGCAGTAGCTTCCTTAAAAAACTAGTGCCTACGCCAATTCTCGGGATTAGGTAGCGGACCCCAGGCATCCTTCAGGATGCAACTGTACTGGGAATAACGCTAGGAAGATGATGATTTCCTTCAAAACTCACTGTTTTCGAGATATATCTCGGCAGCAAACTTTGGCAATTTTAGGCCAAATAATTTTTAAGAAAAAAAAACCGACTTCAATGGGGGAGTCCGGTGAAAGATTATTAATCTTAGATGGTGCACTCTTAGATTCCATACAATAAAATACAAAAATGGCTATAAGTATGTTTATAATGGTAGAAGACTAAGTACCCTCAATTCCTCATGAAATCATGGAAAAACCTTGCTTGCTTGACAAACAAAACGAAGAGAACAAATCGCCAAACGTGAACTACGCGTCGTTGAAGAGTTCCGTTCTGATCATCATCAGCAATGAAAATGCTTGATTAGTTCATGAAAATACTAAAATCACTATTTGTGTGCCTTTCACATTTGAGGAGTTTCCTCGATTCCTAATGGATCCCATCATCAGAACTCGAGCATGACAAAAATCAATCGTGAAAATAGAACTTGCTTAACAAACACAGCTAGAAGGACAAATCGCCAAACGTGAACTTTTCGTCGTTGAAGAGTTCTGTTCTGATCATCATCAGCAGTTCCACTTCATCAAATGTCACATTTTTGTATGATAATGCTCGATTTGTTGATAAAAACACAAAAATCACGATATGTTTGCCTTTAAGATTTGAGGAGTTCCCTCAATTCCTCATGGATCCCATCATCAGAACTCGAGCATGACAAAAATTAATCGTGAAAATAGAACTTGCTTAACAAACACAGCTAGGAGGACAAATCGCCAAACGTGAACTTTTCGTCGTTGAAGAGTTCTGTTCTGAATATCATCAGCAGTTCCACTTCATCCAATGTCACATTTTTCGATGCAAATGCTTGACTTGTTGATAAAAACACAAAAATCACTATATGTTTGCTTAAAGATTTGAGGAGTTCCTTCAATTCCTCATGGATCCCATCATCAGAACTTCCTTTTTGTGGAAATACGTTGATTGATAACTTATTTTTACAATCAATCAATCAATATTTATTTTGTTTTAAATTATAAAAAGTAGAGACACGGCAATGAGGAATAGTTATGTATACATTCCATATGTATAATTATGAAGTTTAAAATTCTGAAAAAAATCAAGATAATGTGTACAATTATAAATACTTTCAACGATTTTTGGTTTAAACAGATTTTGTGTTATTGCTGAAAAACTGTCTTGCCCAAACAAAGGGCATAAGTGCCGTAAGCTGCCTATGAAGATACGACCTTTTTTTATTAAATGTATTGTATGGTGGTTTTAAATGTAGATTAGGAGGTGTCGGTACGGAACCCTTCTTTGTGCGTGGTCCGTCACGCACTTGGCCGTTTTTTTATTACAATGCACATAGCCACTTGCTTTGATTTTTGAGTTGAACTCTATTCCCTTGTTATACGGGTGATGTCTGGTAACCCTTGTTACTAAAAGTGAGTGGATAGGCCTTTAAAAATTACATAGAGGTTTCTAACAAACTTTTTCATTTAAGTCAACCGTTGGTGAGATATTAGCTGTCAAAGTCGTAAAAAGTGTGTCCCCATCCCCACCCCTCTAATTTCCAAACTATATAATATCTCTTTATCACTATTACTATCACTATTAGTATCACTATTAGTACTATTAGTTATTAGTAGTAGTATTATTATTAGTATCACTTTTGACGACTTTCACAGCTAATATCTTACCAACGGTTGACTTAAATGGAATAGTTTTTTATACACCTCTATGTCATTTTTGAAGACCTATCCATAAATAAACCACACTATATGCATTGAAATAAAAATTTGGTTTCCTCGTTACATGTATGGGGTGCCCCCCCCCCCCCCCAGTTTAATATTTTACATCATATTTCTATAGCGGTTCATAACATATACCTTCACACCAAATTTTATAAGTTTAGTGGCCATAGTCTCCGAGTAAATCGGCTGTGACATACGGACGGACGGACAGACATGACGAATGTATAAGGGTTCCGTTTTTGGCATTTTGGTACGGAACCCTAAAAATTGACTCCCTTTGTACATGTATGGGGTGCCCCCCAGTTTAATATTTTCTTCGTAATTTCACATCATATTTCTTTAAGACTGCGCAGTACGTTCGGTTCTCCTTACAAACGTATTTATGCTCTCATTTTAAAACGCCAGGCTAGAATAACATGAAACTTTGTATACACAATGGGATCCGGCATATCTAGGTCGGACCATAGTTTCTGTTGCTTGAAATTATAATGGAGGAAAAATGCAGCGATTATTAAGGTTTTCATACAAGCCGTAAAAAACTCAAAAAGCCGCTGTATTTTTTTTCTTTTACAATTTCTAGCAACAGAAACTATGGTCCGTCCTAGATATGCCGGATCCAATTGTGTATACAAATTTTCATGTTATTCTAGCATGGCGTTTTAAAATGAGAGGGTAAATACGTTTGTATGGAGAACCGAGCCAGACCGAGCGTACTGCGCCCTCTTAATGGCTTGTAGCCATACCTACACCTTCCTACCCGGACGGACGGACAGACATGACGAATCTATAAGGGTTCCGTTTTTGCCATTTTAGCTACGGAACCCTAAAAAGAGAGTGCCAGAGATAGGTCGATTCATAGTTCAACATCACTTTGATATTCAAGTTTCATAGTAGACCGACAAAAACGCGCTAAACAAATGAATTCGAAAACTCGTAAACTAACCTAAAAGTTAAACTTTTTTTTTAATGTCACTCTATGATTTTACAGACAATAAATTTATCTTCTTTTTAGCCCGATACATACAAGTCTATATAAACTAGTTGCATCATCACATCAGATAAGGGATGCGCCAAAACTTGATTACACCCCCTGGCAAGCACAGCGCCATCTATGATTCTAGACTGGAATCACTATAAGTAGATGGCTTGATTAGTGTAAATCTTATAGTTCCTCTCATAGGAACCTAGTTTAGGATTAATAAGCGCCCTGTACTTAGAATAATTATTTTACTTAATTCACTTTGCAAATATATACCAAACGAAGCATACGCTGGTCTAATTTGTTTGTCACCCCGTCCGATGCACCCCGAGCAATCCGCATTTCTTCACCCCCCTAACTAAAACAAAATCTGACTTTCAAAGTTCCTCCCCGCGTCCGCGTAAAAGTTAAACTTATGAAGAATTTGTTGCCAACATAAAATAATATTTTCAATATTTGTTTACGAGTGTCATCATATTGAAGTAATTAAAAGTTATAATAATTAATTTATACAATAATACAGAGGGGGCATTAAATTTTTATTAAACCCTAAGTATGCGATTGACGATAAAATTAAATTCCTATTAGAAAAGTTGGCACTAACAGTAAATACAGCCAAAGCCAACTACAACGGGGCACTGGGTAATGTACACACTGATGGCGACCTGTGACTGATTTTTTTTATTTTTTGTTGTTTTTTATGGGTAATTTAGATTGTCTTTTTCTTAAAAAATAATTTCAGAACCAATTAAACGTACTAGGTACCTTGTCAACACTTTTTAAATATAGAATAATCCACAGTCCACACGAATTTGTCACTTCCACAATCAATAATAAAATAATAATAATAAATTTTTGTTACATTATATGACCGCTATTCGATCGCGATATGACACTATAGGTTATATAAAAGTCACAATTATGATTGCTATACGTATACTCCTAGTATAACCGACGCTTATTCGACTGTTCTCTTCCTACTATTGTCACTTATATGTCCAATCGTTATACGACCAAACGTTCCGATGTTAAGTTGTGGCGAAAACGTCATCACAGCCATAATACGACCAACTTTAAGCTAAGTATTCTTTGATCTGTGCTACTTGGGAGGCCACTCTCCATTGCTCTTTGGATTCTGTGGTAACTATAATAACCTTGTTGTTGTAGAATGATACCACTAGCGACAAGACACAAGAGAAGGTAAAGTGTTATTGTTGTTTTATAGACAGTAAACTAGGGTTTGTTTAGGATTAAATGGAGCTAATTTGATCATACAATATGAAGTATAACAGACGTACCTACTATTTGTAATTAAGTCGATTTTATTAAGTTCTAATATACCAACTATGAGTGTGGCATCACTATAAATTCCTACCAACTGTCAATGGAATTAGGTCCCTGAGAGATCTCTCTATTGTGTTTTCTTCTTGTGTCATACCTATTGTACATTTGTATACAGTTTATAATTTATAGCTTCTTTCCTATACTGGGTGTGGCCTGTAATAGGAGCAATAAATTTAAAGGACGCTTCCCTAGAGCATCTGCAGTAACCTCTTGTGTCCAAAAAAAATATCTTTTTCAATTGGGAGAAATTTTGATCTAAAGTTACGACCTCCAAGTAATGGATCTTGGCACCCAGAGATTATAACGCGGCAGTTAATGCTGATTTTGAGGTTGATTCAAGTTATGACTCATAATCGTTGTCGCATTTTAGAGTAAAAAGTACACGTACGATATTTTTGTATAAAAAATAACCAAAAGAATACTTTTTTTTGCAATTAAAATCATTTGGAAATAATTGCTAGAGAGCTCAATAGTGTACCATTTAATTTATTGCTCATATTACAAACCACACTCTGTATATGCGGCATTGTACATTTTTCTACTAGGAACACGTCACTTATCGAACAAGCCTGGCTTCGAAGCTGGTGGTGCCGGTTCGGATCCCTGTCAGCACTTTTTGTTTGTGTGAAAACCACTAACTATTTATTTACAATTTCCAATCGAAAATGAAAAATTGTTCACCCCGGGCGGAAATAAAAATGTCGTCTTGAGGTTGATTTGTGTGTGAATGTCCACAAGTATTTATCTGTGCTTATTTATTACCATAACCTTGTTGTTGTAGGAAGGTGCCAATAATAATACGACGGTAAGCTTTGGTTATATATCACATATTCTGTATAATTTGCGCTTATATGACGTTTATAACACATATAAGCTGAATAAGGTCAATCTTATATGACTGTTTTGGAAGTTGGGAAGTGTTATTGTTGTATTTATAGACTTTAGACTGTATGTAACCAATAGTAATGCTTAAACTAGGGTTAGTTTAGAAATAAATGCAGCTACTTTGATCATAGAGTATGAAGTATAGAGATACATACCTACCACTGCAATTAAATTAAATTGTTACCAGTATTTTGGCTACATCTTTAGCTTAGTTGGTACCCTACATAATAAGTAATATTACTAACCCCACCTGTTCAAATCCTGGTCCGGGCATTATTTTTGGTCGTGACTGTTAATTAGCGTTAAACCTCGCAAAGTATTCTAGGCCTTCTACAAATTTGCTTCGCCGAAACATAATCCTGATTTAATTTCTATTTTATTTTTAGAGTGCAGCCAAAGAGGTTACAGCAAACGTGAGTATAGTACGAGTATACTACTAATACTATAATATATCACCATACAGGTAAATTACTTTCGAGACGTTTTTACATTTGTAGTTGTGACCTCTATAGCCAGCCTCACACACATACGTGTGTCTGTGCACGTCAACGTCTACGTGTGTCCCTGTAAATATACAAATGCTACTACAAATGCAATAACGTCTCGAAAGTAATACCTGTACGCAGCTGCAACTGGCAGCTGTAGCTGGCATACGCGAATATTGATGAATATGGAAACAATATCCATAATATTGACACCCCAGTATCGTGATAATTTATCGTGTAATAGCATATTTTCTTATTAGTTTTTGTATAGGAGTAATATTATTTCCTTATGCCTTACGACGAGTAACTATTGTAAAAATAGATAATATAGTACAAATATAGCGAAGATATAATGTTTTGTGAATTAAATTTACAGTTGGAAGTAAGTAATTTTGATTTTATAAAAACAAGTATAATTATTATCAAACAAAACATTCGCATATAATTAATTAAAAGTATCCTTAACACTATTTATTATTTCTGTAATTAAAAAAAAGCCATTATTATTATGACATATAGTCTTAAATATTATTACAATTTATTACCGTGTGGCTGATAAGTTTTACTTAATTTGTTTTTTTTAATGAGTTTAGGGCGTGCTACATAAATATGTATAGCAAAACATTTTTTTTTATGATTGACTGACCAGCGTTTGGCCCTAGTCTCACCCGATGGAAAGCGATGACAAGGCCTAAGATGTTGCTCACTGGTTCAGTAATTGTATGTACCAGGAAAAACAGACGACGGCATCAAAATCTAGTCCTAATATTAGCTTCAAACGCCACCAAATTATATCATATCATATTTCAGACTTAACTTACAGTTTATTTTAAAATATTAACTCATAATAAAGGGTAAGATCAATTATATTTTACGGAGAGGCCTGTATCGGTGCCCCTGCGCCGGCGCTGCTCAATCAACTCGTGCTGAGGCAGGATGCCGGCGTGTTCGCCGATAACTGGCGCACCCTGCTCACTAAAATTTATGAACTGTGTAATAGTATTGCTAGTCCTTTTTTTATTACAAATGGGATTGCTCTTGGCCAGCATCTAGCCGGGGGGCAAAGATGAGGCCGACGATGAAGCGAGCTCACCCAGAAGATGCCTTTAGGTAATATGTATATCTCATCATTTGGTACGGTTACCACTAATGTTGTACCCAAGTCTTAACATTGCAGGCGCTTTGGCACTAGCTGTAAGCCTATTAATGTATGTTTAAGTAAATAAATAAATGTGGTAATTGAGTAAAAACCTACTTTAATCTAGTTACAAAAGCATGTACTAGTTTTAACCTGCTCACTTACTTTAGTATATCAGATAATTCATAAGGATTCCAGAATTCAGCCGCCCATACCCCTAGCGGAGACAGGGTTTAATTCATCACAGTTAAAAAAAGTTTTAAGCTGTTGTGGAACGGTGCATCGAGACACCAAACTGTGGTTTAAAAGTGCAATTATAGCGAATTTTAAATGTAGTTTTTATTTACTTTAATAAAGTATTTTTTTTATTAAAATATATATAAAAACGTTCTATTTCATTTACAGCTGGAAGTGAGTGTTTATAAATTCTTATTTCACTGTCGTAGAATGTGATTAATTTTAAATAATCATTATCAGTAATGAAATTTGAAATACATCGAATAATATTTATGTTAGCATTTTTAAATGTAAAAATATTGAGTAGTATTGTCAAAAATCTAATATCAATTGTGACATAAATAATATTATAATCAAATATCATTTAACATATTATTTTATTACTTTGGTGTGGCACATAATATCTTTATTTTAAAATATACTTCTTCCTTTTAGCCTGGAAAAGATACACCTGTGAGTATGACTGATATTAAACAAGTGAAATTAAAAGATTAAAAAATAACCTGATTGTATTGTACCCATACCTTTTTAAGAATGTTATATACCTAGTAATAACCACTCTATCAACATAATACTAATAACATATCATTTATCAAATCTTTCGACGTACATATATACTTATTTACAGTGGCGGCCGTACCTTGAGTGCACTCGTGCGTTGCACTACCAAAAATTTAACACCATCAATACCATCGTCATCAATAAAATAATCTCAATAATCTGTAATATACATACATAAAATACATTAAAAAAATGCAATGAAACCACTACGCTATGTCGTAGTCTATAAAATTATTTTTCGCTCAGTCTCAAAAAACCTCTCCGTGCGCTTCGTGGAGCGCACGCACTAGCCAGTACAATTTCTATGAGAATCGCGTTACAGCGCCGGGCGCGTGAGACGGAAGATACTCCGTACAAACTGAATGAAGAAAAAGGTAAATCTCGTGCGGCGCACGGAGCCCACACGAGGGACCGGCGGCGATATTACCCGACCAAGGGAAGTTAACGCTCAAAATATAAACCTTTTCTTGCGCTTCATTTGTCAAGTTGGCTTAGTTGGTTAATAACATGGCCTGCACTTCACTTTTCTCGTATCGCGCCATTATTCGTAATTCGTGTATATTGTTTGTTTTGTAAAGTGAGTGTGACTGTGTGTTTCATGGAAAAAATAAGTGTGAACTTGAATATCGATAATATTAAAAACAATGTTAAAACTTTTAGTGATTGATAAATTAGAAATAAAATCGGCTGGGCCGCCAAGGTCATGCCTTAATTTAAAAACAATTTTCCAGGAATCAAAATCGACGGATTGAGGTGCTTAATACATATAAAATTTGATGGTTAGTAGGAAAATGTAGTTGTATTGCAATTTTTGAGTTATATATTATAGTATTTCATAAATCCATAAATTAGCGCACCACCGGTTCTCGTAGTCAGCAGCCGCCACTGCTTATTTACACTACACATATACAGGTCAAACGCATAGTCCTCCTTTTGGGCTTTTGGGGTATTTAAGAATTCAGTACGCCATAACCATAGATTTTAATAAAAATTTACAACTAGGGAAATCTTACATCAATAAATAAAACATTAATTATAAAAATATATCACCCAGTCATTGTCTTACAGCCAGAGGTAAGTACCTAAGCTACACAGTGTTTGTTCCTAAGAACTTATAATTTAAATAAAAAGTAAAAACAAGTAAAAGTAGTTTATTCTTCAAATTAGGCATATTACATGCACCTATGAACGTCAATAAACTACCACCGGTTCGGAAAAATATACCTCTGCCACGAGAAGAACCGGCGTAAGAAACTCGGCGAGGTGTCATTTTTTCAAAACAACATACATTATATAGGCATTTTTAACTAACGATGCCGTTTGCTGTTTTAATAAAAAATATAAGAATTATTCATGACAATGCGTACTTACTTAATATATTTATTTGTTTTTCGAACAGCAATGTAATCCATCTTACGAGTACGAGTACATACCATTTATTTAAACTCCAAGATACAATCAAATGTCAGTGGTGGCATGATTTGTTAGTTAAATACTAGCTTCGATAAGTCGGTAAAAAAACTTGTTTTTCAAAATTTTGGTCACTCTGCGTACGACGTTATCTCACTGCTCTTATCATACAGTTTATGTCCAAAGTGATTGGCGGGTGTGGCCATAGCTTGCGTTTTGAATTTATACAATATTCCACGTTAGGTATATTTAAAATAATTTCTTTAAGCATAAATGCATTGAAATGACGATCAATTATAGAGTCGTTTTTTTTATAACTGGTCCTGAATCAGCATGTATGTACAGTCAAGTCAAGTATACAAACTTCTATTCAGAGGTTCAGGTTTCTTTGCAGCTGACTTGTACCAATTTGTCTAACAATATTTTGAAGTAATAATTTTTAAAAACCATATGTATATCTTAATTCATAAATTACTTTTATCTTTCTAGAATGTGGTATGTATAAGTAATAGTAAAAAATATATATTTATTAAAATTAACTTCTAATTTAAAAAATAATTACATAATAATATACCTATTTTTAGATACATGTAAGTACAATCAATGGTCCAATATAAGACTATTTTAGTTAAAAATTATATTATTTATCAATTACGCTTAATTATATATATGTATATACAGGGTGTGGCCTATAATAGGAGCAAAAAAATTAAAGGCTGCTTCTTTACAGCATCTACAGTAATCTCTTGTGTCCAAAAAAAATGTATGTTGTTTCACTTGGGAGAAATTTTGATCTAAAGTTATGACCTCCAAGTAATGGATCTCGGCACCACGAGATTATAGCGCGGCAGTCACTGCTGATATTGAGGTAGCATCTAGTTATGACTCATAATCTTTGTTGCATTTCTGGTGTAAAAGGATATTTTTGGGATTTTAAAATTTTTTTATTCATTTTTTTTAATAAATACTTATTAATATAGCTCCAGTAGAGTAAAAAAGCACTTATAAGCAATATTTGCGAAAAAATATCCAAAAAAACATTTTTTTTTCTATTAAAACCATTTGGAAATAATTGCTGGAGAGCTATATAGTGTACCGTTTAATTTTTTTGCTCCTATTACAGGCCACACCCTGTATATTTTAAATTATGTTAATTTTATCTTATTTTTGTCTTTTTCTCATTGTTTTCCTATCATACTTAATAATTATTTTACTTTATTTAAAGAAAATGTAAAAAACATACAAATAAATACAACTAATGACTAAGGCTATCGCTCCGCATCGCACCTGGCTCAAAGGTCCCCATGACGCCGGCAGCATTACCCCGCTGAACGGCGATGGAGACCTGTTGAACCAGAGCGAGAGCGGAGCGAGGGTGGCAGCCTCTTTCTCGTAGACGTCGGCCTAGTTCCTTGATAAGACGACGGGCCTCCGAGCCCCAGGGTCCCGTGGTTTCGATGGCCACAGGTATGAAGTCGTACGCCGGCTCCAGGGCGGAATATGTTTTTCAACTTGGCAGTAGATTCAGCTGCCAGCTGCCCAGCCTGCACATCATAAGGTCTCCCCTAAATGGGCAGCGGCAATAGTACTTACGCAAGTAGCATCCTATAAGAGGCAGCGCCGCCTCCGACCTGGAACCAGCGTAAGACCGTCCGGTTTTTTGCCGTCAGAGCGGCTCAGGCCTAGTGGCTCCAAGAGGCATGGCACATTGGCCGAAACCATGGCCTGCCGAATTATATCGCTTATATTAATAATTGCTTTTCTAATTATATAGAGGATTAAGAGATACTGTGTAAAACTCACGAAAAGGATCTTCAATTAAGTAACTTTCAATATAAAGTAAATAAATAGTAATTAAATATAAGTTATCAGTAATTTATTAAACAATTCAATGTAAATTATGTTATTCAACAAACAGGACAAATATGTAAGTTTTTTTACTGATTATAAAATACGTTTAAGCCATAAAATACCCGCTTTATAACTATTTGTGAATAGCTTGTCGATTAATTCACCAATTGCATAACTAATCGCATTTTTTATTTTTTCCACGATACATTTCAAAAAAGTAAGTATCGAATATAAGTATCGAATATAACAACAGTAATGACTTAGCTCACTATGCATTTTTACATTTTTGCGGACTTGTAATGGAACGCTTTACTTTAGAGTTAAATATAACTGCAATGACATTTAAGTAAGCGCCGAGCGCCGTCTGCTGCCAGCGCGTGATTTATTACTGAAACCTTAGAATCTCGTTTGGATTTTTGTTATAATTTTCAAAATTTCATTGCAGTATTTTAGAAAAGCCCTATATTAGTATATATGCCTCGTATTTATTGGCAGACTACGCTTCGCATCGTCCGTCAAATAGACTTGTCCAAGAATTACTTTTTCGTAGCCTCTGCAATAATGTAGGTTCCTATTATTAATATTAATCTTTAATTGTTCTAGTAAAAGGGGGTAAGTGGTATTGGTTATTATTTCCTTACAGAATTATCTACAATGTGTATTTAATAATTTATTGTCGATATTTTTAATTACAGGGGCCGGTACGTTATCTTTTACTATTAATGTACTTATACTGTTTGTAATATTTCTTTGAATTAATTATTATTTCTTCTTTTTTCAGATGACTGTAAGTTGGCTTGTATAAAATTACTTTTTGACATTACTGTAAATATCAAACCCTTCACGGTGAATTTCAAAAAATCGTTAACGCTTCCTTTTACTTATTTTAGGAAAAAGTGAGTATAAAATACGTGTATAATACAATCATCTATTGTAGAATGCAATAACAACATATATAATAAATAGTATGTAAAGTAAAAGTAAAGTTAAGTAAAATTTTATTTCCAAAAAGATTAAACACAAATAATGCAAAGTCGATGACCCCACACTAGGCTAGGCCTGCATCGTGGAAGTCAAAGGTAAACCACACGCATAGAATTGACCGAATAAAGTGCGGTCTGTAAATCAAAGTTAACAAACATAACATTGTACACATGCAAGTTTTGAAGGTAAATTTATAAATATTGGTAGGTACAGAAAACTATATAATATTAATATTAAAACATTTTTTTTAACAATAACTGTGTGTGTGTGTGTGTATATGTGTGTGTGTGTGTGTGTGTGTGTGTGTGTGTGTGTGTGTGTGTGTGTGTGTGTGTGTGTGTGTGTGTGTGTGTGTGTGTGTATGCGCACTATAGGTATGCTTATTAGGTATGTTATTAAAGTATTAATTTAACAATTGCTTTTAGGTGCAAGTAAGTACAATATTCATTGTATACATATATCCTATCCCTATACTATCAAAAACGTAACCATAAACAATAGTTCATTCGCCAAATTCCGTTATTCATTTATTTACTAGTGTTTAGTCACCGATGATTTCACATTTTTTTGCCTTAAAAAGCCTTATTACTAAAAATTATGGAAAACTACTGCAAAAGAAATGTACCTAACGTTAGCCAACTAGAAAACTTGCTTGTCCAATACAACAGTCATAGTCAATGCCGATATTAAGTACTAGCTTTTGCCCGCGACTCTGTTTAGTTTAGTTTAGTTCACCCCCTTAGGAATGATTTCCGGAATAAAACCTATCCTATGTCTTTTCGCGGGCTCAAACTATCTCTATACCAATTTTCATCTATATCGGTTTAGCGGTTTAAGCGTGAAGAGGTAACAGACAGACAGAGTTAATTTCGCAGATTCACGACTGGAGCATAACATATGCGTGGGGCAAATCTTACAACTGAATTCAATACAGATTCTCCTTAACTGGCTGGGCTGAACTTTGACATAATTAATTAAGTATTTACTACCTGCTGCCTGACGAGCGAGCTTCACTCATGCTTTCCCGAAGAACACGAGTTTTACGAAAGTTAGCCTTGGCTACATCGATTTTTCGCCCCCATAAAACCCGGAATAGTAAATTTCATCTAAATCCCACCACCACATCAGCCCTAGGACGTCCACTGCTGGACATAGGCCTCCCCCAATTTCATGGGGGGTAAATGCCATAATCGCCACGCTTGGCATGCGGGTTGGCGATCGCAGTATCTCCACCGCACTCTAGGAATGCTGCTGCCCATTCCCCGGTGGTCTTGGTCGTAGTTTAAGGACATAACCCGGGTCATCTAAATCGTTAGAGCATTTTCTAAGATCCCCCAAAATAAATATACGTCTGTCTATTGCCTATTACAGCAAATACACTGTTAAAGACCTTACCTATTACATTCTGGTATAAAGTCGATTTATTCGTATTTATGTTTATTTTTTACAGCTTAATGTAAGTGATATAATACATTAATATACTTTTATTGAAATCTTTTTAAACACAAGAACAACAACACGTAACAAGAAATAATCAAATTACGTTATTATAAGTTTTCATATTAACATTGAATTTGTAAATTTTATTATATGAACAATATTAAACAACTTAAACTAGACCTAGAATAGAACTAAATTAAAACTAAAAACTAATACTAAATAAAATTAAAATAAACCTAAAAAATTTGGCCCCTTTGTCATGGTGCCAAGGATGCTGGCAGCATTTCCCCTCTGTATTGCGATGCTAATACGTTGTGCGAGAAAGCTGCCAGCTCTTCGGTCACCAGTGAAGTCGACTAGTCTTTTAGAAAGTTCTTTAAAGAGTTTAAGAGCATTCGGACCCCACGGGCCAAGGGTCTCGACCCCGAATGGCATAAAAATATACTCGGGGCCGAGACCCCTGTACTTCTGGACTTTAAGCTTTTCAGCCGCTTTAGCCGCCGCACCTGCTTGGTTACTGGTCCCGGTGACGTGGGAAGGGGCCAGTGTGTCTACACAGGTAGCGTCCCACACTAGCACCCTTCCCAAACCCCAAGGAACCAGGGACACACCGTCCGGTCTCTTGCCGTCGTCTCTGGCTATGCCAGTTGGCTCCAGTAGAGCTGGCACATTGACGGATGCAAGTGACCGGCGGATAATGTCATTCAGTGCGGCGTGTCTAGAAAAGCGGCCAGCACTTTTTTGACAGGATAACCCGTGGTGTCCTAATTCGTCGACTTCACTGCCGCAGGGGCACCTGTGTGGAGCACAGATACAGACTCCAAGCCGAAGACAGGTCGCGATGCGGAGTGTGCCCGGCGTGAGGAAGGTTCCGATGTTTGGTGAGGGATACGCCCGGAGCCACTCACCGGACTCCCTCGACGCCGAAGCCAGTAGTCTGGCCCGTTCGCGGCCCGTACTACGGCTTAGGAGGGAATTCACTGAAATTTGGCACATGATGTCATCCCAGATCCTTCGACAATTTGGATAAGTTGGGAAATCCTTGCTCGGGCAAGCACTTGACCAAGCCTTCTTGGCTTCGTCCAAGCCCGCAGTCTCATAGTTTGAGGGAAGACCCCGTAGGATTTTACCTATGAGACCTGCGGAGCTGTGGACTGAAGACAAAAAAACTGGCAAGGATACACTAGAAATTTTTCTGATCCCTAGCCCACCATGACGAATGGGTAGGGTCGCTTGGGTCCAGGAATGGTCGCTGAGCTGAATGTTGAGAATGGATTCCAAGGTTGACTTGATAAGGTCATCTAAAGCTAAAATAATATTTTCGAATTTCCAAATAGGGCTACAGCGAATGACGTATGTCAATTTAGGGACAAAAAGGCAGAATGTAAGAATTGTAATTGCGTAATGAGGGCTTATTTCGAGAAGACGGTCTGAATAGGTTTTGAATTTGGAAATTGATTTTTGTATATAATCTATACATATAATAAAGCTGAAGAGGGTCGAAAGTCTGTACATGGAAGATATTCGAAAAAAAGTTGCCTGGGGATACTTAGAATTGATAACAGAACACGTTCCAACAGTTTTTAGAATTTTTGTCTGTTTATCTGTTTGTCTGTTTATATGAACGCGCATCACGTGAAAACGGCTAAACGGACTTTGATGAAAACTTTACTAATCTGTCGAGTAAATACCCGGTCAGGTTTTAGGCTATAAAAATTGTGCAAATTTGGGTTTAAAGGGGGTAAAAAGAGGGGTTGAATTTTGTATGGGAACTCCTATAATCCGGTAGTTACAGGAATGAAAATTGGTAAGCATATACTTGACGACAAAAGAAAAACATCCTCATTCAAAATTTGTGAAATCTTAAGATAAAAACTGAAAAAAAAAGTAAACGCAAGCGCTGCGCCGCGGCGCTGCCCAGTGTGCGCGCCAGCCACCACGGTCTCTTCAAATTTTGAACACTATAATGATTTTATTCCAGTAATTAACTGTGACTCTAAACCCCAATTTCAGTACCGTTTTCTAGATTCAAAAACTACATATATAACTTTGTAATCCCATAATTAAATAATAATGTAATTATAAATGCGAAAGTTTAGATGTTTGGATGTTTATTACTCAATCACGCAAAAACGGCTGAACAGATCAAGATGATTTTTTGTATACTGAACAGTATATAATCTGGATTCACTTAAAGTATACTTTTTGTCCCGATAATCACCCTCAAAGGGATGAAATCGGGGGTGCAAATATGGTCTATGAAACTGGTGATTTAAATCCTCATACGCCATTCTAAGCTTTAAGTTTCAGCCCATTGGAAGTATAACGGCGTGTCAATAAATTTAACTTAAGCCATAGCAGAATTTGACGTATTGTAAACAAGCTGACGTTTTGACATGTCAAGGCCGAAATATCATAATTCCTTCTGATTGATGACGCTATTTTTGAGCATAACCTTTTAGCAATTAGGTCTATTATTGCGTGTAAATCAAAATAAATTTGCGGTACTTTGGAATTGTTTGTCTTCATATGCTTAAATACAAGAACAGCTGCTTCAATGCAGTCTTTGTATCGTCGGTGTACAATTTAATTTTGTCGTGTATTATTTTTTACGTAATTGGTGACCCTTCAGACTATAATAACTGTTTGATATAAGAGATCACTTGGGCTGGGCAGCCCAATCGTCAACATTGACGGTTGAAGCACCTTAGATCTATGCACAAAGTACAATATATATACTGAGATGGAGATACCAGTGAAATACTCCACATAGATCGTAGTGCCGTTGTGTATTTAGTAAGAACTAACCGCACGACCGCTGCATCCCTGTCACTTCAATATGCAAGTGCGATAGAGCTAGCACCAAGTGACATCTGGTACAAACAAGTTAAAATAACATTTCCATAGAAAACTTCGTACTTCGAGTTGAAAGGCCCCTGGAGCTATGCTTATCCGTATACATATAATACAGCTGTAGAGGGTCGAAAATCTGTACATTGAAGATATTGAATAAATCAATGGAGCGATTGGAGGGCCCTTGGCATCGAAACAGAACTTATTTCAACAGTTTTAAGAATTCGTGTCTGTTTGTCTATCGGTTTATATGTCTAAGCAGTGTGACTCTCGGCCTTCAGACTCACGTGCATTGCCGCTTCGGGCCTTCGGCCCTCAGCCTTACATGAGGGGCCCGCTCTGTTGGCTATCTTGCCACTATGTGTGAATGATCGGCATGAGGAGCCCACTCTGTGTGAATGATCTGCCTTTAGACTCGCATGCCTTGCCCCTCTGATCAGGCCTTCGGCCCTACATAAGGAGCCCGCTCTGTTGGGACTCTCGGTCTTCGGCCTCGCTTGCATTGCCACTCCGCTTCAGGCCTTCGGCCCTACATAAGGATCCCGCTCTGTTGGGACGCTCGGCCTTGGGCCTCGCGTGCGTGTCACACGGCTCCGGGCCTTCAGCCTTATATAAGGATCCCGCTCTATTTGTATGTTCGGCCTTCGGCCTCGCATGCCTTGCCGCTCCGTTTTAGCCCGTTAGTCATCAACTTTACATGAATAATCTACTCTGTTGGGAAGCTCGGCCTTCGGCCTCGCGTGTCTCGCCTCCCTGTTTCAAGTCTTCGGCCGTCAACCTTACATAAGAAGCCCGCTCTGTGTGAATTCTCGGCCTTCCGCCTTGCATGTTTTGCCACTCTGCTTCCTCCTTTCGGCCCTCATACTTACATGAAGAACCCGCTCTGTTACGACGTTTTACGGAAGAACTGCGTAGCAAGACTTTTATCATTGTACATGTAATACTTTACGGGCTTTATTCGTCTAGAATCGGTACATTTGATATTCTGAAATAAGCTTAATCATTCGTTTTGAAAGCACGAGCACGTAGCACCAACTCCCGTTACAATCGGACACTTTTAATTGAAGTTGTAGATGATTATATATTATACCTAGGACAGACTGTCCAGTTAGGTAGGTCCAACTTCGAGAAAGGGGTTAATCGTCGAATCCAACTCGGCTGGGCAGCGTTCGGGAAGCTACGGCACATCTTTTCGTCCAATATTCCGCGGTGTCTCAAGACGAGGGTCTTTGACCAGTGTGTGTTGCCAGTGATGACATATGGCACTGAAACGTGGTCGCTTACTATGGGCCTCATAAGAAGGCTCAAAGTCACCCAAAGAGCAATGGAGATGGCTATGCTGGGAGTATCTTTGCGTGATCGTATCAGAAATGAGGCCATCCGCAGTAGAACCAAAGTAACAGACATAGCCCTCCGAACCGCTAAACTTAAGTGGCAGTGGGAGAGGCATATTGCACGTAGAACCGTTGGCCGTTGGGGAGGAAAGGTTCTCGAGTGGGATTGGGGATGCAAGTAAGGTCTATGAAACGGGGTGGTTTAATCCTCATACGCCATTCTACGATTTAAGTTTCAGCCAATTGGGAGTATAACAGCGTGTCAAGAAATTTAACTTAAAGCATAGCAGAATTGTAAACAAGTTGACGATTCATTATGTCAAAACCGGAGTATCATAATTCCTTCTGATTGTTGACGCTATTTTTGAGCACAACCTTTTCGCAATAAGTTCTACTTTGCGTGTACATCAAAATGCATTTGCGATACTTTGGCATTGTTTTTATTCATATGCTTAAATACAAAACAGCTGTTTCAATGCACACTTTGTATCGTCGGTGTACCATTTAGTTTTATCGTGCGTTATTTTTTACGTAATTTTTGACCCTTCACACAATAAAAACTGTTTGATATAAGACAATCGTCAGCATAGACAGTTGGAGCATCTTAGATGTACACTTAGAAGAGGGTCGAAAGTCTGTACATGGAAGATATTCGAAAAAAAGTTGGCTGGAGATACTTAGAATCGATAACAGAAATCGTTTCAACAGTTTTAAGAATTTGTGTCTGTTTGTCTGTCTGTTTATATGTCTAGGCATCCCGTGAAAACGAACGAATGGAGTACAATTTACCCTCATTAATATGGCAACTGGATCTCCGGCGACGACATAGCTCGGCCTTCGGCCTCGCATGCCTTGCCACTCTCCTTCGGCTTTCCAGTCATCAACCTTACATGAAGAATCTACTCTGTTGGGAGGCTCGGCCTTCAGCCTCGCGCGTCTCTCCTCTCCGCTTCATGCCTTCGGCCCTCATCCTTATACATGAGAAGCCCGCTCTGTGTGATTATTCTCGCATGCCTTGCCGCTCTGCTTCCAGCCTTCGGTCATCATACTTACATGAAGAACTCGCTCTGTTGGGATAACGTTTTACGGCAGAACTGCGTAGCGAGACTTTTATCATTGTACAATGTACATGTAATGTTTTTGACGGGATTCATTCGTCTAGAATCGGTACATTTGATATTCCGAAATAAGCACTTAATGATTCGTTTTGACAATAGGATTTCTAGGGAATGTCATATTGACTGAAAACATTTCTTAAGGGGGTGTAAAGAAGGGTGATATATTGTATCATCATCATCTGAGGCGTTATAGCCACGGGTGGGCCCTAGGCTAGCCTGGTCAAGCAAATATCTCCAGTCCGATCTATTCGTGGCTTTCCTTCTCCAACATGTCATGCACCCCTAAGTTCCTGGTGTCCACCTGAGCTTGAGAAAGATTGTATGGGAAAACAATTCATTCTAAGGCGAGAACGAATTATACGCGGACGAAGTCGCGGGCAAAAGCTAGTTATAAATAAAATAAAAATAAATAAATAAAATAGGAGGCCCTAGGAGGCAGAGCGACTCGTTGTTAACAATTTTTATGTTCGGAGTTAGGGTATTAAAGTTTTGTTCAATATTGTTGTGATTAGGGATGGAAATTTGTAAATGATGAAACTATTAATTATGTTATTCGAGTCCAAAATATAAAGCACTAAATCTGTTAAATGTACTTACTTGAATAATATTTTTTAACCAGCAATAATAATTATCATTTCTCTTTTCACAGTTCACGGTAATATTTTTCATTTTTTCAATATTAATTTTATATAAATTCTTTAATATTGTATTTCCATGGTGATTGCCGTTTTGTTTTTAATATTGCTCATTAATTTTAATATTACAGCTACCGGTATGTAATGAGTAATGGAGTACCTATTTATTAATATTTTTACATGAATTTCAATCTTCAGCGTCGACATGAAAACATATTTCGAATATTTCATATTTAATTTTTTGTATTTTGTTGCTAATATTATGATATTTATATCGTTTATTTTTTTTACATCGCGACTGCAGGGAGGTGGAGTAAGTATTTTAATCATTATTATTTTTAGAGGGTTCCGTGCCAAAAGCGTTTCAAGGGAACCCTATTACTAAGTCTACGCTGTCCGTTCATCTGTCCGTCCATTTGTCAGCGGGCTGCATGATATCTTGAACCGTTACAAGTAAGCAGTCGCTTTTTACAGAATAGTACTATTGCCGCTACATCAACATAAGGAAGAAAAAAATGATCTCATTACGCATTTATATTATAAATTTGTTTTATGGTACGGAACCCTGCGTGTGCGATTCCGGGTCGCACTTGGGCGGTTTTTCAATGAATGGTTACATAAATATCTATTATATATACTTTTTATTTCCAGCTTGTTGTGAGTATCAACGGACTTCTTATTTTTAAAAGCATTGAGTTTGTTAAAGTTTGATTATTTTAATTAATTACGCACGCCTTCCAGTTGACAACATTTCATTTATTTAAACGGGCTTTTTTCCGACTCATTCAAAGAGAGGGTAAATAAAGAAATACAATCACATTTTTTTATTTTCGAAAATATGTCAAAATCAAATTTATAAAAAAAAACAATTTCAAAAGTTCCTCATTCTTGAAGAGAGTAAATGACAAATAAGGCGTCGCAACTTACAAAATCAAAATCATACAGAAGTACTACTTATTCACATTGAAAAAATCGTTGATGTCAAAGGCTTATTACAGGGTCGAGGACTAGGTATCTAACTGACAGAAATGCATGGCCCAAACCAGAGACCTTTAGGTCTATTTATAGCATTAACATTCATATTATGTATATTTTCATTGTACCACGTCTAGTAAATTAGTAAACACGTGTTGTCTTCTTCAACTATACATTGTAAATATTCTTCCTCTTTTGTTTCCATACTCAGATTTATTTATATTAAGTAGGTTAAGTATTATCATTGTATTTTTTGGAAAAAATAACTGACTGTCGTGTTTCTTTCGGCGTTTCTTCTCGGCAGTGGTCTTCTTTTGCAGAAACGTTAGTAGTTTTTGACTTGTAAAAGTGCCATTGCTGCCTACTTGCTGAATAAAGTTCATTTATTTCATTTACTATTATTCAGGCGGATTTACTAACAAAAGTGTACTGCTGTTCTTTTTGTGCGGTGTGACTGTCACAATTGAGCCTTGTGACGTCATATAGACGTTGGTAGGCTTGCTTCACATTCTCATGAATATCATTAAAACTAAATGGCTATAAAATACAAAAAAAATATTTTTGGATTTCTTGCTAACAAATTAACGAAATGAATCAAGATTACATACTACTTGAAAAATTTAAATGTGGTTAATTGAGTGAGTTTAAAAAAGCAGTGGTTATACCGGGGATGTAAAATAAACCCAAACATAATAGTATTATGCTTTAGTATTTGGTTAATCATCACCGATACCATCAATTTAATTTTTAGCGCCATCTAGCGTTAGTGACAAAACTAAACTTGAAAACGTTGACTGTAGGGCAGCTAACTCAAACAAGCTGCCATTATAAGAATTATTGATTTGTTAGAGGATCCGGAACCTTTTTTTTCAGTTGTATCTTCGATACTACCAACCCGCTGCTATTTTTTAAGTACCTATAAAAACCCTGTGCTTAGAGTTTGCAGTCCCGATCTCGATTTATATGAAAATTCCCGGGAAGTAATTTCAGGGAATTTGCATGCCCAAACTATGCTTATGGGAAGCGTTCTTCTTTAGTTGGTAATAAACGCGTGAAGATTAACCCCCTTATTCATAAACGTCCATCAAGCCTCTATTAGTTAACAAGCCGCTAAAGTTGGTTTGTCCTTATCTGTCACTTTGACATTTATGTTTGTGAGAAAGGGACAAAATTTTTATTTAACAAAGGATTGTTAAGTTTTATGAATAAGGGGGTAATAATTTACTTTGAATTATTAATATAATTGTGAATTCTTTGTTTACAGCAAGTTTTTGTAAGTATTAATATCGATATTATTTGAAAATTTGCTTATTATATGCAATGATATCATTGATTATATGCAAATAAAAAGCCTAACTAGAGATATTTAAACTTACCCTTCGGCATGAAGGTGACAATTCATAAATGAATTTATCCGTTGGTAAAATTATCATATTAATATCAAAAATTTTATATATTGGTTGATATAGTAACATAAATTTGGGTACAAAAACACTATTAAAATTAGATTTAAAAAACCATTCATAAAATTGGTAGTTTCTTCATTTGTATTTCGGGGATAGTTTCCACACATTTTTTTTCTAGTTTTAAGTTTTTTGTTCTTAATTCGTTTTATATAATGGGAGTATTGTTTTTTTACAGTCCGAGGTAATTATTCATCTACGTTGTGCAATTTAAATTTACTTACAAAATAAACTTTAATATATTTGTAATACGGAACAAAGAAAACTAAAACTATAAGTATGTTAACATCATGATAATATGTTAACATACCTACAAAAGAAAATAAACCGTTACGGAGTGTTATAATTACCTAATGACAATATTGAAAAATGGCAATGAATTTATAAATAATAATGGTTTTTTTCTAGATGTGGGTAAGCAGAAATTTTATTTTTAATAGTTACTTAAATAAATTTCTTACATTACAAATACCTAATCAAAATTATACTGTTTTGTTTCCAATGTTTGCCAAAATGTAATGTCTTAAATACGTTAACTTTTAATAACTATAAAATAAATAGTATTATTTCTAATTTAATTATTAAAATTGTTTTATTAAGAAATTTTAATCATTATATTTATTTAATCTTTATGGCACAGAAGTAAGACTTATAGTACAAAAGGCGGACTTATAATTTTATTTATATTACTCTACATAGTCTTCATCACCCCACTTATTTTTTTTTATATTTGTTACATTATACCTACAAGAGGTAAAGATTTAGTAAATTAAACATATTTAATTATTAAAGATACCATATAATTTGTTTCTAGAAAACCGTAAGTATTTGATACTATAATATGGTTATAATATTATTCAAAATATATCTAAATAATTGAAATGACTCAGAACTTGACGGCCTGTTTAGCCTAGTTGGTAGTGACGCTGCTTCCGAAGCTAGAGGTTCCGGGTTCGAATCCCGGCCGGGGCATTATTTGTGCATTTAGAACGGATATTTGTTCCTGAGTCTTGGATATTTTCTATGTATTTAAGTATGTATTTAACTCTATAAGTATGTATATCGTCGTCTAGTACCGTCTTGTCCCCCAATATAATATTCTGAGATTATATTATTATTTTTACATTAATTTACCTTTCACCGTTATCTTTTCAGATATACGTGAGTATTTAAGATAAGTACAGTAATTGTCTCTGATTACTCTATCTATACATATAATATATTTAATAGTGTTATAATGTATATTTTACTGGGGGTCTACTCCGAAATTCGAAATCCGAACATCGTATTGAGCCGTCACTTTCACTCTCCTCTCATACACTATACGAGTGAAAGGGACGCCACCATACGAAGTTTACCAAAACATTGTTTACCAAAACAGAATAATTAAACAGTACTTAAATAATAAAAAAAGGGTACACAATTGGTGGTCTTATCGCTTATCAGCGATCTCTTCCAGACAACCTTACGCACACACATTATGAACACTGAAATATCTAAAAGCACCTAACAACAACAAATGGATTAATTTTAAAAATATTTTATTCACAGACGGCGGTAAGTTCTAATATTATTTATATAATGTGTGCCTGTATTGAATTATTATTATAAATCATACGTTACCCGCGAATTAATTTACTTTATTATTAATTTTAGCCTCCAACGGTGAGCTTCTTTTTAACTAAATAAAAATAAAGTATATGAATAAAACATAAATAATACTTGTAGTGTCTTAAATTCGTTAACTTTAATAAGTAAATAAATAAATATTTCTTTTTTTTTTCAGAAAGTAAGTATGCAAATTAATTATGATATTTATCTAAACATAAATCATTGACTGGTCATATTTATATCATATCTTAACACTTTCACCCCGGAAAAATAACCATACAAGTTTGAGGCTACTTGGACCCCATGTCGCAGGGAACGTGTTAAGTACGTCACTCTATAGGTGCATCCAAGCAGACCTACGCGGCGAACTGCAAAGCCATAAGATAGGATAGAGATACTATCACCCTATCGTTCTATACCGTAATTTACAGTTAGTCATGCAGGGTCGTCTAGATGTTCCATATAAGTACACGTAAAAGTACGTACGTTCCGTGTTAGTAGTGTTTATCTACACGGTACTGCGTGGTATTCCTGCAAACTTAACTCAGAGCGCGATAGAATGCGTATCGTAATTTCCTACTGTAAGCTACAAGACGAAACGAGACAGGCATATGCACTCATATCGGTGGTCCAAGGTCATATCCTTAAGTCGCTCTATATTATTTAAAAATAAATAAAATAAATAGACCCCGCTATCGGCGGTGCAAATTGGTAGCTATCAAGTTCTTAGGGACGGGTAAAAATATTTATGATGTCGATATCGATTCTCTTCATATTCAAATTCAAAAATATTTATTTGCTAAAATAATATAATCTTGCTGTTTTTGTACCATTAGTTTTATATGTATACCATTTTTTGTATTTAGAATTTTATCTGTTTGAGTAACAAAGCTAGAGGGTTCAAAACGTTTAAAGGAATCCTTAGATGTAATACTCGAGGTTAAAAAAATCTTTCATTATTACGTTTGCATCAAACAGGAACAGGTACTTAATTATTTAAAAATACGGAAAGTGATATATAATAATCCTGGATTCACAACTATACAAATTATATAAAGTTTCTTGGAGGGCAAAAGTGTCGAAATTACAGATGTAAATAAGAATATAGTTTTAGTTATTTTAATTTAATAGTAGTTTTATTATAAGTATATGTTTTTATCAGACTATACGTAATTAAATGATCAAATTGTGTATACAAAATGTTAAACTCTAGAATACAGCATAAAATTACGCCAATGGCCATTAAGCAGTAGAAAAGTCATGTTCCTTCTTAAAATTGATTTTTAGCAACAGAAGACGAAGTCTAGCACCCTTTAACTTAGAATAAATGTGGGTAATATATTACGAGACATATTTCTTAGTTATATTTTTATTTCAAAAGGTACATAATATTGGGTTAAATGTTGAATATATTCATCGCAACTTCACTAGATTACTAAGAGAATGCTACTAAAAAAACTGATCGTTCATTAAGGCCCTCTAGTCCTGCGAGAGTAGGTATTTAGCGCTGTCCTGGCGGTGCGTGAACAAGCCCGCGCGGACGAAGCGCCTGTGAACTCGGATGACCCCGCTAGCTTCATACTGGTCACAGTATAGAAATATAGCTGTATTTTGACTTCAGAAATGCATTAATTATGATTAAACTTTAGTATGTAATTGATATCATTTTTTAATAAATCGATAGTAAATAAATAACTGAAAGTCGAACTTACGGTAGGAAAAATATTATTATATAAACATTAAAAATATTGAAAAAAAAAACAGAGTTCATAGTACAACCCTGAAATTCGTTATTTAATCTACGAGGATGAAACCTAAGAACCTAAGAAATATGTCTTATACCTCTCTACTCGATTTGTTTAATAGGTCATGCCATTTTTATCTATTTGTGTTATATTTATACTGGGTGTTATATTTATTTGTCGTGTGCGTGTCATCATCATCATCATCATCATATCAGCTGATGGACGTTAACTGCTGGACATAGGCCTCCCCTAAAGAGTGCCACAATGACCGGTCCTGCGCCACCCGCATCCAGCGGACTCTCGCGACCTTTACCCGGTCATCAGTTCACTTTGTAGGGGCCTATCTACACTGCGCCTCCCTGTACGTGGTCGCCACTCGAGAGCCTTTCCGCCCCAATGGCCATCGGTTTTACGTGAAATGTGCCCCGCCCACTGCCACTTAAGTTAAGCGATTCGGAGGGCTATATCGGTTACTTTGGTTTTTCTGCGGATGGCCTCATTTCTGATACGATCGCGCAGATATACTCCCAGCGTAGCCCTCTCCATTGCTCTTAACATTGGGTGATTTTGAGCCTTCTTATGAGGCGACGACGTTTCAGTGCCATATGTCATCACTGGCAACACACTCACATTATTCTTGAGACACTCGATTATGTTATATATCTATCTCTTAGGGATAACCCACAATAACCATTTTGTATCCTTTACTTATTACGAAAAATAATGGCTTATTTACGAAGCGATTTTAAACAATACAGCATTAATCCTTCTCCAATCTCATAACATAAAAAAGGGAGAAGTGCCCTAGAGCTTCCTTTCAACGAAAACCAATGTCTCCAGTTTTCTCCCACCAAGTCCAAACACACACACTGAACCGTGAAAACCTCGGGCGGTGCCGCCGAGTTTACGACATCATGCAAACAAGCGCTGCGATTGGCTTTACGCACCGCTCAAAAAAGGCAAAGAACACTAGAGGGAGACAAACGTTAAATTATGTTCTATCGACATCGATCTTTAAATTATTATGTTAAGATATTGATTGACACACAGAAAGCGTTCGTCATGCGCGGACGTGTTTATAATAAAAATATTACGTCGCTATTTAAATAATTAATTTTCTGTCGAGTTTGTGTCTAAAGTGTGTCACGTACCTACTTTTGTGGATCTGCCAGTGATGTTAATTAATTAAATTAACGTTAGCTATAAATAATGAATAGTCCATTTAATCGAAGTGGCCTAACACCCCGAACCCCGCCCCCTCAACCGAGAGATGAGGCTATACCAGAATCAGCCCCACAGCCAGCGCTGGTATCAACTCCGGACTTGCAAAACTGGATGAATTCCATTGAAGCGTGTCTGAGCGAGGTCTGTGCAGTTGCGGCGGAGAGCAAGCTTAACTCCGACCAGAAACAAAAGATTCAAGGCCTATGCAGAAAAATTACTAACGGGACCTCCAACCTGGTTGTACTGTATCAGTCGGTGAAGCAGAAGTGTATTGCAGCGCACATGACCATACAGCACCTAAACGAGAAGCAAGAACTGGCCTCTCAATTAAAAGACCTCAAGACCTCTGTCCAAGATGTGTGCAATCAGTCGGCTCCAGAAAAGGCTAGTTACGCAAACGTTATTAAAGCTTCGAATAAATTAATTCGACCAACCAACCTAAGCTCTCTGGCTGTCTTCCCGACAGACAAAGAAAAAAGTAGCGAGGACACAAGAAACCTAGTCCAGCAAATCATCAAGCCCAAAGACCTAAATCTACAAGTTCGTGGAATGCGGAAGACAAAAAATGGTGGCGTTATTATCAGTACTGCCAGTGAGGAGGACATCAAAAAATTAAAAGCGTCAGATAAGTTCACCACCTCGGGTCTTTCTATTTCGGACCCTATAAAAAGAAAGCCGAGGGTCATTATTTATGGTCTCCCCAAAGATTTGGCTGAGGAGGAATTCTTTGAACAGATGTACGTCCAGAATATTGCTCCCAAATTCCCTCAAATGTCTCGTGAGGCCTTTCTTGGTGCTACGAAATTGAGCCATAAATCAGGTAAAAAGGATAGCCAGTCCTGCAACTTTGTTTTAGAAGTCATGCCCACTATACGCAAAGCCCTAATCAACCAGGAACGCGTCTTTCTAAACTGGTCGTCTTACTCCATCAAAGACTTCACACTTGTATCCCGATGCTTCAACTGCCAGCAATATGGACACTCCGCCAAATTCTGCCGCGAAAAGGAACCTACCTGCGGTCACTGTGGTCAGGTGGGCCACGCCATGAAGGACTGCACAAAGAAAGAAGCCGCCTCCGTCTGTGCGACATGTCAGCGGTACAAAAAACCAAGTGCTCACAAAACAGGAGATGAACACTGTCCTGCTCGCGTTCATGCCGTAACTAGCTATATAAATTCAACCGATTATGAGGGCGCCTAAGAGCGCCATAGTAAGGTACTGTATTTTAGCACTTTATTAAATTAATTTAAATGGACAACTTATTAAGTAATGATTTAGATAATTTAATTGTATCCAACTCGAAATCATGCCACGTAGAAGATTGTAAATACCAAATCTCAAAAATAAATAATCCGTTAACTATACTGACTCAAAATATACGTAGCATAAATTGTAACATGGATGGTTTGAGAGTCCTTTTGGAAAGGTTTGATTGCAATTGTGATATTATAATTTTAACTGAGTGTTGGATAAAAAATAATGATGCATATCTTCCTGTTATAGATGGTTATAATATTTATAGCACCAAATTAGTTACTAACCAAAATGGTGGAATTGTAATGTATATTAAGTCGAATTTGCATGTCTCTGTAGAAGAACCAACTTTGCAAGATTGTGATAGTCTCATACTAAGACTGGGCACTGACACCGTCATCATCGCAGTTTACAGATCGCCCTCCACCCACAATATAGATAATTTTCTAACCTCATTAGATTCAATATTAAAAAAGCACTCTGTATATAAAAACATAATTATGGTAGGTGACATTAATATTAACATACTAGAGAATAGTCAGGACTGTAGACGTCACGATTATCTTAACTTTTGCTCTTTTCACGGCCTATTACCTGCACATACTCTACCTACGCACCAGAGTGGTTCATGCTTAGATCATATCTTTATCAAAAGTAATTTGCCATCTACAACTTTGGTTACTAACTCTACACTAACAGATCACCACTCTCTTTTACATGCCCTTGAGCTCAAGCCCCCTAAAGCAGAATCTATCACAATTTCAAGTAGGATAAACTATACCAACTTAGAAAATGACTTAAAAAACATTGTACTTGACTGCATTTACACCTCAGCTGATGTAAACACGTCACTCAACTATCTTGTTGGCTGCACTCAAAATGCAATAATAGCAAATACGACTAATATCACGTTACCAAGAAGCAAAAGGAACATAAAACCATGGATAACTCCAGGTTTAATTCGTTGCATGAGACACAGAGACAAGTTGCATTCGCGATCAAAACAATTTCCTGGTAATCAAGAGTTAACAATTATTTACAAAAGGTACAGAAATTTTTGCAATACCATATTAAAAAAATTAAAACATCAATTTGAAGCGGCTGAGCTTGAGAAAAATAGCAAAGACAGCAAAAAAGTATGGAAGTTTATAAAAAATATCACGTACTCAAGCGCTAAACGTGATTCTAATTCAGATATATTGAAATCGCACACAAATCCGGAAATGGCAGTAAATATGGCAAACAATTACTTTGCTAACGTAGGCAAAAACCTTGCAAGCAATTTCGTAAATAAAGATGTCAGCTATAACACTAGACACGCACAAATGACTCACTCATTTGTTTTGTATGATATAGACGAACACGAGGTAGAATCGCTGATAAATGGCTTAAAAGTAGACTGCGCTGTCGGCTGGGACAACATATCGAGTAGAATTCTAAAACGATTTAAGCACATTTTAGTCAAGCCCTTAACGCACATTTTCCAGCAATGTCTGGATGAAGGTATTTTCCCTAACATTTTAAAGAAAGCAATTGTGATTCCTATCCACAAGACGGGTGACAAGGATAATATAAATAATTATAGACCTATCTCCATACTTCCAGCTTTATCTAAAATACTAGAAAAAATCATTAATATACGGCTGATTCATTACCTTGAACATAATCGAATTCTCTCTGACCGCCAATTTGGCTTTAGAGCGCAAAAATCGACAAATGATGCAGTACATTGCCTTACTGATTACGTAACCTCTAATTTGGATCAAGGACAGAAAACTTTAGGTATCTTCCTCGACCTTGCAAAAGCATTTGATTCGGTGTCTGTCCCAATTTTATTAAGCAAGCTGGAGCAGATAGGAATCAGGGACAAGCAGCTATGTTTGTTTAAGGATTACCTCAGTAACCGTTTTCAGTGCGTTAAAGTTGCCAACTACATTAGTGCGGACCACAAGGTCGAATTTGGAGTCCCCCAGGGTAGCATTTTGGGCCCGACCCTGTTTCTCATTTTTATTAATGATCTGTGTGACCTTGAATTAAACCATGGCTCTCTAATCTCATATGCCGATGATACAGTGCTATTATTCTCGGGCAGCAGTTGGGCGGATGTATACAACTATGCTCAAAAAGGTTTCTGTAAAATTACAAATTGGCTAAAACTCAATTTACTTACCCTTAATGCTGAAAAAACTAAATATATGGCCTTTTCTATGAGAAAATCTGTACAACCATCACACAATGACACAATCCGTGCACACCACTGCTTTCTTACTAATCAACAGGTATGTAATACATGTCCTGTTCTATCAAAAGCTCATACCATAAAATACCTAGGCATAATGATTGATTCGAATCTGAATTTCCGATCCCACATAGACATTCTTGCTTCTAGGGTACGTAAACTTATCTTTGTCTTTAAAAAGCTAAGAAGTGTCGCTAACAAAAAATTGTTACATCAGATATATCTGGCTTTGTGCCAATCTATACTAACGTACTGTATAACGTCATGGGGTGGGGCTGCAAAGACCATTCTATTGACACTTGAACGTGCACAAAGAGCCATTTTGAAAGTGACTACTTTTCGCCCGTTTTATTTTCCGACCACGGAGTTGTACCAATCATGTAAAGTACTAACAGTTAGGCAGCTATTCATTAGGAGCGTAATTCTAAAACAGCACAAGTTGGCTTGCTATAACCCTAATATGCACACCAAAAGACGTATGGATATAATATTTAAACAATATGGCACTAAACACGCTTTTACTAACAGATTCTTCGCTTTCCTTGGGCCTTTTCTATATAATAAAATAAATAAACAATGCTCCGTGTACGATCAAAATAGCAAAGTATGCCAAACAAAAGTAACAACATGGTTGCTAACCCTGACCTACGATGAGACAGAAAATTTGTTTACTATATTAAAATAGTTCTGCAATCGCAAGCATTATTTTTTGTCAAAGTTTCAAATATTATCGTTTTCCTGATGCGAGGTAACAAATAATTAGATAAGCAAACTATGTATGACTAAGGCCATTCATGCCTAAAACACAGATTACAACTGTAACCTAGTTTAGGCAACAATGTGTATATTAGCCCCGTAAGAACATTTATCTTAGACGCATTGGCGTATTAATAATGTATCCTAATTAACTTAAAACCTGCTTTGTTGTTAATAGCTTATTAAGATTTGTAGCCACTTATTGTACTATTTTACTCTGAATAAATAATTTATTTATTATATTATTATATTACTATTGAAATGTTCAATGTACAACTCGCAGAAAATATAACGCTTTTTGATATGTTATCACTTATACTTCTTTTTGACCATGTCGCGGCGACATGCGCCACGCCCCCGTTTCACATCTATTTCTTTCTATGATCTGAGTCTCCAATAAAATACCTTAAATACATTTTGCATTTAATATAGATCAATATGGCCCTTTACAGCATGTAATTTTAATGAATATTTTCGAAGATATTACTGATTTAAAACGCAGGAATATAGCGGTACCGGCCGGGTTGTACTATATAGAGACATTCTGTAGTATAATTAGTATCAGCATTGCACCCGTGCGAAGCCGGGGTGGGTCGCTAGTATACCATAATCAACTTCAACTTCGAGTATAAAGTGTCCGATTGTATCGACAGTTGGTGCTACATGGGCATTTGACATGATCTTCGTCTTGTACATATTCAGCTTAAGACCAACTCTCTCGGAGGTTTTACCGAGGTCATTGAGCATGGTACTTAAATCCTGTATGGTCTCAGCCAAGACTACTATATCGCCAGCAAACCGAAGGTGAGTGATGTACTCGCCGTTTATGTTGATGCCTAGGCTTTTCCAGTCCAAAGTCTTGAAAATATCCTCCAGTGCAGCGGAGAACAGTTTGGGAGAAATAGCATCTCCCTGCCTGACTCGCGGCTACAACGGAATAGGTATCGAGTTCTTGTCCTGGAGTCGGACTCACATAGTGGCGTTGTCGTACAAACACTTCAGTACTTCGATAATAGCGGTAGTCTACTTGGCACTGCTGGAGAGATTGTAGTACAGCCCAGGTTTCAACCGAATCGAAGGCCTTCTCGTAGTCCACAAACGCCCAGACAGAGGGCACAGGTAACAGGTTATATTCCTCAGTCTAGTGTAAAGCCTGACGAAGCGTATGATTATAAGTTCATAATGTTCAAATCTTCATAAACACAGGTCCAGTAGTAGTAAACCACGACTGTCATAAAATTATTACTAATATAGTTTTTTGACCGAGCGAGCGAAGCATCCTCATTTCAGCTTTCGACAAAAATTCTTTCATATGTCTGTCTGTTCGAATGGTCGCATTTCTCAACCGATTCTCGTGACATTTCGTGAGCAGGTTCGATAATTATAATGATTGTTTTGAGACGGTTTTTGTAAAATTTTAAATTTGAAAACATTTTTTTTGCGTGGTCTACAGCTCACAGAGCCACTAGTTTTAAGCTTTATTGTTACGTTTTATGAGCCACGAGCTTGGAAAAAACGTTAATTTAATTTAATAAAATACACACAGAATATTTTTGGTGGTTTAATTTATTTGTCAAAAGTTATTAGCTCTCAAAGCATAAAAAACATTGCAAAGATTTTACTTTTTACTATTTATGCGAAAGATTACCGTATTCTTTTAAAATAAATACCAGAAATGATTTTTACATAAAGATGATAAAAGAATCAATATGATATATGAAATAATACCAAACTTGCCACGGAAGCTACCTGGAAATGGGTAGGTCTTTTAAAAGAAGATTAGCTAGAAAGATGAGTGTATACATTTTAAAAAGGTCGGCAACGCGCATGTGACTCCTCTGGAGTTGCAGGCGTCCATAGGCTGTGGTGATCGCTTTCCATCAGGCGGGCCGTACGCTTGTTTGCAACTGACGTGGTATTTAAAAAAAAACGGCCGGAATTAATGTGGTGAAGCTCATAGCTTAAAAAAATATTCAAGTGCAAAGCAGTAGATCTCTTACTATATCTACAATTTCTGGTAATAAACATTTCATTTATAATTTTACCAACTTTGGTTCCATTTCTGCTGGGGTTCAGTTCAGTTGTTATACTGACATTTTTATACTGCGGCACTATGACCATAATTTATTTGTTAATAATTACGACTTTTTTCATGTGGGTTTTATTGCCCTTCTTAAATAATTTGCATCAATTATATAAATTCGTCAAAAACTGCTTGTTTGGTGCACGAAACGGTCGCGGATAAAACTGACACAGGTCCGTTGTCCGAAAGCGCCAGCGCGCGACTGATCGGGCCTGCCGAGCCTCCGCGCTCGCGCATTTTGTAGGTATTTAAACATATTAATTAATTCAATCATTTTATCTATTTAAATTCTGCAAAAATGACTAGAAATACTGAATGGCTTGAGTTTAGTTTAAAAACTTTATTTAAAACATCAATAGTTTAGTCGTCAGATTGTAAATGCTTTACAAAAAGGAGTAACTTTGGGGTCTCTTTCTATCGAGCGAAATTCATTAGATCGTGTAACTGAGTGCAACTTTGACTAGACTATATCCTTAAGTAACACATATAATTTTTTCAAATTTTTAAAACCTTTTTTCTACGTTTCAGATTGTTTTTAGAAAACTCGAAAACGCTAACTCGCTTGACAACCCCCCCTTAAGAATACGAAATCGATTTTCTTTTCGATTTTTAAGGATACGTTTTTTTTTTCTTTTTGTGTAAATAAATCACTCATAATATTTACTTTGTAATTATATAGTCCTGTTGTATAAAATAAACACGTTTGATTGAAGTCTTAGACTCTCATTATGGTGAAGAAATATTATCGACACATAATTATAATTATCGACATACCTCTAGTATTTCAAAATATTTTTTACCCATCCTTAAGAACTTGACAGCTACCAATTTGCATCGCCGATAGCGCGGTCTAAAACTAAAATACGTTTATTATCAATTTATCAGACAACTTGGTGGTCCATAGTTAGTTAGTAAGCTTCAAGTTATTGCTTGAAGGATGGTTTTAATGCAAGTTTAGTAGATATTATGAATAAATCATTTTAGTCTAATGATGTCATTGTATTTTTTAAATTTAATATTCATTTTATTTTTTGTTCTTGTAGCCTGGCGTAAGTTATTGACTTGCTTTCATTTACTCGAAATCTGTTATATATCTAAAATTCATCGTGTTATATATGTACTTACAGTTAGCTGCAGAGAAACCTGACCCCTCCTGCATACAAACATATGTGCAGATGGGTCACGTTTCTCTGCAGCTGACTGTACCTATGAATCTATAATGCCCATAAGAAAAATTTATTAATTAAGAAAAAAAACAAAATTCATAAAACTACGTTTATTTTTCAAGTTTCGATAAAATTAAAAAAAACACACACACAAAGGCGACAGACAAGACTGATTATGCACTAACATGGACGGATTCTACTATTATAACAAAGGATAATATTCATAATTATTACAAAGGATAATATTCATTATTATTACAAAGGATAATATTCATTATTATTACAAAGGATAATATTCATTATTATTACAAAGGATAATATTCATTATTAGTACAAAGGATAATAGTAATTAGTATTACGAAGGATAATATTCATTATTATTACAAAGGATAATATTCATTAGTATTACAAAGGATAATATTCATTATTATTACAAAGGATAATCTTCATCAGTAGTATAAAGGACAATATTAATTATTATTACAAAGGATAATATTTATTATTAGTACAAAGGTTAATATTCATTAGTATTACAAAGGATAATATTCGTTAGTAAGTATTACAAATTATAATATTCATTATTATTACAAATGATAATATGCATTAGTATTACAAAGGATAATATTCATTAGTATTACAAAGGATAATGTTCATTATTATTACAAAGGATAACATTCATTATTATTACAAAGGCTAATATTCATTAGTATTTCAAACGATAATATTCATTATTATTACAAAGGATAATATTCATTATCATTACAAAGGATAATATTCATTAGTATTACAAAGGATAATATTCATTAGTATTACAAAGGATAATATTCATTATTAGTACAAAGGACAATATTCATTATTATTACAAAGGATAATACTTATTCATTTTTATTTTTTTAGTGCATTTGCATCACTCGGGCTCCGCTCTCCAATATGAAAAAGTACGGAAACATACATTTCAGATGGATAAAGGTTCGTTGTTTAAGATGCCAATACTATACGTTATTCTAATACAAATAAAGTTCAAGTTCTGACGCTCTGAGAGTTCGTAGCATTTTATGCATAGTGTAGCTATTATTATAATTTTATGTATAGTGACTTGTCATCCCACTCTCAAATAAATCTCGTACCCATTCTTGACTCGTGCACTCCCCCAATGTATCCCCATACCATTCCGTAAAAACTAGTCCATACACCAATTCTTGGGATTAGCAAGCATTAGGTAGCGGAACCAGGTTCTTCAGGATGCAATTGTACAAGGATGATGATGACCTTTGTTTCCGTAAGGTGACGACGCCACGTTACGTAACGGAGCCAACGCAACCCAACAATGGCAGCACGGACTGTCCCCCCTGCGTGTGCCCCGACTGCTAGCGGCATGGTTGGCCGACGTCTTCTCCATTCTATATCTCTGCTGGGGTGGAAGGATCGAATCAACTCTCAATTTATATTATAAATAAAAGATGTTATAAGCAAGCTAGATTTGTTTTTTTTTCTTGTTTCGACGTAAAAGGACACGGAAGCTCTTTTTCATCCCTGATCTCAATAGAGATTAGAGACGAGCAATTCAAAGATGCCTTACCATTTATGTCCACAGGCGCCCACACTCTCACATGAATATACTCACACGTAATCAGAGGTCGGAAATTCCGATGCTAATTTACCTACACGTACTCGTATATGGAGTTGGATTTTTATAAATATTATTTCTATGAACATTTTATTGTTTAAACTTCCTACCTATACTTAGCTAGTTTTCGTCATTTTATATTTTGGATAAAAATTTGCTCCATTTTTCTCCTCAAACTTCGGTGGTTGAATTTATATAATATTTTTTATATAATATTTTTTCGTAACTTTACATCATTTTTTGTAGCGGTTTATAGACTGCACCTTTCTGCCCCAATTGTTATATTCCTTTTTTTAATACCACGTCGGTGGCAAACAAGCATACGGCCCGATTGATGGTAAGCGGTCACCGCAGCCTATGGATGCCTGCAACCATCTCCTTCATTCCTTTCCTTTTTCCTTTTATTTGCCCATCCCGTATATAGCATCCGAGATATAAACGCGATCATTCTAGCAAAGCTGCTGGTGAGTAAGATCTCACTCATATTTATTACCTTCACCCTACAGAAGATCGTAGCCATAATAACATCACTACTTGCCATTTAGTTATGTCACAGATTAATATTAATAATATTATAGTTCTTTATATAGAAAACTCCCGTGAGTTTGAGACATATTAAACCTCGACCTCCTCTCTCTTCGACCTTTAAGACGTGAGTGACCCGTTTCATTATATTTAATATTATAGTTCTTCGAAGCTATGGTGTGTTCCTGGTGGTAAGACCGCCAGAGCTCCTGAAGATACGCTGTGTTGAGGAACCTGAATCTTAGGTCCCTAGCTGTCAAGACATCCTCAAGTCAATGAAAGGTCGGCAACGCAAATGCGATGATTGTTATGGAGTCACAAGCGGCTGTAAGCCACAGTTTACTTCCCATTGCTGAAAATCCCCAATAACTTACCATACTTTTATTATGATTCAACTTACCATATCTCTTATCAGTCTACGATGATCGTCAGACTTAGGCTGGGTTGCACCAAACCGTCTGTAATCATAAGCTGTGTTCGTTAAAATTTGAATGTATGGAAAGTATGACAAGTTTCTATGGGATGACAGCTGCCGGCGCCATATTTAACGTTGATCAGTCTGTGATCGTAAGTCAGTGCAACCCAGCCTTAATGTGCTATCTTTTGAAAATAATAAATTAACAACAGAAATCTGACAGTTTTTAACCCCATCGATGTATTTGTTTTTTTTTTTTTACATAAAACAAAGTCACATGATCACACATGACCCTAATTACATATTGCAGTATCAAAACGCAAATACTGTCACTTTTCTACTACAGATAACATAATCTTTAGTCTTTTAAGTTAATACCACAGACTAGTAAGGGTAAGTACCGCCAACTCACGAAGAAAATATATAGACCGTAAGCAACTATATTTAATCTGTACCCGCTGGTAGATTTTTGACGTTTCTTTTTTTTTATTATTTAATGGCACTGTGGCAATGGAACTTACTGTGAACATCCAACAATAAATATATATATATATATATAGCTCATTTAAATTTTACTTTGTGTAGAAGCTCACGGCATTTCCAATTGAATACCACTGGTGTTCAATTGAAATACCGTGAACTATGTTGAGCCATATCTTAGTTAAATGAAATTAAACGAACATTTTACTTATCAGCAGATTTATTTTTTAATGTATCTTATCTCATATCTGGGAAAACGATATATCTTCGTCCTTTCACAGAGTTCTACGTTTTACAACCACAACACTCGTACATTTTGCAAAATGAGAACTTGCATGCCTTGCCACATACGATGCACTTCACTATCTTCCATTTGTTGTCCAAACAATGGTTAATACGCGCTTCCAGATGAATTTTCGATTAGCTACACACTGTTTCGTTTGTTTACTGCATAGTAAAATATCAATACTACAATTTAAATAACAACATCAGAAAAAAAATAAAAAAATGTTCAGAGACGACTAGACGAAATTCCGAGAAGACGCCATTTTATTTTTATTTGTCACTTTATTTTGACGTTTGACGTAGGCAGTAGCCAATCAAAGCTCAGTATGTCGTCAAAATCTTTTGACACAATATGGACGCTATCATACACGTTTCGTTCTACGTAGATAAACAGCCGTGGTTAATACAAGCTTCCCATAATTCTACACGAAATGAAGATAATAATATAATGTGCAACCTAACAATAACTAGCCATAAAAACCATAAATTATGTTGGAGAGTAATGGTTTTGTTTTAATTACCCTTTGCCCTAAAATAATTTGTATAGTGTACTTTCTGTAAATTATGAATTTTCACTAGGTTACATCAATCCAGCAGTTTTTCTAGAACCTCATTTTACGATTTCCTTCTATTATTAACGTTGGCGTCACTGTTTTTATCTGATTCGAGTGTCACATTTCATAAATCACAGATGACAGAGTTGACTTGGAGTTGACAGACCCAAATTCTGTCTTCAAACGTCAAAAATTAGACTGTCTTGTCTTGTTCGATATTACTTTTAATTTATTTAAATTAATACTTTAATAACGAAAATAATATGTCCGATAACAAAGATGAGAAGAAAAAGGAGGTGGACCCTGAATTGGACGATTTACTCGACAGTAAGTTCCTAAAATAATTTGGTTGCTCATTACCTAACAAGTATAACCTTTATTTTTAATTTCCGTTCATGACTTGAACCTCTGCGATATTTGCATATATTATGTACATTAGCTTTGTCAATACATACGTAAAAGCAAAGTAAAGTATGACGAAATGTCAACGAAGCTGCACAAGTAATCGGCCTCGCCAAAGTATCACCCAGTACGGGCTTACTGGGTGATTTTCCGAAAAACGTTTTTTCACATATTCTCTTACCTAGTAAATGCTCACAAATTGACAAAGACACCAGCTTAAAAATCGGCATAACTACAGGAGATTTCAATAGTCCAAAAGCTAGCAAGAGCCATTACAACTATATAAAATATACTAACTCACCCGAACTATTTCAAAACCTAGCAACTGGACTCTTGGTAGGTTTTGGTGTGGTTGAATAGACTTATCTAGTTAATAACACAGAGTAAACATAATATTTCTTTTTTGTTGTTATTTTATGCTTCTTCCTATTTGTAATTGTCACGAATAAATGATTTTCTATTCTATTTCTATTCTAATATAAAAATAAGAAATGTTTGTTAGTTACAAAACAAACTTACAATAGCATAAAAAAACAGTGGAACATTAAATGTGGGCCGGACATATTGTGTTGTGTCAAAATGGTCCAATCGGAGCATAATGCAGGCATTACTGCCAATGCCGATCATTTAATGAGACTGTCAAGTACAGTCATGGCTGGCAACAATCTGGTTTTGCACTAAAAAAGAATAAATAATAATAATAAAAAAACCACCACCACATCGGCCGAAAAACGTCCATTGCTAAACATAGGCCTTCCCCAATTTCATGAAGGGTAAACGCCATAATCTCCACGCTGGCGTGCAGGTTGGCGATCGCAGTATCTCCACCACACTCCAGGGATGCTGCTGCACATCCCCTGGTGGTATTCGTAGTTTTAGAACTTACCCGGACATATTAATGCTAGTAATAAAGCACAAGTCCAAACAATGTATTTTAACTCAAAAGTACCTACACTATTTTGAAAAACTCATCAACTGTAAAATCACCATCAATTAAAAATTCCTGCAAACTTTTAATATAATAGAGTTGTGACCTCTTATTGTAAGGTGCGTCCCAGTCGTCTTGCAGAGGGTTAGAGGTTGGTATGGTACTCTTGTGTATAAGTAGAGTGCAAGTTGCCTCAAAACCTTCCATCAGTGATTGTTTAGGTTTTGAGACTAACTTGCGTATGGAACTAACATGGGTAGATACATTTTCAAAGTAAGGGGTATATCAATGATCTGTAGCTTATATGATGGCCTGTTTAGCCTAGTTAGTAGTGACACTGCCTCCGAAGCTAGAGGTCCCGAGTTCGAATCCCGGCCAGGGTATTATTTGTGCATTTAGCACGGATTTTGTTCTTGTTCTTGGATGTTCTCTATGAATTTAAGTATGTATTTATCTATATCAGTATGTATATCGTCGTCTAGTACCCATGGTACAAGCTTTGCTTAGTTTGGGACTAGGTTGATTTGTGAAAGATTGTCCCCCAATATTTAATTTTATATCTTTTTATTTTTCTTAAACTTTTGTGAATATTTGCACACTCGTAATTACATTTGAAGGGCTATACGATGTCTGGAATGATCAAAAATGGGTAAGTAGTATTTTTTCCTTAAAGTACCATTGATTAAACATCAATGGCACGGTTAGTTTGCTTTGCTTATTTTAATAGTATAATTACTTATGGTCTTATCTTATGGGGATCAGCTGCAGATATTGAAACTGTTTTTATTTTGCAAAAAAGGGCTATCCGAGCAATTTATAATTTGGGGTCGCGTGATTCATTAAGAGAATTTTTCAAAGAAATAGATATTCTAACCCCGCCGTCCCTATACATAAAATCCCTATTTGAAATAATAATGTATGTTAGGAAAAATTTGGGACATTTTCCAACGAACGCTGATAAACCAATAGCCACGAGAAATACTGGGAAACTCAAAATAACCTTCTATAGACTAGTAAAGGCGAAAAAGTCGTTCTTGGGAAATTGTATCAAATTCTACAATAAAATTCCTTAACACATTACTGAACTTAGCAATTATAAATTCAAATCTGTAGTAAAACAAACACTTATTTCAAGAGCATATTATAAGATAAACGATTACATCATGGATAGGGGTGTTTGGCAGTGATAGCGTCCTGCACGGGTAATCTATCGCGAAAATATATTTTCTACTGTAGCATTGTTATTTAAGTTATTTTGTAGTAATGTAATTTTATATTTAACTATATAATGTAAATATATATTGTTTTGAAAAAATGACACCTCGCCGAGATTCTTACGCCGGTTCTTCTCGTGGCAGAGGTATATTTTTCCGAACCGGTGTTAGTTTATTGACGTTCATAGGTGCATGTAATATGCCTAATTTGAAGAATAAACTACTTTTACTAATCCGGTCCGGATCCAGTGAATATGGCCGGATCCGGTATGTATCAAATTATAATGAATCTGGCCGGATAGCTGGATCCTTAATTGAAACCTAAAATACCATTCATCTTGGTTTGGGGAGAATGGCCTAAACCAATTTTAAAAAAATATACCTTTATCTAATCCCTGGTTACAAGGCGGAATGTTGTTACACTACAGCACAGCACAGCACAGCACAGCACACATATTTTCCGTAATTGCTTTAAGAGTGCGCAGTACGTTCGGTTCTCCATACAAACGTATTTACGCTCTCATTTCAAAACGCCGTGCTAGAATAACATGAAACTTTGTATACACAATGGGATCCGGCATATCTAGGTCGGAAATTAGTTTCTGTTGCTTGAAATTATAATGGAGAAAAAATACAACGATTATTAAGGTTTTCATACAAACCGTAAAAAACTGAAAAAACCGCTGTATATTTTTCTTTTACATTTTCTAGGAACAGAAACTAATTTCCAACCTAGATATGCCGGATCTCATTGTGTATACAAAGTTTCATGTTATTCTAGCATGGCGTTTTAAAATGAGAGCATAAATACGTTTGTATGGAGAACCGAGCGTGCTGCCGCGTACTGCGCCCTCTTAAGGAGGCTGTTGGGGCTGTCACGTATGCGGCGCATCATTGAGGCCACGCGCTTGCGTATTATCACACAAAAACCATCCTGCGCTCCTCATAGAATATATCTGACGCCCTACAATAGCGTATGTAAGAGCTATTGTCGGCCTATTTAGCCTAATTGGTAGTGTCACAGCCTCCGAAGCTAGAGGTCCCGGGTTCGAATCCCGGTAAGGGCATTTGTTTCTGTGGTGAACAGAGACATTTGTTCCTGAGACTTGGATGTTTTCTATGTATTTAAGTATATATCTATTAAATATATTGTCGTCTAGTACCCATAACACAAGCCTTATTGAGCTTACTATGGGACTAGTTCGATTTGTGAAAAAATTGTCCCCTAATATTTATTTATATTTAATATTTATATGGGACACATTTTTGATCAAGTTGTATGCACCCATATTTTTGCACTCTACTGTACTATCCATCGTTCCAGGCGCTCTCCAAGACATGACGAAGAAGCCCCCAGCGGCTGGTGAGGAGTCTTCTGACCCGGTGTGGAGCGACGAGTTCATCAAGGAAGCGGCGGCACAGTTCGAGAGCAACATGGCGGCCCTGCTAGGCAGCTTCAGCGGGGTGCCGGGTGAGCGTAAGTAGATCTTTTACTTTATGGTGGTGATGAATAACCATACAATCCAACTGTGGAGGGATACGAACAAATTTGTTAAGAATTTAGTTTTGACTGAAAAGCGTCCATATATACCGAAAAGGTACTTACGTGAGTGTGCTAAATTGTTAGCATATAATATTGTAGACCCCGTCGTGACTAGCACGACGTTTGATAATGTTAAGGCGGTTCCTGTGTTACGTTTTAGTAGCGTGGGCTTCGAAACGGGGTCGGTGCCGGCGAGTAATTTAAACTGACCGATAAGACAACGCGTGTTACCACCGGCCCCGAACCCGTTGATAGATGTAACACTAGTATTAATATGGTTCATCAAAATATACAGGGATTTACTAGTAAGGAACTTGAAATTGATTTGTTCATACAATGTTCAAATATTCATATTCTATGTATAACGGAGCACTGGCTTAAAGATCATGAATTTATGTTTAATTTTAGCAATCATAGTATAGTAAGTTCATACTCTAGAAAGTCATGTAGGCGTGGAGGATCCTTGATTATGGTGAAACATAATTTGAAATGTAAAGAGCGTAAAGATATTGTTGACATGTCTGTCGAGCGTCACATAGAACTCTCTTGTGTGGAGTTAGACCAATTTATAATTATATGCGTATACAGGCCCCCATCGGCGGATTACAGTCTATTTGAGACAATGATGGAAGAAGTGCTCAGCAGTATTTTTAAGAGTACAAAATGCGTTATTGTTTGCGGTGATTTTAACGTTAACTTACTTGAGAAATCGCCCATGAGTGTGAGTCTAGTGAATACTTTTAAATCTTTTAACCTGGTGAACTTGTTTTGTGAGCCAACTCGCATTACAGCAACCAGCGCGACATGTATAGATAACATTTTCAGTAACAAGGATGCAATTAGTAAATTTATTATAAACAACTTAAGTTCTGACCACTGTGGACAACAAGTCGCCTTCAGCGGGAAAACTGATAAAGTTCCACGACACACTATGTGCAGACTTATTTCTGAAAAGAGCTTAGATTTATTCAATCGTAATATAATGAAACGATTATGTTATCTTCCACTCACTCAGGAAAGCCCTGACCGTTTGTGTACTCGATTGTTTAATTGTATCAAAACGGAATTCGATGTCTGTTTTAATTTGAAGAAGATTCAAAGCAAGTTCAAGACTAAATTTAGCGACTGGGCCACGCCAGACATTCACGAGAAGAGGCGCCGACTCTATGATATGTATGATTCAAGAACTACTGATAAAAGGCCCGAATTTCTTGAGTATGTTAAGAACTATTCAAAATCTTTTAAGTTAATGTGTGTCGCTGCTAAAGCCGATTACTTGTCAAAAAAGATCCAGAACTCCAGTGATAAGATTAAAACTGTATGGCTAGTTATCAACAATGAAACTGGGAAAAGTAAGTTAAAAGATGCGCACTTCAGCCTGCGAGTCGATGACACTCTAGTGAGTTCTGACCACGAAGTAGCAGATCATTTTGAGCGGTTTTTTACTAATGTACCCGTCGAGACCACGAAATCTTTGAATTCATCACCAGATGTCGCTGAATCGCTATTGAAAGAAAATGTAACAGAATGTACAGAAATCTTTAGCTTCACTGACGTGACCCCCCATATTATAATTAAAGCATTTAAATCATTAAACTTAAAAAAGACTGAAGATCTTTGGGGCCTTTCAGTAAAAGTATTACATTCCATTGTAGAATCAATCGCACCTTTCTTAGCTGATATTTTCAATAAATGTCTTGAAACTGGAGTTTTTCCTAACCTGATGAAACACAGTAAAATCATCCCGTTGTTTAAATCAGGATCAAAAACTGACCCTACCAACTTCAGACCAATCTCAATACTACCAGCATTAAGCAAAGTTTTTGAGAAACTTATTCTTAATCAGCTGATTTCCCATTTTAATCGCAATAAACTACTCAATAGCAATCAGTTCGGGTTCACTAGAGGTCGCTCTACCACTGATGCCGGTGTGGTACTAATTAAACATATTTTTGATGCCTGGGAAGAGGCTCAAGATGCTATTGGAGTGTTCTGTGATCTATCAAAGGCATTCAATTGCGTTAATCACGAGAATTTAATTAGAAAGTTAAGCCATTATGGGATAAGAAACGGTTCCCTTGACCTTGTTACATCGTATCTGTCGGAGAGAACTCAACGGGTAGTCATCAACGGGACTCAATCTGCAGGGACAACGGTTGCTCTTGGAGTTCCTCAAGGATCAATTCTGGGCCCATTTCTGTTTCTAGTTTATATTAATGATTTACCAAACCTTGTAAAAGATAAACATGATATAGTGCTATTCGCAGATGATACGTCGCTTATCTTCAAGGTAGGCCGCAAAGACAAAAACTTTGACGGTATTAATGAGGTACTAGGTACTGTTGTGAACTGGTTTACAGCAAATAATTTGCTTTTAAATTCCAAGAAAACAGCCTGCTTGACATTAGGCACAGTGTATCAAATTCACTATGCCTAATGTCAAGCAGGCAAACAATTCTAAGATCAAATTAAAGTCTGATGAAATGGAATTTGTAGATAGAACAGTGTTTTTAGGTGTCACCTTAGATTCAAAACTGCAATGGCATGCGCATATTGCCACTCTGGCCGGCAAACTTAGTTCTGCGGCCTATGCAGTAAGACGTATTAGACAGTTAACTGACGTTGAGACAGCCATGCTGGTATATTACAGTTACTTTCATAGTGTTATGTCCTATGGAATCCTGTTGTGGGGAAAAGCGGCTGACATCCAGACCGTCTTCGTGCTACAGAAACGAGCTGTACGCTCCATCTACAAACTTAAGGCAAGAGAATCTCTCAGAGAAAAATTTAAGGAGGCAAATATTCTTACTGTGGCATGTCAGTACATTCTTGAAAATATTTTGTATGTTCGAAAAAATATTCAAGAATTCAAACTTAACAGTGATATCCACGACTACAACACTAGAAGTAAACACAAGATTGCAGTGAAGGCCAGTCGTCTCCGGAAGGTTAGCACGTCGTTTGTGGGGAACTGTATACGATTTTATAATAAAATACCCATCGATATAGATAATTTTCCATTCAGTAAATTTAAGTCTCATATTAAACGTTATTTGTTAAGCCAGGCCTATTATACTGTCAACGATTTCTTAAATGACAAAAATGCTTTTAAGCCAGTGATAGTTAAATCCTGTTAGTTTTAGTATACATATGCTTCACTTAGCATATTTCCTTGTACAAATAGCTCTGTCGTTGCATTTTATGAAACATGATGCTGTTTCTCGCCGAAGAGTCATTTTAATCTTTGATATTATTAATGTCCGGCAGCCTGAATATGTCATGCTCGCTTAAAGGGCTTTGCTTACGGCGGCGTCGTTGATCGGGTCGCCACCTTCCCTAACAGATGGTCGAGGGAGGCGATGGCTGAGATACGCGTCATACTCGTGATCGGGTGCTGTTTGTGGAGTCCGGTCTGTTCATGCTTGCAAGGGCAAAGTAAATACCTTAATACTAGTGTTATTTTATTGTATGTAGATTGACGAGAGACATAATCCTGTTCTGGATTAGTTTTATTGTTAATGACGCTTAGAGACCTTATACATCTCTAACAATATTAAGTTTACTTATTTTAATTTTAGCGCTTAGAGATCATTTACATCTCTAAGGACTTTTAAATAATTGTTATTAATCGTATTTGGACGCTCAGAGACCATATACATCTCTGAGATATTAAGTTAATTTTATGTACTTTTTGTTTATTCGGACAGATCGTATTCAATACGTCCTTAATATTTGTAAATTAATTTTATATAATTGTTAATCAGTATATTTTTTAATCATTATTATTAAGTAAGATTGTCAGTTTTATTTTTAAATTGTATAAATTCACGCTTTGACTTGTAAAAGTGCCCTTGTGGCCTATTTGCAGAATAAATATTTGATTTTGATTTTGATTTTGGCTGATTGCAACTTGGATTATGATAATTGGGCATTTCCCATATGTTCAAATTTATAACATGATGTCACAATAAATAAAAATTACATAACTTTACCTATATTATAAAATGATATATTCACTTATTGAAAAAAAATATATTTTTCCTTTTAGTTCATAACTCAAATAAAGTAACATTAGAATCCTTATTTAAATGTAAAAATAAATTGTAAGACAACTATGTACCTTAACGCAATAATTCACGACTAAAACAGCAATATATTTTTTAACTATATTAGTTGCACCAGGTTGGTCTCATAACAACTACATTATCTAAACAACCAAATCATCATAAGGCCCAGATCTCAGAAGGTTCATGTCTGTAGAAAGCCTATATCTCCGAATGACTTGGTAGTAAAACAACTGGTTCTAAAAACGACCACATTGTTAATATACCACATCTCAAAAAGACTAGGTAGCAAAACGACTGGTTCTCAAAACGATTTTTCTACAAAATAGTTAGGTACGAAGACGAGCGGAGCGAGGAGAAGTGTTAGTGGAACTGCAGTGTGTTTGAAAATGTTCGTTTCTGGCGCTTCGGTGGTGGCGCAGGACCGGTCGTTGTGGAAGCCTTTGGGGGAGGCCTATGTCCAGCAATGGACGTCCTTTAGCTGATATGATGATGATGGGTATGATTATAATATCTCAACTCAGAGTAAGGATTTCTATAGAGATTCCTACACGCGTCTGAATTTGTCTAAAACGGCTGATGATGACGACCATAGAATTCAACGTTGTCTTCTTTTTACACAATCTTGAAAGAATAAAGTTGAATTTTATTACATTCACTTTAAAAATCGACCTCTGTTTATCGATACACTCATTCTTTAGGCGATTACAGACTAACGATAAAAAAAAAAACTTTTTCAGTCCGTCACCAAATATATTCGGTTAAGACCAATTATGGAAATTAGGGTAAATTTTCTTTGTTATTATTAAGTAAATGTTACATTTCTACATAAAGTAATTAGCTACATTCTCAAAAGATGCTTATTAAAATTTCGATGTGACAGCGACGCGGCCGTTCCAAGGTTATATAAATGAACTGTCACTGTCGGTGTCATTCATAGGACTCATGTCTGGCCGCGGGGGGTATAGGTTCACAATAAGTATACATTTACGGAAATTAAATGTTTTTCACTTTTGGACTCTAGTGTAATAGAAATAGAGTTTATTATTCGACTGTACATTAATTATTCTCGTAAACGAATGTGAAATATGTAAAAACTCTATTATTTTATTACAGAGGAGCAGATCAGCCAAGAGCAGATAGCACAGACCTTCTCAAGAATGGCGGGTGAGTTATTCCATTCGTAACATGTTCATACGAACATCTAGACACGCGGCAGCGTGTCCAGCCAAGTTCACCCAAGGAACTGGCGGACAGCAGCCGTGTGTTATATTACACGAACCGTTTGGAGCCACTTTTGACCCCCCATTAACTCCAAATCTATACAACATAAAAAAAAAATTTGGTACATTTATTAAGATCCTTTAGAACAACTAGAACCCCAAATTTCATAAATGGTTTAATAGTTATTGAGATATTAAATTCCAAAAAACGGCATTTTTGCCACTGACTGACTGACTGACTAGTAATCAAAAACCTAACCCACTTCTAGGTGACCTAGAAAGCTGAAATTTGGCATGCAGCTTGGTAATTGTGTGTGTACACCAGAAAAATCTGAAAACATTGTTTTTTTTAGTAGTTTTATTATTTGTTTCTCCTTCGAGATTCACGGGCTATTACATACCGGTCTTTCGATAAGCTTGCGTGGGGACACAGATCCAACACGTAGAGGGCCTTTGGAGAGTTTTACTATGTAATACACCTGCTACAACCCATTCACGGGTACATCACTAGATAGATACCCGTGAACCGGTCCCAGCAGGCGTTGGGACTATTGTAAATAAAATGAAAAGATTACTGGGCTATGGTGTTGAAGTTTGGCTGGTCAAGAGATTGGGCTATTACTTAGGTTCCGGACACCTGCCATAACAATGCTTACACCGTTATCGAGGCAGGTGGTGACTCGCCGCTGCCTAGATGGGCCCCTGAAACTGCCGTCGTGAAGACGGCCAGGAACAACATCGGTGTGAGCGGCTCAGGGTGTGGAGAGGTGTGCACCGCTTTCTAACCAGTGGCTGTTAACAGCCACCGTGCCCACTCGCGACTTATGCAAGTTTCACTTCCACCCTGCGAGCATATAGCTCTGACGACTCCTCTCTGGACGGCCAATGAAGGCAAGCCAGAGCCGGGAGTCCTGCGGGTCCCCTTGGGGTTCCACTCCGACCGACGAAGACACGCCGGAGAGGGAGACCCTGACCGACTCTCTGGAGCACTCGGGTCCGTGGGGTCGTCACTCCCCAACAGCTCGCCACAAGCTGCCCTGCGGGCTATTATTATTATTATTATTATTTCAGCTGCTCTGTCTCAATATTTTACTACTGAAAGGTACTGAAAGAAAAACACGTAATTTTTATTTATCTATTGTGATAATTTGAACAGTGAATATGATTTCACTCTGTATTTACCTTGGCAGAAACTGGGATTGCATAACTCGGTCTCTTTGACAGGCCTCGGCATAACCCTCGTCCTGAAAACCTCCTCGTCAGACGATCGCTTACTTACCAACCCTCGGCGATAATGTACTAATAATTTAATTTAATTTTAAAGCTCGGTCGGCTAGGTTGTAATAAAAATAATATAATGTATGTGTAAGTTTTTTGTTTCAAAGCAGGTACCCACAAATTGGTCACTTATAATCGATAAACATTTTAATGCTGACTTTTTAATTGATTTGTATCATCATTCATCATCATCATCATCATTGTCGGCCTGTTTAGCCTAGTTGGTCATTGCCTCCGAAGCTAGTGGTCCCGGGTTCGATTCCCGGTAAGGGCATTTGTTTCTGTGGTGAACAGAGACATTTGTTCCTGAGACTTGGACGTTTTCTATGTATTTAAGTATTTATTTATTAAATATATCGTCGTCTAGTACCCATAACACAAGCCTTATTGAGCTTACTGTGGGACTAGTACGATTTGTGTAAAAAAAAAATGTCCCCTTATATTTATTTATTATTTATTTATTTATTTATCATGTCAGCCGAAGGACTTCCACAATGACCAGAATGATATGTATGATTCTATTTTATTTATAATGATTTTCCTAATGTTACCTATGACATACCTACTTTAATTTAATTTTGTACATTACTTTGAAATTCGGATACTTTAATTTATTAATAATTTTTGACATGTAAAATTTTATATTTTATCAATGAAATGAGTATGAGTATAAATTTGGTGAAGGTCTGATGATGGGATGTAGGAGGAATCGAGGGAACTCAGCATATTCGATAGCCGTATATACCGATATCGGTATTTTCTGTAGGTAACCAAGCAGGTTCACTGTAAATAATTTAAAACTCAACTCAAAAAAAACCAGTGTCATTCTGTTTTCCGCCACAGCAAATAGATCAGATGCTCTGGATGTTGAGTTAAATGGACATAAGATAGAACAAACCGATGTTGTAAAATTCTTAGGCGTTCATATTGATGCTCTACTGAACTGGAAGTATGAGATACAGACACTAAGCAACGCCATAAGCTCTTCTTGTTACGCCCTTCGCTGCCTGCGAGACGAAATCCATACCACTCAATTGAAAATCGTATACCACGCTCTCGTAGAGGCAAAGCTACGTTACAGCATCAAATTGTGGGGCAATAGTTATGGTTACAATACTGACGCTGCTTTCAGGCTCCAAAAAAGGGCCATTAGAACAATTATCCGCTTACCTCAAAGGGAATCGTGCAGAGAGCACTTTGTCAGCCTAAATGTACTTACTGTGCCGTGCCTTTACATACTTGTACTCTTGACTGACTTCGTAAAACACCTTAATAAATATGAGAGCCCCAGTGAGAGAGTTACCAGGTTGTCAACAAGGCGCAAAGACATGAAAAACAACATTGTCCCGAGACTCAACGTCGCAAAGCATGCCGCTAGCTATCAGGCCGTGTTTCTTTATAATAAGCTACCCACCGCGTTTAAATCATTAACAAACAGTAGAATTTTCAATGCAGGACTCAAGGAATTTCTTCTGAAAAAGGCTTATTATTCTGTAACTGAGTTTATAGATGATAATTGATAATTGAAGTGTATTTGATCTAGTCTTGTCGATATTAATAGAAATTATTTATTATAAATTTAAATTGAAATGTTAATTAGAAATAAGTGGACATTTATAATTAGATTATGTATTGACTTCTTGACATTAGGATTATTATTATTGTTAAATTGCTGTAATTTTTACTTCTAGTTAGGTGCATATATTCTACACAATATATTTGTTTTGAATAAATAAAATGAAATTGGCTCACGGAAACCACAAATTGTGGCATAGCGAAGTACTAAATTGGTGTAGGTATTTTTTTGTATAAATTATTGAGAAAATGTACATGTATGCACAGAAGCGGCAGCGGCTGTGCTGAAGCCGGCGGGCGGAGCCGCGGGCGCGGTGGAGGGGGAGGGGGGGCCGCCGGCCGCCGACCCCGCCAAGATCGACGAGGTACGTTCCTAAGAATAGATAACTACAACTTAGAATAGTTGAAAAACCCCCGTAATCTTCATTTCAAAGCTCATTATCTTTAATACGGCTGAACAGATTTTCATGGAACATGGCTAAGAACACTCGAGATAAAATTATCTATGACACAAAAAAAACTAAACGAAAATCATTTCATCCGTTTGGGAGCTACGATACCACAGACAGATACACAGAAACACAGACACACAGATACACAGACAGACACGTTAAACTTATAACGCCCCTCTCTTTTTGAGTTGGGGGTTAAAAACAAGGCGGGAATGTTGAGACCCAGTATCAGGTATCATGGTATCGGTTTGACGGCCTGTTTAGCCTAGTTGGTAGTGACACTGCCTCCGAAGCTGGAGGTCCCAAGTTCGAATCCCGGCCAGGGCATTATTTGTGCATTTAGCACGGATATTTGTTCTTGGGTCTTGGATGTTTTCTATGTATTTAAGTGTGTATTTATCTATATAAGTATGTATATCGTCGTCTAGTACCCATAGTACAAGCTTTGCTTAGTTTGGGACTAGGTCGATTTGTGTAAGATTGTCCCCCAATATTTATTGTAATATTTTTATTTAGTATTTTGATGGCCCGGTACCGAAAAATAGAAAATAGAAGAGGGAAAATGTTTGGTCCCCTTGTACGACACGATTCCTTTACAAGCACCATTATGGAGGGGAAAGTAGGAAGCAAGAGAGGAAGAGGAAGACGGAGAATAAGCTACATGAAACAAATAAAAGAGAAAATAGAAGTCGTGTCGTATAAGGAAACCAAGGCAATGACTCTGAATTGGATAAGGTGGAGAGAACTGCATACTTCATCGGCTATACCGACAAGAGTTTTACTCTTAAATTCATGATGACCAGCATCAAAAGTAGGTACGCATTTGAAAAGTTGAAAAGTCTTTATCACAAGAGCTTTAAAAAAAATGGGGGACAATCTTACACAAATCGACCTAGTCCCAAACTAAGCAAAGCTTGTACTATGGGTACTAGACGAGGATATACATACTTATATAGATAAATACATACTTAAATACATAGAAAACATCCAAGACCCAGGAACAAAATCCGTGCTAAATGCACAAATAATGCCCTGGCCGGGATTCGAACTCGGGACCTCCAGCTTCGGAGGCAGTGTCACTACCAACTGGGCTAAACAGGCCGACACCTTCATTTGCGTAGCTTCCTTTGATGCTGACTGTACCGGGTCGCGACGTGGCTATTGGGAAACACTGCTCTATGGAGCACAGCCGAACATCGCAGGGCATTCTGAACATTAATTGACCGAGCGAGCGAAGCGTCTCCGTTTCAGCTTTCGACAAAAATTATTCCTTATGTCTGTCTGTCTGTCCGGATATTCTCCTCTAAACTCGGTGATAGATTTAGAGATCCAAACTGTAAACAAGTGAGTTGCCACCATTAAAAATTAACGTATGCAGTGGGTAATTAAAAATCAATGGAAAACTTGAAAAGAAAAAAAACAGCGTTCAAAATTTAAGCGAAATAAATTTGTATTAATACAAAAAATAACCACTGTACATTAAATAGCGTTTTTAATAACGTATTGGTGTTGTTTTAATAAAATATGTGGAGATATGATTTATGCTACTGGTGGTGATGACAAGAGCTATTAAAAAGGAAAGTCATGTCAGATTGACAGTTATTTGTTTACATTTTTGATCTCTAATTCCATCTCACACTTTACAGGTCGTATTTCTGAACCGATTCACGTGAAATTTTGTGAGCTGGTTCGAAAAATGGGTTGGCAACTGTCAAATGTTCGACTAGATGGCGCCATTATAGATCTATCTGTCACTAACCTTTTTCTATGGGATTTGGCTTAAACGGCTTTACAAGAAAATTCCGAGAAAAAACAAGAATTTGACAGTTTTTGTAGTACTGACAGGTTCAACCTATGCTGGCGCCATCTGCAAATACCTTCGCCCGGCCAACCCCATTATATAGATTTTTTTTGTCGAGTCAGTATTTGGAAATTTGTTTTTTTTTTGCGAGGTCTAGCTTCTAGTTTTCTTGTATGTATTCCACAGGTGTCGGCAGCCATTTCCCAGACCCTCCAGAACCTGAGTTCCAATTCTGAGGGTCTTCAGGTGCCCTTCAGCGATCAGGACTTGGCCAGTATGTTCGGCAACTTCAACCTTGGCGGGGAGCAACAGGTCAGTACATACATCAACAGCAATACTCCATCACCATCATGTCAGCCGAAAGACGTCCACTGCTGGACATAGGCCTCCCCTAAAGACTTCCACAATGACCGGTCCTGCGCCACCCAAAGACAAACAACAACAATATTACAACTCGAATAAAAATCGACCAAGAGCACGTCGGGCCATGCTCAGTTCCGTAGTTATCCAAGGAACTTAATTTAAAAAATCAATAACAAGTAAAAGATCAAAATCAAAATCAAATATGATTGAGGTGAGGACCAAATTTTTGGACCATCATAAGGCATTTAATTTGCCTACAATTTAATTGTTTCCGTTGTGACACGAAAATTTGTCATACAATTTATATAGGTAACTTTCGTGTCACAGCGAAATCAATTAAATTGTAGGCGAATTAAATGCTTTAACGAGGGTCTAAAAATTTGGTCCTCACCCATATTTATTCTGCAAATAGGCCACAAGGGCACTTTTACATGTCAAAGCGTGAATTAATACAATTGAAAAACTGGCAATGTTACATAATAATAATGATTAAGAAGAATATACTGATAAACAATTCAAAGAAACTAAATTTACAAATATTAAGGACGTATATTGAAAAAGATCTGTGTCGGAATAAAGAAAAATAATATATTTATTTATTATTATTTATTTATCTCAGACTCAGGTCCATATAAACGTTAGTACACTAGGCTTAAAACTCTAGGGGTTAGTAATAAAATTAATTTAATATCTCAGAGATGTATATGGTCTCTGAGCGTCCAAATACGATTAATAACAATTATTTCCTTAGAGATTATTAAGTCCTTAGAGATGTAAATGGTCTCTAAGCGTCAAAATTAAAATAAGTAATAAAACAGCACTAATATAATATTCTTAGAGATGTATAAGGTCTCTAAGCGTCAATAACAATAGAACTAATCCAGAACAGGATTATGTATCTCGTCAATCTACAATAAAATAACACTAGTATTAATAAATAAGGCAATACCTTAGCAGCGTTTCATACTTCTTTTACAAAGAAGGGAAGACTTTTTACGATAATTCAAAAATAGCTTAACTGATCATGTCCGCTATAGTTTCCGTCCTCATAGTTTTTGGACCCATAGTTCAAAAGTTAGAGGGGGCAGGGGAAGACGGGACACATTGTTTTTTTCTTTTGGAGTGATTATTTTCGTAATTGTTCACTTTACAAATAAATGTTAGATGACGACCTCTGTTCATTTTGAAAGACCTATCTAACAACACGACACACCATGGGGTTGAAGCAAAAAAAACATCCCCAACAATCACAGAGCAAATCCTTGGGCAGACAGACAGACATAGCGAAACTATAAGAGTTCCTAGTTGACTACGGAACTCTAAATGTGATACAACAATAATACAACAGCAGCAATAAAATACATCTTACTCGTATTTGTGTGATTAATACGTATATTTGTTCCTGAGTCTTTTATGTTTTCTATGTATTCAAGTATGTATTTATCTATACAAGTATGTATATCGTCGTCTAGTACCCATAGTACAAGCTTTGCTTAGTTTGGGACTAGGTCAATATGTGTAGGATTGCCCCTCAACATTTATTTAAAAAACATCTTTCTTGTATATGCAGGAAGGCAACATGTTCCTTCCCTTCATGCAAGGAATGATGCAGTCCCTCTTGTCCAAGGAGGTTCTCTACCCGTCCCTTAAAGAGTTGGTGGACAAATACCCGGCCTGGCTCGCGGAGAACAAGGGAAAAGTGCCTCAAGATGACTATGACAGGTGAGTTTCTCTCTTTCTTCTTTCTGAAATGTGGGACATTAAGAAAAGTCCACAAGATGTTACTGAATTGTTTATCTCTTAAACTCTCTGTTACTCGCCCTCTGTCCCTCACTCTCTTTATCTTTCTCTCGCTTTATTTTACACTTTCCCCGTCAAATCTCTCGGTTTTTCTCCGCCAACGGCTCCCTTACTCGTTATTTGTCCCTACATCTCTCTCCCGCACTCTCATTTCTCTCTCTCTCTATTGCCGTTCCTTCCTCTACAAATTGACTTGGCTCTATCCTCTCCCATAAACCCAAGTCCCTATCCAAAGAGGTGCTCTACCCATCCCAAGTGTTGGTGGACAAGAACCCGGCCTTGCTCGCGGAGAATGAAGGGAAGTTGCCTGAAGGTAACTATGACAGGTGATTTTCTCTCAGTCTCTCCCTAAAAAAATGTATCTCCCCCTTGCTCAAAAATGTTTAGCATAAGATGATACTGATAGGTGACTTTATTTTTCTCTTGCACTTTCTGTCCCCACGTCTCTCTCCCTCGCTCTCTTTAATTCTTCTCGCTTTCTGTTTCTTACATTCCCCACCAAATTTCTCATTTTATCCCTATATTTCTAAAACTCCTAAACACATTACTGAACTTAACAATTGAAAATTCAAATCTGTAGTGATACGAACACTTATTTCAAAAGCATATTATAAGGTTAACGATTACATCATGGATAGGGATGTTTGGCAGTGATAGCGTCCTGCACGGCTAATCTATCGCGAAAATAGGTTTTCTACTGTAGCATTGTAGTTTTGCAGTAGCTGACACTGTAATTTTATATTTAACTATACAATGTATATTGTTTTGAAAAAATGACACCTCGCGGAGTTTCTTACGCCGGTTCTTTTCGTGGTAGAGGTTTATTTTTCCGAACCGCATGCATGTAATAATGCCTAATTTGAAGAATAAATTACTTTTACTTTTTTTACCTTCTCTGTCCCCACATCTCTTCCTCACTGTGTCTGTGTCTCTCTCTCCCTCTATCTCTCTCTCTCTCTCTCTCTCTCTCTCACACACTCTCTCTCTTACTCTTACTCTCTCTCACTCTCTCTCTCTCTCTCACTCACTCTTACTCTCTCTCACTCTTACTCTCTCTTTCACTCTTACTCTCTCTCTCACTCTTACTTTTTCTCTCACTCTCACTCTTACTCTCACTCTTACTCTCTCTCACTCACTCTTACTCTCTCTCTCTCACTCACTCTTACTCTCTCTCACTCACTCTTACTCTCTCACACTCTTACTCTCTCTCACTCTTACTCTCTCTCACTCTTACTCTCTCTCTCTCACTCACTGTTACTCTCTCTCACTCTTACTCTCTATCTCTCACTATTACTCTCTCTCTCACTCACTCTTACTATCTCTCACTCTTACTCTCTCTCTCACTCACTCTTACTCTCTCTCTCTCACTCACTCTTACTCTCTCTATCACTCTTACTCTCTCTCTCACTCTTACTCTCTCTCTCACTCACTCTTACTCTCTCTCACTCTTACTCTCTCTCTCACTCACTCTTACTCTCTCTCACTCTTACTTTCTCTCACTCACTCTTACTCTCTCTCTCTCACTCTTACTCTCTCTCACTCTTACTATCTCTCACTCTTACTCTCTCTCACTCTTACTATCTCTCACTCTTACTCTCTCTCACTCTTACTATCTCTCACTCTTACTATCTCTCACTCTTACTCTCTCTCACTCTTACTATCTCTCACTCTTACTCTCTCTCACTCTTACTATCTCTCACTCTTACTCTCTCTCTCTCTCTTACTATCTCTCACTCTTACTCTCTCTCTCTCTCTCTCTCTCTCACTCTTACTCTCTCTCTCTCTCACTCTTACTCTCTCTCTCTCTCTCTCACTCTTACTCTCTCTCTCTCTCACTCTTACTCTCTCTCTCTCTCTCACTCTCACTATCTCTCACTCTTACTCTCTCTCACTCTTACTCTTAATCTCTCTCTCTCTCTCTCTTTCTCTATGTCTCCATCTCCCTTTTCTGCCGAGGAATTGATAATGATGATGATAATGTTGCGAGCAGGTACTGCCGCCAGCAAGAGCTGATGCAGCAGGTGTGTGCAGAGCTGGAGCCTGAACAGGAGTCAGACCCAGATGACGTGAAGAGAAAGAGATTCGAAGTAGTACTCGAACTCATGCAGAAGGTGGGACTATATTTTAGTCATTTCTGAAGCATGACTAAACATTATTAAAAAAAAATTGAGCATTAATTTCGAGAAAAAGGGCACTTTCGGTAGATTTTTGAGAAACAAATGTAAGTACACGTGTTTCCCAAAATGACTACATCTGTTTATTATAATGACTAAGTAGTCATTTTGGGAAACAGGTGTAGTAATTATGGGAAAGAGATGTAATCATTGGGAAACATTTAGTCATTTTGGGAAACGGATGTAGTCATCTTAGGAACCTAGGTCACAACGAGTTTCGAACTACCGACAGTATTTACTATTTTCAAAACCTATATATCATTATTGAATGTCTCAGATGCAAGACCTGGGGCAGCCGCCCACGGAGCTGGTGGGGGACATGGCGGCGCCCGCGGCCGCGCCCGGCCTCGCGGCGCCCGACGCGGCGCAGTGCCGCCTCATGTAGGGACTCGCCGCGTCACGTGACACCGCACCACCGGCGTGCCGGCCACTTGACTGACTGTTAGCTCGTACTGGAGAGAAACGTTGTGTATGGATATGCATATAACTAAGAGACCATGGCAAAGCGTTTACATAAAGTCAAAATGTGTGGGCGAGTCGATTTTTTCCTTTTTCTCGTTGCCGTAACTATTACTTATAATTAGGAACCGGACAATTTTTTTTTAGGAATCGGACAGAGTGCCAACTTCAAAAGTCGAACTTCGTGTCGTGCCGTCCCTTTCACTCTCGTGTTATGCAATATGTGACGGAAAGGGACGGCACGATACAAAGTTCGATTTTCGAAGTTCGGAGGTGGCCCTCTGTTCGTGGCACTTAGAACTTATTTAATTTTTTTGATTGAATGAATAAAGATTGAATGATTTATTTTTTCATACTCGTTTTAGGTAGAATATAATTTAGGTACCTAAGCCTAACTTACTTATTAAGCCCTTTGTCCCATAACTGTACAGTCATTCTTCCTGTTCAGTAGGTGTCGGCCTGTTTAGCCTAGTTGGTAGTGTCATTGCCTCCGAAGCCAATGGTCCCGTGTTCGATTCCCGGTAAGGGCATTTGTTTCTGTGGTGAGCAGAGGCATTTATTCCTAAGACTTGGTTGCTTTCTATGTATTTAAGTATATATCGTCGTCTAGTACCCATAACACAAGCCTTATTGAGCTTACTGTGGGACTAGTTCGATTTGTGTAAAAAATTCCCCTAATATTTATTTATTTATTCTTAATAAAAATTTGACAGCTTTATGTGCTCGTAGCCTACAAATCATGCAAAATATCATATTGCCATATTACAATTAGATTGTATTTGCTTTGGCTCTATCTAGGTTGACCGATAAAAAATGCTTTATTGCATTAAGACTGCCTTTTCGGCTATAAATTTAAAATAAATAATTTACTGCAAAAAATAAATAAATTATTCATTCAATCATAAGAGTTAACTTTGTAACAACGACTCCACGCTCTCTATGTTTGCCGCCAACTGTCCGGCCCCTAATTATAATAATATTAGAGTCACAGACCCTTTCTATTGCAATTTCTAGCAATAGAAACTAATTTCCGGCCTAGATATGCCGGATCCCATTGTGTATACAAAGTTTCATGTTATTCCAGCATGCCGTTTTAAAATGAGAACGCAACCACGTTTGTATGGAGAACCGACCTTCCTGCGGACTCATAAGCGGGGATCGGGAATTCGGATAGTTTTATACCTACACTTCGGCCTCAGTACCTACACCGCGTAGTTGTTGAAGGCGGACTCAATTTAATTAGGATAACATAAACACATACATATTTCGTAATCAAAACACAATACCTATGACGCCCTTAAACGGACCAACTGAACGTTCGTTAAAACTTGTTTGCCAACGTGAATGTTGCTAAAACCTTTTCGCTATTCTTTATACAATCCCGGAATCCTGGTAACGAAATAATAGAAATATTAATTTTAAGAAGCAGACTCCATACTTGCTTAGCTTTTTCCGGGATTTTGCTAGTTGTAGGTATAAAAGTATCCGAATTTTCGATGCCTGCTCATATGAGCCATTTTTACGATGTAATTGTGGTTCTGTACATTATGGTTTTTCGGTCAATTGAAATGATTTTAAAACAGTATTTATGACATCATTTTTTTTATGACATAGGAGGCAAACGAGCAGACTAAGCGATTAGCGCCGCCCATGCGGGTCTATACTCGCTACAGACTTCCGTTATTTTCTTTTAGTAAAGAGTTTGGCTATGACACTTGACTTTATGGAAATAAAAAAGAAATTCATTTATACGCTGAAAAATACGTACATTTTTGAAAGCGCAAGACAATTTTGGGTGGAAGAAAATTGAATGTGTTGGCAGTATGTCGGTTGTGTTGTTTATATGTAAAAATTATGTTATAATATTAATATATATTACATATTCAATTTTTTACTGTTAGGGAACTATTGTAGGACTAGAAGCCCTATTGATATAAATGTAAACTGTAAATACAAATTATGACAGCTATTGTACGAAGATATCATTTAGTAGATATTAATTTTCCATTGTGCGGTAAAAATGTATAATTCGAACGTAACTTTTATGTAACGTCACATTTTCGTTACACAAAGGAAGTCCAGTTAGTACCTAAATAATTTCATAAATATTGTATGTAATTTAGGGACGCACTACGTCTACAATTTGATAAAGTCCACTGTGTAACGAATGTTAATATTAATTTCGTTACATAAAGGAATCTATTTCAGACGAACATAATTGTGTCTTAGTGTAAGCTTGCATGCCGCCGCCACTATTTAAAGTAGTCTTAAGGTGTCATCAAGCAAATTAATATATATTTTAATCAGCGTAACTGTCATAATTTGTATGTGTCAGTATCACAATTATTGGTGCTTAGTGTGTATGTACGATGTTTATACGCCGATCAACGAGGTCCACATCCGTCACGATAATGCTACCGTTTATTAGAATAACACATTTTGAATTGAATCCAACATTTTGCAGGACTATAATTAATCACTATCTACATTAATAACCTTGAAATTCCGTTGAACATGCATCAGCATCAAGCCTCGTTGGCGACTTGTAGACCAAAAAAATTGTATAAAAAATGGAGCATTAGCTTTTTAAAATTGTGTGTATTTTACCAAGATATAGGATTACTGACGACCTGTTTAGCCTAGTTGGTAGTGACCCTGCCTCCGAAGCTAGAGGCCCCGGGTTCGAGTCCCGGCCAGGGCATTATTTGTGCATTTAGCACGGATTTTGTTCGTGGGTCTTGGATGTTCTCTATGTATTTAAGTATGTATTTATCTATATAAGTATGTATATCGTCGCCTAGTACCCATAGTACAAGCTTTGCTTAGTTTGGGACTAGGTCGATTTGTGTAAGATTTACTTCTTTTATTGAGTATATATGTTAAGAAAGTCCTTCTATATCAATAGTTTAAGCCCCTCTAATTATCAAATTAAGAAAGACCTTCTATACTATATCAATAGTTTAGGCCCCTCTAATTGTCAAATTAGGCCAAAAAGGTCTTTCTTAACATATACTCAATAAAAGAAGTATATGTTGGTAAAATACACACAACTTTCGACGCTAATGCTACATTTTTTTGGTCTACAAGTCGCGAACGCGGCTTGTACTCCCTATTATTTATTTATTTGCGAAGTAAATGATTATACAGGCTTGTGTTCTATGTCACACGCCTGGCATTTAATGCAATAATATTAAAATATCGTTACACAAAGGAAAGTAATTTATTTCGTCGCCCTCGTTGATCGGTCTATAGAGAAATGTATGATATGATATGGTTTAATTCGATGTGTGTTTTATAGCATTTCTATAAAAGTCTACCATTGGTGTTACTATGGATTGATTACGGTGTTATATAAATCAGTTATTACAAACTTATTGCGAGAGAGATTTTTTGATGAGTCAGTTATTGGAAATTAAAAAATTTAAAAAAATATGTCTAGCGGCTGAAACCGACAAAATCTCAAAAGTGTCCAGCTACTTATGAGGCTGTACCACCGGGTTGATCTCATGACGGAGACAGAACGTGGCCATAGCAACAGACAGAGGCGTATTTAAAAATTTGGCGCCCCGGGCCAATTAACTTTGTCGCCCCCCATATTAAAGTGATGATAATATATTTTATTTTTAAAAAACCAGCAATAGGTACCTATGTACGGCTTCGCCGCCCCTCGCAGCCTGCCGCCACGGGCCATGGCCCCCTTGGCCCTAGGGTAAATACGCCCCTAGAACTCCTAAATTACACAAGATGAACCCGTCATGTTTATGATCATTGGTAGTCTCAACGAGTAGACAGTGACTAAGAAAAAAGCTTGAAAAAAAATAGCGTGGTCTTTTAATCGATATTTAATCGTGACATTGAAATTTGAATTTGAATTTGACATTTATTCGATTACACTGTCAATTATTCAACAGTTATTCAAACATTTCATTGATTAATTTAATCACGATTAAATTAATCGCGATTAATCTAAGATGATTGATTGTTTAGTCGATTAATTAGTTAATTAAATGATTAAATAATCAATTTCTAGCATTTCTTACTCATCCATAGTTGCACCATAGTAATTAAATTTTGAATTATAACGATTTTTAACGAATTGTTATCCTTAGTTTTGTTTGGACATTTGTATTGGTGGTAGTATTTTATTTAATCGCTTTTAATGTAACATTGTAGTGCCAAAGACTTGAAGTCCTTTATAATTTATTCCGTTATTTATGCTGGACTAGAGATGTTTCGGATACAAGTTGTTAGACCCCTTCCCACATATTTGACGGTACGCTGATTTGTTTCATAAATGAAGAAAAAAAACCGTGTATAGTACCCATCACAAAGTACAATATATATACCAAGATATCAGTGAAATACTTCCACATAGAGCGTACCGCCGCTGTGGTATTTAGTAAGAACTAACCGCACATCGCTGCATCTCTGTCACTCCAATATGCAAGTGCGATAGAGAAAGCACACAGTGACATTTGGTACAAACATAAACCAACATCTCCTTAGAAAAGTTCGTAATTCGAGCTGAAAGGCCCCTGGTGCCCATAACACAAGCCTTAGGCTATAGCCTACAATGAATGTGTATAGATGTACCGGATAAAAAGGCCATCTACACACAATCACTGTAGGCCATAAAACACCGCAAGTCTGGCAAAAGAACGGTCCGTGATCCGGCAACTTCCCAGCGGCCTTATTGACCTTGCTACGTGGCTAGTTGGATTCGTCTAAGATTATCCCTCTTAACATTATTTGTGATCTTCTACTGAAAAAGTTACCTTATGGCTATAGCCAGAAGTACATATATTGGATATACGCAGAACTTGATGTTGAAATTTTGCTTTATTTCAAAAACAGAAAAATACAAAATATAATTAAATATAAAAAAACAGTTCAAGTCATTGCTAACAGAAAAATAAGCATATTGATCAAAAATAATAAATGTAGCGCAAACACAAACGAAGAAAAACGCACGCACACAGCACAAAGTTTGTATGGAAAGGGCTTGCCTTACCCTTCGCCTAAGTCCTCTTAGTAGGACCATGGGCCTTAGTCGGATATGGCTGAAGACCATAAAATAAATAAGGTACCTTTTTTCGTGGAATGCCGCATTTATTGACTATTATTGATAAATGAATAATGATTGATTATTGACAATTGGTTGCGAGCGTCCAGTCCGTTTTTATTTACGCCTAGTGTTGTATAGTTGCGTTATTTAATTATTATTAAATTTGTTTAGTTATTTGTTTGTTTTATTCCTTTTAATATTCCCGAAGACACGCTGTGTTGAGAGTGGGACCTGAATAATGTACCTAGATATCAATACAGCGAATCCTCAAGTTGATAAAGAGTCGGCAACGCGCTTGTGAACCTGGATTAAGCACTCACACGCCATGACATCGAAATGTTAATTTTAAATACAAAGTTGAACCATATAGAAATGTATGGTGCCGTCCCTTTCACTCTCCAATACACTATATGAGTGAAAGGGACGGCACCATCCGAAGTTTGGATTTCGAATTTCGGAGTAGACCACCTGCATGCCGTGACCGATATATCCGTCGTTGGCGTTGAACCGATGGTGCAGATATGAAAAATGAAAACAAAAACTTTATTTTCCCCTCACTAGCTTGGAAAGCCGTCTTTTATCTTTTGAAACAAGCGGGTAAAAACGCATTTTATCCACAAGTGGGGAAAGTAATTTGACCTTGGAGCGTGTTTGAGTAGCTTTTGACAGACAACAAAACGTAAAACGCTCATATTAATGGTTCGTTTGATATCAATTATCATTGAATAAATGGTTTGAGAATATAATAAAAAGTACCAAATTTAGCTTTATTTAATGATTTAAGTCGTAAACCTTAAAATTCTATAAGTAACATTTTTTTTATAATGACTTTGAGTATACTTGTAAACGCACAAGTTGAGTCGATGCAATTTCAAAACGCATCGTCAGAAATGTCATCTTGTCAATGTCAACTAAAATATACAAAACTTGTCACCGACTCCGACTCGCGTAAATATTATACACAACTTTCAGAGTTTTCTGTTATAATATCGTAAAAAAATCAGTGATTCCAGTGATGAAAATCATGCCTGTGGAACTGTGTTCTTTTGCATGTTGCACTTTCCTCGCTATAGTGAGGAGAAAAGTTTTGTGTTACACACGGGTGCAAAGTTGTATTTTACTTCTCGTGTGTTGAAACACTCGCTACGCTCAGGATTCTATTTTAGAACCACTCGCTTCGCTCGTGGTTCAACTATAGAATCCTTTCGCTGGCTCGTGTTTCAATTCCACACTCGCGGGTAAAATACAACTTTGCACCCTTGTATAACAAATAACTATTTTCTAATTGACTGAATAGAACAGACTACAGTTTATTTTTGTATATCTGTTATAATAAAATAATTTTTAATTTAGCTAATAATATTAGCAGTGTTGGTGTGAGTGTTTGTTAGCAGCATACGTGTGCTAACTCGGGGCACGGACTTTACAGTTTTTAGGGAGAGACGAAATATTTTATCGACTTATAATTCAATGGTATCGATATACCGGATCATTTTAGTGAAATGATACTAATTTTTTTTTCTTTTACAATGAGAATTGGCTAATTTTGACGAAGGTCCCCATACAAAACCAAAATAATATTTCTAGTATTTTTTTTATTGACACATAAAATACACATCTAACAATCAAAATTTAAACAGAAATCTAAAACATTTTTTTTTACTTACTTATTTCTAGTCAGAATGCGACACCAATTAACGGGTCTCCCCAAACCTATCGACGCGGAATCGGCAATAGCAGATAGAAATAGCTTTATGTCTACGCAATATAAGCGTAAACGACGCGTCGGCCGAGCCGATCCGAGCCAAACCATGCCTTCGTAGCTCTGATTACGTGGACATAAAGCTTTTTTATATCGGCTTTTGCCGATTCCGCGACGGATCCACGGCTTGTTTGTTACACTCTGTATATAAATATATGTAAAGAAATGGTTATATCATTTCTTTAGTTTGAATTTTGCCGCGACTCGTTCTGTCAGTAAAGCAGCGCGATTTCATTGGTAAAGGAGTGTTGTCAAGTGTCAATGTAAGGTGGACTTTTGGAGGTTATGAAAAGATTGATATGGTGTATGAAACTTAACCATATTAAATAAATTTACTTACATCGGTGAAAAAGGATTTACAAAGGAATTGACACAGTGAATAATAAACGTTAAATGTCGTTTCTTTGTTTACAGGTGAGCTTTCTATCATTTGAGAATGTTATAATTGGTAAAGTTTTGTCATAGAATTTAAGACTCAAGCAAATAAATCTTTGTTTACAGAGCAACACATCGTTTAATTCATAGTCAAGGAAAAAAATAACATTATAAAACGACATTACTGTTTATTTATGTCAGTTAAAAATGGAGAAATTGCGTTTCGAATTTACGGTGTTGCCGGGAAGTGATGGCAAATCTAATATATTGGCTATACCCTCAATAACAACGAGTGACGAAAAGGTGTATGCAATACCAGAAACACTACAAGCAGCTGGTCATCACAAAGAAATATTAAAAACATCAGCTTACAGTAGAGTGAAAAACAGTTTAACAAAAAGATATCAAACTCGAAGGGTTTGGATTACATTGACAGAGGAACTGAAAAAAACCTACATAGATGAAGATGGCAATTTACAGTTTGGGGATCAGTTTTTAGAAGAAATAAACCCAGAACAAGCTACTGCTGTGGGTGCAAAAGGAATAGACTCATTGGAAAAGTTGTTTGAGAAATTATTAGAAAACACACAGGTACCGAAACAGCAAAACTTGAAAAACATTGCAGAAAAGTTTGTCCTTGAAAAATTTACAAGTAAAAACCCAAACGCCAAGCAATGGCTTGATATTTTTGAAAAAGAGTGTGAGCGCTTTGAAGTCACAACGGATGAGAAAAAGATTGAACTACTGAGATTGTTTATGGACAAGAGTTGTGTAGATTGGTATAGTTCCATGCTTATCAAATTCACTATAAATTCGGAGTGGGTAACTTGGAAAAACAATTTTTGTAACTCATTTGCAAACAAGGGTTGGAGCTCGGTAACATATGCACTGTCGTTTAAATACAAGGATGGATCACTGTTGGATTATGCCATACGAAAAGAAAAACTGCTGTTGGATATGAGAAGATCGATCGATTCAGGTACATTAGTAGACCTCATAGCGGCTGGTTTGCCAGAATTTGTTCTGAATAAATTTGATCGAGAAGCACTTAGAGACACTGTGGATTTATTTAACGAAGTGAGCAAATATGAACATATGGTAAAAAAAAAATCATTATTACCTGGAAGGAAATTTGGAGATGGAAATTTAATAAGAACTAACGATAAAAATGAAGAAAAAAGTCCATGTAAAATTTGTGAGAAATTGAATAAAGGCAGTCGGTATCATCCAGAGGCTACATGCTGGTTTAGAACAAAAGAAGGAGATAAGATAAAGAAAAATTTCATTAAACATGTGAATAATTCTGTGATCGAAACTGAGTTGAATGAAACTAATCAAAAAAACGAGCAGTCACACCATTAATAAATGTCAAACTACTAATAAACGATTTATTACAAATAAACGGAGTTTATGATTCCGGCTCAAATGTTTCTCTGATTAATTCAAAATTATTGAAAATAAAAGGAAAGGGAAATAAATTGAACGAAGCAGCCCTAATAACAATTAATGGTGTTAAAAAGACAAGTGGTTTGACAAATTTAAAAATAAAAATTTTAAATTTGGAGGAATTTGTAGATGTATATATTATTGATGAACAAAACTTCAAATATGATTTTTTAATAGGACTTGACTTAATAAAAACCTTCAGATTGATACAAAATGAAGACTTGACAATAACCCAGAAACTACACAGAAAATACGAAAATACGAACAAAATGGAAGGAATTACTACTGAAGATGAGATTGATTTTAAAGGTAAAATTATAGAAGAAAACATTAAAACTTCAGATAATTACACAATTAATTTCAATGAACACGTAAAAGAACACGACTTTGAAATGAAAATAAACCATTTAGATGAGAGTCAAAAATCAGAAATTAACAAGTTAGTAACCACATATGAATCCGTTTTTGCGAGAAACAAATATGATATAGGAACGGTCAACGGATATGAAGCAAGGATAGACTTGTTAGTAGATAAATACACCAGTAAGAGACCATACAGATGCACTATACAGGATAAAAAAGAGATAGAAGAGCAAATAGCAAAATTATTAGACAACAAGCTAATAGAGGAATCATACAGCCCATTTGCAGCACCGGTTACTCTAGCATTTAAAAAAGAAGACAACAGAAAATCCAGGCTCTGCATAGATTTCAGAGATTTAAATAAAATAATAATACCTCAAGCGCAACCGTTTCCGTTAATTGAAGAGTTAGTGGTGAAGACCAGAAATTGTAGTTTTTTTTCAACATTAGACATCAACTCGGCTTTTTGGTCTATACCATTACGAATTGAAGACAGGAAAAAGACAGGATTTGTGACACAGGAGGGACATTTTCAGTGGACATGTCTTCCTTTTGGCCTTAAGACTTCACCAGCCATTTTCCAAAGAATTTTAAGTAACATACTCAGAAAATACAAGCTTACTGATTTCGCTGTTAACTACATAGACGACATCCTCATATTTTCAAAAACTTTTGCCGAGCATATCAAACATCTCACACAATTACTAGAAGCCATTAAGACAGAGGGCTTTAGACTAAAATTTACGAAATGTACATTTGCTTCAGACGCGGTAAAATATCTAGGACATATCATACAGAACAACTCAGTTAAACCAGTGAACGACAATTTGATTTCAATAAAAAAATTTCCTGTACCAAAAACTCAAAAGAATATTAGACAATTCTTAGGCAAAATTAATTTTTACCATGAATATATTCCACAGAGTGCAATAATACTAGACCCATTGCACAAGTTACTGCGAAAAAATCAAAAATTCGTTTGGTCAGAAGAGTGTCAAAAAGCATTCGATACCGTAAAGAACCTACTATGCTCTCAACCAGTACTGGAGATTTTTGATCAAGAATTACCTATAAATATTTACACCGATGCTTCCTTGGAAGGTGTTGGAGCTATCTTAAAACAAGTACAGCCTGAGGGAAAGGAAAAACCCGTAGCATACTTTTCAAAAAAACTTAATGAAGCACAAAAAAAGAAAAAAGCAATATATTTAGAATGCCTAGCTATTAAAGAAGCGGTTAAGTACTGGCAATACTGGTTAATAGGAAAAGCATTCACGGTTTATTCGGATCATAAACCGCTAGAAAACATGAATTTGAAATCAAGAACTGACGAAGAACTAGGCGACTTGACATATTATCTGTCACAATACGATTTAACAATAAAATATGCACCTGGAAGACACAATCTAGAAGCTGACTGCCTTAGCAGAAACCCCGTATTAGAGCCAAATGAAAACACAAATGAACAACTCAAACTTGTGAACTTTATAAAACTGGACGATATTCGAACAGATCAATATAAAAATGAGGAAATAAAAAAAAATAAAAGCAAATTAATTGAAAAAGACATGATCTTCTTCAAGAAGGTAAGGAATAAAGACAAAATAATTATATCAGAAGAATTTTGCATTAAACTTTCAAAAACAATACATAAAAATCTATGTCACATCGGAATTGGACAGATGCAGAAGACAATGAGCCCGCTCTTTACAACAAAAAACTTGACAAAAAATATAAAAACGGTATGTAGGACCTGTGAAATATGCATTAAAAACAAATCAAGGGGACACAACAAATATGGCTTCATGTCACATCTAGGTCCGGCCACAAAGCCATTTGAAATAATATCGATTGACACTATTGGGGGTTTCGGAGGCTCTAGATCAACGAAGAAATATCTGCATCTCTTAGTAGATCACTTTACTCGCTATGCATTTATCTTAACATCGAAAACTCAGAGTGCAAATGATTTTGTAAAACTGGTTATGAGCATAACGGACGTAGAGGACATTGGTATGCTTCTAACCGACCAATACCCAGGAATTAATTCGAAAGAATTCAAGACATTCCTAAAGGACAAGCAGATACCTATGGTATTTACAGCAGTCAATGCTCCATTTTCAAATGGCCTAAATGAAAGGCTAAACCAAACATTGGTAAATAAAATAAGATGCAGAATAAACGAAGAAGAAAAAAAGAAATCCTGGACCACCATAGCTCATGAATGTGTTAAGCAATATAATGAAACGTGCCACTCAGTTACCGGTTTTTCACCTAGCTATCTTTTATATGGGACAGATGTCACAATTTTACCAACGGAATTAAGACTAAGAAAGTCACACACTGATTGGATTGAAGACAGGAAAATAGCCCTTCAAAATACAATAAAATCACATGACTACAACAAAAGAATATTTGAAAAAAACCGGACATACTACGAATTTAAAGTAGGAAACATGGTATATGTGGAAAATGGTAATAAGTTAAACAGGAAGAAGTTGGACGAATTAAGAATTGGGCCATATGAGATTTTAGAGAAAATATCTAATTCGATATACAGGATAGATACAAGTCACAAAAAAATGGAATCAAATCTTTTCCATATCACAAAGTTGATACCAGCCTCTACAATATAATATCAAGAGGGTGAAGCATAGATCTGTGGGTGGTCTTCAAGAAAATTTAACTGTAAATTTTCTTCTCTTGCCGGGGAGATGTAAAGAAATGGTTATATCATTTCTTTAGTTTGAATTTTGCCGCGACTCGTTCTGTCAGTAAAGCAGCGCGATTTCATTGGTAAAGGAGTGTTGTCAAGTGTCAATGTAAGGTGGACTTTTGGAGGTTATGAAAAGATTGATATGGTGTATGAAACTTAACCATATTAAATAAATTTACTTACATCGGTGAAAAAGGATTTACAAAGGAATTGACACAGTGAATAATAAACGTTAAATGTCGTTTCTTTGTTTACAGGTGAGCTTTCTATCATTTGAGAATGTTATAATTGGTAAAGTTTTGTCATAGAATTTAAGACTCAAGCAAATAAATCTTTGTTTACAGAGCAACACATCGTTTAATTCATAGTCAAGGAAAAAAATAACATTATATATATAAATAAAAAATGATTTAGTGTCGCAAAAAAAAAATACAAATAAACAGAGGAGGAACACAACTAAATTAAAGAACGGCCAAGTGCGAGTCGGACTCACGCACCCAGGGTTCCGTGAAAAATATTTTTATTATATGATGTAACTAAAACTTTACGGTTTTCGCAATTTTTCCTTTATCTGTGCTATAAGACGTTGCTTCGCACCTAATTTCAAGATTCTAAGTTCACGGGAAGTACCCTGTAGGTTTTGATTCCCTTTGCGAGTGTCGAAAATTTGCGGCATAAACGGCTGTATCTTTTGATTGCGTTGGCTTAGAAGTTTGATTTTTTTTCAGCTCCAAGGGACAATAGACCTGAGTATTTGATATAAATTCCAGCTTGATACCTCCATGCGTTCCTGAGAAAAAGGGTCTTGGTAGACATACAGACGGACGGACGGACAACAAAGTGATCCTATAAGGGTTCCGTTTTTTCCTTTCGTGGTACGGAACCCTAATGAAAACAAAATCGGTGCGACAATAGGTTCGGGGTCAGCGTTTGCTGCGAGCCTGGTTGGCTGTACAGCGCTGATATTCAGCCCGCACCCACTTCACAGCTCAAAAAAAAGAAGGGATATTAGTCACGGTAGAACAGAAAACCGTGACCTTGAGCGAGTTGAGCGTTACGTCACCAGTGAAAGTGACGTTGCGCTGTGCGTGCGTGCGCGCATTCATTTCATACGAACTCCGAGCCGTTCGGATTAGAATTTAGATGACCACTTCCGCGGAACACGTTATTACTTAACTTGATCAACTTGCACAGTTTAAAATGGGGGAGTAGGTTTTTTTATACCAAGCGAGCACGGAGTACATACGATTTAAAAAAGTGTACTACACTAAGTACAAAGTACTTCAGACCCAGACGTGATGTTTTCGATTTTGTATAAATTCTTGCCATCGGTTATGTTCAGTATGTCTATGGTTTTTAGCGCATCCTTAATTTGTACTTGGTGAAGTACATTAGGCAGTTAGTTATCTATGCTATGCAGTTATAATGTCAGGTCTGAAGAACTATCGTAATTTGTACTTGTACAAGTCCGCGGGGGCTTACGAGATTAAACGAACGGGGGGTCTATTTCGAAATTTGAAATATGAACTTCGTATGGTGCCGTCTCTTTATCTCTCCTGTCATACACTATATGAGTGAAAAGGACGGCACCATACGAAGTTCGAATTTCGGAGTAGACCACCAGTATAGATAAATTCGCAGAAGCCAGAGCACACCCCATTAATCCGATTTTAATTTACTTTCATCTTGCAACCTTCGGCCGAACAGTTGAGGAAAACCCGTGTCCTAAATAAGGGTCACTGCCTCAAGCGGTCTCATCTCTGGTCGTAGATACGAGTATTTCAACCAAAAATCAGGCTTCACTAATTTTGTATCAAGCAGTAATGTTTGCAAACGAAAATTCTAAATTTCTAATTAAAGGGAAAGATAAGGAAGATGAAACATTTTGTGCTCCGAGCAGGATTGGAAGCTGCGACATCTAGCCAACTAAGCTATCGGAACAAACTAGCTCTGTTGGCTAGAGCGATTGCGCGCTTTAAAATTCAGAATTAAAGTTATAGTTTCGCAATGTCCATCCGTCCATCTGATCGCGGCTGAGCTCAGTAACCGTTACTATAGTGGTCGGCGGTTAAGAAGTCAATCCTGACACCTGTCATTTCCATACAGTTATACGATACGATACGAATACTCTTTACTGCACACCTCACTCAAATGAAACGTTACAAACAGAAATTAAAAATAAACAGTAATATGTAGGTAGAGGTAGACAACAGGCGGTCTTATCGCTAAAGAGCGATTTCTTCCAGACAACCTTTGGGAAGCGAGAAAAAAGAAAATAATAATATGCAGTAGGTGGTGCAGAGATAATATGAAACAAGTTCAACATAGTTTATAATAAAAATATAAATAACATACCTACTTATATACTTTTATATATAAACATACATACAAAAACATACATATATATCAATATCACAAAACAAATAAGAAATAGTAAAATAAATATATGGTCCGACAAAAAAAAATCTACCAGTCGGTTATATAACCTCAAAGTGACTTTTAGTTTATAAACTGTATGGAAATGACAGGTGTCAGGATTGACTTCTTAACCGCCAACCACTATACTAGAAAGCTAGAATTGATAAATATATATTTTTTTAAGAAGTATTAAATATTAACTCTTTTCGTTAATTTGCTAACAAGAAACCCCGAAATGGTTTTTATGAGCTTTCTTTCATATTCTTTTGATTAAGGTATTTGTTTGCGTGTTATTAATTTTTAAAGTGCAAATTTTTGTTGGATTCAAGTGTCCTCCCCTCCTGTCTACCAGCTCAACAGTTGCTACTGGGTATTGTGAAAAAAAAATGGCGGTAGTATATATAATGAATTTAAGAGCAAAACTATCACAGCTAAGCTGACATCACTAGTTAACTAGTAATAGCGGAACTTAAGATTTATTTTTATTTTATGCCATTATTTACCGTTTTGTCATTTTTTATTTATGAGACTGACATTTAAGTATACTGTAGTTATAAGTACAATTTGATATTAATGTATGTGATTGTTAGACATAAGTAATAGATTATTATTGTTATTTTTAATTTTTGCATGAAATCGTTAATCATTATCATTATCAATTTATTGTACGTCGTCCAGACATGTCACAGACAGAGAACTGACCTATTTGTAAGATCTGTGTTGAACTACCTTGATACACAATAAATGACATTGTAATTCTGTAAAGGCGTACGGCCCCTCTGAGGGTAAGCGGTCACCGCAGCCTATGGACGCCTACAATTCCAGGGGTGACACATGCGCGTACCCGACCCTTTAAAAATGTATACACTCCTTTCTTGAAGAACCTCATATTGTAAGTCTATCGGGAAAACCTCGGCAGGGAGCTCATTCCACAGTCGGCGCGTCCGAGGGAGGAAACTCCTCTGAAATCGTACCGTACGCGATTTTCAGAAATGCATGTACTTGGAAAAACAAACTTACATATATATTTTTTTTATATTAGAAATGGGATTGCTCTTGGCCAGGATCTAGCCAGGGGGCAAAGATAAGGCCGTCGATGAAGCGAGCTCACCCAGAAGATGCCTATTCACGCGTGCCTTAAAAAGGTCTAGGTTATATGAACCATTATGTTATGTTTTATCCCATCGAAAACATAAATGTGAAAATGGGAGCCAAGTTCAATATTAAGAATATGCGATGTTTGGTTGTCGTCTTCACCGACAAAATAATTGAGATCTAAATGGGTGCCAAGTTCCGTAGATTCTCTTAAATGGTGCCAAGTTCGGCACTTCTATGCAGTATGTTATAATACCATAAAAGCTGTTGGATATTTAAGAAAACTGCCAAGCTAAGGCTCAAAATGCATTAAGCCGCAGTAAATTAGTTTTACTGTAAACAATGTAGTGCCGAACTTTACACAATTACCAAGCTGCATGCCAAATTTCAGCTTTCTAGGTCACCTAGAAGTGGGTTAGGTTTTTGATTACTAGTCAGTCAGTCAGTGGTAAAAATGCCGTTTTTTGGAATTTAATATCTCAATAACTATTAAACCTATATTTATGAAATTTGGGGTTCTAGTTGTTCTAAAGGATCTTAATACATGTACAAATTTCATTTTTTATGTTGTTTAGATTTTGGATTATTGGGGGGTCAAAAGTGGCTCCAAACGGTTCGTGTTATATAACACACGGCTGCTGTCCGCCAGTTCCTTGGGTGAACTTGGCTGGACACGCTGCCGCGTGTCTAGATTTCCATTGATTACTCAGATATGTTTTCAGTTACTTTTTTATATTTTTTTATTCGGACTTTCAACAATAAGTACACTGTTTCATATTAGGTCAAATATAGAGTAAACATAGGTTTTCGACATTTTGAATCCGCGTAATCTCACAAGTGGGCAGCCTCTACATTGCGACACACATACACACACACACTCGGCCGCTTAACTTCTGCAATGTTCAAAGAAAGAGGTATTTAATATTTATAGGGCTTACTCTGTACCCAAATTTGTTTTATTTTTGTAACGGTAAAATACGGAGATTTTTAAGAAGATAAATTAAGCTTTCGTCACATTGAATGCGATACGGACGCTCAGCGTTCAAGCATTCTCCGACTTCGTAAGCTCCTGCTCTACCAACTAAGCAAAAGTGGCCGTGGCTGAAGAGCAACGATGCCACAGACTTACCTATACACACACATGTCATACATATATACTATTGTTAAACTTATAACTTATCTTTTGCGCTCCGCGTTGGAGGTTATTACACGACTATTTTCACCCACACGCTACCAAAATGGCAATAACGGAACCAATATAGTTTCCTCATGTCCGTCCGTCCGTCCTAGCGTTCATCACCATCCTAGCGTCATCATCATCACCATCCTAGCGTTATTCCCAGTACAGTTGCACCCTGAAGGATGCCTTTGCGCGGAGTCCGTTGCCTAATCCCAATAATTCGCGTAGGCACTAGTTTTTACGGAAGCGACTGCCGTCTGACCTTCCAACCCATGGGGAAACTAGACCTTATTGGAATTATTTGTCAAGTGAGTGGGCAACTTGACTGTTAGAAGTACTTAAGCCGCCCGAAGGCCTCCAACTTGGCTTAACGATTGCTATCATAAACAGCAGCCGCGATGGACGGCTTACATGCCTTCCAAAGCACGCTTAAAATGCTGAATTTTTTTGAGGTGGTGTAAAGTACATCAACAAATAATTTCAATGAATTTTGGTTAGAACTAGATAGGTTGAACGGTTTTTAAGTTATCGCTGACAAACTATCGTGTCTAAACTAAAAAACGTAAGTGCCGTGATTTCCCTGTGAAGTTACGACCTTTTTTGATTCAATGTATTGTAGTGATTATAAATGTTGACTAGCAGGTGTCGGTACGGAATCCTTTTTTGTGCGTGATCCGACACGCACTTGGCTGGTTTATTTTGTATAAAATTGGAATATTTTCAAGTAAGTATATTTCAAAATGTGGTTTTATTTGAAAAAAAAACCTGTTTAAAAAAATGTAATGTTGTCAATTATTATGCGCCAGCCCCTTAAACCGCGCTGCGCAGCGCCGCATCAGGTATGACACAGTTTTAACCAGGTCTATACCGAAAACCGGTTTTTAACGAAGTTGAGTTCACGTGCGGATCCGTTATTGAGGAAAAACGTCGTCTGCTTTGATACTCTAGTTTATGGAAATTACGACTTTAATAAGTTTTATCAGTTTTTTTTCCGTTTGTACAGTGAACAGCAAAAGTAGATGACCATTTTAGTATCTTGTCGCTTTCACTACTTTGGCGCATCCCAACTGTCGCAGTATTGCTATGTTAGTGCGACAAAGTACTAAAATGATCAACTACATTTGTTGTTGACTGTAAATAATGTAATACTATCAATTCGTATTTAATACAAATAATTTTCGGCGTCGAAATTCTAGGTCCATGGGGTCCCAGCGCGCACAAGTTATTTGCAGAAATTGCGAAGCGTCTGGTTGACATAACTGGTGACCGAAGAGCTGGCGGCTTCCTCGCTCAACGTATCAGCATTGCGATACAGCGGGGAAATACCGCCAGCATCCTCTGTACAAAACAAACTCAAAATAATTTTATTTCACATAAACTCAAAATAGTGCTTGAGAAACGTAAATGATTATTATAGTTACATTTATACAAAACTATGTCTAGGTATTTCTTGTTATACAGGGTGTGGCCTGTAATAGGAGCAATAAGTTTAAGGGACGCTTCCTTAGAGCATCTGCAGTAACTCTTGTGTCCAAAAAAATGTATCTTTTTTCAATTGGGAGAAATTTTGATCTAAAGTTATGACCTCCAAGTAATGGATCTTGCCACCCAGAGATTATAGCGCGGCAATCAATGCTGATTTTGAGGTAGCTTCAAGTTATGACACATTTTTGTCGCATTTTTGGTTTAAAAGGATATTTTTGGGATTTTTTAATTTTTTTTATAAATTTTTAGTGTTTTTTTAATTAATTGTTATTAATATAACTCAAGTAGGATAAAGAAAAACATATAAGCCACTTTTGCGAAACAAAAATCCAAAAAAACTTTTTTTTTGCAATTAAAACCATTTGGAAATAATTGCTGGAGAGCTCAATAGTCTACCGTTTAATTTTTTGCTCCTATTACAGGCCGCACCCTGTATAGTGGCTATTATTTACCTAGCTGGTACGATAAGTTATACAGTCACGTTTTATGGCAAAAATGTACCAAAACGTCACATAATACATGGCTGTATGTACGTTACATAATGTATAGCTGGGCTGGAGATTTCTTTGTAAACTCCGCTTTGCATCTGCGCGCGCATAGCCACAAAAAGTTACCGCGCGCCATTCACAAATCGATATCCTAAGTTCACGCTTGCTTCTATAATTAGGAAAAAGGTGGTGAAATTAAGACTATGAGTTGTACACTATCATGCTAATTTCACCAAATGTTTCCCCGTAAGTGAGAGTGTGATTTAGGGTATCGAAATATTTGTAAACAATGTCGATGAGTGCTTGATTATCTTAAAAATGTCGAATTTGTTGAGAACAATTGTGATTATAAATAATATTGACGTCACTGGAAATACTTTTGGCAATGGGTGCGATAGATAAGTAAGGTGAGTTCGACTGTGATCAATTTACGCTCAGATGTGCCACCGCGAACCGTAAATTAAATATATGCCTCTCTGTCGCACTTGCATATTCGAGCGACAGAGAGCGAAATATATGTATTCATGATCATCATGTGTGTTGCCAGTGATGACATTGGCACTGAAACGTGGTCGCTTTATGGGCCTCATAATTCACCCAAAGAGCAATGGAGAGGGCTATGTTATGTGTCTCTGCATGATCGCATCAGAAATGAGGCCATACGCAGTAGAACCAACGTAACCGATATAGCCCTCCGAATCGATACGGAGCCATTGCCACTTGGCAGTGGGCGGGGCACATTGCACGTAGGGTAGGTACAACCGACGGCCGCTGGGATGGAAAGGTTCTCGAGTGGCGACCACGTACTGGAAGACGCAGCGTGGGGCTACCCCCGCACAAGGTGGAATGATGACCTGGTAAAGGTCGCGGGAGTCCGCTGGATACGGGTGGCGCAAGTTCGGTCATTGTGGCACTCTTAAGGGGAGGCCTTTGTCCAGCAGTGGGCGGCCATCGGCTGATATGATGATCATTTTATCATCATCCTAGGCACCCTGAAGGATGTCCGGGGTCCGCTACCTATACCCAATAATTGGCCTAGGCACTAGTTTTTACGGCAGCAACTGCCATCTGACCTTCCAACCTAACGGGGCAACTAGACCTTATTGGGATTAGGTTTGTCAAGTGAGTGGGCAACTTGACTGTTAGAAGTTCTCAAACCGCCCGAAGGCCTCTAACTTAGCTCAACGGCTTCCAAAGCAAGGGAGCGCTCAGTTAGTAAACACTCAGAGCTGTCACCCATCCGTGAGTTGACTACTTCCGACGTTGTTATTAACCTCGAATACCGCACGCCACCAATATGCACGCCAAAAAACCAATATGTAGGTATTCTTATCAATATTAATTCATTATTAATACTCATTTAAATCTGGGTTTCAGTGTAATATTATTTATAGGTTTAATAGCTTTGCGGCATCTTCCATTTACCATTATCATTAAATACGTCAGCGCCCGATGATGGCAGTCATTTGATAATACGTCACGTGACGTCAATGTTCACATTTCCGCAGAAACCTTTACTGATTAGCGTTAATGACTTCCCAATATGCAAGTTGAAAAAACCCATCAAATGGAGAGTCAATGATGTGACTCATTACATATTTGGATTTTTTTAGTTTCCCTGTAAGTATTCGAAATAAAAAGCAGAGTGTTCCGCTGAGGTGAAGTGAAACTATCTATTGCAGGGTTTGTTCACAATTCTATAGATTTTCATTACAGATTCGCTTCTCTACAGATTCCCAATTCTGCAAATTTCCAATTCTACAGATTCCGAACAGAGGAAGAACTTTTGCTTTTTGAGGCCCTGTAAAAGAAAATATATTTGAATAATTTTACCCAGTCGTAACGTATACAATAAAGATTTATTATTTATGACTGTTGTACCAAGCGCGTTGGCTATTTATTTACAGCAAAGGTACTGTTGGTGTTTCCCAGTACCAATGTGTACCCACAGATTCTCTAGCTTAGGTGTTTTTGCACATTTGCGACAGCTACCACCAGAACATCAGCATCAACTGTGCGAATCACGATCCGTGCATAACCTTGGCTTACAGCGTCAGCTACGTGCACCATCATTCTCTAGTCGGCTTCTTCATGGTAACACGAAGCTAAACCTTAGGTGCTCCGAACGCTTTTAGATGTTGTGGTGTTAGCTGCTGCGAGTGTGCAAAAACGCGTCAGCTAGAGGAACTGTGGATACACATTGGTACTGGGAAACACCAGCAGTATCTTTGCTGTTTTTTTTTTTATTAAAAATGGGATTGCTCTTGGCCAGCATCTAGCCAGGAGGCAAAGATGAAGCCGACGATGAAGCGAGCTCACCCAGAAGATGCCTATTCAATCGTGCCTTAAAAAGGTCCAGGTTATATGAACTCGGAAATACAGACGCCGACAGAGAATTCCAAACCTTAGAAGTGCGCATTATATTAAAAGAAGATGCAAAGCGCTTGGTTCGAATTAGAGGAATTTCGACCAGGTAGGGATGGTAGCCAGCCATACGTCTGGAAAGAAATAGCCAACGCGCTCGGTCAAAACAGTCAAAAATTATATATTTTTAATCCAGCTCAGTTTCGACTGTCAACGAATGCCGAAAGCAGTTCTTTGCGGAATAAACCCGCCAGTTGGAAAATATTCCACCAAAGAATGTTGCATTGCACCAGCATTACTGCGGGCAGTTATTCAAGCATTTCATGTATGGGGTCAAATGTCACCGATCCAAAATATTCCTAGTCCATCTGGTTGGGGATGGACGAAAGTTAATGAATGGCAGATAAAAAAAACCGGCCAAGAGCGTGTCGGGCCACGCTCAGTGTAGGGTTCCGTAGTTTTTGTAATTTTTTCAAAAACTATTCAACCTATCAAGTTCAAAATAATTTTCCTACAAAGTTTTTATAAAGTTCTACTTTTGAGATTTTTTTCATACTTTTAAAACTTATGGTTCAAAAGTTAGAGGGGGGGGGGGGACACTTTTTTTTTACTTCTGGAGCGATTATTTCCGAAAATATTAACATTATCAAAAATGATTTTAGTAAACCCCTATTTATTTTTAAATACCTATCTAACAATATATCACACGTTAGGGTTAAAATGAAAAAAAAAATCACTCCCCACTTTACGTATAGGGGAGGTACCCTAATAAAATATTTTTTTCCACTTTTTATTTTACCACTTTGTCGGCGTAATTGATATACATATTAGTACCAAATTTCAGCTTTCTAGTGCTAACGGTCACTGAGATTATCCGCGGACGGACGGACGGACAGACGGACGGACAGACATGGCGAAACTATAAGGGTTCCTAGTTGACTACGGAACCCTAAAAAGAACAAATGGGAACCCTACTTGCACTAGTTTGCCTGTAGCTGCCGAAGCCTGCATGGAAGTTCTATGTGCAGATGCAAAAAGAAATGCGCTGCTAGATGCAAGTGTTCCCTACAACAATAGTAGTGCACTAAGTTGTGTGCTTGTGATGAAACGTGTTACACATATGTTTAAATAAATAAAATAAATAAATAAATATTGGGGGACAATCTTACACAAATCAACTTGGTCTCAAACTAAGCAAAGCTTGTACTATGGGTACTAGACGACGATAGATAAATACATACTTAAATACATAGAAAACATCCAAGACCCAGAGTGCCCAGGAACAAATATCCGTGCTAAATGCACAAATAATGCCCTGGCCGGGATACGAACCCGGGACCTATAGCTTCGGAGGCAGTCTCACTACCAACTAGAATATTCGTTATATGTACGAATTCCAGTATAATAATCAAATTAACAATAGGTAATATACTTCGATCAATAATAAACCTAGATACACTATCACCTGCAAATTCAAGTCGAAAAAGTGTCCGAATTTCATTGCGAGTGTGTGCGTGTATAGGAGACACACAAAAAAACGTAATGCGATTAGTACCATTTCCTTTTATTCGATATTAAGCCTTACGTCACAAACATAACGTTTTATTTCAAATGATAGTGTTTGGCGGTTATAACATTACAAAATGCACGTATCAATTGTGGAAAAATTCCACAAAATTGTGGAAAAATTCCACAAAAGTCCGCATTATGTCAACAGATTGTATACCGTAAATGAAGAGCAATTAGGTTCAGTTTCGTTTGTGTTGATTTTCCACTGATTAGATGTCAACATTGGGACAGAGTCCGTATCGTGTGCCGTGGAGTCGAAATTGTTTTTTTTTAATTGGCATCGGTGGAATACAAGCACACGACTTGTCAGGTGGTAACGTCGATTTAGGGATGATTCACAGTAGAAAGTTCCGTTTCCGGGCCGGCCCGTTTTCTATGACAGCAAACGAAACGGCCGGCGTATTTCTTCGGAACGGCCTACTGTGAATCATCCTTTATACCACCACGACCACTTTGGCTTAGTTGATAGCGACCCTATCTGTCTATTAAGCAGGAGGTTTCGGATTCGATTCCCGATCAGGGCATTTATTTGTGTGGTGAGCAATTGAGCATGAATATTTGTTCCTGAGTCTTGGATGTTTTCTATGTATTTATTTATATATATATATATATATATATATATATTTAGACGAACAATTTGCTTTAACTAAATGTTACAAGGGCATTTTCAGAAATAAGTATACCCAATTAGTGTGAGTTGTTAAAAAAAGTTAATCAATGTCAGTTTAGTGGCAATAATTAAGAAATTAATTTAAATGAAAACTGAATATGTAGTTTATTTTTATCACTTATATGCGTTGTCACAAAACAAAAACGCGAAAGTTGTTATTTTTTCTTGGTATTCCATGCCAAATTATCGCCATAAAACTGACATCGATTTAGAGAGTTTTGACATCAAAAGAGTCACAATCGCGTCGCCGTCTCTTTATTGATTTGAGTATTCGTTAGAGGACTGATTCGATGTTTCTGACACAATATTGGCTCATAACTACGGTTAGCGACCACTTCAATGAATTAGTGAACTGCAACAAGACATTTTTAGTTAAATGAAACAAGTGATAAATGAAATAAATGAACTTTATTCTGCAAGTAGGCCGCAAAGGCACTTTCACAAGTCAAATTTTAATATCTTTTCTGCAATAGAAGACCACTGCCGAGAAGAAACGCGAAAAGAAACTCGAAAGTCAGTAAGTTTTTCCAAAAATTATGCTTATTACAATGATAAGACTTAACCTACTTAATATAAATAAATCTGAGTATGGAAACAAAAGAGGAAAGAATATTTACAATGTATGTTCAAGAAGACAACATGTGTTTAGTAATTTACTAGACGTGGTACAATGAATATATACATAATATGAATTTTAATGCTATTTAGGTCTCTGGTTTGGGCCATGCATTTCTGTCAGATTGTCCTCGACCCTGTAATAAGCCTTTGAAATCAACGATTTTTTCAAGTAATTTATTCAATATATAAATTATATCAAGAATTTTCATCAGGTAACATATTATAGAAACGAATACATTAACGCGCTAGAATCATTTGGTTTAAAATATTCTTCGCCTCTTTCTTTACCTATAATTTGCCTCCATTTATCTCTCTCAATTTCATTTTTTGGAATTCTGTAATAAGTTTAATAGTAAGTTAGGTTAGTAAGCTACATATAAGTGAAAACCGTATCAAAATGAGTAAAAAAGTTTTTGATTTAACCAACGTATACTGAGCAGAGCGACATGTCAGACAAACTGTTACCAGCCGATTTTGATATATGAATAAAGTAAAATACAAATACACTCCATACATACTTATGTGTGTACAATAATAACAATACACGTAAACTTTCGTAAAAAAGTTTTCAGTCTGCGACTCCATTCATTCGAAATTTTACTATAGTCCATTTCGTCCGTTCTCCGTTCCGTTTCAATATACGACTAACTCAACGCGAGGGAAAGAGACAGCAGCGTAGCTGGTTGGCTGTTTGAGTATTTCAAATATTTAAATAAAATATTTTTATAAGCGTGTTATAGCCTGATATAACTACAAATTCAATAAATTATGAAAATTTAAATAAATACTCACCGAAAATACGAAATTCCATCCTTTTTTAACGTCGTTAACGTGTTGTTTTTGCACTTTTTCACGGAGCACTTAGGCATGTTGACTCGCCGATGGCTAGCGCGCGACTGCGAACGCAAGAGTGCTTAAACGGATTTTAAGCACTCTTGAGCGTGGACGCCGTTGACAGGCAAATAGTGTATCTAAGGTAATATATGATCAGATCTGTGACTTTTATTTTGACAACCAAACAAATTCAAATCAACAAACGGTTAGATTTTCGCAATTTAAAATATAACACACATGCTTCAAACTACCTTAAATACCATTAAACTTGTAGATACATTTCATATTCAAACAATTATAAGATTTTTTTGGGCTCCATATTTTTATGAAGTAATATTTTAGGAGCCTGCTGTTCTAAACATTTTTTTTTTCAAAGTTGTGTGTCATGTTTTTGTATACAATTATATATTTTTGGAATTGACATAAATGTGGCTTTATAATTGTATTTTTTTCATGCCCAAATCATTGCTTGTTTTTACGTAATAGACGCAGGAAGAAATTTTTTTAACTATGATTTTACGACATTTCTCTTTATTTCATATTTTTGCTATGAAAAGATGTTATTTATATCCCAGAAAATGATTGGCCATCCTCAATTTATCCGAAAACGTTACCAAACATGCCCTTGTCTGTATAAAAAATATGATAGGAGGACCGAAAGAACGCACGGCGGAACCCTTGTCTCCCGGGCGTTTTCAACTCTTGTCCACCTAAGTAATAAGTGTGCCAAGGCTCATGCTTTAATGTCAAAAATATTGGTTCCCATACATTGATGTCCTATATAACTATAGGTATAACTGGAGCAAATATTTAAAAGGGCGCTTCCTCAGAGCATCTGTAAGTAGTAACACCTGCTGTGATACCGCGAACTTTGAAAATCGAACTTCGTGTCGTGCCATCCCTTTCACTCTCGTGTTATACTCTATATGACGGAAAGGGACGGGACCATACGAAGTTCGATTTTCGAAGTTCGCGGTAGCACACCTGATGTACAATTTTTGTTCAAAAATTTTCGTTTCGGAGAAATTTTGATCTAAAGTTACGACCTCCGAGTAATGGATCTTGACACCACGAGATTATAGCGCATTAGTCAATCATCATCATCATCATGTCAGCCGAATGACGTCCACTGCTGGACATAGGCCTCCCCCAAAGACTTCCACAATGACCGGTCCTGCGCCACCCGCATCAGTCAATAGTCATAATTTTTTTGCATTTTTTGTTTCCAAGGATATTTTTGGTATTTAAAAAAAAAATCAATTTTATTTTCTTTTTTGAAAATAAATTGACATTTTTTGTGTAAGATTGTCCCCAAAAAAGAAAGAAAAGAAAAAGAATATCACTTCAGAAAACTAAAAAAATATAAGCCATCTAGATAAAAAAAAATAAAAAATTTTTTTCAACTGACACCACTTTCTTGCAGGCCTGCTAAATAGTCCTGTCGGTGTGTGTGACGGCCTGTTTAGCCTAGTTGGTAGTGACACTGCCTCCGAAGCTAAAGGTCATGGGTTCGAATCCCAGCCAGGGCATTAATTGTGCATTTAGCACGGATATTTGTTCTTGGGACTTGGATGTTTTCTATGTATTTAAGTATGTATGTGTATTGTCATCTAGTACCCATAGTACAGCTTTGCTTGGTTTGGGACTAGGTCGATTTGTGTAAGATTTCCCCCCATTATTTTATTTATTGATTGACAAAACATATACAGCAAAGATACAAGTATTTTGGTCCTGAGCTAGGATCCCGTGTTACCGGGCCCGGTAGAATATCAAGCATTAAAATCGAGACGTGCAATCGTACAGAGCAGCTAACAAACAATAAACAGTAACATTGTTCATTTAGGTATGTAAAGTGTGCAGTGTAATTTACCCACGTATCAAATAAAGGTACCTAGTCGTAAAATAAATTGAATATTATTAAACATAAAAATAATATTTGATGATGTAATGTAACCAGTCTGTGTGCCTGGACCTTTTTAAGGCACGAGTGAATAGGCATCTTCTGGGTGAGCTCGCTTCATCGTCGGCCTCATCTTTGCCCCCTGGCTAGATGCTGGCCAAGAGCAATCCCATTTTTAATAAAAAAAAAAAAAGTGCCAGGTTTCAAATTATATGGGATTTATATATAAGTACGAAAAGGAAAATAACGGTACATATTATGAAAAAATTAATGACTGAAAAACTTCCGTAGGCACTAGTTTTTACGGAAGCGACTGCCATCTGACCTTACAACCCAACGGGGAACTGGACCTTATTGGGATTAAGCTTGTCAAGTGAGTTGACTGTTAGAAGTTCTCAAGCCGCCCGAAGGCCTCTAACTTGGCTTAACGACTGCTGTCACAGACAGCAGCCGGGATCAATGGCTTAGAGTGCCTTCCAAACGCGGGAGCGTTCAGTTAGTAACCACTCAAAGCGGTCACCCATCCAAGGACTGACCCCGGCCGACATTGCTTAACCTCGCACACCGCACGCGGTACACGGGCGCCGCTAAGCCACGAACGCTCCTACCTTTAGGTATGATCCAGGGTGATAAAGTATTAATATAAGTATATTAAAGAACCCCTTATAATTCTGCTGACGCGTGATGCGATGTCACACCGCCATTCATTGTTGTAGGGTTGCCAAAAACAACTTTGTGTGTTTTTATTTTATGAATGCATAATTTAAACGCGATTATGAGAAACGTTTTGACCTACTATCTTATACTATTGAACGAGAAACATTTTTATATTTATTTGTTTGTAAATGGGTTTTCGAAAATGGCTTACAGGCGGTTGAGAATATGTATTACTACGATTATTGCTGCTATAATATATCGAATTAATAAAAATGATCTCTACTTCATTTAATTGATATAGACACTCACAATTGTTATGATTATTAATTATTTATTTATTAAACTGTATTGCACTAAACTTGTACAAATGGCGGGCTTAATGCCAAATGGAATTATCTACCAGCCAAGCATGGGGCTAAGCAGAAATTAAAGGTAGTAAGAAAAAAATATAATGTTTAAATAATGTGAAAAAACACGTTACCTACTAAAAATTTACTAGCAGTAATTTTTAGTGAATTTGTATATTGTGAGATAAAATAAATCATATTATGTCATACCGCCTCTTAATTTACCACGTCTATTAGATTTTATATATGGAGGCCTATCATCGGTTTCTAAGACTGCGATCCTAGCCATTACGGATCGATTTTCTTCCTTGAGGAGTAATATGGCTCGCTAGTCCCAATTTGGTCTTAAAGACCCTATGGCAATTCTGATAGATTAGTACCTACTTACTCATTAAATAAAACCATTAGTTATGACCTGCTACGAATTAATTTATATTCCAGAATAGGTTTCCATCTATCACAGGGATGACTCACGAACTAATGTATTTTTGACGAGTGACAGCCCTAGCGACAGCTTGCACCACCTAATGCGCTTGCGCATCCCGAGAGCCAGTCGTTCGAGAACCGCGGCGCGATACGCCCGCTAGTGAGTGCTATAGTTGCGGATTTTTACACGATTAGTAGGTAAGTACATAGAATACGTTCAGTTTGAAACATGTTTCAATTTCAATGTATATATTTACAATACAGAGGTACTTGTTCATGGAGAGTGATCAAAAATATGTGAACGCGGTTTTGCTGTCAAGAGATTATTGTTGTTTCGGGATTTATTTAAGCTAACATAACTAAGGGTGAGTACATATATATGTCTACTTCATAGAATATAAAAAACGTGAGGTATATTTTGAAGAAAAGTTTACGATACTCGTATTTTTTCCATTATTGTGGGCACTCAAACATAGTATGTACTTTTTTAACATTGTTGTTCAGTTATTCCAGATATTATTTATAGGTAAATAATGTTAATTCGTTAAGTAATAAATTTCAGGTACTTTATTAGTTTTCTTCCGTATATTTATGTACAAAGAAAATATATACAAAAATACTTATCAAAAATTTTCTTCCATTATTTTTTAAAGTTTTTTTAACCTTCATAAAACCTTCTTCGTTGATATCCCATTTTTTAACTTTAATCGTACTTAACAAGGCAAACAATACAGACTAATACAAAATGTAATTTGACAATTCGATTATTTATTAGGTAAGGTACCTATATAGTAATCAATGTATTTAATTACAAATGGGTTCTTTCCACACGTTAAAATTTGTGTCAGGGTGTTCAATGAAATTTATAAAAGTTTAACAAAATAATAATTAACGATAGGAAAGATCCATCTTTCCTATCAATTTAAATTTACGCCTGGTGTGAATTTCAGACTTATAAGTGAGAAAGTGCATTACTCGACGATATACATGCTTTAAGGCGCAGGGTAGGGCAAGCCATTCTCCATACAAAGGTTGTGCAAGTTTTTTTGCGGTAGTTTTAGCTCTACAGCATTTAGTTTTATTTTTTGTTGGTACATATTGGATATACGCAGAACTTGATGTTGAAATTTTGTATTACTTTAAAAAAATTCGAAAAATACATTAAATTAAAAAAGAAAAACATCAAGACATAGCTAACAAAAAAAATAAGCATATGGACCAAAAATAGTAACTGGAGTGTAAACACAAACGAAGAAAGACTTGTACATAGATTGTATGGAAAGAGCTTGCCCACCCCTTCGCCTTAATGTAAGCTTATATTTCGAGGAAAAAAAGTTATAAAGCTTAAAAAAAATTATCGCCAAAGTAAACTACCGTAAGTAGGATTCTGTGGGTACGAGATACCCACAGAATCATTACGTCAATAAAAAATGTATGACAACTATGACATTTACTTTACATACGAGTACCCAGATAGACAGAAACGGTGGCGGATTTTTTAAAATAATATCTTTAATCGAATGGCGATATACAAGAGGGAAAATAATATAATAATATCCTAATATTTATAAGGCGATATCCAGGTTTAGCAACCAATTTAATATGTAGTGCAAAAATCGTGGTCGATGTGAAAATGTGTATACCTTACCTAAGAAGCAAATAAGTTGTAAACAAATGAAGGTTGAGAGATATTATCTTGCGGTGAGAACGTGTATCTGCATAATAGTGAAAGCACTATCACTATCGATTCAGCAGTTTTCTAGATTACCCGCAAAACTAATTTAGAACATGTATCCGTTCCACTTTATATAGTTATTGATATTTTGATGACAGGCTTATTCTAGGGGGGCGTCGTGATGTTATTGATAAATAAATAAATATTGGGGGACAAACTTACACAAATCGACCGAGGCCCAAACTAAGCAAAGCTTGTAATATGGGTACTAGACGACAATATACATACTTACTATGGGTACTAGACGACGATAATCATCCAAGACTCGAAAACAATATTTGCAAAATTCTATTTATTTTGATTTAAAGGGAAAAATTGAAACATTTAATGCTCCGAGCAGGATTCGAACCTGCGACATTTGGCATACGCGGCCAATCGCTCTAGCCTCTATATAAAGTGGAATATAAAGTTCCCTCTTACAACGCCTTAGGGAGGCGTACAGCGACATCTACCGTAGAAGACTTAGGCGCTTCTATTAACGGCACCAACAGATGTCGCAGGTTCGAATCCTGCTCGGAGCATTAAATTTTTCAATTTTTCCCTTTAATTCGAAATTTTCGTTAGTAGCGTTACTGCTTTAGTACAAAATTAATCTATTTATTTTGGTTGTTAGTCTTAATTTTATTTATATTATGTTGTAATTTAATTTTTAGTAATTTTGGTTAGTTATTTTCTTTGGTTATTAAATAAAGTTGTCTTTTATAAATATTTGCGATAAATGCACAAATAATGCCCTGACCGGGATTTGAACCAGGGACCTCGGCTCGAGCTTCGGAGGGAGAGTCACTACCAACTAATATCATTACCCTGGAGTTGCAGGCGTCCATAGGCTGCGGTGACCGCTTACCATCAAGCGGGCCGTACGCTTGTTTGCCACCGACGTGGTATAAAAAAAAGCCAAAGTGACTGCTAAAGTTATTGAGTTGGGGGTATTTAAATTCATTATTGAAGGACAATCTTATCGATATACATAAATGACCTAGTCCAAACTAAGCAAGGCTTGTAGGTACTATAGGAGCGACATACTTATAAATAAGTACTAGTCCCATAGTGAGCTCAATAAGGCTTGTGTTATGGGTACTAGACGACGATATATTTAATAGATATATACTTAAATACATAGAAAACATCCAAGTCTCAGGATCAAATGTTTTTGCTCACCACAAAATGCCCTTACCGGGATTTGAACCCGGGACCTCTAGCTTCGTAGGCAGAGTCACTACCAACTAGGCTAAACACGCCGACAAAATATTAACTATAGATGATCTATAACTACAACTTAGAAAAGTTGAAAAAACATTTTCATTTCAGAGCTCGATATCTCAATAACGGCTGAACAGATTTTCATGAAACATGTCTAAGAACACTCGGGACAAATTTATCTATGACACAAAACAAAGTAAACGAGAATCGGTTCATCCGTTTGGGAGCTACGATACCACAGACAGATACACAGACAGACCCGTTAAAATTATAACACCCCTCTTTTTGCGTCGGGGGTTATAAAGTACAACTTGAAAAGTTGAAAAACTCGTGACATTTTCATTTCAAAGCTCAATATCTCAAACACGGCTGAACAGATTTTCATGAATCATGGCTAAGAACACTGGATAAAATAATATCTATGACACAAAAAATTGGTTCCTCCGTTTGGGAGCTACGATACCACAGACAGATACACAGACAGACCCGTTAAACTTATAACACTCCTCTTTGCGCAAAAGCATTTAAATAAAGCCACTATGAGGTCGCGTCACGTTCAAATCGTCAGATTATTGAACGGGAGCTTCTTTCAGGCTTACCTGTGAATATCTGACGCGTTAGATCTTTTTTCCCCAACACCACACGTAAAAACATCCATTGACAAGACACGTGGGGCGTATACACTACCAGTCTATCATGGTTGAGTGACTCTTTTACTTATAGTCGTTCCTCCCTCAGGCGGAGCAGTACAGATCATGTAACCTTTTTTTCTTTCCACCATACAATTTTCGCGCTCGAGTAAATCCACATTTAGCATTCTGGGCTCCCTAACTACTTGTTTTCGTCAGTAAGTATAGTCAGTTCTTTACCATATCTGGTGAACTACACAATGTCCTGTACGGCTCACATAAAACCAAGGTTAATTACGAGAGCTCCTTTAAAAGGAGGTCTTTGTGCTCGATATTTGCTATGCGAACGACTACTTGTATCTAGTATCTTCTTAGTAGTTTGTGCTTGTATCTATTGACTGTTAGATACTATTACCAACACTTCTTCGTAGTCGATCCCTCATGAGTACTCATGACTGAGGTTCGCGACTGCATGCAATTGCCGTCCATGCAATTTGGTCCAGGTCCAGGCAAAAATCCCGTCAATCGGACCCACAGATATCAGACTAAAGCAGATGCGCTCATTTAAGTTGAACGATTTCTGTACATCTGATCTATTCTCACTAATGCACAAATCAGCAAGTTTGAGAGAGAAAGATAATCGATATCTGACAGGTCTTCACTTCACCTGTCAGTGTCTCCGCTTTCATAACTGCAAATTGTACTGAACTGACGTTTGTGACGTTTTGGATTATAGCATTTGGATTATATGCATAGAAAACTTAGACTTAGTACATTTATCTGTAGAAAGATATTGTGAAATCTCGGCGACTGATATTATAGACCTCCATATATCTATAGTATGCATATATAGAACTAACTTAATTGCTGTAAATGATTTTCTTGTAAATTTTGAACGGGTGCTTAGTAAGATAAATGAATTAGAACTGCAGTGTATAATCTTGGGTGATTTTAACATAAATTGTTTAGGTGAAAACAGTGTCGAGATAAAAAAATGGTCAGATATGTTACGATCTCATGGATTAGTGAACGAGGTGAATTTCCCTACGCGAGTTACCGCCACGACGGCGACTTGCTTAGACCACTTGTATTCAAACTTACCAACAGGTTCTGTCACCACGATGCCAGTAACTACTAATTTAAGTGACCATCTCGCTGTCAAAGGTGAATTACGATTACGTAAAACATCTAACGTAGGTAACTCCCATACATATGCCAGGTGTTTCTCCGAGATTAATAAAGCAAACTATACTGCGGCTATATATAGTATCGATTGGAGCCACATACTAGCAAAAAGCACGAGCGCAGTGGAACTTGCGACTTCCATTATCAATATAATAGTTAATAAGTTCGACATTAGTTTTTCCATTGCGCAAAAGGACAATTAGTAGTAGGCATGACTCGTCTTGGATTAGTACAGATGTAAAATTATATAAATCTTTATTATTCGACATTATAGAATTCAGTAATACCCTCCCAAATTATGACTCAATTAATGAAATTATACGTGACATGACTATCCATTATAATAATTTGATTAAGAGTAATAAATCTAGTCACTACAACAGAATAATTAAAACTAGCGCCAATATCTCTAAAGCTATGTGGAATGTAATAAATAAGGAACGGGGAACACAGCCCTGTGTTAGATGTGACAGACGTAATTTTAAACAATGATGGGTCAAAGTTTCAAATTAAAAAACATGCATTAGATGCAATGAATCATAGGTTCCTGGGTGCCGCGGCGGCGTGCGGTGCGCCGCGCGCCGACGTCGCCCGCGCCCTGCGCCAGCTGCGCGATGCTCGCCCCGCCGCGGACGGTTCGTTTACACTCTGTCCTTTCACAGCGGATGAGGTACACCGCCTGTTAGTTTCATGCATTCCACCTAAAGCGTCGAAGGACGTTTATGGTGTAAGCATGAAACTGGTCAGGCTAGCGCCAATTCCACTAGCATACGCGATGACAGAACTTTTCAATCGTTGCATAAAATAAGGAACTTACCCAGATCCTCTAAAAATAAGTAAGGTAGCTCCTATTTTCAAAGGAAAGGGTAGCAGAGGAGATATGGATGGCTATAGACCAGTCTCAATTATCCCGGCGATAGCGAAAGTATTTGAAAATGGCCTTAGCACCCGCCTTACTCGGTTCTTAACTTCGACGAATAGTTTATCTGACAGACAGTATGCATACCGCGCGGGTTGCTCCACCACATCTCTGTCCCGTGAACTGGTTCGGCGCATCCTTGCAGCCAGAGAGTGTCAGCAGCAAGTTGTTGTCTTGTGTTGCGACCTCTCAAAGTCGTTCGATGTGGCCGACCATGCTGTGCTCGCGGGTAAGCTGTGCCATTACGGCATTCATGACACATCGTTGTCTCTATTTACGAGCCTCCTCCAAAATAGGAAACAGGTGGTAGTTGGTGAGGGAGGGAGATCGAGATCGGATCCATTGGAAGCACACCTCGGTGTTGCGCAAGGATCATCGGTGTCGAACTTGCTTTTTTCACTACTGCTCAACGACCTACCAGACGCTGTCAAAGCCGGCGAGGTTCTTATGTATGCTGACGACGTTGCTGCGATTATTACTGCGCCGACTGTGGACAGCGTTGAGAAGGCGGTAAACGAAGCCGCGGCGCAGCTTGCCCATTGGTTCAAAATCAATGGCTTGGCTCTCAATCTCAATAAGACGCATTACATACAATTTAATTTATCAGGTCGTCAAATGGCGCCGCTAGCTGTTAAAATTGATGGAACACTACTGGATCAAACCACTAGCACGACTTTCTTGGGCTTTGAGATAGACTCGGGCTTGAAGTGGGATCGGCACGTCGACAAACTTTGCGGCAAAGTGGCTAGTGCGTGCTTTGCCCGGAGTCAGGTTGTTAAAACCGTAACTCCGGAGGTCGGCCGTACATGCTACTTCGCGACAGTCCACTCACTAATACAGTACGGGACGGAGCTCTGGGGTCGCTGTGCCGAGTGGGAGAGAGCATTCCGCCTCCAGAAACGTGCTATACGAATCATCGCACGGGTGCCGCTGGATACTCCAGCGAAGCAACTATTTATAAAATTAGGCATCCTCACACTACCAGCGGTACTAATAATGCAAGTAGCTGTGTACGTGCGTGAACACCTTGCGTCATTCAAGACGAATGCCATGGTACACGAGTACAATACTCGAAACGCAAACAAGCTTGTGAGTATAAGCCGCAAGCTTGCCAAGTCGTCCAAGCTCGCTCACGTGATGGGTCCCGCGGTCTACAACAAATTACCAAATAATGTAACTGAAGCCCCAAGTTTGCATAGCTTTAAGCGTCGATTAAAAGACTGGCTTGCTAAGCGCCCGTTCTATAGTTACAATGAGTACATAATGTACAAGGAATTGTAATTTATTTATATAATTTGGAATATTAATATTATTATAGTAGGTTTCTATGATGATGATTATTATTATTTGATACAGCTATGTATTTCATTTTTTTTACTTTTCGGTTGGAAAATGTAATGAAATTTAAACGTGACTAATTATTTATTTTTGTAGGTAATTGAAATGTTTAATGTAATTAATTTTGATGTATTTTGACATGTAAAGTGGTTTTATAAAATAAATGACTATGACTATGACTATTACATGGGACTTGACATATTGGTGTGCTTTTAAACGGAGACAATTCGTCAACAGCCGAAAATGATCGTACTATCTATCCCATTCTGACTCATCTTGGTTTACCATAATGATTCAAAGAGATAACTATATGAAAAATCATCTTGCTTAACACTACGGAATCGTTGGTATTATTAATCTAAGATCGGACCGCATGGGAAAGGCTGCAATTGGCAGCTTTCTTGACGCTGGAACGTACATACCGGAATCCTTCCGCTTGGGCGTTTGCCTTCCACGGATCCCAAAATAATTTGTTTCTCTCGATCATGCCTAGGTGAACGAATGATATGTCCGAAGAAACAGATACCAACACAGGTTCTTCTCAACGCGCATCCTCGGGATTTCTGGCAGCCTTACCACCACTCATCATCATCATCACTCCTCATCGACCACAGTGACTGCTTTCTACATTGAGAGCGTCGCTTGTACAGTCAGCATAGAAAATCATATGAAGTTGACAAAAGCTCTTACCTACTCCCTTTGAACTTTTCTTTATTCTTTCTCAATATCATCAGTATATCTCACAATACCTACCTAACCTTGTAAGATTGCTACAATCCACTAGATTCCGGGGTGAGGGTCTGGAGATCCGTATTACAGGTCTGAGCCTAGTTCGGACTCCAGTCCCTCACAAAGGGTAGGTATGCAAAAATGTCTGGACATTACATACATATGTACGGTGTATAATATATACAAATCTAAAAAGACAATGTATCCCTTTGTGAGGCTAAATAAAGATATTTTATTATTTTATTTATTATTTATTTAATTGAATACACATAGGCTTGCAGTTTACACCAAGTCACTTACATGGCAGTCAATCAATTATGAGCTAACAATTAAATACATAAATTAGAGGTAAATACTGCATAATTATCTGGTAAATTATCAATACCTAATAATTTATAATTTAAATATTACAAAAGTATACATTAAGATTGCGATTAATACTGGATCGCAATATCGGCCAACTATCAGCGAATACGTCAGCATCCTGGGTCGCCGCTAAGTGTAGATTTAGGAGTACAATTGCTCTGTGGGTAGGTGCGTTTGAGGCCTGCCGGGTGCGGGTACCAGTGGGGATCACGAACAAGTTACGCGCCCTTCGTGAGCAGCGCCCAACACCTGTTGTTACTATTGGCTATGTGCACGTCTGAAACGTCAAACGTCAAAGGTCCCGAGACAATGTCAAAATTTAGACATGAATATTTTATTTACTTTAGTAAACAAGAAAGACCCCGTATTGGAAATTTTACTGGAATAAATAAGAGAATAAATAAATACATACAAACGAAACGAATCGTAGGAAACCGTTAAGAAACCAATAGAAAACGTGAAAGTAAATTTGACAGTGGTCCCGGGTAAGTACACATTTCTGCCATGGTGTGCGCTACGATCGCCTAGCTTACCCCCACCACCTACTTCGCACATAGCCAATACGGGGCAAACAGGCGCAAGCGTTCGAGTACAGTTGGATTGTCTATCATATTTCTGAGCAACAAGCAGTAGTTTTCAAATGCATAGCTACTTGTGATGCTGAATGAACGCTCTCAGATGACTGATATAAGTAAAAGTAAAAAGTAGTTTATTCTTCAAATTAGGCATATTACATGCACCTATGAACGTCAATAAACTACCACCGGTTCGGAAAAATAAACCTCTGCCACGAGAATATAGCCTTGTTTTGCGGCGACGTCGCTGCAAGTCAGAACCTCCTAGTATGGTCTTGGGTTCCTTTGTTTTGGAAGATCAGATGGAAGTCGCTTCGACTTCGATGAGCACCTACACTAATTCTTGGTAAATCTTGGTATCAGGTAGCAGACCTTAGACTTCCTTCAGGATGCATCATGCAACTGGAATAATGCTAGGATGATTATGTTATGACACTAAATTTTTCGGCATATTCTTTAGCAATGTGTAGGAACTCAGGGGCATGCGTTCATATTACCTCTACACGTGTGATTTGTTATTTTGACACAACGTAACACCCAGACGAATTTATTTAGCATTGCTGGAAAACACAATAAGTTGGTAATTAGAAAAGTAAATCCAACAACTATATGTGAAATAAATATTTATTATTATTGTATGTCTTTTCCGCTCACGGGACAATGGTGTCCCGGACCTTTGGAAGGCGTGCGCGGAGCCGAAGTACCGAGGTACCGAAGTACCAACCGAGTACCACATAGCCAACACGTAGAGGCCCTTTTGACAATTTAATGAAATGCAAGGGGTACACCGAGCGGATGCTGTCCCTGCCCGTGTCATGGGACGCACACAGAGACAGCACCCGCCAGGGTGTACAGGAACTATTGCTGGTTGATGGAATCTAAATGAACCGGGCTATTGGGTGAATATGATGGACTAATGGCTGGGCTATTGAGTGAGACAACTGATTATTATTATTACAATACAATACAATACAAAAACTCTTTATTGCGCACCTCAATAAATTACATTGCTTATTATAACAGCGTATAAAACTTAAAACTAGAGGTAAACAACAGGCGGTCTTATTGCTAAAGAGCAATCTCTTCCAGACAACCTAGCGGAAAAATAGCAACAAACGTATTATAAGTGGGTGGCAAACAAAAGAATTACATAATTCAAATTTGTACGTAAATATTAAAGCACACATACATAAATCATACTAATTAACATAAATAAATACATTCCTACATATATAAATAAATATGAATATATATATACATAATAACTACAATATCAGCCATAGAGTCGAAAGAAGCAGATAGTAGGATGAAAGAATCATGGAAGGGACAGATAGTGTTCTTTTAGCTGTGATTTAAATGCAGCAATAGATTTAGCACGCCTCAATTCCACGGAGAGAGAGTTCCAAAGTAGAGTAGCTTGAAAAGTGAAAGAACAATTGTAAAATTTTGAAGAGGAGGACGGGACAGTGAGAAGCAAATTTTGGGAAGATCTAACCGAGTTCAGGAAAGTAAATCGTTCTTTGAGGTAGCGAGGAGTTGCGGGGTGAAAAAGTATTGTGTATAGAAGGGACAGAATGTGTGAGTTACGACGATAACGAATAGGAAGCCACTTAAGCTGAGAGCGAAAACAGGAGACATGATCATACTTGCGTAACCCAAATATGAATCGTATGCAGACGTTTTGGATGCGCTCAAGCTTATTAAGTTGATCTTCAGTAAGATCGAGGTAGGAAATATCAGAATAATCTAAAATAGGGAGGAGTAATGTCTGAGCGAGCGCAATTTTGGTAGGAATGGGTAGCAAATTCCGAAGCCTTCTGAGAGTACCAATGGACATGAACATCTTCCTGCTAACTTCGTTTACTTGAGGTACCCAAGATAAAGTCCGGTCAATAATGACTCCCAGATTTTTTACCTGCTGTGAATATGAAATCAGTACACCATTGAAATAAATCGGATCAAGGTTGTCAAAATTTATTTTTGAGATCTGTTTGGAACTACCAACTATAATAGCTTGTGTCTTAGCAGGATTAACGATGAGCCCATAACTACGACTCCAGTCTGAGATGCGATCCAAGTCAGTATTTACAGTACCGATAACAGTCGAAAGATCAGCAACAGCACCCTGCGAATAAATTTGGAGGTCATCGGCATACAGGTGAAAATGTGACGAAATATCATGAGTAATGGAATTAATGAATATTTAAAACAGCAAAGGAGATAACACGCCGCCCTGAGGGACACCGGCTAGCGTGTCACACCAGTCAGATAGGGAGTCACCCACCTTTATTCGCTGCCGACGACCATTTAAATAACTACGAAACCACTCTATTACTGCAGGAGATATGTTAAGAGAACGTAGTATCCCAATAAGAATATCAAAATCAACGGTATTGAACGCATTACTAAAATCTAGCAGCGTCAATACCGTCAACTTTCGATCATTCATCCCCGCTCGGATGTCATCAGTGATCTTAATGAGTGCGGTAGCCGTACTATGGCCGGAACGGAAACCCGACTGAAATGGGTTTAGGAGATCATTTTTGTTCAAGTAAGATAATAGCTGCTGGTGTACAAGCCGCTCCAGTACTTTAGATAGGAAAGGAAGGATAGAGATAGGACGATAGTCAGAAAATGGGACGGGGTTAGACTTTTTAGGAATAGGGATAACATGGGCATCCTTCCAAAGTGAAGGAAAAGTACCAGAAGAGAGAGATCTATTTAGGATATTAGTGATCACGGGAACTAAAAGGTCAAGGAGAGGAAGGATCATGTTACGGCTAACGCAATCGACACCAACGGCATTAGAGGTTATATATAATATATTCTTCTTAACATCACTGTCAGTAAAAGAAACAAAAGAAAAAGGAGGTGAGTCTAGAGTTGGAAGTGAAGAGAGATACTGAAGGGTCTTAACCTTGTCAGGGCCACTAAAAGTAGCTGAAGTTGAAAAATGCTGATTAAGCAAGTCGAAATCCATCGTTTTGGGGCAAGAATCCTGTTGAGGCTTTCCAACTCCAAGTGACTTGAGAAACTTCCATACCTTCGCAGGGTCACCGTTCTCGACTGACTGATGAATATGTCGTCGCTGCGCATCTCGACAAATTGTGCTGCAGCGGTTACGTAGGCTGTGGTACCGAGATTTATTAGCATCAGACGCATTAGATTTGTACCTCGCCTTAGCAAAATTCTTTTTCTCAAGTAAAACCTTAATTTCCTTGGTCAGCCAAGGAGCAGGAAGATGTTTGACCTTAATAGAACGGACTGGAGCATGAACATCATATAGCTGGATGAGGAGAGAATTAAATAGTGACACTTGTTCATCTACAGTATCAGCTCTAGAGATCGTGTCCCAGTCAATTTCTGATGCATCATTTAGGAGCTTACTCAAATCCATCCCACCAAAACTGCGCTGAAGAATTATTTTAGCTTTGGGTTTGGGAGGTCTTACTTTGTAAGAAAGATAAATCAAGTCATGATATGAGAAAGCATCTGCAGTGTGCTGGCCATACTTAGCAACGTGAGTAACCGAAGACGTAAGTGTTAGGTCTAAAAGCGAAGGTGTACAGTTTGGAAAATGATGAGTCGGGCCAGAAGGGAGAATATTCAGTTTGCAAGCATGAACCAGTGACTTTAAAGAACGAGAGCGGTGATCATCCTTGAGAATACAGGTATTGAAATCACCCATTACAATGTGGTGATCAAATGATGGAATGAGATCTTCAATCAGTTTTTCGAATGCAGAGAAATAATTTACATGGAGTGACGGAGAATAAAATACTCCAAGGAGAAGTTTAGTATGAGAAAAGGAGATGTCAAGAAATAGATATTCAGCAATATCAGAGGAAGGAGAATGTGCAGACATGGAGACAATAGAATAAGGAATATGTGACCGAAGATAAATAGCAACTCCACCGCCACCCCGTCCGATACGATCATTACGAATTAAATTGAATCCAGGCAGAGAGAAAGATGTAGAAGGTAAACAAGGCTTAAACCAGGATTCTGACACAAGAATAGCGTGAATATTGTCCAGATCAAAAGTAGCACTTAAGTCATTATAATGGGACGGAATACTTTGTGCATTGATGTGAACTATATTTAAATTTTTAGAGACGTTACTAAATTCTGCATCCAGAAAGTCACGGAGCGATGAAGGTAAACTCTTAAAACTGTCCTCAGAAACACTCCCTGCATCTGATGAACAAGACATGAAGTTATCAGTATCATCATCATTATTCGATTCACTGCTATGGCTTGACATATACATGAGATTATATAAAAATATAATATAAATCTATAGACTAAAATAAAATAAATATATATACATATAAACCAAATTAATCTAAAACACTTAGGCACAACGCTAACCGCCAGCATTTTAGAGGGACCAAAAACAAGTTACATTTTAAATAGTAGTCAAACATCATAAGGTTAAATGGAAAAACGAAACGCAAAATTTAAATAGGCAACACTGAACTAATCACTGTCATCTGTCATGGATTGACAGCGTCAACTATGTAAACAATTATAAGGTGCAAATCGAAAAAAAAACGAGAATTCTCGACAAGAAATAGAAAGAGGGTAGCATAGAAATAGGTTACACGACCAAATACGAATGCGCGAGAAAACGGATATAACACGAGTAAAAAAAAAGTTCACACTAAGGCTTCGCTGTTGCAGCTACACGTTTAGGCCTCGTCCTCAGCTGGGCCTGCTCATTTTGAGAGGCCGACTTCGCACCAGATGTTGTCGCCACAGTCACTGTTGATCCCGCCGGTGCAGCTTCAGCGGCAGTCGGCGCAGGAGCCGGCATGGACCTCACCTCAGCAACGCTGTTGGCACGGCGCCGCACGCCGTCCTTGCCCAGGATAAACACGTCGCCGTTCCACGTCCAGCAACTACGAATTCCAAAGCGTTCGCGGGCCTCCATGAATGCGATGTGACGCGGCCTTGTTAAAAATTCGCCAATTGTCACGCCTGTACCCTTCAGGCCTACCTTGGAAAACCAGACGTCGTCCCGGGTCGTAATGTCTCTAAACTCGACAAGTATGGCACGAGGCTTCTTGTTGCGGGCGCTACGTCCACCCAGTCGCTGACTACGCGCAAGATCAGCAGGAGTGAAGCCATCCCGGACAGCGCGCAGAGTGTCAGCCACAAGACATGGCAAATAGGAGGAAACTGCACCTGGCCTGCGCAATACGAAAAATATTAGAGTATGAGAAGCCCCGTTACCTATTTGAGAAGCTGAAATGGGTTAACGACACGCGGGCTAGGTCGCTAAGACGATGCACCAAGCTAGCGATACCTCAACACAGGACTGCTTTCTTCAGAGGGAGCTTCAAATTTGCAGCTGCAAAGGTCTGGAACGATCTGCCCCCACCCCTGCGAGAACCAATGCCCCTCGCAAAGTTCAAGCGGTTAGTCCAGAAACATCTATTAGACATGCAGGGCAAGTTTTAAGCTCTCCAAACGACCTCTATCTCTGTTTCTCTCTCACCACACACACACACACACACACTCACACACACTCACACACACACTCGGCACTTTCTTATCTATCGTGTATTATTATTGTAAAAATAGTGACACCCAGATATAAGCACTACCTATTGAAATTTGTTTGTTTGTGACCGACACAACTTAAAGGCTCAGTCTGAAAACCAGCGCTGGGCTTTCTGCTCAGCACATGCTGAGACTGAGACCTATTGCTACACAGCGGTAATTGTTATATATTAAGTTATGTCCTAGTGTAAGTTTTTTTTGTGGCAATAAATGTTTTGAAGTTTGAAGTTTGAAAGACTTGCTGTGTCTTCTGTCTCCGATTCAGCAATACCATGCACCAGCAACATCTTGCGGCGGGAGCGCGTCTCGATATGGTCCACCTGCCGTGTCAACAGCTCAACCTGGTTCTGCAGGGTGTTCATAGTATTCATGATGAACTCCTTGAAGGCGCTGAAGTCTGAGGCCAGTGATGTAACAGTAGGGTTATCTGGACTGGCAGCATCAAGGCTCTTTTGGAACTCAGACATCCGCCTTTGAAATAAATCAGCCAAATCTGAGATTGAGCCCTTGATTGAATCGGCTTGTGACATTTTGTGTCCAGTGAGGTGAAAAGTGATAAGAAGTAAGTGTAACTTCAGAGAAAAGTTTGGAAATTGCTGGTAGGTGAAAAGCACTAGTTGAGCATAGATTTAATTTAGTTTAAGCAGCCAAATGGTTTTATAAATATTTTATAACATTAAATGTTGTGCACAAGATGTTACTTGGTTTTATTCACCTACCCGAAAAAACTATTATTATTATTATATGTGCAATTCATTTAGCACCTATATTTTCGTGGGACGCTTGTGTTAGCTCTGTGTTTGTCGTCCATGCGGAAATTTGCGAAAATCGTATTTTTTTTTATTTAATCGTATGGCATTTATTTACGAACCGTGAGATCTTCGAGAAGACAAGTACGGCTGCCAGTTTTTGTTGCACTTTTAGCACCACCCAGGGGTCACGTGTAGGGTAACGGTGGGTACTCCCTACGGACGTGGTGCAACTTCGACCCCCCTTTGTCAAGTGAGTGGGCAACTTGACTGTTAGAAGTTCTCAAGCCGCCCGAAGGCCTCTAACTTGGCTTAACGACTGCTGTCGTAGACACCAGCCGGGATCAACGTGCCTTCCAAAGCACGAGAGCGCTCAGTTAGTAACCACTCAAAGCGGTCACCCATCGCCTGCGCCCACATTGCTTAACCTCGCATACCGCACGCGGTAGGCGGGTGCCGCTGGGCCACGAGCGCTCTAAAATTGTCATGAAAACAAGTTTCTTGTTAATAAGTTTGTAGTTTTCTTATACTTGAGGTCCTGACATGTATTTTTATTACCGACTTCAATCGAAGGTAGGAGGTATTCAGTTCGTCTGCATGTTTGCTTGTTTTTTTTTTACGTATGAATGTTCCCCGATAACTCTTGACCACGTTGGCCGATTGTGATAATTATTTTTTTGTTTCAAAGCAGATGCCCCGACATTGGTCCCATATAAATTTGGTGAAGGTCTGATGATGGGATCTAGGAGGAATCGAGGGAACTCCTTGAATTTGATAGGCACGCATATGCCGATTTCGGTATTTTCTGTAAGTAACCAAGTGGTGGTGGTGACATAGCAAGTACAAAATTGAAGTCGGTTTTTTTTTGGTATAAAATATTTATTTGCTTGTTTTATATATAAAGTATTTTATACCGTACAGCGGTTGATGGTGACTCATTCAAAACTTTTGTAACATCTTTAGTACCTACTCGCACAGTTTTTCGACTATAAATAAAATAAATATAATATAAATGATTTCTGATAAGTATCATTATTTCACGAAAGTGAACAGGTTCTGTTTCTTTTCCCGCAAGCTTTTAAATATCTATAATTAATTTATCTAACTTTATTTAAAATAGCAGAAATTTAATGTCAATAAAGACCAGACATTTCTTTGTCACCGACTTGGTAAAAAAAACCATTTTAAATATCACATTTCTACTTAAATACAGTAAACAATTGTATTACGGGTCCGTGGTGGCGTAGTTTCTTAATAGTGACGTAATTATTATAATAAACTAAAGTGTGTATACGTGCGGTCGAATATATTAATATGCTAATCTGAGTGGGCTTCATTTCACTGCCTTATGCCGTCCGCAAGTCATAGACATTTTTATACAGCGTGTGTTGTTGTGTTGTTGATATTATAGCCACAAACTAACAAGACGTAGATTTTAATGCTACGAACAGATATTAAAATCAATTGTTAATTTAGTGTTGACTTCCAGAGCGTTTTACAGTACATATGGCTCTTTAAAGTTTCGACATATGCTCGTAATCTGCTGATTACCGCACTCGTATATGTACTGTAAAATAATTATCATTTCAGATCATTTATTTCATAGCTTTGTGTGTACAAAAGATCTTACAATAAATTGGTATGTTGTAACGCAAACCATGTGGGGGCACCGCTATAATACCTACCTACATACAATAAGTAAATAATTTTATTCTAATTAATTAAATAATCAATAATAAATTACATTTTATGCATTAACAATTATTATTATTTAGTCATTTAATTAAGTAGACATATTCAAGTAATAATGTATATTCATAACACATAATCGCACGGTAAAACTAATTATTGTAATTAATTGATTTGCGTCAGTTATCTTCCAATATTTACAAATATTACCGCATTCCTGTTCTAATACTAGAGAATTCTAATTGTAACAATTAATGGAAAGCAATTATTATAATTACAAAAGATTAAAATCCATTAAGAAATTGCAGTTTGAGAGGTTCCTATGCAAACAATTTGTATTATACAGTGTGTCACTGGCATGCGGCAATTAACTTAACCCCCGACGTAAAAGAGGGATGTTATGAGTTTAACTTGTGCATTTGTGCATGTGTGTCAGTCTGTTAGTGCTATCTGCGATCCTGCGGCGTCCCACTAAAGGTGTATCCGGTAATCGTTGGGTTTTTAGACGGTTTTTTTTTATTTAATCGTATGGCATTTATTTATGAACCGTGAGATCTTCGAGAAGACAAGTACGGTTGCCAGTTTTTTTTGCAATTTTCGCACCACCCAGGGGTCACGTGTAGGGTAACGGTGGGTCTCCCTACGTGGTGCAACTTCGACCCCCAACGCTGATACGTTGAGCGAGGAAGCCGCCAGCTCTTCGGTCACCAGTTACGTCGACCAGACGCTTCGCAATTTCTGCAAATAACTTGTGCGCGCTGGGACCATGGACCGAATAAATACGTTGGGCGGGTGGAGTTACCCTTAAAGACCAAGTTCGTAATGACATGCCATTAGAAGACCTGAGAACCACGTAGTGAAGAGTTGCCTTACCATGAATGCACAAAAGAGAGGAAGAGGCAGACCACAAACAACCTGGCAGATGAATATCCAGAGGGACATAAGGACGTTAGGTCTGTCAGTTGACGATGTTTGCCAGCGAAGTAAATGGCGCCTCAAGATTAGGAAAGCCGACCCCGTATAATGGAAGCTGGCGTGGAAGAAGAAGAAGTATTGTATGTCTGTAAAGTTTACCTTCCTAATAAATAAATAAATAAATTAACTTTGTATCTAGTAATGTAGATATGCTAATATGGTAACGCATCGCATAATTATCGTATTCATTTGATCCATAGAATTTTTGTTGCATGCAAATTGTTATTCATATGTTACAAATGTGCATAATTATTATAGTGTTGTTGATGTTTACTCATTAATCTTGTTATTGTGACACTAGACTTAATTACAATTCTATTCCTATTGCAATAGGCTCTAAAATTACAAACATTTTAATAACACTTGGTCATAATGTCCAAATAAATGTCAGAACTACCCCGTGTTCATAATGTGCAAATGCTAGAATGACATCTTACGTCACTGTGGGTAATGAAGTGGCAATTAACACTCGCTTTGAAGGATTACACTATTTTGGTACTTTTATTAACCTCGTATACGGCTCGTGCAACAAATAAGCGTTCGTTCACTTCGTTCTTTCCAGAAAATTGTCCGCTTATTTCTGACATAAGCACAAAGGCGCAAATACACAGTAACACTGACATTGAAACAATATCTAGGATAGGGTCGTTTTTAGGGTTCCGTAATAATAAACAAGGAACCCGTATGGGTCCCCCGCACGCTCGACTGAACTCGTTTCTCCATACAAACGTAGTTTCGTTCTCACTTTAAAAAATAAAACTTCATGCTGAAATAACGTGAAACTTTGTATACACAATGGGATCTGCCATATCTGGGCCGTATATTAGATTCGGTTGCTAGAAATATGAGTACACTTACCAAGTCAAGGACAAAGTTCGGTTTTGCGAGCCATGTACGTGCTCATCAGAAGAAGTTGTAGGGGGCGCCATTGTCGGATACGACAAGGAGGACTATACATATATATATTTGTTCTAAAGTATTAAGTTTAGTAATAATAATAATCGTATGTCATTTATTTTCGAAACGTGAGGTCTTCGAGAAGAGTACGGTTGCCAGTTTTTGTTGCACTTTTAGCACCACCCAGGGGTCACGTGTAGGGTAACGTGTACTCCCTACGGACGTGGTGCAACTTCGACCCCCCTTGTCAAGTAAGTGGGCAACTGGACTGTTAGAAGTTCTCAAGCCGCCCGAAGGCCTCTAACCTGGCTTAACGACTGCTGTCGTAGGAAACAACCGGGATCAACAGCTTAACGTGCCCTCCAAAGCACGGGAGCGCTCAGTTAATAACCGCTCACGGCGGTCACCCATCCAAGAACTGCCCTGCCCCCACATTGCTTAACCTCTCATACCGAATCCGGTACGCGGGCGCCGCTGGGCCATGAGCGCTCCAAATAACTTTTATGAACGGAATTTTGTATGGAAATTAGATTATGTTTTTCTCTAAGATGGGAAGAAGCGAATCTCGTGAGTGCGTTGCAGTTTTATTTGCACGTTAACAACATTATATAGTCACGATAAACACAACCACGCGAGTACCATTAAAAGGCAAATCGCGTCATTTTCAACTATCATTCCACACTTCGAATGTTATACAATGCCACGGACCTATGAAAGATTGAGTACTATATATAGTGACCGACAGAGAAGCCAAACTAGGCGATTGCATCTCGTTTCGTTGCATTTCAACCATTAGACGTACAAACATGTGAAATTTCATTACATATTTAAGGAAAGATTTAAAAAAAGGAGCGTTCGTGGCCTAGCGGCGCCCGTTGTACGGAACCTTCGGTGCGCGAGACAGACTCGCACTTGGCCGGTTTTTTTTCAATGTTTTGCGTTAACTACAAATACAAATACTTTATTTTGCAAGAAAAAGGGTTGTAATGATCTTAGTACAAAATATTCAGCACCTCCTTAATCAGCCATTAAGTATGGCATGCAAAATATTTACAATTTATGCGACTAAGTATTCTTCAATTATTATTAACATAAATTCTATCTTAAATTTAATTTTCATGCAATAGTTTAAGAACTAGGCGGCATGTCAATATGTGACGTTTGACAGTGACATTTGGACAACTACCACAGATGGAGGTGTTATTGAAGTGGTAGAAAAGTTTTAATGCAGACAAAGAGCAAGGTCAAACTAATATCATACACATTTTTGTAAAAAATATTTTTTTTTAAATTAGAAATGGGCTTGCTCTTAGCCAGCATCTAGCATATCATTCATCATATCTTTCTATCATTGTCGAGATACATGAATAATATAGTTTATACGAATAATATATAAAAAAAAAAAAGTTTATTACCCCATCATATATCATAGGCCACAGCATCTATCGTAGATGTTCGTTGCGGCGCTCGTGGGTTTACGGGAACCCGCATCGTCGTTGATGGCTGTAAAGTCCTATAGCGGCGCGACATTTCTTGCCACATCGATCGCAAACAAAACGCGAGTCCAGAGGAGACGGCAGAGCACGACGAAGACTTTTCTGCCTCAAGACCTCCAGCCAGTCATCATCACGCTTTGATGTTCCGACTTTTATACCGTGTCGCCATTCAGGTCTTATTTCAGCGTCTCATTTATAACCCCATAACCCCGTCGATATTGTTAAACTGTGAAATGTTGGTAACTTTGATGAAATTTAGTACGAATATACATTGAAAGCAATGTTTTGTTCTTCCAAAAGTCTCCAGGAAGGTACAGTCACGCTCGTTAATTTGTGACCCATTTCGCAAAAATAACTTTACATAACTTTCTATACGGTTTGACAGGGCTGTCAACCTTAAGGGGGACCCAAATTAAAGTTCGTGACTGTATGTACCTACTACTTCTTGTCCTACTAGTAAATAAACTTCATAGTTTGGAAATTAGAGGCGGGGGCACACCTTTTACGACTTTGACAGCTAATATATCAACCTATATTTCATTTCAAATGCCTATCCCACTGACACCAGAGACTGCTTTTCTCTGATGTACTCGCATTATTAAGCCAGATGATTTTTCATATACTTGTCTCGTTAAATCCTTAAGACGGTGCAGTACGATCGGTGTGGATCGGTTCTCTATACAAATGTATTTAGGCTCTCATTTTAAAACGCCATGCTAGAATAACATGAAACTTTCTATACACAATGGGATCCGGCTTACTTAGGTTGGAAATTAGTTTCTGTAGCTAGAAATTGAAAAAGAAAAGAAATACAGCGGTTTTTTGAGTTTTTTACGGCTTGTATGAAAACCTTAATGATTTTTTCGCTATTATAATTTCAAGCAACAGAAACTAATTTCCGCCCTAGACAAGCTGGATCCCATTGTGTATACAAAGTTTCATGTTATTCTAGCATGGCGTTTTAAAATGAGAGCATAAATACGTTTGTATGGAGAACCAAACGTGCAACAAAATGAGTTAGAATGCGACAGGTAGTACGATCATTTTCGGCTGTTAACGAATTGTCTCCATGTGAAAGCACACCAGGATATTAAATCCCATATAATCGGCCTGTTTAGCCTAGTTGGTAGTGACATTGCCTCCGAAGCTAGAGGTCCCTGGTTCGAATCCCGGCCAGGGCATTATTTGTGCAATTAGCACGGATTTTTGCTTGGGTCTTGGGTGTTCTCTATGTATTTAAGTATATATTTATCTATATAAGTATGTATATCGTCGTCTAGTACCCATAGTACAAGCTTTGCTTAGTTTGGGACTACGTCGATTTGTGTAAGATTATCCTCCAATATTTATTTATTATTATTTATGAACTTAACACACCACAACGTCAGTTCAGTACAATTTTCATTTATTAAGATGGAGACACTGATAGGTGAAGACCTGTCAGATGTCACTTGTCTGTCTCTCTCAACTTTACTGGTTTGTGCGTTAGTGAGAATAGATCAGATGTACCTATAAGTATATAGAAATCGTTCAACTTAAATGATTAGATCTACTTTACTCTGATATCTGTGGCCTATCCATAGATACTCCACTCGCCTATGTAAAATACTCAGAGCGCTCGTGGCCCAGCGGCACCCGCCTACCGCGTGCGGTATGCGAGGTTAAGCAATGTGGGCGCCGGTCAGTTCTTGGATGGGTGACCGCTTTGAGTGGTTACTAACTGAGCGCTCTCGTGCTTTGGAAGGCACGTTAAGCCGTTGATCCCGGCTGCTGTCTACGACAGCAGTCGTTAAGCCAAGTTAGAGGCCTTCGGGCGGCTTGATAACTTCTAACAGTCAAGTTGCCCACTCACTTGACAAAGGGGGGTCGAAGTTGCACCACGTCCGTAGGGAGTACCCACCGTTACCCTACACGTGACCCCTGGGTGGTGCTAAAAGTGCAACAAAAACTGGCAACCGTACTTGTCTTCTCGAAGATCTCACGGTTCGTAAATAAATGCCATACGATTAAATAAATATGTAAAATACTAAATACTTATATAATTTAATTAAAAGGAGGCCACCGTTTAATAAAAAAAGTCGAAAACCTTCGACCACCACCCACAAGTGCTCAGTAAACACGCCAAACTATTTTATGCTAATATATGTTTTATGCTAATATATATTTTATGCTAATATATGTTTGCCAAGTAAATAAGCATTTTAGGAAGTAGCGTTGACGTATTCTACTAAAGTAGCCCAATATGATGTATGTCTAGTACTTGAGTAGTAGACATGCACGTTTTTAGACGTACCTAAACACACGTGCCGAGACACGTTCGTCATTGGTTGCGTAGCCATAATGGCAAAACGGAACCATTAAAGTTTCGCGATGACCTACGTCTGTCTTTCTGTATGTCACAGGCAATTCACTGAAACACCATAAAGTGTAGCTATTATAATAAAAAATGAGTTATAGCTAGGTGAATTATATAGGCCCATATATATAAGTAGTCTCGTCGACAAATTACAAAAAGAAATGGGGAACTCCGTACATGTAAGCCCTGACCGTTTGTGTACTCGATTGTTTAATTGTATCAAAACTGAATTCGATCTCTGTTTTAATTTGAAGAAGATTCAAAGCAAGATCAAAACTAAATTTAGCGACTGGGCTACGCCAGACATTCACGAGAAGAGGCGCCGACTCTATGACTTGTATGATTCAAGAACTACTGATAAAAGGCCGGAATTTCTAGAGTATGTTAAGAACTATTCAAAATCTTTTAAGTTAATGTGTGTCGCTGCTAAAGCCGATTACTTGTCAAAAAAGATCCAGAACTCCAGTGATAAGATTAAAACTGTATGGCAAGTTATCAACAATGAAACTGGGAAAAGTAAGTTAAAAGATGCGCACTTCAGCCTGCGAGTCGATGACACTCTAGTGAGTTCTGACCACGAAGTGGCAGATCATTTTGAGCGGTTCTTTACTAATGTACCCGTCGATACCACGAAGTCTTTGAATTCATCACCAGATGTCGCTGAATCGTTATTGAAGGAAAATGTAACAGAATGTAAAGAAATCTTTAGCTTCACTTACGTGACCCCACATATTGTAATTAAAGCATTTAAATCATTAAACTTAAAAAAGACTGAAGATCTTTGGGGTATTTCAGTAAAAGTATTACATTCCATTGTAGAATCAATCGCACCTTTCTTAGCTGATATTTTCAATAAATGTATTGATACTGGAGTTTTTCCTAACCTGATGAAACACAGTAAAATCATCCCGTTGTTTAAATCAGGATCAAAAACTGACCCTACCAACTTCAGACCAATCTCAATACTACCGGCATTAAGCAAAGTTTTTGAGAAAGTCATTCTTAATCAGCTGATGTCCCATTTTAATCGCAATAAACTACTCAATAGCAATCAGTTCGGGTTCACTAGAGGTCGCTCTACCACTGATGCCGGTGTGGTACTAATTAAACATATTTTTGATGCCTGGGAAGAGGCTCAAGATGCTATTGGAGTGTTCTGTGATCTATCAAAGGCATTCGATTGCGTTAATCACGAGAATTTAATTAGAAAGTTAAGCCATTATGGGATAAAAAACGGTGCCCTGAACCTTGTTACATCGTATCTGTCAGAGAGAACTCAACGGGTAGTCATCAACGGGATTCAATCTGCAGGGACAACGGTTGCTCTTGGAGTTCCTCAAGGATCAATTTTGGGTCCATTTCTGTTTTTAGTTTATATTAATGATTTACCAAACCTTGTAAAAGATAAACATGATATAGTGCTATTCGCAGATGATACGTCGCTTATCTTCAAGGTAGGCCGCAAAGACAAAAACTTTGACGGTATTAATGAGGCACTAGGTACTGTTGTGAACTGGTTTACAGCAAATAATTTGCTCTTAAATTCCAAGAAAACAAAGTGCATCAAATTCACTATGCCTAATGTCAAGCAGGCAAACAACTCTAAGATCAAATTAAAGTCGGATGAAATGGAATTTGTAGATAGAACAGTGTTTTTAGGTGTCACCTTAGATTCAAAACTGCAATGGCATGCGCATATTTCCACTCTGGCCGGCAAACTTAGTTCTGCGGCCTATGCAGTAAGACGTATTAGACAGTTAACTGACGTTGAGACGGCCAGGCTGGTATATTACAGTTACTTTCATAGTGTTATGTCCTATGGAATCCTGTTGTGGGGAAAAGCGGCTGACATCCAGACCGTTTTCGTGCTACAGAAACGAGCTGTACGCTCCATCTACCAACTTAAGGCCAGAGAATCTCTCAGAGAAAAATTTAAGGAGGCAAATATTCTTACTGTGGCATGTCAATACATTCTTGAAAACATTATGTATGTTCGAAAAAATATTCAAGAATTCAAACTTAACAGTGATATCCACGACTACAACACTAGAAGTAAACACAAGATTGCAGTGAAGGCCAGTCGTCTCCGGAAGGTTAGCACGTCGTTTGTGGGGAACTGTATACGATTTTATAATAAAATACCCATCGATATAGTTAATTTTCCACTTAGTAAATTTAAGTCTCATATTAAACGTTATTTGTTAAGCCAGGCCTATTATACTGTCAACGATTTCTTAAATGACAAAAATGCTTTTAAGCCAGTGATAGTTAAATCCTGTTACTTTTAATATACCTATGCTTCACTTAGCATATTTCCTTGTATAAATACTTATCTCTGTCGTTGCATTTTATGAAACATGATGCTGTTTCTCGCCGAAGAGTAATTTTAATCTTTGATTTTATTAATGTCCGGCAGCCTGAATATGTCATGCTCGCTTAAAGGGCTTTGCTTGCGGTGGCGTCGTTGATCGGGTCGCCACCTTCCCTAACAGATGGTCGAGGGAGGCGATGGCTGAGATACGCGTCATACTCGTGATCGGGTGCTGTTTGTGGAGTCCGGTCTGTTCATGCTTGCAAGGGCATAGTAAATACCTTAATACTAGTGTTATTTTATTGTATGTAGATTGACGAGAGACATGATCCTGTTCTGGATTATTTTTATTATTATTGACGCTTAGAGACCTTATACAGCTCTAACAATATTAAGTTTACTTATTTTAATTTTAGCGCTTAGAGATCATTTACATCTCTAAGCACTTTGAAATCATTGTTATTAATCATATTTGGACGCTCAGAGACCATATACATCTCTGAGATATTAAATTAATTTTATATTCCTTTTGTTTATTCGGACACAGATCGTATTCAATACGTCCTTAATATTTGTAAATTTATTTTCATTGAATTGTCAATCAGTATATTTTTTTTGTATCATTATTATTAAGTAAGATTGTCAGTTTTTTAAATTGTATAAATTCATGCTTTGACATGTAAAAGTGCCCTTGTGGCCTATTTGCAGAATAAATATTTGATTTTGATTTTGATTTTGTAACTGAAAGTCAAAAAAACTTTTTTTTGTCGATTATTTTTTTAATACCACGTCGGTGGCAAACAAGCGTACGGCCCGCCTGATGCGGTCAACTCTACGGGTGTCACATGCTCGTTGCCAACCCTTAATAATGTATACACTCCTTTCTTGAAGAACCCCATACTGTAGTCCCTTGGGAAAACCTCGGCAGGGAGCTACAGATACCTGATAAAGCCGACTCGCAGTAACGACTAACGACGACTTGTAAATCCTTATGGTGCACCAAAATGAGTTAGGATGCGCATATAGTAATTTTTTCCAGTTGAAAACACTCCAGGACGTTACTCGTAAATCCCATATAAACTTAACACACCACAACGTCAGTTCAGTACAATTTTCAGTTATGAAGACGGAGACACTGACAGTTGTCACTTGTCTGTCTCTCTCAAACTTTCTAATTTGTGCATTAGTGAGAATAGATCAGATGTACAGAAATCGTTCAAATTAAATGAGGAGATCCCCTCACTCTGATATCTGTGCATAGCTCATTCCAAAGTCAAAACGTGCTTAGAAGATAATGAATTAATACTCAGTGTTCACTCGGACATATCACACGTTATAAGGGAGGTAGTGGTCGTATGTAAATAGGTAGTTCTGTGAGCATTTCAACCGCTGTGATTTCTGTGGACATATTATTGAAGACATCTACAAGGTACAAAGATGGAGACTATTTCAGGCTGCTGGCGTATCATTATTTTCAACATGGGCCACATAAACCTTGGCTTGTCAATAATACGGCGGCCACCGAAATCACAGCAAATGAACAGCTGTATAATTATACAGGGTGATTCAGGAGACGTGAGCAGGACTAACACGACATACATAGTAAATGACAATGAATCGTTCACCATTGAATTTAAGTGAAACACCCATACCTTTTTCCTGTATTAAAATTTTTGTTAAATTAAAGTTTAATTCTCTACAATCATGGTCACCCTACAACAACTTGTTTATAAAGATTAAACCTCTTACTGTTATGACAGCACTTTGATTACGAAGAAAGTAAATTGTCAGATTGAGTGAGATACGATATTTCAAAAGTAATCGGACTCCGATGATATTCAATTTGACACGTATGACTTGACTGAAGTATTCTGATTGTAGAGTGACCATGAATTTCGTAAATAATTTAAAAAAAAATGTTTTCAACACCAAAGATAAATGAACGTTAATTTCACTAATAGTGGCACGAAGCAGTAGCTTATGATCTACTGAATCCGTTAGTGTTGAACTTGCTCACGTCTCCCGAATCACTCTGTATAGGCTCGGAGAACTGCCCAAATAATTTATTGGTCATATTTAATAAACAAATAGCGTAAAACGTGACATCATCCATATGACCAACATTTTGGGGCCGGTTTAGGGCAATATTTGCATATTTCCCCCGAAGCTAGTTTCGCACGTTGGGCAAATATGTTTGTGAAATATTCAATAATAATCATATGTTTAGCCAATTAATTTACATCTATTCCTAATACCGGTTTAGCTTGTAGCCATAACCGGTAATGTAAATACCGGCATTTCCACTATCCTTTTCTTTTAACATATTAGCGCAGAAACTGGTCATCCGCGCTGCATTCTCTGCTCACACTGGGGATTGAAGATTTTAAAAGAGGAGGTTATCAATTCGGTTGTATTTTTTTTAAATGTTTGTTACTCCAGAACTCCGTCATTTGTGAACAGATTTTGAAATTTAATTTTTATTGTAAGTATATATATCCAAGTTGACCCCGTTTTTCTCAAAACGCAGTTTTGATGATATCTATGAGGAATCGAGGGAACTCCTCAAATCTTAAAGGCAAACATGTAGTAATTTTTGTGTTTTTATTAACAAATCGAGCAATTTCATTCAAAAATATGACATTTGATGAAAGATTTTAACCACGCCACGTATTGCTAAGGCTAAAAGTAACAAAAAATATAATATGACTTTAGGTTTTTTTGAATACTATTAAACAATCAAGGTAAATTTTATCCGGTGAAACCATGACTTAAATTCGATCGTGAACGTTCTTTTTGTTAGAACTTGGTTTGCGAAGACATGAGAATGCCACTTTATAATCAGTCAATCGGTACGTTGTAACCCGGCTAGCCGGCGGGTGTATAATTAAAACTAACTTGAAGTATGTACAGTAAAATATAATCAAAATAAAGAAATATATACAAACAAAATGGGATCAACTTGATCAGTCAGTACGGAGCTATTTGCAAACTAAAGTCACTGGCCTGAGTGGTGGTCCTTAGTCCCGATGGTTGAGGTCGTAGAAGGTGATAGGCCCGGTAATTCATTCAAAGCAGCGTGCAGCACAGACGGATATATTTACATGAGCGGCGATGCACGGTGGAGAAGCCGTCCGAAGAAAAGTTGCCAAGTATAAAGGGTTGCATATTCAATTTCAATTTCAATTTCAATTTATTCATATTTCAAGTAGGCCTTATAAAACAGCACTTTTGAAAAGTCAATACACACTAAAACAATTGAAAAAATCGATACACACATACATCAACAAAAAAAACTAATGATTACACAAAACAAATAATACATGTCTATGTTATGAAAAATACCCATAATTAATAAATAATAACAACACAAATGAAAACAATAAAATTAAGTACTAATCGTACGAGTAGAATATATGTCAATTGATATGCAAATAGATTATATAGCTAAAACTAACAGGTCGATAATTAATTATTATGCTACCACAGGAATTAGAGCAATTCAGTCCCATGCGTTTTTATCACTAAGGTAATCCTTGGTGCTGTAATAAGCTTTAGAAATTTGGAAGTTCTGTCATACTGCTTGGGAGTTTGTTATAAAAGCGTATAAAATTTCCCTTAAAGGAGAAGAGGAGCATAAGAGGCAGCCCTTGTATGAAACTATGTATTTATATACAATATTTACACGATTAAACTTTCTGACATGAACTGTACATTGATCATAAAAAACAATAACTGTAGTAAGTTAAAAAGAGTGACTAATTATGTTCCAGTAAAATCAAATAGATTTTGAATGCGAACAGCACATTTTTCAGGGAAACTCGGCCAAGCAAACAAAAGACGCTCGTGAAAAAATTTTACTCCTTTTTATTGCTGGCCAGTACGCTGGCGGCTGCACCGCGAAGGTTTTGTCATGTTACAACGTCTAGACTCAACCACATAATAGCAACATCGTGCTGCGCAAAAACGCATTCTGCGCTGAATTACGAATAAAAAAAGTTTTCGAAAAAAAACGGTAAAATCCAAACAATATGTCTGCCGAACTAGGATTAAACCTGTGACTCGGAATATGACACCCTCTAGAATCCTAGATGATATATCCACCACCACCACCACCATATCAGCCCTAGGACGTCCACTGCTGGACATAGGCCTCCCCCAATTTCATGGGGGGTAAATGCCATAATCGCCACGCTTGGCATGCGGGTTGGCGATGATATATATTTGATGATATATCTCCGAAACATGCTAGACTTTGTCATTTAATCTGTCTTCGTTATTAAGTCATCCGATTTCAAAAACTCTTTCGCCACTTCAATTAAATAGAGAAACCAGACAAGTTTGTTGTCATATATCTCCAAAGAAGGGAGTTTATATGGGCTACTATTTTGGTAAACCTTGGTGTTGTTAATACGATTAGCCATAAAAAAAACACAGGATAACGGAAAGTTTCATACCAAATGTCATTGGGAATATTATATATAACTAGCTGTTGCCCGCGACTTCGTCCGTGTCTTCGTATCCTCCTATTGGTCGCAGCGCGATGTTATATAACCTAACGCCTTCCTCGATAAATCGACTATCCAACACAAAAAGAATTTTTCAATTCGAACCAGTAGTTTCTGAGATTAGCGCGTTCAAACAAACAAACTGTTCAGCTTTATAATATTAGTATAGATTTATTTGTTTGTAATTGAAATTTCGAAAACCGCTATAACGCTTTTAATGAAATTTATAATATAGGGGTTTCCGGAAACGAAAAAAATATCTAGCTAGGTCTCTTCGGGAAAACTCGGATTCTCCGGGAAATCACGAGCAAAGCTCGGTCGCCCACTTACATATACAGGCTGATTCAGGAGACGTGAGCAGGACCAATACTACATACATAGTAAATGGCAATGAATCGTTTACCATTGTACTTATTTAAGTGAAACAGCCATACCGTATTCCTGTATTTTAATTTTTGTTAAATTAAAGTTTAATTCTCTACAATCATGGTCACCCTACAACAACTTGTTTATAAAGATTAAACCAGTATTCCTGACAAAGTATGATATTAAGCTATAAGTATATATTTTTTAACAATTTATATAGTAGTTTGTATTTTTGACAACCCAATCCTTTTATCCTCTTCCAAATTTTCCGTTTATTATTATAATTTCCTATTCCTGTTTCCCTAACTTTTATCTCTATAACGTGTCATTGGCTAATCAATGCAAAGCCAGAAGAAGAGAAAAAAAAAAAAAAAAAAACCTCTAACTGTCGTCACATTGAATGGGATACGATATTTCAAAAGTAATCGGACTCAGATGACATTCAATTTGACACGTATCACTTGACTGAAGTATTCTGATTGTAGAGTGACCATAAATTTCGTAAATAATTTAAAACATTTTGTTTTCAACATCAAAGATAAATGAACGTTAATTTCACTAATCGTGGCACGAAGCAGTAGCTTATGATCTACTGAATCCGTACTGTTGATCTTGCTCACGTCTCCCGAATCAACCTGTATATATTAACACAAAAAGAAAATATATATATAGAAGCATAGAATGACGAAGCATTAAGACGCCTCCTGAAACGCTTTTTACTGAAAAATCCATTATACTCGGTTGACGAGTATGTATATGGGTCTTGACATATTGACATGGAAGAAAATAATTATTGAAATTTGCATTCAATGGGTTTGATATTCAATGTTTTTGTATGGATGGACATTAATTAATGTTTAACTAATTTGTTGATTCCTAATGGGAGATGCGTTCGTAAGTTTGTATGTATGGCACTTTATTGCGCATAAAAACATGCATTTGTTTCTGAAGTTCATACTTCATTGTTTGAAGCTTGTATGACTAAGAAATTCCGTTACTAAAGCTAGATGGCGCTAACATTACAAGACTAATTAATTACAAAACTAAAAAAACCGAATGTGTTTCTGTGTAATTTGGAATTTTGCGCCAAAAATCTGCCTTTTGTTTTTTTTATATACCCAGTGTCACTCTCACAGCAAATACGAATCAAACGACACCTCTCAAGCTAATATCCATCTAGCCGTGCAGGTGCGTGCCAGAGCGTGCCTAACAATTATACATACATACATACAATACTCTCGAAAAACATTACCCTCATTCTGGCGCAGTCGGGTAAAAAATGTGGTAACTGTGATTGTCAAGCAAATTTGTTGATAATCAACGATACCAATAATAATACAATACTAGCTTCTGCCCGCGACTCCGTCCGCGTGAAACTCGTTATATTATAGAAAAAAAATGCTATTAAATTGTTATAGGAGCAGGTTTAAATATCGCTCGCCTATTCAAAATTTTACCCCGCTTTTCACCGCCTAAGGAATGATTTCCGGAACAAAAACTATCCTATGTCCTTTCCCGGGACTCAAACTATCTCTATACCAAATTTCATCGAAATCTGTTTAGCGATTAAAGCGTGAAGAGGTAACAGACAGACATTTCACATTTATATTATTAAAATATGGATTAAGCCCTTTGTCCTTGGGATTCTAGTACACTAGAATCCAGACCAGAATGGATTTAATTGCATTTCTTGTACATTTTGGATCTCAATCAATCAATCAAAATAATTTATTTGTCAAACACAGGTACAAAGATGTTAATATTATAAATTTGTAAGGTCCAGCTGTGTTTTGCCATAAGACATACAAAGTTCTTTAAAATTAACAATACGTTATTAAAATTTCGATATTAAGTATACAATTATGTAATTAAAATGTCAATTCAATTATAAATTAATGAATAAATGTCAAATATCATCTTAAACACAAACAAAATATTAAATATAAAGCAACATCTGACTAAAACCAAGTCCTTAACTAATCAAATAACCCACCCCGCGTCATTCCCGATGCAAAGGTGCCCAAAACGCTTGCTGCGTTACCACGTTGGACTGCAATAGACAACCTTTGCAACAAGCATGACCCGGAGCGGGGGTCACGGCCCCTGTCCCGCATACGATAATGTCAAATTGTGTATTCACATAAAAATATAACATGTCACTATTATGACATTAAAAAAAGGAATTAGCATCTATAAACTATCGAACTTATACAATTAAACTTAAATATAAAATGTCAAATTGTGTTTACAAAAAATTAAAATAAATTGCATCTAACGTCATTACTCATTCTTAATAGGTAGGTATAAAATAGTTCCATGCTTACCTATATGTCATCAGTATCACGCTTGGCACTATCTAGATACTCTTTTATCGAACAATACGCTTTTTTTGATAAAAACCTATACACTTCGTTCTTAAATTCGATTACATTATCCATCTGTAGGTCAGATGGCAGTCGCTGCCGTAAAAACTAGTGCCTACGCCAATTCTTGGGATTAGGTAGCGGACCCCAGGCATTCTTTAGGATGCAACTGTACTGGGAATAACGCTAGGAGGATGATTATCCATCTGTAATATGGACTTAGGCAAACGGTTGAATATTCTAGACGCCATACCAAATGCACTTTTCCAGTAGATTACGAGAAACTACGATGTTTACGCTGATCCGTTACTACCATCGCTTTTATCAGTAATTATATACTGTTAAAAGCGATGGTAGTAACGGTGACATCGTGCGAAAAAAACAACCAAGCACGATACAATAATACAAGGTATGAGGGCTTGTAACCGGTTAATTTCTCCGTACAAAAAACCGGTAAGGAATTTCGTTCTTTCGTTTACTATTTCATGTTTAATCAGGCAATATAAAAATACACAGTCATAACCTAAATACATTACACAGACCTAGATAAAGAGCTTAAACTAATTCAAATTATTTGGCTAATTCGGGGTTTTTGAGATTAACCGGTTACAACCCCTGCTACGTCATCACTTGTATCGATGGTTCTGCGGGCGCAAGTGTGAGTTGCTGTATTGCCAGTGTTGTATTATGATACTCCCCGACCCCCATGTATACCCGTGAGTGTTTTATTAACTTATTACGTTAATTCATGTTTAACTTAGCAGCAGGCCTATGTCAAGCAGTGGACGTCCTAGGGCTGATGTGGATGTTTAACTTGACCTATTTTGATTGCTTAGACAAACAAATGACAATTGTAATGCGTAAATATTTTGCATAATTACGGCAGAAATTCGTGGGTAGTTTTGTTACTATAAAGTGGCAACACTACGGTGACGTAGGCTTGTGTCACAATGTAGCAGACCTTGTTTACTTAGACCATGAAGCCAAGAAGAGGGTAGATCGCTATGGAGTGTGGGTAGAACACAACTAAAACTCGCAGCACGTCAGTTGATCCTTGAAAATGGTGCCTGCAACAGTGCCAAAATATCGAGAAGGTAAATTAAATAACCCGTTTTCAACAGTAATTCTAATAGATTGTAACTGTCTCATCATCATCATCATGTCAGCCGAAAGACGTCCACTGCTGGACATAGGCCTCCCCCAAAGACTTCCACAATGACCGGTCCTGCGCCACCCGCATCCAGCGGACACCCACGACCTTCACCAGGTCATCGGTCCACCGTGTGGGGGGCCTGCCCACGCTACGCCTTCCGGTACGTGGTCGCCACTCGAGAACCTTTCCGCCCCAACGGCCATCGGTTCTACGTGCTATGTGCCCCGCCCACTAATAACTAACTAATTTAACTGCCTAATTTACCAGAAATCAGTTTTCCTGCAGCCTAATTTCCATTCGCATTTTTCCCCATCATTACTTTTGCCATACTGGTTTATTCTTGTTTTTGTTCCATTCGCAGATTTCCCCATTAGGGAATTTTCCTAGACACAAGGTCTCCGTTAGGTATGAACGAGCGAAGCGAGGACGAGTGTTAGTAGAACTGCGACGAGCTTTTGAGTAGATAAATACAAATTGTTATATGTCAATGGCTAGAACCGTCCAGTTGAATTTTGAAAACAAAAATATCTCAGAAGTGATAGGGTATTATTATTCGTAGTATAAAATGTTGGGGTCTGGCGCTTCTACTGCGGCACGCTCACTTCGCTCGCTCGGCTCGCGCGTTTTATGGTCGCAGTTCTCCTAAAACTCCTCCTCGCTTCGCTCGTTGTCGTACCTAACAGAGACCTTGTGTGTAAGAAAATTACATTAATCAATTGATGGATTCTAGATGACATCAAACTAGTTTTGTATGAAGCAGTAACGCTGCTAACGTAAATTCCAAATTTCCAATTAAAGGGAAAATTGAAAAATTTAATGCTCCAAGCAGGATTTAAGGCGTTGTAAGAGGGAACTAGTGAAGGATTTCGTGCCCGAGCTTGATTGTTCCGATAGCTCAGAGGCTAAAGCGACTGGCCGCGTATGCCAGATGTCGCAGGTTCGAATGCTGCTCGAAGCATTGAACTTTTCAAATTTTCCCTATTTGACATCAAAGTACATAAATAAATAAATTTCACATAAATAAATTTATCATTTATAATAGCATTTTTTGTAGATACTGTCTAATCTCTATTCTATTTGACACATTCTTTTATTCAGTACTTTAATGTTTATTATTTAATATAAACAATCGTGACAATAAAATCTCTTTTACTATTTACTACAATTTCTTTACGTTTACGAACCCAAATATTCCATTGGCTTCGACTCGGCCCTAATGGACGAATCGGGAGCATGTTCCAACTCAACAAGTAACTGATGCCCCTCACCATTACCACCATATTAGCCAAAGGACGTCCACTGCTGGACACAGGCCTCCTTCAAATTCACGGGAGGTATATGCCATAACCGCCACGCTTGGCATGCGGGTTAGCGATCGCAGTATCTCCATCGGACTCCAGGGATGCTGCTGAACATCCCCCGGTGGTCTACGTAGTACTTGGCCCTACTAGAGGCCAAACTTAGGAAGAAAATAAAAAACAAGTATTCCAACAGTAATTATCCATGGTAAACGCAACCTTATGCGCAAGTATTTAAACGTATTTGCGTATTGGGTGATGATTGTTTTTACATTGTGATTCTTGACCCCAAGTATAATTAATTGAATGCTTAACACAGTCGTATCACAGGTAGCTTATGTGATTTTTTTGTATATGTAGAACGACGGCGAAAAATAGATTACGGTCTGCCTGTTGGTAATCAGACACTGTATCAAAAGATAACATTAAATAAGAGTAAAAAAATGTCAGGGATTGACTGCCTGTCGAATTTGTTTCGGCGTTTCTTCTCGGCAGTGGTCTTCTGTTTCAGAAACACTACTTAGTAGATTTTAACTTGTAAAAGTGCCATTGCCGCGTACTTGAGCGATTGAGCTCATTTATTTATTTACCTTTTAATTTATTTAAAAACACAGTTATGACTTTTTTGCAAAGGCATGCCCTCTATTCGATTACTGAATATTTATCATTAAAACATTTTAAGTGACGCAAATTGAAAATAGATTTTTATTATTACTTGTACTATTACTTATTTTGTGTTATTGCTAAGCGTATTTACTTTACTTTGTATAGAAATCACCTGACAAGCCAAATTGTGACAAATAAACCGGCCAAGTACGTATCGAATGTACGTGTGTAATGAAGGGTTCCGTACCTACTACTACTCCACATTTAAAATCACTATCCTGTACTTTTAATTAAAAAAAGGTATCTTTAAAAGAAACTCTCGCTGCCTACGTCCTTTGGTTGGGGCAAGGCAGTTTTTTCTGCGATAATTCAAACACTATTAGATTTATACAATTCGTATAAGTTTTCCTGTAATCTATGAGAAAATGACTATCATTTGTAATTTTTTAAGGCCCAGTAGTTTCGGATAAGGAGGGGACAATTTCGTCAATTTTCTTAAATAACGTCAAACTGTTTATCTCATTAATATACTTACTAAAAATATATTTGAAATGTTCACATCAACCCATTTTATTTGATATATCACACGATATAGTTTGCCAAACCATTTTTTTTGTAGCAATATATATAGCATGTTTCGCAAAAAAATTTCGTACTGTTGTTCGGACGGCGGATAACGGTTTTTTTATGACATAGGAGGCAAACGAGCAGACAGAGAGTAAGCGATTAGCGCCGCCCATGGACACCCGCAACACCACGGTTGTAAGTGCGTTGCCGGCCTTTAACATGGGAGTACGCTCTTTTCTTGAAGGTTTGAAGGTCGTATCGGTCCGGAAATGCCGCAGGCGACAGTTCCCCACGGCCGTACGTCTGGATGTCCGAGGGAAGAATGATGGCAGGCGGTATGAGCTCATGGAGCTTCTAAGCACACTCCCCGAAGTACAGTGTGTAGAAGACGCACAGACATGCTACTTTTCGTCTATGTGCTAGTCTCTGCAGCTTACGTCCCGCTACCGTACTGACGCTAATGAGCCTCCTGGCTCTGCGGTCCACCGAGTCGAGTCATCTAGTGATAATATGGCTTATTTGAGACCCTTGTTATACAATGTAGGTTACTAAGGGTAAAACAATATATTCATAACCACCATCAGCTAAAGGACGTCCACTGCTGGACATAGGCCTACCCCAAATTCACGGGGGGTATATGCCATAATCGCCACGCTTGGCATGCGGGTTGGCGATCGCAGTATCTCCACCGCACTCCAGGGATGCTGCTGCCCATCCCCCGGTGGTTTGGTCGTAGTTTTAGGACATACCCGGGTCCATGCATAATCATGTGTTATACCTTTTTATATTATATACTGTTGCAAACGCGTTTAATGACTACAATCATGTTTTTTCACTATGATTATTCTAGCAAACGTACGAGTTTTAAACTCAAAACGCACAGAGCAGTGGCGGCGCGGTGCGGGCTGCAGGCGGTTTTGCATTTTTGATCTTTCCGACAGTCAACTGTCTACACTGTCGATTACTGCTTCTTATGTCACACACGCCGCCTCCGCTCCGCTTTCCCGCGCGGGTTTTAGTGCGACGTCCCGCGGACCGCGTTCGCTTTACCGGAAAAACCGCTTCCGCCACGCAACGACGCTGCGCCGCGCTCTGTGCGTTTTAAGCTGCTGACACTCTATCAATGCGATATATTTTTTTGTTTATACCATTATGTGGGTAATTTCAATAGTTATGAGCTAGGATAAAATCATTAGTAAGCAGCAAGTAACAATTTTTTTCACAATATTTTTTTTACCAAAAGACCTTAAGTGCTGGCTTCTGAAAATTTACGAAAATAATACTTTTCATGATACCTAAAAATGGTTTCAGCAACGAAATCCCTAACAACTGTAGTGGAAAATGCCCGGGATAACTTCTTAACTTAGTTTTGCTGATTTTCATGTGAAATCCTAAAAGATTTTATTTAATTTAAGATTTTTTTGTGATGATGACAAGTCCCTAGTCTCGCGACCTAGACTAATATTCGACACACCTGCTCATTGTCGCTGATTTTCATGCAATCGAAACAGATTACGTGGGTAGAGACAGGGAAGATTCATAGTTTGCGGTGTATAAAATTTCGTTTAGTTGTGGTGACGCAGCAGGGCGCAGTACGCTCGGTTCTCCATACAAACGTATTTACGCTCTCATTTTAAAACGCCATGCTAGAATAACATGAAACTTTGTATAGACAATGGGATCCGGCATATCTAGGTCGAAAATAAGTTATTGTTGCTAGAAATTGTAAAAGAAAAAAAATACAACGGTATTTTGAGTTTTTTACGGCTTGTATGAAAACCTTAATAATCGCTGTATATTTTCTCCATTATAGTTTCAAGCAACAGAAACTAATTTCCGAGTTATATATGCCGAATCCCATTGTGTATACAAAGTTTCACGTTATTCTAGCATGGCGTTTTAAAATGAGAGCGTGAATACGTTTGTATGGAGAACCGAACGTACTGCGTTGCGCACGCAGTACGTTCGGTTGGTCTTGGTCCGCAACACAAAATTGGTATTGTGACCTGTTCATCCCATATTAGATATGGCTGTTGACTCGTCGTACTTAAAACACAATAAAAATAAACCCAAGCGACTTTCATCAACAGTTCACAAATATCACGTTATAATAAACGTATTTATTGTGCAAGTTATCGTATCGTAAAGTGTAAACAGACCACTGTACTTTACCTGTTCTATATAATGAATCAGAGGTTGGTGGACCGGTTTGGGAAACCTATATAATAGTTATAACCTGTTAGGGCTACGCTGCTCTTTGACCTACCTAGTTGTCAATAAAGCGGGATTTATAATTCTTGAATTTATAATTTCGTGAGTCATGACTAAAACTATATCATTAAAAGACCGGTGAAGTCCAACTCGTGCATTGAGGGTTCCGTACAACGATCTCGTACCCGTCCCGACCCCATTAATTCAGAAATTGAACGCCATGGGTATAGCGCTATCTGGGTGAGGACTAAATTTTTGGACAATCGTTAAGGCATTTACATTTTAAAACTTAGTTTGTTTAATGGTCCGATAGATGGGTGTGGCAAGGACTTAAAATAGACGGCGAATATCTTAGCCACCTCCGTTTTGCGGACGATATAGTTGTTTTCGCCCACACTCCACAGGATTTAGAAAGAATGGTTAACGAGTTAACATGCGAAAGCCAAAAAGTCGGATTATCAATTAACATTTCGAAAACACAAATTATAACAAATGGACCAATGCAAGACGTAATATTACATGGTGAAAAAATAAGATACGTAGATGAATACCCTTACTTGGGACAGCTGGTCTCATTTGATGACTGTACCGGAAAAGAGGTTAAAAGAAGGATCGCGTTAGGTTGGAAAAAATACTGGAGTTACAAAGAGGTCATGAAGAACAAGGAAATAAATATAAGTATAAAGAAAAAGTTATATGAAGTTGCTATTCTTCCATGTGTCACATACGGCTGCCAAACATGGGCTCTTAGGAGAGAGGAAGAAGAGAAACTAGCGGTTTGCCAACGGAGGATGGAGAGAAGTATGCTCGGTATTCGAATTTCCGACAGGCAAAGTAATAAAAGCATAAGAACAAGAACTAAACTAAGCGACATCGTGGAAAGAGTGAGGATACTGAGATGGAACTGGGCTGGACATATTTGTAGAATGGATTCAAACAGATGGACCAAAAAAATTACAGAATGGACACCAAGAGGGTTGAAAAGGAAACGTGGACGTCAAAGGAAAAGATGGCGCGATGTCTTTTCTAAACGGGCAGGACCAGACTGGATGCAAAAGGCTAGAGATAGAGGGCTATGGAAAAAATGGGGGAGGCCTACGCCGCAGAGGCGACTTTTACCTAGTTAATTAAGAAAACATAGTTTATGGTTATTGTAAGAAGAGGTAATAGAATAAAGGCTTTTTTATTTTTATTTTATTTTATTTTATTTTATAGATGGATGTGAACCAAATTGTTGGACCATCATTAAGGCATTTAATTCGCCTTCAATTTAATTGATTCCGCTGTGACACGAAAATTTGGCATACAATATATATGGGTAACTTTCGTGTCACAACGGAATCAATTAAATTGTAGGCGAATTAAATGCCTTAATGATGGTCCAACAATTTGGTTCACACCCATCTATCGGACCATTAAACAAACTAAGTTTTAAAATGTTGTTTGATGATAAAAAATATATAATCTTGATATATACAGGGTTAAAATATTCGTATACAGGTCGATTCGAAATTTATTTAGTTACCTTAATTACCCATGAGTCGACGTTCATAAATGTCGCTTTAGACCCATATACGACTATTTTAAGAATGTGTACAAAGCGCGAGAGTTTAAAGTGTTATACAGGGTGTGCTTGACCACAAGCAGAAAAAAGGAATTGAGCCCAAAGATTATTTAAAAGAATTTATTTATTTATTTTTGAAGTTCTCTGTTTTCAAATAAATGAATTCGTAAGATTCTAGAATTAGTCTAGATTTAAAAAATATATATTTTGTTAATAATGGAATTTCATATAAACCTTGCAGGCCTAGGCCGGCAAAGTCCTCTTTTTTAATTTCCATTCCACATAAATTTGTGGCACAAGCATCATAACATTCTGTCACAATGCGTATTAAAGAAAACTTTGTTTTTTATCTTGTTGTTTATTTCATTGCATGTTTGAGAAAAGCACTATACATACCTCGGCGGGAAATATGGGGCATCCCGCCTCAGACCTATCCGGCCTCTGTAGTAATGTACTATAAAAAAACTTCATGTCTTGTTTATAACTATTCCAAATTTCAAATTGATATCGATATATATACCGACGGCCTGTTTAGCCTAGTTGGTAGTGACTCTGCCTCCGAAGCTAGAGGTCCCGGGTTCGAATCCCGGCCAGGGCATTTATTTGTGCATTTTTCACGGATATTTGTTCTTGGGTCTTGGATGTTTTCTATGTATTTATCTACATAAGTATGTATATCGTCGTCTAGGACAGACATGACGAATCTATAATATAATAATATAATATAATATTGGGGGACAATCTTACACAAATCGATCCGATAAGGGTTCCGTTTTCGCCATTTTGGCTACGGAACCCTATAAAATGATATTATTACACAACGTCAATGTAAATTATACAGGAATATATGTATGCATAATGATATCTCTATGTAGATTACATATTTTTTATCATGAAAATACATTTCTAAACTAAGTTTGTAGATGGCGCACGCTCATAGCGTTCAATTTCTCCTGAATTAATGGGGTCGGGGCGGTTACACGATCGTTGTAAGTGAATAAAACGAGGGTAGATTCTCGCCTCCGCCGCCACCAACCACACCGAGCAGCCGAGTGGGCAAGGCACGGGCACGCAGTGCTAAAAGAACCGCCACCGCGATAGGTACTCATTAATAAGGACCGGGAACCGGTTTGAAACATGTCGAGCGATATTCGACCTTAAAGACGTGAGTGAGCCGTTTCATTGTATTTTAATATGTCTCAAACTCACTGGAGTTTTCTGTATAAAATATCCTATTTAGTGGAGAAAATAAATAAAAAGGCAATGTAAGAAGTATACATACACTTTATATATTTTACAGTAGGTACATATGGTGCTACATTACCGCACGAGTGCGGTAATCAGCAGATTACGTGCATGTGTCGAAAATTTAAAGAGCCATAAAACGTTGTACGATACACGTGCGAATAGGTAATTCGCAACTCATGTCGATTTAAAACACTCCCTTCGGTCGTGTTTCAATTTATCACCACTCGTTGCGAATTTTCTGTTCTCTGCACTTGTATCGTAATGTACTATTACGGTTTACTTTAAAACGTGAAACGTGACGTATTTTGTGCTGGGATGGCATCTTTTACTGCACCCAAGCTATATTAAAAGCACTACAATCGTCGTACTTGTTTCCCATGAACTCTCTGTGTGTTCCGCCAATTTTGCTCCAGCTAATTCTTTGTAACATTTTCTCTAAGTCAGTTTATGTTCCATTAACTGTCCCTCACTTTGTTCCACGCACTCACATATGACTTTGTTCCATGCACTCACCTCTAACCTTGTTCCAGCCCATCACCTCTAACTCTTTTCTATTCACTTAGCCGTAAATTTGGTCCATCCACTCGCCCCTAACCTTGTTCGACCCGCTCACCTCTAATCCTATTCTATACCTACCTGTAACTTTGTTCCACCCACCCACCTGAAACTTTGTTCCACCCGCTCAACTCTAATTTTGTTCCAGCCATGATCCACGCACAATCCAACGCGGAACTGCACGAGCCGAAGCAGGGGGGAGACATAACCTTCATGGACATGGTCGATGAGACAGAAGCGAGAGGGGAGTCCCAGATACAGAAATTCTTCTCTGGGAGCACCATCTTGCTGACCGGAGGGACTGGGTTCCTCGGCAAGTTACTAGTGGAAAAGTTACTCAGGTTAGTGCTTATTCTAGGCTTGACAAGAGGCGAGTCATCTTCAAACTTCTTCTTCTTCCTCTCCATTACTGAAAATGACAGCCAGTTTATTAAAATTCTCCTTATCACGCTTCTGAACAGTTGCTCAGCGGTCTGAATCCCTGTGCACTCCCTGATCTGATATTACGGAGCCAAGACATCCTGAGTACTCCAGATTTACGTTTACCGGGTTCTTTTCCCATCTGATGATGGCCCCCTATAGCACCAGAACCACCAGTACCACCACAAGTAGGTACCACCAGTGGTATTAGAGAAACCGCCAGCAGCCTGGGTTATATATCAGTGGTATTTCTTACTCTGTTACCATATAGAAGAAGATGATCGTCAGGTTATACCGAAGAATTTGTCATAGGTATCATCAGACTGGATAGGTTATAGTATCGGTTGACTTTCCTATTCTGAATGAAAACAGAAATATATTTTGCTCATTCTAAAATAACATGTTGGTTTTGATATGGCACAATCATAATTATCCTTGCGATGATATAATTGCTATATTGCGATTAGGCTTTGTCAAGTGAGTGGGCAACTTGACTAATTAGTTCTCAAGCCACCCGAGGGTCTCTATCTTGGCTTAACGACTGCTTTCATAGACTTAATATGACATAACTAGGTATGGAATGCAGTTTGCTGGTTGCAAATGTTGAGCTGAGCGCGTCTGCCCGGTCTCAAACTCCCTGACACTGACAGTTACTCGCTTAGCATTTAAATATACGGAAATTCAGTTTTTCGGTGATTACTGCTCAGTGGTATGTCCGATTTTCAATTTTATAAAATCTAAACCATCGTCGTGATATCACCTATCGACGTGCAAAATGTGAGCGTGATCGGTGGAAGTGTCTGGGAGGAGTACCAACTCAAACGAAATACATCTACAATAAAACTGGTCACTTACGTCCTTAAGCTCTAATATCGCTCGACACGATTCAAACCGATCATTAGCATTCGTACTTTCTGCACGGTTAGCATTTTTACGTCTAAGACTCAAGGAAAATTTCTAGTACAACGGTTATTTGAATCGCAATAAGTTCTTCGATGGCTTTGTCGCTTACGTCACGTTGCTTTGAGCGACAGTAATGCGATCCCCAAATGCGGCTGCGCGCGCGGCCGTGGCACGCATGCGCGGAACACATTACAATTAGAGGCTTTCTTAATTGATCCATGTGACCGTAAGGTCGGGGTATGTAAGACAAGGGGGGCATCGTGGTAGAATGCTAGCGATCCCATGGTGCCCCCTACACGGCAGAGCGGGATAACGCCGCAGAAGTTTTAGTGGGTATTCCCTTTCTTCGGATAGGGTGAGTCCCACCCACCCAACGGGCCTTCCCCACAGTCCCGGCGGATGCATAAACGCATTTCCACTGCGTCAAAATGTAGTGTACTTCATTATAGTGGCATATGTTCTGAAGTCTTAAGTTGAAGTACCTAGTAATAACAATCGTATGGCATTTATTTTCTAACCGTGAGGTCTTCGAAAAGACAAGTACGGTTGCCAGTTTTTGTAAGTGTAGGGTAACGGTGGGTATGTACTCCCTACGGACGCAGTGCAACTTCGACCCCTCTTGTCAAGTGAGTGGGCAACTTGACTGTTAGAAGTTCTCTAGCCGTCCGCAGGCCTCTAACCTGGCTTAACGAGTGCTGTCGTAGACAGCAACCGGGATCAACAGCATAACGTGCCTTCCAAAGCAGTTTAAGTAGTTGTAGTATTGTTTGCCACCGACATAGTATTTTTTTTTTCCTAAATTTTATGTTAATTAAAATTTATAATAGTGCCCCTGTGAGCTGCGCAATGCCACCACCACCACCACCATATCAGCCCTAGGACGTCCACTGCTGGACATAGGCCTCCCCAATTTCATGGGGGGTAAATGCCATAATCGCCACGCTTGGCATGCGCAATGCGCATCTCCCGAAACAATAATAATCGAACTTTTAAACAAAGAAAACCGACTTCGAACGAGTTATTCGTCCATTTGTCGCGCACATACTTAATGCAAAGACTTATATGGTTTTCTCATGGATGTCATTGTCAGAACTAGACCAAATTGATATGGGATCACACGGAAAGCATCAGCTTTCAAATAAAAAGAGAATCATCACAATAGGCTCTCCCAATCTAAAGTTCTGAGGTAACAAACATAAAAAAATACAGTCGAATTGAGAACCTCCTCCTATTTTGAAGTCGGTTAAAAAAAAACCAAAATCTGATTAGACAAAAAAGCTGTATAAAATTATCGAACCTGTTCACAAAATTTCACGAAACCGTTTGAGATAATTCGACATGTAGAGGAGAACAACTGGCCATCTAAAGTTCTGAGGTAACAAACATAAAAAATTCAGTCGGATTGAGAACCTCCTCCTATTTTGAAGTCGCTTAAAAAAAAACAAGATCTGATTCGACAAACAAAATGTATAAAAATATCGAACCTGCTCACAAAAATTCACGAAAACCGGCTGAGAAAAGCGACCTGTAGAGGAAAACAACTGGCAATCCAGACATACAAAATCATTTATGTTGTTTTCTTCGTTTGACTCGGTCGATTATCATTTATCACAATAATGACAACGAAAAAAAAAATTAAAAAGTTTTTTGTTTAATGTTGCCCAATAATAAATCGCGACCCTGTGTCCTGAGCTAGCAAGCGGTGTTAACCCTTTGAAGACATAGTACTTAATTTTCTTTATTCATACTCTGAAATTGGGTAATTTTTCATGTAAGTGGCGTGCTGTTTGCTGAAAGTGTAACATTTCTGGTCTGAAACAGAAAAGTATTAGTAATATAAATAATATAATTGTATTTTGATAGTTTTCTCATATTCTAAATGAAAAGCAGTGTTGAACTCGTGTGAATTCAATCATCCTGGAACCATTAGCGCTCTCTCTTTGTTCTAGCACCAAAATATCTCGTCAGAAATTAGAGCTTTCCAACCCTCAGTTAACATTATACTATTTCACGTTACTATTTTTTTAGTTTCCTCGTATTCGAAATGAAATACAGAATGTTCAACTCGGGTGAAACCACCCATTTCAGCCTCAAACTATTAACGCTCTCACAATAGTTCTGTATGTCTTTGTAATTTTAACTTAACTTTGTAATTTTAGCCTTATCATTATGTATTGACCTTCTGTATTTCTTTGTAATAAAATCATTCCGATTCCACTGACTTTTTAAAATTGACTTACAATCATTCATTATTTATTTTGTTGTATTCATTATTAATTATTCATTTGACATTACATTGAAAATTCGCATGATAAATATTAATTTACCAATTAGCATGTAAGGATTGTAAGGCTGGGGCGGAAAGGTTCTCGAGTGGCGACCACGTACCGGAAGGCGTAGCGTGGGCAGGCCCCCCACACGGTGGACCGATGACCTGGTGAAGGTCGCGGGTGTCCGCTGGATGCGGGTGGCGCAGGACCGGTCATTGTGGAAGTCTTTGGGGGAGGCCTATGTCCAGCAGTGGACGTCTTTCGGCTGACATGATGATGATGATGATGATGATTGTAAGGTATAACGGTTAGTGCTAATATTAATGGTACATAAAAAAGTATATAACAGGGTGATACGGGAGACGTGAGCAAGATCAACAGTACGGATTCAGTAGATCATAAGCTACTGCTTCGTGCCACTATTAGTGAAATTAACGTTCATTTATCTTTGATGTTGAAAACAAAATGTTTTAAATTATTTCCGAAATTTATGGTCACTCTACAATCAGAATACTTCAGTCAAGTGATACGTGTCAAATTGAATGTCATCTGAGTCCGATTACTTTTGAAATATCGTATCTCACTCAATGTGACAATTTACTTTCTTCGTAATCAAAGTGCTGTTATAACAGTAAGAGGTTTAGGCACCGAATTACGATCACAGACCGATCAACGTTAAATATGGCGCCGGCAGCTGTCATCCCATAGAAACTTGTCAAACTTTCCATACATTCAAATTTTAACGAACACATCTTACGATTACAGACGGTTTGGTGCAACCCAGCCTTAATCTTTATAAACCAGTTGTTGTATGGAGACCATGAATATAGAGAATTAAACTTTAACTTAACAAAAATTAAAATATAGGAATAAGGTATGGCTGTTTCACTTAAATACAATGGTAAACGATTCATTGCCATTTACTATGTATGTAGTGTTGGTCCTGCTCACGTCTCCTGAATCACCCTGTATATCGTCAGAAATGGGTTCTTTTGAGACGTCGGTTAACAATCTACTATTTCGGACACATCATCAGGTAAGAGCCTCGGCTCTGACCATGTCAGTCGGCTCAAGAAGAGCAGGCACATTGAAGGTGGCAAGAGACCGGTCGATTTTGTCTAAGCGTTGCAGGTCTTGAACCACGGCCTGTACTTTTTTGACAACACAATTCGAAAATGGGCCGAGCGTTTGTTTACCAAGACGGTAAAAGCATGCCACTATGCAAAACCCACTACAAATTAATATTGTTTACCTTTATATTTGTTTGCTTTTGCCATTTCTTTGTGTCTTCTCGTATGTATTTTTGTTTATATTTTGTTGACAACGTTATTTTTACTCGAGTATGATCACTGAACACTGCACAATGCAATTCTTCTTAAAAATAAATGAAACATATGTTAAGCGCCTACAATTACGGGGCACATTTTGTGTGAAGTTACATTATTTTTTTTTTCTTTTTTGACGGTGTATTTATTCAGAATTATAAAGGAAAGAAGAGCTGGCGGTTTCCTCGCTCAACGTATCAGCATTGCGATACAGCGAGGAAATGCCGCCAGCATCCTCGGTACAATGCCTCAAGGGCCCGTTTTAGATTTAAGTTAGTTTTAATTTTCTTTATATTATTTTGGTTAAGTAATAAATAAATAATAAATATTGGGAGACATTCTTACACAAATCGACCTAGTCCCAAACTAAGCAAAGCTTGTACTATGGGTACTAGACGACGATACACATACTTATATAGATAAATACATACTTAAATACATAGAGAACATCCAAGACCCAAGAACAAAATCCGTGCTAAATGCACAAATAATGCCCTGGCCGGGATTCGAATCCGGGACCTCTAGCTTCGGAGGCAGTGTCACTACCAACTAGGCTAAACAGGTCGTCAAAGTATTCTTGTATTTATTTTTGTTGTACATAAAAATGTAATAATAATATACCCAATATTATCATTGAAGATTGTCAAATTTTGTATAATGCTCCGACAGATGGCGTTATACCCATGGCGTTCAATTTCTCTTGAATTAATGGAGGGGGCGGATACATGATCCTTGTGCGGAACCCAGTGCATGAGTCAGACTCGCAATTGACCGGTTTTTAAACCGAAAGTCTTGATTTATTTTAAAGATTCCTGTTTTGTTAAATCGACCTGTTTAGCCTAGTTGGTAGTGACACTGCCTCCGAAGCTAGAGGTCCCGGGTTCGAATCCCGGCCAGGGCATTATTTGTGCATTTAGCACGGACTTTGTTCTTGGGTCTTGGATGTTCTCTATGTATTTAAGTATGCATTTATCTATATAAGTATGTATATCGTCGTCTAGTATCCTTAATACAAGCTTTGCTTAGTTTGGGACTAGGTCGATTTGTGTAAGATTGTCCCCCAATATTTATTTATTTATTATTTTATAAAGTGACAAGGTACTAAAATGATCATACTACTTTTGTTGTTGAATGTACACTTCGCCTGTGGGATCTGATACACTTATTCATTGCCATTCATTTAATTATTTCATTATCATTACAAACAACAACGAGTATTGAATTCCAAATCAAACCCTGCAAACATAAACACTGCAGCCTCTTTGTCCTTATCACGACGCCATACGGTCTAATTTACTTTGAACCAACGCACAATTTAAAACTGCTGACGTCTGTTATGACGTTCGAAAAATACTTTAAAAGTAAAAGGTCATAAAAGCCTTATGGAAAAACGCTTGCAGTAGGGTTTTACAAATAGAATTCGCAATCATTTAAATTTCAACTCGAAAACATTACTGTTAAGGTCCATTTTAGGGTTCGGTAGTAAACAATTATCCCGTATACTTCTTAGGGCACTGGTAAAATAGTTGCCGCCTGATTTTGAACCTTATTGCTGTAAGAAAAATGGAAAACCAATGAAAAATCGGATTACCCTCTGCCCTATTTAAGGGGCTCCTAGTATCCATCCTTCCATATACCCATCATCATCCTCCTAGCGTTATTCCCAGTACAGGTGCATCGTGAACGATTCCCGGGGTCCGCTGCCTTTTTATAGTAATTTAATTTTATATCTTAATTTGTAATTGAACTTTAACTGTAAGACACACTGATATATTTAATCGGTAAATTTTTTGGACCTTTAAGTATATTTATGTAAATAGTATATATAATGTATTATTTTGAATTAATAATAAGGGTCAAATACAGAAGGCGGTACTCCTGGACACGGCGCGGATAGTCCGGAGGTTCCTCTCTCTGTCGCCCGACACCACCGGTAGCTTAGGCCCCGCCTCGCTGCCGGCGGCACTCTAGGTTAGGTTTTTTATAATGCTTTTATACTTTGTACGTGTATTTTTATATTTTACATTTGATAAATTTATTGTAAATAATCTAACCTAAGAAAAAGAAATAAATAAGGTGAATAATAATATTGGGGGACAATCTTACACAAATCGACCTAGTCCCAAACTAAGCAAAGCTTGTACTATGGGTACTAGGCGACGATATACATACTTATATAGATAAATATATACTTAAATACATGGAGAACATCCAAGACCCAAGAACAAAATCCATGCTAAATGCACAAATAATGCCCTGGCCGGGATTCGAACCCGGGACCTCTAGCTTCGGAGGCAGTGTCACTGCCATAACTAGGCTAAACAGGTCGACAAAACAAGTTTTGACGTGTAATGTATAAAATCATTGCACATATATGAGTATGAGTACTATTAGAAAGCTGCAATTTGACAACTATAAATAGCAATCACACCGAAAAAACGGTAGAATTTTGTTTATTATAAAAAATTTTGGCGCTTCCCCTAAAGTGGGGATGCAATTTTTTGCCTTGCAAAACACATCGTATGGGGTATCGTTGAATGGCTAGTTTTATAGTAATGTAGTGTTTTTCCATTATTTGATTCAGGAATCGGTTTTCTTCATATTAAGCTTTAAATTGCTAATTTTTGTTGGAGTGTATTAGCCGAACTTAAGAAACGTACTTCGAAAAGCAAACTTACATACAATTTACATTGTTTTCTTAAATAACGTTGTTATTTGTGTCAAACGTATAATAAACATAAGTTATTGAACTTTTAAGTAATGGGTGGTCAACTACAGAACCCTAACATTGCGCGTTCCCGACACGCACTTGGCCGGTTTTGTTCTCTAATTCCGTCGCTGACATAACACTGTTTAAATCACCCAATATTCCAAACTGGCGCATCAATTATGCAATATATTGCAGTGCCTTAACTCCTGCCATACGAAAATAGGGCTTAATTGGTGGAGTTAAGGTTCTAATACTTATGGTCTAAGCATGTGATAGTGGTCCGATTTCACGTAACACAAGAAATACCGTTAGAGAGCGCGGTAAGCATAATAAGTTGATCCAAAACACGAGTGTAGAAAATGGCCCAAGGTCTCACAATAGTAATGGTATTCTATAAGATAAATAAATGAAATAAATTAACTTTACCCTGTAAGTAGGACGTAATGGCACTTTTACAAGTCAAATACCTAGTACTAAACCTTGTAATCTGTTACTTCAACCATTTGACACATCGCAACATCCATAGCACGTTGGTTCACCCTAAGAGGGTCCATGTAGCATTGTAATACACTGTCATTCTTGTAATACCATTGATGCAACTAATCCTATATCCTATCAGCATCATGTCAGCCGAAAGACGTCCACTGCTGGACATAGGCCTCCCCCAAAGACTTCCACAATGACCGATCCTGCGCCACCCGCATCCAACGGACACCCGTGACCTTCACCAGGTCATCAGTGCACCGTGTGGGGGGCCTGCCCACGCTACGCCTTCCGGTACGTGGTCGCCACTCGAGAACCTTTCCGCCCCAACGGCCATCGGTTCTACGTGCTATGTGCCCCGCCCACTGCCACTTAAGTTTAGCGATTCGGAGGTATATCCTATAGACCTATACTATTAAACGATCAACATTTATATATTTATATGTTTGTAATTAAAATCTCGAAAACCGCTCTAACGGTTTTAATGAAATTTTCAATTTACTTTCCGGGAACGAAAATATATCTAGCTAGGTCGTATCTACGGGAAAACTCTTATTCCCCGAGAAAACACGAGCGTAGCTCGGTCGCCCAGGAACTGTACTATTAAGAGGGCGCACTACGTTCGGTTCTCCATTCAAACGTATTTACGCTCTCATTTGAAAACGCCATGCTAGAATAACATGAAACTTTGTATACACAATGGGATCCGGCATATCTAGGTCGAAAATTAGTTTCTGTTGCTTGAAATTATAACGGAGAAAAAATACAACGGTTTTCATACAAGCCGTGAAAAACTTTTAAAACCGTTGTATTTTTTTTCTTTTACAATTTCTAGCAACAGAAACTAATTTCCTACCTAGATATGCTGGATCCTATTGTGTATACAAAGTTTCATGTTATTCTAGCATGGCGTTTTAAAATGAGAGCATAAATACGTTTGTATGGAGAACCGAGCGTACTGCGCCCTCTTAAACGAGCAACAACTTTTCCATTTAAGTCAAACGTTGGTGAGATATAATATTAAGCTGTGCTTCCGTGTAAATATAAATTTGGTCCAGTTCTGAGAATGGCATCCATGAGAAAACCATATAAGTCTTAAATTTGCATTAAGTATGTGCACGACAATTGGACGAATAACACGGTTGAAGTCAGGTTATTTTTGTGAAAATTTTCGATTATTCTACTCCTGCCTAGCTGGTATATGATATATGATATAGTGGTGGCTATATGATAGCTTTATACCCGTCATACCGTCACATTTTACGTGAGGTTTTAGTACATTTCGGCCATATATATATTGATATATATATTGATAAAAATGGGATTGCTCTTGGCCGGCATCTAGCCAGGGGGCAAAGATGAGGCCGACGATGAAGCGAGCTCACCCAGAAGATGCCTATTCACTCGTGCCTTAAAAAAGTACAAGCTATCATACTATTAGCTAGACAGCATTGTAATCTGTCAATTAGATGGCTGACAGCGGTATTAAAACAATAAACTTTCTATACAAATACAAGTCTATACCATAGAGAAGTCATTGTGTGACTGGTGGCAGAATCAAAATGGATTTCCATATATTATATACTAGCTGTTGCCCGCGACTTCGTCCGCGTCTTCGCTCCTATTGGTCGCAGCGTGATGTTATATAGCCTAAAGCCTTCCGCGATAAATGGACTATCCAACACAAAAATAATTATTCAATTCGAACCACTAGTTCCTGAGATTAGCGCGTTCAAACAAACAAACTCTTCAGCTTTATAATATTACTAGCTGTTGCTCGTGACTTCGTCCGCGTCTTCGCTCCTATTGGTAGCAGCGTAATGTTTTATAGTCTAAAGCCTTCCTCGATAAATGGACTATCCAACACAAAAATATTTTTTCAATTCGAACCAGTAGTTCCTGAGATTAGCGCGTTCAAACAAACAAACTCTTCAGCTTTATAATATTAGTATAAATATTTTTTGTTTTTAAAAGAGATACTCGTCAATGGGATTTGAACACGGGCGTATTCTGCCACCGCATGGATTTTTTATTTAAATCAAAATATTTTGTGGTAGTAAAAAATATTGTATGCAACGTTACATAATTATTATTAGTTATTAAAATTTGCGTGTCACTGTAACCAAACGAGCGTAGCGCGTTTTGTTATTAAAGACTCGAGTATTTGAATGTAAATGTGGCATAAAATACTATTATTTACATCCATATCGTAATTTCCTTACAATATGTTCAGAAACTACATGCAAATGGTATGTATTAAGAAACCTGTATCTGTGCGGTTGCTTCGTTATGTATACTTTAAGAGGGCGCAGTACGCTCGGTTCTCCATACAAACGTATTTATGCTTTCATTTTAAAACGCCATGCTAGAATAACATTAAACTTTGTATACACAATGGGATCCGGCATATCTAGGTCGGAAACTAGTTTCTGTTGCTAGAATTTATAAAAGAAAAAAATACAGCGGTTTTCTGAGTTTTTTTACGGTTTGTATGAAAATCTTAATAATCGTTGTATTTTTTCTCCAATATAATTTCAAGCAACAGAAACTAATTTCCGACCTAGATATGCAGGATCCCATTGTGTATACAAAGTTTCATGTTATTCTAGCATGGCGTTTTAAAATGAGAGCGTAAATACGTTTGTATGGAAAACCGAACGTACTGCGCACTCTTAATTACATTAAAATTTCGAACATCTTAAACAAATGAATCATATTTGGAGCGTTTCCGTTTGAGTTCGTCCTCCTCCTAGCTAGACGCTTCAACCAATCACGCTCACATTTTGCATGTCGATAGGTAACATCATGAGAATGGTTAAGATTAAAAAAAATGAAAATCGGACATACCACGGAGGAAAAATCACCAAAAAACGGAATTTCCGTATATTTAAATGCTAAGCGAGTAACTGTCAGGGAGTTTGAGACCGGTTAGATGCCATCAGCTCAACATTTGCAACCAGCAAACGGCATTGCATGCCTAGTATTGCATTCTGGGCAGCTACAGCAAAACGCGAACGAAGCTCGAATCACACTTGCGTATTCGAGTGGCAGAAAGAGAGATATTCGAAATTCGTTCGTTTTCATTTCGCGCAGCGCTGATAGGTAGGTACATAGGCTTCCCATGGACCCCTGGCGTTTATTAGACGGACTCCCTTGCGGTTCAAAAAGCCTGACATAGAACCTACAGAAGCTGCCAACGTCGAATCCTCAAGTCTAGTCAATAAGGGATCGGTCTAACACTGACAGCCACATTCGCCATAACCTGATGTTTCTGATGTATTTGTCCACATAAATGCAATTTTATTACCCATTCTAGTAACTTCACGGACGTAGTAACCAGTTAAATAAGTAAATAGGCATTTACGTTGTTTTATTGAGCAATTTGCAACATTTACCTAGTATGGCCGTTTTGTGGCCTAAGTACCTACCACTTTAGTTTTATATTATTTATACATACTCATACATTCATCGACAACACCATCGGCTTCCGGCGTAACCCCGCGCGCGCATGCGCTAGGCTGCTGCGACGGCAGCGCCGATCGCGCACGCCGCGTGTGAGCAACACAGTCAACCAGTCGCTACTTGATCGCCACGTTGCTTCAACGTATCTCGTATTCGTGCTCGCGGCTTGTTACCGTTGCTTAGTTACCAACAAAGATTTTATATTGTTTGAGTTGTTTTCGTGTCGGTCTAACTAAACTAACCTAGCTATTCCTGCATAGCGCCCTAGCGCCTTCTAATATTTTAAGGGATGGGATTGTTTACTTATGTAAAAATATAGACTTATTCCGTGATATCAACTTGTGTCCTTTACGTCTACAATCTAAGAAGAACCCTCTCATCTTCAGTTTTAATATTTTCTTGCTGCTGTTATTTACCGAGCGTAATGAACGTTGACGTCCTCTGCTGGGATACTGCTATCGCCAACCCGCATGCCAAGCGTGGCGATTATGGCATTTACCCCCCATGAAATTGGGGGAGGCTTATGTCCAGCCGTGGACGTCCTAGGGCTGATATGGTGGTGGTGGTGGTCTGTGATGTTAAACGGTTTGTGATGTTTTATTTCTCAAACAATTCACATTTGAGAATAAAACAATGATTTGCATTTGAGAACAATACATGAATAAGAGCGACATAGAGGGATATAATATTTGTTGTCCTTATCACAGTTCCGCTTTTCTTTATTTGCTTCTATGTCATCTAAACGTCATGTCAAATAGTTTGAGGCAAATAAACGATTACCCGCCCGAATTAAAAAGGTTGTTCATGGTAGGCAGCTAGACGTTAAAGACGAGTTTTAAATTTTGCTGGATAAGAGCTTTTCTGTCCCCCTTGGTGGAACTCGTATAGGAGCTCTATAGAAATCCCTACTCTGAGAAGAAAACATAGTTATGAACTTATAGTAGTCTGCGGTTAAGAAGGCAATCCTGACACCTGTCATTCCCATACAGTTTATAACCTCAAAGTGACTTTTAGGGTATAAACCTGAACCAAAGATAAATTAACGTTAATTTCACTAATAGTGGCACGAAGCAGTAGCTTATGATCTACTGAATCTGTAGTGTTGAACTTGCTCACGTCTCCCGAATCACCCTGTATACTCATCATTTTTGTTCTAGGCATGTAGTGTTGTGTTCCTGGTGGTGAGTAAGGGAGCAAGAGCAATCCTATTTTTAATTTTAAAAAATATAGCTCCCGAGGATTGATTATATACAAGAAGGCAATTGAAAACGGCTGGGTATTCGTTTTAGACGGATGACGTGGGAGTTTGTTTAAACAATACGAAGCCTGCTATTGACATTTCTTTTACTCTTATTCGTTTAACTATATTTTTGTGGTTTGTGGTAGGGTAGCCTCGCCGGTTCTCGTCCGATTAGTGGAGTTGCCAACTTTGTGACGGGAAAATAATATGTTGAACTATAGCAATTTATACGAGTAATATTTCTTTTTAATGCCAATATACTCTATTTTTCGCCAAGTTTAAGTTTCAACTAATAACATACGCCTTTATTCTTGTAAAAGATGATAAATGAAAAAGTATGGTTTTTGCCGGTTCTCGTCCGATTGTCCCGGTTCTCGTCCACGCGGTGCCAGTTCTCGTCTATAGGAAAAGTGGAGTGATTCATACACTCAAAAACCAATTTCTGAGTATAATACCTTTAATGCGTAGGTACTTAGCTATTTATCTTACAATGTTTTAATAGTTGGCTTTTGTTATTAAGAAATAAAGAAATGATCAACTTATTTTTTATAGATATAAAAGGTAATTATTGAGTGAGCCTCTGTAGCATGCAACTTTCAATCTAGAGGTCGCAGGTGTGGACCGCGGCTCGCACCACTGGCTTATTTAAAAAAACTTGTGTACGAAAAATATTTTTAAATGTAATAGCAGTTTTTCGGTGAAGGAAACCATCGTGAGGAAAGCGGTCTCATGCTAACTAGGGCTAGTTTTCCCTCTGAGTTGGGAGGTCAGATGGCAGTTGCTTTCGTAAAACTAGTACCTACGCCAAATCTTACGATTAATTGTGAAAGCGGAACCCGGGGTCCTTAGAGCATAACCAGGAAAAACGTTATGAGGATGATCATGCATAAGCATTTGACCCCTATCTCAGCTGATAGTAAGTGATGATGAGGTCAAGGGTGTAAAACGCGTACCTAGATAATACTGCCCATTCACTCATCTTGAAAAGATCTAAGTTGTAAATAATGAAATGGGAATAGATTTTCCCGAAAATTATTCTACTCTTTAGCTGTCTTCGTAAGATAACTAGAATGAAAACGCTTCGTGCACATCAGAGGCATGTCAACATTGTTGTTAACAACATAAGGGTCAAACCATGTCATCCACGCTTTGTCCTAAGATGCCAAAATGGTCAGGGAGGGATTAATTCGTGTAATCCTAGCACACCGATATGCAGGCGAATTTCCTACGATGATTTAGACATTGCATCTTAGCTTCAACCAAGTCCAAGTTAGGTACTAATGAGCTTCCTGGCACGCTTATCAATCAAAGCCTAGCCAGCTGATATTAAGCAAATCCATCTCCGAACTGGCAGCAGTACTACATATACCCTACCTGTACTTAATAGTTTAATAATTTGCCGCTTCACCTTAGAGAGGTTGTCAAGTTTTTGCTGGGATCCTGCAGTTTACACCAAGGATTCAATGTAGGACCAAAGTTCATATTGGACATGCTGCTCATGCCAAGGAGCTGTAAATGGTCAGAAGTTGGCAAATTGGTATGAATACACTCCGGAAAGTTGGGAGTCGAGAGTTCGTTCACTCTGTTTAATAGTGATCAGACACGTCTGTACCTTGGATGTATTGAATTTGACTTTATTAGCATCGCCCCAATCTGAAACTGCTCTAAAAGTCAATTCCGATTCATAATATCCTGTCAACGAGATTGGACTACATCTTTATTGGCCTGTGCTTTAGAAAGATATCTGACTACAACAGTGCTATCATCGGCATACCCACAGGTACCAGTCATAAGTCGTTTATATGCAATAAAAATAAGGTAGCAGGCAGAATAGTTCCCTGAGGGGCACTGACATCTAAAGCCATTTGACTCGGTGTGTAGCCTTCTACTTGTAAGACCATACGGGTCAATTGCCCGTTCAGGAAATCAGCTATTCAGTTGCTTAGGCTAAATTATATCCTGATATATATTCATAATAAATAATAGACTGATAACCTGGTGAACAAGCTTCCTGCTTGTGAAGCTTGTTCACTAGGCTAGCATGCCTGAACCTTAAGGCCTACCGTGAACTGAAAACAAAGTATCTCGCTCTCTGTCAGTCGAATATGCAAGTGCGACAGAGAGTCAGATACCTCGTTTTCGGTTCGCGGTGGCGCCCCTGTCTTAAGCTTTAGAGATACCTCCTGTAGCATGTGTTGCTATAACGCCTAGAACCAGGCATATTCCATCAAAAGTTATCGTGAAACAATACTTCCCTTTTGTAAACTCCCCGTGTAAGTTGTCAGTCATTGCCACAACGAATATTGAAAGAAAGAAAACACCACCATATATAATATTTACGTAAAATAATTGTAGAATAACTTGTATGCCCGACTACACAATGGGCCATGATGATCCGATGTAAAGGAAGCAGTTGTGCGTTAAAGGGAGATAGACATATTTTCATCTCGTTCCACCGTATGACTGCATCCTGTACGTTGGCCAACATGGTCCATTGTGTGGATCCGGCATTAAATAGGTTCTAGATTTGTTAAGATAAAGTAAGAAAGAAAATAATTTAATTCAATGTTGATTTCCTATCGATAACCCCCGCTTACGTCATCGTACTCTAGTCTTGTTTATGGCTAAAATTTGACAGCTAACGTCATCAGTAAAGCAGTGGACCTTATGTACCTAATACCTATTATCTGTATTCATTTCAATAATTATTCTGTACCTTGATTATCTTGCTGCAGCTTGATCTGATTTCAATAGACGAGAACCGGACCTACGCGAAAATCCAGAAAAATGACCCCAAGCCGGTTACCCGTCCACGTAGACGAAAACTGGCAAATACGCAAAATTGATGGTCCGGTTCCCGTCCACTAAATTTATGCAGGTTTTAGGTAAAATAAGTATAATTAACACTCACTATTGTCGTCGTTATGTATATTACTAGTAATATGTGCCAAAAATATCACTGCAATTAGTTAATAACAATAACAAAACTTACTTCAAAGTTTTCCTTACACACTATTTTTTCTGTAGTTTGGCGTGGTTTTCGAGGCTCTAAAATGTGGTGTAAACTTTCGTTATTTATATCTTAGCCACACGTTGTTAAATAATGTTTGTTTATAGTTAGCATTGTAGGTTCGGTATTAAGGAACGCAAAGAGCCAAAACTTGCGCGGGTAATTGTTTATATACTCCTATTCTAAGCATTTGTAAGGAAGAAGTCACTCGAAAGGACGAGAACCGGCGCTGGACGGAGAACCGGCGAAGCTACCCTATTATTATGTATATGACGTCTTCTAGTGTTACATACTACCCTCTCTTACCTAAACTTATAGTGGTGAGCAGTTAAGAAGGCAATCCTGACAACTGTCCGTCCGATTACTTTTGAAATATCGTATCTCACTCAATGTGACAATTTACTTTCTTCGTAATCAAAGTGCTGTCATAACAGTTAGAGTTTTAATCTTTATAAACCAGTTGTTGTAAGGTGACCATGATTGTAGAGAATTAAACTTTAACTTAACAAAAATTCAAATACACGAAAAAGGTATGGGTGTTTCACTTAAATACAATGGTGAACGATTCATTGCCATTTGGTCCTGCTCACGTCTCCTGAATCAGCCTGTATATACCTACCTATAATATAACTGATAGCTTAGATCTTATAGTAATAGTAAGATTAATAAATTCCGTTAGGCGTCTATTGATCGCTTCTCACTCGACACGGTTTCAAAGACAGACGCTTTCTATAACTGTTATTGTTATTGTGAATGATTCTGCGTATGATAGCGACAGGTACGTCAATTAATAGCTGTCAAAGTTACATTAGTGAACATTTAATTGTAACCTACTGTAACATTTAGGTTTTGTACGTTAGGTCAAGTGTATCATACGATAAAAATAAACAGAACTTTGGAAGATTTTTTCTTAGATAAACTTGACTAGTTATTATTCTCTTTTGTGATGTAGCTTCCTATTTTTTATTGTATTTGCTCGTAAGCTGTTATTTGTTTTGAACGTCCGTCATTTTAAAATACGTTTAGGCATTAGATTTTGATTTTTATTTGCGCAGTCTGTAAAGCTCTTTTAGAACTAGTTAATTTAATACAACTTGGCCAATTTAAACGATTTTCACTATACTATAATTTTAAGTATTTTTTATAAACATATATGACATTATTTATTATGTGTATACATACCTTAAAATAGTAGGTTGTGTTGCGTTCCGTGGGTCACGTACGGTGCTGTCTGAAAACCAGCGCTGCAGGTGTCTGACACCTCGGCATAATCCTGAGACAGCAACCGATTCACTGCCGCGAAGACACACGTTATGTGTGTTATCCTTTTATCTGTGTTGTATCTGTGTGTCTTTTGTGTTAGTGAATAAATGTCTTCCTTCTTCTTCTGTTGTTATAAACTAATGAATATCTTTAAGCTTTAGTGTAGGACTGCTGCGCCCCATCAGGGTGTTATGTAACTTTTATATGTACTTGATGGCATGAATATGAATATGAATGCAGCGTCGTTGCGTGGCGGAGGCGGTTTTCCGGAATAGCGAACGCGGTCCAGGGGCCGTCGCTGCAAAAAATAGCGGGATAGCGGAGCGGAGGCGGCGTGTGTGGCATATGAAGCAGTAATCGACAGTCGACAGTTTCGGAAAGATCAAAAATGCAGAACCGCCCCCGCCCCGCACCGCGCCCGCTCTGAGCGTTTCGAACTAAAGAGTGCGCAGTACGTTCGGGTCTCCATACAAACGTATTCACGCTCTCATTTTAAAACGCCATGCTAGAATAACGTGAAACTATGTATACACAATGGGATTCGGCATATCTAGGTCGGAAATTAGGTTCTATTGCATGAAATTATAATGGAGAAAAAATACAGCGATTATTAAGGGTTTCATACAAGCCGTAAAAAACTCAAAAAACCGCTGTATTTTTTTTCTTTTACAATTTCTAGCAACAGAAACTAATTTTCGACCTAGATATGCCGGATACCATTGTGTATACAAAGTTTCATGTTATTCTAGCATGGCGTTTTAAAACGAGAGCGTAAATACGTTTGTATGGAGAACCGAGCGTACTGCGCCTTCTTAAATGAATATGAATAACCTGGGTAGCCCCTGACTGAGCAAATGATTATGATTATGATGGCAAAAGCAAATCGCTCAATGCTCCCGGATCCAGTCCAGAGTCCACTTAATAGATTCAGCTCACCAAATGTAATGTATTTACTTACATCACAACACTCGCGCGCAGTAAGGCTATCGCTACGTGAACTGAATCGGAAAGTTAACTTGACCATGCCGTGGTCTCATACCAAACAGCCTGAGTATTACTACCAACTAGATTTTACCTATGACTGCGTTGAACTCGTTAATAAACTTTCGACACTCTTTGAGGTTGTTTTCGTGGATAAATTGTAGCCTTCAGAGAGAGATAAGGCACAGCGGAACGTCGTTTTTAGGGTTCCGTAGCCAAATGGCAAGAAACGGAACCCTTATGGATTCGTCATGTCTGTTTGTCTGTGTGTCCGTCCGTATGTCACAGCCGATTTAGTCGGAGAATATAATAATAATAATAATAAATAAATATTAGGGGACATTTTGAACACAAATCGAACTCCCACAGTAAGCTCAATAAGGCTTGTGTTATGGGTACTAGACTACGATATATTTAATAGATATATACTTAAATACATAGAAAACATCCAAGTCTCAGGAACAAATGTCTCTGCTCACCACAGAAACAAATGCCCTTACCGGGAATCGAACCCGGGACCTCCAGCTTCGGAGGCAATGACACTACCAACTAGGCTAAAGAGGCCGACATTGGCCGAATATGACCACTACAATTATGAAATTTTGTGTGAAGGTGTACGTTATGAACCGCTATAGAAATATGATGTGAAATTACGAAAAAATATTAAACTGGGAGCACCCCATACATGTAACAGGGGGGTCAAATATTTTTCTTCTCTGTACATAGGCGTGTGAGGTATCTACGGATAGGCCCTCAAAAATGACATGGAGGTTTCTAAATTTATTTTCCATTTAAGTCAACCGTTGGTGAGATATTAGCTGTCAAAGTCGTACAAAGTGTGCCCCCCCCCCATTTATTTTCCAAACAATTAAGTTTAAAATTCTGAAAAAAAAACATGATAATGTACATTAATAAATCCTTTCAACTCTTTTTGGTTTGAACAAGATAGGTATAACGGTTTTTGAGTTATTGCTGAAATTGTCTTTCCAAAACAAAAGGGCGTAAAGTGTCGTAACTTTCCTATGAAGATACGACCTTTTGTGATTAAATGTATTGTATAGTGGTTTTAAACATAGATTAGGAGGTGTCGGTACGGTACCCTTCTTTGTGCGTTGCTGCAGCTGCCAAACTAGGGAAGTACCTGCACCTTATAGAAGACTCCATCCATGTTTTTTGTTCCTGGTGGTGAGTATGGTCGCCAGAGCTCCCGAGGATACGCGTGTTGAGAGTCAGAGAGGTCCCTGACGCGTATCCATACAACCAACACAATGAATCTTCAAGTCATATCTCTGAAATATTAAATTTATTTTATAATACTATATACTTATAAAAAAGTATATAGTATATATACCCACTTTTGTTTATTCGGACAGAAACCGTACACGTACCCAATACCCTCAAAATCGTAATATTACCCTCAAATTTTGATAATGTCTTGTACGTATAAGTTTATTTTCATTGAATGACAATAGTTTGTTAATCAGTACAGTTTTGAAATAAAAATAAATATATAAAATATTGGGGGACAATCTTACACTACTAGACGACGATATACATACTTATATAGCTAAATACATACTTAAATACATAGAAAAACTCCAAGACCCAAGAACAAATATCCGTGATAAATGCACAAATAAATGCCCTGGCCGGGATTCGAACCCAACCAACTAGGCTAAACAGGCCGACAAAATGATTATTATTATTATTGTTTTATTTTATAATTTATGTTTTGAAATGCCCTTGTGGTCTATTTGCAGAATAAATTGATTTTTGATTGAATCAGCTGCAGAGAATCTTAACCCCTCCTGTATACAAACTTCTATGCAGCTGGCTTTGCGTTCCAAAATGATCAAAGATATCCGAGCCAAGGTTGCTCTGTGCACATATTTGGAACTCAAATTACTGTATAGTTTTTACCACATCGCTAATAAATAATCACACGGCATGCCTGACCTGACGCCGTAACTAACGGCCGCTTGTGACTCTTTATTGATTTGAGGTTCCTCACTCTCAATACATCACTTCCTCAGAAGCTCTGGCGTCCTTTACTCACCAACACAGAACACCACATGTCTACAGAGCCGCGGCTTATTATGGCTGCGGTGCCCTGCACGGCACTTCCATATGGCTCCCCCAAATATGAGCGAAATGATGTTCCGTACTCTTAGTTAAGTTACAGCCTCAAGCTATGAATATCATTCATCAGCATCATCAGCCCACAGTCGTCCACTACTGGACATAGGCCTTCCCCAATTAGCGCCACCACACCCGGTCCCAGCGCTCCGCATCCAACCGCTTCCCTCTAGTCTCTTCAGGTCATCGGTCCACCTGGCGTCCAATCGTTCGCGGTCTCCACTCCAGAACTTGTCTGCCCCATCAGCCATCGGCTCTTTGATAAATATGCCCCGCCCATTGCCACTTCAGCTAACTTGCAACTTGCTTCCATATGAATAAAAGTATTAATTGATACTTCTCGTTTCAGAACCTGTCCGGACTTGAAGAAAATCTACCTTCTGGCGCGGCCTAAGAAGAACAAAGACATACAGAAACGTCTGCAGGAGCAGTTTGAAGATGTGGTTAGTAATACTTCATCATCATCACCCTGAATATTTTTTTTGATAATCTTACACAAATCGACCTAGTCCCAGACTAAGCAAAGCTTGTACCTACTATGGTTACTAGACGACAATATACATACTTATATAGATAAATACTTAAATACATAGACAACATCCAAGACCCAGGAACAAATATCCGTGCTAAATGCATAAATAATGTAAATCTATAACAGTCATATTCCATAGTAAAATGGCAGTTAAATCTACGCATGTTCCAAAAGTTTCGTGATTATCTTGCTGGTTGTTGAGAAATGAAAAAATCCCTCTAAAAGCTCCAAAAATCTCGTTTGCAGTTATACGACCGTCTGCGCAAGCAATTCCCCAACTTCATGTCCAAAATCGGAGTAGTGGAGGGGGACGTGGGGAAGGTTGGACTCGGCATCAGCGACAGCGACCGTCAGACCATCGCCGATGAGGTGAGACTCATGAACACATGTATAGATTGGCGTGGAGGGGGACGTGGGGAAGTTTGGACTCTGTATCAGCGACAGCGACCGTCAGACCCTCGCCGATGAGGTGAGACTCATGAACACATGTATAGATTGGCGTGGAGGGGGACGTGGGGAAGTTTGGACTCTGTATCAGCGACAGCGACCGTCAGACCCTCGCCGATGAGGTGAGACTCATGAACACATGTATAGATCGGCGTGGAGGGGGACGTGAGGAAGATTGGTCTCGGCATCAGCGACAGCGACCGGCAGACCCTCACCGATGAGGTGAGACTCATGAACACATGTATAGATCGGCGTGGAGGGGGACGTGAGGAAGATTGGTCTCGGCATCAGCGACAGCGACCGGCAGACCCTCGCCGATGAGGTGAGACTCATGAACACATGTATAGATTGGCGTGGAAGGGGACGTGGGGAAGATTGGACTCTGCATCAGCGTCAGCGACCGTCAGATCATTGCTGATGAGGTGATACTCATGAACACAAATGTATCGATCGGCGTCGTGGATGGGGACGTGAGGAAGATTGGACTCTGTATCAGCGATAGTGACAGTTAGACGATCGCCGATGAGGTGAGACGCATGTACATATGTATCGATCGGCGTCGTGGATGGGGACGTGAGGAAGATTGGACTCTGTATCAGCGATAGTGACAGTTAGACGATCGCTGATGAGGTGAGACGCATGTACATATGTATCGATCGGCATCGTGGATGGGGACGTGAGGAAGATTGGAGACTCTGTATTAGCGATAGTGACCGTCAGACGATCGCTGATGGGGTGAGACTAATGAACAGAACATCTATCGGCGTCGTGGAGAGGGACGTCTGGAAAGCCGGATTGCCAGCTTGATACTAGTTAGATACCGTAAAGCTTGCGACTTCAAACAAGCCCTGCGCTTTACTAACGTAGATCGTTCATGAATGAATCTTCGTCAGTTCAAAAGAACGCATCCTCAGGTGCTTTGACAACCTTACCGACCCTGGGGGCGATAGACTCAGTTTAAGGCGTTTAAAACATACGTAACTACAACCTATCGTGCTATGAGTAGCTGGATAGTAGACAGGAACACAACAATACACTTACTTTGTTTTTACTGCCCTGGCCAAATACCATAATCATTATCATTATATCAGCCAAAGAACGTCCACTGCTGGTCATAGGGGAAGGCCTAGTGTGCCAGAATGACCGGTCCTGCGTTACCCTCATTTCCACTTTGTGGGGGGCAGAACCACGCTGCGCCTTCCAGTACGTGGCCGTACATAGCAAGTAGTACCGATGGCCGTTGGGGTGGAAAAGTTCGCCGCAAAATATGAGTAAGATAAATTAATAAATATTAGGGGAACATTTTACACAAATCACTCCGCTCTAATGAGAATCTGCTCTGTCATCTAGACACGCGGCAGCGTGTCCAGTCAAGTTCACCCCAGGTATCGGTCTTACAAATAACTCTTATTGACATCTCCTTCCACGTTTTTAGGTGGAGGTGATCTTCCACGGCGCAGCGACGCTCCGCTTCAACGAGCCCCTCCGAGACGCGGTCTTCATCAACGTGCGAGGCACGAGGGAGATGCTGTTGCTTGCTCGCTCCTGCACCAAGCTCAAGGCTATGGTCCACATTTCCACCGCGTACAGGTGCGTAAACATCAACAGGACTTATGTATAATGACTGTGTTATATACAACAATAATATATAAAATATATAAATATACAGTATACACAACAGAAAAATAGCGACAAGGTAGCGCAAACAAAAAGGGAATTGTAAGCAAGACTAAGAAAGAGATAAATAATGGAATTACTGTTCAAAACGAGATATTTACCATGTATGTTAATATTCTTGAGTTTCCGATATTTCGGCGCTGTTGCAAGCACCATTAAGCCTTGAAAATCGTAGATAAATAATGGTCTTTAAGAAATAAAGTCGTGTCAGATTTAATGTTGGTGACTGTACACTAGGTATAAAAACTGCAAATCATTCTGCGCATAAGGATCTCCCCCTCCCCACATCTATTGAGGCGGAATCGCAATCAAAGCTACAAAGGCATGGTTCGGCTCGGATCGGTTCGACCGACGCGTCAACACAGTTTACGCTCTTATTGCGTAGACATATAGCTTTTTCCTATCGCCTTTTGCCGATTCCGCGTCGACAGGTTTGCGAAGACGCTAGGCATCGACCGCCAGCACTAGCTAAATTACTTCTTCTGTGTTTATAATGACGATTTCTGTTGACAGCAACTGCACTCTGAGCGAGATCGACGAGGTGTTTTACGAGAGCCCGATTCCAGGAGACAAGCTCATTGATCTCGCGGAGAGCCTGGACGAGAAGACCCTGAACAGCATCACGCCGGGGTAAGGCTGGCTTGCTTTATACTGAGGTGGTACAAGCGTACGGTCCGTCTGATTGTAAGCGGGGACAGGCCTTGGAGAATGTCAATGCGCCGGATGTTTACGGGTCTGCGTCTGGTCTACAACTTTCTTCATTAAAGAATATTCAAAATATCAAATTAAAAGTAATATTTAAAAAAATGTGCTCCGAGCAGGACACGAACTTACGACAGCCTGGCATACGCGGCCAAATGCTTGAGCCAATTGAGTTATCCAAAAAAACAAGCTCAGGCACGATTAGGGTTTCTGATCGAGATTTCTCGAAGCGGCAATTCCCGGGAAATCCAACTTTACTCTGACGATATCTCTAATTCCCTCGCCATAGGGGGTACCGCGACATCTACCTAAAATAACACATAAAATAACTCAGACTTATTTGAACGCCACCAAACGTCTCAATTTACATTGAGAAATCGGCAGTAACGGTCCGCTATCGCATACTAAACTATTTTTGTTTTAAGCAAAACTCCACTACCTATATTCAACTTTTCCCTTAAATTTGCAATTGAGAATTTTTTGTTACTGTTACTGCTTAATAAAAATTCATTGAGGATTTAATTTTTGTTTTTTCTTATAACATTAGAATTTCCTCGCATTTTTTATACACACCTCAGTCGGAAAATGGACTGCTTGTCTCGTATGTACAGTCAGCTGCAGAGAAACGTCACCCCCATGCATAGAAGTTTTGTATGCAGAGGGGGTCATGTTTCTCTACAGCTGACTGTATTAGACGGCCTCGCTTACGCTGGGCCTTCCAAACACACTCGTTGGGCAATCCCTTCCTTCCCAGTTTTGGTAGGAATGTGTCGAAGTCATAAGTAGCTGAACACTCTCGAACGTTTTATTTTTGATTTAAATACTTAAAATTACGTATGGTGGTTTGTGTTTAGGTGACAATTAAATTGTTAAATTCTTTGCTCCTTTTACAAGTTATGCGAAGTTATAAACCACGGGGGCAATTTTGCGTTAATAACGTTCACATCATTTACAGGATCGGTCATTGTGGCACCTCTTCGGGGGAGGCCTATGTCCATCAGTGGACGTCCTTCGGCTGATATAACGATAATGATGATGAACGTTCACATTAAAATGTGTCTGTGCTGGAACTTCAGCCATTTCTCTAACTTAACCATCTGACGAATACTTGTTTTGTTCCATTTCAGACTGATCGGAGATTTCCCCAACACATATGCCTACACGAAAGGGGTAGCAGAAGACGTACTACAGAAGTACTCACCAGGTCTTCCCGTGGCTGTCGTAAGACCCTCAATTGGTGAGTCCATCTGCCAGGAACCTCGGTCAGGGCTGGGGCTGCCGCCGATGCGGCCGGGCACTTCAAGCGGCACAAATATGTAGCCATTGGTAGCGGCAACATGTTTGAGCCGTTTGGGGTGGAAACTCTAAGGCCGTGAGGTGGTGCTCATAGCATTTTTAAGGAGCTGGCGAAGCGCCTTGTGGAGGCGTCGGGTGACCAAAAGGCTGGCGCGTACCTCGCTGCATCAGCATTGATGTTCAGCGCGGCAATGCGGTCAGCCTTCTGGGTACCGCGCCGTCTACATTCGAGCTGGAACCCATTTATTTGTAAACTAGGTTTTTTTAGGTTGTTAATTAAAAAAAATCCTAGCTAAGCTTATATTGTTAATTGTTTCTTCCTAAAGACACAATGTATACTTTGTTTAGTGTTTAGTGCGGATTCATGTAATAGGATCGTGTTCTATTTTCTGCGAGTAGCTTTTGTATGGTCTCGCACTAATCACTAATCAATATGTAAACAGGATACTAAGCCAAGAAAGCGGAATACCGCTTTACGACTTTATTTATTAAGGTTCGAAAGCCACCCTTTTTTGGCTGACTGTACTAAGTAATGTAGTCGCCAGCACGGTCGATGCTTCATACAAACTTAGGTTGTTTCTCATGAAACGCCATGCGGAAACAACATCAAATATTGTACCTATACACAATGGGATCCGGCATACCTAGGTCCGTAATTAGCAGGGGTCGTTGATTTTAATTAGCCTTATTGTAATCAATCAATCAATCATCATTCATTAATCAATAATCATGTATATTATACATACACTTTTTACAATTATGTCCCTATTACCATAGAGAAAATAAGTAAGAATAGGGAGCTAACTTCATACATCATTTTTTACTTATTATTTCGTAGTCGACATCTAGCGTCAAATAGCGGAATTGTCAGTACTGCTATGAAAATACTAGATGTCACGTATGTCGCTACTGACGAAAAGTGTATTTATTAACAATTTACTAATATTTAAAGCAGAATGAGTTCAAAACAGAGTTCCAGTTAATCCGGTTATAATATTAGCTAAATATGGTTGAGCATTCGATTGTTCGTTCGTCACGGCGTCTATTGTCGAGTAGCAGTACTGATAATTCCGCTATTTGACGCTAGATGTCAACTACAAAATAATAAGTAAAAAATGATGTATGAAGTCATATGGAGTGAGCTCTCTATTGTTACTTATTTTCTCTATGCTATTACAAACGCAATTTGCCTGTCATTATCACAACTTATAGAGTACAACATTAGGTAATACTGCAAGTTTTTGTAACTGGTTCATGTGTAATATCAGTTATTACCAATAATTAAACAAACCTCGTCATCATAGAGAGTTGACGTTCATATTTAGATTCAACTTTTCCATAACCTGTGTAAAACTTAAAAGACTTTGAGATCATTACCTGCTTATAAATTAAAATTCTAAATATGAAAAGAAATCCTTAATAATCATCGGATGCAATAGGTCGTATAAGAAAAAATACAATTATAAATGCATAATTAAATGATTGATGATTAAATATTAATAATTACCATAACACCAATTGGAATCATCCTATATGCAGTGTGACGTCAATTTAACGCCACTGGCACGAAAAGTACGATACCTAGTAATTAGATTCTGTTTTTTTTTTATTATTATTAAAAATGGGATTGCTCTTGGCCAGCATCTAGCTAGGGGGCAAAGATGAGGCCGACGATGAAGCGAGCTCACCCAGAAGATGCCTATTCACTCGTGCCTTAAAAAGATCCAGGTTATATGAACTCGGAAATACAGACGCCGGCAGAGAATTCCAAACCTTAGAAGTGCGCATTATAAAAGAAGATGCAAAGCGCTTGGTTCGAATTAGAGAAGATTGCTTGAAATTATAATGGAGAATAAATATAGAAACTTGTTGAGTATTTTTAGTTATTTTATGACAACCTTTACAATCGCTGTATTTTTTCTTCATTATAATTTCAAGCAACAGAAACTAATTACCGACCTAATAGATATGCAGAATCCACAATGGGATCAATGGGGTATACTCATACATTAATGTTTGATGTTTCACGTTATTTCAGCATGGCATTTTAAAATGAGAACCAAACTACGTTTATATGGAGAATCGAATGCAGTCAATCGTTCAGGGGACTCTTAATGAAATTTCCAACACTAGCAGTAAGATGATTAAAACTTAAAAAAATATTGTATGAGTCCATGTTACTCGAATTAAATGATTATTTCTCAAACATGCAATGAAATATTGATGTTATGTTCCTTATAATAGGCTGCGAAGTACGACGTTTCAGGTGCGGCTAGGACAAGAGATCGTTAATGCAATTTCATACAAATGTTGCAGGCCTAGGCCGGCAAAGTCCTCTTTTTAATTTCCATTCCACATAAATTTGTGACACAGGCATCATGACATTCTGCCACTATGCGTATTAAAAATAAAAACTTTGATTTTTTTGTTGTTTATTTCATTGCATGTTTGAGAAAAGCACTATATAAGTACATACCTCGGCGGGAAATATGGGGTTGCCCGCCTGAGACCTATCCGACCTCGATTCCTTTCGTCCCGGCCTCTGTAGTAATGTACTTATACTATTATTGTATAATGAAAAACTTAGTAACATTAATGACTTTTTTTCCAGTGATCGGAACAGCTAAGGAGCCCGTTGCGGGTTGGATTGACAATGTTTACGGACCTACAGGGGTGAGTAGTTGTCTACAGAAGTTTTCACATATTTAATTCTATTTATATTATTTTCGTTAAATATTCTTGTATACAGGTGATTCGGGAGACGTGAGCAAGAAAACACTACTGATTCAGTAGATCATAAACTACTGCTTCGTGCCACTATTAGTGAAATTAACGTTCATTTATCTGTAGTGTTGAAAACAAAATGTTTTAAATTATTTACGAAATTCATAGTCACCCTACAATCAGAATACTTCAGTCAAGTGATACGTGTCAAATTGCGTCCGATTACTTTTGAAATATCGTATCTCGCTCAATGTGACAATTTACTTTCTTCGTAATCAAAGTGCTGTCGTAACAGTTAGAGGTTTAATCTTTATAAACCAGTTGTTGTAGGGTGACCATGATTGTAGAGAATTAAACTTTAACTTAACAAAAATTAAAATACAGGAAAAAGGTATGAGTGTTTCACTTAAATACAATGGTGAACGATTCATTGCCATTTTCTATGTATGTAGTGTTGGTCCTGCTCACGTCTCCTGAATCACCCTGTATATTTTCGTTGTACATAAATAAATGATATACTTGTAATGTTGGTTTAATGCTCTAAACACAAAATAAGTAATAGTACATACTCTAAGCTTGTAATACGTATCTTCGGTGAGGTGGGGAAAAATGGATCCACTTTGCGTTAAGCTTTCGTCGTACTTCACCCCTAAACCTGAATCATCAGGATTGAAAACATATAAAACGCTCGTTTGCAACGTCATTGTCGGGTACACGATTCTCTACACAACGGGTTGGACAAAGCGCGATAACTTTGATCAAAAAGGGTCAAGACCGACTTTGGTTTACGTTTTTAACAAAAGTAAACTCTGGTTATCATTCTATTTTATCAATATTTAATAAAACTATAATGACAAAAAAAACCGGCCAAGTACGAGTCGGAATCGCGCACCGAGTTTTTTTTTTCAATTAAAACCATTTGGAAATAATTTCTTGATAGCTCCATAGTGTACCGTTTATGTTTTTGCTCCTATTACAGGCCACACCCTGTATATTGATAGGGGTTAAAGGATAATTTCTACCAAACGCATCGGATCGGAACGAATTTCGCCTAATCCCAATAAGATCTAGTTTCCCCCTCGGGTTGGAAGGTCAGATGGCAGTCGCTTCCGTAAAAACTAGTGCCTACGCCAATTCTTGGCATTAGGTAGCGGACCCCAGGCATTCTTCAGGATGCAACTGTACTGGGAATAACGCTAGGAGGATGATGATGATGATGCATCGGATCGGAACGATTTTTACAATCTTTAAACAATATTAAATCATGTACACAGAGTTTAAAGTCTATAATTAGTAAGCCGCGCACAGCAGCTTACCTGGGACGTCTTTCGCGACACGCGATCACAGCCGAAAGTTGGAGTGTCCTGTCTGATGCGACGCGAGCCGTGTTGTGGAAATCATTGTTTAGTTTTACTTATCTATCTCGTTTTCCTTGGCAGGTGATCGTGGGCGCGGAGCTGGGGCTGCTGCACGTGCTGCACGCCAACCCGCACGCGCGCGCGTCGCTGGTGCCGGGCGACAGCGTGGCCGCCGCCTGCGCCGCCGCCGCCTGGAGCGTGTCGCGCGCCGAGAACCACCAGGCGCCCCCGAGGGACGTCCCGCCGCTCTACCATTGCGTGTGCTCCGAGAAGGCACCTATTACTTGGAGTGAGTAGACAATCAAAAATCCACCAGCTGAAGGGCACTTTTTAGGGTTCCGTAGCCAACCGGATAAAAACGGAACCCTTATAGTTTCGCCGTGTCTGTCCTTCTGTCCGTATGTCACAGTTGGTTTTACGGTTTTTGAGTAATTGCCCAAAAAAAGAGACGTAAGTGCCGTGAGTTCCCAATGAAGATGCGACCTTTTTGGATTTAATGTTTTTTTTGGATTTTACGGAACCCTTGTTTGTGCGTGGTCCGACACGCACCTTATTTTTTTATTGAAAATTGGATTGCATTTGAACCTAGTCTAACCCGATGAAAAGTTCGACATCTCACACCTGATAGAACACGTTTACTCGGACATAACTGTTTACCGAACGATGCCTGTTCACTCTTACTTTGAAGACATACATATTTATTTTCAAGAATAATAATAGCATCAATAAATTGCTCTGAATAATTAATATAGTAAAATGTTATAACTGACGATTCGAAAGTGCTTGTTGCTGTCTATTTGAATAAGGAATACTTTGATTTGACTTGTTAATCTACGGTACTTGGCACCTATTTAAATCTCAATTCTTTTGTCGGTGAAGTTGAACTTGGCTCCCTTTTTCACATTTACGTTTTTGGTGGGATACATTATACTTAATTTGTATATTTTTTTATTACAGCTCAGTTCATGTCGCTAGCAGAGACGCATGGGCTCGGCGTCCCGCCCAAGCAGGCGATGTGGTACTACATGTTTACGATGACAAGTTCTCGATCAGTCTTCACGTTCCTGGCGTTCCTGCTCCACTGGCTTCCGGCGTATCTGGTGGACGGAGTCTGTCTGGCTGTTGGGAAGAAGCCACAGTAAGTTAGCGTTTTCGGCAACATCTTAATTCGTGTTGCCAGTAGTCTGTTTAAGAACATGGTTTTTTTTTTCATTGCATTTCAAAGTTAATCTGCGACAGAATTTTTACCTCTTGATAAATCTTTGCGGGTCAATAAAAAAACAAGACTTTTTTGCAAGTAATTTTGATTTTGATAGAACCGTACATCATTGCACATTTTTATAAAAATAAAAATTGTATACTCAACCTGTTAATTTTTTTGACTTTTAGGTTTAACGAGTCTATCTTAAAGATTCTTCAAAAAACTTTAATAAATTACATAAACAATTGCGTGGGCCCAAGAATTTTTTTGGGGGCCGTAGATGATAGCAAATGACCCCACTAATCCGCCATTTTAATTTGGTAAACGATGGACCAAACACCCTGTTTATCTGACACGACTATTTGTAGAGCTGAGGACGTGTAAAATAGTTTTGTGCGCTTAATTATATCAGATATCGTCGGGTGACAACCAAGGCTAACTAGCAAATCTGTAATTCCTCTTAGAAATCTATCTCAGTGCCGAAACGATGAAAATGCTGAGCCACGAGCCTCAGTAGGTTTTTGTTACTCCGTGAGTTTGGTTTTCGACCGACGATATCAATGCTAGTGAGAGTAGTGAGTATAATTGCCCAATAGTACATGTAAAATTCTCCATCCACAGATTAAGAAAAGCCTACTCAAAAATCGAGCAGTTTGGCAACGTCCTTAAATTCTTCGCCCTCCGGCAATGGCGCTTCCACAACAACAACATGATGCGACTCTATAATGAAATGTGCGATGCTGACAAACATATCTTCGACTTTGACACCAGCTGCATAGATTGGAATGAATACTTCGCTAACTACATGAGGGGTATTCGGGTATACCTGCTTAAAGACCCGGTTTCGACCATCCCCGAAAGCTTGAAGAAACATCAACGACTGAAGATCCTTCATTACGCAGTGCTAACTATAGTTGGGTTGTTAATGTTGAGGCTACTTTGGTTTTTCGTGTCGCTTTTTTTTTGAGTGGCCCAGCGAAGTCAATGCTACTTGTTTAGAATGGCTCGATGATGCTGCTAGATGATTTAGGCAAAAAAAATGTGATGATTAATGTATGGAAATGTATATTTGGATACCTATAGTAATTATGATATTTGATAGCTATTTATAAATACTTTAGATCTTGTACAAATTATTATTTAGAGTTACCGTGAATACCTAAGATCCTTGCGTTAAGGATATTTGTCAAATATCTGTGTCTTCTTCATTTTATATGTGAAGAAAAAGAGAAGACATTGATATTTGTCAAAAATCCGCCTATGATTTAATTCTGTTCCCAATTGTATCCAAATCAAAGCATGTGATGTGATGTGATGTTCTTTATTTAGATCACAATTTTATTTTAAGCAAAACTAAACTTCATTTTTAGTTCAAATAATTTTAATTGCATGCACGAGTATGCCGACGGTGTTATGTAGTTCATACTACGCAGGTTTAATTTAATTATTTATATTTTTAATGCTTAATAGTGTTTCTTTATTTATCATAAAATAATACTTCAAATTTCTACTATTTTTTATTCGAATGTTTTTTTTCCTCGTAAAGTATATCTGTTCCTTTTTCTAATGCAATATAGTAATGCTTCCTTTATACTTATACTATTTCATTTTATTTGGGTTCGCGTTGTATCTGTATTTAATATCATTTGTATCACATCTGATATACCGATATACAAACATACATTTTAATAAAATAAAAAAAACTTGTGTAATGTTAAATCTGTAAAGTACTTACTATATTTATGGAATAGACTAAGCCTATACTTACAGTGATTTGTATTGACCGAATTGTGCCAAATGAGTCCGTTGAAAAGTGAATTTACTGTCCAAGGAAGAAGATTCAAAATATGGCAGCAGTGTTGTTAAGAGGGCGCAGTACGTTTGGTTCTCCATACAAACGTATTTATGCTCTCATTTTAAAACGCCATGCTAGAATAACATGAAACTTTGTATACACAATGGGATCCAGCTTGTCTAGGGCGGAAATTAGTTTCTGTTGCTTGAAATTATAATAGCGAAAAAATACAGCGATTATTAAGGTTGTCATACAAGCCGTAAAAAACTCAAAAAACCGCTGTATTTTTTTTTCTTTTTCAATTTCTAGCAACAGAAACTAATTTCCGACCTAGGTATGCCGGATCCCATTGTGTATACATAGTTTCATGTTATTCTAGCATGGCGTTTTAAAATGAGATCCTAAATACGTTTGTATGGAGAACCGATTCACACCGATCGTACTGCGCCGTCTTAAATGTCGGACATTTTAAATAATTGTAACTATACCTTTTAACTGAGACTGAGACTGCACCTGTGACGAGGTGGGAGGGGTATCTTAGTTAACCCTTAACCAGGCTGAGGGAGATGTCTCCCATATAATATTTCGTTTACCATAGTCACGTTGTAAATCTAAATCTCCTATAAAATAATCCCTAAGTATACCAATCCTTAAAAAAGCTGATATTTATACGTACCATGAAAACGTATTCAAGAATACTTAACCGAAACAGTCTTTACCTAAAATAAATAAAATTAAAACTAACTTAAATCTAAAACAGGCCCTTGAGGCGTTGTACCGAGGATGCTGGCGGCATTTTCCCGCTGTGTCGAAATGCTGATACGTTGTGCGAGCAAGTCGCCAGCTCTTCGGTCACCAGTTACGTCAACCAGACGCTTCGCAATTTCTGCAAATAACTTGTGCGCGCTGGGACCCGATGGACCCAGAGTTTCGACGCCAAAATCATTTTCTTATCAGTTACCTCTAATATATGATTCTACTCGTATGATCTTCATTCACACCCTTCTAAAACCAATAATATTTGGTAGCCATTTGAATACACTTGACCAGTAACTTCTGTCCATAGCCCAATTATTAGTTGTCGGTTCTCTTTGTTACTTAGAATGACTATGTGGGATATCTCCCTCGGCCTGATCAAGAATATAATTACATTAAACATGTAGTTTCATTAACCGGACAGGCAAAAGTTTACAGGAACATGTCTGACTTTTGTTAATACCATTTTGTACAAAACATTAAATACGGTTGCAAATTTATATATAAGTATATTAAGTAAGTATTTTTGACACGCTTGTTCTTAGCGGCATAGCAAAGGGTTAAACGGTTGACATAACTGAAAATAACTGGTTATAAACGAATGATAACGATAAGTACAATGTAAATAATGAATGATATTTGCTCACTTGGAAATGCTGAAGGTGATTTTAGTAAACAATGTGAATATTTAATTTTAAGTGTTGTGTTTAATTATATTGAAAATGTAGTAAATAACAAAAATATATTTAATATTTGATGAACATCATATGGTTTTGTTGATTGACCTTCAAATCTAGACACGCGGCAGCGTGTCCAGCCAAGTTCACCCCGGGAACTGGCGGACAGCAGCCGTGTGTTATTCTACACGAACCGTTTGGAGCCAATTTTGACCCCACAATAACTTCAAATGTATTTAACATAAAAAAATGAAATTATACATCCGTTGTCATCAGGTCAGAATCTGATCATCATCAGGTCCTGGAGAAATCGAGGGAACTCTTCAAATATTTTAGGTGCACCTATAGCAATTTGGATATTATGTATAGTAATACGTGCATTCGCTCTGGAAATGCACCATTTGATGAAGTTTGACAAAAAGTAATGATATCCCATCCAAAACATAAATGTGAAAATGGCAGACAAGTTCAATATGCGATGTGTGTTTTTCGTATTCACCGACAAAAGAATTGAAATCTAAATGGGTGCCAAGTTCCATAGATTATCTAAAAAGGCGCCAAGTCTGGCACTAGATGTTTACAGTAAAACTAATTTATTGCGGCTTAATGCATTTTGAGCCTTAACTTGGCAGTTTTCTAAGCAGTATGGTATAATACCATGGAAGCTGTTGGATATTTAAGAAAACTGCCAAGTTAAAGCTCGAAATGCATTAAGCCGCAATAAAATAGTTTTACTGTAAACAATTTGGTGCCAGACTGGGGACCTTTTTAGATAATCTACGGAACTGGCACCCATTTATATCTCAATTATTTTGTGGGTGAAGACGACAACCACGCATCGCATATTGAATATGGCTGCCATTTTCACATTTATGTTTTTGATGGGATAATTAATAACAGACTTCAATAGAAGGAAGGAGCTTCTCAGGTATGTTTGCTTTTTAATGTATGTATCTTCCCCGATAACTCTTGACCACGTTAGCTGATTTTGATAATTCTTTTTTTGTTTCAAACCAGGTGCACTCAAATACCATATAGATTTGGTGAAATTCTGATGATGGGATCTAAGAAATTCGAATTTGATAGGCACGTGTATGACGATTCCGGTAATTTCTGTACTTCACCGTTCCAGTCACCTAGTCGTGACAGCCATTGGAATGCCTCACATGCCACAGTCATCAATACATGACCATAATGTACTAAGTTGTCAGTTCCGTGGCGTACAGACCACGACACTTCATTCGTAGTGTGGCGGTCATGAGGTTTACTATGCATTTGCTCTCGGAAACCTCAAATTTGGTGAATCGGTACCAACGATGATGACCACAGATGATATATGGAATTACTCAATGATGTATGCACTTCACAGATATTGGAATATGTATCAGTGTCCTTATTTACTAACATTTAACCCTTTGAATTTTCATATTTGAATGAAGTGATCACTCAAATGCCAAGGTATCAAAAATTGATGTAACGTTTAAACCAATAAAAACAATTCATAATAGATCTTTTTCGTGATCAAAGTACACCTTCACTCAGACCTTTTTAGTGGTTGTTGGCATGGCGGGCACGACTACACGCGATCACTTTATAGGTTCTTGGCGTTTAAAGGGTTAAGGTGGTGGTCGTAGGATATTTTTGTAACTTTGGGTGAATCGATCCATTTCTAGTCGACTGCACATGTGAAGTGGGAAGTTTATGTGAAAATCTCATCTCTGTACCTACTAATCGTTTTTTTCTTGAAAGAAAGAAAGAAAGAAGACATTTATTTACATAACCAAACAAAGACACACAGATACAAAAAAAGGGAAGAAACGCACATTAAACACATAACGTGTGTCTTCGCGGCAGTGAATCGGTTGCTGTCTCAGCATTATGCTGAGGTGTCAGACACCTGCAGCGCTGGTTTTCAGACGGCACCGTAAGTGATCCACGAAACGCAACACAACATACTATACTATAAAAGGTACACATAATAAATAAATCATATTAATATAATCATAATAAAATACTTAAAATATAATATTCTCAAAATCATTTGAATTGGCAGAGTTAGGTATATAAAATAAACCAGTTCAAAAAACATTCTTACCGACCGAGAAAACAGATTCAGAATGCGATTAAAATAATAATAATAATAATAATAACAGCTTCTGAACAAAAACATTCATAGGACAAGAGAAGAACATAAGGGAAAAAAGACAAAGTGGCGATATTTTAAGTGCTGGATGGATTAGGAATGGGATCTTTGGGAGTCAACAAATAGCACTTAAGCTTGCGCTTAAAGGTATACTTGCTAGATGCTCCTTGGATAGGTGGAGGGAGATCATTCCAACACTTGGACGCCGCAAATCTAAAACTTCCTCGAAACGCCGCGGTTCGATGCTTAGCCACCAGAACCATCGCCTTACACCGGCACGCACTTTTGGGAAATAAAAGTTTATTCAGCAAATATGCTGGGACCCCAGACCGCACTATGCCAAAAAGAAGAGTGGCGAGGTGTAGGCGTCTGCGTGCAGGCATGTTCAGCAGACCAGCGGCGTTCAAGTAGGGAGTGATATGGGAGCGAGGAGGGACTCGAAAACAGAAACGAATGCTTGCGTTTTGCACTCGTTGTATGAGCTTCTTTGTACGACCAGTAATGCAGCCAGCATAGACGATATCACAATAGTTTAATCTTGACAATATCATCGATTCACAAAGGTTAACACGCAAATCAACACATAAGTAATCGCGAATATTGGAAAGAACTTTAAGGCGGTAGAAGCAGTTACTCACAACTTTAAGTATGTGGTTCTCGAAGCGCAGCTTGCCGTCCATGAGGAGGCCAAGGTTATTTGCTTCTACCACTCTCTCTATTGGGTCGCCCATGATGGCAATATTACTGGTAGTCAAAACCTCGAGGTTATTGACAGTACTACGGATTTGATGTTCCGACCCAAAGACCACATATTTCGACTTGTTCGGATTAAGAACAAGGCAGTTCTTTTCCGACCAAGTAGAAATACGATCAAGGTCTGCGTTAATAGTGTTGACAGCAGCAGATATGTCCGTGGGTGCACTAGAGAGGTAAAGTTGGTGGTATTTGCTGCCCTTTATATTATGTATGATGACAGCACTATACAATATGAAAAGCAGGGGGCCTAGTATTGAATTGTCTTGGTATACATTATTTGGAATTACAAATAATAATTTCATGTTAAGTTACTATACCTTTATTAAAACTTTGACTAATACAAAATACTGGCCGCGACATACATTATTTTTGTGGACATCCGGATACAATAAAAAACTTCTGTATTATTCCGTAAAACAGTTAAGCAATGAAGTATCCTAATAAAATAGCGTTTAGTTCTTTTTTTAAACAGGAACTAACTATATATTTTTAGAACGTATGAAATACTATCACTATATTTACAGTTTATCACAGACAACAAATCCATCCTTCTCACACTTTCGCGGTAGAAAGGGACGTATACTATACCAGAGAAGAAAAATATACTTAATTACTTTACGTAGACAATAAGATAAATCTATTAGAATAACAGAGAATATTATCCCTGCGCTTCCTTGCTTGAGAGTTATGTATGTCTTATCAGAAAAGAAAAACTAAACAAAATTACTATATGTAGATGATAAGTTATAGATAAGTCACTGGGTGATCAGACACTAAATCCCTCCCTTTTCTTCTTACGCGGTAGCAAGGGATGTATGTTTCGCCAGAGAAGAAAAAATATCAACGTTTCGTAGACTAATGATTTGGATTCACTTCTCAAACTGGTTCAATCTTCGGAGACTGGTGACTTCCATTCCGTAGATCTTGAATTGAGCCGGCTCCTCCTTGAAGGCCACCTGTAAAAACACATGTATGTTTATGGAAGCCATATGGAAGCAATATATCTACCTTTTTTTCTCCGGGGGAAAATCCGTTATGGATACCACCGCACCGCGGGGACACTGCGGAGGTTATGTCCGACTAGCACCATCTGAAAACCCCCCGATGGTCCACCTTTGGACGGCTTAGGGATCTCCATCGGGGCGCGCCAGTGCCGCCCTAGAGTCACACCTCTGTCGGTCCTACCACCTGTTTTCACGGACGATCCCCATGAATCAGCCCCCAACTGCGAGCGTCTTCGACCCTAAACAGACGCTGTAAGTGGCCTTGTGGCTTGTACGGCAGGCAGAGGATACCGCATCCGTATTCTATGCTCGGGCTACAGACCTACGCTGATGTGTGATGTGTAGGTACTAACTACACACACGCTCCATGTGTGACTAAAAACTAAATGTAATGTGTTTTAGTGATTCTTACAGTATATACTTGCAATTACTCATCCTCCTAGCGTTATTCCCAGTACAGAAGGATGCCTGGGGTCCGCTACCTAATCCCAAGAGTTGGCGTAGGCACTAGTTTCTACGGAAGCGACTGCCATATGACCTTCCAACCCGAGGGGGAAACCAGACCTTATTGGGATTAGGCTTGTCAAGTGAGTGGGCAACTTAACTGTAAGAGGTTCTCAAGCCGCCCGGAGGCCTCTAACTTGGCTTAACGACTGCTATCATAGACAGCAACCGGGATCAACGACTTAACGTGCCTTCCAAAGCACGGGAGCGCTCAGTTAGTAACCACTCAAAGCGGTCACCCATCCAAGGACCGACCTCGCCCGTCATTGCTTAACCTCGCATACCGCACGCGGTACGCGAGCGCCGCTGGGCCACGAACGCTCCTGATATACTTGCAATTACGCCCAATTACAATTACTACCTACCAGTGTTGGGTGTAATTGTATAACTTTCGTAATTTAATTACAAATTTAAATGCATTTAATTCAATTACTGTATAGTAATCTGATGTTCTGTGTCTTGTGTGGGTGTGTGTATGTGTGTGTGCATGTATCTGTGTGCAGTGTTAGATACATCAAAGTAAGTTCTCAGTCTCTCTGTAGGTTATATTTCTGTATAATATCCAGTAATCGGTACGAACGGTGCAAAACTTCAATAAAACTTATAAAGCTGACATATAGGACAACTTAGAACCAAGAAAAATAAGGATATTATTGGCAGATAATTTTACATATTATCAGTCTCAGATTTGGTGTAAGGAAATGAAAATTTTCATGGCTGTAAATAAATGTCTTTTATGTCAGTTTTACAAGTTTTGTCAAAGTTTTTGCACTGTCCGTGCCGATCACTGATAATATCTCAAAGTTTCCCGAGGTCCATCATTAAATTGTGTTAGTTATTGTTCTCACCTTCGATCCTTCGCCTTCAGAAACAGCGGCTGGCTTGTCAACCTCCCCCTGAAAATGATTATCATTCGTTTAATTGTTTTGGATTCTACAATTCCTACAACTTATATATTATAGTGAACCCGATACATAATATATCTGACCGGTGTTGATTCGTAGTACTAAGTTGTGTTACGGAGGCTTTTTCTCGCTCCGCAACGATTTGTCCGTCAAAACAAGTTGTCTACGAGTTGGTTTTCCCGGCCTTTGCAATATATATTTGAGGACCACCCTAGTGGACACTGTTCCATGTATGACCTTATGTCTATCGCGCCTTTTTTTGTTTTTATACCACGTCGGTGGCAAACAAGCCCGGCCCGCCAGATGGTAAGCGAGAAATAAGCCTATATACTTACAGCACACGTGAGCGGGAACACACTGGACGGCCGTTCAGTTTAATAACGGTTTTACTCTATGTACTTATTGTATTGTTATTAAAATATAAATACCTCTGCCTTTAGCACGGGCGGTACATTGGCAGCAAGCTTTGTTGCCAGAGCCTGGACCTGTGGGTAAACAAGTTATTACTTATTATTACTAGATATCTAGTAATAGGTTATTACTAGATAGGTATATTACTGGATAGGTGTATTACTGGATAGGTGTATTACTGGATAGGTGTATTACTGGATAGGTGTATTACTGGATAGGTATATTACCCGATAGGTATATTACTGGTGTTCCGGCCTAGCAAATATACGCAGCCGCGGAATATTGCTCAACATTAATATCCAGGCGCAAGAGACGATTCCGGCCGTCAAATATCTATAGCTTACGTCACTTGCAATCCGTTCCTTTGTCAACAAGCACTATATTTTTATTAAACTGTTATAAATATAATTTTGGAGTTTGTCTAAGCTCCCTTATGTCCGTACAAGACAACTGGATAGGTATATTATTAGATATATATATATTACTAGATAGGTGTATTACGAGATAGGTGTATTACTAGATTGGTGTATTACTAGACAGGTGTATTACTAGATATGAGTATTACTAGATAGGTGTATTAGTAGATAGGTGTATTACTAGATAGGTGAATTACTAGATAGGTGTATTACTAGATTGGTGTATTACTAGATATGAGTATTACTAGATAGGTGTATTACTAGATAGGTGAATTACTAGATAGGTGAATTACTAGATAGGTGTATTACTAGACAGGTGTATTACTAGATAGGTATATTACGAGATAGGTATGTTCCTAGATAGGTGTATATCTAGATAGTCATAACTGTGATCTATCAAACCTAGCTTGAATGAGTGAATAAATGATTGAATGAATGACACACAGTGGGGTACTGCGAGAAGCAGGCGCGCGCGTGTCCAATACACGGTGGAGGCACCGCGCGCCCGTAGCGGTCGCGGTCCGCCGGGTCGAACATATAGAACCCTGGAACATACAATATACTGTTCGTGTCAAAGTAGAAGAGATGCTAACAAAATTATAAATTTTTAAAGGAACTTTTTTGGGCAGTCACGTGAAAAATGGAATATTCACAGCGAAATGTCAATGTATGAATATTTAGTTTTTTTTCTTACCATGTTATATACTAATACTATAAAGCTGAAGAGTTTGTTTGTTTGTTTGAACGCGTTAATCTCAGGAACTACTGGTTCGAATTGAAAAAATATTTTTGTGTTGGATAGTCAATTTATCGAGGAAGGCTTTAGGCTATATTACATCACGCTGCGACCAATAGGAGCGAAGTCGCGGGCAACGGATAGTGTTATATATTCAGAAAACAGATTAACGAAAAAACAAAAACAAACTCAGGACTAAAAATAAATATAAATAAAATAAACTTATGTTTAAATAAGGGGTCGCCCCAAGGCAGGGTTCCGAAGATACTGGCAGTATTTCCTTGCTGTATTGCAATACTGATGCGTTGAGGGAGGAAGCTGCCAGCTCAAAGGTATCCAGTGGTGTCAGCCAGCCTTTTTGAGAACTCATAAAGTTGGACCCCTCGACGCCAAACGGTACAAAACAGTATTCAGCGCCTAGAACCCTATATTTGTTAGTTTTTGAGTTTTCGGCTGCCTCCGCAACCGCACCAGCTCTGATGGATGTTCCATGAAGATGAGCAGGGGACAATGTGTCAACGCAGGTGGCAATGTGGTGACGCAGGTGGCATTTAGTTTTTTGTAAAGCCTCTAGATGCTGCGGCATGGAAAAGTGTTAAACAAACGGAAGAAGAGTTTCAGCATAATGTAAATTTAACGAGAAAGAGATATAAGATAAGAAACTAAACACTGACCTCTGGATGTCCTGAAGAGAGCGACGGCGAAGTCCCCCTCCCCTGCGACCAGCACACCGTGTTTCTCCTCTTTGAAGAACTGTGTCAGCTGTGGACGTGACACCGTGTTTACACATATTACCAGAAAGAACGAGCTTTGCTTGGCGTCGTCGTTCGTGTTTTTCCGGAGAAAACGAGTTTTCCTATGAATAAGACCTAGCTAGATCGATTATGCATCCCCGTAAACCCTTAAATCGAACATTAATACACTTAAGATTACAGACCACTCAATGTAAGAATATGGCGGCAGCAGTCATCTTATAGAAACTTGTCAAGCTTCCCATGCAACCACATTTGAGCACCGCTTACGATAAACGGTTTGGTGCGACCCACATCCCAATTTTACATGTATATGTCAGTAAGGGGCTTTCACCTGATCGTTGAGGTTGGTGTCGACTGTGCCCTCTTGTCTCGGCTTGAACACCACAACGCGACACACGCAGTTGCCAGGCGTGTAGAACTTGCGCAGGATCTACAAGCGAATGTAATGTACCACATTAGAATATTATCGGATAACAGGAATCCTCCATTTTCACAGTGACGTACGATATTTAAAATGACGAAGTTGACTACAATGACGAGGTTGAGTACAATGACGAGGTTGAGTACAATGACGGTGTCGAATATAATGACTGTGTTGACTACAATGACAATTTTGATTACAATGACTGTATTGAGTACAATAACAGTGTTGAGGACAGTGACGGTATTAAGCGCCCATACTTCCTTTACCATACTACTTTACCTTTATTCTGCGTACAGTCACCAGCATTAATATCTGCCTAATCAAAGGCGGCAAAAATATCTGACACGTCCTACCGGCCCTACAAATAGAGTCGTGTCAGATATTAATGCACGCTTTGTTGTGGCAGATATTGGTGCTGGTGACTGTACAAACCTGTTCAATCTGCAGGATCTTGGTGTGGTAGGGCTTGTAGTGCAGGTAGCTGTCCTGGTAGAGCTGGTCTCCGCTGAGCAGGACAGCGTCTAAAGTAGAAGAGCACCAGCGACACACGTCCTGGACTCGTGACATAGCTACTGCCATCACGCTGCACGCTAACGCCTGAAAATTTGTATAAGTATGTCATGTTCGACACGTACTGAATTGAAAAAAAATACACATTCACAAATTATCTATTGACCGTATACTGGAGTGCATTAAAATGAATGGGAGACTTTTAATTATAAAAATAGGCATAGATCGATACAAAAAACAGAAGGAAGTATTCTACGGTGTAATTAACGTTGCAGTGCCAGAATGGTGAACGCAGTGGCCCGGAAAACCACAGGTACCACCTCGATCCCCCGTCTGTTCCGACATGCGCATTTTTAAACATACTACGGCGGTGGCAAACGCGCATGCTGCCGACCTAATGTTAAGCAGCCAACGCAGCCTATGGAGGCTTCCGACTCCAGAGCAAATACAAGCCATTTTATATTGGAGGATTCGTTTTATCGACAGCATCCTCGGGAGCTTTTTGATCTTACTCGCCACCAGGAACACAACACGACATACCTACAGAGTTGAACCACACCACTGCACCATGCTTATAGTAGTCAGCGGTTAAGAAGTCAAAGTGACTTTTAGGTTATAAACTGTATGGAAATGACAGATGTCAGGATTGACTTCTTAACCGCCAACCACATTAAATCACCTAAACACTGTAATGGCAACTTGTTCGTGGAGTGGTGTGGTTTAATTTTTTTTACTTGTATCAATAATTACTAACCTGGTTTCCTCGCGAGCCGTGCGGGAACTTCTTACACGCGATGGAGTGTAGGGCGCTCAGGAACTGAGAGCCGTCTTGTAGCACCAACCAGCCGTTCGCGTTGCGGCGACCTGCAACAACACATATACAGGACCTATAATACGAGCAAAATATTTAAAGGACGCTTCCTTAGAGCATCTGCAGTAACCTCTCGACTCCAAAAGAATATCTTTATTGAATTAGAAGAAATTTTGACCTAAAGTCATGACCTCCAAGTAATGGATCTTGGCACTACGACATTACTTATATAGCGCGACAGTCAATGCTGGTTTTGAGGTAGCATCTAATTATGACTCATACCGGTTTTTGCATTTTTGGTTGAAAAGGATATTTTTGGGACTTTTCATTTGTTTTATCAATTTTTAGTGTTTTTTCAAATAAATAGTTATCACTCCAGTAGAGCAAAAAAGTTAACGTAAGCTATAGTTGCGTAAAAAAATCCAAAGTTTCTTTTTTTAAATTGAGACCATAGATAATAGTTGCTGGAAAGCTCAATAGTGTACCGTTTAATTTGTTGCTCATATTACAGGCCACGTCCTTTATATTACGTATTACTGACGCTCGCATTAGTGCTAAGATAACACAATATCAATTATGTACTCGTAGTTATTAAAATGGGTTCGGCTCATCATCATCATCTCCCTGCCCTTATCCCGCTTTTGCAGGGTCGGCGCAACATGTTTTCTTCTTCCATTCCTCTCTTTTATTCGTCACTTCAGCGCTTACTCCTTTCTTTCTCATATCCTCTCTCACACAATCCATCCATCGCTTTTTGGGCCTTCCAATCGCTCTTCGTCCTTCTACATTATTAAAATGGGTTCGGCCAAATGAAATTAATTCTTCGTCCTGACATGTTTGTTTACAATTTCACGTTACTAAGCTACATATTCAATAATTTATTATTTTTAAACATAGCGGTTACAGACAAGGCAAGGTTGAGTACCTGATAGAAAAATAAATGTGTCATAAATCATAAATCATCATTCATTCATTCGTTCATTTATTCATAAAAAAGAAGTCCGTGACATTAAGTGTCAATTCGATCAACTGACGAATTACATCTACATTAAGAATTTATTAGTGCAATGACGTTCAGTCTGGTGCAGGGGAAGAAGATAGTAGGTATACAAACAAAATTAAAAGAGTAGGGCCAATTAGAGCTCAATGACAATGTGGAGTAATATGACGATATTGATTGCAAGTTTGAGTACCTAGGCCACTGGGTAACCGAAAATATGTCTGATAATGAGGATATTGAGGGAACGTAAGGCACTGTGTGTTCGTCGTAATACGCTGGCCCGCAGATTTGCTCGCTGTAGTAATGAAGTAAAGCTTACGCTATTCAAAGCATATTGCCGAACATTCTAACATTCTACACGTGCAATCTGTGGACCAGTTTTACGCAGAGAGCATACAGGGATTTGCGAGTGCAATACAACAACGCGTTTAGGGCGCTGTTCGGACTGCCGCAGTACTGTAGCGCGTCGACAATGTTTGCGGAGGCGCGCACCGATAGCTTTGATGCCATAGTTAGGAAGCGGTGCGCGGCGCTACAGAATCGTGTCCGCCACAGCTCAAACAGCATTCTAAACGTGCTGGCGCAGCGTTGGGACTCGCCGCTGCTCGCGCGCTGGGTGCAGCTGCACGCGCCAGTTATACCCGAACCACGTAAATTTTAACTTTATTTTAATTATATTTTCATAAATGTTTCACTAACATAGTTTTGTAAGTTTATAATTGTTACTAACAAATGTGTATATGGATTATAAACTGAAATAAATTAATTGAATTGAATTGAATGACACTCATCTATCTGGAGATTGACATCACCAGTCGTTCGTTGCGCATTCAGGTATGAGACTGCGCCTGGCAGGTACTTGTGGTCCGCCACCCGTAAATATTGAGTACAATGACAATGTTGAGTACAATGACGAGATTGAGTGCAATAACGATGTAGAGTAAAATGATGTTGATTGCAATGACACTCACCTTTCAGGTGGGATTGGCCCTTGTCTTGCGCATCGGTGGCTCGTTGCGCATCCTGGCACGTGGCGCCGCCTGGCGGGTGCTTGCGGTCCGCCTCGGAAGCCCTTCGTTTTAGACCGTCGAATCCCACCTAAAAACAATAAGGTTAATAAATGGAATATTGCCACTTGGGGAGTCTCTAAGATTAGCGAATGTGTTTAAAAACTGGATGATGGATATGTCAAGATGCGTTTCCATAAATTTGACGCGTAGCTTGCGAGGTGTCAAGTATAAACACTGTCTCGTAATATCTCTGGTAAATACTCACCCTTGGATCATACGGGGTAACATAAATTGTCGAATTGTTTCGGAATGCCAGGAAAGTCATCATTTAAACTGCAACTGTTAGCGCTTTGTGCTTGATAAAATATGTTTTGTCTAAGTTTGAGGCGTAGCGTGGGCAGGCCCCCCACACGGTGGACTGATGACCTGGTGAAGGTCGCGGGTGTCCGCTGGATGCGGGTGGCGCAGGACCGGTCTTTGTGGAAGTCTTTGGGGGAGGCCTATGTCCAGCAGTGGACGTCTTTCGGCTGACATGATGATGATGAAGTTTGAGACAGCCACTTTGGAAAAACGATCAGCATCATCATCGTCAGCTGATCGACGTCCACTGCTGGAAATGGGCCTCTCGCAGATACCGCCACAACGACCGATCCTGGGCCGCCCACATCCAGTGGAGTCCCGCGACCTTAACCCTCTCGCCGCCATTGGCTTGATACGAAATCCCCACATTTCGTGCCCCACACGCCAACGACTTCATATCAAGTTATATCAAGTAATGTAAAGGCAACTTACGTGCTGTCAAGTGAGGTTCATGTTCAGTCTTTGGCTACAAAGATTTTGACGATAAGCAACGCTATTATTTCTTTGACGTGGCGGTAAAGCAGGTCATCATCCCACCTCGTGGGAGGCCTTCCAACGCTACGTCGTCCAGTGCGTGGTCGCCACTCAAGAACTCGCTGGTCCCCCCCGCCATCGGTTCGCCGGGCAATGTGGCCCGCCCACTGCCACTTAAGTTTCGCAATTCTTTGGGCTATATCGGTTAACTTTGAAATATCATTTTAACAAAAAAACCGACTTCAACCGAGTTATTCGTTCATTTGTCGTGCACATACTTAATGGAAATTTAAGAATTTAATGGTTTTCTCATGGATGCCATTGTTAGAATTAGACCAAAATGGGACCAAACGAGAAGCACCAAATTTCAAATAAAAAAAGAAGAAGATCGGTTCACCCAATCGAAAGTGCTGAGGTAGCAAACATAAAAAAATACAGTCGAATTGAGAACTTTTGAAGTCGGTTAAAAATAGTTTTGAAGAACTCTGATTATACTCACCTTGCTGGTAGCAGGCAACAATTTCACATTAGGCGACGACTTCACGAGAGGCGGCTCTCTGAGCAGCTTCTTTATGGGCGCGACTCGCACGGAAATGTTGTACAGGTGGTAGCTGCGCCGGAGTCGCTCCTCCGGTGGAATGTTTTGGAGGTACCTGCGAGAGTTTCATGAGATTCGATTAATCCAAAGAAAGCTGAAACGTGGGAATCTAAAGAGCTGGGAAAAATACTTCAGTTCTGGTCAAGGAAAATTGATTTTAATGCTAAACGCGCCGTAGCCGCATTGTAATTCAAGTAAGAATTGTACTGGTAAAATTAATGTGATATATGAATGCTTACGCGTAAGCCATTAGCTTGGGAGAAGTAAACGTGAGGACACACGCCGCACCGTAATCCTGAAAACCAAATAAGACTTGAATTATATCTGGCCCCGTGTGTTGCTGGGTTCACATTGCACCAACGCTTTATTTCCATTAGCGTTTGTAAGAAACAAAGGAATAAGGCTGCTAGAGGTAAAAAACTTAAGTAAAAGACTTGTTATACGAGTATGTCTATGTATGTGTAAGGTGAGTGCAGGAACAACACCCTCAAAATTAAGTCTTCTGTAGGTCGGTTCACACGTAATAAGTTGTCAAGTAGTTAACTAAATTTTAACTCAATTTTAAGCGACTTAATTTTAAGCAAGCGTTTACACGTTCGAATTAAGTAATTCAGTAATTAAATTCGTACTTAGCGAAGTTTTAGACGAGGTCAAGGATGAAATAGTCAGGGAAACGAGAGCACCGGCGAGACTGTGGATGAGAAACTGGAGAAACTGAGAAACTGCTCCACCAAACTTATACACTTAAGTAATATTTAACTAAATTGTGCCTGTCCAAACGTGTCAAGTTATAATTCACGCCCACCCACTTAACCGAAAAATAGATTTTTTTAAATCTACTTGTCTACTTGCACGCTAAATTTTAACTTGTAACTTATAACTAAATTCATTGTTTACACGCTTTAAGTTGCTTAAAATTAAGTTAAAATTTAGTTAACTACTTTACAACTTAATACGTGTGAACCGCCCGCACCCGCCGCCGTGTGCCGCCACCGGCACTTCCCGTCATTCCTTAGACCACTCACCTTCCCGTCATTCCTTAGACCACTCACCTTCCCGTCATTCCTTAGACCACTCACCTTCCCGTCAATCCTTAGGCCAGTAGGGCCAGCTGCATGCGGTTCTAACATGTAGTAGAGGGGTGCGGGTGCGCGCGCGCACCACACCGCGACCGCGTACGGCGCGCACCACACGATGCCGTGCGTGTTGCGGACGAAGAAGTGCGCCAGCGCAGAGCTGCCAAGCAACAAGTACAAAAAAAAGACAAATAAAATAAAATGCATTTATTTCAGACTATTTAAATCCATATATTATTTGTTTTATAACTTACCATTATTATATTAGTATTATAACTTAAATTACTATGTTATTACTTAGACTTTTTTTATTATCTTTATCGAGAAACAACAGAAGTATGCGACAATAAGAGTATGTTTCAAAAAATAGTAAGTATCTAATTGAAGTATCAAAGTGAATTTTTCTGGTTTACCTTAAGGTTTACTGGTAAATAATTCTTTATGGCATTAAGTCCGCCTTTTGTACTACAAGTTTTTCTTTATTTCCTTATTTAACCTTTATTGCACTAAAGGTTAAATAAAGAAATAAATAAATGCCCACTAACTTCTTAAGACGGTCTCACTACAACATCTTAAATCAAATGGACTTAAACATTAACGTAATAAACGGAGTTAATATGAACTTGCATTTTTCTCACCAATATAAAAACCTGGAGTTAATGACAATTAAAAAAAACATAGTAATGATAAAAGAAACATAATAGTGATAATTATAAGTGATACTGACGATAATGACAAGACACTACTGACAATCATTAGGTTGGCTGCTGAGAATGTTAAGTATTTAACTGAATAATGAGAGGACCAGTATCGGACTAGGCTACTGTCCCATTTCTCTGCCACGGCGGTTGAGAGACTGCTGTGTGGAGTAGTACGATAGCTTAGTCGGGCGAAAGTTCGCGAGATCAAATTATACTCGGGGCGAGTAATCTTTGCCATTTCGTAAAAGGTGTCCAAAGAGTTGCCAGAGTTCTTTGTGGCTAGATGTCCCAGAGAAGGCAGGGATGACGTCCATGAACGTCAGGACAGGAGCCTTAAGTTTTTGGGGCGCTAGTCGGGTAACCTCCACGAGTGTCTGGGCTCTTCCAGTTCCTGTGGACCTTCGCGGGTCTGGGGGAAGGGGAAGGGTTCTGGCCAGTGCGCCCTGGAGGCAGTGGTAAGGGATTCATCTTCGGGTGGATCGCTTACCGGTGCTACTAATAACCCGGAGACGGGGTCGCTCTGGGTGTTCCTCTGTTTTAGCGGAGGACACTCTAGATGCGACCAACGGGGGGATGGGAGGTTTCGCATCAGGAAGTCGCAAGACTCCCCAGGTGCGGTGAGAGGGATAGACCATGCCGTATGCCTGTAAAAATAACTACGGACCCGTAACCCTGGCTTGGGCAGAGGGCCGCTATGGTCGGGAGCGGGAGCTGACACCGTTAGGCCGGGGCCGGGTGGTGGCTGCGAGGGAGAAAACCTCTATAAAAAGTCACAAGGGGACCTAAGGGGGTGAATCCGGGGTTTTTCACCCTCTCCCGGCGTGGAGGTCCTTTGGTCGGCAAGTGTGTGGTGTCGCCCTGCACGCTTGCTGACGGGTGGGAGGCGCTTGCCTCAGCAGTGAGGGAACAGAGTCCGCTGTTGCAGCAGGCGGTGTTCGCGATTGTGTGCCTTGGCGATTCCTGTGTCAATGAGATCTTTGAGACCTCCTAATTACATAGCATACATGACCGACGGAGCTTTTAGGGTAGAAAAACCACATAACCCCATAAGCTGGTTCGCGGGTTTTCTACGTGAAAAAAAGTTACAGATCTGTGGTCGTGCTAAAATTAATCAAGCATATCTAGTCATCCCTCAGCACAGTAGCCGCTCTAGACACCAGGTATTTACGGGCACCTAAGTCATGCCCGGGGTCTTCTATCTCAAGAATCGACGTAGGTTCTATTTATTACGGAAGCGACTACCATCTGACCTCTCAACCCAAGGGGGAAACTAGACCTTATTGGGATTAGGCTTATCAAGTGAGTAGGTAACTTGACTGTTAGTAGTTCTAAAGCCGCTCGAGGACCTCTAACTAGGCTTTACGACTGCTGTCATAGACGGCAACTGGCATCAATGGCTTAACGTGCCTTCCAAAGCACGGATGCGCTCAGTTAGTAACCACTCGAAGCGGGCACCCATCCAAGAGTTGACCTGGGCCGACGTTGCTTAGCCTCGTATACCGCACGCAGTAAACAGGCGCCGCTGGGCCACGAGCGCTCTGCGCTCTCTACGGGCGCATAAGAGTAGAATGCAGAAAACAAGGGAACATTTCAAAAATTGAGGCATCTTTTGAGTGTTACAAAATAAATGCATTTTTTATGACACAAATCTCTTTCGCGCTCTAATTCTATTTAGTATATGAGCCATATATCGTTATCGCGGGAGCAAATATAAATTTGTTAAAGAAGTAGTAAAAGAGACTGTCCATTTAGTAAAAACAGACTTTTCTGCCTATACATTATAAGCCTCCAAGAAGTTCATCATAACTAGCACGAAGTTTTTGCTGCATAAGGTTATTTAATCTTGCTTTACACTCTGTTAGTAAATAATAACCTGGAATCCATATATCAACTTAAATACAACTTTAATTTAATACAACTTTATTTACTTTTTGTTGATTTTAAGTGATTTTCGTAATATAAGACAAAAAGATTCTCTATGTTTTCTGCTATTAATCTGCGGCGTCGTGCAGTAAATATCCATTTTAACTGGCTAAATGATCTTTCGACTGCCACTGTTTGTAATGGGTGCATATTTAAACGACTGTTTAAACTTTTTAAAAATCTGTTTTCCATCTTCATTCAAAATTAATTTAGATATATGTTTGTATGTATTTTGTACTATGGTCAAACTTTCACTAAGAGATAGATTTTGGCACTGCAGTTTATTTATAGCATCTGATATTACTTGAAGATACTTTACTATGAAATTTACGTCTCTTCGAACTTTTGCACTGAGTAAAGTTTTTTTTGCTTTGGCGGTGCACTGTGCGTCTGAATTACGAAATGTGCCCATAACGCTTTTTATTTCATCAAAATACTTGTTATAGTAAGTGGCAGCCTCGATCCATGTTCCGCAACGAATAATTGTTGGGTTTGGAGGCAAAGGAATTCCATTAAACATTTCTCTTAATGCTCTTACTTATGGCGCCACCGTGCCACTGTTTACATCGAGTCCGTAGAAAAATAAACATTATAAATAGCACAGTGCATAGTTACCAGTGAAAAGTGCAAATATATACAAATTAGACAATGTTGGACCGAAGAAAAGTGAAAGCCACGTCGGATATACGACATTAAAAGTGTATTTTTAAAAATAAAGAATATAACGGCTACGGACAATTAACAGTTTTGTGACTTTTATCAGCCACAACTGAGTGAACTAACAGTGAAACTCATAAATTACAGTGCAACAGACAATTTTTATTTGTGCATTAAGTGTACATTTAGAATTATAACATTTAAAACGTAAATATAAACCTCGACAATTACGACCGATACCTACAGCGCCATCTACAGAACATTGGCTACAACAATTAGCATCTCAGCAACCGAACGAAGCATACTTCCTTGGTTAATTTATAGGATTAAGACTATCGTATGTGGTTTAACAACGCCGCTACTCACCGCTAGAGGGCGTGATTGTTAATGTAAAAAAATGGACAAAACCAACAAACTGACGATAAATCTTGACAACAGACCGTCAGGAATGACTTGCCATAAATGTAAACAACCAGCTGATGCAAAAACAAGTGCCCTGTGCTCAGCATGCAGGTTTACTTACCATTTTGATTGTGATGGTTACCCTGAAAAAATCTATAAGATGATGGAACCTCAAAAAAGGGCAAATTGGAGATGTAAAATATGTATTCGAAAAGGACACGTCATGCCGAACAAATCGATCTCGCCATCAGCCTACATTACATTAAGAAAGAACAAAAAAATCATCAAACCACTACATGAGCCTGGATATAATTCCGCTTCAAGTTCACCAACTATCTGTACAAAAGAACATGAGCCCCTGGCTCTGAAAGCTACAGAAGCTCCTGAACTTTCTGGAGACTGTCCGGAAGCAATCACCGCATGTATTTCGGACTTACACACGATTGACGATTCCGAATCGCTGGTAAACTCTGTCTTATATACAGAGGAAATAAATAGGCTGCCGGCTGAAATCTATTCACAGGAAGTTACAAATGGAATCATTGCTGAAAATTGTTCGAAGTCGAATTCAATCTCACTTTCCAACTCGGACTCACATCAGGTAACCGCTGGACTACAGTTATCTTTAAATGACACTTTACCACAAGAAATATTGTCCAAAAGCGTAGACTACTCTGAAAATGATGTCCTAACGGTACTTGAAATGAAGGACGAAATAATTCAGCTTTCCTCAGACCTCGCCACTACTCAACACCAACTTGAAGAGATAAGTATCGAAAACAACGGGCTGAAAAGAAAAATCGATCGCCTACAAACAGAAACCGAGACTTTAAAAAAATTATGCCAATCATCAAACATCGGCTCAATTTCTCTAAAGGGTAAAAAAAGAGGCACTCCTTACACAGCACAGGAAAGCGTACAAATTTTGCTCCACTAAACTCATCATCAAGAACTTCGTCACCAGATGGCGCTAGAGCTAGAACCAACGCCTGCACATCCATTCCTGCAGACTATGAGGGGGGCCTACTGAGCCTAAAAAACACAATTCAGGACTTCGAAGATAAATTAATTGTGTACAAGAAGCAAATGTCAACCCTCAACGAGCGAATTGAATCAATGTCGCGTGATTTAATTCACTTTAAAGGAGAAAAATCTAAATCCGATCTCAGTGGAGAATCGCGCTTATATACGAGTAGCATACCTACTGTAGAGAAAGTAAAGTCAAGACTTCTACAATCCAAATTATGCATTATCAGTAACTACTCTAATCATATGATACAGCTGCTGAAACGGGCATTTCCCAGTGAAAATGCGTGTCTCTATCTATCACCCGGTGCAGGTACGCAAGAGCTATTTTATGGACTTCAAAACAAACTTAAAGACTTTACCCTCAACGACTTCTGTGTTATCTGCATCGGTGATAAAGATTTTAAAAAACGTGTAAATTATCACAATTTAGTATACTTTATTCATGAACAGATAAGTTGTGTTCAACACACTAACATTGTTATATGTTCACCAACATTTAAACTGAACTACTATTCTAGTTTATTTAACAAACATGTGGAAATATTTAACAACCTGCTATATAATCAAAATTTAAAAAATGAATATAGCTATATTTTAGACTCTAACTTGAACTTGTCGTATGACTATGAAATGTTTTCTTGGCTTGGAGATGTGAACAAAAAAGGATTTATGACAATATTTAACGATTTAATGAAATTATTAAACTCTTTTACTATTGACGTCTATGTTACAGATGAGTCCAAACTTAATTTGACACAAGAAAATAAGCATAAATTAGATAAGACACTATTGACTAATTTTTTTCGTGCCTAATGGACATAAATTAACTGACAATTATATGAAGCCTAGCCTATTTGTACTCGTAAGTAGATTTAGAATTCTCCATCAAAACATAGCAGGACTTTGTAATAAATTAGACTTAATTGAAATAGCTTTAAATGGTATGTCAAACAATGGGAACGAAGTTGATATAATATGTTTCAGTGAAACATTTGTCAAACGGGGATCAGAGGGCAATATTAAACTGAACAACTATAAATTAGCAGCTTCATTCTGTCGGGAAAAGAGTAGAGGAGGCACTTGCATACTTGTCCACAAGTTGATCGAATTCAGGCCTTTTAATATTCCAACAGGGATATCAATGAAATTAAATTTCGAATGTTGTGGCATTGAAGTAACTGGTCTGAATACATTGGTCTTTTGCATTTACAGAATACCACATAAAGGAAAATCAGTAATCGGATTATTTATGCGTAGTTTAGATAACTTGTTACGGAAAAATTCAAACGAAAAAAAATTATAATTTGTGGTGACTGGAATATAGACACAATGAAAGATAACGTAACTACTAAAGATTTATTATGTGTATTACGCAACTATAATTTCAATATCCATATAAATACACCGACCAGACAAAACTCGTGCATAGACCAAATAGCCAGCAACATCAACATCAAGGAAATTGATTCAGAGATAGTTCATTTAGGACTATCAGATCATGAAACAGCTCAGATGATAAACGTGAAAGCAAGTAAACACAGGACCATTTCCAATTGGTTCGAATATAAAAGAGACTACAGCAAGGATAACGTACAAAAATTTTGCGATTATATCTCTATGTTATCTTTTTACGACGTTTTTGCCTCACGCACGGCTTCAGAGGCGTTCAAACATTTCTATGACATTTTCATTTTATTTTATAAATTATGCTTTCCCATTATTAAAGTTAAAAGGAACACTCGTCCTAGGAACATCAAGTGGATATCGTATGGAATTAAAAAGTCTAGTAAAACAAAACGCAAACTGTATTACAAATTTAGGTCATCCGGTTTTAATAATATAAGAAATAAAATTAAATATAGGCAGTATAACCGGATATTTAAATCGTGCCTTCTTAAAGCACAACAAATATGCAACAATAAGTTCATAAAACTTAGTAAAAATGTATGTAGAGCCACCTGGAAAACCATTTCAACAACTTTATCAAACGATTTTCACAAACATGATATGGACAAATTAATTTTTGAAAATAAATCCTACACAGATCCTAACGAAATATGTCACTTATTCAACAATTACCTGATAAATCTAACAGATAATAATAATCCAACCAACCCACCAGTTACAAAACTGGAGAACACATTACACAACACCCGTTCGATCTTTTTGAAACCTACAGACGAACATGAAATCCTCAAAATACTCATGTCCTTAAATAATACTAGAACAACTGGATACGACGACATTTCAACAATGGTTCTTAAGTCATGTGCTCATATCATCTGTCGCCCCTTATCATACATAATCAACTTATCCTTTATGGACGGAGTCTTTCCAACTGAATTAAAGCTCTCTATAGTAAAACCACTCTTCAAGAAGGGGGACAAAACAGATCCAGGTAATTATAGACCGATAACAATAATTCCAATTTTGTCGAAAGTATTTGAGAAGTCAGTATTATGTAGAATTAACGAGTTCCTGGATAAATATGACATCTTAACTTCAAAACAGTTTGGGTTTCGCAAAGGGAAGTCCACTACTCTAGCCGGGTTGAGCTTAGTAAAAACTGTCACAGAGTGTTTAAATAGAAAAAACCCAATCACAGCTATTTATTTAGACTTGAGTAAAGCGTTTGATTTTATCGACCATTCAATTCTTTTGAAAAAAATAGAGGTATATGGAATAAGAGGTAAAGCCTACGATTGGGTACAAAGTTATCTAAAGGAAAGAACACAATATACAGAAATTGAAAAAATTGTTCGCAAAAATAATAACACCGCCATCAAAGAAAAGTATAGGTCCGATCCATTAGTTAAAAAAACCGGCGTTCCGCAAGGAAGCATACTTGGACCATTATTATTTTTAATAGCAATTAATGATTTTCCAAATTGTCTAAAACAAAGACAGGATTGCATTATCTTCGCAGATGACACAACACTTTTAATACATGGTGACGGCAATTGTCATACTAGATATGAATCAAAAGTTAACATTACATTAGCAGAAGCAATAAAATGGTTCGAAAGTAACAAATTGAAAATTAACATAACAAAAACTAAAGCAATGCAATTCTGTTCATATAATTCAAACGTGCGACCTGTTCAAATTAATTATGACAATTTAAGTGTAGAATTAGTTGATAATGTAAAATTTTTGGGTTTTGATATTGACATAAATTTAAATTGGAAACTTCATGTTGACAATGTTTGCAAAAAACTAGAACGGTTTGTTTTTGCACTCAGAAGATTGAGACAAACGGTGTCACTAGATGCAGCACTAACAGCGTACCATGGCTACGTCTCCTCCGTTTTAAACTATGGAATATTACTATGGGGAAATTCCGTAGATTCGGATAGAGCATTTAGACTCCAAAAACGGTGCGTTAGGGCCTTGGACAATGCGTGGTTTCTGCAAAGCTGTAAACCCCTATTTAAAAAGTTTAACTTACTCCCGCTTCCATGCGTCTATATAAGAGACGCGTGTCTCTTTATTAAGGAAAACCCTAGTCACTTTACCAATCGATATGATACCAGTGCTAGACATACAAGGGCTCAATACCGAAATCTGTTATACCAGCCTCGCTGCCAAACCTTTATTTATAAAAAGAATTACTACAACATGTGTATAGTCCTTTATAACACTTTACCTGATGATATTAAGCTAGAAAATAAGAAATCGTTTAAAAGTAAGTTGACAAAATGGCTACAGGATAAATGTTTTTATAGTGTCAACGAATATTTGGCAATATGACATAGGTAATTTTAACTAAGAATGATATAATTATATGATAATGTGATGACAAAACTTTATACTTGACATTTAAATTTTAGACTTGACATTGTCATAATTTGCACACCTGCATGCAGGTTGAATATGCATGAACGAATCCAGTTTTAAGATCTTACTCTGTTACCATATTCTGCCAAATAAAGAAATTTTGAATTTTTGAATTTTTTGAATTTTACTCTTTTCGGAGATTTGCGAAATACTTTCTTTACATTTGAAATTAATTGGTCAACTTCTGTAAAAGAACACGAACTCGATCAGCAACTCTGTTAAGAGCATGGGCTAAACATGTAACATGGACAGTGTTTGGAAAAGTTGTTTTCAAATTTCTGCCAGTTTTCAACATATACCCCACACCATCAGTCAATAATAACAACACCTTATCATGCTTATTGTGACCAGGGCCCCACAAATCATCCAGGGCACTTTTTACAGTATTAGTTAGACTGATAGTGTTTGTTTCTTTCAAACATTTGCTTGACAGCACGTGTGGAGTTCCAACATCATCTTGCATCAAGCATAGCACCTACTATCACGTTAGCGATTTGGTGACCTCTACCATCTGTGGTTTCATCAACACTTACATATATATACGCGTCTTTTAATTCGTCTCTAATTTTTTCCATCTATTCGTTGTATAATTTATTCACGTAAGTCTGCGCCTCAGCAAACATTCTGAAGGGACCTCAACAGTTTTCTCAATTTTCCAGATACCTACAGGATTCTCTATCTGACAGACCACGGTATGTTACAGCTTACTAGAAATTTTGTCAGTTCCAAACTAAAGTCTTTTTTGAGAGAAGTGTGTCTTTCAGAGTTAAAATGACGTTTCACAGAAGATTTTGTTTTACAAAAACTAACATTGCACTTCGGGCAAAATAGTTTTGTATCGCGAGCCTCTAACTCGGGATAATCCTGTATAAACAACCCCACAAATTCAACACATGTTATTTTCCTTCGAGGCATTTTAAAAAGCAACTTCTATTTAATTATGTTCAATCAAGAATGACAAATATCTGAAGTGACTGATGAGGTTGCGTACCTAATAATAAGTAACCTTTTTAAGTACTAATCAAGTCAAGTACGGAGGTAAGATAGCATTGATATTCAATGAAATAATTATATTCGTTGACGCCTCCTCTGTGTAACTATGTAGTCATGTTTATGACGAACCTTACGACACGAAAGTTTAAAGCACGAAGTGTGTGGAAAATAAAAATATTTTACTGGTAACCCTATTTATCTCTAGCAACACTCCGTGCTCATGTCAATCATTGTGTTTTTTCGTGCCGCACGATACGATATACCGGTTCCATTATTTTTTATTTAAAGTGATCTAATTAGCAGAAATACTCTAAAAATACGTATAACGTAACAAAAATGAATAGAAAAAAGTGCAGGAATAATTCAGTTAAGGGTAATTACAGAAAATATTTAGTTTTGATATTATTATGAGCCGCCATGTTTTAGCGGCATATTTTGTATTGAAATAATGCAATTGTTTTTTTATCGTAATATGATATTGATGTTTTTGATATGTTTATATTGGGACAATTGTTTAAAATATATTGCTCGCGGTATCACGAGCGGATACACGAGCAATGAATGAATATTTTTATTGAAATAAGTGCTCGCGATACAACAGAGGTGCATGAGACATCTTTGTATCAAGCTATTTCGTAGAGTATTTTCACTACATAAACTATCTCGCGGTGCCACTGAGCGGGTATACGAGTTTTTTCTCTATTTTTATTAAACATTTGTTTTCTCATCAGTCATCAAATATAGTATAGCTATAATGTATCTTCGCGGTACTACTGTGCGAGTACACGAGATGCAATGCTATGATATTAATATCCATATTTTTCGCGGTGCCACTGAGCGGGTACACGAAAAATTTACATTTTTGTATATACAATATAAATTTGTTTCCTCAGCGCCCAGAATGAGAATTATAAGTGATTCAAGTGAGGAGGAATACGAACAGCCCAGGAAACGAAGGCGCATTCTTCCTATCAGTGATAGTGATGACTATGATAGCGATGAGGGTCAAAAAATAATTGAGGATGAACCCAACATCTTAGAATTGATAGGCGAGCCTGCAGAAAAAACCAATTCAATTAACATCAACCCCAAACTCGCTGATCTGTGGCGCAGTATTCTAGAAAAGGGGCTAAATAATGAGGTCAAAAAGAAATTACAAGAAAAAATACCGTTGATTGAAAATTGTGATCTCCATGCACCAAAGTTAAATGAGGAGATAAAAACTACATTAAGCAACAATGCAAAGACCAGAGACGAGAAGCTTTGTGAAAAACAGAATCAAATTGGACAAGTTATTGCCAATTTGAATGCAATATTAAAGAAAATGATTGAAAAACATGATAAAGAAAACATAGAACCCATGGGTGACTCTATAAGGCTGTTAGCTGACCTTCATTTTATGGAGTCACAAACCCGCAGAGCAGTGATCCTGCCCGGTTTGAATAAATCCATGAAGGAAACTTTAGAGAACACTGGAATCAAAGATGAACTGTTTGGGACAGATCTCCATAAAGCCATTAAAAGATCCAAGGATATGGAAAAGTCTATTAAAGACCTACAGAACACCAAACCATTACAAAACGTAAGAAATTTAAACTACTGGAGCCCGTCCATATCAAACCAGCCACAGCAGGGCGGGCAAAGGAAAAGATACAATTATTTAAACAGGATAAGAACAGACCAAAGAAATTACTACCGATACGGGGGAGCAGCGTTTCCTCCAGCTCGAAATGCAGCAGCCCAGTTTCAATGGCAGCCTCGTCGACCAGTTCGAGGCAGACGTCCGCTACACCAAGCGACAACAAAGAGAACATAGAGGAGGTATGTTATGTAGGTCGTCTCACTTTGTTTTATAATAGATGGGAAAATTATTTCAAAAATTAAACTGTTCTAGAGTGGGTCCGTAAGGGCTATAAGATACCTTTACTGTCCAAACCCCACCAAACGAATATACCAAGAAATGATAACTTTACTCATACAGAAGTACAAATTATCCGGGACTCTATTGATGATTTATTGAAAAAAGGTGCAGTGAAATGTTGTGACCCTGTAAAAAAATCAGTATTTATCTAAGATTTTTCTAGTTCCTAAGCCAGATGGAAGCTCACGTTTTATTTTAAATTTAAAATTGTTTAACAAGCATGTGCTAACATACCATTTTAAAATGGAAGACATTAGAACAGCAATTCAATTGATAAATAGAGAATCTTACCTTGCTTCCTTAGATTTGAAGGACGCATACTTTTGCTTAAGAATACACCCTGTTAGTAAAAAATATTTAAGATTTATGTTTGATAAAAAGATATATGAATTTCAGGTTCTTCCATTTGGTTTATCTAGTGTGCCCTATGCGTTTACTAAATTGATAAAACCCATTACTACCTACCTCAGAGAACAAGGTCTGATGTCAGTCAATTATTTGGATGATTTTTTGTTTATTGGTAACTCAAAAAAGGAATGTGATAACAATGTTCAAACTAGCAAACACTTTTTAGAATCCTTGGGTTTTGTTGTAAATCTAAAGAAAAGTAATTTACACCCTTCAAAAGAATGTAAATTTTTAGGTTTTCTTTTGGACTGTCCTAATTATGTTATATCAATACCAAGTGATAAACGCATCAACATATATAATAAACTTAAGTCATTTTTGTGTTTAAAAGACACAACTGTGAGAGCTTTTGCGTCATTAATAGGTACTTTAATATCTATTTGTCCAGCTGTACCATATGGTCTAATGTATACTAAACGTTTGGAACGTCACAAATTTTTCAATCTTAAAAAGAATAATAATGATTTTGAGTCTAAATTGATACTTACACATGAAGTGAGAGAGGATTTAAATTGGTGGAAAGAACATGTATGTTTTGCAAGTAATCCAAAGCTTGAGATATTTTCAGACTCTTCACTTTCTGGTTGGGGTATTGTATGTGGTGCAAGAAAATTACATGGTTTTTGGAATATTGAAGATAAAAAGTCACATATAAACTATTTAGAATTAAAAGCTATTTATTTTGGCCTACAGTGCTTTGCTAAAAATTTATATGATTGTGAAATATTATTGCGTTGTGATAATACAACTGCAATATCATACATCAATCGCTGTGGCGGTATACAATATAAACATCTAAATGATCTTACTCGTCAAATTTGGCAATTCTGTGAACATAGAAGACTATTTATATATGCATCTTACATAGCTTCCAAAGATAATTATAGTGCAGATAAAGAGTCAAGAAAAGTTAATGACCAAACAGAATGGCAACTTTGCAATTATGCGTTTAATGAAATTAAGTCAAGACTTGGATGTCCATCAATTGATTTATTTGCGACAAGAGAAAATGCGAAATGTAAGAAATTTGTTTCATAGCATGTTGAGCCTAATTGTTGGGCAGTAGATGCCTTTACTATTTCATGGACAAATTTAAAGTTTTATGCGTTTCCACCATTCTCTCTTATATTAAAATGTTTAAAAAAGATAGAAATTGATAAAGCAGAAGGAATAATGGTGGTTCCTTTTTGGCCTTCTCAAGCCTGGTTTCCTACATTTATGTCATTATCAAAATCAAATTTATTAAAGTTTTACCCCTCTCGTTCATTACTGTCATCTCCTTTCAGAGAGCACCATCCACTGCACCAAAATCTTACACTGGTTGCCGCGATATTATCAGGGAAGTCTACTCAAGGAAAGGATTAAGTAGGGAAAGCATTGATATAATGTTAAAATCACTGTCAGATAACACAATCAAACAATATGACACGTGCTTAAAACAATTTTGGTCATTTTGTGAAATTGACAATGCTGATCCTTTTTTAATGCCGATTCCAAAAAGCCTCGATTTTCTATCAAAAAAATTTAATAACGGTTCTGCCTATGGAACCCTTAATTCTATAAGATCAGCTTTGTCTCTAATTATGGATTATGATTTGGGTGCACATAGAGACATTAAACGTTTTTTCAAGGGTATATATAAAATAAAACCTAATAAACCAAAATATAATGAAACCTGGAACCCAGCTTTAATCTTGAATCATGTATCTAAATTATATCCTAATACATCACTCACATTAGCAAAATTATCAAAGAAACTGATTATTCTGTTAGCTCTAGTTACTGCTCACAGGTTACAGACCTTGTCACTGATTAGATTAAGTAACATTAAGATGAACGAAGAAAATATTAAAATTAAAATTCCAGACATAGTTAAAACTTCTGGCAAAAACAGATTACAACCATTGTTAGTAATTCCTTATTACAAAAACAATAACAGTATTTGTCCAGCCACAGCTTTAAAAGATTACATTGATGTAACTCAATCATTAAGAAAATCTGAAAAATTGTTTGTAACTATAAGAAAACCTCATACATCGGCTTCAACACAAACTTTAGCTAGGTGGATTAAAACCATTTTATCTGAAGCTGATATAGACACTTCTATATTTAGCGCTCATAGTACAAGACATGCCTCAACTAGTCATGCATATAGAAGTGGAGTAAATATTGATCATATAAGAAAAACAGCTGGATGGACGGAATCCTCCAGATGTTTTGCAGTTTTTTATAATAGACCATTAGTTAATGAAAATGTTTTTCCTACCAGTATTTTAAGTTCCTTATAAGTGTTGAAGTTAATACTTAGTTTTTTGTTGGAGACTTATTATTTTTTCAAATAGATATTAAAAAGTACAGTAAGTGCTAAGATTCGCACAATATGTAGACTCAACTGTGATGTGTGTATATGCAAACTCGCAGGAGTTTTGTATGTAAAATTGGTAGACTGACGATATGTGATATTGTTTTTTTATTGAATAAATAATTAAAATATAGCAACCATTTGTGTCTTTAAACATCTACATAGTTACACAGAGGAGGCGTCAACGAATATAATTGATTGATCAAAGTAACTTACCTGTAAGTGACCTTCGATCAAAATTATATGAAGTTGACGCCTCCTCTGTACAGACCCAACCCTAATAGTGTTTTCTTAATCCCTCCCAAAAATGTTTGACTACTATTTTAATTATCTAAATGTTGTTATTACTTTAAACTATAATGATTGACATGAGCACGGAGTGTTGCTAGAGATAAATAGGGTTACCAGTAAAATATTTTTATTTTCCACACACTTCGTGCTTTAAACTTTCGTGTCGTAAGGTTCGTCATAAACATGACTACATAGTTACACAGAGGAGGCGTCAACTTCATATAATTTTGATCGAAGGTCACTTACAGGTAAGTTACTTTGATCAATCAATTATACATTTTAAGGTCGTAGGTAGAAACATTTCTCTATACGAATGTCATTTCTGTTTTTGACTGTTTTTTATAATCTTTCAGTACTGTCAAATCGTATTTGCTCCCGCGATAACGATATATGTATATGACCATCTCACTTGGTAGTAGTGTTTTATATTTTATGTCTACCCTGGTTAGTCTGAGGTTAACGTATTCACCTGAGCGTGACAGCGCCCTCTGGTTTCACTTGCTCGATGCGGCCAGCCTGCACCTCCTGCAGGTCGAAGCGAACGTAGTTCGAGCCCAGGATGAACCGCTTCTGAACCTGTCACACAAATTAACGCGCACTTAGTGGCAATACGTTTTTGGGTGTACTGTGTGTGATGAGATGATGACGGTTTTTGAGATAAAGATAAAGTTAAAACCCAAAAGAACCCGATACAGCAAGCAAAATATGCCGGGATTTAATGGTTTTGGAACTGGCATCCAGTTTCTAGCTACTTGAAAAGGAACGAACTGAAAAGCTACCGGGTTGTGTTGTGGAACATTTTGGACACTTAAAAGAATACCTGCAATGGCATAAGCACGTCATCTCCGGGTCGGAATTCGTATCCCAGCTTGTTGATGGAGGCCGTGAAGAGCTTGCAGCCCTCTGACATCACCTGCATACACAATCAGTCCATAATTAATCATCATACATGTTCATAATATTCACATAGGATACATCATTTTTAAAGTTTCTTGAGTGGCGACAACTTACAGGAAAAAACAGCGTGGGAAGACTTCACATACGATTTGGTCAGGATCGCAGGAAGCAGTTGGATGGGGGTCTTACCCGTCATTGTGGAGTTCCGTGTTTGAAATATTTGTCCAGCAGTGAACTGTTTTGGCTGACATGACGACGATGATACCATTTGCGCGGTGCGCCTGCTTAGTCTCTTCTACTCAGTTACTCCGTTGGCTGAGCGACCCAAAATAAGACTTGGCGTCCAACACAAGACAGCGCCACTTTTCACGGTCCTGTGCGACCTCTCGCCAATTGGTGACTCGAAGTTCACGCAGGTCCGCCTCCACCATGTCGCACCAGCGATACCTGGGGCGTCCGGCAGGACGTCTTCCTGCTGGGTGGCCTAAGTATGCTCTTTCTTTATTAATTGTAGTCTCTTCTGGAATTTGTATTTTGTTGTCAATTCCACCACTGACCTGGCCAACAGTAATCCTGATCCAGAGAGGCGGTTGACGCACGTGCAACAAGCGCGCCCCAACAACAGCGTTTGCTGCATAACCAATGGCGAGGCTTACGACACTGACCTGGTCGACCGTGTTTCTGGTCCAGAAATGCGGCTGACGTACGTGTGACATGCACGCTCCAACAGCGTTTGGGGCAGAGCCCGAGGCGAGGCTTACGACACTGACCTGGTCGACCGTGTTCCTGGTCTAGAGATGCGGCTGACGTACGTGTGACATGTACGCTCCAACAGCGTTTGGGGCAGAGCCCGAGGCGAGGCTTACGACACTGACCTGGTCGACCGTGTTCCTGGTCCAGAGATGCGGCTGACGTACGTGCGACATGCACGCTCCAACAGCGTTTGGGGCAGAGCCCGAGGAGAGGCCTACAACACTGACCTGGTCGACCGTGTTCCTGGTCCATAGATGCGGCCGCCGCACGTGCGACATGCACGCTCCGACGACGGCACTCGCGGCCGATTGCAGTATGGCATCGCGGCAGAACCTGTGGCAAGGGGAAATGACATTTACAGTGTTAATATTAAGCCGTACATTTATTTAAATGGATAGGTAAAGCACAACAGCCGCTAGACTTATTTAAATCGAGTTTAGGTGACATAATGGACCATCATCAATGTCATCATCATCATCATCATCATCCCAGCCTTATCCCAGTACAGTTTCATCCTGAAGGATGCACGGGGTCCGATAACTAATCCCAAGAATTGGCGTAGGCACTAGTTTTTACGGAAGCGACTGCCATCTGACCCCCCAATCCAAGGGGGAAACTAAACCTTATAAAGATTAGGAATGTCAAGTGACTGTTAGAAGTTCTCAACTCGCTCGAAGACCTCTAACTTGGCTTAACGACTGCTGTCGCCGACGTTGCTCAACCTCGCATACCGCACGCGGTACGCAGGCGCTGCTGGGCCACGAGTGAGTTATGTAACAATGGACCGTGTTCCGTTGCAATGTGTCCGCCAGTAATTGTGTAAGTAGCTAGCAGCTGCGCGCAACTGCGCCACTGCACTCCTACAGGTGTTCACGAAAGACCAGCGTCGGGTACTTTAGTAGCACCTGGCATTATGATGAGTGTTCACGTTCTTTCAGTATATAATCAACACAGTGGACAATTTAGCCAATAAGTTTTTCCATTGTTTTCTTTGTTTCCTTTTCTGTGTATACCCATTGTATTACTGTGTACTTTTATACTGAAATAAATTATCTTCTTCTCAAATTAAAGGGAAAAATTGAAAAATTTAATGCTCCGAGCAGGATACGCCTCCCTAAGGCGTTGTAAGAGGGAACTAGTGAAGGATTTCGTGGATGAGCTTGGTTGTTCCGATAGCTCAGAGGCTAGAGCGATTGGCCGCGTATACCAGATGTCGCAGGTTCGAATCCTGCTCGGAGCATTAAAATTTTCAATTTTTCCCTTTAATTTGAAATTTTCGTTAGCAGCGTTACTGCTTTAGTACAAAATTAATTTATCTTCTACTCCTTCTTCTTCAATGAAGTCAATACTCACTTGTGCGTGTCGGGCGGGCGTGAGCCCCGCAGAATCGTCCGTCCTCGCGCCATCTCCACGTAAGCTGTCAGCACCTGTTAACACATGAATTGTGGTTTCCGTGAGCCAATGCTTGGTTACCTACAGAAAATACCGATATCGGAATATGCGTGCCTATCAAATTCGACGAGTTCCCTCGATTCCTCCTAGATCCCGTCATCAGACCTTCACCAAATTTATATGGGACCAATGTCGGGGTACCTGCTTCGAAACAAAAAAAGAATTATCAAAATCGGCCAACGTGGTCAAGAGTCATCGGGGAACATACATACATAAAAAAAAGAACAAGCAAACATGCAGACGAACTGAGTACCTCCTTGCTTCCATTGAAGTCGGTAAAAATGATCAAATATTTAAGGTTGCACTTAACAATAAAGAACACGTCTTCAGCTGTCAACACAGCGAATCCTCAAATCAACAAAGGGATGGCATCGTGCTTGTGATTCGTATGTATGGAGTTGCAAGCGTAAATACTCTTCAGTGTCCGCTTACCCTGGACCCGTGTATGTCCTAAAACTACGACCAAGACCACTGGGGGATGGGAAGCAGCATCCTGGTGGAGATACTGCGATCGCCAATCCGCATGCCAAGCGTGGCGATTGTGTCATTTCCCCCCCATGAATTTGGGGAAAGCCTATGTCCAGCAGTGGACGTCGATCAGCTGATAATAATGATGATCCCGACACTGAGGCGTCGATAGGATTGTATGGGGGAAGTGTGTCAGAGCGTCAGGGGTCTACCCACGTGTCTTGAAGTAAAGCTGGCTCAAAAAACCGAAGATCACCGCTACAAATTTTCACACAACTCGCCAGTTGGAAACCTCCACTTCCTCATCCTAACCACTACTATGTTATGTTGGTTTAAAACTACTTTTACATCGATACCACGAGGCCCGATTGAATTGAATTGCATATTATAGCTAAGAAAACCAGAGAAAATTTCATCCATGATATGACAACTCCCACTCGTCGCTAGTGGAATCCCTCTGTCAGGTGGACTGTATGCTTGTTTACCACACTGACCTTGCACTCATAGCCCTCGTCGGGAACGGCGCTCGGTGGCGGGACCTTGCCCTGCCCTTTGGCGAACTCCCAAGAGACAACCACTGGAGTTATTGTAAATCTGAAATATTAAAAAAAAAAATATTTTTTTTGGGGGGCAATCTTACACTTATTGACCTAGTCCCAAACTAAGCAAAGCTTGTACTATGGGTACTAGACGACGATATACATGATAAATGCACAAATAGTGCCCTGGCCGGGATTCAAACCCGGGACCTCTAGCTTCGAAGGCAGTGTCACTACCAACTAGGCTAAACAGGTCGTCCAGGCTAAACAGGTCAGGGTCGGGTATTATAATATAAGTTTCTATCAAAAATACAGGTTTCGTCCGCCCAAGATTTTATTGCGACTGCTTTTTTTGGTACTATTATCAACTAATAATAATAATACAGGGTGTGGCCTAAAAATTAAACGGTACACTATTGAGCTCTCCAGCAATTATTTCCAAATGATTTTAATTGAAAAAAAAGTTTTTTTTTGCAAATGTAGCTTACGATTATGAGTCACAATTTGAAGCAACCTCAAAATCAGCATTGACTGCCGCGCTATAATCTCTGGGTGCCAAGATCCATTACTTGGAGGTCGTAACTTTAGATCAAAATTTCTCCCAATTGAAAAAAGATAAAAAAAAAAACCGGCCAAGAGCGTGTCGGGCCACGCTCAGTGTAGGGTTCCGTAGTTTTCCGTCCGTCACATTTTTTTTTTTTTGAAAAAATTACAAAAACTATTCAACCTATCAAGTTCAAAATAATTTTCCTACAAAGTTTTTATAAAGTTCTACTTTTGAGATTTTTTTCATATTTTTAAAACTTATGGTTCAAAAGTTAGAGGGGGGGGGGGGACACATTTTTTTTTACTTCTGGAGCGATTATTTCCGAAAATATTAACATTATCAAAAAATGATTTTAGTAAACCCCTATTTATTTTTAAATACCTATCTAACAATATATCACACGTTAGGGTTAAAATGAAAAAAAAAATCACTCCCCACTTTACGTATAGGGGAGGTACCCTAATAAAATATTTTTTTCCACTTATTTACTTCACCACTTATTCACTTCACATTCACAAAATTGCAGTGGGGTTCCCATATAACAGCGATAGGAAGTAGGTTGAGCTCTGCTGCATTTGCAGTCAGGAGAATAAGGCAGCTTACCAATGTGGCAACGGCACGGTTAGTTTACTTTGCTTATTTTAATAGTATAATTACTTATGGTCTAATCTTGTGGGGATCAGCTGCAGATATTGAAACTGTTTTTATTTTGCAAAAAAGGGCTATCCGGGCAATTTATAACTTGGGGTCGCGTGACTCATTAAGAGAATTTTTCAAAGAAATAGATATTCTAACCCTGCCGTCCCTATACGTATTTGAAATAATAATGTATGTTAGGAAGAATTTGTGCAATTTCCCAACGAACGCTGATAAACCAATAGCCACCAGAAACACTGGGAAACTGAAAATAACCTTCTATAGACTAGTAAAGGCGAAAAAGTCGTTCTTGGGAAATTGTATTAAATTCTACAATAAAATTCCAAAACACATTACTGAACTTAGCAATTCTAAATTCAAATCTGTAGTAAAACAAACACTTATTTCAAAAGCATATTATAAGGTAAACGATTACATCATGGACAGGGATGTTTGGCAGTGATAGTGTCCTGCACGGCTAATCTATCGCGAAAATAGGTTTTCTACTGTAGCTTGTTATTTTTGTAGTAACTGAGACTGTAATTTTATATTTAACTATACAATGTATATTGTTTTGAAAAAATGACACCTCGCCGAGTTTCTTACGCCGGTTCTTCTCGTGGCAGAGGTTTATTTTTCCGAACCGGTGGTAGTTTATTGACGTTCATAGGTGCATGTAATATGCCTAATTTGAAGAATAAACTACTTTTACTTTTACTTTTTCACTTTATTTTACCACTTTGTCGGCGTAATTGATATACATATTAGTACCAAATTTCAGCTTTCTAGTGCTAACGGTCACTGAGATTATCCGCGGACGGACGGACAGACGGACGGACAGACATGGCGAAACTATAAGGGTTCCTAGTTGACTACGGAACCCTAAAAATGTGGACACAAGAGGTTACTGCAGATGCTCTAAGGAAGCGTCCTTTAAATTTATTGCTCCTATTACAGGCCACACCCTGTATAATAAAGAAATTTAATTCGCAAAACATAATTTAAGTACATACAATTACTTATGTGTTTTAAAGTGAGTGAAAAAAGAGTCCACTCAGCACAATGTCGGGCCACAGTAGATGACCCGACGCTCATTGAGAGGATCCCATTGGGTCGAAGTGCATCCGCAAGGGCCTTCATATAAATAAGATAAGTTAAGAGAGGATTCCTAACACGAAGGGTTTATCTCCCGTGATTGAGGAGTTCATATGGCTAATACTTTCCCTCTCCAGCATCAAATTTCGGATAGCACAGTATTGTAGTAGCAGCTCAAGAGTATACAATTTAAACTCAATAAGACTTCGAAAAGTTAGTCGAACATATGATTTGCAACATTTCACATACACCAACTAAAATAGTAACATTTATTTATTATTTATTTTTTACACGGGACACCAACAGGGTTCATAAGGTAAGGTTACACGGGACACCAACAGGGTACATAAGGTAAGGTTACACGGGACACCAACAGGGTACATAAGGTAAGGTTACACGGGACACCAACAGGGTACATAAGGTAAGGTTACACGGGACACCAACAGGGTACATAAGGTAAGGTTACATTAGTCTTTGGCATAAAAGTATGTGGGGGCACCCCAATTACAGGTAAACACATCATTTTATTTAAAATTTATTGACTTTATGACAAAATAACTCGTAATTTTGATTTTGCTTTTCGATTCAACATAATATAATATAGCAAATTATAAATGCTTGTAAAAAGATAAATGCAACATTGACTCACGGCCTGAAGGAGTTTGATAAGCAAGAATAATTTCACAATCCACAGCATTGAGTGAACGACTGATGATGTTGATTCTCACTCAATAACTTTTCGGTTACAGTCTCAAACTAAGGTAAATAACTAGGTCAATCAACTGCATGACACGCATTTGGAGACGACAATCAGGTACCCAAGACCAGGTACCCCAGAGTATCAAAATCAAATCAAATCAAAATCAAAATCAAATTTTTTATTCTGGAAATAGGCCACAAGGGCACTTTTACAAGTCAACACATGAATTATACAATTAAATAAATTGACAATGATAATTATTATGATTTCAAAACAGAATTGCAGAACAAAAAAAAGTAGACAATAATAATAATGATTTCAAAACTATATCACCCGCGAAGACCTAACGTGAAGCCATCAGGCAATGACACCCATATCTCAGGGATCTGAAAATTGAAGCATCAACACTAACTTGTTGGTCCCGGGCCGGTTGAGCGCCTCCACGTTCGCCATATACGTGTCCGCAAGATCGTCGATGTTGCTAAACAATATCTGTGGAAATTACATCAGATCACGCCCCTGTAAAACAGCCCTTGATTAGGCTGCAGTTCCACTGAAGCAGAGCGACTGTCTGGTCAGAATCATGATACAAGGTATGACACTCCGGGAAGATTCGTTGTGAGAGTGACACAAGCCTACGTCATCACTGCTATCGAGCCTATCGGTGGTTGGCGGTCGTAGTGTGACTTCGTGTGTGTACAGGCTTTACAGTGACGTAGGCCTGTGTCACGATCCGGAGTAGCCGACCTTGTTTCCTTAGACCATGGTCAGAATTAACTAATTAAATTTGTCGTGTCCGCTTCGATTTAATGAATTAATTTGATTTGTCAATTCTGCACGTCTCCGCTCCATAACAATACTATGACCATACGGTGGTTACCTCAAAATCAGAAACAGTATTCTTTGCAACTGGCTATTGCAGCATCTAAAAAGCTGGGAGCTGAATTGGTGGTGGTGGTGGTGGTCACCATTCCAGATGGCTGTAAAGTGATTTACAACACAGACCACTTTTACATATTAACCGCAAACATTTGTGTGTGTTTGAGATCATCTTTCCATCAATCTTCTTCATATTCAGTTTTCATATCCTTATCTGTTTTCATCTCTAAACCACTCTTAAGTCCACTTCACTTCGTTTACTTTTGACAGATCGGCCCTATCAAATCACCTTTGTTGATGATATTGTCTTATTATTTTTGTCAGTGTTACTGCAAATAGAGTTAAAATCGTACCAGTCCGGCGCCGCCGATGGCCGAGGTCTTCCCGTTTGGCCCGACGCAGTGCGGGTCGAACATACACGCGGATTTGTCGTCCGCGCCCTGCCAGACGCCCACGCAGTAGTCCTTGCCACATAGCACCCCGTATTTGTTCTACAATCATAAAATAGTTCAGTCGAGTGATGATGGTGATAAAGATATTCTGCCAAAGACAGTGCTAAGGAATGTAAAAACAAATGGTTTGCCCGCTATGCTATAGTATGCTATGGTTGACCTTGCACCGATTTGAATGACTTCCCAGGACCATATTTTGATTTATTAAACTTCTTACTTAGTGCTTAAAGTTTCTTAAAATAAAATATGTACGAGGTATATAGATATGTTATACTGATGTGATTGCACCGCTTGTTTGTCTTACACACATTTTTTACTATGGGTCCACGGAAGATCAGCGTCGCGGCGCTCAATCGGTGGCGTGACACATACTGAGTGGATGCCATTTTTGCTACCATTTTTACTTTAGTCTCTAAGCTTAGTTTACCAGTGTATTGGTTTGCATAATAAAATTTCTTCTTCTCTTCCTCTTCTTCTAATATACATCTTGGAACATTGCTGCATTATTATCTGCACGACTCACCGACTCAAAGAACTTGGCGATGGCTCGACGCACGTTCAGTACGGAGCCAGTTTCACCCGCCTTCAAATCTCCAGTTACTATCTCCTCGCCGATCGTAGTTCTTACCTGAACAGATAATGTTCAACTAAATTAGGGGGGCTATATCATGAATGATGGATGGAAGGGTTGGAAGGGGCGACCAAGTCATAAGTTCCCGCAACCGACGAGCACGTATGAGGAGATTTACGGATTTGTTAGAAACGAAAGAAGTATGCGAGGACCGTAGCTTTTGGCATTCTCTGGTATCTGCCTACCCCAATGGGAGACGGGCGTGATTATACAGGCTGATTCAGGAGACGTGAGCAGAACCAACACTACATACAAAGTCAAAGGCAATGAATCGTTCACCATTGTATTTAAGTGAAACACCCATACCTTTTCCCTGTATTTTAATTTTTGTTAAGTTAAAGTTTAATTCTCTACAATCATGGTCACCCTATAACAACTTGTTTATAAAGATTAAACCTCTAATTGTTATGACAGCACTTTGATTACGAAGAAAGTAAATTGTCACATTGAGTGAGATACGATATTTCAAAAGTAATAGGACTCGGATGACATTCAATTTGACACGTATCAGTTGACTGAAGTATTCTGATTGTAGAGTGACCATGAATTTCGTAAAAACTGGGTTGAAACTAAAAAAAACTAACTTTAGATTCTAAAAAAGCGGTCGTGTCGTCACCAATTAGAATAATTAGGTTAAGTTTAGTATTATATTTCCGGTTGTCCTGAAAATCAGCGTCACGACACACCAGTGGTGGCATATGCTGAGTGACAACCTTTTTGGTGTATATATTTCCACTTCTGTATTCTCTTTTTTTGTACCATTTTATGCACCAAATAAACGTTATTTCATTTCATTTCATTTCATCATTTCATTTCAAACTCTGGGACCGTGGGGGCCCAGCGCGAAATTCCTTTTTAAAGAAATCTCCCAGCGCCTCACAGATACCTCAGGTGACCAGAGGGCTGGCAGCTACTTCGGCCAGAGATTAAGTCTAGCCATCCAAAGGGGTAACGCTGCCAGTCTTCTGGGCACCATAGCCCACGAAGGGGACTTGGGGACCATTATAAGTTTATTTTTAAGTTTACTTATAGGTTTATTTTAAGTTTTGTTACTTGTTATATGTTATTGTTTCATAAAAATTAAAATTATACTAACTTGATAAAAAAAAACGTAAATAATTTAAAACATTTTGTTTTCAACATCAAATATAAATGAACGTTAATTTCACTAATAGTAGCACGAAGATGTATGCTTATGATCTACTGAATCCGTAGTGTTGATCTTGTTTACGTATCCCGAATTACCCTGTATGTATGTATATATGAATGTATATTATGAACTATCCATAGGTTATCCTTCCAATGCAGTTCAGAATATCACGATCGTTGCTAATCCAATGCAGCGAAAGATTCATTTACTGACAGTGATATAGCAGGGAGAATATGTGACAATAGGAGTAAGAACTTGGCTTCAGTGCTTAACATTAATGTACCAGGACAACTAAAGAAAAAGAAGCGTGAAACGCTGTATTAGATCTGTTTGTTGAGTTTTAGTAGGGGGCCAGGTATGTTCTATAACTACGACCAAGACCACTGAGGGATGGACAGCAGCATCCTTGGAGTGCGGTGGATATACTGCAATCGCCAAACCGCATGCTTAGCGTGGCGATTATGGCATTTACCCCCCATGAGATAGGGGGAGGCCTATGACCAGCAGTGGACGTCCTTTGGCTGATATGGTGGTTGATTTCTAGTTGCAAGTAGGCACCTAGGTTTAACACAAAACTACCAGGAGCAAAGAAAACAGCAGGAGACTCACGTTGAAGCTAGTCAGCTGGTATTCACGCGCACACTCGATGGCAGTGACGCGAGGAGGATTCATAGCGCTCCCGAGCGACATAGTGTACAGCCTGTCACCGTATTTGACGACGGCGTCGATCAGCGACGGTTTCCAGTAGGTGTAGGGCTCGATGTGTGCCACGGCGATGGCCACCATCGAGATGGCAGCGTCCTGGAGAGAAAATAAAATGTTAGGTGTTATGTTCATGCGCCCCGTAGCCGGGGCATAGAATACGGCTACGGTATCCTCTGCCTGTCGTAGAAGGCGACTAAAAGGGGGCCCTTGGGGTCGAAGACGGGCACAGTTGGAGGCTGTGATCGTCTATGAAAGCAGATGGTGGGATCCACAGAGGTGTGACTCTAGGTCGGCACTGATGCGTTCCAAAGGAGATCCCAGAGCCGCCCGAAATCAGTTGAGGAGGACGATCGGGGGGTTTTTAGTCGGTGCAAATCCGACATAACCACCGAACTGTCCTCGCGGTGTGGTGGTATCCATAACCCCCGGGAAAAAATCGTTTTCCCACAGGGTCTAGCAATAGGAAATACTAGGCAAGAGCCAAGTCTGAAAGCCAGCAACAGATTTTTCGACTCAACGTCACACGGGCCATAATTGGTAAAATGCTGCAGTAACTTGTACCCCGAAGCCTCATAAAAATCCATGGTTGGGTTGGGTTGCTGTAGGAAACACTGATGCACGCACGAAAGCAATGGCACCTGGTTCGTACAGCCTGAGACAGAAAGCGATGACGATGACAGCGCAGTGTAGACGCCCTCAGTCCCATCTAGGACTAGAACTAAATCAAGTAAGTCAAGCACCTGGTTGTCCCTCGCCGGCTCGCTGAAGTAGTTCTCGTGCTGCGCCACGCGGCCGCGCACAGAGGCGACGCTTCGCCCCACAGACATCATGTACTTGCCGAGGGCCTCTTCGGCCAACGGCTCTACCAGGACGTCCTCTGGAAAAGAGAACGGAACAGTTATCACCGTTCTAGCTGCAATGTACATAGTTAAATTTATAGCAACGTATTAAAAAATATATATATCATTTATAGGGTCTACGCTGTGATTATTAAGTTCAACTAGTTAATACTTATGCATACGTGTCTAAAACAGTGGTGACAAAAGGCCTAGTGTAATACATTTGCCATATTTAATAGTTAAAATGAATTTAGTCTTCAGCTTGTATGTGAGTACGTGTATGTGGGTATGAATGTATGTGATGGATGTGTGTGTGTGAGTGTGAGAGTTATTTAGTTATTTCAAGAGCAAGATCAGGTCATTGATGACCTTGAAAGAGTACACCAAGACCTTCACTTTAACCTAACTTCCTCACCTATTTATTGACTCTGGATAGGTTTGCGCTTGAACACAAATCACCTGATGGTAAGCGATATTGTGGACTAGGATGGAGCGCGCTTACCTTGTAAAAACCGGTTCACTCTCGTCTTGAAGACCGTTAGGAAGGTAAGAAATTGTATTTCACGAGCAAGATCAGGTCATTGATGACCTTAACCTCCTGACGCCCAGCGTCATACATATATTACATAGGTCCCAATTAAGTTTTGACTTTTTGTCAATTTGACAGAGTGTAATTCATTCTGGCAAATTTTGATACCCAGGCTTCAGGAGGTTAAATGAGTACACACCTTGACCTTCACTTTAACCTACCTTCCTCATTTATATCCTCGCTAATATTCACGCTTGTGGCTCTGGAGCGCTTGTCCTTAACGACCGAAGTCAGCTCGACTGGGTATGACTTGACCTTGACCTAGCTTCCTCAGTCACATTCTCCTCGCTTTTCACGCTCTTGGCTTAGGAGCGTTTGACCTTAGCAACAGCGATCAGCTCGTTGATGACCTTCAAACAGAAATCGTTTTGACCTACCTTCCTCAACCACATCCTCTCCGCTCTTCACGCTCTTGGCTCCGGAGCGCTTGTCCTTGACAAGTGAGGTCAGTTCATTAATGACCTTGACTGGGTACAACTTGTATGGAGCCAGGCACTGCTTGCGATCCAGGGGGCCTTGGAGCGCTGGAAAAGAAAATTTAGGGCTCATTTAAATAGGTCGTTTGTTACTGGAATTTTTAGGCATTTTTAATCAAAAGTGTATCTTGTACTATTTTCTCTAAAACTTAATTTTTCTCCAACTCTGAATCGGAAATACTCTTGATTCTGATAAAGAAAAAAGTGTCCCCAACATAGACGCCCAGACGAGCCAAGCGAAGCGCAAGGGCACTACCTACCTTTTCTCGAAGTGTATCGTCGTTTTTTTGAACCCTCATAAAGTCGATTTCCGATTCCGATGTACCAGATAGTTCATATTCTCAGGATAGGATGTCAATAATAGACTAATTAAACATACAAAGTCTCAATTGAATAGCTCTAATACTTTACATCACTTAATGGAAACATACAAAACATATGGAAAATAGGCACCATTGATTTTTAGAAAGCGAGACAATCACAAAATAGAGAATCTGGAGTTGCATGCTGGAGGGCCGTAAGCTTGTTTGCCACCCACGTGGAAAAAACAGGCTTATTCCTCTTGTCACTTCGAATAAACTCTCGCTCACCCCCGGGATAGGTATATCGACATATAGAAGATCGCGCCAGGAACGAAAGAGCGCGTGCTATGCGGCGAGCGCAAGCGAGATGCCATGTTTTGAAATTTCTAGATGTCATAAATTGGTTTTGTTTGTATTTTCTTTGTTGTTATTTTGTCCCGTCAGCGAGGAGAAAACAGTAACCGAGTTTTTTAGAAAAAAAATTATAACATGGACTTCTAGCATGCTCCAGAGATGACTTACGTCAGAATAGGTTTATAATCATCGCTAAAACTCATCTTTGGTAGCTTTAAACCCCATGAAATAACGGTTTTAAGGAGTGACTCAGGGGACGTAACCAAAGTAACGAGCAACAAGGAAAAATAGATTTACCCGTGTCACGTGTACTAATAATTATTCTGTGTCAATACGACACATGACGTGATGGTGTACCAGCACTAATATCTGCCAAAACAAAGGCGGCAAAAATTTGTGACACGTCCTGACGGCCTTACAATAGAGACGTGTCAGATATTTACACGCACTTTGTTATAGGAGTATTGCTCGGACTGCTGCTCGCCTTCGTCCTTGCTCCGCCGAAGATTTCTTCATTCCACATCATCCAGATATAAGAATACACAACAACCACACAGCACCGGGTGGTGTTGGATGGTTGATAGGATTCAGAATGTAGAACTTACTGAGCTCGTTGATGAACTCCGCCGGACTCGAGAACACCACGAGGATGAACGCAGCATCGCGCGGCACAGGTGTCTTAGGCTCGTCCTTGTTCTTCATTCCACATCATCCAGATATAAGAATACACGACAGCCACACAGCGCCGGGTGATGTTGGATGGTTGAGATGATTCAGGAAGTACGAGTATAGTCAACAGCTAAAGTAGATGATCATTTTAGTACCTTGTTACTGTTCTGTGTACCTTGTTACGCATCCAAGTTGTTGCAGTATTGTTACATTAGTGCACCAAAATACTAAAATGATCATCTACATTTTCTGTTGACTGTACTACTTACTGAGTTCGTCGATGAGCTCCGCCGGACTCGCGAACATCATGAGCGTGGGCGCAGCATCGGGCATGAGTGTCGGCTCCAACTCCCTCGAAAGAGTTCTTCATTCCACATCATCCAAACATACACAAAAGCCACACTAAGCCGGGTGGTATTGTGGATGGTTGATATGATTCAATAAGTCACTTTCACTACTTTGACGCATCCCAGCATTCCCAACTGTCACAGTATTGTTACGTTGAAACGACAAAGTACTAAAATGATCATCTACATTTTCGGTTGACAGTACTACTTACTGAGTTCGTCGATGAGCTCCGCCGGACTCGCGAACACCATGAGCGCGGGCATAGGTGCTGGATCCAACTCCCTCGAAAGAGTTCTTCATTCCACATCATCCAAACATACACAACAGCCACACAAAGCCGGGTGGTATCGGATGGTTGATATGATTCAGAAAGTCACTTTCACTACTTTTACGCATCCCAGCATTCCCAACTGTCACAGTATTGTTACGTTGAAACGACAAAGTACTAAAATGATCATCTACATTTTCTGTTGACTGTACTACTTACTGAGTTCGTCGATTAGCTCTGCCGGACTCGCGAACACCATGAGCGCGGGCAAGGGTGCCGGCTACAACTCCCTCGAAAGAGTTCTTCATTCCACATCATTCAAACATACACAACAGTCACACAAAGCCGGGTGGTATTGGATGGTTGATATGATTCAGAAAGTCACTTTCACTACTTTGATGCATCCCAGCATTCCCAACTGTCACAGTATTGTTACGTTGATACGACAAAGTACTAAAATTATAATCTACATTTGCTGTTGACTGTACTACTAACTGAGTTCGTCGATGAACTCCGCGGGACTCGCGAACACCATGAGCACGGGCGCAGCCTCGCGTGGCACGGGCGTCGGCTCGGGCTCCGGCTGCTGCTCGCCCTCGCCCCCCGCCTCCTCCTCGTCCGCGTCGCCGCCCCCCTCGCCCGCCATCTCGTCCTTGATGCGCTGGAGCCGGATCTCATCACCTATCAACACGCACAGATGTCAGATCAATGATCTGAGATCATATACTAGATGTTAAAGCCAAGGATACACTAGGGGACAAATGTCCCACGACATGTGTCGGCGACATGTCAAACGAAGCCGCCCGATTTCGCCAGACGTATCTGGCGACATCGCGCCAGATAGGGATAAGTTCGCCTTTGTACTTTTACATTTTGTTGTTTCAATTGTAATTGTTTTTTTGTGCAATAAAGTGTTATACGTCCATACATGCATACATATGTCCGTAGCGACGTCAGGCGAAGTCGTGGGACTTTGCAAAACTTCGCCTGCCGTATCTGACTAGTCTTATACGTTGCCAGACATATATGTCGAGCGAAGTCCGGCAACATCGCGCCACTTCACCTGACGTCACTGGCGACACGTGTCGCGCGATGTTGAGAGACATGTCGAGTGAAGTCCGGCAACATCGCGCCACCTCACCTGACGTCGCTGGCGACACGTGTCGCGCGATGTTGAGTGACATGTCGAAGGAAGTCCGACAACATCGCGCAACTTCACCCGACGTGACGACACGTGTCAGAGGACATTTGTCCCCTTGTTGCTGTTTAGGTATCCGATGTTGTGTTCCTGGTGGCCTATGGGCCTTGTGGGTCACCAGAGCTTCCGAGGATGCGCTAGGTCGAGAGTGGGAGATCTGCCTTTTTTTCTAGATGTCAATATTGTTGTACTGACATTTTGAGACAAATGCAGCGCGCCCCGTGTGGTGCCGGGTTAGAATAGCACCACCCCCTTTCTTCCCTTGGGTGTCGTAAGAGTCGACTATGGGAACCAGGTGCAAGTGTGTTGTGGGCGGATGGGCTAGCAACCTGTCACTGCAATATCACATTTTCTCCATCTATTAACCTACAATTGCTAAAAGTGGCACTGAAATTGTCCTGTCACTCAACCGTCAGTCACACATAAATCAACGTCAGTCAGTCAATAAGCATGTCAGCTCACCCTTCTGTATCCTGTGCTCGGTGAGCATCAGCCGCGGCATGGTTGGCGCGGGGTCGAATGCAACCACCGGGCCACCGGCCGACCACCACACGCCGAGCTGGTGGTAGTCTCCCAGCAGTAAGCAAGCCTGTACAGGAGTATAAGTACGTAACATTCAATTTTAATTCTAGTCTCAAATGCGCAATTAGGGAAGGCCTATGTCCAGCAGTGGACGTCCATCGGCTGATATGATTGTTTGCGTTAATGTTTCTTCATAATAAAGTAAAATATTGTTTGATAAAAAAAACAGTATTTTACTGACCGAGCGCGCGAAGCGAGCGAAGCTTCTTCGTTTCAGCTTTCGACAAAAATTCTTTCCTATTTCTGTCTGTCTGTCCGGATGTTCTCCTCTACAGGTCGCATTTCTCAACCGATTCTCGTGAAATTTTGTGAGCAGGTTTGTTTGATAATTATATAGATTTTTTTGTCAATTCAGTTTTTGGAAATTTTGAAAGTTGAAATTTGAAAAAAAAAATTGTAGTCTACAGCTCACAGAGTCACTAGTTGTAGTTCTTCACAAATACAAGAGATATTATAGTGTTTGCACAATTTGCTAAAGCTTGTCTTGCATTGATATCTTTCATAGCAAAAAAAATTAACGTTAAATTTAAATATTGCACATACAACTCATTAACATCCTCAAATAAAGTAGGTTGCACGTAAAGCTCGAATAATGATGATGATGACAATGATGCGGAATTGGCACAATCGCCGCTGCGACGCGACGCAAGATTAAAAAAAATTACCCTCCTCTTTCTAATTCGCACAATGCGAGTAAGACAAGAATGGCGGAATCACGCGTGACGCGTCTTGGCAGCAAGTTTTGCTAGTTCACCTGATGATAGGCGACGGCTGGGCCGAAGATGAAGCTCAATGTTTCAGTAAAAATTATAATATTATATAAGCTTAGCGAAATAACCATTTTCTATCAGAATGAACTACTGAAAAATTTTCACCCTGGGTGGAATTTGGTCTCACGACTTCGGGGATCCGCCCATTGAACCACCCCCCTAAATTTAATTAGAATAGTGAAGTGATTGAAAGATTCGTCATTACGGGATATCCACGGTATAGGTGAAAAACTTAAGAAGATGACCCGTTGTATGTGGTTGTAGCGTGTTCGAATAGACATTACAATTAAATTTGTCGACCTGTTTAGCCTAGTTGGTAGTGACACTGCCTCCGAAGCTAGAGGTCCCGGGTTCGAATCCCGGCCAGGGCATTATTTGTGCATTTAGCACGGATTTTATTCTTGGGTCTTGGATGTTCTCTATGTATTTAAGTATGTATTTTTCTATATAAGTATGTATATCGTCGCCTAGTACCCATAGTACAAGCTTTGCTATTTATTTATTTATTTATTACATATTTAAAATGTGCAATACAAACAAAACAAACGCCTACGCGCCGTGCTTTGAATCTTGAATCTATTTGAACACGTCACAACTACATACAACAGATGATCTTCTTAAGTTTTTCACCTATAGGGATTCCAGACTTCGTGGGTTCAAGTCTCACCCAACGCGAATTTTTTCAATTTTTCTCTCCAGTTGAAAACCTAGATTTTAACTATCACGGAGAACAGACAAGTTTCTATGGCAAAAAAGTACCTGCGTCGGCTTCGTATTATCTTCCCACATCTTCGTCATCAACTCCTTTATCTCTGAGGATCAAAAGTTATCATTAAGGTGAGGTACCCAGGCCGATTTGTGGTATTCTATTCTAATTTTCACCCAGCGAACTTCATGTGACCATGCAAGCATTTAATAATAATAAGACATTTATTCCAAGTTAATTAGTAGTTTACTACGTATACTTAGTCGTTTTACTATTTGAGACTTCGAAGTTGACATTAAATAGCGAATTACCTTCGTAAATTTAGCCATATCGCGACAGTTAAGACGTCTCACCTATATCCGTCTTATACTTCCTCGTCTCAGGTAAAAGCAAAGTATTACAATATTAAATTAAGCTCTTATTGTAATTACGTTTTATGACTTCTTCTTGCTCGCCCACCTCTTCACCTCCTCCAGCCTCTGCGCCTTCCTGTATACAACAAGATATGTTCATTTCAGGCTCGCTAACACGTCCACGTTAAGCCGAAGGGTAGGGCAAGGCATTCTCCATACAAACGTTGTGCAAGTTTTATACGTTAGTTTTGGGCACGACAGCATTTAATTTAATTTTTTGCTTGTACATATTGGATATATGCAGAACTTGATGTTGAAATTTTGGATATGATATAGTGGGTAAATATTCTAAATTTGTATGCATGCCTTATTGTACACAATAAAATAAAACAATGTAATTAAATTAAGAAAATAAATAATATTAATATCGGTAACATACAGTATACATACAATATTGATACAATATTGATACTTATGTAAGGTAATTGTCAAAAAATTTGGAATAAAGAGGCTTTATTATTATTATTATCTCTATATTTATTTTTGTACTTAAGCTAGGTTTTTTACAATAATTTTATAAAAGTAAAATATATAAACAATACAAAATATAAAAGCATTATAAAATCCCTAACCTAGAAGAAGCGCTCCCTAAGTTATTATTATTTGTATGTCTTTTCCTTATCTCGGGACCATGGGGTCCCGGACCTTTGGAAGGCGTGCGTGGGGCCGAAGCCAACAGCGCAGAGGCCCCTTTAGACAATTTAATACAAAAGCAAAGGGATACACATGGCGGATACCATTCCCGAACGCACAATATGATACATCCAGAGATGGTCCCCGCCAGGTGCAAAGACTATTGCAGTGCATCACTGTGCTGCGATGGAAACTAAGGTCATGGGCTATTGTGTTGAATGTTGGATGGGCTGGATAATGAGCTATTGGAGGAGACTAGCGGACACCTGCCGTGACAATCAGTCTCAATATTGTAAAAGGCAGGCGGTGACTCGCCAGCTCGCTGAGTGGGCCCCACATAACAGTCGCATGCACAGTGCGACAGTGGGGAAACATCCCGTTGAGCGGCTGTAAGGTTGTCGAGAGGTGAGTCTGCGGTAGCCAGATCCCGGTAATCCGATCAGCAGGCCGCCGGCGTTATGACATTTTACACTTCCAACCTGGAGCATAGGTCTCGCTTTTGCGACTCCACTCTGGCCGGCCAATTAAGGCAAGCACAGAGGCGAGGGCCAGATGGAAAGGGCCCTCTGGAGATTAGGGATCCGCGGTGTCGCCACTCACCGTCAGCTCGCCACAAGCTGCCCCCGCGGGCGTATTATTATTATTATTATTTGGGCATGAACACATTTAATTTAATACGTTTTGCTTGTACATATTGGATATACGCAGAACTTGATGTTGAAATTTTGGTTTGGTTGGATGGAGGTGGAAAAAAAAAGAAAAAAAAAATACAAAAAAAAAAACTGGACCGCATCCGACGGAGAGCGACTCGAATTGTTGGCTGGCAGCGGGTTTCGGAACGGCTTGACTCCTTGGCGCTGCGTAGAAAAGTAGCCTCGCTCTGCATTTTCTACCGCATGTATTACGGGGAGTGCTCCGAGGAATTGTTCGGATTAATCCCTGCCGCTTCCTTCCGCCATCGCCCAACGCGACAAAATTTCCATCCTCACCACTTAGATGGTTGGCAGTCCTCAACTGTGCGTTTCTTCAGAAACTTCTTCCTCGTGTCGTTTCTCCAGAAACCTCGCACAGCTAAACTGTGGAATGAACTGTCGCCTGCGCTATTTCCGGACCGATTCGACCTTCAAACCTTCAAGAAAAGAGCGTACTCCCATCTTAAAGGCCGGCAACGCACTTACAACCCCTCTGGTGTTGCGAGTGTCTATGGGCGGCGCTAATCGCTTACCATCAGGCGATTCGTCTGCTTGTTTACCTCCTATGTCATAAAAAAAAATAAAGATCAAGTCATAGCTAACAGAAAAATAAACATATTAACCAAAAATAATAACTGTAGCGCAAATACAAACGAAGAAAAACGTGCACAAAGTTTGTACGGAAATAGCTTGCCTACCCCGTCGCCTTAACCACGCCGCACTAATGTGTATATTCTCGATGAGGAATTGACAAAGACACTACTGACAGCCCGGCTCCCAGCTGTGTCCTCACATTGGTCCTTCAGACCGGATACTGAGTATACTGACCCCGGTCGGCTCATCAGGTAGTCGCAACGGTAGCCTCGTCGGTTCCCCGAGCTCGATGGAGAAGGTGTTGGCTCCCAGCTCGAACTTCTGCGTCAGGTCCTCGACGACAATGTCATTGTTGCCAGTCTTCTTCACGTGCTGCAGGTAGTAATCGCAGCCCGCGTCTGAGAATAAGGAGAATGTGACATTAGTAGAATCACAGGGTCTGGAGCAGAGCCCAATAGTAGACCGTATTCGTGGTGGTATCAGTAGTGGTTTCAAAGCGAGCCCAAACTAAGCAAAGCTTGTACTATGGGTACTAGACGACGATATACATACTTATATAGATAAATACATACTTAAATACATAGAAAACATCCAAGACCCAAGAACAAATATCCGTGAAAAATGCACAAATAAATGCCCTGGCCGGGATTCGAACCCGGGACCTCTAGCTTCGGAGGCAGAGTCACTACCAACTAGGCTAAACAGGTCGTCAAAAATATGTTAATAAAATCATTTATAAAAATGAATACCTCTATAATTACTAATATGGTAAGGAGGTAAAATTTGTAGGTGAACTCCGGAATTACTCCGATTACCAAAATTCTTTCATAAGCCTGGGTTCAATCTGGGCGCCAGGAGCTCACTCCGACTGAGATGTAAGTTTATATGTAAAGAAAATCTACGTAACTATTCACACGACTTTAAAAATGCTTTCACAAATGTATAGAAGTCTTTGGGGGAGGCCTATATCCAGCAGTAGACGTCTTTCGGCTGACATGATGACATGGACTTTCTATCCCGCCCAATAGGTGTAAATGACTTGGCATTTACCGAGGAAGTTGTACATATGGTCCTGATGCATGTGTGGTGGCGGCACCGCGTCTGTAGCCGCTGCGAACGCTGCAACAGCTGGCAGCGCCAGTGTCCTCCCTGCTTTGTCATCGTCCTGAAAAAATACCATTAGAGGAACTGACCAAAAACCTTCATAACTTTGAATGTAAGCATCACAGCAAACCAGGGTGTGTCTTTTCGTCCTGAAATGTTGGGGAGGACCAATGTTCACCGAATTTCTCCCGATGATTATGATGACACACCGCTAAGCAGAGGTCAAGCTTCGAATAACTAAAGATGCATCCGGGATCAACGGTAGGATGAGCAAGAAACAGACGCACCCCGATCCCGGCTGAGATGGCGCACTTCTTGAGCCACGTGAGTATGATCTGATCATGATGATGACTCCCTCTTTTACTTGAGAAGACTTTTTATGAGCTCAAAGATGAGAAATAGTGAAAGGAGGGAAAGAGGGAGAGATACTTCACACCTATTTTGGCTCTAGTGGCACTTTACGTCGTATTATGTCGTTTGACGACCGAGTGCTCTGGACTCATCTGATCATAATAATGACTCACTCATCTCGCCCGCAAGAAGACCACGGGCTTCAAGCAAACAGCTCTATGATGACAAATAGCAACATAGACATAGACATTTATTTATTTATGTCTATGTCTAAATAGCAACATGAGGGAGAGGGATATAATGAGCGAGAATTATAGAGAGAAATTATTCACCCTGATCCCCTTTTTGGCTGCGCACTTCACGACACTGCACTTCGTGGCACTGTGGGATCGGTATGATTTATTCTGAAGCTGCATAATCATGATGACTTTGATGACTCTCTCATCTTTCGCTTAAGAAAATCCTGGGCTTCAAGCAACAAAGAGGGAAAAATTAAAACAGAGAATGACTCACCCCGATCCCGGCTTTGGTGGCGCACTTCCCGACAGCCGAGTGTTCGCCTCGCGGGCCCGGCATGATGGCCGCCGCGCCCTTCTTTATCCACTGGAACGCTTTGCTCTGAAACCCAACAGGTCATACGTTGTGATCTCTAGGTAAATTTCATTCATAGCCTAACAAATATGACCATGATCTTGTAGATGAGCTGAATCCGTCCCTAATTAGTATGGGGAATATATCCAGGCTTGAGATCTCAATAGCATACCATGCAATAGCGTATAGCGGCCAGCGATTTTCTCTTGGAATACTCAGGAAGATGTTCTTATGATTTCCTTATTGAATTATTACCAACTTTATATTGTTGACATGCCACTGATTCGCACGAAGCGCTTTGTTTCTAGTTTTCTTGCGAGGACAGCTAAAGAGTGGAATTCTCTTCCGGATAGCCTTTTCCCACACATAAGTACTTATAACTTGAATCTTTTCAAGACGAGAGGGGATAGGCACTATCTAGGTACCTACTTATGTAACACCCTCGACCTCATCATCACTTACCATTAGTTGAGAACTATCTCAAATAATGGAAAGTGTAAAATTAATTAATTTGACCGCTAGGTCAAATTAATTAATTTTGTACTAAAGCAGTAACGCTGCTAACGATGTACGCCTCCCTAAGGCGTTATAAGAGGGAAATATTGAAGGATTTCGTGGACGAGCTTGGTTGTTCCGATAGCTCAGAGGCTAGAGCAATTGGCCGCGTATGCCAAATGTCGCAGGTTCGAATCCTGCTCGGAGCATTAAATTTTTAAATTTTCCCCTTTAATTTGAGTGGTCAAATGCTTACCTATTTTATATAAAACGGCCTGTGTTCAGCAGTGAGACCTATTAATGAGACTGACCTCAAGTTTTGGTTCAGGAGCCCCCAACTCCAAGTTCAGCTTGGTCGGCGTGATCTCGACTGGGGAGATATTGAATGAGTCATCATTGCCGGGGGGCAGGTTGCTCTCGATAGCGTCCGCGAGCGCGGCGGGCGAGCTGCCGACGCGCACGAGGCACGCCGCGGCGCGCGGGGCGGCGGATGGGAAGCCTGGGGAGAGAAATACAAGTAAGTTTACTTAAGTTTCCTTTACTTTACTCAATAAACTACCACCGGTTCGGAAAAATAAACCTCTGCCACGAGAAGAACCGGCGTAAGAAACTCGGCGAGGTGTCATTTTTACAAAACAATACACATTGTTTAGTTAAATATAAAATTACAGTGTCAGCAACTACAAAATATGTCTCGTTGTACGGTCTCCGTGTCTGCCATGATATGTTTCGTCTCCACTATTTACGACTCTTACCTATCTTGTCGCACATGTGGTTCGAACCACCACCACTCTTTGTTAAACTTCTTTCACGATGTTCTTTATTCCCTACTTACCTTTCTCATCGCACGCATGCGGGTCAAACAGGTACAGATTCTGGTCCTCAGCCCTCAGCACAGCTACCGACTTCCCCCGGGCCGTGACCACAGCGTAAGACGCCTCGTTGAACAACTTCTTGAGGGACTGTCGCAGCGACAACACGCCTTCCGTTGGTGTTAGGGAACCTGCAGACATTATTACCATTAATATCGTTAAACTTACGGGAGTAGATTCGGGAATGTGGAATTATACGGCTAGAAAAATAATATTGAGGAGATAGGTAATGCATTGCCAAATGTCATCATGCATCAGATAGATAACTAAAGCCGGATTCCTAATTATCCAATGTGACGTGTCGTAACGTGACGTGTTAGATTCACTTTCATCTCTGCATGTGCTCTGACGTACTGACTCATACTGTGACAGGAGTCAGTGCGCGTTAGAGAGCAACACACCACCACCACCACCACCATATCAGCCCAAGGACGTCCACTGCTGGACATAGGCCTCCCCCAATGTCATAGGGGGTAAATGCCATAATCGCCACGCTTGGCATGCGGGTTGACGATCGCAGTATCTCCACCGTACTCCAGGGATGCTGCTGCCCATCCCACGGTGGTCTTGGTCGTAGTTTTAGGACATACCCGGGTCCAACACGAGAGCAACACGTCAGATAGAATAGAATAAACTTTATTACTTCACCGTGTTACATTATTTGTTGTAAAACATTGTAAATTTTTAAAACATTGTAAATTTCAGGAAGAACTGTGACATACATAATATTAATACTCGAAATAAACACAAACTCGCGGTGCCCACCACTCGCCTACAGAAAATTAGAAAATCATTCATGGGTAACGGTGTGAAGTTTTATAATAAGCTTCCAAGAAATGTAACTGAATTATCTATTAATAAATTTAAAAATTATGTAAAGCGTCAACTCATATCGAAAGCATATTATAGATAGCACACATGACTACATGAATGATAAAACACCGTGGGATTAATTGTGACTGAAATATTAATGAATTAATCATTATGGCGTTAGATATTAATATGATCTTTTTTTTTGATATTTTGATTTTATTCTAGAAACTGTCTAGATTTATATTTTTTATATATTTTTCTATTATTATTATTATTATTTTTTTGACGATCCTATTGTGAATTTTACTACAAAATAATTTCTTACTTTGACATGTCTACAACAACAATATTTATTTTGAAGAATAATAATAGCATCAATAAATTGCTCTAAATAATTAATTAATATATATGTTAATACATGTTATAACTGACGATTCGAAAGTGCTTGTTGCTAGGCCTATTTGAATAAAGAATATTTTGACTTTGACTTGACTTTGACTTTGTTAATGTATTACATATTCCAACGGTAACACCCAGTATTCAAATCTAAAGTTCGTTTTAAATAGGGCTTCTATGTATGCAGTGTACTATGCTCTAGTGGATTCACTCTTGTCTTATGGGCTGTCAAGCTACGGTCGTACATTTAAAACGTATCTAGACAAGATCAAGGCGTTGCAGATTAGATTCATGAAATTAATGATTGACAAAAAAACCAAAATTAAATGTAAAAGTAGTATAGGTACTACTTTTACATTTAATTTTGGTTTTTTTGAACTCTTTTTAGAATGCAAAATGTTAACAGTCCATGAAAAAGTCACGCTATTCTTAGCTTTGGAACAAATGTGTAATGATGAGTTTAAAATACCCATAGTCAATCAAAGGTTAACAAGAAACAGAGATAGTAATAAATTGCTGGTACCTAGGTTTACGAATTATTTTGGCCAGAGATGTAGAAACTATTTAGTCCCTATGATCTTTAACGAGTTTCCTTCGGATTTAAAGACCACAAGGATGACAAAACAAACATTTAAAAAGAAATTAAGTGAATTTCTATTAAATAAAATAAAATGTCAAATACAACCTCTATAGCACATTACATTTCTGCGCTGTACGCTCAGATTACCCCTAGATTATTAGTTAACCCCTTTTTTTTTTTTTTTTTTTCTTTATTTAAGGAGCTTGTCACATAAGTGATCATGTCGCTCCATAAGATCAACAATATCTGTTATTAAATCTAACTTATTCTACAAACAATAGCCTTCCGAACTACCCGCAACAGTGCTGCGGCCGCGTCCGACAATGGATTAGCTAGAGCACTATTGCAGGCTCCGACATCAAAACTGGTGTAAGAAGCCAGACGTCTCCTGACGGCTTCATTCCGGACACATTCCATTATAACATGATACACATCTTCTGGTACATTACATTCATCACAATTTGGAGATGCAACTTTTCTCATCAGATAACCGAACTTATTTAATGGAATATGTCCGGAACGTAGTCTCATCATCAAAACTAAGTCGCGTCTGCTTAAGGCACAATCAATCCATGGAGTACTCCGAGGATGTGGTTGGATCGTCCTATACCAAATACCTTTTTCTTTTGACCTCTTATCGAAGTATTCTTTCCATAAGGAATATGTGTGTCGTTTAGCTAAGGTGATACATTCAGAATAGAAAGGTAACATGTTATATTCAACACCACCACAACAAGCTTGCCTAGCCAAAGCATCCACGGTTTCATTTCCGCTTATACCCACATGAGACGGGATCCATTGCAGTATTATGTCCTTACCCTCTAATTGTAATTTGTTAATAAGTTTCAAAATGGAGTAAGCAATCGGGAGACCTCGAAAATTCGAGGTGCACCGAGCCACATGTTGGAGCGCACTCTTAGCGTCCGATAATATGATAAACTTATTGCAATCTATTGTTTGAATGTAAGATAAGGCCTCAGCGATGGCAGCTAACTCTGCATGCATAATAGAAATGTCGCTATTTATGAGTATCCTAAGTGATGTGTTCGACTGTGGATCATAAAACGCAGCACCCAAAGCGCTTTTTTCTTTTGAACCGTCTGTATATATACAATAAAATCCAGAATAACTTGTTTGCACTAAGTCATCAACTGTAGATCTTAGGATGTTTTTGTTATAGGCACGTTTTGATTTATTGATTGGCGTGATGTTGACCTTAATAAACTTAGAAATATCTAGCTTACTAACCCATCGATCCAAAGTAAACATTTCGAGTAATTTACTAGAATGCACAGAGACTAATTTATACATAATATAAATGGTAAGAAGAAGTGGATTTTTCTTTCGCAAGGTACCACGTATCTGTATTTGATTATTTAATTCATCTATGAGTTTGCTAGTTATATTATTTTCGAACGATTTAGATTTAAACCAAAACTTTGAAGCCAAATAATTGCGGCGAATATGCAAGGGGTGTACACAGAGCTCACTTTCCATCACGTGTATAGGAGTAGACTTGATAAATCCGCCAATGGTTCTCAGTGCTTGGTTTTGAATTTTATCGAGCTTATACAAATGACATTCACTACTATCGTCAAAAAGAAATGAGGCGTAATCTACCCTGCTACGAATTATGGCAATATATAATCGTCTTAAATGTTTTGGGTGGACACCCCAGCCCGGACCCGATAAAACTTTAAAAATATTTAAGTGTTTTTGGAGTTTTTGTGTTAACTCGTTAACATGTTTGCCCCACCTAAGAGATCGATCCAACCACAGTCCCAAATACTTTACACAATCGACTAACTCTAAATGAATGCCATTGATTTTAATATCTACAGGGCTCCTATTAATACCCTTTTTAAACACGCATACTTTCGTTTTATTTGTAGATATTTCAAGGCCAAGTTTGTTCAAGTATTCATGGAATATGTTAAGGGAGTTTTGTATCACACATTCGGCCTCAGATATTGTTTTCTTTGTAACATATAAAATGAAATCATCTGCATATTGCGAAATAAATACATCTCTTACTAAGGTATGAATATGCATAGTGTATATATTAAATAGCAATGGCGATATGGGATCTCCCTGGGCCAATCCGCGATCAGTTGACCTCCTCAAAACAGCATCATCAGACTGTACTTTAAGAAATCTTTCTCTTAGGAAATTCCACAGATATTGACAAATGTTACGGCCCACTCTAATTTGGTCAAGTATAGAAATTAAGGTGTGTACACTTACATTGTTATAAGCATTGTCAATATCTATAAAGCATCCCAAAGTAATCATATTTTTTGAGAACCCGGTTTGTATTCTAGTCACTATACTACATAGATTGTCCAAAGATGATCGACACCGTCTAAAGCCGACTGTCTCCTCAGCAAACATACCATTCTTTTCGATGTACCATTCCAATCTTTTATTGATTACAGAGTGAAATATTTTGCACAAACATGAGATTAAAGAGATTGGTCGGAGAGCAGAGTCAGAGGACGGATCTCTTCCGTGTTTAGGTATCGGGACTACATTTATCTCTCTCCATTGAGCGGGGACGAATCCTGAGGAATAGAACGTATTGTACAATGATAAGAGCATTAGTTTGCCACATCTAGGAAGGTTTTTAATCATTGAAAACGAAATATCATCACAACCAGGTGCAGTATCTTTCTGTTTAAAGGAGGACTCTACTTCGTGGATGGTAATCGGCTCGTCCATGACCGTGTTATCCGACTCAATCATTGGAGGCGGTGGTTGTGCGGAGGCCGGTGTCAAAGAACATAGGAGTTTGTGAGCTTTCTCTTCGCTGACATGAGGCCGCGGAGACCTATAGCCTTTGAGCCACCCCATCCGAAACCACACGTCAGCGGCCGATGACGCTTCGCTTATAGAGTTACAAAATGATTGCCAACCCTGACTTTTGCGGGTTCTAATAAGTTTCTGAGCGTCTCTTATCTTAACCTGAAGGTCTTCAAGATTTTGTGGCGTAGGATTTCGTCTAAACAAAGCGAGCGCAAGTCGTCGCTCAGCCACGGCCTTGGATAAGGACTGATTCCAATAGGGTTTTGGTTGGAATGTTTTAGCAGGGTTATGGTTAATTTTGAAATATGGAATATAGAGATTAGCGGCTTGATATATACCGTCCAGAAAAAAATTATATGCATCCTGAGGAGATTCAGGCAAATTCACATCAGCGAACTTATTTTCTAAATACGATCTATAGTCATCCCACTGCGCTCGACTAAAGTTTCTCTTGCGAGTAGGTCTCGCGCTGGACTTAAAACTTGTAGTGATCTTTATAACTAGGTGGTCGCTGCCCAGTGACTCTTTCATAACTCTCCAATTAAGTGCCAAACACACGTCAGATGACACAATGGATATATCAGGAGAGGATTCCTGTAACACTCCATTCACAAGGCGCACTCTTGTGTGACTATGGTCATTAATAGTAACTAGATTAAGGTCCATAAGGGAGTCAAAAATATGGTTGTCTCTTGCATCCGTTTTGTGCGACCAATTAGTGTGATGTCCATTGAAATCACCCATGATAATCACCTTTTGCTGCGCTATTGAAAAAATAGAATCCCAATCGCGCTGATGAGTCACTACCGAGGAGGGACAGTACACAGAAATGACGTTTTGAATTTGATCACAGTTAAACAGTTTTACATGAACAACTTGTATACCTGGGTTGGAGGATTGTAGACGACACTGCTCTGATTTGATTGATTTGTGTGTAAGGATCGCGAATCCACCGTACCCATCCGACCTGTCTACTCTATAAACATTGTAATTACCGACTCTAAAATCACTGACCGTATCCAACCAGGTTTCGCTTAACGCGGCTATGTGATTTTTCTCTTGAATAAGTAGGTTTTCAAAGGTCACTAATTTGGGCCTAATACTCTGTGCGTTCCACTGCAACATGTTGAGCTGGCACCTTCTGACGTTACTAGCCATTAGTGGCGGTAACAAAAGCTTTTAAAATTGACACGTCAAATATATTTTGCATAAAAAAAGATAACAGCCATTCTAATACTATTTGCACACCTCGTTTTATTTTTTCAGCAATCGTCAGATTCTTCATGAGTATGATGTCTTTTAATTTCCTTAGTAATGTACTGAATTTATTTTCGTCTTCCTTAGCTTCGTCCATTTTCGGTTGCGTGTCATAGTCCTCAGTCTCCATGATTGATGTGCTGTTCTCTGGCAGATCTTCAGTTATGTTCACTTCTACCGGATCCGTTGAGGGCTTTTTAGATAGAGGGCGTCGCTGCCTTTTAGAGGGCGCTACATAATTTTCAGTAGTTGTCTTACTATGCACTATTCCTAAAGCCTTTCTGCTGTTACTGGATTTTGATGTCACCATCTTAGCAAATGATGGCTGGATGATAGGAGACGCCGCCATGGGAGGTTCCGTAGTAGGATCATTCTCAGCTGTCCTCAGCGTCAAGGGAAAGTCGGTCTGAGACAATGCCGCTGGTGGCGTGGCAGGGACAGGTACGAATTTCGTCAACGCCTGTTTATATGAACAGTTGGATTCGGCCATTATTTTCCTTATTTTTCTTTCTTTGATGTAATGTGGACATGTTTTGTCTAGGGCCATGTGATTTCCCAAGCAATTGCGGCATGTAAATACAGTTGTTTCACAATTAAAGTGGTTTTGTCCACACTTAGGGCAAGTTGGCTTCTTTGAACATATCTTCTTTGAATGGCCAAATCTCCAACAATTTGAACATTGTGACACAGGGAACAGATACGGTTCAACCTTAACTCGTAAGTCATGTATGTAGATATAGGGTGGCAGAGAAGGACCTTTAAATCCAACTCGTATTGTCTCACTGTCTTTCCAACCAGATTCTTCCTCATGACTCCTTTTACTCAATCTTTTCACTGACACTATTTCTATTTCACTCTCCATATTTTCCATCATTTCTTTTTCTTGTAAATCTAAGTCGGCCTCTTTTATAATGCCGTATGACAAACCAACCTCGTATGTTTTTTGGCATCGCCAGCCCAAATTCGCCTGATTAGTGGCCATAGATATAAGACGTCCGGCACTGGTCTCATTTTCAAAGTGAACAAGTACTTTATACGGATTAACGTATTTTACACGAACGATGCCCGAAATATCATAAGTTTTGAATAACTTTGCCAGTGCAAATTGTTTCGGCAGCATATTCTTACACGTAATGCTTATCTCTGTCATCTCCGCGCCTACGGGCAAGTCCGAATTATAATTGACGCGCCGTTTGGGTTTAGGTGTGTTGATGGTCCACTCGTCATCCGATTCTCTGGTTCTCTTGGTTGATAAAGTGTCTTTTTCCATCATATCTTGATTACTATCCTTCAATTGTGTTAGGTCTTCTACTAAATTCGGGTTAAAGACATTTATTCCTCAAAAGAAATATTACATTTCACTTGATGAGATAAAATATTTAAAAACATGTTTTTTTGAGCGTTAACAAGTAGGTAGGTACAAGAGTTAAATCAGAGTTAATTCGATTCCTCATTCTCATTTCTTATATTTTCTATGTCGCATTCCTTATTATTTTGTATTGAGTTCATTGCTTCACCTTGTTCGAATAGCTGAGAGTTGTTTATGACACTTGTAATTTCATCTTCGTCTCCGTCCGGATTTGAACCTTGTGACATAGTCAATAAGGTTCATGTCCGTGTCACGATGTCTGGCCGATTCACTTGACTGGGCACGCGCTCGATGCAAGTAAACAAAGTGATTAGCAACAATGCACGCGTCTAAACCGAACGATAATCCCGGCAAAACTGTAGTTAACCCCTTGCTTCATGTCAAAAATAAAAAATATAAATATTCGTTTATTATTAGAAATGAACTTTAATAGCCATCAATACAGTTGTAAACTATAACTGCCATGAGCTGTAAAGAGTTAAGTAGATTTAAGTTAAACAGTAGTTTAAGTTACATTTCAACTACCTGCCTAATAGCTTACATAAGTGTAAAGGAGCCTCGTCTGCCAACAAACCACCCTGTGGTTTGGCAGAAGAATATATGTAGAAGTAAGCAAGATATATGTGAATAAATGATTATTATTATTATTATTATTAAATTAATGACGATGAAGACAGAATAAGTCAATCACAAATTGATGGACTCACCAATAAAAGCGCTGTCGACCACCTCAGTCTCGATGCAGTCAAATTCCGTGACCCTGAACCTGGTCATCACGTCGGCGGCCGCCATGGTGCCCGCGGGCACTTCCTCCTCCGCGGCCTCGGTCCCCTCTGTCCCCTGACTAGGCCCAGTGTCCAAACTGATGCCCATTCGCTCCAGGTTCTCCATGGTGCTCTCGTAGAGGATGTCGCCGCGGATCAAAGTCTGGAAATGGGAGGAATTTAATAAATACGGCCGGAGGTGACGCAGGATCGGGTGAAGTGACCTTCTATCGTACCAAAGGCCAATTACTAAAATATTTACCACATTTATGTAACAAAAAAATTAACATTCAGTGACTAAAGCGGCAATTACATTAAATTACATTAAGTCCTGCACCACCCGCATCCAGCGGACACCCGCGACCCTTACCAGGTCATCAGTCCACCGTGTGGGGGGCCTGCCCACGCTAGGCCTTCCGGTACGTGGTCGCCACTCGAGAACCTTTCCGCCCCAACGGCCATCGGTTCTGCGTGCTATGTGCCCCGCCCACTGCCACTTAAGTTTAGCGATTCGAAGGGCTATATCGGTCACTTTGGTTCTGCTGCGGATGGCCTCATTTCTGATGTGATCACGCAGAGAAACTCCCAGCATAGCCCCCTCCATTGCTCTTTGGGTGACTTTGGGGGACCGGTCATTGTGGAAGTCTTTGGGGGAGGCCTATGTCCAGCAGTGGACGTCATTCGGCTGAATGATGATGATGATGATGATGACATTAAGTCGGTCACCAAATACAACATGCTGCTGCTGCAATAGTGACGAGGGACGACAGATGCACTACTGTTTGGTTGGCGGGCATACTGCTATGAAGACGACGTTCGTTGGCTGAAGTATTTTACAGAGTAACGATATAATTTATACCAAAAAAAAACCGACTGCAATTTTGTACTTGCTATACCATAATTTATGGTTTCTGTGAGCCAATGCTCGGTTACCTACAGAAAATACCGAAATCGGCATATGCGTGCCTATCAAATTCGAGGAGTTCCCTCGATTCCTCCAAGATCCCATCATCAGACCTTCACCAAATTTATATGGGACCAATGTTATAGTACCTGCTTTGAAACAAAAAAAGAATTATCAAAATCGGCCAACGTGGTCAAGAGTTATCGGGAACATACATACCTACATAAAAAAAGAACAAAGCAAATATACAAACGAACTGAGTACCTCCTTCCTTCTATTGAAGTCAGTAAAAAGTACCAAGAAAACAAGATAAACTAGGAGGATGACGCTTTTACCGGTCCCAATGGCTAACTGTAAGCGCAGCACCACATATGATAAATAAATAAATAAATATTGTGGAACAATCTTTCACAAATCGACCTAGTCCCAAACTAAGCAAAGCTTGTACTATGGGTACTAGACGACGATAGACATACTTATATAGATAAATACATACTTTTAAGTAACATAGAAAACATCCAAGACCCAAGAACAAATATTCGAGCTAAATGCACAAATAATGCCCTGGCCGGGATTCGAACCCGGGACCTCTAGGTTCGGAGGCAGCGTCACTACCAACTAGGCTAAACAGGTCGTCGTCGATACCAGGAGCACATGGTACGATAGGAGTGCACTGTCCTCGTTTACGTCAGTGACGGGACGGGACAACATGCGCCATCGTGATGGCAGCTATGGAGGCAAGTGTGGCCTGAATGTTGAGGTGTTCCTCGGGGAAGTGTGTAAGTCTTTCTAACAGCCACAAGTTGTTTACCGGCCAAAGGTGTATGAATCAGATTAAGTCTGCACTTTGTATGATAAGTTCTTCTTTTGCCAACTATCAGGCTCCATCTAAGATGAGACAACTACCAGATCGCGATAAAATTACCAATAGCATGGAGACACCGACAGACACAAATGATAGTAAAATATTGTAACCACCTACCGGGAGCACATGAAACAAGAGGAGCTGTCTTGTACTGACTGAAATACGCTCTTAATAGCCCCGACGACTATTTTTTTTAATGGGATTGCTCTTGGCCAGCATCTAGCCAGGGGGCAAAGATGAGGCCGACGATGAAGCGAGCTCACCCAGAAGATGCCTATTCACTCGTGCCTTAAAAAGGATGATTAATTTGACACGGATGAAGCACCAACTAAAATACCAGGAGTACATGAAACAAAAGGAGTCTTGTACTGACCTCGTTCACATCCTCCATGGTCCAAGTATCGAGTGGGACGACGTGCGCCATCGCGATGGCAGCTATGGAGGTGGGCGTGGCCTGTTTGTTGCGGTGTTCCTCGGGGAAGCGCGTGTCGCCCTCGTGGAAGCTGCCACGGACCACCCAGCGGTTCGGTGCTACCGCTGTGAAATTAAATAATTAGTTGAGGTGCATCCAGACGGATCTGCGTGGCAACAAGGAGATAAACGGCTTTGGTTTTCTCGCTCCATCTTATAGTATCATCATCATCATCATCATGTCAGCCGAAAGACGTCCACTGCTGGACATAGGCCGCCCCCAAAGACTTCCATAATGACCGGTCTTGCACCACCCGCATCCAAAGAAGACCCGCGACCTTCACCGGGTCATCGGTCCACTGTGTGAGGGGCCTGCCCACGCTACGCCTTCCGGTACGTGGTCGCCACTCGAGAACCTTTCCGCCCCAACGGCTATCGGTTCTACGTGCTATGTGCCCCGCCCACTGCCACTTAAGTTTAGCGATTCGGAGGGCTATATCGGTCACTTTGGTTCTGCTGTGGATGGCCTCATTCCTGATGCAATCACACAGAGAAACTCCTCATCATATAGTGTACAGGGCTACAATGCAGGATCATCATCTGGTTAAAATGAAAGGTTTATCTGGTACTGCATATCCGCCATTTGTACACTGCCATGTCTCCTTGAACTCTGGTATCAAATAATAATTTATCTGTGTCCCGCCAGCCAGCCATTTGGCCAGGTGAACATCCAAAAAAATCATACAGGGTGATTTCTGGGTCGTGATCCAAAACCACTTTTTCTGACTCTGTAAATGATCCCCATTATCATGTAGTAGTATTTGATTAAAAATAATTACTTTATTTTTTCTTATTTTTCACGTAAAATTAATCTTATACTAAGTAATCATGGTCACCCTATGACTTTTGACATACGCTGTATGGAAAGCGACAAGACGTCACATTGAGTAGGGTGACCAAACTGTATTCAAAAATGTTTTTTTCTATTTCTCATCTGAAAAATAATCAATATTATTGATGATAAACAATAATTAACAACACCATTAGCTTCATCTTTGAATTATGTATGATGTCTTGCTCTATTGCTCCACGACCCAGAAATCACCCTGTATTATGCTGCTCGCCGCTCTGGAACATTTGTGGGCAGGTGGCGCTTGTAGCCTGCCACTGCAGAAATTAGTTTTTTCTATGGCATTGAGACTGTTAAGGGTCGCAACTCACGCTTCAGCTGATTGACAGGCTCTGGTAACGTTGGTCGCTCGAAGACGTTGATGGCGCTAATGCTGAACGGCTTCCTGCGAAGGTCACGCGTGGAAGCCAGGAAGTCATCGCAAAGGCCCGAGATGCGGATGAAGCACATGAGGCACGCCTTACCGCCCTCACGTAGACCCACCTGAATCATAATTATCATCATTATATAAAGAGGAAGAGCCCTATGTCCAGCAGACCAGCAGAGAGACACAAAAGTTGCAGGTCATCATTATCAATATCAACATCGTAAATTTAAGAGCCGAGTTTTTATCGGTTCCATTATTTTCTTTGCCACTGCCTTAAACTCCATGATACGACATTATATTGACCATCTCTTTGGCTTAATTCATACATTCCCGTGTTTGCCTTCAACTTCCCTATAACTTGATTTTGAAAAGTATGGTTTGGCGGTTTAATACATATACTTTATGTCGTATTATAAACTTGATGTGACGTGTGTAATTTTTCCTACCGTGCATAAGTCCATCGAACAACCTAGCCGATATAGTAAGAGATTTCATCGTCATCATCATCATATCAGCCGAAGGATGTCCACTGCTGGACATAGGCCTCCCCCAAAAAGTGCCACAATGACTGATCCTGCGCCACCAGCATCCTGCGGACTTCGGCGAACTTAGTAAGAAATTTACTATCACATGGACGGTAGACTTAAGGAAGGAAGGAATCACAATTCCAGCAAAGGTAGGAAGAACCCCAGATTACTACGGGAATACGAACATATCTGGGATGCTTTGAACGAGATTTTACTCTTTCCCATGATAGTGGCGGATTATTGGCACTAACCCTCGTTCCAAAGCGGTCAGCTGGCCACGGGTGGTACAGATAGTACATGCCTCCCTCGTTCCATATCGCAGTCTCGTACTCCCCGGGGATCTGTCGACCGAAAAAGAACGTTAAAAACACAGAAATTGTCGAAGGCCAGGCTTTCACTGAAGCGAATAGGATAAGACAATCGAAGTATGCCTATAAATGGCTGCAATTGCGCCAATCAGCCTTATATGAGTGTATAATTATGGCATGCACCCTTGTGCTAGCGCTCTTCAATTATTTTAGCAGCTGTCAGCAATGAGGTACGAAGATATCAGTTGTTTGATTGGTGGATTTTGACAGCAGAGAGAGAAGAGTTAAAGAGTAAAACCTGCAGTATCCCGGCATCAGCCGTCTTGAAGAACTCCTCCAACCCTCTGCAGAGGTCAAACACCTTCGGGTTGGTCGATATCAGCTTTCCCCACACTGCGATACCTTGTTCCTGTCAATAAAAAACGTAAATGGTATTAGGTTTACACAATTTTGACGGCCTTTGAATCAACCCGTCCCAAATGCCAGATTGATAAAACTTACAATCCACTACCCACCACCATATTAGACCAAGGACGTCCACTGCTGGACATAGGCCTCCCCCAATTTCATGGGGGTTACCACCTATATGCCATATGCCATAATTGCATGATCACAGTATCTCCACCGCACGCCAGGGATGCTGCTGGCCATCCCCCATATACAGGATATATCTTTTTCATGTTGCCGCATCTTCAAAACGAAGTTGCGATTTGCAAGTCACAGCCGCATCCATGCAAGTAATAATAAATAAAAACAAGAGACTCTTGCTAAATGACTGGCTCAGGAATCTGATACAACGCGACGATACCCTTAGACACAGCGCGAATAGTCAGGAATGTTTCACATTTGTTTATGTATATGAGAGTTTACAGTAACAAAAAGCCGTATAGCGAAGCCTCATCGGTACAACACCATACCTTGTGTGTGTACTCCTTGTCTCTTATCCTGAAGCTTTCCGCCATCTCTCCAAGCACCAGGCGACGGATGGGGCCGCCGCGCGGCAGCAGTGACTCCTGAAACCATCCACCATTCACGTTGTGGCACACAACTTTACAGATTAGGGTATCTAGGTGGAAAAGCGCCAGCGCAATTTAGTCTACATAATAAAATGTCCTACCAACATTCAAAGATGAATAAAAAGAGAAAGATGTAGGTTACCTGGTACACGTTGTGCCATGATCCAAGGTTTCATCCAAGATGTCTTCATTCCAGGCAAGCGCCCGCAATCTTCTCAGTATACCGAGCGCCGCCAGATACTTGTCCCTCTCCAAGAGTACAGAATAGACAGAAAGCTCACCCGATACACATTGTAGCCAAGATCCAGAGTCTCATCCAAGATTTCTTCATTTCAAGCAAGCGCCCGCAATCTTCTCAGTATACCGAGCGCCACCAGATACTTGTCCCTCTCCAAGAGTACAGAATAGACAGAAAGCTCACCTGATACACATTGTAGCCAAGATCCAGGGTCTCATCCAAGATGTCTTAATTCCAAGCATGCGCCCGCAATCTTCTCAGTATACCGAGCGCCGCCAGATACTTGTCCCTCTCCAAGAGTACAGAATAGACAGAAAGCTCACCCGATACACATTGTAGCCAAGATCCAGAGTCTCATCCAAGATTTCTTCATTTCAAGCAAGCGCCCGCAATCTTCTCAGTATACCGAGCGCCACCAGATACTTGTCCCTCTCCAAGAGTACAGAATAGACAGAAAGCTCACCCAATACACATTGTAGCCAAGATCCAGAGTCTCATCCAAGATTTCTTCATTTCAAGCAAGCGCCCGCAATCTTCTCAGTATACCGAGCGCCACCAGATACTTGTCCCTCTCCAAGAGTACAGAATAGACAGAAAGCTCACCCGATACACATTGTAGCCAAGATCCAGGGTCTCATCCAAGATGTCTTAATTCCAAGCAAGCGCCCGCAATCATCTCAGTATACCGAGCGCCGCCAGATACTTGTCCCTCTCCAAGAGTACAGAATAGACAGAAAGCTCACCCGATACACATTGTAGCCAAGATCCAGGGTCTCATCCAAGATGTCTTCATTCCAGGCTCTAGCTCGCAGGCGCCGGAGCATGCCTAGGGCGGCCAGGCAGCACGGAACCGCCGTATAAACCTTGAATGTCTGGTATCTGCGACACGAGTGCGGAGTGAATGAGGATGATCATCATTCAAACTCAAACACAAATGATTTATTTGTAAACATAGAAGTGTTATTACAAAAAGTGTGTGTGAACGCTATGTTTCGCCCACAGGTATACACATATACCAATTACCATACCATTACCATTTGGACCCGGGTATGTCCTAAAACTACGACCAAGACCACCGGGGGATGGGCAGCAGCATCCCTGGAGTGCGGTGGAGATACTGCGATCGCCAATCCGCATGCCAAGCGTGGCGATTATGGCATTTACCCCCCATGAAATTGGGGGAGGCCTATGTTGGTGTGTACGTCGTCCTTCGGCTGATGTGGTGGTGGTGGATATACCAATTAAAAAACATAATTGCATGCAAATGTACTTAACTAAGGAAAAAAATATAAATATATTATATCAATAAATTATACAGTAAATTTAGCCGTCAAATATAGTAAAGTCATGTTAAATTTGAAATTAAATTGCGCGTATTACAAACTCATAATTATTTTTAAAATCTATTCATCTTTTTATGTCAATAAGTCATGCATATATACTTATACAATACAATTACTTACAACCTAATAAAATTATCACATTAGCTGAAAGATGTCGGGAATCGAACTCGGGACCTCTAGCTTTCGGAGGCAATGACACTACCAACTAGGCTAAAGAGGCCAATAGCGACTGTAAGTATGGTGTACGTTGTCAGTCTCCTTCGAGCAAATTCAGTGTATAATGGAAAATGAGTTAGCGTGTAGGTGTCACTGCAGTACATGAAGAATGCCGACAAAAGGGTTAATGATTATATTCAATTTGTATATCCTCTGATCATACTTATGTCACTTGTGTTAAAGCGATACGTAGATTGTAGATGCATCATTGGGTCGACTTGGCCAAAATAAAGTAGGGCAAATCTGTTATAGAATGTTGAACATCCACCACCATGTCAGCCAAAGGACGTCCACTGCTGAACATGGGGTTCCCCCAAATTCACGGGGGGTATATGCCATAATCGCCACTCCAGGGATGCTGCTGCCCATCCCCCGGTGGTCTTAGGACATACCCGGGTCCAATGTTGAGCATGTATGAACTTAATCTAAAACCCTGATCTGTGTTGGTCGACTTGGTATTGGTTGTTGTACGCATGGGCAATTATGCGCTAATTTACTGATCAAGCTGTGTGCACTTGGTTTTGGATATCATGCTAGTTTATATTATAAGCTACTGAACACGCGCGAGCTAACTGAACCATGTGTTGTATGATGTCTGTAAAGTTTACCTTTCTAATAAATAGGATCAAATAATCCAATCTATACAGTTGTCGAGGACTTGACAAAATTATTTTGATCGGGATCTTTTTCCTGAATCAAAAGTTGATTTCTAAGAACCTGTGGCTGGCCATATGCCTGGTGGCGCGAAGTATCCACTTCTCAGCGTTCAGCTGCCGGTACTGCGAATGGAAGTTTCTGTTGGCGATGTCGACCACGCTGTGCAGCACCGTCTCGGACTTGGGTCGAGGGATCATGTCGTCCCTGCAACGTAACAAGACAAAATCATTAGTTTTTGGGATTTGAGGGCATTGTAATCAGAGTTTTTGATATTTTTGCACTGGGGAACGTCATCTAGCTCGTATTTGCAGCAACCCAACCTTGAGGGTGCCTTTCCCCCAGAGATGTGCTATGCTACAGGTCAATTACTTTCGAGACGTTTTTGCAACGTGTACGCGTGTCCCTGTAAATATACAAATACTACTACGAGGGCTGTTCCGAAAGTTTTTAGCTGCTCTCACTCTATTCAAGCGATATATGTTTTAATGATACTGATGATACCATTATGCGGGTAATTTCGATACATATGTGTTGGGGTGAAACTGTTGATGAAAGTCGCTTGGGTTTTTTTTGTGTTTTAAGTACGACGTGTCAACAGCCCTATCGAATATGCGATGAACGGGTCACAATACCAATTTTGTGTTGCGGGCCAATATTAATTAATACGTCACCACAATTAAACGGAATTTTATACACCGCAAACTATGAATCTTCCCTGTCTCTACCCACGCAATCTGTTTCGATTGCATGAAAATCAGCGACAATGAGCATGTGTGTCGAATATTAGTCTAGGTCGCGAGACGAGGGACTGTTCATCATCACAAAAAAAACTTAAATTAAATAAAATCATTTAGTGATTTTACATTAAAATCGGCAAAACTAAGTTAGGAAGTCATCCCGGGCATTTTCCACCACAGTTGTTAGGGATTTCAATTCCAAAACTATTTTTAAGTATCAAAAATAGTACCATTTTCGCAAATTTTTAAAAGCCCATACCAAAGGCCTTTTGGTAAAAAAAATGTTGTGAAAAAAATACTTGCTGCTTACTAACGATTTTATCCCAGCTCATAAATATTGAAATTACCCACATAATGGTATAAATAAAAATAATAGCATGAATATGTATTAAATTCTCGTATGCGAAAGTCAAAGCTGGCTAATCAAAAGATAACCTTGAATTTTAAAACTAAAGCTTCAAATGCTAAGCACGATCCCGTGCTGCATACGATAGGTAAACTATGAATAAACATAAATACATAAATGGTATAAACTACGAAGTCGTTAACGGCCACTCTACTTAGTAAAGTTTGTTCATTGGTTAAAGAGTCAAGTTGACATTTTTAGCCATAGTATAACTGTTTATAAAAAAACTAATTGTCAACCTCTTAACTCATAAAGACTAATATTCTTGTACTGCATATCAATGAAAAAAAAACAGCTGTACCCTTAGCATAAACCACACCATTAAGTTACTTTTTCTAAACTATTCCTACGGGTGTGCTAACGAAAGCTGTTAACTGTTAATAAGTAATTTAGCATAAGTCTTACTAATAACTTATAAGTCTTAATTAACTTAGCACTATATACAACTCACTTGTAACATACGTGTGCTTCCTATCGCATAAGTAATATGTATACCTTCGCTTTCTTTGTTGTTGTTGATAATTACTTTATAATAATTCTTAATGGTTACCGGCCGTTCTTAAAAGACGGGACCCAGTCTCTGAATGATATATTTTGAATTATTAACCAGTGGTAAACGGTGTGGGCCACACATATTGTAAACATTTTCTTTAAAACCTATTTTAAGTAATCGTTGTAGTGGCTGTTTGTTTACCCAAATAAAGTTAAAAAAAAAAGAGGTAAAAGATCAGCCAATATCTGTTGTCTGTTTGCAAGAGAAATATAATTAAAGGTGGCATATAATTACGTCAAAATGTGTACACATTGACAACTATTAACAAATCTATCTGGGTCGAAGAGTACTTAATGAAACCTCATCATGCTCACCTGCCATACATATGAGCCTCCGCTTTAGGACTGTACAGAAAGAAGTCCTCTCCTCGAGCCGACATGAGCTGCTCAAGCGTGGGCGCTACCGGTCCCTTTTCGGGCGCCATCGGCAAAGTAGGGGCCGGCTGTAACGCGAAATATTATTATTACTAGCGACAGTAGCGGCTCTGAGCTGCAGACCTCGCAATTTTTTATTTTATTTCATAATTTGCAAACACTGACTCGACCAAAAAATTCTATATAATTAAAATTATTTCAAAATTAATTCAAAATGATTTTATTTTCTTTAAAAGTACATATTTTAAGAAAGGGATGGGGCCGCCCAGTAAGCATTATTGCCTGTGTCGGGCGACACCGCTCTTCCAGTAACATGAGATACATTGGTACTTGTTACTCACATTATAATGTTGCAAACTTACATAATTACACTTAATACTTAATGTTACAAAATTGTGCATAGTGTGTGAGTGTGTGTGTGCTCGTGTGTGTGTGTGAGTGTGTGTGTGCTCGTGTGTGTGTGTGTGTGTGTGTGTGTGTGTGCGCCGATTTTGTAGAAAACTGCTTGCTGGCAAAAGCAGTTCTAGTTTTTGTTGACATTGCCACGTTGATTATTCTCCTTTTTCTTTTATATTTTGGATTATATGGCAGTATTTTATGTTCTTTTAATGTACATTGTAATATATATAATTTCCTTACCGAAAGAAGATCACTAAGACTATATAGCTCCGTGGTTGGGAATCTCATTTTTTTAAAGTACATAACTTTGATCAATGCACGTTGAGCTCGTTCAAGATGAATGAAATGACTTTTGGCTGCACCCCCCCAAACAGATATGCAATACATTATCACAGACTGAACAAGACATGTGTATATTTCATTAATGAGGTTACGCGACTTAGATTTATTTAAGACAGGTATAGTTGGTACAATATGTCTAAGCCCTCTAAAAATCCAAGTTAGTTTCCTAAGCCTACCGATAATCTGGTCAATATGAGCATACCAATTTAGGTGCTGATCTAGGAGAACCCCCAGATATTTTGTTTGGGTGACTTTCTCTATCATTGGACAGTTGCAAGTATCGGCGTGTAAAGGGTGGCAGGAGTGAATTTTGAGAGCCAAGTCAGATACTGGTTGTGTACAGTGTGAAATACTGAAGCATATGTAATTTGTTTTATTGGTATTTAGTGTCAAGTAGTTTGCTTTTAGCCATTTTGATATCAGTGCCAATCCAGATTCTGCATTATGTTTCACCTCATTCCAAGTATTTCCAGTGAAAACAACGGCCGTATCATCAGCATATGAGAATAGGTTTGCGTTAGGTATAGCCATATCGCAGAGGTCGTTGATGTATATCAAAAATAGGGATGGCCCCAGAACGCTCCCCTGAGGTACACCATAGAAGACGTCTTCATAATCACTGACACTCTCGTCGAGCTTAACCCTTTGCTTCCTACCAGTGAGGTAACTTTTAAAAAGTGAGAGTGGTATTCCTCTAACCCCATATTTCTCGAGTTTCTGTATTAGAATGGGAATAGACACGGTGTCAAAGGCTTTTTTAAAGTCCAGAAAGCCTGCTAAGCACTTATTATTCTTATCTAGATTGTCTACAACTAGCGAGGTAAGAGCAATAACCGCATCCTCAGTAGATTTTCGCTGTCTAAAACCATATTGGGAAGCAGATAAAAGATTATATTTATTCAGATAATTTAGCAGTCTAGTGTTCAAAAGTTTTTCTAGTATCTTTGATATTGCAGGCAGAACAAAGATAGGCCTGTAGTTGGTGACATCGTCTCTATTTCCATTCTTATACACGGGGGTGATAAGAGATTGCTTTAACAAGCTTGGAAATATTCCTAAGCTGAATTCTGAAGCTAGAATTTACCAGGTGTGTTATAATTGGAACTACCTCAATAGATACATATTTAAGGAAACTTGTTGAGATATTATCCCAGCCTGGTGCACTACTGGACTTAAGGTTTGACAGTGTGAGGTAAACTTCATCTTCAGAAGCAGGTAACAAAACAAAAGACCCTGACGGCGTTGGGAGGTTGTTGAAAAATAGTTTAAGATCATTGGGAGAATTGGGAGTGATTGTTTGAGCGAGCTCCTTTCCTATTTTAGCAAAGTATTTATTTATGAAGTTAGCGGATTCAGCAGGTGTAGCTTTAAGATGTTGTAGTTCAGGATGAATTTTGTTTGATTTGTTAGTATACGTTAGGGTTTTTATATTCTTCCATAGACGTTTATTGTTGTTTATTGATTCGGCCAACAAGTCTCTCTCGTATTTACTTTTTAGTTTTTTCAATAGATTGTTACAAAAATTTCTATATCTGAGGTATGTTATTTTTACAATTAAGTTTCCAGGGTTATTACGCATATTTAGTTGCAGCTTGTTCCTGTTTCGTATACAGCGCAATATACCTGGAGTAATCCAGGGTTTAGTGATTCGCTTTGTACTAGGTATCACAGTCACAGTGGTATTTCTTTTTAGAAGTATCATGTGGTCAAGTATTTCTTCTGGATCATTACAGAACATTAAATCAGACATTTTTTTACGTCGTAGATATTTTTAGGGCATCTTCGAAATTTAATGTTTCTTTGTATTTACTTGAGATCTGTACTTTTTTTGTTTTGGATAGCGAGAGAAAAGTGGTGAAGTGGTCAGTTGTAGTTGATCTTATAATAGCAATAGTTGGTGAGAATTTTATTTTGTTTACCTTTAGAATAATGTGATCTAAACAGTTTTTATCCCTGGTTGGATTTGTGTGGCCAGCTAAAAGCCCATAAGTTGCTAACATGGTTAAATAATTTGTTCGATTCTTGTATTCATGCAGAGGTTCGGGATCCTTGGGTTTTATATTTATATTTATGTCTCCTGCGATGATTATATTATTTTTCGGATTCAGAGTTTCAATTTGGTTTTTTAGTGAGTCTGTAAAATTTTCTGTGTTTGCGAAGGACGGGGATCGATAGATGCATAGAACTGTATGGCTTAATATGTCTAGTTGGAGGCAGGACGCTTGAGCTAATTTTACCTCTTTTATCGTATGTTTTAAGTAATTCTTTACATAAATGACTACGCCATCATTTTGGTTTAGCTGACATATTGTGAAGTAAGAGTCATAGTCTTTAAGTTGAGGTAACGGTTTGTTTATATTTAATCTACATTCCGTAAGAATAATTATGTCCGGTTTAAAGGTTAAACCAGCGAAAGTAAGTATAAAATTGTCAAAATTGCAATATATACTTCTAATATTTTGTGAGATAAGAGTCAGGTCATTTATGTTTATATGTATTTGTTTTGTTAGATCTTTGATAGATGCACAGTCAATTATACGCGCCACCTCTATATCATCTATCTCCGTCATAGTTTGTAGTGTATTACACATTTTTGTTGTTTGATCGTAAGCATATAATTATCGAACCTGTTCACAAAATCTCACAAGAACCGGTTGAGAAATGCAACCTGTAGAGGAAAAAATCCGGACAGAAAAATCCGGATTTGAATTTAGCAATTCTAAATTCAAATCTGTAGTAAAACAAAACACTTATTTCAAAAGCATATTATAAGATAAACGATTAGAGTACATCATGGATAGGGATGTTTGGCAGCGATAGCGTCCTGCACGGCTAATCTATCGCGAAAATAGGTTTTCTACTGTAGCATTGTTATTTTACAGTAGCTGACACTGTAATTTTATATTTAACTACCTATACAATGTATATTGTTTTGAAAAAAATGACACCTCGCCGAGTTTCTTACGACGGTTCTTCTCGTGGCAGAGGTTTATTTTTCCGAACCGGTGGTAGTTTATTGACGTCCATAGGTGCATGTGATATGCCTAATTTGAAGAATAAACTACTTTTAACTTTTTTTTAGACAGACATACGAAAGAATTTTTGTCGAAAGCTGAAACGGAGACGTTTCGCTCGCTCGGTCAATTATTATTTTATGATTGACTGAACAACGTTTGGCCCTAGTCTCACCTGGTGGTAAGCCATGACAAGGCCTAAGATGTTGCTCCCTGAAAACTCATTTCATTGGAAAACTTTATTTTTCACGATGGTGGTAAACCAGCCAGCTGAGGTACTGATCCATACCTCTTTAGGTATTTTCTGGTAGAACTCCATCAGCTTACGTCGCGAAGTGGTGCGGGACGTGGCCAGTGATATTGCACTCAGACATTGCAGCGGGTATTCGCCCTGCAAATGTAAAACCATCTGCTTAGACTCGATCAAAGAAGATATACTTATGTATACTAACGGAATAAGTTTTGGGTCAAAAAAATTATTTTTGGTACAAGGTTTCATTGCCGACTGTACTTTTTTCCACAATCGTAAACTACTTGTTGAGTCGGTTCGAATGAGCCCAAACACGATGTGTTTATCTTGTGTAGTTTTGGAATTGCTATGACCACCTTCTGTCTCCATCATCAGATCAGCTCTATGTCATAATAATATTGCATTGTCATCCGATTTATACATGCATGCAAAATTTTAGTTCAATCGGAAACCGGGAAGTAGATCAAATTTAACTTGCAAGATTTGATTACAGACAGACAACGGGACAGGTGAAACTAAATAAAAGCTTTGTAAAAAGAAGCGACACTGAAGCATGTGTGCTGTAAACCCGTCTCGCAGCTATGTGTGCGTGTCCGGACGAGAGAGGGGGCGCGCGAGGGGCGAGGGGTACGCGTGTTGCAGAGGCTCAATCCGGCGTAACTCTGCGCTCTGCTCAAGCAACTCTCAGAGATCGATCGGCCGGTGGCGGGCGAGTAACTAGTATTATTTCTATGTAATCCTTAGTGATATCCCGGGATTTGCTGGAAGGGTAGTAAACAAGCACGCCTACTTGCTTTCAAAGCGTGTTGTTGTTAATGCTGAGCCACTCAAACATGTAATGGGCACTAGAAAATGCAATGCAATTAGTGGATTGATGATAAGCAAGCGTACCACCTGATTCCACTCTTTAAGCGCTCGGACTCGCAATGCGCAGTAGATAATGCAATCCCGGAAAATCCCGGGATTTCCCGAGACTTCCCGGGACTTATGGAGTTGTTGGTTAACAGCATACCGCCTGCTTGCGTTCGATCAGCGCGTTGTTGTTCAAGCTGATCCACTCCGACTCGCAGTGCGTGGGGAGGGCCTTCAGGTCCAGCTCATAGCGCGGCCGGCGGAGCAGCGGGTCCCGTGCCAGCACCTGGAACAAGTCACAATAACAATATTTCCTCCTCAGAAATTCCTTCGAAGCTAGAGGTCCCGGGTTCGAATCCCGGTAAGGGCATTTTTTCTGTGGTGAGCAGAAACATTAGTTCCTGAGTCTTGGATGTTTTCTATGTATTTACGTATATATCTATTAAATATATCGTCATCTTACCAAAAATGTTTAAAACACACTTTTGTAAAATGTTTTTCTATATATAAAGCACACGTGTCACTTTTATGTAACAATATTTTCGGTTCCCAAGATACAGGCTCGGCCTAGTTTGGGATCCTGTGACTCACCCTGTAAATGTGTTGAAGTCTAAATAAACATTTCATTTCATTTCATTTCATTTCATCTAGTACTCATTACACAAGCCTTATTGAGCTTACTATGGGAAGTGTAATGTGTAAAAAATAGTCATATAAAAAAAGAAAAGAAAAGAGAACTAGTACATTCAACAGCAAATGTAGATGACCATTTTAATATTTTGTCGCACTAACGTAACGATACTGCGACAGTTGGGATGCGTCAAAATAGTGAAAGTGACAAGGTAACAAAATGATCATCTACTTTTGCTGTTGACCCTACGGCAGCAGTCGTTAAGCCAAGTAAGAGGCTTTCGGGCGGCTTGAGAACTTCTAACAGTCAAGTTGCCCACTCACTTGACAAGCCTAATCCCAATAAGGTCTAGTTTCCCTCTTGGGTTGGAAGGTCAGATGGCAGTCACTTGCGTTAAGCTTGTGCAGACCTCGGACACAGCTGTAGATTTCGCGAATATATATATTTTTTTATTTCAAAATTTCCAAAAACTGACGCGACAAAGACATTCTATCAAAGAAGATATATACTTGATTCTATATAATTATCAAACCTGCTCACAAAATTTTATAAGAATCGTCTGATAAATGCGAACTATAGAGCAGAACAACCGGAAATCCAGACATACGATAGTAGTTTTGCCGAAGCAGAAACGGAAACCCGAACGGACGAATTCTCGGTATTCCGCTTGATACGGGTAGCGCAGCACCGGTCATTGTGGCCCTCTTTGGGGGAGGTCTATGTATAGCGGTGGACGTCCTTCAGCTGATATGATGATGATATTGAACAAGGTACACTGCCAAGTGTAGGGATACACAAGGACTACCACACCAGTCGTTGGAAACAAACCTCGATCTCAGTAAGCACGATGGGAGGCATGGGACACTCGCGCTTGCTGGCATCCAACCCGCCGTAGCTGGCCACGAAGTCCATTACGAACGAGGTGACGCCAGCGTAGCGGAGGAAAGCCGCTCCGCCATGCCTGCGACACACACAGCTCATTCTCATACAACAAGATATAAAAACATTATAAAAAACACTAAACTAGGGTGCAGCTGGCAGCGAGGCGGGTCCTAAACTGCTGAGGGTTAGGGCGAGAGAGAGAGGAACCTTCAGACTATCCGCACCGTGTCCAGGAGTACCACCGCGCTTTTCTGACCTTTGACTTAGCCATCAAGCGAGAGTCTTTTGAAGTATTGGTAGACTCTTCGCTATTCGTTCTCAGAGACGACTATCGGGACAGTGATCGTCAAATCGCCATCTCATGGCGATTACCTCGTGTGCCAGGTGTGTACTTGCTGGCTGTGACCTTCTCAGCACTGTATCTGACACTTGATCCAGTCACCTAGCGAGTATATCTTGAGGTAGAAGGACGGGACGGCATGTTGACATCAGACATTGTTAGTTTTGTATGTCGACCAAGTGACGACGTTAGTGTACAAGTGATTTATTGGGACCAGGTGTGGGTGATTAGAAAAACCCGTGCGTTTGGATGATATTTTATATTCCGCTTGTGCCAGTCAGCTCAAGGCCAAGGATGTGATACATCCGAAACGTCAAATTACCTTATCACTCCTTATTTAGTACTCGTTTGTGTTTTGTCAATAGCACATAAGAGAAGTCTATGGTCATCGTTAATTTTGATCATGATATCATCCAAAAGACATCCATTGCAATTCCAAAGACGACCTGTTTAGCCTAGTTGGTAGTGACTCTGCCTCCGAAGCTAGAGGTCCCGGGTTCGAATCCCGGCCAGGGCATTTATTTGTGCATTTTTCACGGATATTTGTTCTTGGGTCTTGGATGTTTTCTATGTATTTAAGTATGTATTTATCTATATAAGTATGTATATCGTCGTCTAGTACCCATAGTACAAGCTTTGCTTAGTTTGGGACTAGGTCGATTTGTGTAAGATTGTCCCCCAATATTATATATTATTATTATAAAAAAAAAAAAAAAAAAAAAAAAAAAAACTTCAAGAGTGCTACCCACAATGGCCGGTCCTGTGTCACTATCAACCCTCCCGCGACCTTTACCGGATCGCTAAAAATTAATGGCAGTTGGTGGGGTACATTGCACCGTGTAGCACCAATGGCAGCATGGACGGAAAGGTACTCAAGTGGCATCTACGTACCGGAAGACGCAGCTCGGGCTGGTACTATGGGGCGAATGATTAGATGCTCAAAAATTTACGATAGTGGTACTCACAGCTTGTGCGGCTGTCCGGTCTCGCTTTGCATGTGCGGGTCGAAGATGTAGCAGACGGTTCTGCACGCAGAGCCCGCCTCTGGTGGGTGCCCCCAGATCAGGAAGCTCATGTCGCCAACAGTCAGGATCATCATGTAAGTGGAGCCCGCACGTTTCTCCATTAACCTGCAATTTCAAGCGTTTTAGAGCGTCCTCTAACAGAAGAAATATTTACAAAAATACATTTCTCAGAAATAGTCGGAAATGTTCCTGTTGCGTTCGTAATTATAGGCCAGCTGGGACCCTATTCCGGGGCACACCTAGCGCGAGGCGTGTAAAGGATTTATATACAACATTATACAGGGTGTGGTCTGTAATAAGAGCAATACATTTAAAGGACGCTTCCTTAGAGCATCTGCAGTAACCTCTTGTGTCAAAAAAAATATCTTTTTTAAATTGGGAGTTATTTTGATCTAAAGTTATGACTTCCAATTAATGGATGCCGGAGATTATAGCGCGGCAGTCAATGCTGATTTTGAGGTTGCTTCAAGTTATGACTCTTAATCGATGTCACATTTTTGGCATAAAAGAAATTTTTTGGGATTATTTAAAAAATTTAATAAATTTTTAGTGTTTTTATGAATAAATTGTTATTAATATCACTCCAGTAGAGTAAAAAAGTACATATAAGCTAGTTTTGCGAAAAAAAAATGCAAAGACTAAACTTTTTTTTTCAATTAAAATCATTTGTAAATAATTGCTGGAGTGCTCAACAGTCTACTGATTAATTTTTTGCTCCTAATACAGGCCACACCCTGTATATTATATCACTAAGCCAGTAACTTGGCGCCGAGCACCGGCGTCGGGCGCCACGCGCCGCGGAAGATGGCGGCGACGTGCCTTTATTTATTACTGAATACTTCGAATAGCGTTTGACGAAAACTAAACTTCCACGATTTTTTTGAGAAAAGCACTATACATGCTTCGACCGTAATAAGCTTCCGTGGCCTCATATTATAGCCATACTTACATACTCGACCTGGAAAGCTTACTTATAGTGCAAGCTTTTAAATATAACTTTTAGTCTCAGAATGGGGTCGACTTAATCTGGTCCGCTTTAACCCTACAAAGACGCAGGTTTGCGCGTTTACTGCGAAAAAGCTTGCGTTTGTCGCATCACCTCGTTTTGAGAGCACTCCCCTAACTGCCACAGCCAATATCGAGATCCTTGGCGTCGACATCTCGAGTGAAGTCCAGTTCCGCGGTCATTTAGAGGGTAAGGCCAAATTAGCCTCGAAAAAGCTCGGTGTGCTAAACAGATCGAGACAGTATTTCACGCCGGCCCATCGCCTACAGCTTTATATAAGGCACAGGTCCGCCCACATATGGAATACTGTTCTCATCTTTGGGCAGGGGCACCACAGTACCAGCTTCTCCCTCTGGGCCGCATCCAACGGAGAGCGACTCGAATTGTCGGCTGCCAGCGGGTTTCGCAACGGCTTGACTCCTTGGCGCTGCGTAGAAATGTAGCCTCGCTCTGCATTTTCTACCGCATGTATTACGGGGAGTGCTCCGAGGAATTGTTCGGATTAATCCCTGCCGCTTCCTTCCGCCATCGCCCAACGCGACAAAATTTCCATCCTCATCACTTAGATGGTTGGCAGTCCTCAACTGTGCGTTTCTCCAGAAATTTCTTGCCTCGCACAGCTAAACTGTGGAATGAACTGTCGCCTGCGGTATTTCCGGACTGATTCGACCTTCAAACCTTCAAGAAAAGAGCGTACTCCCATCTTAAAGGCCGGCAACGCACTTACAACCCCTCTGGTGTTGCGAGTGTCCATGGGCGGCGCTAATCGCTTACCATCAGGCGATTCGTCTGCTCGTTTGCCACCTATGTCAAAAAAAATATATCATGATTTCCACTTGAAAGTTTCAAGTGGAAATTAGTGATTTTAAAAAGTTTTAACCATACTGGTCTGCAGTAATGTACTATAAATAAATACAGGTCAAATATATAACTTTTTGAGCTTCGCGGCATTCGCCTAAAAAGAAGCAGATTAACGAAGAAAATGTGGGTGTTGGAAGGGTCATTCGCTGGCAAATTCTTTTGTGTACTACAGAGAAATGATAAACAAAATTTAGATCAGATCAAGATTACTCAACGAGTATCTATACTGACGAACATGTATGAAGAATGCCATTAAGGTGAAAAGATTTGTCAAACATAAACATAAGTAGTTATATGATTGCCTAACTCCCCTTAAATTCTATATCTTAATTTGTAATTTAACTTGAACTGTAAGAGACGCTGATATTTAATCAGTACAATTTTAGACCTTTCAGTATATTTATCGAAATAGCATGATTTAATGTATTATTTTGAAATTATTTGAAGTGTAATGTATAAAATCATTGCAAATAAATGAATATGAGTATGAGTACACGTGTGCTCCATAATCTCCATATCCCGTAAGAGTCGGCGGGGAGTGGATATTGTCCCGGTGCATCGCCAGCACTGAAAGTAAAACGAGGTCAGGAGCTGCTTCAGCCTCAACTGATGATGATAATGAGAATGAAATTAACCACGACACTGATAATGATGAGATGATTATGACGCTGATGATGACGCCACTGACCCCATGAGGTCCGGCGGCGAGTGGATGTTATCCGGATGCTTCGCCAACACTCCTCGGTCCTTCTCCTGGACACGCACCGTGTACTTGTGGTCGCGGAAGTAGAACGACGTGAGGAGTTGTTTCAACTCCAGCTGACGCTTGCCTGGAGACAGATTCATTCATTAAATTACCTATACTAATTTATAAAGCGATGGGGGATCCGTTTTGGTACGTCGCCACTCAAGAACCTTTCTTTCAACACTCCCAAAAGCCATCGGTCCTTCGAATAATGTCCTAATAGCACTAGAGTCTAGTGATTTCCTTAGCTATAGCTTAGGACAATCCGTCATGGGTAAATATTGAGGCATACGATGGAAAAGGTAGAGAATTTTAACCCAATGTCACCCTTGTAGCACTTGAGCTCCAACATGCACTGGTGGTAGAACTTGTCGCCCCCGTCAACGACATCGTCCACGTCCCGCCGGTTGAGCTCTGACGCGGGCTTGTCACAGAGTGGGCACCGGGGGCAGAGGGAGCACATTGAGAATAATGGGCACAGCGGGTACTTTGGGCAGAACGCAAGGGCGGATCCACCGTTGTGGGCACGATGGGCATGCCCACAACCTTATTAGACTTGTGACGTCACGCTTTTACGTTCTATTGAGATCGATAGGCTGATGGTATTAAACGCTATGCCTTAATAAAATAAAAGTAAAAACACAATGAATCGTGTGTGATGTGATGTCTGTCCGGATGTTCTCCTCTGGAGGTCGCATTTTTCAACCGATTCTCGTGAAATTTTGTGAGCAGGTTCGATAATTATATATAATTTTTTTGTGGAGTCAGTTTTTAGAAATTTTGAAATTTGAAATTTTTTAGGAGATCTACAGTTCACAGAGCCACTAGTTGTGGTTGGTATTGGTAGCCTAATTAAGTGCATCCTGGTGCATCTCACTTGCTGCTTCTGCGTCATACTTACGACTTCTGATACAGCGTCAAGATACCTACCTATTTACCCAGTCTAGAGCCTATTGGCTTGCTGGCTACTAGAAAGGAAGAAAAAAGAATTAATTGAAATTGGTTTGGAATTTAATTGAAACTGTTTGATTATTTAATTGAACGAAATCGGGTCTGACTTCCCCCAATAATTAATTCCATTCCTAAGGCCAAAGTCCTGATGCGTAGGAAAAAGGATATAATCAAATTCAAAAGTCGTTCATGTCATGAGTCATGATTGTTCATGAGCGAGTTCGTACTCCGACTCACACTTGGCCGATTTTCGGGTGACTGTGACCACAACCTTTTTTGAGGGCTGGATCCGCGCCTGGCAGAACGGGAACAGTGGGCAGAGTTGGCAGAGTGGGCTCACCCGTGTATCACTTGAGCGCCAGCATGCACTGGTGGTAGAAATTGTCACCCGCGTCAACGACGTTACACATACTGCCTGTTCAGTTATGACGTGGACAGACAACTCTGTGACTTTTCATAGAATGGGCATAATGGACAGAGTGGGCACAGTGGGCAGTGGGGGCAGTAGGCACATTGGGCAGAGTGGGTACAGTGGAAAGAGTTGGCAGAGTGAACTAACCCTTGTAACACTTGAGCGCCAGCATGCACTGATGGTAGAACTTGTCGCCCGCGTCAACGACATCGTCCACGTCTTGCCGATTCAGCTCTGACGCAGATTTGTCGTTCAGGAGTGCGCGCGCCACGAACGCGATGCACGCCGTTTGGGCACCTGGAACAATAAAATTGGCACCTTCCGTTTGTATCCCATTATTTATCCTATTGACCGGGGGTCCTGCAAGCGTGACATGGAATGTTTAGAAATTGTCCCTGCCGGTTGGGAGCCGCGAGGTGAAATGAGACCAGAGTGGCGTAGAGACCTAAACACTGGAATAAAAAACCATTATGCAGTGTCGCTTGAACACCTGAAATAAAAAAGGCTTCGTAGCTCTAACGATAACGCCCCACTTCCTGATCCAAGATTTACATGCGACATATGTGGCAAACAATGTTGTGCCGCTATTGGATTGTACAGCCATAACCATAAGCGTAGCTGTATCAGCCGTCTTAATCCAACATAAACACAAATGTTGCAAGAATCATCCGACAAGGATGCAGTGGCCATTGATGATGACCGGGAGTCGCGCACATTCGCAGCCTTCCTCTTCATATCATCTCTCACGCGGTCTACCTCTCCCTTGACCCTACTTTTCACTTGCAAGCGTCAACATTATGCAACAATATTAGTAGATTGTGTCTCAAGGAAGCATTATACATATATTCACGGCGAGGGCGATGGGTATATTGAATCCTCAATGAAGCGAAAGATTCTGCAATCCTCTCCTCGCTATGGTCAGGATTATAAAGTAGAATGTTGGGCGTAACGAGAGTAAAGTGTTTACGCCCAAGACGACAAAACCTTGCTACCAAGTCGCACATACTGCTTTTAACATCTGCTATTCAGAAGCGTAAGGAAACCTTCAGAACAGGGTAAAAAGTACAAGTTTGACTCCTCATTTGAGAGCACCAATGACTGAATAACCTTTACAGGAGATTAAGCAACACCTCGCCACACCAAAAAAGTGTTCTAATTCGTCATAAGTCATAACGCTAAAGCCAATAAGTATTATCTAATTTTAATTACGACCTTTTTAAGGCACGATAGGAATAGGCATCTTCTGGGTGAGCTCGCTTCATCGTCGGCCTCATTTTTGCCCCCTGGCTAGATGCTGGCCAAGAGCAATCCCATTCTTAATACTAAATAATAATAATTCGCTATCCCGTCAAACTGTTCTGACTGGTCACAAGCAGAATACTAAATGTTCGGTTCGCGTGCTGTATGGTCATAGTCCTACTAATCGGAGACATGTCTGGCCCTTCCAGAATAGCAGGTGTGAAAATTATGTTTTTCTGAAACATGCAATGAAATTTCGTCATTACGTACGTTATAACAGGCTTCAAAGTATCACGTTGCAGGCGGAACAAATCGGGAGAACTATAAAGGAATTTCATACAAAATTGAAGGCCTAACCCGGGAAGTTTTTTTAATTTTTTTATGTCAAACATGGCGTCTGTTAAATTTGTTTTATGAGTGGTGTATTTTTTTATTTTTTTGCATATGCTTGAGACACTATACAAACTATGCGAGAAACGTTGGGCCGCAGGCTGCGTATCCCTATCCGGCCTCGCTACCCTCGGCCTATATTTACTTGGCCTGCAACCCTTGGTTTCCCGGCCTCTATAGAAATGTACTTTACTCCTCATGCTCACCACTACTTATCCCGCAGCGGTACCGCTTAGAGTTGCAGGCCAGGGTCCCCTGCAGCATCATCTTGTTCCTGTCCACTTGGGCGAAGTTGTGCCAGATCTGTAACCACATGACGTATATCTTACATTTCTTTTGTATTAGGGTGGTATTCCACTCATCTAATATCTTTGTCCAATCTTTGATCAAATTTCTTTGACGGACGCCCATTCCACTTATCCAATATCCTTGTCCAAGTTTTTTTTTCTTGCGTAGCCATATTGATTTAAATGTCATCAGAATCTTTGATCAAATGTCGGGGTCCCATCCAAGTTTGATGAAATCATCCAATTTCTTTGATCAAATGTATATTGGACGAGTGGAATACCGTAGCGCTAATCGCTCACCATCAGGCGATTCGTCTGCTCGTTTGCCTCCTATGTCATAAAAAAATACCACCCTATAGGTAGCATAGCGTACGGCAAGCCTGTTGGTAATATATAGACGAAAAGATAAAGCTAAGCACAGGACAGTTGCGACTCCAGGTGAAACACAGGGAATTTCCTCCCTCGGACGCTCCTGTTGTGGAATGAGGTTTTCCCGAGGGACTACAGCATGGGGTTCTTCAAGAAAGGAGTGTATAGTTTTTAGGGACGGCAATGCGCATGGACACCCCTGGAGTTGCAGGCGTCCATAGGCTGCGGTGACAGCTTACCATCAGGCGGGCCGTACGCTTGTTTGTCACCAACGTGGTATTAAAAAAAGCGAGTTGCCGACCCATAATTGAATTTCGAAATCATTGATTCGATCTGAGCACAACACAACCCTTGAGAGCTCTCGCAATCTTACTCTTTGGCAGGAACACAACGCTACATATCTACTAGGGATTCGCTTCGAGTTGGCAGCACCCTCGGTGTTTTGTTTACCTCCGCTCCGTCCCGCTCGGAACTGAGCGTTGCGTGAGGGAGGTACGGTATGGTTACCGGGAGGGGGAGAAACTGCCAAGTCGATGCGAATGAGTAGTAGTACTTTGTCGCACTAATTTAACAATACTGCGTTAGTTGACAAGGTACTAAAATGATCATCTACTTTTGCTATTGACAGTATTGACTGTATGAGTACAGTGTAACGAGATGCTATTTTTGATGCGTCTTCAGTAAGATGGCAATACAATCGCCAATGGCTCCAAATATGAGCGATGTAATATTTCGCTTGGCCCCGCCTGACACTGGTGAATTATTAGTACCTATTTCCTGTACTATTCCATTTTTGTTTAGACCTCTGCGGGCCTATGATGATTGCCATTTTATCACTTATCGTCGTGGATGAGACATTCGTAGACATTTTTTTTAATAATAATATTCGGGGACAATCTTACACAAATCAACCTAGTCCCAAACTAAGCAAAGCTTGTACTATGGGTACTAGACGACGATATACATACTTATATAGATAAATACATACTTAAATACATAGAAAACATCCAAGACCCAAGAACAAATATCCGTGATAAATGCACAAATAAATGCCCTGGCCGGGATTCGAACCCGGGACCTCTAGCTTCGGAGGCAGAGTCACTACCAACTAGGCTAAACAGGTCGTCAAAGTCAAAACATTCATATCATCACTGACCTAAGTTTCATATGCCTAACCTGGCTGAATATATCATGGGAAGAAATATGTATCTAAGAATATTTAAGATCTGATGTAACCATATATTCATTATGAATAAATCATTCATTAGTAAAAGTAAAAGTAAAGTAAAAGTAGTTTATTCTTCAAATTAGGCATATTACATGCACCTATGAACGTCAATAAACTACCACCGGTTCGGAAAAATAAACCTCTGCCACGAGAAGAACCGGCGTAAGAAACTCGGCGAGGCGTCATTTTTTCAAAACAATATACATTGTATAGTTAAATTCATACATATATCCATTCATTCGTCACGTTCTGACAAGTATGCGAGTGCGAGAGTGACGGGCGTCTTATCCACGACGATAAGTGATAAAATGGCAACCATCATAAGCCCGCTGCTCGATACAAGAGAAAATCTCCAAATAGATGGCGCCAATGTGTTAAACGGAGATGTATGATGATTGCCATTTTATCGCTTATCGTAGTGGATAAGATATTCGTCGCGTTCTGACAAGTACGCGAGGGCCAGATTGACGGGTGTCTAATCCACGACGATTACTGATAGGCAACCACACGCCCGCAGAGATCTAAGTGTCATTGGAAATTAAGTGTACAGAGAACTATCCATAATGGAATTAGACGCAGCCATGTATATACATTAGCAATCTATATAATTTACTATAGTCACTGGCTAACTAAGTTCTCACGGAACCTAGAATGGTCTACAAGTTACCTTCTTCAGCTTGGCGCATTCATACAGCTCCTTATTGATCTGGTCGGGTGGGATGCGCGGGAGTCGCGCGCGGCGGCGGCGCCGGCGCCGGTACGGCGGCACCCAGCGACGCAGCGTCAAGGCCGGAAGCTCAAGTCTCTGAAATGTTGATCATGATGATCTAGAAATAGAAAAGCTTTATTCATGGTAAATAAACAATTAAAATGTTGAGATGTTACACAATGACTTTTTTTAACCCTTTCGCCGCCATCGACCTGATATAAAGTCAGTAAATTTAGTGCCTCACACGCCATGACATCATATCAAGTCATGGCAAGTGATGTAAAGGCAACCTACGTGCTGTCAAGTAAGGTTCATTTCCAGTGTTTTGCTACAAATGCTTTGGCGTGTGAGACACAACTTACGGAATCTACTGTGGTGGTGAAGAGGTTAAAATTTTACCACGAAATGGTCCTGCCTCAGCATGGTGCTGACTCGAGAGTCTTCCAGCGATGTTCCTATTTAATATTCATTCGTCCGTCACCGTCAGGGCTCCTTCCTTTCTTCGTATTGAAGCCCATGCTCTGGCGCACGATGCGGTATGCATATATTTAAAGCCATCATATCTCAGAAAACTCATGTTGTCATGTTGTCAAAAATCAAAGACGGTCCACCGCCATCTATATGATATCACAGGACTCCGTCCTCAATTTTTTTTATACAACGGCTGTGGCAAACCAGATTACGGCCTGCGTGTTTGTAAGTCGAAATTGTAGCCCATGGACACTTGCAACTCCAGAAGAACAGAGAACTCCACAAGTGCATTGCTGAACCTTTATTAACTTGAGGACTATAGAGACGTCCAAAATCATATGACATTCTGCCAATTTGCCTATAGCTGACTTGAGGAGTTCAGTAATCGTCTGAATGAATTATCACCATGCATGATAACTTCTATCAGAATCACAACCTGTCCTGCGCCACCCGCATCCAGGTGACTCCCGCGACCTTTACCAGGTCATAAGTCCACGCTGCGCCTTTCGGTACGTGTTCACCACTCTAGAACCTTTTTGCCCCGATTCCTATTGGTTCTACGCCCACCGCCACTTAAGTTTAACGATTCAAAGGGCTATATCGGTTACTTTCCTTCTGCCGCGGATGGCCATCGCCTCATTTCTAATGCGATCACGCAGCGAAACTCCCAGCATAGCCCTCTCCATTGCTCTTTGCGTGACATTGAGCCTTCGAGTCCTAGGTTTATGAGGCGTTCAAAGATATCTTCTCTCAACTCGACGGTCTAGGAGCGCATGGTGTAGTAAGAGTATACTAACGATAGGTGCATGTCTTTTAGGTGGTCCCGGTGGCTTCCACGGCCTAGTGTTGAGAGGCGGCCGCTCGATGACTGGCCAGCGGCGCTTGAAGCGGTTCTTGCGCTCCTCTGCACGCTGCAACCTCTCCCTTCGAATCAAATTGTAACAATTAATTAGACTGTTTGTCCATGACGTCTCTAGAATCACCCTCAGACTGACCGCTCGGCCACTGTTAGCAGTGCCATCGGCGCGTACTAGTTCGTGCCCTGGCCCTGTTGAATGCGCTTCTGGTGTCAGCGCCTGAGTGTGACCTGCTTGCGTGGAGATGGTCGGCCGTATGCCAGGATTGTTTGAAGTTTTGCGAGATGATGGATAAAAGGGTGTCTACTGTTACAATGTAAGCAATAATGTATGTATGTAATATGTTATTGTTAATTTGTCTATTACCTATGTAAGTTCACAGTGTATTGGTTTTAAGCTGTAATGATGTGTAATCTATTGAATAATAATAACGGGAGATGTTGGTCGAGACTCTTCGCAATTAGTTGCGAAGAGTCTCGACCAACATCTCAAGAGACTCTCGCTAGATGGTTGGGTCAAGGGTCAGATACAGAAATCGGTACTCCTGGACACGGCGCGGATAGTCCGGAGGTTCCTCTCTCTGTCGCCCTAACCACCGGTAGCTTAGGCCCCGCCTCGCTGCCGGCGGCACTCTAGATTAGGTTTTTTATAATGCTTTTATTTTTTGTAAGTGTATTATTATATTTTACTTTTATAAATGTTTTGTAAAAAACCTGACTTAAGTTATAAGAAAAATAAAGATAATAATAATTGTTTATTTTAGGACCAACTTAGATCATCATGTTAGTTACTAGGTAGTTTTAAAATTATATTATAATAGTGTTACAAAATCATCTTAATTAAGGTACATACGTATTATAAATAATGATGATAACTAGACAGTACTCCGTACGTGAAGCTGACCGTAGACCCCCTGGCGAACACTGTTTAAAATGGTGGTACAACGGGTAAACCCCCGGGTTACCCGTGGTCCTCCTGTGGTACAAAAGCTATGATACCACGGGTAATACCCCGATTGAAGGCACGCGAGGAACGGGGAGACCAAGGATAAGTTACATAAAACAAATAAAATAAAAATTAGCAGTCATTTCGTGTAAGGAGATCAATAAGGTAGATAGAGTCAAATGAAGAGCCTAACTCTTAAATTTGTGATGATTACTCGGTTGTTCGCTATTCCGGGAGGAAGCAAAGCCCGCGAATTACGCCGAACATTGCTGATCTATTGTGATCGTTACCCTATTACAATTCTCGGTCAAATCCTGCTATTGCAGGATTATGCTGCACTCAAGAAACTATCTCTTGAAAAAATAATAATAATAACTTTAATTCCATTTACCTTTAGATGGCAAATACAGTATGGTACTGTCCTCCTGATAGGTATTATATACCTGACTCCTGACACAGGAGACCTCACTCTTCCAAATTAAAAATACATCAATACTAACGTTCGAATGGTTTCTTAATCTTAACAATACGAGTACTTCAGCTTACTTACTTTCAGCGCGCGTGTATGTATGTTTGTGTGCGCGCGTGTGTGGTATGTGTACGTGTGTGTGTGCGTGTGTGCTTCTGTGTGTGCATGTGTGTGCGAGTCTCTCTCTCTCTCTGTGTTTAAGCTTGTAGATGCTCTCTCTGTGTGTGTTTAAGCTTGTAGATGCTCTCTCTGTGTGTGTTTAAGCTTATAGATGCTCTCTCTGTGTGTGTTTAAGCTTGTAGATGCTCTCTCTGTGTGTGTTTAAGCTTGTAGATGCTCTCTCTGTGTGTGTTTAAGCTTGTATATGCTCTCTCTGTGTGTGTTTAAGCTTATAGATGCTCTCTCTGTGTGTGTTTAAGCTTGTAGATGCTCTCTCTGTGTGTGTTTAAGCTTGTAGATGCTCTCTCTGTGTGTGTTTAAGCTTGTATATGCTCTCTCTGTGTGTGTTTAAGCTTGTAGATGCTCTCTCTGTGTGTGTTTAAGCTTGTAGATGCTTTAGAGAGCGCATAATGTGTCCAGAGATGCTCCACCGCATGTTAGTGATGATGATGCGGCCGATCAATGTAATAAAGTGAACAAGTTGTCCTCTTTTGATGTCATAATCAATCATTACTACTTTGAAGTAAAGTTAAACAAGGAGAAATTGACTTACTCAACCAAGATCTCCGACGGCGTCTTCTGAGGTTCTTCTTCTATAACAGTCTGCATCTTCACTTTGGAGCGCGTCTTCGGCGCGGGCGCATCGCCAGCGCTACGCAAATAAAAAAGTAAAATTTCTTTATTCTTCAATTTTGTCATAGTATGTATGAATGTCGAAAACTAACATCGGTTCGGAAAAAATAACCTCTGCCACGAGAAGAACCGGCGTAAGAAACTCGGCAAGAATACATTATCACATTTCAAGTATAGTTTTGGGCGATTTGGGCTGTAAAATGTGACCATATCCATCGTGCTTATTGGGCAGAGTACATCAGCATTACAATTAACTGACCATTGGTAAAGTCAAGAGCGTTCGTGGTCCAGCGGTGCCCGCGTACCGCGTGCGGTATGCGAGATTAAGCAATGTCGGGCGAGGTCAGTCCTTGGATGGGTGACCGCTTTGAGTGGTTACTAACTGAGCGCTCCCGTGCTTTGGAAGGCACGCTAAGCCGTTGATCCCGGTTGCTGTCTATGATAGCAGTAGTTGAGCCAAGTTAGAGGCCTCCGGGCGGCTTGAGAACTTCTAACAGTCAAGTTGCCCACTCACTTTACAAGCCTTATCCCAATAAGGTCTAGTTTTCCCCTCGGGTTGGAAGGTCAGATGGCAGTCGCTTCCGTAAAAACTAGTGCCTACGCAAATTCTTGGGATTAGATAGCGGACCCCAGGCATCCTTCAGGATGCAACTGTACTGGGAATAATGTTAGGAGGATGATGGTAAAGTCAATATTTATACATCTTATCTCCCTATTCCATTGAATGTAAGGTCTAAAAATCAAGTATTACCACCGGGTCCCACCAACATGTCCCCCTGGGGGGTCCACGGGTAATTTTTTTTACCCGTTGCCCTACCGTTCTAAACAGTGTTCGCCAGTGGGGTCTACGGGTAATTTATTTTTTCCCATGGTCCCACCATAGTTCGTCCATGTTCGTAATTTTTGTTGAAATGTTTGTTTTCACTGAAATTTTCACAGAAATTACGAGTAGGTACGACGACGAGCGGACTGAGGAGGCTGCCGCGGCATGCTAGCTTCGCTCGCTCGGCTCGTGAGCTGTAGGGTAGCAGTTCTACTAACACTCCTCCTCGCTCCGCTCGTCGTCGTACCTAACTATTCTGTAGAAAAAAATCACTGAAAACAAACATTTTAGTAAAAATTACGAACATAAACCATGATGGTGGGACCATGGGGAATAATAAATTACCCGTAGACTCACTGGCGGACACTGTTTAGAACGGTAGGCCAACGGGTAAAAAAATACCCGTGGATCCCCCAGGAGGACATGTTGGTGGGACCACGGGTAATACCCCCTAAAATGTGTACATTTTTATGCCCACGACTGTATACAAGGCAACAAGGCAAAGCAAAGGCTCGTTGCAACAAGGTAAATGTTCAGTAAACTCTAATTCTGATACTCGTAGTAGGTAAATCAAAGATAGGTGGCTAATAATATTAGATAAGTGCATTATTTCTCTGCAGTTTGTGCGGGACTCAGCATACCGGGCTTATTTTTTCCACGTCGGCGGCAAACAAGCGTACGACCCGCCTGATGATAACCGGTCACCGCAGCCTGTAACACCTGGGCTGTCACGTGCTCGTTGCCGAGGCCCTTATAGTTTCGCTATCGCTACGCCACCGGCATAAGGCCAGATAAGGAATTATAACACTAAAGATACTTACTTCTTATCAGCCATTTCGTCTACGAAAATTGAACCAAGCCTGGTCCTAAAGACTGTGCGTCTTTAGGTTAATTTTTTATCTGAAAGTAAAGCATAGGTACCTAAGTAATATTTAACTCTTTCGAAATTCCCCTTTTCAATCATTAACTTTGACCTAGTATATTTTTAAATTGTTGCGAGGCAAGCTGTTCAATCCCGGTGTCCTAGCAGAGGTGGGGCTGTATGTGCCGGAGCGGTGCGTGTGGCGGCGGCGGCGCCCGCGCCTGCTGGCCGAGCCGTGCGCGCACGCAGCTGCTGCGCCGCGCGCCGTTCACGACAGCGCTGCGGACGCTTAATCGGGTAGCGAGCGAGTTAGATTTATTTAATTGTTCTCTGAACGAATTCACAAAAATCACACTACAAGTTTTGTGCTTTGGTACAGGGTAGTATTTAATGTTGCTAAATATTTTTGTGTTATATTGTTATTTCAAATTATAGTATAGAAATAAGATTCCCCACACTGCCGCATTGGGGTTGCCTGAAATGGTTATGAGTATGAAATAAATAAATTAGAGCAAACATTACAGGACTCGGGTATTTCCTTAAAGTACGACCAAGACCACCGGGGGTTGAGAAGCAGCATCCCTGGAGTGCGGTAGAATTGCGACTACAACTGCGATCGCCAATCCGCATGCCAAGCGTAGCGATTATGGCATTTACCCCAAAAAGTGGCTCCAAACGGTTCGTGTAACACGGCTGCTGTCCGCAAGTGCCTAGGACGAACTTGGCTGGACACGCTGCCGCGTGGCTAGATAAGCATGAGTTTGTACGCAAATGTACACTAAGAGTACTTTTAAGACCAAAGATTTAGTTACATACACCACCATATTAGCCGAAGGACGTCCACTGCTGGACAAAGACCTCCCCCAATTTCATGGGAGGTAAATGCTATAATCGCCACGCTTGGCATGCGGGTTGGCGATCGTAGTATCTCCACCGCACTATAGGGAGGCTGCTGCCTAATGCCCATCCCCCGGTGGTCTTGACCGTAGTTTTAGGACATACTCGGAACCTGGCCGAGCTTAGTTACATACTCGTAAAATAGTTAATTCACGATTATTCAGACCTAAAGATGATATGTTATTAGCTGATACAGTATTTATTTTTAGATTGCTTTATAGCTACGTACCTACATAAAATCAACTACATAATATCCATACTTACACACATACACATTAGTTTTCCAGTTTTTTTGTTTATTTTTATGATATTAATTTATAAACAACACATATTTGCAGCCGCGGCCATCGATTTTTGTATTTATCGACGTCTTGACTCACTTTTGTTTCCCAAGAAACTGTCAGGACATTTGAAAAATACTGTCAAATGCAATAAAGGTTTTAATTCTGAGTAAGGATTTATATAGAGATTCAATACCCGTTCCACCAAGAGGGGCAGAAAATCCCTAATGCAGCTAAATTGAGAACTTGTATTAAACGTCTGGCGGTTTACCAAAAACAACCTCTTTAATTTGGGCGGGTAGTCGTTTATTTGCTTCAAACTATTTAACATGACATTGAGGCAAATAAAGAAAAGCGAACCTATGACAAGGACAACAAATGATATGTCCCTTTCTGTCGGTCTTATTCAATTTAATATTATGACCTTTTCGCTCGGTAGCGCAATTATTATTTACATCGTCTTGAGGTACTCTAATGTGTTAGTTGAGGAAGTTGATAGTATTTTGCTCCCTGTCTGCAGGGCAGAAATGAAAACAATAAAAACTAAAGACAGGGAGCAAAATCGAGTAAATACCCCATGCCTATGTGTATTGAAATATTTATTACTTCCCCCGGTTACATGTATGGGGTGCCCCCTCCCTCCTAATTTAAAATTATTTTAAAATTACGTAACACTTTTCTGAAGCGGTTCATAGAATACACCTCCCTACAAAATTTCATGATTGTAGCGTGTATTTATGGTCTCCAAGTAAACGGGCTGTGACATACGGACGGACGAACAGACATGACGAAACTATAGGTAAGGGATCCGTTTTCGCCATTTTGGCTACGGAACCCTAAAAAGACCCACCATTGTGGCCTGAGCCAACACGCCCATCTGCACTGAGTGTATGGCTCGCACTGAGGCCCTTTTGAGCGGGCAAAAATACCGACTTTGGCTCGGCCCGCGGAAGCTAATTTGCCTTATTCTGACGAGGTGTAACTCAGGTTGAGCCAGCGTCTCCATTCGCGCAGCCTCGTGTCGAGGCAGCCACTCGACCCGAGTCTACCTCAAGAGCACAGACATCAGAGAAAAGCAGACTCGCAGTATTAAGCCAGATGACTTTTCATATAGTTGTCTCGTTAAATCCTTATGGTGCACCAAAATGTAATAGTACAATCATTCTCGACTGATAAAGAATTATCTCCATTTGAAAGCACACCAGGATATTAAATTCCATATATAAACTTAACACACCACAGCGTCAGTTCAGTACAATTTTCAGTTATGAAGACGAAGATCTGTGAGATGTCACTGGTCTGTCTATCTCTAACTTACTGATTTGTCATTAGTAAGAATAGATCAGATGTAGCGGATCTGTTTTCCTCTTATATCTCTGCTCTAGAGGATACGCGGCTTTACACCTCTTTAACAGACTTCTTACTTAACTATTACAGGCGTAACAGAAGAGAATACAGTTGACAACGCTGTTGTCAATTCAAAAAAAGTCATAAAAGCAATGGCCGCTGGCCTGAAGCGTGCTGTTAACAAAATAAAAATTAACTAAAAAAATCGAAAAATAAAACATAAACGTGTGTTGGTAAGTATTTTTAATGTTACGCATCTTTTTAATATTGATGAAAGCGGAGATGTTGAGATGCCCCGTTTTTTTTATGACAGGAGGAAAACGAGCAGACGAATCGCCTGATGGTAAGCGATTAGCGTGATAGATGCGTTCGCATATGATTCGGTAATGAAATTCAGGGTTCATTTCAGTTCATTGCCCAGCTGAAAGGTTCACTAGATGCCATTGATGGATCCTGCCAGTGGATCCTAAGTACCGCCTCTAGCGGCCGGAGGGTTATAAGATATCAAACTAATACAAAAAAGTATCCGGTAATATTGTTTGAACTGCAGACATCTTTTTTCTTCGTACAACCGTCTTGATGGTAAACGGTCACCGCAGCCTATAGATGCTTGGGATATCACATGCCTGTTGACTCGTCAATTCTTCGGACGCCATTATTTATGAACGGCAGTAACATCAATACGCCACCATATTTTCCATAAGAATCTGAATAATGAACCTTAGTAACAGCACGAAGGTGGCTTTGACAACCGCGCACCCTAACCACAACACGTAGTCGTTATTGACGCCGTAGACACGACACGCGACACCCAAAACAAACGATAAGACGCCACTGCAACCAAAACACACAACAACACGCGATATCCAAAACACACAACAACACTCAACAACCAAAACACACGACAACACGCGACACCCAAAACACACGACGACACGCGACACCCAAAACTGGCGTCCAAAAGGTTAATAAACATAAACTTTTTATTTTCAGTGAAGTGCACGAAACTAAAAACAAGACAAGCTATTTTCATGCGACGACTGTAATCTTGTGTAGATAAAAGAAATTCTGGGGACAAAATGAGATCCAAGCAAAAAAGGAGGTATTTAAGTACAGTACTTTTCGAATATATTTTAATACTGTTAAGGTCGAAAAGTGACAATCCTTTTCATTCTGCAACTATACACTAAAGTAAAAAATGTAAAAGTGAAAAAACCGGCCAAGTGCGAGTCGGACTCGCGCACGAAGGGTTCCGTACCAGAAAAACCCTAAAAAGGCTAAAAGCTGGTGCCATTAAACACTTGTTCAATTGAGTTTTTTTTTGTATTTGTTCTTTTAGCGGCAACGGCCACTACTCTGTTGTATGGGAGCCCGCCTTAATTATTATTATTATTTTGATTTTAGTATTTCTTGTTGTAGCCACAATAAAAATACATAATTTGTGCAAATTTTAACTGTCTAGCTATTACGGTTCTTGAGATCTAGCTCGGCGAGTGGTAGACATGAAAAAGGGCTAAAATTCACGTTTTTTGTATGGGAGCCCCCCTAAATTATTATTATTATTTTGTTTTTAGTATTTGTTGTTATAGCGGCAACAAAAATACACAATCTGTGAAAATTGCAACTGTCTAGCTATTACGGTTCTTGAGATACAGCCTGATGACAGACGGACGGACGGACGGACGGACAGAGAAGTCTTAGTAATAGGGTCCCGTTTTTACCCTTTGGGTACGGAACCCTAAAAAATTAACGTCAATAAACTTCCACCACCGGTTCGGAAAAATAAACCTCTGCCACGAGAAGAACCGGCGTAAGAAAGCCGGCGAGGTGTCATTTTTTCAAAAAAATATGCATTGCATAGTTGAATATAAAATTTTAGTGTCAGCTACCACAAAACTACAATGCTACAGTAGGAAACCTGTTTTTAATACAGTTGCTCAAAAAGTGCTACTTTACGTAGCTGTTTAGCGTGCGGAAAGTTGGTTTTCGCGCACTAGTGCTTTTCACTTTTCCAATTTTTTTAAATTTATGCTTGTTCCAATGCATGACTCCTTATTGCTGGGTGTTAAATATTAGTTTCCTTTAAACGTCGTAATCAACATAAAAACCTACTGTTAATATCAGAATACGAAAAATATACACATTTCATATTTTATTACTTACCTCTTCATCATTATAACACGTTTATTTTTTAATATTGAATATTGAAAAACCGTTCTTAATAAGTTGTCTGAGTGGAACGGAATAGCTGCCGAAACGCCTGTCAAAGAAGAGGCGTTTTTACTTACTGCAAGCATGTTTTAAGTTTCTAAAGGCAACATTCGATATTGTTTTTATAAATATTACTTGTTGTTTTTCTTATTTTTTCGCAACTGTATTAAAAAACGTCGTTCAATACACGTGCGGAAATGTCATTCTTCACTCGTCCCGAGTCTTGCCACTCGCCTGCGGCTCGTGGCATCCCTCGGTACTCGTGAAGTAATGACATACTTTCCGCACTAGCATCGAAATGTACCATTTCGTGATAGATTAGACGTGTATTAGGACGCTATCACTGCCAAATATCCCTATCAATGACGTAATCGTTAACCTTATAATATGCTTTTGAAATAAGTGTTCGTTTTACTATATATTTGAATTTAGGATTGCTAAGTAATAATAATAATATAGTAAGAAAAAAAAATGAATAAAGATATAATAATAATAATATTTGGGGACAATCTTACACAAATCGACCTAGTCCCAAACTAAGCAAAGCTTGTACTATGGGTACTAGACGACGATATACATACTTATATAGATAAATACATACTTAAATACATAGAAAACATCCAAGACCCAAGATCAAATATCCGTGAAAAATGCACAAATAAATGCCCTGGCCGGGATTCGAACCCGGGACCTCTAGCTTCGGAGGCAGAGTCACTACCAACTAGGGTAAACAGGTCGTCAAAGTTCAGTAATGTGTTTAGGAATTTTATTGTAGAACTTGATACAATTTCCCAAGAACGACTTTTTCGCCAGTCAGCGAAGAAAATGTTCTAAGTACTTAATGAACAAGTAATCATCATCCTCCTAGCGTTATACCCAGTACAGTTGCATCCTGAAGGATGCCTGGGGTCCGCTACCTAATCCCAAGAATTGGCGTAGGCACTAGTTTTTACGGAAGCGACTGCCATCTGACCTTCCAACCCGAGGGGGAAATTAGACCTTATTGGAATTAGGCTTGTCAAGTGAGTGGGCAACTTGACTGTTAGAAGTTCTCAAACCGCCCGAAGGCCTCTAACTTGGCTTAACGACTGCTATCATAGACAACAGCCGGGATCAACGGCTTAACGTGCCTTCCAAACACGGGAGCGCTCAGTTAGTAACCAATCAAAGCGGTCACCCATCCAAGGGCTGACCTCGCCCGCTGCTTAACCTCACATACCGCACGCGGTACGCGGGCGCCGCTGGGCCACGAGCGCTCCAATGAACAAGTAATACGAGGCGAAAACTGTTAAACCAATATGTTCCGTTTTTAACGTCTTATTTCTTACTTCTTCCGCGCGCCTTACAAACCTTAACGATGCATGTCAAAACTCCTCTAGTGCAACATTGAAAATCTAGCCAATGGGAACGCGCGGGAGGCCCGTCGCGCATGCGTGTTACAAACCGGCGTTGACAGATAAGTTTTTGGAGGTAAGGAAAAATGACGAGGTGTAAAAATTTCGAAATAATATTTAATGTCAAGAAATAAAAAAGTCGAAATTGAAAATTGACGGAGTATAAATGTCGAGAAGTAGAAAAGACGACCTGACAACGGTCCGAAAGTAAAAATGTCCAGATTTGTAATTCTAAAAAAGTCCTATAAGTGATCTAGAACGGCCCCAGGTCTAGGTAGGTTAGGTTCGTTAGGTATCTTCAGATGCCAGAAGGTTAAAACTGCGCAGAAATAGGAGCCCCACGGAGCGGGGCTCCGTCAATTTTAAGGCAGAGTGATATTAGTCATTTCAATACTTCTACTAAATTCTATTTCGAAATTTTTATTACTCGACCCTATAATACTTTGTCATTTTTCCGCCTCGTCATTTTTATAAAGCATATTTAGACATTTTTATACCTCGTCATTTTTCCTAACCGACAATAGTTAGACTAAAGCTTTCTTTCAACAGCTAATTAGACATTACTAGTTAACAAGTAATAGCCGATATTAAGAAATGTACTTAGAAAAAGCAAACCTTCCTACAATTACACAACTTCGTACGAAAAACAAAAAACAAACAAAACCAGCCTAACAAAAATATAAGTATTCTGAACGGCGGCATGTAAGCCTGTTCCGGCATCGAGATGCAATTGTATACGCCCAACGGCCTTCCTTTTTCCCTTTCATTTTCATACAAAAGTGCAACAAAGAGGACGCTATATTAACACGTCTGCGTGGATGAGAAATCTTTTGGGGTCCGCCAGTCACTTTCATTGTATTTATCTTGTGTGTTTAGCAAAATAAAGATTATTATTTATATTATTTATTTATTAATTTCTATTAATTATTTACTTAGATATGTTGTTAGTTATATCAAATATAGAGTAAATATAAGTTTTCGATGTTTCTAATCCGCATAATGTCAGGGTGGGAAGCAACGGAACCCTACATTGCGCGAGAACCAACACGCACTTAACCGCTTTTTAAACTTACTTCTGATGCTGACTAAACATCTAATTGTATTCGACTGTATCTTAAGGTATTCGTGGCGTTGAAAAAGTTAAACTTACTTTTATGTCCAGGGCCGCAGCCGTACCATCAGGTGACGCGCCCGCCAACGATATCAAAAAGAAAGGTAAAGGCAAAAGAAGAGCCGCTTATAAAGATGAGATACCTAAAGATATCGATGAACCCATAGATTTTATAGACGAACTTAAAGAGGAACCAAGACACGTAGAACAACAAGATAGAGAAGTAGATATCAGTGAAAAGAACATACAGGCTGGTAAAGCAATGAAGATGAGCAAAGTAGATGAGAGCGGTGAAAAGAAGATACGGAAAGCTAAGAAGAAGATGATAGTTGAGAAAGTAGAGATTGAAAATGAGAAGAAAGGTAAGAAGGATAAAAAGAAGAAAGCTAAGGTTGAAAAAGGTGCAGAGAAGATAATGGAAGAAATAGAAGAGTCCAAGTCACCTGATTCGGTGACAAAAGAGAAGATAGAGACGTACGGAATGGAAGGAGAGGCTCCCGCTGTCACTGCGATACTAGAAGGGCATGTACGTATGATACTTGATAAAGAGCATTTAGTATCCCGTTAACTTGACACAAACGTGGGTTAACGTTATATAAGACCGGGTCTTTAATCGACTTGAAAAAGAGGTTCTCAATCCTAATTTATTTAATATTCAGTACAAAATTTTAACATGCAATTTTAATCCGCAATGCAGGCTTCGTCAGGTGGGTACAACTATAAATCAGCAACAGGCGTCGTCACACACAACAATAAAGCAATCCGCAACAGGCTTCGTCAACTAACCTGAACTTACCAACTAAATAGGACCACCCCGAACCGTAGCCGGCTCAAAAGTACCCATTATGCTAGCAGCATTACCGCGCTGTGTAGCCAACGAAATCTGTTGAACCAGATACGATCCGGAGCGCGGATCACAGCCCCTCCCCCTAAGCCGGCGACCCAAATCCTTGATAAAGGTTTTGGCCTCCATCCCCCAAGGAGCCGCAGTCTCCACCGCAAATTTTAATTTTTTTATTATTGAAATTATTTTTATTATTTTAATTATTTATTTTGAATTATGGAAATGTTTTCAATTTCTCAATTGAAAACATTTCAAATTTTCAAGTAATATGAAATCTTAACTCGTATTGTTTTTTACAAAGCTTTTATTTAGTTTCACCTGTCCCGTTGTCTGTCTGTAATCGAATCTTGCAAGTTAAATTTGATCCACTTCCCGGTTTACGATTGAGCTGAAATTTTGCATGCATTTATAAATCGGATGACAATGCAATATTATTATGACATAGAGCTGATCTGATGATGGAGACAGAAGGTAGCAATTCCTAAACTACACAAGATAAACCCATCATGTTTGGGCTCATTCGAACCGACTCAACAAGTAGTTTATGATTGTGGAAATAAGTACAGTCGCCAAAAAAAGCTTGTAACAAAAATGGGATTGCTCTTGGCCAGCATCTACCCAGGGGGCAAAGATGAGGCCGACGATGAAGCGAGCTCTCCCAGAAGATGCCTATTCACTCTGAGAACTCTTCTATGGTTATATTGTAAATTCGTTCATAAGAAACCCAAACATCTTTTTTAATATTTTTATAGCTTTTAGTTTTCAAGATATTCACGAAAATGTAAAGAAAGCCTTCCATCGTCTCTACCATTTTGGTATTTGGTAATTTGGTATTTAGTATATACTTTTAAGAGCTTACAATCTCGAAGATTTTTTGGTCATTATATTTATCCCCTAATTTATTTGCATTATTTCGGTGAGATCATAAACTTTCCTTTCACATATCGGTAGATGTATTGTGTAATAATGAAATGATTTGTGTAACTAGGAGCTGTCCTCTCGGTCGTCGTCGCACGACATGTCGGAAGTGTCGGACCAGTTTAGTCCTGTGTGTGAAAAAACGTGCGCACAACGCTGCATAGAGTGAGTATACTACATTTATTTTCAACCTGCTGCCACCTTTGGGACGGTTCCGCCAAGTATCAGTTAGCGGCCTTGGATTCGATAAAGCGCCGTGCTCGTAGGCTTTTCGAGGATGATCCAGCGGTTGAACCGTCGTCGAGTCGCTTGTCTGTCTGTGTTCTATCGGATACATTTTGGAGAGTGTGCACAGGAATTACATGACTTAGTTCCGCCCTCCCCATTCCATCACCGGACTTCCAGACGCGGTAAGCGGTTGCATCCTTACGTTGTCAGCCTACCCTTTATTCGCACGAAGCGATTTGCTTCTTCTTTCTTAATGCGCACAGCTAAGGACTGGAATTTACTGCCGCCGTCTGTATTTCCTGATACATACAATCTGGGTCTCTTCAAGACAAGATTGAATAGGCTATTACTGAATCAGTGAGCAACATCTTAGGCCTTGTCATCGCTCTCTATCAGGTGAGACTAAGGCCAATCGCTGGTCAGTCTATCATAAAAAAAACCCCCCGACGTGGAACGCAAAAGAGGGGAGTTGTAAGTTTAACATGTCTTTATGGTTGTGTGTTTGATAGATAATAGAAGAGGGAATATGCTAGGGCACCTGACACGACATGACAATTACATAAAAACTGTAATAGTAGGTCAAATAGAGTGAAGGAGAGGCAGGGGGGGGGGAGACGTGCGTTTATGGATCAAGCTAAGGGGAAGGTCAATGTTGTGTCGTATCAGGAACTCAAAGATGTGGCACAAAGAAGAACGGAATGGCGGTTACTGCACCGACAAGAGCAAGGCTCTTAAATTTATGATGTTGATGATGTCTATCTGTGGCAACGTAGCTTTTAAATGGGTGAACCGATTTATATGCCCTTTCTTGATTCGAAAGCAGGTTTTCCGGCGACGGTTCTTAAATATGTTTAATCAAAATCGGTTCAGTTGTTTTTGAGATACTAGAGTTTGAAATGAATATGTCGGGGGTTGTTCAACTTTTCTAAGTTGTCAACTATTCACTCTATACTCAGTCTATAACTGATTGAAAGAGTCGTCGACTCGAGCAATGCCCGCGGTAGCTCAGTTGTAAAGAGAGATGGACGGATTCCAGAGGTCGTGGTTTCAAATTCCGCCCGGGGTGATCATTTTTTAAATTTTTCATTCTGGTTGGAAATTATAATTCACTCTATAGCTTGAATGTATAGTGGCATTCGATCGAATGGATAGTGTTGATTTTCATTGTAAAAAATCAGTAATAGTTTCCACGCTCTAAACCGCCTTTGCTTTTTGCGTTTATACGAGATGCGCGCGCAAAACTTTAGTGACATGCTTACGCGTTGACGTCACTCCACAAACTACTAAGAAGATACTGTCACTCGTCGAACTGTCCTTATTTATGGAACTGTCAAACGCCGCGCGCTGCGTGCATCGTACGCGGAACGAAGGTTGGAATGGCGCGAGGCGTTTCCCGCGGTTCGAACTTTATGTGTAAAGGCCGCTAATAAATTTAAAACAAAAAAGTACAGATCAATCTAAACTAACGATGATTGCAGAGAGGCGCAGCAGCGGCTGATGATGCTGCAGCGTTTCCGATCACGCTGGCCTGAGATCAAGCTGCCAAAGCTTCATACCAAGCCGTGGCAGCCTCCGGGCCCGCCCACAAGACCTCCTCCTATTGTTAGTATACATACTTTTTAGCATAGATTAACTAAATTTCCAGTCATTGATTTCATATCAGCTACGCCCTTATCCTTTCCAAAACCCTATCCCTGGAAAACGCGGGTAAGACGAGAACATCAACTGACAGCAGCTGACAATCAACCGGTTCAGCTCTAGACACGGTTCGGGTCGGTCAATATCGAGTACTATCTCCATTCCGTCACTCACGCTTCGAACTAACCCATTGTGCATATCAGCGTGTTACACCATCAACGCAGAAGTATTCAGAAGAAAACGTAAGACCGGCAGTCTTAACATCTTGCAGCCAAACGGCAACGCTACGTTTCGAAGTAGGTACGCGTTCTCCACCACTTTCCACTTTTGCTACTTCACATACTTACTGATGTGTGTGTGGGGCGTGTGCTCGCACATTCACCGCGAAGATAGGCTATGTCAGTCACTTAAGAGCGCATCAGCGACACCCTTACTGGCCAGTTTCTTTTTCATCTCCCCTGTAGCCATGGTCGGAATTGGCCAGGATGATGATGCAGATGACTGCTGTAGCGCAATGATCCGAAGTGGATCTTGATCTCCGACACCAAAGACCGCCAGGCTTCCCTGTCCATGGCAGTTTCCGTCCAGTCGATGACGGATTGGAGCTCAGTCAGGTCCCTCTGCATTTCGTCGCCCCATCGGTACCTCGAACGCACAGCAGGTCTTCGACCAGTCGGACGGCCCGAGTACGCTCTCCGGACTGCACGATCGTCACCCATTCGGACTACATGCCAGAGCCATCGGAGTCTGACGGATTTCGTTTCTCCTATGATGTTCGGCTCGGACACTAGATCTTCGATCTTCATTTCTAGGGAGTCAGATAGAAATGCTTCCAGTATCAGTGCATGATTGCCGGGCCGTCCTTGGAAGAGGAGCACGCAGCTTCAATATTTCAACCAATCTCAATGCAATATTCTTGTGGAGGCGGCCGACCAGATTTTTTAAACCAATCAGATTACACACAAACTCGGGAGCAATGCAAGTCCTGCACTCTCGACACAGTGCATCCTCGGGATGGATGAGACAGGTGTATTCCTGTTTGCCACCTTCGTTGAGTTGAGAATAAAGAAAAATCTAAGACTAATGAAAATTTAACTTAGGAGATCAAGAGACCCAAGCTGAGGACCGCCGAGTGGGTGCCACCACACGTCCTGCCTCGCGCGCCGCGCCCCCGCCGCCCCCACATCCCCCCCGAAGAGATGACCAAGCTGTACGAAGGCATCAAACTGAAGAGGGTAATGTTTAATGTACCTCATATGTTCGTTTTGTTGTTATGTTCCATATGTGGAACGGAAACTTGCCAATTTAAGTATGTTATATTTTCACCACTGAACGATTTATTTTATAACAGATGACACAACTTAGTGCTCTATGCCATCAATATTTTTCTAATTTTAAAGTAATGATAAGATATTGCTGTGTTTCCTTTGAAACCATGTATTTTTATGTCAGTAAAAGTAGATGTTTATTTAAATAAGAACAATGAAAAAACTAATATTACTCTCATTACAGTCATTACAAATATTTTTTTCATGCATTTAATAATAATGGAATGTTCCAGATCTGGCACAACTTCACGTTGCTGGATAAGAACAAAATGATCCTCCAGGGGACAGTTGCATGCAACGTTAAAAAACGTTGCACTTATAGCGGTAGGGTATAATCTTTTTGTATTTTCCAACGTATCTCATGTTCCATATCTGTCTGTCATACACCTATCACACCATCACCAACTTTAGCATAGCAATTGATGCAATTGTAGATTCATGGCTTAAAGCAAACCTTCGAACTTAAGTTTGTCATGCCCTCTGATGGCTAAGGCTTACAAGCTACCAACAAAGAAGTATCCACTTCATAAATAAATGACTTGAATTCTTTCAGGAGCCCAAACCGCGTGCATAGCGGTGATGTGCCGAGCGCTGAACGAGGAGCGTCCGGCGTCGGAGCTGGCCTCGCGGGACGTGGACGACACGATCACGACCGGCCACAAGTATTACAGGCAGTGCGTGCTGCAGCTCAAGTGCTATAAAGGTCTGGATAAATAAAAAGGTCACCGTTGTCAAGGTCAAGGTTATCCGGGTCACCTTTCGCACAGAAAATAATGTAATTCAACGACTCCATGGTCAAGTCTACTAGCTACATCATCTTTATCTATTGGCTTCAAGCTCAAAGTCACCAGAATAAAATTCCAAGGTAAGGTAAAAAAAAATTGGTAAATAAGGTGCCTTCTGGGTTCCCTTAGGATTAACTTTTCCACATGCATATTTGACAAACGTAAGTAAAATTCCATTTTGTCGATATAGGACTCAAAATGATAAAATATTATAAGTTCTATGGGATTCTTGATTGAACTCCAAGTGGCAGGAAAGTCTACGTATCTGCCAGATGGCCGTCCCTTCTGGAGACTTTAATGGCTGCCGCATTTAAAATGCTCACATTACATTGTAACCCCTTGATCCACAGGCAAACCACAGCTGGAGCTGAAGCAGCTCATCCCTAGCTTCTATTTCCGCGACGCCAAGTACACGGTCAAGTTCGGAGAGGGCGTCAAAGTCCCGCTTGCCAAGAGGCCTGACGACCTGTCTGAAATACCCGATCTGATGACGTAAGTCTCGGTCATTATCAGTCTATACGCCCCGTAAGCACACGGTAAAGGTAGGGGGTCAAGGTCACGCTCGCCAAGCGGAAGGACGACATGTTAACCCTTTTCCAGGCGTAGTACGTTTCATCGACCACATACGTGTCAATAGAATTTCAATCCTAGTTCTCTGCCTTAAGGCTCAGATTACAGATTTTCGTAAAAAGTGACTCGTCTTGAAATGAATCGCCATAACGTAACTATTTTGAGTATATATTTCGTGTTTTGTAAAACCTCCTAGATTGACGCGGCCTGGAAAAGGGTTAATATTTGCAGTGTTTTTTTCTCCATTATAATTTCAAGCAGAAACTAATTTCCAGCCTAGGTCATGCGAGACATCATTGTGTATACAAAGTTTCATGTTATTTCAGCAAGGCGTTTTAAAATGGGAACGAAAATGAGAATCGTGTACGTGTACATATTAGCCACTCAAGTGCTCGCGTTAAAAAAAAAGGTAGTCTAAAGTGCTCAAGATTCACCGAGCATTAGCAGCGCATTGTCTTGTGTTGTTAATAAATCGGTTGCCTGGCTTCGTCTAAACTTTATGCTATGATTCTTTTTATGTTATAAAGCTAAAGGAACAGGCAATTTGTTTATATAATTAATTACATATGTCACCATAGTAAAATATTTTTTAAAAAAGTCACAAACTTTACATACCGTTTCGAATGAGATCTTTTGCAATAAATATATTTTTATTTTAAAATCTAAATCGATAACATATGTAAATGTTATGTTTATTTAAAACTGTAATAGTTTACGCTTCGATTGATACCAAATAAAGTATATGATCCCGGGGAAATATTTTGCATAAAACCTTTTTCATTTGCAATGTTTACATTGTCAGTTTTTCAATTCGCCGCAAAACAGTGTAGTTTGTTTGTGATTTTTGTATGAATAATTTAGGCAAACGAGTACAAAAATATTGTCAGACGTAAATAGAGACACTATAAATCTTTAAATAACAAGTGCCAATTTTGTCAAAATCGCAACAATTTCTGTCACAAATTATCAATAACAAAAAATAGCCTTACATACCTAACGTAATGAGTGCCGCTTTTGACGCCCGATTAAAAATAATTCCATACACTTCAAACCACATAAAACTCTTAACACATATACTACACATGTTACACTTCACAACTTAATAGATATTCGACCGATTACAACTCGATTTATATTTTTGTTCTCATTTCAAAAGTATACAAAAACCCACGCAAAGGTCCGGACTCAAACTAACGGACATACTCCGGCGGACCTGCGCTGTCAAAATTTAATCATGGCGGCGATATAGGACGGGATACACTGGTGCGCAACGAAACCACAGTTCACGCAGTGATCGTCAATATTGAAATTACGAAATTTACATTTCTTATTAAATCAATTACGAATAGTTACAGATCCTTAACTTATGACTTATACAATGCTAATACGAAATTAACAGCGGTACACTCATGGTGACTTTAATTACTTATATATTCTTGAAGTAATAATAACGTTTGGCATTTTATTTTAAATATCATTGGCTGTCGTGATATAGAATAACTGACAAAGTAGAAAAGTTGGAAAACCGCCGATATTTTCATTTCAAAGTTATATATCTCAACAAAGGCTGAACCGATTTTGATAAAACATGTTTTACTAATATTATCGTTTCCCGAGAGAAAAGTTATGTTATTAACTTATTATAAATTCGAGGAGTTAAAAATGCAGTATTTTTTATATACACACCATAATAGTTGCAACTTTTTGGCTCGACATATCAGATCTCAATGACCTCGTGTTTACGCATTTATAGTTGCTTCAGTCATATTGATCCACGGCTATAAGATACTACTAAATTTCTCTTGGAAATCCTGCTCTGAAAAAAAGACAACCAAATAGTTCACCAGTTTAAATAAAAGCTACGATGCCATAGAGAGATATACACATTAAACTTATAACCCCCCTCTTTTGCGTTGCGTAGTATAGTAGTAGTAGGTACGGTACCAGAACTGACTATATTGTAATTTCATATGTCAGCCGAAGGACGTCCACTGCTGGACATAGGACATATATTTATTTGGCACCCCAACAAGTTTTTTTTAACTCTAACAGGTTCTCATTGCTGAGGTGATAAGTTTTATGTGATGTGGTATGTGTGTGGTACACGAGAGCAAAGTTACCTATATGCATATCGTGTATTCAAATCCCTTGATACGCTATAAAATCTATCATAGAATCACTTGCCACGCTCCCTAGTGATTCGACTAAGGCATCCTTCGCTACCTCGGGATTCGAAATTATTACTCGTCGTAAAAAAACGACTGCTCTCTTATTGCACAAATAATTATTGAATCCTTGTCTGACACATCCCATAACCACTAACGAGTAAAATTACAATGAAAATTTAAGAAATTAAATTAAATTAATATTTGAAAAAAATACATCACAAGTAACAACAAAATTCATACACTTATTTTGTGAGGTAAGTATTTTTTATTGGTACGTGGTTTTCACTGCAAATTTTTGGGTGTTAAGTTAAAACGACTATACAATAGTTTATATGCGAGCTACAAATAACTGAGATAACGGTAAATACGAGCCAAAATCAGAACTGGTTTTTTGAAAAAAGAAAACCATACATTCTTATTTGAACCATTACATGGAATATGTGAATTTTATAAATTTATATGATCAGTTGAACAAGTAAAAGTGAACCCTACCTCTACTTCATACATTCATAAATAAAAGGTAAGCAGTTACATTGGTAATGGGCCGCCACTTAGTATGCGTAAAAGAACCTATCAAAAATGAATAAACTAAATTAAACCATTCTGCGACAATAGCCCACTGTGCACCACGCCTTATGACATAATACGTGGATCCGACGCGAATCGGCGGAAGTGCCTTGTGCAACCACAGTTGCGTACAATAGTATTTATAGACGTCACAAGTTCATTCACCTAATCCTGCATAGAACATACCTAATTGTTCATTAAAAGTGGATTTATGTTGATTTGAATAGACGCATTTATTGATTTTAATAGCCTAGTACAGAAATATGGCATAATCACATAATAATGTACGATTTAAAATTAACCTCTCAAAATTTTCATCACTCAACGTACTTTGTTGGAAGAATTTATTACATTCCATTTTAATTAGTATCGAAATATATGCTTCGTCTTATGAAGCAGTAAACCAGCATTAATTTGGTATATAATACCAATTAAAAAATGCACAATTGATTGCTCACAGCATTTTTTAATCGCGAGCTCTCTCGCTGACGTACCGAACTTCGATGGTCATGAAAACAACTTTTATATTTTATAAAAATTGTTCCTTAGACTGCGGTTTTAATTTTTTTTAATGTTGCCACATTCATACTCTACCTATATAACTCAATTAAAAAGCGTTCTTTACATGTTCCGCATAGCAACAATTTAAAAACCGTTGGAACTCCAACTCGCAACTAGTGTTGCGAGAGCACTGTACGTTTTCCCAAGTCGCAACCCTAGTTGCGGAGAGCACGTGAGTGGTTAACTGTACCACCATATCAGCCAAAGGACGTCCACTGCTGGACATTGGTCCATTAGGGAACGTACCCAAACTACGTGACTCGTTTAGGGGGGGGGGGGCGTCAAAACACCACTTTAGGTCACCGGGGGGAGCTTCTCGTCACGTAGCTAGTGGAATATTTTTGAGAAACAAGCAGACTCACGCGCCACGGTTAAACCCAAAAACAAGAGCCATTTTTTTAACTTTCCGGTTTGATTAATAAATTATACTACGTGAAAACTAGAGGGGGAGGATGGGGGTCTTGGCATATACTACGCTTGGTCACCGGCGGGGGGAGGGGGGTAAAAAACTGTAAAAAGTTGGTCACGTAGTTTGGGTATGCTCCCTAAGGTAAGGACCTATACATGTGGCCTTTAACCGCACTCCCTCGGATTCAGTGTGATGGAGCAGCGGCAGGGCGCCAAGTTCCACACCATCCTCAGTCTTGGAGACCGGCACTTCATGGTCTGGTCGCCGGAGGAGCGGCCCGTCTGCTACATCTTCGACCCCCACATGCTCAATGAAGTCGGGCAGCCTTTCAAGCGGTAAGCACGGGACATTTCAAATTTTTAAATTGTATGAAAAAACCCCAATTTTTTTATAGTTATTATTTTTTAAATATTTACGAAAATGGAAGGAACCCTACCATCGTAGTAATGACGTCAATACTATGAAATTGTGACAGTCACAGCGCACAAAAAGTTAATTTGTCTTAGTAACAGTGCTCCTGTATGATTTGTTACGCTGTGACGCCTTCCTTGTCACTTACTCTCTTGTAGAATGAGGAACCTTTGAAATTGATTTATTGAAATGAAATTTGGATATTTTCAAGAATTTAAAAATGTGGTTTTACTTAACTTTTTAGGGTTACGTACCCAAAGGGTAATAACAGGACCCTATTACTAAGACTTCGCTGTCCGTCCGTCCGTCTGTCACCAGGCTGTATCTCAAGAACCGTAATAGCTAGACAGTTGAAATTTTCACAGATTGTGTATTTCTGTTGCCGCTATAACAACAAATACTAAAAACAAAACAATAATAATAATTAAGGGGGGCTCCCATACGAAAAACCTGATATTTTAGCCCTTATTCATGGCTACCACTCGCCGAGCTAGATCTCAAGAACCGTAACGTAATAGCTAGACAGTTGAAATTTGCAGATTATGTATTTTTATTTTGCCGCTATAACAACAAAAATTAAAAACCTGCCAAGTGCGAGTCGGACTCTTTTTATAGATCATGCGGTACGGAACCCTTCTTGCGCGAGTCCGACTCGCACTTGGCCGGTTTTTTATTATCCTCTAATTGACTTCATCCGAAAAAGCCTGCTTAAAAAAATGAAATGTCGTCAACTGTCGAGACGACATAAAGGGCGTGAGAATCAAAAATAGTACATCTTATCTTATCCTATTTGTATGAGGGCCCTTGCGGATGCACTTCGACCCAATGGGATCTTTTGTGCAATTGCCCCCTCCTTTATACCTACTCTAAGCTGCTCTTCAACATTTCCACAAACCGGATGATGGAGCTCAGCGGTAGTACACTAAATTCCTTTGGTTCTGGGTAGTCATTGACATAAGATATAGAAATAGACACACAATGCCGAACATAAATAACTAAAAATGTGGCGCAAGATGACACTTACAGTTACATTCCAATAGCTGATAATAACGCTTCTTTATAGTCCGAGTCGAGATAAAAACTTCATACAAAAAAGAACTTACAGACATTAGCGTCAAGTGTCAAATTTGCAAACATAAGAACCAACATGGCAAAAACTTTTTAGTAAAATGCCACTGTCGTATACTGGCTACCAATGTTTACTTTATAAATGTCAGAAGTGAACAGCGAAAGTACCTAATGGAGTCGCTTTGGTTAATAAATTATTTTTAAATTAATAATTTTTTGAACAAAAAAAAATTAATGAAACATTCCATTACAACATTCACACACATTCTGCGATTGTTCTTTTTCTGTGTTAGACATTAAGATGTTTACCTTCATGAAACTCTTGAGCAAGACCATAGGTAGTTATTTCAAAAGTACTGACTTCTGCCATTGGAGCAGCATTTGTAGTTTTACAACTTTTGCTTTGCAAGTCATCGTCATCTATCTCTAACATCTATAAAACAAAGATACCGACTATGAACTTGAAAGATAAATTATTTAAATATATTAACGTTAAATTGATTTTTATTACATCAATTCATATAACTATATGAAAATGTTTTCCTCTGCATGATTTTTCACGCTAAAATTATATGTTAAAACAGAATTTGAATAGGTAATGTAGTTTGAGTCGGGAACGAATGGACTTACGTTCTAGACAGGTTTAGCAGTTGCAGTTAGTCGATTTTAGCCTTTATCGGTCCTGTATATGTCGGAAATAGGGAAATAGGCCGAACACACAACACTCGTGTGGCTTGGTTTATAGAGTGTGTCACGTTTATTTTACGCTAAAATAGCGGTCCATTCTGAACGTCGCTGAGGATGTTGTGGCAATCTTGAATTAAAACATAAAAAAACACAAATTTATTCCTTATAAATTTAATTTTAAAAAATATTGACCTAATAGCGACTCCTTACATTTTGTTTCTTGATAATCTTTCATTTGAACTAACATAATTATTTACTCAAAACCATGAATTTACCAGGATTTTACATAAATTTTGTAACGTTATCAAAATAACTAACCTAAAGAAGTATATTCCGTCTTTTCCCTTGTTTTTTTGTAGCTATTAAAGCAGTTTTTCACAGCAGATTTCGTCATTGTTGGACAACTGTCACTGTCTGCGGTCCAAACACGACTAAACAGGAAAGTACCGCCCGAGTCGTGCGGGCGGTACTTTCACGGGGGACATTTTTGTGGGCTGATTGTGAATCTAGTTCTATAATAGTACATCAATCTGGGTAGCCATTACCAATGTCATTCATTCTTTGTCTGGCAACGGCGTGACATTCACACAGCAAATGTTGTCAATTGTCGAGTTGACGAAATAAGGGCGTGAGAAACAAAAATAGTACATTGTTTAACGAGAGGCGCAAGTGACTCGGCTGGGATCTGTAGTGACTACCCCATTTGCTATCGGAAAGCAGTACAGGTGGTAAAGTGGGACGGATATGTAAAAATCTCATGTCTGTGGCATGGTGGAGTACGGTCACGGACTTTGATTGTTGAGCCATTTAGAGCTCACTTTATACTTTTGATTGGTTTCATAGTTATTTAATTGGTCGTCGGCAACGTATAAAGGTAGATTCTTTCCATTCATCGTGGTGCAGCACGCTAGCCGGCGTGCCGCAGGGTGGTGTGCTGTCTCCTCTTCTTTTTTCAATTTTTATTAATTCTATCACAACCAACATTTTCTCATCTTACCACCTTTATGCTGACGATCTCCAAATTTACGCTCAAGGCACTATTAGCAATTTGCCACAAACTATCCACTGTTTAAATGTTGACTTGGAACGTATTTCTCACTGGAGCGACCGCTACGGACTAAAAGTCAACCCCGCTAAAACACAAGCGATACTCATAGGCAGCCCCAAGCTAATACCTAGGGTTGACTTTAGCAACTTGCCTACTGTAGTGTTTAATGGTGTGCAGATTCCATACTCGCAGCAGGTCAGGAACCTAGGTGTGATTATGGACAGAACATTGTCGTGGGTGCCTCAAGTGAGCGAGGTTAGCAGGAGGATGTTTGCTTCAGTTGGTTCTCTCCGCAGGCTCCGCAACTTCTTGCCTCTCGTCACTAAAATTGCGCTTGCTCAATCCCTTCTTCTTCCTATATTAGACTATGCTGACGTTTGCTACCTTGACCTATCTGAGGTTCAGCTGAACAAACTTGAGCGCCTCCAAAATCTTTGTATCAGGTTCATATTTGGCTTGCGCAAATATGACCACGTTTCTCAATTTCGCACTCAGCTCAAGTGGCTTCCCATTCGTCGTCGTCGGGATTCTCATATTCTTGCCTTACTTTTCAGCATACTTTTCATCCCCACAACTCCTCTATATCTCAAAGAGCGCTTTAATAGGCTCACTTCCATCAGATCTTTACAAAACCATCTTCTCGCTCCACCACCTTCATCCTCAAAATTTTATAATAATTCTTTCACCTTTCGGGCTGTTCGACTGTGGAATGCTTTGCCGCGGCATGTAAGATGTGCGAAATCACTTCCGGTTTTTAAAAATTATTTGAAGGAACATTACTTGTCACTCCCTTGAATTGCCTTTATATATATATATATATATATTATAGAATATATATTTATGTATGTATATGTATTTATGAAGATTGTGTTATTCGTTTATTCTGATGTATGCGTATGTGTTATTTTGAATCTTCTTGCAGTTCTTCTGCACTACCTGTTTTTTCCCAGTTTTAGTTAATTGTTTTCCCGCTACCCAAAGGTTGTCTGGTAGAGATCGCTTAAAGCGATAAGACCGCCTGTTGTTACCATTTTTTTAGTCAGCTACTGTACAACTTATCACTAAGTGGTGCAATAAAGAATATTTATTATTATTATTATTATACTGGACACTTTATATGATGCTCAGTATGAAGTGAGCTCTAAATGGCTCAATAATTAAAGTCTGTGTGTGTACATTGAAATGTATTGTATTTCCTCGCAGGAATGCCTGTGAGCGGCACAGAGGAGGTGCCTTCTTGCGCTATGTCAGCGTGGCGCCGCTCGTACATGATCTCATGGCCAACTACGGAGCGCTCGACCCGAACTGTCCGGCGCCCATCGTCACGCTCACAGACGTTGATGTAAGTAATATTATCATTATCATTATCATCATCACTGTCGACTTTGTTTCGGCGTTTCTTCTCGCGAGCAGAGCGGTCTTCATTTTCAGAAAAGACTTCTTAAAGTGTCATTGCGGCAGTACTTGCATCCACCACCACCATATCGGCCACTGCTGGACATAGGCCTCCCCCAATTTCATGGGGGGTAAATGCCATAATCGCCACGCTTGGCATGCGGGTTGGCGATCGCAGTATCTCCACCGCGCTCTAGGAATGCTGCTGCCCATTCCCCGGTGGTCTTGGTCGTAGTTTTAGGACATACCCGGGTCCAGTACTTGCATAATAAAGTTCATTTATTTAATTTGTCATATCAGCCGAATAATAGTATAGGTACTCGGTAGTTTTCTTTTAATATTGAGGGACAATCTTGCGCAAATCGACCTTGTCCTAAACTAAGCAAAGCTTGTACTATGGGTACTAGACGACGATATATTTACTTATATAGATAAATACATACTTAATACATAAAAAACATCCAATATCCAGAAACTAATATCTGTGCTAAAGGCACAAATAATGCCCTGCCCGTTATTCTAATCTGGGTCCTAGGCAGTGTCATTACCAACTAGGCTAAACAGGCCGTCATCCCCAGGCCGTCATGGTCAATTTGCCACACAGGATTATCGAGAAGCGTATGTTGGTTGCCATTTTGTCACTTTTCGTCGTCGATAAATTCGTCACGTTCTGACAAGTGTTCGAGTGCGCGAGTGACGGGTATCTTATCCACGACGATAACTGATAAATGTCAACCATCAAACGCCCGCTGGATGCGTGACTTTTTCTACGTGCAGAACTAACGTCCAAGGAGCTACATACAGCCCTCTCAAACATTTTACAAGTAATCGCCCTAGAGAAAGTTTATATCTGGCTCGTGGGCTGGTGGGGTATTATACAATACAATAAAATACATTACAAATCCTCTTTATTGCATACCTCACACAAATGAATTAGTTACAAACAGAAAGAAAACAGCAACATGTAAGTAGGTAGAGGTATACTGTATTGTATTAAATTAATTTTGTATTATGCAGAGTAACGCTGCTAACAAACAAATTTCAAATTAAAGGGAAAAATTTAGTGCTCAGAGCAGGAATCGAACCTGCGTCATCTATATTGTATTGTGTACAGGTGGAGCAACGGGAGCCCCTGACTCGGTATCCGCCGTACACGCTGGACCTCAAGGCTCTGACGCCGCACTGCGGCTCGGAGTGGACCACGATGCATCAGAACGTGCTCATCGAGCAAAAGCAGAAGGAGGTAGAACGGTTAAATGATTATTGCCCTTATAATCATGGCTATCGTCATTGTCCTCGTCAACATAGGCAATGACATCATCATTGTTATCTTTTTTTTAAACACTTCGGTGGGAACTGAGCCTGCTTTCTACGTGATAGTAAGCGGTCACCGCAGTCTACGGGCGTCGGCAACTCCAGGGGTATCATATTCGTCTTTCCGACCATTTAAAAATGTCTCCTTTCTTGAAGAACCCCAGACTTACATGGTTGCATCGTCAGATTTGTCGTCATCGTGATCCTCATCATTAACGTCAGAATCTCTGCGTCATTATCATCTCCATTGTCATAGTCATCATCATCAACATAGTCGTGCTCGTTATCACCATCATCATGAAAAGAAATGATATTTTTGATGGATATTCGCTTTCGCTTGCTACTCAATCGTATAAGCGTATGCAGTTTCTGTGAATTGCCACCTTGTGACCCTTCTTGCCATGTTTTCAAAACAAAAAACTTATCCCCGACAGCCACAGTTATAACTCGAGTTGCTGTTGACAGGGCAAGTACGCGACTGCGTCGCTGAGCGCAGTCTCCGTGGCGACGTCGCGTGCGCACCCGGCGGAGAAGATCAAATCGTTCTACCATAAGGAGGAGGAAGCGGTACACATTAACAACCATTAAGGATTATATTATTAAGAGAGGGTACCACGCCAAATTGCAGTTCGCAGATTGAATATTTACCTATCATAATAAAGTCTAAATGCCAAAAAAACCAATTACACGAAAACTAGATCATATTTGCCATTTTTGAGTTTGAACAAAACCATTAAAGACTAAAGTTGGCTCGATAGAAAAAAATCGTCAAAACACGTCCAATTTTCACCTAATTTCAATTGTGTGACGTTACCTTGCATACTATTGAAGTAAAAAAATTACATAAAATACCTTACGACATAATAAATTTTTGCTATTAGCGATTTATCAAAATGTTGTAATATTTCTGAGTTATTGAGGTAAAACATATTTGGCGCATAAGCCCTTTTTCTTCCGCGCGATACCGTCTCTTCCGTCGCACGTTCCGCGCGGCGCAGTATATCTGCTGTTGCTGTTCACGGGCGGAGCCAGTCCCGATCGCTCCACTGAGACGAGAGGACTGTGTAGGGAGCGCTCTTTGTACCTGATAAAGTATTTGAACATATTTCGGTCGACACCAACTTTTTAACTTTTCATATCGTAGGTTAGTATAAGTAACTTCATTCTCTCTATCACTATGCCTTTGCGTTATATTTTCTCGCCGCTGAGGTGAAAAGTTGTATGTATCACACGAGAGCAAAGATATTTGCATCTCGTGTTTTTGAGTCCGTCGCTACGCTCAACATTCTAATTTTTTAAATTGTAGAGTCTTTCGCTTGCTCGGGACTCAACATCAACACTCGCAGCAAAAATTTACTTTGCTCTCTTGTTGAACAAATAACTATTGTTCGGCTCGCGGGCGATGTCAACGGAACGGCGCGCAACGAGCGCGACAGAAATATTGCTTCAAAAATTCGAGATTTGAAAAGTTGCTCAGCTAGGCATTTCTCTTAATAACCATTTTTTAATATCATGCACAAAAACTTTCTCAAGAATGTGACAAATACTTTTCTAAAAACCGCATCAAGATCGATGTAGCCGAACGCGAGATAATTGTGGACAACGAAACGTAAATACAAACATACGGGTCAAACTGAGAATCTCCTTTTTTATGAAGTCGGTTAAAAACAAATGTTCACATAATGTCGAATAAAAAAACTGCAGTATTTGAAAAAAAAACAACAGTATTAGAAAAAAAACTTATATCTATTAATCAACTAGGTCAAAAGCTACACAAATAAATGTGAAGATTAATATAACAAACATGTGCATCTAATACAGAACCTTATATTTTGAAGTCGGTTACTTTTGGGGACGATTAAAACACGAGGACGATTGAAACGTTTCAATCGTCCACAAGCAAGTTGTTTCTATCGTCCCCACACTACGTTTTTCACTTCAATGACAAATATTATATATAAAAAAAACCCGAACGCTGATCAACGGCCATTAAAAACATTTGTTTATTCCTAACTATGACACCAAAATAATTCGATTAGTCAAAATACAAGAGTAAAAGGATTCAATCATGACCGACCGCATGTTCTCAGTGTTGCGTCAGACGCGTATAGTACGCGCCAGTTGAAAACGAAAATAATGTAAACAGGTGTTTACATTATTTTGTAAACAGGTGTTTATATTATTTTCGTTTTCAACTGGCGCGTACTATAGGTATTAGTTTTCGAGAAATTTGACATGTTTCAATCATGACGTGTTTCTATTGTCCCCAGTCTACCCTACTGTTCATGCCTTTACTAAGTAAGTGGGCGCTTTTTTTTTTGCTTCAACCCTATATGGATAGGTCTTTCAAAATAAATAGAGGTCTTCATCAAACACTTTTTGATAATTGAATATTTTTTGAAATATATCTTCCAAGAGAAAGAAAAATGTTTCCTACTCTAACTTTTGAACTATGGGACAAAAAATATGAAAAAAATCATGAAAGTAAAATTTAATAAAGACTGAATGAAAACTATAGCGGACATGATCAGTTGAGCTGTTTTTCAGATATCGTAAAAAGTCTTCCCTTCTTAGTAAAAGACGTATGAAACGCTGTGAAAGTATTCTCTTTTGTTTGTTATTGATTTTTTTAAAGCAAGTTCATTGGGAATATACCGAACGAAACCCTACACTAAGTATGACCCGACATGCTCTTGGCCGATTTTATTGTAGCCATATAATAGGTCGATTCATTAAAGCTGGCGCGGATTTTGCATGAAACTGTCATATTTTTCACAGACATTTTGCGCTAGCTTTTGTCAATTAACTTATACTTCATTTACCTTTGTATATGTATAAGAATAATCCGCTAGATTCCGGGGTGGGTTACTAGTTAAAAACGATTGTTAGTCTGTACGTACTATTTCCTAAAAGCATTTATAAATTTACTTACCTACTCGTAAGTAATAACTTTTATGATGACTTCAAAAGTATAACATTTTTAAAAGAGGTTGTAATCGTTTCATCTAGAATATGGCTGCTACACATCAGAATATGGATGTCCGGGTTGCGGAAGGAAATGCAAAAGGCTGCGAGCGCTTACGTCACGAGAGATAAAGACTTCAATATCCCAATCGAATACCTAACGCGGCCGCGCGGCTGACAGGGAGACTTCTCGTAATGCCCAATTGACACCGTAGGCCATGGACGTTCTTAATTTCTAATTAACACCGTAGTCTATGGACGTTCTTAATTTCCAATTGTAATTAACAAATAAACATTACTATCGGTTATTAAATAATCATGTTTCATCTGTCTGGATGGGCATATACTATGCGGAGTGAGCGAGGCAGCAACAGACGCATCGCCTTTACGCACAGCGGGCCAGTCGCGGGACGCGCGGGTGATTTCTACTTTTTTCCTGGCGTTATGCCCCCTCTTAACTGAAAGTATCCCCCATTGCCGAAAAACTAAGAGCCAATCACCTGGCGTGGCACGGCCATGTAAGGTGGAGAAATAAAAGCCATGTAACAAGAAAAATATTAGATATGAATGTGGATGGATGCAAGAAACGAGGTAGGCCAAAGAAAATGTGGACGGATTGTGTGAGAAATGATATGAATAGGAAATATGTGAATGAAGAGATAACGCGTGACAGAGATGTATGGAAGAAAAAGAGATGCTGCGCCGACCCCAAATAATTGGGAAAAGGGCAAGAGAATGATGATGATGGTTATTAACCAGGGGCTTTTCAGCTCGAAGTACGAATTTTTCAATGGTAATGTTAGTTTAACTTGTTTGTACCAGATGTCACTGGGTGCTATCTCTATCGCACTTGCATATTGAAGTGACAGAGTTGCAGCGGTCGTGCGGTTAGTTCTTACTAAATACACAACGGCGCTACGATCTATGTGGAGTATTTCACTGGTATCTCTATCTCAGTATATATATTGTACTTTGTGTTATTAACTACTGAACTACTGTAGAGTATTTTTGGACCGACTCTAAATGAAATAAGAAAAGGCAAAATAAAATACGCTGTCCTTCTCCCATTTACTTTGGCTTATCACAGCAAGTTGTTTGTTCCATACTAAAGTGTTTTTCTAAATTCCTTTTGTTTCTACAAACATTTAGCGTAACTCAATTCTCTGGCAACAACTACTCGTTATACAGTGCCCCGACCGTCCTGTTTAATGTCTCAATAGCATGCATTCCATTGCCACCCTTTATTGATACAACGACCAAAGTACAAAGAAACATTTAACGCACTAACTTGCATATTCGAGCGACATAAAGGGAGAATCTCGAACGAACTTCCCTTTGGTTTCGAGGCTCAGATCGGGAAACAAACCCGACGCCTTTGCGTTACCGACCGACGCAGTGGTTCACATAAACGTTCACATAACAGTACCTTCGTTTAGGTCACACACGCACTCGATAGAGAAGCCGCCTGACAGTGCGCTTGTGGTGTCGCACCTTCTGTCACCGTTAAGCCGCCGACCTTCATACGTGTAAGAGTCAGCTTTTGGATGTATATGTATCTGTTTACTTGACCACTTGACAGCCAAAGCCAGTGCCGCCCATACCGCCAGAGCTGACGGTGATCAGCGCACCCAAGATAGAACATGAGACCCCGGAGGTCGGGGAGGGGCACTTCTACCACAGGATCCCGCGCCGGGACTGCCACGCTTACGGCAGGTATGTATCGTCATCGACTCATCGGCCATGATCATAGGCGATGGCGCTGTCTTCATAATTTTCAGAATCAATACTCAACATACTCAACAGTTGATGATAACAATGATACATATTTATTTATTTATCAGACACACCAACCAGATACAAGGCTTATACATTGATAATGATAAGATAACAGATGAAACAAGTCTTGCCTGTATCTCAATTATAGGCGTGCAACAGCGTACCGCAATACCAGGACAGTATTATTTTGAATGTTATATAAGACAAGATGAATCTGATGTCATTGTTATCATCAACCTCGTCATCGCGATCATCAGCAATAGACGCCGGAGATCGGGGACCCCTGCTCTCTCTCTCGGGGACTACTACCACAAGATCGTATGCCAGGACTGCCACGCTTAGAGAAGGCATGACAACTAGACATGAACTTCGTCACCATCGTCATTGCCATAATCATAGGCCATCATCGCAGTCGTTATAATTTACAACATTATTATAATCAACATTATAATATAATCAATATCATCATAACTGTAATTCATGTAATACATTACACAGTACAGTCAGCCTCATATAGTACGTAGCAGCCGAAGTGGCGAAATAGTTCAGTACACCATACAAAATATATGGTGTACCGAACTATTTGGCCACTTTGGCTGCTACGTACTATATGATATAACGCTGATTGTACGACAGAAGTACTCGTAAGTAATGTTTAGGTATAGTCAGTGCATATAGTACACACCCTACAAAATATATGGTGCATCGAACTATTTGGCCACTTTGGTTGCTACGTATTATATGACGCTGACTGTACAAATCCCGGTTAGCTACAAATCTGTGCCGCACATTTGAAATTGTTTTACATCTCAAAGCTGTTTGTAATTTGAACGTCGCGTTTAAGATGTATAACTGGACTGGTCGCTAGATTTCTGATTTGTTGTTAATTGGTTGAAGAGTGCCGACTTGCTTACTTTACGATACGACCACGACCACTCTTTTCCACCACCACTTTTCCACGACCACTCTTTTCCACCACCACTTTTCCACGACCACTCTTTTTTAACGATTCAGTCTTTGTTAGAAAGTACTTGTTCTGAGTTTTAAAATCATTCATCATCATTATCATCCAAAGACAAAGGCCAAAGGACGTCGCGACATAGGCCTCCCCCAAAATAATGCCTTCACCAGGTCATCAGTCCACGTTTTGTTTGATTCATTGTTGAGTTAGCTAGCTAACTGACGAAAACCATCCTGTATTTGTTCCAGGGACGACATGCTCCCCCTCCCCAAGTCTGAGACCCAGCTCCACAGCCTGGTGGATATCGCCAACAAGAACTTCCACTCGCAGTACCACCAGGTGGACGCGGAGAAGTGGATCCTGCGTGGCACCAGGCACATGGCGTCCAAGAGGTATATTGTCAGCACATACTTTACTTATATCACTAAATGTAAAATGGCTAAAAGTTAGGTACTAACTGTGACTTTGGGCGAACGCTTCGGGAGTTTTTTCTGAGCATGATTGCATTTGCCGTGGAAAGTTTAAACGTGAATTTTAACCATTTTACTGATATAATATTAAACATGACTCACTCAGCATAGTCTATTTGCTAGTAATAAATAGGCAGGAGTCCGGACCTCAATACCAGTAGGTCGAGCTCTGGCCATTGCGCAGTCCATTGGAAACTGCTTCACTCTTTTTTTATTGCTCCTGAATAGTCTCATTGGAGCCGGGATCAGACGCAGAACACCAAAACGGTAACTTCTGGTAAATTTTTTCATAATTGTCATGATAGCTTTATATGATTAGCAATAGATCCTTTGTAGGAACGACCCAAAGTGTGCTATCGCCAGTTTCGCCTGAAATAAAGTTCTCCGAAAATTACAAATGATTACAAGTACAAATAATTTATTAACCAAAATAAGGATTATACACGTAGATATTAATATATCAGACTCCAAAATAGGGCCGGGCCTGTATTTTGGACGTCTGCGTGAGCAAATAAAAAAAAAGTTGGATACAATTAAAGGTAATTGAAAACTAAGTTTCTTATAGGTGACCAAAAACAGAAATATAAAGACTATAGAAGGGGTCTATCTCTAACATTCCAATAGAATTAAGAACATTTTGTACATGCGTGTGGATGTGTGTATGCGTGAGAGTGGGTTTGAGTGTGTATGTGTGAGAGGGGTGAGCGCGTGATGTTAGTGTTTGTACATGTGTGTGTAGTGTAGAACCCGCGTGGATATAGTTAAGGTTTGATAGACTAGTGTAAAAACCAAAATTTGGATTTGTCCCGTGTTTTTCAGATACTACACGTTCAAGTGGTACACGGGTGTGGCGTGCTGCGTGGTCGCGCTCGGCATGCTGCGGAGGCTGCGCGCGCGCGCCTGGAATGAAGACACCATCGATGAGACCCTGGATGCGGGGTGGAACTTCTTCCGAGTGAGTAAACACTTGCACAGAATATGTAATAAGTCTCTTTAAAATGAAAATTTAGGGTACAAGCTTTTGTTACATTAAGTCCATGACGAGTTTATCTTAAAGAAATTTTTTCTCAAATTAGCTCTATTACCTACTTGAAAAAATAAAGCAAAATAACCAGGATTATTCTCGTTTGTGCGCAGGAGTCGCTGGCTGATCGGCACGGGCCTGTGCGGCGCCTGGTGCTCGGTGAACTGAAGGACTCGTTCGCCATCCGCGACAAGGAGTACCGGCACAAGGTTCGCTTCAAACTTATACCAGGTGTCTTGGGACGAATCATAAGCATTACGAGTACATCAGCGCATTCAAATGAAATGAAATGAAATGAAATGAAATGAAATGAAATTATTTATTCATAACAATTGTTACAAGTCTTTTTGTTGCTTATTAATTCCTGACCTAAAAATAAAATGTAATTTAAAGTTAGCTATAGGGCTCAGGTTTTTTTTTATTTATATTGTCTGTTCCGTTGGCTGCTCTTCATAAGGCATACTTTTACTGGTCAACCAGAAGTAACATAATGGTACCTAGGTTTATATCATTATTTTATTCCTTGCAGCCTCATGAATACCCTGGTGAAATCCTTTGGGTTGTAAATGACGACTGCGGTCTTCTGTGAGGTGGAGATGCTTCACCAGTTGGGCTGTTCTAAATCTGAGCGAGATGCAATGGTTTATTAAATTTGCAGATGACCAACATCGTGGTGTGGGGCAGGATGGTGTCGACTAACCCGAAGGTGTTCGACTTGTGCCGCGGCGTTGAAGACTTCTTCAGGACCAACGATGCTGGCATTCTGCAGGTTAGTTCTTGTGAGATTTACGTATTGACGAATTATCACTACTGGGTGTGCCCTGGCTCGTCTCATAGCTGAGTGCAGTAGATCGCGGTGGTTCGGTGCGCAATTCAACAGACTGCGCAACGAACATGGTCGTTGCGCGGAGTACCCCTTCAGATGTGGCAGGCGCGGGTCAACACATGCGGCTGTCATACATGACTGTCAGAACCAAAAATTCCTTGGCAATGCCCTACACTCTCTGATACAAACGCTACCCAAGCAATTTAGTTTTCACTTTATAATAATTATGTGAAGCGACTCTGTAATTAATTAGTGCCATACAACTAAATAAATAGTAAACCGCACGCTGTCCCAGTGCGGGTTCGGGACTTCGCATATTCTTAGGCCAGCAACGCACTGGTAAGACAATGAGCAATACGATAGCAAGCTCAGTATATCAAGTCGATCAGGTAATTCTGAAATCACTGCCGCTTTACCCATCGCCCAGCCAGTGCAACTCCGACGTTCACATAAACATATTCAATCTTCTGATCAGATCCCCGGCGAGTACGAGACGGCGATCTGGAATGAAGGTGGCTTCTACTACCTGTACCACCCGTGGCCCGCGGACAAGTACGGTTACAGGGTGAGTCCACCTTTCAATTAGGATGAACGATATAACAAAACAGTTGACTGCTAAACTGCGTACTACGAAACAGGTGAAGACTGAAATAAATTTGCATATATACTTATAGACGATAAAACTAGCCGAGAAAAACTAAGTATGAGTATTTCAATTTCTGGAAATGTTTACAATAGTGGCGTATGCAATTATGCAATACAGAAACTACACGTGAATTCCGGAGCAGAAGTCGATCCATTACTCAATACTGTTTATAAAAAGCCTGCAAGGAAAAACAACAATAAATGTACCAGCCCATCCTGTGCCGCGGTAGCCCACCAAATCAGCCGAAGCACGTCCACTGCGGGACATAGGCCTCCACCAATCTCATGGGGGGTAAATGCCATAATCGCCACGCTTGGCATGCGGATTGGCGATCGCAGTATCTCCACCGTACTCCAGGGATGCTGCTGCCCATCCACCGGTGATCTTGGTCGTAGTAGCCAGCTGCGGTAGCCAGTGTAGAATTTTATATTCGTGTTATCCCATCAGGTGAGTCTCCAAGGTGGTGGTAAAGCGTGCCTGCTATCCTTCTCTCGCATCTCCGGGCTGTGTGATTACTTCCTGGAGAGTGCGCGCATCTTCCGCCGCAAGCCGTACAGCATCAGCGCCGTGTACGCGTGGGAGCGGCCGCCCATGCCTGAACCAGTCAACCAGTTGAAGCGTGAGTACTCCATCTACATTATCATATTTATCATGCATACATACATGTACTCACGCCCGTATCCCATTGGGGTAAGGACCAGAGAATGCCAAAAACTACGGTCCTCACATAAGTACTTCTTTCTCTTCAAATACATCCATACATCTCCCCATACATGCTCGTCGGTTGCGGGTACTTCTGACTTGGCTTTTTTCAGTATCGTAGAAATATGATCAAGATACCCTCGCCTTGGTCGCCCCCTTCCAACCCTTCTATCCATCTTCTGAACGTAAATCCTCTTAGCCAGTACCGTATACATCCCACTGACGCAGATCACTCATGAAGAGGGACTCCATCTACAAGCATACCTATATAGTGCTGGTCCCTCTTCCAACTTCGGGTAAACTCGGCTTGTTCGCACCTCCGCAGTGCAATCCACCCAAACACTATCCTAAAAACTCAAAGACTGTTCCTACTACTTGACGTACAATGAAATAAATAAAATTGAAACTTGACTTGAAATAAAATTTATGTCAAAGATATTACAAACTTAGAATTGATGATGACCTCCGTAAGTTTAAAAAACACTCGAATGATACGGCAACTTCACACATCTCTAGGGATAGGTACACCACACAACTGCAGACCAAGAAGGTTGCAGCACTTGCAGCTTTCTGTAAGAAGTCATTGTTTTTATCGCTCATGAATATGTTCGATAGCTACTTGCTTAAACTGATGGAGGAAATAATACAAAAAAGAAACATATAACTAACACTAAACAACCTATACTAAAATAAAATAAACTACAAATAGAATATTTGCCCCAGTTCGCCGTCGCTGGGCAACGTACCCAGAAGACTGGCAGCATTGCCACGTTGGATGGCAATGCTTATCCTCTGTGCAAGGTACGAACCAGCCCTCTGGTCACGCGTAGCGTCGGTGAGACGCTTTGAGCACTCTTTGAAGACCCTGTGGGCACTTTCCCCCCAGGGTCCCATTGTCTCGACCCCAAACGGCTCAAATATGCAGCCACTTATGTTTGCATATTATATTTAAACTGATTATTTGAACTGTAAACTATTAAGTTTCTCTATGAATATTTTAGTGTATATAAACTAGCAACTCTTTTTTTCTTCTTTAGCTGTGGCGCCCAACCGCTGGGTGGTCCGTGGCAGCTTCCACGAGGGCGACTCGCGGTTCCCAGAGGAACACCGCAACAAGCAAGCCACGCCCACCTCTATAGCTGCCATCGCGTACGCACATGTGGTGCCGCCAGCTGAGTGGGACAAGGAGGACGTTAACGAGGTCAGTGCTGATTTCTGACTCCTAATGTTGCTGGGCTCCTGGTCCTGTCACTGTCTATCTGACTTGTCTTTGTGTTCAAATTTGGGTTCACTGCTCCTAGTAGGTACTTTTATAGCCGGTCCATTCTTATAGGGTTCGCGAACATGGATCCTATAGCACCTTGCATAGTCTTTTATTTTATTTGTTCTGTAATGTGCAATGGAATTTTGGACGCAAGTGGAAGCTGACGCTACTGAAATAAATCCTTTTTTTTCGGGGGAAAATCCTTTACGGATTACACCGCACCGCGGGGACAGTGCGTTGGTTATATCGGACTTGCACCGACTAAAAACCCCCCGATCGTCCTCCTCAACTCATTTCGGACGGCTCTGGGATCTCCTTCGGAACTCACCAGTGCCGCCCTAAAGTGACACCTCTATGGGTTAGACCATCTGTTTTCATGGACGATCGTAGCCCCCAACTGCGACCGCCTTCGACCCCAAGGAGCCCCCTTTAGTCGCCTTGTGCGACAGGCAGGGGATATTGTAGCCGTATTCTATACCCCTGAAATAAATCCTGTGTCTTTGGTATTCTCATTGCAATAATTAGAGTTAATAATATAATGTCTGTGCGTCTTCTACAAACTGTACTTCGGTGAGTGTGCTCAGGAGTTCCATGAACTCATACCGCCTTCCCCCTTTTTCCATCGGACATCCAGACGTACGGCTGGCTACCATCTTTACCTGGTCGAAATTTCTTTAATTCGAACCAAGCGCTTTGCATCATCGTTTATAATGCGCACTTCTAAGGTTTGGAATTCTCTGCCGGCGTTTGTATTTCCGAGTTCATATAACCTAGACCTTTTTAAGGCACGAGTGAATAGGCATCTTCTGGGTGAGCTCGCTTCATCGTTGGCCTCATCTTTGCCCCCTGGCTAGATGCTGGCCAAGAGCAATATCATCTGTACTATATATCTGAAGAGTTTGTTTGAACGCGCTAATCTCAGGCACTGCTGGTTCAAATTAAAAATATATTTTTGTTTTGGATAGTCCATTTATCGAGGAAGGCTTTAGGCTATAGCTACAATTAGCTCGTAAGTAAGCTTATTAACAATATTGTTCACGATTTCGGTGTCGATACAAACCCGATAGGGCTTAACGACACTTTTCCGTTATACCAATGTATCAATTTTATATTGTAAATAAATAAATAAAGAATAAAATATATATATATATATATATATATAACATCACGCTGCGACTAATAGGAGTGAAGACGCGGACGAAGTCGCGGGCAACAGCTAGTTTTTAATTAAAAAAATCAGTCAAGAGCATGTCGGACCATGCTAACTGTAGAGTTCCGTAGTTGCCTAATGAACTTACTCTAAAATAATTTTTAAGAAAAAAAAACCGACTTCAATGGGGGAGTCCGGTGAAAGATTATTAATCTTAGATGGTGCACTCTTAGATTCCATACAATAAAATACAAAAAAGGCTATAAGTATGTTTATAATGGTAGAAGACTAAGTACCCTCAATTCCTCATGAAATCATGGAAAAACCTTGCTTGCTTGACAAACAAAACGAAGAGAACAAATCGCCAAACGTGAACTACGCGTCGTTGAAGAGTTCCGTTCTGATCATCATCAGCAGTTCCACTTCATCAAATGTCACTTTTATGAATGAAAATGCTTGATTAGTTCATGAAAATACTAAAATCACTATTTGTGTGCCTTTCACATTTGAGGAGTTCCCTCGATTCCTAATGGATCTCATCATCAGAACTCGAGCATGACAAAAATCAATCGTGAAAATAGAACTTGCTTAACAAACACCGCTAGAAGGACAAATCGCCAAACGTGAACTTTTCGTCGTTGAAGAGTTCTGTTCTGATCATCATCAGCAGTTCCACTTCATCAAATGTCACATTTCGTATGATAATGCTCGATTTGTTGATAAAAACACAAAAATCCATATATGTTTACCTTTAAGATTTGAGGAGTTCTTTCAACTCCTCATGGATCCCATCATCAGAACTCGAGCATGACAAAAATCAATCGTGAAAATAGAACTTGCTTAACAAACACAGCTAGGAGGACGAATCGCCAAACGTGAACTTTTCGTCGTTGAAGAGTTCTGTTCTGATCATCATCAGCAGTTCCATTTCATCCAATGTCACATTTTTGGATGCAAATGCTTGACTTGTTGATAAAAACACAAAAATCACTATATGTTTGCCTTAAAGATTTGAGGAGTTCCCTCAATTCCTCATGGATCCCATCATCAGAACTGCCTTTTGACAAAAATGGGACCAACTTGGATATATATACATACAATCAAAAAAAAAATTTTTCAAATCGGTTAAGAAATGACGGAGTTATGGAGTATCAAACATTAAAAAAAATATATACCTACAACCGAATTGATAACCTCCTCTTTTGAAATTTTGAAGTCGGTTAAAAATCAATAACAAGCAAAAGGGAATACTTTCGCAGCGTTTCATACGTTTTTTTTACTAAGAAGGGAAAGCTTTTTACGATAACTCAATAACGGCTTACCTGATCAATTAGTGATCATATCCGCTACAGTTTTTGATAAGTCTTTACTTTCATGATTTTTTTTCATATTTTTTGGACCCACAGTTCAAAAGTTAGAGGGGGGACCACTTTTTTTCTTTCGTAGTGAATATTTCAAAAATATTCACTTTATCTAATTTAAAAGTATGTATATATCACCTCGAGTCTGCCCCGTATCAGACTACTACAACATTTCTAAGTCCGTAATTCAACTGGTAAGAATATACATAGTTGGATATGAAATTAAAAAACTAAAAAAAAAACATTACAATTAAAAACAGAACCTAAAAATACTAACCTATACCTACCTAATGGCTAAGTGTATTTATCTAAAAAAATTTAATGAATAGAAGACCTCTATTTATTTTGAAAGACCTATCCAACAACACCCCACATCATAGGGTTGAAACAAAAAAAAATATCCCTACTTTACGTGCACGGAATATAAAAACCAATGGAAGTGGTGAGTGGGCGTTCCCGTGTCACCAAACATGAGTTAATATTAACTTACTTGTTGCACAGATTATCAGTCACTTGACAACCGCAAGCGGCGTTTGACATGAGTAAATAAGTAAAATAAATCTGTTTTTATTTGTAAAATGCCTTATTGTGCCGTTAAAAGCTGTAGAAATAACAGTAATATAAAAATTTGACCTATGGAGGGATTTCCTATCATCCGTAAATAGTATTTTAGAGTATAAAACACAATACTACACAGTATTTTAGAGTATAAATTTCGAAGACACAATTTGTGTCTGTAATTAAGCAAATATGCTGTAATATAATCGATTAATTGATAACTCAAATTAAATATTATTTGAATATTGTGTCACGGGGAGAAAGGATTGGTTTCCGCAACAGTATAACACAATTTGCTCGGAAAATTTTGTTCAGGAACATTACTGGATATCGGAAAAAGGCAAACGATTCATACATGAAAATTCAATTCCTACACAAAATATCGTATGTAGCGTAAGTACTAACAATTTCATAATATAGGTATGACCATAACATTGGTCTCTCCTTTTCTCCATGGAATTATACTTTATGACGTTCTACAATTTAATGCATAGCCAGGTAGGTATATAAAACGTGCAACGCAGTGTTTGTCTCGGCATTAGGGCATGCAATCCCGGGAATTCCCGGGATTTTGAATAGAAATCGGTACCGGGACTGCAAACCCTACTCGGCATATACTTACGCGAGATGCCGCTCAGAGTTTTGGCCGAGTCCTAAGTCGTAGTCCTAGTCGTGGCGAAGTTTCCATTGCCAAGAGTATACATACTTCTTTTTTAATTATATTTTCTTTTATTATTACATTTTCATACCTTAATCCTCATATGTGCTGCATCGGGCATCTCCTTCCTAATCCTATTTTATCGCAGTCAGTTAAAAAGCTACCTATTTTGATTTGGAACTTTAAAATTAGTTTCGCTCCTAATGTTTTTAAGTACGCGTAATAGTGATTATTATCAATTTTTTTATAGTATCCAAAATATTTGAATATTCGGATAGTTCATGTCGTTGTATTCGGGTAATATTTCGGACGAATATTCCGATAATATGAGTATTCGGATTGCAAAGTTGCATTTAAGACAGTTCCCGCTCTGCGCCTTTTGGCATTATCGACTTACTTACGTAAATATGGTTTGTTAAATTGTAGTTAAAAATCATACCCCATCCTTATTTCTTAAGCCTACTAAGCGTATGTAAAAAGTCTTATCACGATGCGAAATTCGATATCGCATACGACCTTTTGGTTTGAATTGACCGCCTCGGCTACTCGACACCAGATGGCTGGTCTGGTGGCAGATCTGGTGTCAAGTAGCCGAACTAATACGTCTCTTAGAAGACGAGTAGCAAAGAATCACACGGAAGTAAGAAATATTTACTTTGCACTCTAATTTAGACCGTAAAGGGTAGTTTTTGGAGTTGTTTTTCTTTATGAAATTTACTACCGCTGACAACATATTGCCACGGTACGTTTTAATCAATGAAAAGAGTTATTTTATAGTGTGTGAGTGTTGTGATTTAAGTATGGTTGTTTGCGTGTGGCGACAGCCGTTCTCTAGTACAATCGCTAGGATGACACTTCCTCTGGGTTTTATATTCCGTGTTTACGTGTAGGGGAGGTAGAGGTACCCTTAATATTTTTACGACTGTCTGTTTCATTGATTGTCGGCCTGTTTAGCCTAGTTGGTAGTGTAACTGCCTCCGAAGCTAGAGGTCCCGGGTTCAAATCCCGGTAATGGCATTTGTTTCTGTGGTGAGCAGAGACATTTTTTCCTGAGACTTGGAAGTTTTCTATGTATTTAAGTATATATCTATTAAATATATCGTCGTCTAGTACCCATAACACAAGCCTTATTGAGCTTACTATGGGACTAGTTCGATTTGTGTAAAAATTGTCCCCTAACATTTATTTATTTATTATTTATTGATTTATATGTTCATACCAAATTGTAGCTTTCTAGCACTAACAATCATAGAGCAAAGCCTCGGACTGACAGACAGACGGACAGACGGGCAGACAGACGGACAGACAGACGGACAAACAGACAGACAGACAGACAGACAGAAACTATAAGGGTTCCTAGTTGATGTTGATTTTGAATCACCACATGTTTTCCAGAGCCTCTTAAAAGGCGACCAGCTGTACGAGAGCACGATGGAGCACCTGGAGAAGATGGGCATCAGCCTCGACAAGCCGGACCCCGGCGAGGAGGCCGAGGAGCCGGAGGCCGCGGTGGCGGAGCAGGAGCCCTACTCCGGGATGCTGGCCGCGGGGGAGGTGGTTGACCGATTCAGAATCACTGACGAGGATTGTATTGTGACTGAAGTGCTTGACGGCGCTTATAATGGTTAGTTCTTTCATTCACTGATACATTCAATCGATCACTCACCCGGTTACTCACTTATTAATCACTTCAAACTCACTGTTTCTTTCCATAATTTACTTTTTAATTTAATGAACTATAAATATAATACATAATTTTGAAACATTCACTTATTAAAGTAAAGCTTTTCATTTATTTGATATGACCGCTCTTAACTACCCTAATTACTTTGATCTTTGATATTTAATGTTGTAAATAAATTTGAACCACTCACTCACCCTTTCATCCACACATTCACAAACCTATTAATTGACTCAAATACTCACTAACTTAATCAATTAATTAGAATTTGCGTTGCTATAAATACTTTTAATTCTAAACAAATAACTTTGAATAATTTCAATAATTCACCCATTATTTCATTAACAGTCATGCATTGAATCACTCACATATTCACTCATTTATTTATTTATTCACTCTCACTTATTTATCAATCAACCATTCACTCAATGACTCATTCACTATTGCATTTTCCCGTTCGGCTCGCTCATTAGTTCAAACCCCAATCGCTAATTAATTCCCAAGTTCACTTACTCACGTAGTTGGTCTGTGATTGAGAAAGTGAAGGTGATTTCACTGCAGCTCATTACTAACTAGCCACAAAGTTACTACGTTGAATTGAGCGTGAATTCTAAGCATGAAATCCGATCTCCCGTTTATTTAGCAGCTCACTGAGTTTGCATTCCCAGGTTCATTGTTCCCAACGGACCCGGGTGTGATGTCACTAAAGCAGTCCCTGCGAGAACTCTTCAAAGATCACTCTCACGCTGTGCTGACCGCTCACGGCCGCTCCGTCGCCGTGTGGAAGGAGGACAAGAACATGTACCTGTTTGACCCCCATGGCTGCGATGAGAATGGTGAGATCTTACTGTGTCATGTCTCCCTAGTAGTTTTATCCTCGTGAGCGAGTTGAAGGTACTGATGAGACCCGGGAGGTTGCAACAATAACTCCAGACCTGTTTTATGTTCCTGGTAGACAAAGATTGTGATGAATAGCCATGTGTATGTGTGTGAGGTGCAGCCAATTTGGTGGCGTTCAACACCACCAAAACTTAGGAATGTCTTTTCACTGCAAAACGGAATCCTTTCACTTAGACTCCTACTTTCCAGAATGTATCCCTACCACTTACTGATCACCTCGAGCTCCTTGGTTTAAGTCTTAATCCCAAATTAAACTTTGGGTCCACTATAGGATCCCAGGCAAAATCTGCAGCTAAAAAAACTTGGTGTCCTGTATAACAGGGGCGGTATTTCACACAAAACAGCTTCTTTACTCATACCAAGCACATGTCCGGTCATGCATGGAGTACTGCTGCCACCTTTGGGACGGTTCCGCCAATTATCAGTTAGCGGCCATGGATTCGGTAGAGCGCCGTGCTCGTAGGCTTTTGGAGGATGATCCGGCGATTGAATCTAAGTTACAGAGCTTGAAACACCGCCGTCGAGTTGCTTGTTTGTCTGTGTTCTATCGGACATATTTTGGAGAGTGTGCACAGAAAATACATGACTTAGATCCGCCTTCCTCGTTCTATCACCGGACGTCCAGTCGTAGTGAGAGGTTACATCCTGACGTTGTCCGATTTGCTTCTTCTTTCTCAATGTGAACAGCTAAGGACTGGAATTTGCTGCCACCGTCTGTATTTCCTGATATGTACATACAATCTGGGTCTCTTCAAGACAAGAGTGAATAGGCTATTACTGAACCAGTGAGCAACATCATAGGCCTTGTCATCGCTTTCCATCAGATGAGACCAAGGTCAATCGCTGGTCAGTCTATATAAAAAAGATTATGGGGCATTGCTGGATCGACAAGTAAAGGTGACGGTTGGACAGTATCATTACTTACTTTTCCTCCATTAAACGTCGATGTAACTGTTCCTCAGGCTACCCCTCCGAGGAGCCGCTGGCAGCTGCCTGCCTGATCCGCCTCGGCAGCTCGGTGGACGAGCTAGTGAAGGCCATCGAGAGCAACCTGCCGGCCGGGAGCGACAACACTTTCAACTTGTCCCCCGTGACCGTGCTCAAGGCCAAGCTAAACCCGGAGTTGGGGGCGCCTGAGGCTAAGCTGGAGGTAAGCTGGAAACTGCTAGATATATCTATGATAATCAGGGTTTATCACTCTTCTGACCGAAGTAGATAGATAGTTAGTAGAGATAGTTCACTCATTCACTCACGCATTCATTCGGTCATTCATTCAAACACTCTCACATTTACTACTACTAATTCATTCATTATATTCACTCAGTCATTCCCTCACAGTTCATTCACCCGTTAACCCACTCATTAATTCATTTAAAACCCAATAATCCAGTTGTTCCGTACAGGAACACTATTTTTGTCTAGTTTTTTATACCTCTAATTTGTATGACTGAAGACACAATCTTGTAGGTCGATTTATTATGTTTTCTATTATGTATGGTATCCCTACGAGCTTCTGGCGATTTACTGCTTCTTATCTTGAAGCCGTCATCCCTCCGGGATGGCAGCACCAGCGCGCTAAGAGCGCCACCGTCGGAAGCGGAAATACGAATGTGCAGTGAAATGCACACCGTCAAAGTCAGTTACTTAATTAGCGGCGCCGCGAGAGCATCTTTTTTCACATTAATATTCGTGTGTGCGTTGAGGACCTTTCCCCCTTGGAAGAGTGCGCTTATCAGTGACCTAGGAACCTGTGTACGTCATATTCAGCTGGACGACAACCCCTGGAACTTCAGCCTAGCCCTTGGGACCCGAGGCGGTGGATGGATACAGTAGCGGTGAGTCGTTTGATGCTGTGGGAATATCGTACACCAGTCAATTGTTCGCACCCCAGTCTCTGATTCATTCATTTTCGTTAAATCAGGAGTTGGGGACACCCGAGGCTAAGGATAATAACGAGATTGAGAAAATATGCTAAAAAAACGCTACGAAGTTGTCGTGCTTTCTCTTTTTTCCTATATATTTCTCTCCCGAAATGAATGTTCATTTTCTTGCATCTTTTCGTTACGTGTTCTCCCGGTTATTTATTTTTTAACTAAAACTAATATAATACACATTCTTATAAAGTTCACCAAAAAAGTACACCAGAGGTAACAAGAGTAAATTAAACATGTATAATGGTAGACAACAGTCAATAATAATTTATACCAAAAAAACCGACTCCTACTTTGTACTTGTTATGCCACAATATGTGGTTTCCGTGAGCCAATGCTCAGTTACCAATAGAAAATTCCGAAATCGGCATATGCGTGCCTATCAAATTCGAGGAGTTCCCTCGATTCCTCCTAGATCCCATCATCAGACCTTCACCAAATTTATATTTAAACGGCCTGTTTAGCCTAGTTGGTAGTGACACTGCCTCTGAAGTTAGAGGTCCCGGGTTCGAATCCCCAGGGCATTATTTGTGCATTTAGCACGGATATTTGTTCCTGGGTCTTGGATGTTTTCTATGTATGTGTTTTGTCAATATAAGTATCGATCGAGTATAGTATATCGTCGTCTGGTACCCATAGTACAAGCTTTGCTTAGTTTGGGACTAGGTCGATTTGTGTTAGATTGTCCGCCAATATTTATATGGGAGCAATGTCGGGGGACCTGCTTTGAAAAAAAAAGAATTATCAAAATCGGCCAACGTGGTCAAGAGTCATCGGGGAAAACAAAGAACAAGCAAACAGTGAACGAAAAAGAGCAAATATGCTGACGAACGGAGTACCTCCTTCCTTCTATTGAAGTCGGTAAAAAAGCTAGAGTACTGCTGTGTTGTATTGTATCATGGGGGGGGGGGGGGGTTGGGGGAGGCCTATGTCCAGCAGTGGACGTCCTAGGGCTGATATGGTGGTTGTATTGTATTGAACCATGCGTGTGTATTTGCAGAGCAAGGCGTACGAGTGGATAAAACGCGGCACAGCGGCCATCTTGCCCGGCCCGCGCGGCGAGACCAGCGCTGCCGGCAAGATCGCTCAAAAGGCTGGCATCGGGGTGAGTGGCGTTCGGAATTACAAATATATAGTATACTGATCAAATAAACAGTTCTAGCAAGTAGCTATCCGGCAAGGTCAATCCAGGTACCCAGCCATCGGGGAATGACTGGGCTATGTGGTATTTCTATCCACTAAAAACTCCACGGTGACCGCCATCTGCGCTCTAATGCGAAAGACTCCAGGATCACTGGAGCACTTGCGCTTTACTCCTTTTGGCTCCGATCAATTCTTCCGTGGGCTTGATAGTCGGGTACTGTGATCCCCGTCGCGTGATGTCCTCGCAACCCCGGTGATCCCGTTTAGTCGCCTTTTACGACAAGTGGGGGGAGACCGTAGACCTATTCTTGCCCGAGTCTACACGGTCGTGGATAGTCTACGTGGGACGGCGTCCTTCGTGGAAAAGATGGCGCGGAGGAGCTCTGCCATCAAGATCGCGCAGAAGGCTGGAATTGGGATGAGACTATTTATAAACTTAAAACGGAAAATGCAGCTACCCTGAATATACGCACCAAGAGTGAAGGCTATCGTCTTCCGCTTGGAAGACGATTATCGGCCACAAAACGGCATAAAACTTATAATGCTGTTTTCGACTCCATTTACTCTTCCATCTGCCGTTTGCGCCAAAAGTTCCGAGCCCTTGCTAAAGTCTACCATTCATCTGAGTCACCGCCTGCGAGGGGATGTTTACAAGTCGGCGCCTACGACAGGGACAAAGACAAGAAGGAAGGCGTCAAGGATTAGCAGACAAGTAGCGTGCGACCTCGGAGTACCGCAGAGAAGACGTAAAATAATAGTACCACTGCCGGACGAGATGGTCCGGGTGGTATACGAAATTGAATAAGAGCGTCAGAGGGATTTATCATTTGTTGTCCTTAAGTGCAAATTAAAGTAAAAAAGTAGTATACCTATAAAGTAGATGTCGTTGTACGCCTCCTCCTCCTTTGATCCTCATTTGCGGGTTTTGTTGTGCTCTCATCATAATTGGTCCGATACAAACATTAATCCCCTTTAATAACTGGTTCGAATGGCGTCGTAATTATTATTTTTTTGGAAACTAGCCTATTATTGATTTTGTATAACTGTTCAGGACGACGACAAGGCTGGGCGGACCCTGGCGCTGCCGGCCATCGCTGCGTTCGCGGCGGCCACGGAGGCGGTGCCTCCCCCCCACATGCACCAGGAGCACATGTTCAACTTCCTAGGTACTTTGTCAAATATCATAGATCGAATAGTGACCGAGGATGGATCGTTTGTTTCATTCATAAAACCATCATTTCATAATTTGCTTATAAGAATGATATTTAACGTTTTTTGGCATTATTAAAATTTATTTATATATTGCTTACATGTATATGCCTAAATATAAATGCAGATGGTATTGTGTATTGTGTAAAATGTGGTAATGTGTCATACTAATGTGGTAATGTGTAATAGCAGAGGTGTTACAATTTTGCTTATCCACTAAAAAATGTATTAAATAAAATAAATTGAAATGAAATTAAGATTACATTGAAATAGGTTATTACTAAACTAGATTAATAGTACGTATGGTATGTTTCGAACAGATGCAGGCGCGGATTACTACCTAGAACACTTGAAGAACACCGGCAGAAAGGACATTGGCATTGACGATCTGAGCAAAAAGTTTGAACTGGGAGTCAACACCTTCTCTATAGAGTTAGAAGAAGCCTACAAGCGTTTACCACTCAGGATACCTGACGCGATGCCCCCGGCGGTAAGGGACTCTTGTATTTCAAAGAAAAATTATCAAGAGCGCAGTTAATAACACAATAAATTTTGAAGGACCGTCATCATCAAGACACGACTAACTACGTAATTGGTGATGAGTAAGATGATTAGTGATGACCGGTTCTTGAGTGGAGACCGCGTGTCGGCAAACGTAGTGTACGACGCCTACGTAAGGTAGTAGGCAGTGATTAGAGTAGAAGAGCTGAAGACCGAGCTCAGTGGCGTGCCATGGGCCATGGGAGACGCCCATGTCCATCAGCAGTGAACCGACGCAGGCTGATTATGATGATGATGAAGATGATGTGGTCACTAGACTCTAGAGCTCCCGAGGCAACTCTGTACCGAGAACGATCAGTGAACTTGTATTTTTGCTATTAAGATTTAACTGATTGTATTGCAGGAAGGCGCAGAGTTTGTCGAGCCTGGAGAAGAAGTAATTGAAGGCCATAGAGGTGAGTTTTCCAGAAAGCCCCAAGGAAACATGTTATATAAAATGTTGTCCGTAAAGTTTCAAATAGCTGAAAAATAAAGGAATAACTCGACATGTTCGTCTCGACGTGTATAGACGTAAGTGTCTCGTTTCTCTATATTTTAATATCGCAAACAACTAGGCTGATTCAGCCAATTTATCTTCGCCTCACGTCGATACGGACATAAGTCGCGCGATGTCGCCAGATATGCCTGGCGAAATCGGCCGGCTTCGCTTTATATGTCGCCGAGACATGTCGTGGGACATTTGTCCCCTAGTATATCCCTGGCTTTGTTTCACAACGCCTGGGGGCCATTTTGTTACAAATTTAAAAGTTTATACGGGAACGCTGGTAAAAAATGCCATTCGTTTACTTTACATTCGTCACAAAAACCTCACTCGGCTCCGAGGGGGGAAGGGGTGGAGGTAAACACGTTACACATCATGCTGAGTGAGGACCATTTAGTACAAAATCTTGCCTGTAAATTTTTCATTAAGTTTGTATTGTGCTGTACCAATAAACTATTTTCTTCTTCTTCTTCGTCTTCTTCTTTACCGAGGAAGCTGGTAACTTGAAGCAAACGTCTAGTATCACTACAATAAATAATTCGATATTTTAACGTACTATTGCTAGAAGTACAGTCGAGGATTTTCAGGGCTACTTTGTACCTTGTCACAGTGACAAGAATATGAGATTACTAGCAGCTTTCATGTTGATTTTCACTGTCACAAGATACAAAGTGGCCCTTAAATCAAATTCCTTCATTGTACGTTAAAAGACGGATAATATTTTTCCAGAATACAGTCGTGAGTTTGTATATGTATGTCCACAGAAATGAAGGAGCTCCTGACGGCAATGTGGAACGACCAGTCCAAGCCCGCCCAGACGGCGTTGCTGGTGGGCGACTACCACCAGCTGGGGGTGTGGGTGTCGGCCGGCGGGCTGCTGGTGGTGTTTGACCCGGCGCCGCTGCTGCATCGGGGGATGCTGACGGAGCACAGGATACAGAAGGGCGAGTACCATGATACTCTAAATTAAAGGGTGCTCACTCTGAACCGGATTGTGGTGCGACCAGTCCAAGCTGAGACAGTAGCGCAGCCGGTCCTCCTTTGTTCATCATGTCAGCCGAAAGACGTCCACTGCTGGACATAGGCCTCCCCCAAAGACTTACACAATGACCGGTCCTGCGCCACCCGCATCCAGCGGACACCCGCGACCTTCACCAGGTCATCAGTCCACCGTGTGCTGCCCACGCTACGCCTTCCGGTACGTTGTCGCCACTCGAGAACCTTTCCGCCCCAACGGCCATCGGTTCTACGTGCTATGTGCCCCGCCCACTGCCACTTAAGTTTAGCGATTCGGAGGGCTATATCGGTCACTTTGGTTCTGCTGCGGATGGCCTCATTCCTGATGCGATCACGCAGAGAAACTCCCAACATAGCTCTTTCCATTGCCCTTTGGGTGACTTTGAGCCTTCTTATGAGGCCCATAGTAAGCGACCACGTTTCAGTGCCATATGTCATCACTGGCAACACTCACTGCTCAAAGACTTTTGTCTTGAGACACTGCGGAATATTGGACGAAAAGATGTGCCGTAGCTTCCCGAACGCTGCCCAGCCGAGTCGGATTCGACGATTAACCTCTTTCTCGAAGTTGGACCTACCTAACTGGACAGTCTGTCCTAGGTATATGTAATCGTCTACAACTTCGAGCGTAAAGTGTCCGATTGTTAAGGGAGTTGGTGCGACATGGACATTTGACATGATCTTCGTCTTGTCCATGTTCATCCTTAGACCAACTCGCTCGGAGGCTTTACTGAGGTCATTGAGCATTGTACTTAAATCCTCCATGGTCTCAGCCAAGACTACTATATCGTCAGCAAACCGAAGGTGAGTGAGGTAGTCCTTCTCCAGTCGAGAGTCTTGAAAACATCCTCCAGTGCAGCGGAGAGCAGTTTAGGAGAAATAACATCTCCTTGCCTGACTGCAACGGAATAGGCTTTGAGTTCTGGTCCTGGAGTCGGACTGACATAGTGGCGTTCTTGTACAAACTTTTCAGCACTTCGATATACCGGTAGTCCACTTGGCACCGTTGGAGAGATTGTAGTACAGCCCACGTTTCAATCGAATCGAAGGCTTTCTCGTAGTCCACGAACGCTAAACAGAGGGGCAGGTTATACTCCTCAGTCTTCTGTATAACCTGACGGAGCGTATGGATGTGGTCTACGGTGCTAAAGCCTCTTCGGAAACCGGCTTGTTCGGGAGGCTGGAAGTCATCTAGCCTGCGTGCGAGACGGTTCGTAATGACTCTTGAAAACAGCTTATAGACATGGCTCAGAAGTGAGATGGGTCGGTAGTTCTTCAGTAAGGAGTTGTCACCCTTTTTGAAGAACAGAACCACCACACCTCTGTTCCATGCCTTTGGAGTTTTCCCTTCCAGTAAGACGGAGTCGAACAACTTCTGAAGGGCCCTAAGGACCGGTTTTCCACCCGCCTTCAGGAGTTCAGCTGTAATTCCGTCTTCACCGGGTGCACTGTTGTTCTTCAGCTGCTTAAGAGCCATTCTAATCTCGTACAGGCTGATGTCCGGGATATCTTCGGTATAGTGCCGGGTTAGTCTAGCTCTAGGGTCTTCCGCCAGACCAACTTCGGGTCTGCTAGTTGACGTGTATAGCTGTCCATAAAAGCACTCTATCTCACTCAGAAGCTCAGGTTTGGACGAAACGATTCTACCATCCTCAGTTTTTAATCTGGCGAGCTGGCTCTGCCCAATAGACAGATCTCTTGAGAAAACTTTAGAGCCCTTATTCTGCTCGATGGCCTCTTCAATCCGATTTGTATTGAATTGGCGCAGATCGCGGGTAAGGGACTTAGAGATCTGTTTATTGAGCTGCCTGTATAATTTCGCATCGGCTGAAGACTGCAGAATCATCTCATTCCTTTCCTCGATGAGCCTCTGAGTGGAGATAGAGAGCCTTTTGGCTCTTTGAGTTCGTTGGGCCTTAAAGAACTTAGACCCAATGCTATGGACAGCTTCCACAAACCCATCGTTGAATTCGTCCACATCGCCGCCTAGACAATCGAAACGGTTTTGGAGTTCCAGCTGAAAGCTCTCGGGGTTTTGGATTTGGACTGCTGCTGGACGGAGCGTGGACTTCATCAGTCGAGAGCGCTCTAGCTTGACGCATATATTCAATGTGCCTCTTACCAAACAATGATCACTTCCGGTTTTAACCGTATTGATCACAGATACATCATTGAATATATGCCTCTTCGTCGACATGATGAAGTCAATCTCACTCTCTCCCGGTCGATCCAGGTCCACTTCCCGTGCTCGCGTTTCTTGAAGAAGGAGTTCATCATGTAGAGTCCCTCCTTCTTCAAGAAACCAGCCAGTAGTTGGCCCCGGTGGTTCCGACTTCCAACTCCAAATTGCCCCACTCTAACGTACTGTACGACGCCCTGTAACCAGGTGGAGTGACGACATCCGTAAGACAGTAGGCAGGGATTGGAGGAGAAGAGCTGAAGACCGAGCTCAGTAGCGTGCCATGGGAGAGGCCTATGTCCAGCAGTGAACTGATACAGGATGATGATGATGATGATGATGAACGCTTCAGCTGTGGAATGTGTTCTGACATATATTTATTTCCACAGGCGACGAGCTCCGACTCAAGCGCATCGAGGATGAGATGGTGCCAGCTGAAGACGATGAGCTGGGCGCCGATGAGGGTGGAGGCGGTGAGTCACTAATTGATTCATAGTATATTATTTAAGCTATGAGCCTTTGAAGAAAATACAAAGGTCGCTAGATAGCGGCCGAGAATGGATGGCAAAGATTCGCTGTGGAGCCGTGGTGAACTGTGTAGCCTAAGCCCTATTTAGGGATAGGTCGCTGGTCCCGGAAACCTTAGGCGCGGGTTTGAATCCCATCGTAGACTGCGTGCGAGATCACGATTCATTTTTCTTCATATTTGTTCTCTGTATCGAATAATTGGTACATTAGTTGTGGATGTTGTAGTAAGCTTAATAAATTAGTTACTTATTGCCTGGTAAATGGCGGCGTCAATGAATAGTTTGTGGTAAGATAGGACACAGTGAAATATCATCCCATCTGGGGAAGCACCTCTACTTTACAGAAAACCTTGCTCTGTAGGTATGTGGTGTTTTGTCCCCGGTATAAGTTCGCCAAAGCCTTCCGAAAACAAATCCTGAATTAAAGTTCCGCTTGTAATAGCTATTTACGATACAAGGGTTGTAAAACAAAGGAAGGCCGATATCGCAGATGTTTGAGGCCCGAGCCACAGGCGAGGGTCATAAATATGCGAGACAGGGCTTTCTGTTTTATGACCTGTGTTTTGTACACAATTTTACGTCACGCGCCGGACGCGCAGCGTGCGGAAAAACGTGCTTTTTGGCAAGGTGTGGTGTAAAAATATTTACATGTAAGACGTTGGTGCCGTTTTTAGAAATTGTACCAAATTGGCGGTAGATGTCGCTGCAAGCCTCACTAAAGGTTAATTATAAGAGTGAACTGATTGAAAGATTCGTGGCCACGAAGCATACCCGCGGGAGCTCAGTTCGAAAGACCGATGGGCGGATTCCATTGGTCGCGGGTTCAAATCTCGCCCAGGTGATCAATTTTTCACTCCGGTTGGTAATCTTCTATATATATTAAACAAAGTCGTGTTAGTTACACCATTTAGGTATAACTCAAGATCGGCGGGGCCGATTTTTGTTATCTTGTGGCGTCACTCGTGTCATCCGTCAAATCTGACATGTTCTGCAACGCGCTATCGAAGTTTCTTAAATCAGTTGCATATATATAACTTCTAACCAACTCTCAATGGACTTCGGTCCCTGAGAGATCTCTCTATTGTCGTTTCTTCTTGTGACTCTTATTTATTGTATATTATGTATGTAGTTTGTAGATAACCCTTTCCTGTATATATTCCTCCTTGTATATTCTACCTAGGAGCAGCACATCTCATATCTACGAACTTTTATTTTTTGGATTGATTTCGCTCCGAATAGCATAACTATTAAAATGTAGGCAAGAAAGAAACATTTTCTCATACATTTTTAATATTTTTATACGGACCGGGTTGGAGCGGAACGAAGTTCTCCGGGACAGCTAGTTGTTCATAAAATTGCTACATAATAAATTTGCTATCAATAGAGGTACATTTCGTCTATAAGCATTCTTTAGAGGGAGTTTCAAGTTTGCCGCCTCCAAAGTTTGGAATGACTTGCCGCCACCATTGAGAGAAGCCATGCATCTGTTGAAATTCAAACGTTTAGTACATTCTCATTTATTAAACATTCAGACCAAGATTTACACTCCTTCATAATGTACACTCACACTTACTTTATACATTATACTTACTTACACATTAAACGTCACGCACCTATCCCGCATGAAAGTATAAAAATTCCAAAACGCTACTCTAACAAGAACTCTTACATAACAAACACATCTCAACTTACAAATAGAATTATGCAAACGCATGCATGTCTTAGGTTAAACCACCACGCCATGCATATGGATCCCAGTAATTTTATATTCTAAATTTAATGTTATTTTTCTAATTTTATTAATTGTGTTATTTTATTTTTTGTGATATGGGCTAAATGCTCGAAATAAATGATGATTATTATTATTAAATCACGCTCGAATTGGTTATCTTATCTGCAGGACAGGCCTCGCCTAGTGCAGGAGCCAATGTTCCAATTTTAAATAATGTTCCCCATATATTCCCCATTATACTTTGTAACATTTATTTTATATTATTTATTTATTTAAACTTTATTGCACAATACAAGAAATATGTACAAATGGCGGACTTAATGCCATAAGGCATTCTCTACCAGTCAACCATTGGGCTAAACAGAAACATCAGGTGCAGGCATTTAACTTTACAAGAGAACTTATTAAAAATACATTTATAAAATACATATAGACATATACATACACAAATATATATATATATTATATATATATATATATATATATTTACATATACATAACCTACTATATGTACCTAATGAATGATTGATGTACACAAATATATTTTTATTAAAAACGGCATATAACTCCTTGCCAAACACCTGCGCAAAATCAGTCTATTATTTACTAGTTAATATGCGACCGTCCCTAGTTAAGTAAGTACAACTGGGCCCATTCAGAAAACCAGCGCTGGGCACTACCGCACAGCACATGCTGAGAATGGGACCCATTGCCTCACTAGATATAAGTAGTTTTTAGAGATTATGTAATAGTTTTTAATACTGTATTTCTTTTGTGGCAATAAACTTTTTATTATTATTATTATTTATAAAAAGTGGGTATTCGTCCAATCCCCACTTATAATATAACACCCCTCGTTTGCGTCAGGGGTTAGCAGCAGCCAAATGTGCATGCTTACATTGCTGCTTACACAAATACATATTTATTCTTACAGAGGAGGTCCCGGAACCGGAGCCAGTGGTAACGCCGGTGCCTTGCGAAGCCACACCCGCGCTCATGGTGTTTGCCAGCCCTGCAGAGTTCATCGACAAGCTTGGTAACGTACTGAAATAAATAAATGAACATTATTCAACATGTAGGCCGCAATGGCACTTTTACAAGTCAAAACGCTTCTGAAAAAGAAGACCACTGTCGAGAAGAATCAACAGCCAGTCCCAGGAATTCCGCTACTTTATTAGAAAACCTACATACAATACAGCTACATTTTTGGGTTTCGTACCTCTAAAGGAAAAAACTGAACCCTTTTAGGATCACTTTGTTGTGCGTCCGTCTGTCTGTCTGTCAGGACCCTTTTTCTCGGGAACGCGTGGTGGTATCAAGCTAGAATGTATACCAAATACTCAGGTCTACTGTCCCTTGGAGCTGTGAAAAAAACGAATTTCTAAGCCAACGCAATCAAAAGATGCAGCAAATTTCCGCAAATTTTCGACACTCTCAAGGGAATCAAAACCCACAGAACTCAGAATCTTGAAATTTGGTATTAAGCAACGTCTTATAGAAAATAAAAAAAATAAAGGAAAAATTGCGAAAACCGAACATTTTTAGTAACATCATATAATAGAAATATTTTTACGGAACCCTAGGTGCGCGAGTCCTACTCGTACTTGGCCAGTTTTTTTCTAACTGATGAAATTTCTAGACAATTTTTCATGATTTATCCAACAACTAGTTCACAGTTTATTTTCACCGTCGCTAACTCCACAGTCCAACAAGCCCCGCTGAACAACATCCAGATGATCGCCCCGTACAAGTTGTACCTGGTCAAGGTCACCAACGAGCTGACGGCCATCTACAAGGACAGGCGGCCGGCGCCGAAGTCAGCGGCACCTCCGCCGCGGGCGGACGCCGAGGAGGAGGACGAACAGGGTATGTCAAGGTCAAGGTCAACATGGCCAAGTTTAAGGTCACGGCTTAGAGTAAGATAGGCTAACATAGCCTCTGGAGCATCGAGATTTCGAAAGGGTCATTGGAAAAGGACAGCTGAAGAGCACGGCCCCTCCGCTGTGGGCAGACTCGGAAGAGAATAATGAATAAAGTAGTTAAAGGCCACGGACAACTAGGCCAAGTCCAAGGTCAAGAGGGACGCATACTCGTAAATGGCTGGACCTTTGCTGATCTGAAGGCTACATGTAAAGACAGGAAGCCAGCACTATAGGCTGCGACGTCTCCGCTGCAGTTAGAGGCGGACAAAGACTGTAGGTCAGTGTAGGTTAAGCTATTTCAAGTTAAATCGGTTCTGTTGAGAAAATCTCGAGACCGTTTATTTTCAATAATAATTATTTACACGACCTTACAGTTGTAACTCAACCAATGCTCTGTTTGTTGCACCATGTCTAGTTGAGGTTAAAACGTCAAGGTCAAAGTCTCCAGCGAGCTATCGACCATATATATATATATATATATATATATATATATATATATTAAAACTGGGATTGCTCTTGGCCAGCATCTAGCCAGGGGGCAAAGATGAGGCCGACGATGAAGCGAGCTCGCCCAGAAGATGCCTATTCACTCGTGCCTTAAAAAGGTCCAGGTTATATGAACTAGGAAATAAAGACGCCGGCAGAGAATAGTGCACATTATGTAGGATGATGCAAACCGCTTGGTTCGAATTAGAGGAATTTCGACCAGGTAAGGATGGTAGCCAGCCGTACGTCTGGATGTCCGAAGAACAAGAACTGGAGTCATGTCCTGCGTACGTTTTTATAATGTTACAGAGGAAGAGATAGTCCTAGTGGAGCCGTTGGAAGACTCTGCACTCGGCAAGTACATGAGGCGCGTGGGGCGCGCCGTGGCCTCCGTGAGGGGGAGGGTCGCGCAGCGGGAGGACTACTTCATGGAGCCGCAGAGGGACCATCAGGTGACTGGACAGTAGAGTGTGGCTTCTGTGAGCTTCTTTTGATATTAAAATGGGATTGCTCTTGGCCAGCATCTAGCCAGGGATCAAAGATGAGGCCGACGATGAAGCGAGATCACCCAAAAGATGCCTTCACTCGTGCCTTTGCTTGTCTTCTAAGTCTTGCTTGGACACTGTCAGCTTGTTTGATATATCAGACGATGACTGTCCCACGTCCTTCCCGGAGTCTCGAATTATCTCCAAGTGCAATTTCATCTAAATCCTTTCAGCGGTTAAAGCGTCATTTACTTTCATCAACAAAACCTTCAAACCTTCAAGAAAAGAGCGTACTCCCGTCTTAAAGGTCGGCAACGCATTTACAACCCCTCTGGTGTTGCGAGTGTCCATGGGCGGCGCTAATCGCTTACCATCAGGCGATTCGTCTGCTCGTTTGCCACCTGTCATTAAAAAAAAAACAGTTACATTCCCATAGTTATATTAAATAGTATAGATTTTCTAATATTTTATTTCCAATTTACAGGACGCTGCGATCTCGGTGATGGCGATAATTGTAGACAACATCGAGCCGTACGTGCACTGGCGAGCGGAGCTGATCGACTCGATCGTGATGTACGGCGACCGGCTGTACACGATATCTCTTCCTGGCGCGAAGAGGAAGCCCCGTGTGGCCGCGAGCGAGTGTGTCAACAATATACACCTGTCTTGCTTCAACGTGAGTCATTTCTACTGTTTTACAATTTCAACGGACCTAGAAGTTATGGACCTAAGAGGCAGCGCGTGGCCGCCAGCGAGTGTGTCAGCAACATATACCTGTCCTTTTTTAACGTGAGTCGTTTCAGCTGTTTGCACTTTAAATGGACCTAAAAGATGAATTTATTATTATTATTATTACTTTCTAAACAGTGAGTGTGGGATGCATCGTGACGTAGTGGCAGCAGACGCATCTTTCACCCCGCTCTCCATGGCAAACGAGAACTGGCGCAGATTTAAAGTACTAAGCACCGAGGACCGCAGGGCGGTATGGAAGAGTAAGGAGCTACATGGGCGGTTCTACAAGGCCCTTACGGGGCCCGACGTAGACCTGCTCGCATCGGTGAACTGGCTACGTTTTGGGGATCTTTTTGGGGAAACTGAAGGTTTTGTCTGTGCAATTGCGGACGAGGTTATCATGACGAAAAACTACCGGAAATATATCCTGAAGGACGGTACGGTCGACATTTGTCGGGCATGCCGCCGTCCCGGAGAGTCACTCAGGCATATTATTTCTGGTTGTAGTCATCTTGCTAACGGCGAGTACTTGCACAGACATAACTTGGTGGCCAGGATTATTCACCAGCAGCTTGCTCTTTTATACGGTCTTGTGGACTTCGAAGTGCCGTATTATAAGTACACACCTGCGCCAGTTCTCGAAAATGGTCGTGCAACGCTCTATTGGGATCGATCTGTCATCACGGACAGGACTATTATAGCCAACAAGCCTGATATCGTGCTGACAGATCGATTGAAGCGCCAGGCAGTGCTCGTCGACATCACCATCCCCCATGACGAGAACCTCGTGAAAGCTGAGAAGGACAAAGTCAGCAAGTACCTAGACTTGGCACATGAGGTAACCGCCATGTGGGATGTTGATTCCACGATTATTGTCCCGATAGTCGTCTCTGTGAACGGTCTAATAGCGAAGAGTCTCGACCAACATCTCAAGAGACTCTCGTTAGATGGCTGGGTCAAGTGTCAGATACAGAAGGCGGTACTCCTGGACACGGCGCGGATAGTCCGGAGGTTCCTCTCTCTGTCGCCCTAACCACCGGTAGCTTAGGCCCCGCCTCGCTGCCGGCGGCACTCTAGGTTAGGGTTTTTTATAATGCTTTTATACTTTGTACGTGTATTTTTATATTTTACATTTGATAAATCTATTGTAAATAATCTAACCTAAGAAAAAGAAATAAATAAGGTGAATAATAATATTGGGGGACAATCTTACACAAATCGACCTAGTCCCAAACTAAGCAAAGCTTGTACTATGGGTACTAGACGACGATATACATACTTATATACATAAATACATAGAAAACATCCAAGACCCAAGAACAAATATCCGTGAAAAATGCACACATAAATGCCCTGGCCGGGATTCGAACCCGGGACCTCTAGCTTCGGAGGCAGAGTCACTACCAACTAGACTAAGCAGGCCGTCAACATACACCTGTCATGCTTCAACGTGAGTCATTTCTACTGTTTTACACTTTTAATGGACCCAAAAGATGATACCTGTACTCGATATCTCTGCCCGGCGCGGCGCCAAGAGGAGGCGATGCGTGGCCGCGAGCGAGTGCTTCAGCAACATATACATGTCCTGTTTCAACGTGACTTATTTCTACTGCATTGTACTTTTAATGGATTCCGAAGAAGACTTCTGTACACGATATCTCTGCCCGGCGCGAAGAGGAAGCTCCGTGTTGCCGCGAGTAAGCAGCAACAACATAGACCTGTCATGGTTCAACGTGAGTCATTTCTACTGTTGGTACTTTATTGAACTCAGAAGATGATTCCTCTACACGATCTCCGCCACGAAGAGGAAGCCCGTGTTGCCCCTTCCGAGTGCTTAACTACATATACCTGTCCTGTTCCAACGTGAGTCATTTGTACTGTTTTATACTTTTAATGAACCCAGAAGATGACTCCTGTACATGTTATCTCTGCCCGGCGCGAAGAGGAAGCCCCGTGACGCCGCGAGCGAGCGTGTTAACAAAATATGCTGTCTTGCTTCAACGTGAGTCATTTCTACTGTATTATGGTATATTCATTAGCACAAATTATGGACGGTAAGAGCTCAATGACTCCTAATCCACCCTTCTCTTTCTAATTGCACAGTGCATGTGAGACCGGAGAAGGAATAGGTGGCACGTATGTTGCTTGATGGAAAACATTAAGTTGCTACTGAGAATAGGGAAGATTTCGCGGTCAGAAGAGCGTACTTGGGCCGACCGAGTGGTCGCCGTCCAGCTGGGCTGCCCCGTTGTCGATAGGAAGACAATGTGTAAGCCACCTGAGTCTACTATTGACAGGAATTACTGTAAAAAAATCAAATATTTACCATGTATATTTGTTTATGTGAGTTCGCGATATTTCGGTACTGTTGCAAGCGCCATTTTCAAGGATTAACTGACGTGGTTCGAGTTTTTGTTGTGGTCCACCCACACACCATAACGATCTACCCCCTTCTTGGTTCGCTTTTTTCGCACTACTTTACTACTACCATACGTCTTATTACTTGAAACTCGGTTACGATCCGTATTATCACTTGAAACTCGACCACCATCCGTATTATCACTTGAAACTCGACCACCATCCTTATTATCACTTGAAACTCGACCACCATCCGTATTATCACTTGAAACTCGACCACCATCCGTATTATCACTTGAAACTCTACCACCATCCTTATTATCACTTGAAACTCCACCACCATCCGTATTATCACTTGAAATTCAACCACCATCCGTATTATCACTTGAAACTCGACCACCATCCGTATTATCACTTGAAACTCGACCACCATCCGTATTATCACTTGAAACTTGACCACCATCCGTATTATCACTTGAAACTCGACCACCATCCTTATTATCACTTGAAACTCGACCACCATCCGTATTATCACTTGAAACTCGACCACCATCCGTATTATCACTTGAAACTCGACCACCATCCGTATTATCACTTGAAACTCGACCACCATCCTTATTATCACTTGAAACTCGACCACCATCCTTATTATCACTTGAAACTCGACCACCATCCGTATTATCACTTGAAACTCGACCACCATCCGTATTATCACTTGAAACTCGACCACCATCCGTATTATCACTTGAAACTCGACCACCATCCTTATTATCACTTGAAACTCGGTCACTATCACATTACGACAATGTATCACGATAATGTCAATGACCACGTCAGTTTTTACTATAATTGGCAAGAAGCATCGCACACTCAGCAAAGTTGGCGTGCTCTGGTTTGAAAGGTCAAGGCACTCTTTGGGTCCACCACCATCACCACCATATCAGCCCAAGGACGTCCACTGCTGGACATAGGCCTCCCCCAATTTCATGGGGGGTAAATGCCATAATCGCCACGCTTGGCATGCGGATTGGCGATCGCAGAATCTCCACCGCACTTCAAGGACGCTGCTGCTCATCCCCCGGTGGTCTCGGTCGTAGTTTAAGGACATACCCGGGTCCCTCTCTTTGGGTCACTGCGTCCAAATAGCTGAATAGTCATCATTTTGTTCTGATGCAGGTGAAGTTCGAGACAGAGACGGATGCGGTGACGGGCGACGCGAAGGCACCAGATGTTGGGGAGCTACTGAACTTGCCGCGCGGTATCACCGCCTTTCTCGAGAATGTGAGTAACGAGTATAAAGCTCAATATCTCAAAAACGGCTGAACAGATTTACATGAAATAGCTAAGAGAAAACATAGCGCTTTGCATCTTCTTTCATAATGCGCACTTCTAAGGTTTGGAATTCTCTGCCGGCGTCTGTGTTTCCGAGTTCATATAACCTGGACCTTTTTAAGGCACGAGTGAATAGGCATCTTCTGGGTGAGCTCGCTTCATCGTCGGCCTCATCTTTGCCTCCTAGCTAGATGCTGGCCAAGATCAATCCCATTTTTAATAAAAAAAAAAGAACACTCGGGATAAAATTATCTGTGACACGAAAAAAATAAACGAAAATCGGTTAATCCGTTTGGGAGCTACGATACCACAGACAGATACACCGACACACACGTTAAACTTATAACACCCTTCTCTTTGCGTCGGGGTTTAAAAAGGGTACATCGCGTTCGGTTTGATCAAAGAGTGAGGAGAAGTTGCGTCATTATACTCATTATGTATTCTTACAGCCCTGGCCTATGATGGTTGCCATTTTATCACTTATCGTCGTGGATAAGACATGCGTCACGTTCTGACAAGTATGCGAGTGCGAGAGTGACGGGCGTCTCATCCACGGCGATAAGTGATAAAATGGAAACCATCATCAATGATCGGACACAGGCAGCAATTTTAGGACAAAAGTGTAACATGGATGTGACTTTATTTAAATTCCGTGTATAATTTATACATTAAAAATGGATTCATTTTTGTTATCAAATGATAACGATGAACTGTCGATTTACTATTTCGCACCGCGCACGTATGTTGATGTGGAGAGGTCATGCTTTTTACGTAAATGGATCATCAATGTTCAACGAACACCATTGAAAATACGGTAATTTACTACAAAAATGAAATTCAGTAAGTTTTTTTACAGCATATGTATTGTTTTACTTTTAACGACCCAGGCTTATCCATGTTAGTTATAATGTTCGACGTCAAAGTGACATAAATTGCTACCTGCCCGGCTAGTATGATAGCTTATATGTCGGACATATAGCATTCGTCCCTCTCGCACTTACATACTTGACAGTACGGGACGAATGCTATATGTCCGCCATATAAGCGATCATACTAGCCCCTCTGTAGCCGATCATTAAAAAAGATCCGCTTTGTGGCGTTTTTAAATGTCAGAGATTTGTGCTGAGTGGTGTCCAATTGCAGCCACTAAAACAGCACCACTGTTCTCTGTAAATGTTTCTTTATTACCGACTTCAATAGAAGGAAGGAGGTACTCAGTTCGTCTGCATGTTTGCTTGTTATTTTTTTATGTATGTGTGTTCCCCGATAACTCTTTACCACGATGGCCGAGTTTGATAATTCTTTTTTTCAACATTGGTCCCATATAAATTTGGTGAAGGTCTGATGATGGGATCTAGGAGGAGTCGAGGGAACCCCTCAAATTTGATGGGCACGCATATACCGATTTCGGTATTTTCTGTAGGTAACCAAGCATTGGCTCACGGAAACCACAAATTGTGGCATAGCAAGTACAAAATTGAAGTCAATTTTTTTGGTATAAAGTACCTTATCTTAAACTAGTTTTTACTTGTAATGTAATGTAATGTGGTAAATAATAAATTCGTTTCGATTCCATTCTATTTTTCTTACACGATAGAGCAGGCTTCGTTTATGAACATGTGAAGTGCTTGTCCAACTTAATTTTAATATGGAGTTTTGTGTATGAAATCCTTTCCATCCTTCAGCATAAGTACGGAGTATTATGCTCCAAAGACTACTGCGTGGCGATCTGGCGGGGCCTGGACGAGAAGTCTCTGTGCATGTTCGACCCTCACTGCGTGGGGCCGGACGGGCGCATGTCGCCCATAGGTGGCGCCGGGCTGGTGCTGTTCAGCTGCGCCGAGGAGCTGGCCAGCACGTTCAAGGCCAACGTGGACATCTTGGACCGGCCGGGGAATGCCAAGTGAGTATTCATTATATCAATCATCAATCATCATGATATGATGATCAGCCGGAGCGTTCGTGGCCCAGCGGCGCCCGCGGACCGCGTGCGGTATGCGAGGTTAAGCAATGTGGGCGCAGGTCAGTTCTTGGATGGGTGACCGCTTTGAGTGGTTACTAACTGAGTGCTCCCTTGCTTTGGAAGGCACGTTAAGCCGTTGATCCTGGCTGCTGTCTAGGACAGCAGTCATTAAGCCAAGTTAGAGGCCTTCGGGCGGCTTCAGAACTTCTAACAGTCATGTTGCCCACTCACTTGACAAGGGGGGTCGAAGTTGCACCACGTCCGTAGGGAGTACCCACCGTTACCCTACACGTGACCCCTGGGTGGTGCTAAAAGTGCAACAAACTGGCAACCGTACTTGTCTTCTCGAGAAGATCTCACGGTTCGTAAATAAATGCCATACGATTTAAATAAATAAAAATCATCATCATCATATCAGCCGGAGCGTTCGTGGCCCAGCGGCGCCCGCGGACCGCGTGCGGTATGCGAGGTTAAGCAATGTGGGCGCAGGTCAGTTCTTGGATGGGTGACCGCTTTGAGTGGTTACTAACTGAGCGCTCCCGTGCTTTGGAAGGCACGTTAACGACAGCAGTGTAAGTAAAACATAAGATATAACGACACAAAAAGGGGCTGACAAACAAATAGTCTAATAAGTTTTTGATCAAAAATTTCATTTTTGCTACAAGCTTTTATTGCCGACTGTACTTTTTCCACCATCATAAACTACTTGTTGAATGGGTTCGTATGAGTAGTTTGGGAATTGTTATGACCACCTTTAGACTCCATCATCAGATAAGCTCGTATATCATTTTTTTATGACATAGCAGGCAAACGAGCAGACGAATCGCCTTATGGTAAGCGATTAGCGTCATAATAATATTGCATTGTTATCCGATTTATACATGCATGCAAGATTTCAGCTCAATCGGAAACCGGGAGGTGGATCCAATGTCTTCCAAGATTTGATTACAGACAGACAACGGGACAGGTAAAACTAAAAGACAAATGGTCAAAGGCGTGAAGCAGAAAGTCCGTTCCAGTTGATACACTGGAGTAGTTCGGCAGATGGACTGTCAATTAGAGAGAAAATACTACACTACAAAGCTACGATGCTCAAAGTACTGTCGAGGAAAGAGAATGTCTGTCTAACAAAAACACTTATTTAAACTTCAAATGCCGTTAAAATACTTTTAATTTTTTTTAAACTTACAATCCTTTATCTTCATTTAATGAAACATCAAAAACACTCCAATAGTGAGAATTTTCTAAGGAAATACCAAGTGAAGCCTCGGTATTCTATGGTCAAATAGCTTTTAGTTTTGAAGTGGTATGTATTTTAGTGTGGTAAAAATAGGCTCAATAAAATACTAATTAATGTTTGTTGTTGTTAACATCCCAATTTGTCCAGGTACTACATAACAGCTGTGAACGTGGAGTGGCAGTACAGCGGGCAGGCGGGGGAGGTGCCGCCCCCCGGCGCCGGCGCCGCGCCCGCCGTGCCCGACGAGGGCTACGAGTACAAGGTCAACGTCATTCGCATCATCTACTTGATCGTCATCATTATCTTCATCGTCACCAATATCACCATCGTCTTTACCATATTTGACAACATTTCAAATGTCCAAGTAGTATGAAATCTTTACTCATCTCGTTATTTCGTTAACAAGAAACCCAAAAAAATTATTTATTTATTTGTATAGCTATTAGTTTTCAAGATATTCACAAAAATGTGAAGAAAGCCTACCATCGTCTATATAAATAAATAAATAAATATTGGGGGACAATCTTACACAAATCGACCTAGTCCCAAACTAAGCAAAGCTTGTACTATGGGTACTAGGCGACGATATACATACTTATATAGATAAATACATAGAAAACATCCAAGACCCAAGAACAAAATCCGTGCTAAATGCACAAATAATGCCCCGGCCGGGATTCGAACCCGGGACCAGCAGAGGCAGTGTCACTACCAACTAGGCTAAACAGGTCACAAAAAAAAACAAATCAATCAGGTCAATATGACGTCACAAAGCTGAGTTATGACAGTCACAACGCACAAAAAGAACAGCAGTATACTTTCTCTAGTAAATCCGCCTTAGTAATAGTGCTTCTGTATGATTTTGTACGCTGTGGCGCGTTAAGTACTTGTCATTTACTCTTTTAGAATGAGGAACTTTTTGCTTTTTGTATATGAAATTGGGATATTTTTGATAATATAAAAATGTGGTCATATTTATTTGTTTATGAAGACGATGCACTGCAGCCCTGCACAAGATCTTGTCAGCAGGAATACGTGTCCAGGCTTGTCAGCAGGAATACGTGTCCAGGCTTGTCAGCAGGAATACGTGTCCAGGCTTGTCAGCAGGAATACAACACTGCGAATATATAAGACGGTCATTAGACCTATCCTCATGTATGGTTGTGAGGCCTGGACACTAACGCAGAAAGAGGAAAGGCAACTCCTGGTGATGGAGAGGAAAGTGTACCGAAAGATCCTGGGGCCTGTCAGGAGAGATGATGGCACATGGAGGATAAGTAAGAACGCCGAGGTTGAGGAGTTGGTGGCTGAACCCAACATCATAGGCGAAATAAAGTACCACAGACTTCGCTGGTTCGGCCACCCACAGAGAATGGGAGAGGATCGCGCCGTCAAGAGAGCATACCTGAGTCGACCGACTGGTCGCCGCCCCGTCGGGCGAGCCAGGTATCGCTGGGAAGACACAGTGGAGGCGGATCTGCGTCATCTCCAGATTGGCAAGCAGTGGTGCAGGATCGGGATAAGTGGCGGGCTCTCGTTTTGGAGGTCAAGACCCGTTTTGGGTCACTGAGCCAAGATAGTTAGTTAGTTTAATGTTGCATCTATTTGACTTCATCGGAAAAAAGCACGCTTAAAAAAAAATTATGTTGTCAATTGTTTATTGATCATCATATGGTAGAGAGATAAATGATAATGATGATAACTTGAAAGATCGTTTCTGCCAACAGGTGTTAACTGCGTTCTCGGAGATCGCCCGCGACCGCACCATCCTGCGCGGGAGCAGACCCAACGACTTGCCAAGGTCAGTACTAGCAACTGCAATCTCTTTCAGACGACCACTTTGGCTTATAAAGCGTGTCATACACTGGAGCGGTGGCGGCCAGTTATACACTAAGACAATCCTAACAATCATTCAGACACACGCGGCCCTGATTGTCATAGTTTGCAACTGGCCGCCACCGCAGGCCGCTCCTGTGTGTGACACGCTTAACACTTTATAAACTCCCGCGATGAAGCCCATACTAAGCAACCACGTTTCAGTGCCAGGTTCTTCAATAGAACAACATTTCGATGGTCAAAAAGTGACGGATTCTTTAGGAGGGACCTTTAACCCCCCTTCCTCTATTTTTGTAACACCCGGTGTTTTGCTCAGGTTTAAATGCGAAGCGCAGCTGCAGTCCGCCGCGGGCGCCATCGTCGGCGCCTGCATGTCCCGCGTGCGACAACCGCATCTCTGGACCAAGAAGACTGTCGACCAGGTCAGTGTGTTACGAGCCTCGCCTCGGGCTCTGCCGCAAATGCGGTCGAAGCTTGCGTGGCTAAGAGTGCGTCAGCCGCATCTCTGGCCCAGGAAGACTGTCTACCAGGTCAGTGTGTTGCGACCTCGCCTCGGGCTCTGGCGCAAACGCTGTTGGAGCCTGCATAAACTGTCGACCAGGGCAGTTGTTGTGAGTCGCTTCCGCTGTAATCGAATTCGTTCGCAGGATTATCTTTTGATTGTCTCTAAAAAGTATGTCTATTCGCCGCAAGGATAGGCTACATGAAGCCATCTTCGTGCGCATGAGCGCCAAAACGCTGGATAGGAGTCGAAATGGTCGCCATGGCCGAAAGCGGTGGGACAGATCATCATGTATGTGTATTTCATTACATTACAGTACGTGCAAACTTTTAAAAATAGTTACGTACTAGAAATAAATGAATTCTTGACGTATAAAATTTTGTTTTACCAATAAATGATTGAAATTGAAATAATAAATAAAATTTATTTTATAAACCAGGAGGTAGGCGACTTGAACTTGCCACACAACCATGAAATGCTACGGGCGTGTGATGGTTACCATTTTATCACTTTCAGTTATCTTTTATCTTCGTGGATAAGACGCCAGTCACTCTCGCACTCGTATACATGAAAAAACGTAACAAATATCTTTTCTACGACGATACGTAGTGATGAAATGCTTGATACCCTGTTTGCAGAAAAACATGTTATGTTATGTTTCCCAGAATTTTAATTTCATAGCAAGCATTTATTTCACAAAGGGTCGTATTTCTAACTTAATCTACTTTTCTGGTCTTACGAGTAAATGAGTTCTACACAATCGGTTTTAGCTGTAATTACGTAAAAAGTTAACGGTTACTGAAATAAAGTTTTCTAATGATATGAAAATTCTGCGAATCAATACATTCTATGAGACATTTAGCTGCGAAATAAAAAAAAACTTTATTCTGCAAGAAGGCCACAATGGCACTTCTACAAAACACAATCTACTTGCGTTTCTGAAAAAGAAGTCCACTGCCGAGAAGAAACGCCGAAACAAACTCAACAGTCGGTCAATTCCTCCAAAACATATGCTTATTACAATGATAATACTTAACCAACTTAATATAAGTAAATCTGAGTGTGGATATATATATTTATTTATTTATTATACAAAAGAGGAAAACGCAAAAAGCGTAACGAGGGTATCCGAATAAAATGGCAACCATCATACGCGTCCCGGTAGTGTGATGGCGGGTATCATGACATGACGTGTTGCAGGTGATGACGACGTCTACCCAGCTGTTCACGCAGTCCATCTGCAAGCTCGGCTACGAGTTCCGGCCTGACGATGACTTGCTGCTGCCTCTGCAGGTGACTGCAGGAGATTTTATTATACAATAGTGCCGTCTGGTTAAGGAACCTTTAATGGGGGGTGGCGCTTACGCCCTTCATCGTCATTATCATATCAGGCGAGGGACGTCCACTGCTGGACATAGGCCTAAACAGTGCCATAACCGGTCCTGCGCGACCCGCATCCAGAGAACTCCCGCGACTTTTGGATGAAGGGTTTACTTAGTAATATGGTAACTGATTGACGCTTGTTCGAGTCTAGTGGTATTCCAAGTTTAGCCGATCGGAAATCATTCATTACATCTGCATCTGACTTTGAATGTCCACAGGTGCTGAAGCGCTTCCAGCTGGGCACGAACTACGTTCGCTACGACCTGCAAGAGCTGTACACGGGCCGCCTCGACCCTATCAAGCCGGATGATGTCATTTTCATGTCAGTTGTTTGTAATATCTTCGAAAATATTCATTTAAATTACATGCTGTAAAGGGCCATATTGATCTATATTAAATGCAAAATGTACTTAAGGTACTTAATTGGATAAGGATTAATGCTGTATTGCTTAAAATCGTTTCGTAAATAAGCCATTATTTCTCGTAAAAAGTAAAAATAAAATATACCATCGCGAACATTTTTTGTAGACCTTTCTAAGGTGTACAATACTGTGGTACATTATTTTGATCTATCTCATAGGGTTTAGCCATGTTTTGTAATGTTAGTGCAAAAAAATTACGACATCACATTAGAAACCTCTATAATTATCAGATTTATCAGTGTTCCTCTACTATATTATGCATATATTATACGTACATATCATATAAAAACCTTCCTCTTGAACCACTATCTATTAAAAAAACCATATCAAAATTCGTTGCGTAGTTTAAAGATCTAAGCATATATAGGGACAGATAGAGAGCGGGAAGCTTCTTTGTTTTATTGACCAAGCGAGCGAAGCGTCTCCGTTTCAGATTTCGACAAAAATTGTTTCGTATATCTGTCCGGATGTTTTCCTCTACAGGTCGCATTTCTCAACCGATTCTCGTGAAATTTTGTGAGCAGGTTCGATAAGCATATAGAATTTTGTTGTCAAGTAATTTTTTATTCACATTGAAATAATTTTTTTGCAAGGTCTACTTATAGCTCACAGAGCCACTAGTATTATGTAGTGACGACAGTGGCAAACAGGCTTAGGGGGCCTGCCTGACGGTAAGGAGTATACCTTACTTACTGTCAAATCAGCAATTGTTCTTGTACCGCAGTTCGGCGGTGGAGCACTTCTTCGAGCGCCACGCGCACGGTATACTGTGGGTGGCGCCGCACGCGGTGGCGGTGTGGCGCGCGAGCCCCGCGCCGCGCTACCACATGTTCGAGCCGCACGCCTGCGGGCCCTCGGGGCTGCGCATCGACGGACAGGTGCGTTGGTGTCACATTCACAAGACGTCACATTCGCACTCTGTTTTTATTACACACTCGCATGGCATCACATTCGCTTGATGTCGCCTTATGGTAGTTTCTAATCGTCACATTTGTAATGTGCCACTTTCACAATGTGTTACATTTGCAAGTTGTCACATTGGCACTACATGCTCGAGCCGCACGCCTATGGGCCGTCGGGGCTGCACATCAACGGACAGGTGCGTTGATATCACATTCACAAGACGTCACATTCGCACTATGTTATTATTACCTATTCACATGGCGTCACATTAGTAGTTTCAAATTTGCAAGATTTCACATTCGGAATTTTCTTCTTCACACTCACAAAATCTCGCGGTCACAAGATGTCACATTATTTATGGCAGTCGCTAAGCGTTCGATTTGTGTCTGTGTGTCGCAAATTTCGTTTTTGTTACACGCTCACATGGCGTCACATTCACAGGATGTCACATTCCTTACAATATAATCGTCACATTTGTGGCATATTCGCAATGTGTAACATTGGTTGGCCAACCTAATGGAAATATTTTACAGGATGTCACATTCCCAACCCTACCATACCGTGTGTCCACGTGTTAAAGATGATGATGATTGTGATTATAATTTAAATGCTAGTTTGTATTTCAGGAAAACGGTGCGGCCTGCGTGCTTACCTTCTCAACTCCCAAATTGCTGGCGTTTTCGTAAGTTCAATTTACTCTCTGCTAGACCTGTTCCTCTTGCCTCTTTTGCTAAACTTCTCTCTCTCACCCCCGGTGTTAATTCGCTCGAACGCGACTGGCACCGCCGGACAGTGACAGCATCGTCCAACTACGTTGTGTAAACACGATACTAGGTGAAGGCGTTGACGCGTAAACGGGACATCCCTAAATTTCAACTATCAAGAAAATTTAGTACTCCGTGCAGGATTCGAACATGGAACATCTGGCATACGTGACCAAATCACCAATGTTAGGACTCAGGTAGCAGTTTTAGGATGCAAGTGTAACGTGGATATCACTTTATTTAAATTCCGGAATAATTCCGTGTATAATTTATAAGATACGCATGTTGATGTGGAGGTCATTTTCTTTACAAAAGTGGTAATTGATGTTAAAGAAAATATCTAACAGAAAAAATGTCGGGAAATCAGTACAAAAATGAAATTCAGTATAACTTTACAGCTTATATACTGTTTTATTTATAACGACCCTGGCTAATCTGGGGGCACGGCAGTGCCCCCGCCAAGACGAGCCAAGCGAAGCGCAAGGACACTACCTACCTTTTATCGAAGTTAGGGTCGGTAGAGTTAGGCCGTGTAGATTCAGAAGCTTTGCTCTACATGAAATCTGATATCTTTTTCACAGGGCAAACCTTATGTGGTCGTCTTGGCAACATTTTACATGAAATGTTTTTGGTGGGATCCATGTTAGTTATTATGTTCGACGTCAAAGTGACATAAATTGGTACCTGTCGCCGATCATTACCAACCACAATACACGAGTACAACAGTGTGCTCAGGAGCTCCATCCTACCCCCTTCTTCCATCGTACTTCCAGACGTACGGCTGGCTACCATCCTTACCTGGTCGAAATTCCTTCACAATGCGCACTTCTAAGGTTTGGAATTCTCTGCCGGCGTCTGTATTTCCGAGTTCATATAACCTGGACCTTTTTAAGGCACGAGTGAATAGGCGTTTTCTGGGTGAGCTCGCTTCATCGTCGGCCTCATCCATGCCCCCTGGCTAGATGCTGGCCAAGAACAATCCCATTTTTAATAAAAAATAAAAAGTGGATTTACAAAATGAGTTTGTGACTACCCTAATTAGACGACAGAGGAAGACGTGCGAACATATTCGTTCGTGGTTCGGAGCGAACATATTTGCATGTCTGTTAATACAAGCACGGCCCATAGAGACAGCCAGAGTTAACAGACCAGTGTGGGATCTATTGGCCGGCTCGATCCCGATCTTGCTTCTATTCCCAAACAGAGGGATTGGCTAAGTTTTGATATTGAAACTGAATGAAACAACGTAATAAACTGCAACCACGTCTTTGATGCAAACATTGCCAACCCTATGTTTTTAAAGATTATCTCAATTATTAACATTTTGCAGGTACCTCCAAAACTACCCACGGGAACAGCGCAAGCGAACGATCTTCCACCTGTACGCCATGGCCATAGATGTAGTGCCAATCAAGAGGCTGGAGGGCGGGGACCCCCCGCTAGTCAAGGCGCCACCGGGCGCTAATGTGGTACCTGCCACTAGCAAGGTCGGTTAGATCGGAGATTTTATTTTATATGACTACAGATGTGATAACAATCGAGAGACTTGTAGGCGCGGGCCCTCCGCTAGTGAAGGCACCATAATGATCAGATGGATGATATTGAGATATTCCTTCATGTGACCTTTGACGTAGCATTGATCAACAAGCTAGAAGGCAGGAACCCTCCTCTAGTAGGGGCAGTGTGGTGCCTGGTACTAGTAAAATCGGGTAGAGCAAAAAAGGGAAAAGACGTAGTACCAATCAAGGGGCTGAAGACCAGGGAATCTCCGCTGATCAAGGTATTAATGAGGTGCTTCTACAAGTACTAGTGAGATCGTCACACTCACTAGACTTTCTTCAGTCAAAAGGCTGGAGGGGGGGGGAGACCCTCTGCTAATCTGGGTACCTCCAAAAGCTAGTTGGTAACTGCCACTAGGAAGGTAAAGCGTTGTTCTTTAACTTGTATTTCGTCTGTAGCTTAGGTCGAAAGTATTTTGCCATTTGATTTATTCCAGTTTGACACTGCTCTGTGTCCAATCAGACTTCGGCAGGGTTTCTTAAACTTTTTACTGTCACGGACCTCTTTCAGGATTTAAAAAATTTCAAGGACCCCTACCACAGTTTATTATTGAAAAAAAAAAACTTATTCTGGAGTTGCAGGCGTCCATAAGCTGCGGTGGCCGCTTACCATCAGGCGGTTACGCTTGTTTGCCACCGACGTGGTATAAAAAAAATAACCTGCTTTAAAACATTTGACGACATTTCAAAAATTCTTAAAGAATGACATCATTTGATTAGGGAACAGCTTCCTCTTTTTTTAACCCTTACTGAAGCTTCTTCATACGTCAAGTTCCATCGTTTGCTGATCAATACTTGCACGATGTTTCAAGACACGGTTTTTTGTGACGTGGTTTTCACGGCAAGTAATGAGCCGACAGCACAATTTCCTAATAAATATGGTAAGTGTTAATTGAGATACTGCGGACCCCTTATACACATGCTACGGATCCCCGAGAACTTAAGAAACCCTGGACTACGGGTATAACTATATCATCATCATCAGTTAGTAGATTCAACAGCTCAGTAGATCTCAGTTTACTATATCAACCCATTTAGTTCAAAGGTGGGAGTGGACAGGCGGCCTCTCTCAGCGAGTGAGAAGGACCGCCTGCTGGGCACAGGTGTCTCATAAATGAGAGGGAACCATATCAACCCTTTCTCTTCAAAGGTGGGAGTGGACCGGCGTCTCTCAGCAAGTGAAAATGACCGCCTGCTGGGCACAGGCGTCTCCTAAATGAGAGGTTACCATATCAACCCATCTATTTCAAAGGTGGGAGTGGACGGACGGCCGCGTTCAGCGAGTGAGAGAGACCGCAGACACCCGCCCGGCGAGAAGCTGTGTCCCGACATGATGCGAGCCATCGACGCGAGAGACAAGGAGGAGGAGAGGCTGCGAGGTGAGACAACAACAAACTTGGGTGTTGACGACCATTTTACTCCAGTTGGCAGTGACCCTGCCTATACTGTTTTTCACGTAAGAAGAGTCCGGTGACAGCTGTCAACCCAGTACAAATTATGTCATTATACGTCAAAAATGACCGGACCGGACTCTTCTTACGTGAAAAACAGTATACAGTGCTGATGGTCTTGGGTTCGGATCCCGGTCAGGGCTAGTGCCCATGGTATAGTTGAGGAATGAAAAGGTTCGACTCTATTTTAATGCTGTTAAGGTCGAAAAGTGCGAACCTTCTTATTCTTAGACTATTGGCTATGTGCGAAGTAGGTGGTGGGGGTAAGCTAGGCGATCGTAGCGCACACCATGGCAGAAATGTGTACTTACCGGGGACCACTGTCAAATTTACTTACACGTTTTCTATTGGTTTCTTAACGTTTTCCTACGATTCGTTTCGTTTGTATGTATTTATTTATTCTCTTATTTATTTCAGTAAAATTTCCAATACGGGGTCTTTCTCGTTTACTAAAGTAAATAAAATATTCATGTGTCATTATTTGACATCTCTAAATTTTGACATTGTCTCGGGACCTTTGACGTTTGACGTTTCAGACGTGCACATAGCCAATACATGTACAAGCTTTGCTTTGTTTGCAACTAGTCTAGAACTAAGTCGTTTTCTGTAAGACAGTCCACAAATCTAAACATGCGGCAGCGTGTCCAGCTGAGTTCACCCCAGGAACTTTACACTAACCGTTTAGAGCCACTTTTGACCCCTCAATAACTCCAACTCTATCAAACATAAAATAATGAAATTTGGTACAATCTATTAAGATCCTTTAGAACAACTAGAACCCCAAATTTCATAAATATAAGTGAAATAGTTATTGAGATCCGTAAAACGGTATTTTTACCACTGACTGACTAACTAGTAATCAAAAACCTAACCCATCTCCAGGTGACCAAGAAGCGTGAAATTTGGCAATCAGCTCGGTAATTGTGTGTGTACCCCAAAAAAATTCAAAAAACAGTGATTTTTCATTCTGAAACTCTCGGGTCTTTACAGCCCGGTCATTTGGCAGGCGTGCGTGGGGATATATAGATCCAACACGTAGAGGCCTTTGGGGGACGAAGTTTGATATAGTACACCTATTAGAACCCATTCACGGGTACAACGGTAGATACCCGTGAACCGGTCCCAACAGGCGTTGGGGCTATTGTGTGTAAAGTGGAAAGAGAGTGAATGGTGATGAAGTTTGTATGGATAATGAGATTGGGCTATTGCAAAGAGATCCGGACACCTGCCATAACATTGTAATTACAAAGTTATCGAGGCAGGCGGTGACTAGCCGCTCATAAGAGGGCCCCTGAAAACGCCGTCGTAAAGACGGCCAGGATCAACAGCGGTGTAAGCGGCTCAGGGGTGTCGAGAGGTGTGCTGCGCTTTCTCCGAAGTTACTCGCGGCGTTATACCCTTTAACACTTCCACCCCTGGAGCATATAGCTCTAACGACTCCTCTCTGGACGGCCAATGAAGGCAAGCCAGAGCTGAGAGTTCGGCGGGCTCCCTTGGGGTTCCACTCCGACCGACGAAGACACGCCGGAGACGGAGGCCCTGACCGACTCTCGGGAACACTCGGGTCCGTGGGGTCGTTGCGGGCTTGATTTTTCATTATTATTATTTAAGATTGTGACCTCAGAACTTCATCATTTATTAACCGATTTGGAAAATTATTTTTTTGTTTGAAACTGTATATTTCAGGGATGATCCCATAGTTATCAGGTAAGAATCTGATCGTAGTGTCCAGGAGAAATCGTTTAAATATTTGAGGCACCTATAGCGATTTGGGCATTTTGTATAGTAACTTGTGCATTCGCTCTTGAAAAGCACCATTTGTTGAAGTTTGACAAAATGTTATGATATCCCATCAAAAACATAAATGTGAAAAGTTTCTTTCCAATCCAACAGCTTTCATGGTATTATAGCATACTGCATAGAAAACTGCCAAGTTAATGCTCAAAATGCCGCATAGCCGCAATAAATTAGTTTTACTGCAATCAATCTAGTGCCGGACTTGGCACCTTTTTAGATAATCTACGGAACTTGGCACACATTAAGATCTCAATTCATTTGTCGGTGAAGACGACGACCACGCATCGCAAATTGAATTCGGCTGCCATTTTCACATTTATGTTTTTGATGGGATATTAATTAATTCATTAAATATTTGTTTATTTTCGTCGAGGTGGAACGGAGTGGAGACTTGCGGAATTGACCAATCAAGCGGTACGACCGTACGACGCTATAACATAGAACGAGATGGGGAATCAAATTACCATGGTTTCACCTTGGACCTATCTCGTTCTATCTTAGTTTCGTCGGTCGAAGTTGCACCACGTCCGTAGGGACTACCCGCCGTTACCCTGCACGTGACCACTGGGTGGTGTTAAACGTGCAACAAACTGGCAACTGTCCTCTCGAAGACCTCACGGTTAGAAAATGAAATGCCATCATCATCACATCAGCCGAAAGACGCCCACTGCTGGACATAGGCCTCCCCCAAAGAGTGCCACAATGACCGAAAAGGTGGACTGATGACCTGGTAAAGGTCGCAGGAGTCAACTGGATGCGGGTGGCGCAGGATCAAAATGCCAAACGATAAATAAATAAAGTTTCGTACCGCTGCCGTCCGTGTGTCCACCGGAGTGTGGGATGCGGCTATTTTGGCATATGATTGCTTTTCAATTCTTAGATCAGACGGTCTTTTGAAAAATCTCATCTTTCATTTCCATTCTGATGTGTGCAGGTCGGCGCAACGCGAACGGCTGGCTGGTGTTGCAGGACGGTACGCAGTACGTGAGCGCGAAGCACTCTATCGGGTGCCGCAAGTTCTCCAGGGGCAGTCGGGGCTACCAGGTCAGTCGGGGCAAGCTAGTCGATCGGGGCAACCAGGTCAGTGGTCGGTCGGGGCAACCAGGTCAGTGGTCTGTCAGGCCAACAGCGGTGTGCCGTGGCATTATGCTGAGTGGGGCCCTTTTTAGCGTCGTCTGTTGTGTATTCATGAATGTTTTGTAATATGTTGTGTAAAGACGTTAATAAATGTATTTTCTTTCTTTCTTTCTTCTTTCAACCTGGTCGGTGGTATGTCGGGGCAACCTGGTCGGTGGTCTGTCGGGGCAACCTGGTCGGTAATCTGTCGGGGCAACCTGGTCGGTGCTCGGTCGGGGAAACCAGGTCAGTGCTCTGTCGGGACGACCTGGTCGGTGATCAGTCGAGACAACCTGGTCGGGCGAGGCGACTAGGTCAGTTGCGGCCACCGGGTCGGTCGGGCCCAAACGGGCAGAAGGTACGTTATTCAGCTATGCGTGTTTTACCCGATCCGTTCGCTTAACACCTAAAGTGCTGCGCTCCATAGCTACTGTTGGCTAACCTTCTCTCGAAATAAACTAAAATATTACATACATACATACATACATATTTAAATATAATAGGACATACATACGACTGTTTACATGTAAACAAACTTAACTGTGCCTGTGATCAATTGGAATTTGTCGAGACATTTAAATATCTGGGCTTAACGGTTGATAGGAAGTTCAACTGGAAACCACATGTTAGTGATATCTGTAATAGGTTAAGGTCCGTGTTAGGGAAGTTTTATCAACTAAGCGGAGTGTTAAATAAAAAAACATTACGGGTCGTGTATTATGCACTTGCTGACTCATTGATTAGTTATGGGCTCATTGTGTACGGGAGAACGTTCACAACTTATATTAAAGACGTAAAAAATCTGCAAATAAGACTGGTTAAATTTCTAGTGAGCAAAAATGTGAAGAAAAACTGTAACAAAGAGTATGATAAATTATTTCCCTTATGTAAAATTCTGCCTGTAGATAAAAAAGTGAAATATTTGATAGGGTTGGAGTATTACTTTAAAGATGAACATAAATTAATTAGGCAAAATAAAATTTATACAAGAAGTGCTAAAGACAGAAAACTAATTCAACCGAATGTAAAAAACTATTATGGTGAAAGAACGTCAAAATATTTAGTACCAAAAATTTTTAATAAAATTAATTTACTCAGACAAGAAACTAAAGTCAGCAAAACAACATTGAAATCAAAACTGAGGGATTTCCTACTCGGCGACAAGCCAACGTCAGCAAATTATGTACACCTAACATGATTTCCGAACATATTCAAACACCGCCGGCAGCCGCTGTCGTCGAGGAGAAAATGCCTATTTACACATCTATGCAGCTGTTGTTCTGACTAGTATTACATATATAGAATAGATCGAATTGTGTTATAGTGATAAGTACAATTCAACGCACGTAAAAAGAGCTCCTGGCGATGTACCTAGTTTGCGAACCAAATGTATGAAAAATCGTACCCCATCCACTAGCCTCCCAGAGCTTTTTTGCTTGCGTTGAATTGTAGATAAAATATAATAGGTTAAGTACTTTTGTTGAAACTGAGCGCGTCTCTCGCCATCAAACGTAACAGTTTGGCGAGTACAATAATAAGTGTTAAAATTGTAACTTATAATGGTCAATAAAAAAAAAAAAAAAAAAAAAAAAAAAAAATACATATAATCACGCCTGTTTCACAGAGAGGTAGGCAGAGATCAAGGATTTCCATTTGCTACGATCCTGACATACAACCTTCGCTTCATGAACTCTCATAACATTCTTCATACAAGCGCGCCGATTTAGGGTACTCTTGACCTGGTCTTTCTGCAGAATGTCTCCGATTTCGCCGAGGTCTGAATATTGATTGATATACATTGTTGTTTACTTTGTATCCCCCTTGTAGTGCCGGGTTAGAATAGCACCACCCCCTTTCTTCCCTTGGGTGTCGTAAGAGCCGGCTATGAAACTCAGGTTAAAGTGTGTTGTGGGCGATGGGTTTGCAACCTGTCACTGCAATATCACATCTCCATCTATATACCTGCAATAGCTAAAAGTGGCGCCGAAAAATAATTTTCATGTGCTCTGCCTACCCCTTTTGTGAATATAGGCGTGAGCTTATGCATGTACTTTGTATCCAGGCACTGGCGTGCAGCGTGATGGCGGTGGCGATGTCTCGAGTCCAGGATGTGTGCCGCTGGTGCGCGCCGACCCTGGACGCTGTGCTGCTCAGCGGAGACCAGCTGTACCAGGACAGCTACTTGCACTACCGACCCAATGGACGACTGTTGGCTATGGACCAGGTGAACCTGTTTCCTTAGTTAATTTTGTATTAAGCGGTAACGCTGCTAACGAAAATTCCAAATTTCATTTTTAGTGGAGTGGCGCATCGTTACTGACGATTTCTCAATGTAATTTGAGACGTTGGTGCCGTTAATAGAAGCCTAAGGCTGAGTTTCACCAACTTGCGGACACAGACCGATCAACGTTGATTATGGCGCCGGCAGCTGTCATCCCATAGAAACTTGTCAAACTTTCCATACATGCAGATTTTAACGAACACCGCTTACGATCACAGGCGGTCTGGTGCAACCCAGCCAAAGTCTTCTACGGTAGGTGTGGCTGTACGCCTCCCTAAGGCGTTGTAAGAACTAGTGAAGGATTTCGTGCCCGAGCTTGCTTGTTCCGATAGCTCAGAGGCTAGAGCGATTGGCCGCGTATGCCAGATATCACAGGTTCGAATCCTGCTATGACCCGGGTATGTCCTTAAACTACGACCAAGACCACCGGGGAATGGGCAGCAGCATTCCTAGAGTGCGGTGGAGATACTGCGATCGCCAACCCGCATGCCAAGCGTGGCGATTATGGCATATACCCCCATGAAATTGGGGGAGGCCTATGTCCAGCAGTGGACGTCCTAGGGCTGGTATGGTGGTGGTGGTGGTGGAATCCTGCTCGGAGCATTAAATATATATATATATATTTATTTATATGGTTTCGTTTATTTTCTTAATAATATTCGTATACAGGGCTAAGGCGAATATTTATTTACTTTAATTACTGACGTTTCGACACGGGTTGCATCGGCCATGGTCGCGGCAGAAACTGACGTCCCACCAAGTTGTCAAGGGAGATATGGATACCCCCCATTTAACTACCCCACGATTGTTTAGCTATTGTTATTTAGCTTTATTTTGTCCAGAAACAGTACCTGTCATGGAATTCTCAAGCATATTATAGTTTGACAGCATTTCGGAGGGTGGACTTTTTAGAAAATGGCGAAGGCAGCTGGTGTGTGCTAGTTTTGGGTGTGTAGTGTTGTCATGGTCCGCGCCTTCCCTGGATGGTCCTTTTTATTCTCCACTGAGATCAGCTCTAAAGCACTGGTACCTGCACTGCCATCATCATCATCATCCTAGCATTATTCCCGGTACAGTTGCATCCTGAAGGATGCCCGGGGTCCGCTACCTAATCCCAAGAACTGGCGTAGGCACTAGTTTTGACGACAGCAACTGCTATCTGACCTTCCAACCCAAGGGGGAAACTAGACCTTATTGGGATTAGGTTTGTCAAGTGAGTTTGCAACTTGACTGTTGTTCTCAAGCCACCCGAAGGCCTCTAACTTGACTTAACGACTGCTATCATAGACAGCAGCCAGGATCGACGACTTAACGCGCCTTCCAATGCTCGCGAGCGCCCAGTTAGTAACCACTCTAAGCGGTCACCCCTCCAAGGACTGACCCCGCCTGTTATTGCTTAACCTGGCATACCGCACGCGGTACGCAAGCGCCGCTAGGCCTCGAACGCTCCTGGTACCTGCACTGCCATGGACATGGGATCATCATCATCGTGTCATCCGGAAGACGTCCACTGCTGGACATAGGCCTCCTCCAAAGAATTCCACAATGACCGGTCCTGCGCCACCCGCATCCGTCCGCTGGATGCCCGCGACCCTTACCAGGTCCTCAGTCCACCGTGTGGGGGGCCTACCTATCGGCCATCGGTTCTACGTGCTATGTACCCCGCCCACTGCCACTTAAGTTTAGCGATTCGGTGGGCTATATGCGATCACACCGAGATACTCCCAGCATAGCTCTCTCCATTGCTCTTTGGGTGACTTTGAGCCTTCTAATGAGGCCCATAGTAATAGTAACATATAAATTCCATTGAAATTATATAGGCCTTTGGTTGGTAGCCTAGAGGGTATAGCAAATTGATAAGCTAATCTTCTCTTTTGTTTCCAGATCCTCCGCAAGTTCTACACTCCAGGGAACTGTGTGTGCCGTGTGGTGGTGTACGAGCCGCGGCAGAAAGGATATGTGCATAAGAACCTACTGGAGAAGGTACAGCCTCTATACATATAGGTATATCATCATCATCATGTCAGCCCAATATGACCCGGGTATGTCCTAAAACTACGACCAAGACCACCGGGGGATGGGCAGCAGCATCCCTGGAGTGCGGTGGAGATACTGCGTTCGCCAACCCGCATGCCAAGCGTGGCGATTATGGCATATACCCCCTGTGAATAAGGGGGAGGCCTATGTCCAGCAGTGGATGTCCTTTGGCTGATATGGTGGTGGTGGTGGATGTCAGCCCAAGGACGCCCACTGCTGGACATAGGCCTCCCCCAAAGACTTTCACAATGACCGGTCCTGCGCCAACCGTATACAGCGGACACCCGCGACCCCTACCCCTATCTATAGGTAGATAGATGACCACAATAGTTGGTAGTGAATGTAGTGATCTTGCCTACGAAGTTCACGCTTATTTCAAAAGCATATTATAAGGTAAACGATTACATCATGGATGTTTGGCAGTGATAGCGTCCTGCACGGGTAATCTATCGCGAAAATATGTTTTCTGCTGTAGCATTGTAATTCTGTAGTAGGTACCTGTCACTGTAATTTTATATTTAACTATACAATGTATATTGTTTTGCAAAAATGACACCTCGCCGAGTTTCTTACGCCGGTTCTTCTCGTGGCGGAGGCTTATTTTTCCGAACCGGTGGTAGCTTATTGACGTTCATAGGTGCACATAATATGCCTAAATTAAGAAGAAAGAACTTTTACTTTTAAAAAAATCCTTTTTTTTTGTAATATAAGTAACGTTTGGCGTAATCATGATTTGCTCTAAGTCTTTTTTCTCAGAAACATTACAATTCAGGAGTGTTATAATATAAAACAAACCTAACCTATAGGGCTCTATACAATGACGACCTGTTTAGCCTAGTTGGTAGTGACTCTGCCTCCGAAGCTAGAGGTCCCGGGTTCGAATCCCGGCCAGGGCATTTATTTGTGCATTTTTCACGGATATTTGTTCTTGGGTCTTGGATGTTTTCTATGTATTTATCTATATTAGTATGTATATCGTCGTCTAGTACCCATAGTACAAGCTTTGCTTAGTTTGGGACTAGGTCGATTAGTGTAAGATTGTCCCCCAATGTAAAAAAAAATGTTTATTTAAATTATCCTCAAATTTTTACTGTTTTAGACAAATTCACTAAAGCTCAAAACGCACAGAGCGGGCGCGGCGTCTGTCCACTGTCGATTACTGCTTCATATGTCACACGCCGCCTCCGCTCCGCTATTCCGCGCGGTGTTTTGGTGCGACGTCCCCCGGCCCGCGATCGCTTCACCAAATAACCGCCTCCGCCCCGCAACGACGCTGCCCCGCGCTTTGTGCGTTTCAAACTTTATGGGGCTGGTTCTATTTGTATCCCCCTAATGTTTATTTATCAATGTAACCTCTTCACTGCCACAGTAGATTCCGTAAGTTGTGTCTCCCACGCCAAAGTCTTTGTATCAAAAGACCGAAACTGAACCATACTTGACAGCACGTAGGTTGCCTTTACGTCACTTGACATGACTTGATATGAAGTCATGGCGTGTGGGGCACTAAATTTACTGACTTTATATCAAGTCAATGGCGGCGAAAGGGTTAATATACGCCGATTTCCCTGTGCACAGCTGACGGAGTTCTTCAAAGAGGAGAAGTGCGGCGTGTTCGAGGCTGGCATGGGAGAGTTTGCTGTCGCGCTGTTCCGGACACAGAGAGGTCAGTCATGCGCTATGTATCGCTCTGTCGTTTGTGTCCGTCAAGCGAAAGAGTAGCTTTTGGCGGTTTCAGTAACCTTTGGTGTAGATACATACCTTCACCATAGGTGTATTTATGAACGTTACATATGTACATTCGGCGGAAGGAGGAGCGTTCGTGGCCCAGCGGCGTCCACGTACCGCGTGCGGTATGCGAGGTTAAGCAATGTCAGGTGGGGTCTGTCCTTGGATGCGTGACCGCTTTGAGTGGTTAGTAATTGAGCGCTCCCATGCTTTAGAAGGCACTTAAGCCGTTGATCCCGGCTGCTGTCTATGATAGCAGTCGTTAAGCCAAGTTATAGAAGCCTTCGGGCGGCTGGAGAATTTCTAACAGTCAAGTTGCCCACTCACTTGACAAGCCTAATCCCAATAAGGTCTAGTTTCCCCCTCGGGTTGAAAGGTCAGATGGCATTCGCTTCCTTAAAAACTAGTTCCTACGCCAATTCTTGGGATTAGGTAACGGATCCCAGGCATTCTCCAGGATGCAACTGTACTGGGAATAACGCTGGGATGATGGGCCTATCATCATCATATCAGCCAAAGGACGTCCACTGCTGGCCATTCTACTTACATTCGACACATTTACTTCAAATGCATATTTTGACCACCGGGGGATGGGCAGCACAATCCCTGGAGTGCGATGGAGATACTGCGATCGCCAACCCGCATGCCAAGCGTAGCGATTATAGCATATACCCCCCCGTGAATTTGGGGGAGGCCTATGTCCAGCAGTGGACGTCCTTTGGCTGATACGGTGATGGTGGTATATTTTGGAATACTTGTCTCTCACTTCAATTTCCTGCTGAGTGATTGAAAAGGCTATAAGTTTCGATAGTTTTGGTAAATATCTAAGCATAATAAATATCTATAAATCAAATAACTCAGTGGTCGTCAATTTGTATGAAATTTGTCCCTTGTTACCAGTTTTTCCGGCAATAAATATTAAAATATGCGTTTTTACCACTGAATTCCTTTTAAATGGTTCATTCAGGAACTATTTGGAAATACATTTTTTTGTATTCCAGTTCAATGTATGTCATGGACCCGGATGGACCCGGGTATGTCCTAAAACTACGACCCAGACCACCGCGGGATGGGTAGCAGCATCACTTTGGATTGCGGTGGAGACACTGCGATCGCCAACCTGCATGCCAAGCGTGGCGATTATGGCATTTACCCCCCATGAAATTCGTGGAGGCCTATGTCCTGCAGTGGACGTCCTTGCCATATTATCCATATCGCTATTCAAAAGAGAATGGCCCGCCTCCCCCAAAGAACCACAGTACCAGCTTCTCCCTCTGGACCGCATCCAACGGAGAGCGACTCGAATTGTCGGCTGCCAGCGGGTTTCGGAACGGCTTGACTCCTTGGCGCTGCGTAGAAATGTAGCCTCGCTCTGCATTTTCTACCGCATGTATTACGGGGAGTGCTCCGAGGAATTGTTCGGTATAATCCCTGCCGCTTCCTTCCGCCATCGCCCAACGCGACAAAATTTCCATCCTCACCACTTAGATGGTTGGCAGTCCTCAACTGTGCGTTTCTCCAGAAATTTCTTGCCTCGCACAGCTAAACTGTGGAATGAACTGTCGCCTGCGGTATTTCCGGACCGATTCGACCTTCAAACCTTCAAGAAAAGAGCGTACTCCCATCTTAAAGGCCGGCAACGCACTTACAACCCCTCTGTTGTTGCGAGTGTCCATGGGCGGCGCTAATCGCTTACCATCAGGCGTTTCGTCTGCTCGTTTGCCACCTATGTAATAAAAATAAAAAAAAAAGATGTTCCAAAATGACCGGTCCCGTGCCAACCGCATCCAGTAGCTCCCGCGATATATACCAGATAATCAGTCCACCTTGTGGAGGGTCTACCTACGCTGCACCTGATTGCTTCTTGCCTGGAGGGTAGAAGGCCAAGTAGTTATAGACGGATAGGAATATGCGGCCTGCAACCCAACGTTCTCGCCGATATTTGTACAGTGCTTTTCTCAAACATATGCAATGAAATAAAAAATACACCACTCAAAAAACAAAATTAACAGACGCCATGTTTGACATTAAAATAAAATAAAAAATAGTTCCCGGCCTAGGCCTTCAATTCTGTATGAAACTCGTTTACAGTTAGTTCTCCCGAGTGGTTCCGCCCGCAGCGTGATACTTTGAAACTTGTTATAACGCATGTAATGACGAAATTTCATTGCATGTTTGAAAAAATTCTTACCCTGTATGTTCCAGGTTACTACATGTTCGACCCGGCGGACAGAGACCGGTACGGGCGCGCGGTGCCTCCACCCTGTATAGGACACGCGCGCGCCTGCTTCTCGCAGTACCCCACTGTAAGTCTTTCATGAACCGTAAATATTTTCCAAGCTCTTGACCAACTCTGCTACCGTGGGTATCCATTGTAGTGTCGAGTCTTTCAATCACTTCACTCTTCGGAGGCTTGTAGCGACATCTACCGCGCAATTGCTCAATTGTTAATAACGATTATCGATGTAATTGGAGACGTTGGTGTCGTTTCAGAAGTTGTAGCAACTTCGCGATATGTGTCGCTAAAAACCTCCCTACAGATTCGTACAAGGGATACCCACGGTAGCTCAGTTAGTTAAGAGCGATTTCAGAGGTTGTTCAAATCCCTCCCGTGGGGATTAATTTTTCACTCCGGTTGAAAGTTATGTTCATGGATTTAAAATAACCGGAAGTCCGTTTTTTAAGTTACAATTTACACTGAACGGGCTCACTAAAGACAACGCCCAGCCTAGCTAGAAGTGACGTTTTAATGCATTCTGGCAATAAAACGTGACGGTATAATATAAGCTAGCTAGACGGAAAAGAGAAAGGCAAGCAGGGAAGCGAATCTTGACAAGTCGCGGGATAACGCTAAGTAGAAGAAAATACCACTCGCATTTAACCAAGGCACAAATCCACCATATCAGCCGAAGAACGTTCACTGCTGGACACAGGCCTCGCCCAATTTCATGGGGGGGTCAATGCCATAATTGCCACGCTTGGCATGCTAGTTGGCGATGGCAGTATCTCCATCATGCTGCTGCCCATCCCACGGCTGTCTGGGTCGTAGTTTTATCCCCGGGGCACCAACCGTAAACGCCAAATTCTCAGGAAGGAAGGAAACCCTCATGTACGCCACATCACTGCCAAATACCTGAAGAGGGGTAACATATCTTTAAACTAATCTTTAATTTTATTTTGCGATTGCTGTTCAGGTGCAAGCCCTGGCGGACAAGCTGGCGCCGAATATCCCGTTGATGGCCGGCGGTTCTTCCGAAGAACAGGTATGTATGCTCTGCATGTGCACGGTATTTGATAGGTAGGGAACATCGTAACGTCAACTTGCTGATATTTGGAGCAGTCCAACTGGGAAGTACCTCCATCTTACATAATAATAATAATCGTATGGCATTTATTATCGAACTGTGAGATCTTCGAGAAGACAAGTGCGGTTGCCAGTTTGTTGCACTTTTAGCACCACCCAGGGGTCACGTGCAGGGAAACGGCGGGTAGTTCCTACGGACGTGGTGCAACTTCGACCCCAATCTTACAGAAGACCATGGTCATAATAATGTGCTTGCTCCTTAGGTATGTGGTGTTTCTGTGGTGAGTAATAGACGATTCTCACCGAACGGCTGGAGTCGGCGCGCACCCCACTAGAGTCAAAGGAATTCGATCACCCTCCATACAGAAGTTAGATTTCATGTCGGGTTGCGAGTAGTCGGCTCCGGTCGGCTGCCGCCGGCTCTGCCGCTACCGTTTGGATACGAAGTCTAGCTTCTGTATGGAGGGTTCGAATTCCTTTGACTCTAGTGGGGTGGGCGCCGACTCCGCCCGTTTGGTGTGAATCGTCCATAAGGTCGTCATAGTCGGGAACTATGTGCAACGCAGAACGCACTTATATTTATTTAACTCTTGGATGGCATTTTTCATCTATGGCAATGACACCTACATACTTGACGACTCATTTTCAATTAAAAAATATATATGAACTTACTAAAGTTACGCAGTACACTTTACACTAGTAAAGCGTGAAGCTGACTTTGACAACGTACGCCATGGCTTCTATAGTTGTTGGTGTCGGAGGCACAAGACGCAACATCTTTAGGTGTTCATCACAGATATCAGAGTAAAGCAGATCCGCTCATTTAAGTTGAACGATTTCTGTACATCTGATCTATTCTCACTAATTCACAAATCAGAAAGTTTGAGAGAGACAGACGAGTGACATCTATCAGGTCTTCGTCTTGTCAGTGTCTCCGTCTTCATAACTGAAAATTGTACTGAACTGACGTTGTGGTGTGTATATGGGATTTACAGTACATATGGTGCTATATTACCGCACGAGAGCGGTAATCAGCACATTACGTGCATATGTCGAAATTTTAAAGAGCCCTTATGTACTGTAAAACGTTGTACGGTACACGTGCGAACAGGAAATTCGCAACTCGTTTCGATTTAAAACACTCCCTTCGGTCGTGTTTCAATTTATCACCACTCGTTGCGAATTTCCTGTTCTCTGCACTTGTATCTTAATGTACTATTAACATCCTGGTGTGCTTTCAAATGGAGACAATTCGTTAACAGCCGAAAATGATCGTAGTATCTATCACTCATTTTGGTGCACCATAAGTATCTAAAGAGACAACTATGAGAAATCATCTGACTTAATACTGCGAGTGAGGTCTGTCGTGTTTATATAAAGGCTGAAACTCTTTTTTTGTGGTAATAGTTTATTCCAACTGTCTGTTTACCACAGAAGGAGCCATCCCACACATCCAAGACTGAACCATCTGCCATCGAACAGCCCTCATCCGGTGGAAAGCCCTCAATAGATCAAAACACAAGCGATAAGCCCTCAGAACCCGCAGTAAACGCTCCAGAAACCACCGATTCGAAGAACAAGAGTCTGATAGAGATCAAAAAGCCTGATTCGGTTCAGGCCAAGGAGTCTGTGCAGAAGAGTCCTGGCGATTTGCAGCCGGAGGTGGCTATTAAGATGGACTCAGCGGATTCGGGATACCATGTGGAGCCGAAAGCGGTACGTATCACTATCACTTCTTGTTTTATTACCGACTTCAATAGATGGAAGGGGGTACTCAGTTCGTCTGCATGTTTGCTTTATCTTTTTTTTTGTTCTTTTTTTATATTTTTGTATGTTCCTCGATAACTCTTGACCATGTTGGCCGATTTTGATAATTATTTTTTTGTTTCAAAGCAGGTACCCATACTTATATAAATTTGGTGAAGGTCTGATGATGGGATCTAGGAGGAATCGAGGGAACTCCTCGAATTTGATAGGCACGCATTTGCTGATTTCGGTATTTTTTGTAGGTAACCAAGCATTAGCTCACGGAAACCACAAATTGTGGCATAGCAAGTACAAAATTGGAGTCAGTTTTTTTTGGTATGAATTATTGATGGAGCAATCGCCAGCCTTTTGCTGCCCTCTGCTATCTGTTTCACTTTCCGATAAGACACGACCTTCTATTTTATTTGTTCAAAGTATTTTCTTCTTGGCCTTCCTGTTACCTTTTCTTCAATCTTCCCTTCTATAATGGTTTATGCCTTAGCAGAAGTCCTACCATTATTCGTCTCCTGTTCTCTACTACCGTCAGTATTGTCTCATTTGTTATCTTATCTTTTCTTTCGCTACATATTATAAAACATGATCCAGTAATACACTCCGGGGAAATTCAGTACTGTGGGTGACACAAGCCTACGTCATCACTTGTATCGATGGTTATGCGGGCGCAAGTGTGGGTTGCTATATTGCCAGTGTTGTATTATGACACTCCCCGACCCCCATGTATACCCGTGAGTGTTTTATAAAATTATTACGTTAAGAGGGTATCAACGTATCCACTAGCACCACTCGTAAAAAAATGGATTATTTAAATTTAACGATACATATTAAAAAAGGGGGACTGCTATGTACTGTATTTTGTATTTAAGTACCTTTTGAATACATCAAACTAGTTATTACGTTGCGAGATTTGTCGATCTTTGAGTTCAAAAATAAAACGGCTGTTTTTCTTTCGACGCATAGATTTACGAATCTAGCAACGTTATAACTGTTTCAATGTATTCAAAAGGTAGTAAAATACATAGTATAGTACATAGCGGTCCCTTTTTTTAAATATCTGTCGTTAAATTTAAACAGTCTCATTATTTCCGAGTGGTGAGTGGCGCTAGCGGACTCGTTGATACCCTCTTAATTTATGTTTAACTTGACCTATTTTGTAAAGACAATTGTAATACGTAATAGTACATTACGATACAAGTGCAGAGTACAGGAAATTCGCAACGAGTGGTGATAAATTGAAATACGACCGAAGGGAGTGTTTTAAATCGACACGAGTGGCGAATTACCTGTTCGCACGTGTATCGTACAACGTTTTACAGTACATGTGGCTCTTGAAAGTTTCGACATTTGCACGTAATCTGCTGATAACCGCACTCGTGCGGTAAAGTAGCACCATATATACTGTAAAAAATATATTTCGCATGATTAAGGCAGAAAAAATTCCTATGTTAGTTGTTTTTTTTTCATTATAAAGTGGATACTCGACGGTGACGTAGGCTAGTGTCACAATCCGGAGTAGCCTCAGAGTACCCAGAGTAGACGTCAAATAATAATACCGCTAAGAGCGAGAAAATCATATACTAAACTGTATAAGAGCGACAGAACGGGATATATCATTTCTTGTCCTTGTCATAGTTCCGCTTTTATTTATTTGCCTCAATGTCATCTCAAACGTCAAGTCAAATAGTTTGAGGCAAATAAACGATTACCCGGCCAAATTAAAGAGGTAGTTTATTGTAAGCCGCCAGACGTTTAAGACAAGTTCTCAATTTAGCTGCATAATAGCTTCTCTGTCCCCCTTGGTGAAACTCGTATAGGATCTCTATAGAAATCCTTACTCTGAGGGAGTAGCAGACCTGGTTTCCTTAGACCATGTTATAAGAGAAACTCCCCGCCCTTCTGTGTCTATGTATGTACAGTTAGCATCAAAAGTAGTTACGCATATGAAGGGGTCAAAAGCTCTTGTTCCCTAACAATAAGGACTTTTGAACTTTTCAAATGCGTAGCTACTTTTGAAGCTGCTGTACGCGAAACACGTAACTTAGCCTGTGATGCCTATCTTCGCTTACCACCACCACGATTATCACGCGCCAATTTTCAATTTAAAACGACTTCAAAAGAAGACACTCGGTACATGGGAATAGTAATAACGGCATTTGAAGGCGCCAAACAGCACCTTTGCAGCTCGTAACGCAGAAAGCGGGCGCGGCGCGGTGCGGGGCGGAGGCGGTTATGCATTTTTAGGGTTCCGTACACAAAGGGTAAAAACGGGACCCTATTACTAAGACTTCGCTGTCCGTTCGTCCGTCCGTCTGTCACCAGCGTGTATCTCAAGAACCGTAATAGCTAGACAGTTGAAATTTTCACAGATTGTGTATTTCTGTTGCCGCTATAACAACAAATACTAAAAACATAATAAAAATAATAATTAAGGGGGGCTCCCATATAAAAAAACGTGATATTTTAGCCCTTTTTCATGGCTACCACTCGCCGAGCTAGATCTCAAGAACCGTAATAGCTAGACAGTTGAAATTTGCACAGATTATGTATTTTTCTTGTGGCTACAACAACAAATACTAAAATCAAAATAATGATAATAATTAAGGGGGGCTCCCATACAACAGAGTAGTTGTTGGCGTTTTTTTTTCTGGTACGGAACCCTTCGTGCGCGAGTCAGACTCGCACTTGGCCGGTTTTTTATCTTTCCAAAACTGTTGACTGCCGATAGTGTCGATTACTGCTTCATATGTCACACAAGCCGCCTCCGTCCACTATCACGGTCGGTTTTTTGGTGCAACTTCCCCCGGACCGCGTTCGCTTTGCTGAAAAACCGCATCCGGCCCGCAACGACGCTGCGCCGCGTTCTGTGCGTTTCAAGCTTGCAAGAAAATTAAACCAGACAAAGATAGCCCTATAAGCCGCGTATCCACTAGAGGCAGCCTCGGGTTGAGCGGCTGCCTCGACCAGAGGCTGCGCAAATGGAGGCGCTGCCTCAACGTGAGGCACGCCGTGCTATGAGGCAAATTCGTCGCCGCGGGCCGAGTCATAATTTGACGGCCTCGCCTGGAGGCAAACTCATGCCTCCACGCGAGTCTCTCGGCCTGAGGCTGCTCAAATGGATACGCGGTTATAGGCTAAGATAAGAGTTTCTGCTCAACAGAAAAACTACCGAATTTTATACCATTTTCACCAATGGACGAAGTGTTTTATGAGGAAGTTTGACGTGTGTAACATGAAATTTGCCTTGTCAGGTCCACTTCCAAGACACGCCGTTCAGGATATACGGGATGTCAGTTACGAGCCTGAAGAAGTCTGATCCAGCATGAAGTTACATGTCACCGAAACATAACCTATACAGATATACCAAAGATTAAATCTAGCCTCGATTAGAATGGGATTAGAGGCGTTTTGTTAGTTTTTAGATGAGAGAAGACGAAGTACATCGCGAATAACTGGCCACTAAGAAATTATCATCCTTTCTGTTCGCAGCTCTGTTATCTATTTATTTTAAGTAATTGCAGAAATAGCAAGTAATTCTCTGCTTAGTACATATTTTTGACTAGTGGTCAGTTATTGGCAGGTCAGCAATAGGCAATTTACACTGTTCTAATCCCAAATTAATCGCGGTCTGCTAAGTCGAATATTGGTCTGTAGGGGTTTTATCTTGTCCCCAGAATTTCTTGAGAAACAACTTACGCACACTACAAACTCAATTTATCACAACACTATCAACAAAGTTTTATTGTTGAAATGAGAAGCCAATACCTATAATTTAATATCTGCGTCTTCGTCGGTTGTTGTGACGAATCGTATCGTTTGCAGTGCGCTTTATGAGTCATGCTAACCTCATAGAAGTACATAGATTTTGTTTATGAAAATTGACCATGTTACATTGATTAATCATTCGAATAGTTATTAAGAGGGCGCAGTACGTTTGGTTCTCCATACAAACGTATTTATGCTGTCATTTTAAAACGCCATGCTAGAATAACATGAAACTTTGTATACACAATGGGATCCAGCTTGTCTAGGGCGGAAATTAGTTTCTCTTGCTTGAAATTATAATGGCGTAAAAATACAGCGATTATTAAGGTTTTCATACAAGCCGTAAAAAACTCAAAAAACCGCTGTATTTTTTTTTCTTTTTCAATTTCTAGCAACAGAAACTAATTTCCGACCTAGGTATGCCGGATCCCATTGTGTATACAAAGTTTCATGTTATTCTAGCATGGCGTTTTAAAATGAGAGCCTAAATACGTTTGTATGGAGAACCGATCCACACCGATCGTACTGCGCCCTCTTAACTTTGCCAATTTTGTCTGACAATGTCCAAAACGAAAACAGAAATCTTTATTTCAAATTCATCTGTGTAAGCAGAGCTTTATCGATATCGTCAAAGGACCTTTTGTTTAAAAAATTGTAACTGAGCGATTATTTGACTATTATTCCGTCAATGTGATACAAGCGAACTAACGCGTAGAATAACGTGCTACATACAAACACGTTGTTACAATTGCCGCGGGCGTTCGTTGAAAAAACGCAGCGTGTGAGTGCTTTCAAATAATTGCTACAGGTATACTTTAAGTATGACTCTGACATAACTACCTATGTCCTGTAGTAAAATGGGCAAATATGAACGTTAAGTGTACGACGTTAAAGTATATTTTAGGCAGCTCACTTTGAAATTAAAATTGTGTATATTTAAAAATAATTTGAGTTGACGTGAACTATTGTTATCGTTGTTACTAATGCCAGTTTAATATTTGTCCAAGATGTACTTCTATAATGTTTTCTATGAATTTAGTCAATGGCATAGCTATGGGGGGCGGTCCACCGGTTGACATCTACGAGGGTGCAAACCTTCTGAGGATGGTACCATTTTGGAAGTGACCTGTTTCTGAGGATGATACCATTTTGGAAGTGACCTGTTTCTGTGGATGGTACAAATTTGGAGGCGACTTGTTTCTGAGGATGGTACCATTTTGGAGGTGACTTGTTTCTGAGGATGGTACCATTTTGGAGGTGACCTGTTTCTGAGGATGGTACCAATCCGGAGGTGACCTCTTTGTGAGATGACTTCTTTCTGAGGATGGTAGCAATCTGGAGGTGACCTATTTCTGAGGATGGTACCATTTTGGAAGTGACCTGTTTCTGATAATGGTACCATTCTGGAGGTGACTTCTTTCTGAGAATGACACTATTCTGGGGATGACAGCCTTCTGTGACAACCGCCACTGGGTGCCCCTATGGTAGCTAAACCACAGGATTTGGTCAAGTCGTGTATGAAGAGTTTGTCCTAGAAACTGATTGTGTTGTGTAAGTCCAGTTTTGTATTAAGTACCTGCCAAATGGAAAAGGGAATGTTATATTTAAATATACATTTTGTAGGTAAATTTGGGTTTTATTTATTACCATAGGTCGCTCGGTTAGCCATATTTCTCATTCTCATTCATTCTCATTAAGCGCATAAAATTAGCGAAATCTGGACATAATTCGATAACTGTAATTTTCTTTTTCTATGATTTAAAGTATTGTTAGTTATACTTATATATACATTTTAAGACTCCGCGTGAATGTTAACACTTTTGACGTAGTTATGTGCATAGAGAAGCCGTTTAATTTTTTATAATATATCACCATATTGCAGATCTCTAAAGTCACAAATATGGTTAATTAATTATTGTAAAACCAAATACATAACTACGTCAAGTGTTTAATTGATGCCGTCAACATTTTATTACTAAACTATATAAATAAATAAATAAATAAATATTGGGGGACAATCTTACACAAATCGACCTAGTCCCCAAACTAAGCAAAGCTTGTACTATGGGTACTAGACGACGATATAAATACTTATATAGATAAATACATACTTGAATACATAGAAAACATCCAAGACCCAAGAACAAATATTCGTGAAAAATGCACAAATAAATGCCCTGGCCGGGATTCGAACCCGGGACCTCTAGCTTCGGAGGCAGAGTCACTACCAACTAGGCTAAACAGGTCGTCAAATATGAAACGTATTAAACAAAAAATATCCACGATAATTGATTAAATGATATTTTTTCTTATCATAATACAGGTACTTTTACAAAGTTATTTATTATGGCTTGCTTACAAAATCAAAATGTGTTAAATTTAGTTTTTTGTTTTTGTTTAACATTGTCGCGGAGCCTTAATATGTTTAATTCTTTTTATTTTAACCATAAGTAACAATACTTTTAATCATAGAAAAAGAAAATTACAGTTATCGAATTATGTCCAGGTTTTGCTAATTTTATGCGCCTACATTCTCATTAGCCTTTATTTAGGCTGTCAGTTGGGAAATGGGATGACAGCTGAAGCTGAAACCACGAAGACTCGCAACTCGAAAGGAAATTATCCTTATTTATACCAAAAATGACAGTTATTTTACAATTAAGCATTCCCAATACCCCAAATTAACGACAAACCTAAAATAAATTAATAAACCCTACTTCCCATATAAATGTGTGCGAAGTTACCCCTACCGTCTCCCAGTAAACTTGCTAAACTAAAAAAGCATAGATCCCTTACCAGATTTAGCTTTTTAGACTGAGTCCCTAATCTATGGAGCGAAAGTTCAGTAGGCTAAACTGAGGATTGAAATGCTATAGCCCGTGTTGGATGTCTCCCCCCACTGCGGCCGCAGGCTAGGATACGCCCTATTGTGTATATAAGATTTATATATAAATATATTGAACAAGACCGTTCCTCAAATACTGAACAATTTCGACATACGAGGTATACACCTCTATGCTGAGACCCCATATTGGCAGCTATGTCTACGTTGTCAGTTGGGCATTGAAGGAACGTAAGGGATTTAAATTGTCTCCATGTAGGTAAAAGGTAGACGCCCGACCACCCTTAGATCTGGTAGCAAAAGACTCTGAATCCTGCACATTGACACCGTTAGGCGAGCAAGACCCCTCAGGCAAACTGAAGCCTGGACAAGATTATGGTCATTTAAAATACTTGAAAATTCACAAATCCCCATAAAATATTAAATGCATACTCCTCATAACGACGAACCACCCCTAGGACAGTAATTTCTCCCACGAAATATTCTCTACTACGTTGACCGGAGACCTTGACAGTCTGAGTGACGAATTCTAATTGAAATTTTCGCTCCCATTATACCCAAATTTGCCCGACATCTGCCTAACAACCCCCCGACACCCAATAACTGCCCGTCATCTGCCTAACAACTGCCCGACACCCAATGCCCCACATTTAGCCGACAAACGCCCGACCTTCAGGAATCTCTCAGCTCGGAGTACTAGGGTTCCATAATTCTAAGCTAGTGAAGTTCGAAATTTAAACTAGGACGGTTCTGTCTTGACCTATTTTGATCATATTGGAGTACTAGGATTACATAACTCTCAGCTATAGTGGAGTTCGAAATTCAAACTAGGACGGTTCTGTCTTCACCTATTTTGATCATTGAAGACTTTTCCAACCATTGGAGTACTAGGATTACATAAGTCTCAACTAGTGTAATTCGAATTTTAGGTGGAATCGTCATTATGACCTATTTTTGATAGGCTTTTCCAACAATTGCAGTACTAGGGTTACATAACTCTCAGCTAGTGGAGTTCGAAATTCAAATTAGGACGGTTCTGTCTTGACCTATTTTGATCATATTTAAGACTTTTCCAACCATTGGAGTACTAGGATTACATAACTCTTAACCAGTGTAATTTGAAATTTAAAGTAGTAAAGTTCTGTCTGGACCTATTTCGAGGGTTGCGTAGTCAAACCCGATAAATCGAAATAATTGCTTTTTGAAATAAAAACTCTATATCCCTAACATATATAGTTCTATTTTCTAAAAATATTTTACGTGACTTATCGGGTTTGACCACGCAACCCTCGATTTGATCTTATCGAAGACTTTTCCAAACATTGAAGTACTAGGATTACATAACCTGATGGAATTCGAAATTTAAATTAGGTTATTTTTAACTAGTAGTTGGAACTTTTGTTCAATTCTTACGTTTGACATTCGTTAGTACTTTCAAAACTACTTTCTTTTCACGAAGTGGTGGCGACTGACTTATATCACTGACAAAAAATTAAAATAACTTTACATCACGTGGTCTAAAGCCCCAGCGCCATGTTTTTCGTGTTTGAGAACATCTAACATGTTATTCGAACACAAAATAGGCGTGGCCTCAATGTTAAGGCCGGTCTACTGCACCAAAAACCCAACAAAACATGTTTGTAAAACATGTTTGATGTTCGCAAACACGAAAAACATGGCGCTGGGGACCCGGCTTAATAGTTTCATTGCGTTCCGTTATGCTTATAGTCTAAATGCGTTCCGTTACAAGTGGTTAAATGGAGACACTTCGTTAACAGCCGAAAATGATCGTACTATCTGTCGCTTTCTAACTCATTTTGGTGCACCATAAGGATTGAACGAGACTACTATATGAAAAATCATCTGGCTTAATACTGCAAGTCTGCTTTTCTCTGATGTTTGTAGTTGGTTTGTATGGGATATTAACATTTTGGAGTGCTTTTCAATGCGAGCGATACGAGCCAAAAATGATCGCCAGATCTGCCTCGTCTAACTTTAACTCATTTTCGTTAACCAAAAGGAATCAGAGACAACTATATGAAAAATCATCTTGCTTAATACTACGGATCTGTTGAGTGCGCAGTACGTTCGGTTCTCCATACAAACGTATTTACGCTCTCATTTTAAAACCCCATGCTAGAATAACTTGAAACTTTGTATACACAATGGGATTCGGAATATCTAGGTCGAAAATTAGTTTCTATTGCTTGAAATTATAATGGAGGATGAACGTAAGAATTGAGAAAAAATACAGCGATTGTTAAGGTACAAGCCGTAAAAAACTCAAAAAACCGCTATATTTTTTTTACAATTTCTAGCAACAGGAACTAATTTTCGACATGGATATGCCGGATCCCATTTTGTATACAAAGTTTCATGTTATTCTAGCATGGCGTTTTAAAATGAGAGCGTAAATACGTTTGTATGGAGAACCGAGCGTACTGCGCCCTCTTAATCTAAGATCGGGAGAGACGATCTCTCACCGGGACCTCACACGACACCGTCGTAGTTTTTGTTGCTTTAAATTATAATGGAGAAAAAATACAGCAATTAACCCTTTGAACGCTTTGATATTTGCATGAAGTGATCACTCGGACGTGAAGGTATCAAAAATTGATGTAACGTTGAAACCTTTTCACAACTTTTTAAGACTGCGCAGTACGTTCGGTTCTCCATACAAACGTATTTATGCTCTCATTTTAAAACTCCAGGCTAGCATAACATGAAAATTTGTATACACAATGGGATCCGGCATATCTAGGTCGGATCATAGTTTCTGTTGTTTGAAATTATAGTGGAAAAAAAATACAGCGATTATTAAGGTTTTCATACAAGCCGTAAAAAGCTCAAAAAGCCGCTGTATTTTTTTTCTTTTACAATTTCTAGCAACAGAAACTATGATCCGACCTAGATATGCCGGATCCCATTGTGTATACAAATTTTCATGTTATTCTAGCATGGCGTTTTAAAATGAGAGCATTAATACGTTTGTATGGAGAACCGATCCACACCGATCGTACTGCGCCCTCTTAAGGCACGAGTGAATAGGCATCTTCTGGGTGAGCTCGCTTCATCCTCGGCCTCATCTTTGCCCCCTGGCTAGATGCTGGCCAAGAGCAATCCCATTTTTAATAATAATAAAAAAAACCCAATAACAACAAAAACAATTCATAAATAGATTTTTTCATGATCAAAGTACACCTTCACAGCCTTCACTCCGACCTTTTTAGTGGTTGTTGGCGTGGTGGGCACGACGACACACGACCACTTTATAGGTTCTTGGCGTTCAAAGGTTTAAGGATGTCCTACAAGTTTCTGTTGCTTGTAATAATAGAGAAAAAATATATCGATTATTAAGGTTTTCATACAAGACTTAAAATACTCAAAAACCCGCTGTATTTTTCTTCTATTACAATTTCTAGAAATAGAAGCTAATTTCCGGCCTAGATATGGCGGATTCCATTGTGTATACAAAGTTTCATGTTATTTCAGCAGGACGTTTTAAAATTAGAACGAAACTCAGTTTGTATTGACAATCGAGTTCAGTCGAGCGTGCGGGGAACCTTGTCATTTCAAAGATAAATTGTAGGTTCATTTTACATACTATGTGCATCTAAGTGTTGAACATACATACATAAACTCACTCGCCTTTATTCCCAAAAGGGGTAGGCAGAGCACACGAAAATTAATTTCAGTGGCACTTATAGCAATTGTAGGTTTATAGATGAAGAAAATGTGATATTGCAGTGGCAGGTTGCTAGCCCATCGCACACAACACACTCCAACCTGGTTCCCAGGCGGCTCGTACGACACCCAAGGGAAAAAAGGGCGTAGTGCTATTCTAACCACGGGGATTGAACATCAAATGACAAAAGATACTCTAATAAATAAAACAAGTAAATTAAAATTTGTCAACTATATTTACACATCATCTGTCATCTCCGGTAAATCTCTGTCAGATTCCTGATTGAAGTAGCTTTCCGGAACCACATAGTTTTCCGGAGGCCTCATGGGACCAAACACTCTGACATTAGCTTCTGTATTTTCTTTAGCTTTATCGATACTCTCTTTAATTTCCGCTTTTTCTGTACTCTCTTCTTCTAACTTATCTTTATTTGTGTGTGTGTCTCCATCTTTATTTGTATCTTTTGTGTCGTCTGTGGTCGTTTTCTCTGGTTCCTCGTCGGAATCCATTTCTTCGACGAATTCTGTTTCTTGCGGCTTCTGTTGTTTTGGTTTCGGCTTTTTGTCTTCTTTTAATCGTATCCTGTAAAAGACAAGACACCAGAACTATGAATGCTAGTTAGTAAAAAGTAGCCGCCCACAGACTTGGAAGTGCTATTAAACGAAAAAAATGATACAATATTTTTAAACAAATTAAAACAATTATTATTACAAAAATGTAAAATGTTTTTTGAAGATGAATCAATAAAATTATAATGTAAGTAAAAATTATTTAGTAATAGTATATTGTAATTATTAATAAGTGTAACCCAAAATTGCTGCGCCCAACAGGGTACATAATGTGGGACTTAAAATATGAGCATGTAATTCCAACTATGTGTAACCATTATGTGCAATAAAGAGTTGAGTATTGAGTATTCTCGTAGTAAAGATAAACTACGATAACATGGCGCGCCCGTCCAAAATTCAAAACGCTTCAATGTATTTGTGAAAGTGTTTATTAAGCACCACCAAGACTCCCCAACGCATGTGAGCGTGCTGAGGCAGCCGTCAAACAAACAAAAACACTCTTTCGTAAGAATGTGACTAAGCACATTGAAAGAAGGGTGGTATTCCACTCGTCCAATATCTTTGTCAAATCTTTGATCAAAGTTCTTTGACGTAGGCCCATTCCACTCATCCAATATCTTGGTACAAGTTTTATTTTTTTCATGCGTAGCCATATCGATTTAACTGTCATCGGAATCTTTGATCAAATGTCGGGATCCCATCCAAGTTTGATGAAATCATCCAATTTCTTCGATAAAATATATTGGATGAGTTTAATACGAGGTGGTATTCTACCAATCCAATATCTTTGTCCAATTTCTTTGTCAAATCTTTGATCAAAGTTCTTTGACGTAGGCCCATTCCACTCATTCAATATCTTTGTCCAAGTTTTTTTTTTCATGCGTAGCCATATCGATTTAACTGTCATCGGAATCTTTGATCAAATGTCGGGGTCCCATCCAAGTTGGATGAAATCATCCAATTTCTTTGATCAAATGTATATTGGAGAAAGATATTGGATGAGTGGAATACCTCCCTAAGATTATACTTCAATAGGGATGTTGATAACAATAAAAATAAAATACTCTTACATTACCAAATAAATAAATCTCACGAAAATACTCGGAAAATATCATGCTTCTACTTATTATTATTATTATTTATTAAAAATGGGATTGGTCTTGGCCAGCATCTAGCCGGGGGGCAAAGATGAGGCCGACGATGAAGCGAGCTCACCCAGAAGATGCCTATTCACTCGTGCCTTAAAAAGGTCCTGGTTATATGAACTCGGAAATACAGACGCCGGCAGAGAATTCCAAACCTTAGAAGTGCGCATTATGAAGGATGATGCAAAGCGCTTGGTTCGAATTAGAGGAATTTCGACCAGGTAAGGATGGTAGCCAGCCGTACGTCTGGATGTCCGATGGAAGAAGGGGGAAGGCGGTATGAGCTCATGGAGCTCCTGAGCACACTCACCGAAGTACAGTTTGTAGAAGACGCACAGACATGCTACTCTGCGTCTATGTGCTAAGCTCTGCAGCTTATTTCCCACTACCGTACTGCCGCCAATGAGCCTCCTGGCTCTGCGGTCCACCGAGTCGAGTGCGGCAAGTTGGTACTTAGCCGAGCCATCCCAAAGGTTACTACAATACTCCATGCAAGATCGGACTTGGGCTTTGCTATTTTAAAGATTTTTAAATACAGGAAGAACAATAAATGGACGCTATTTGATCATAGAAAAGGCGTGACGTCACTTGTTGCTATTTTCTTACAAATTTCATATCAACAGAGCGTTTTTGACGTTTCATTAAAAGTTGCTGATTCGACTGTCAGTCAACATCCCTATTATGTTAACCTCCTGACGCCCTGCAGCGTCCTACTTAGGTCCCAATTGACAACATTTTTTTTTAAGCAGGTTGTTTTCCGATGAAATCAAATAGAGGATAAAAAGTTAAATAAAAGCACATTTTTAAATTGTCGATTATATCCCAATTTCATATAAATCAATTATAACGCGGCCATCCCTAGCGGAGCCCGCGGGTTGTGCCGCGCCGCGACGACCACTAGCGGCCTCCGACGCGGTACAGAGTTTACTTCAAAGACTATTTTTTATTTCGTACTGTTCTTCCTTTTAAGAATAGCATTAAATCTATCGTAAGTAAAAAAAGTAAAAGTAGTTTATTCTTCAAATTAGGCATATTACATGCACCTATGAACGTTAATAAACTACCACCGGTTCGGAAAAATAAACCTCTGCCACGAGAAGAACCGGCGTAAGAAACTCGGCGAGGTGTCATTTTTTCAAAACAATATACATTGTATAGTTAAATATAAAATTACAGTGTCAGCAACTACAAAATAACTTAAATAACAATGCTACAGTAGAAAACATATTTTCGCGATAGATTACCCGTGCAGGACGCTATCACTGCCAAACATCCCTATCCATGATGTAATCGTTTATCTTATAATATGCTCTTGAAATAAGTGTTTGTTTTACTACAGATTTGAATTTAGAATTGCTAAGTTCAGTAATGTGTTTAGGAATTTTATTGTAGAATTTGATACAATTTCCCAAGAACGACTTTTTCGCCATTACTAGTCTATAGAAGGTTATTTTGAGTTTCCCAGTATTTCTCGTGGCTATTGGTTTATCAGCGTTCGTTGGAAAATTGCCCAAATTCTTCCTAACATACATTATTATTTCAAATATGTATAGGGACGGCAGGGTTAGAATATCTATTTCTTTGAATTCGATTAAGTCTATAAGTGGTTCATTTGTGAATTAAACCCATTATAAACTGTACGCGTGGTGTTTTCACTAACTTAGCCCATCGCACGAACCCGAGCTAGCTGGCGCTACAAAATCAAATTCAAAAGTTCCTCATTCTAAAAGAGAGTAAGTGACAAGTAAGTTTATAAAACTAACAGCTATAAAAATATTTAAAAGAAATTTTTGGCGTTTCTTGTTACCAAATTAACAAAATGAGTTTAATTTGAAATGTTGTCAATTAAGTTTTGAGTTTTTGTCAATTTGACAGACTATAATTTATTCTGGCAAATTTTGACACCCAGGCATCAGGGGGATATGTGAAACTGCTCTTTGATGCATTCCAATTTTCATTAGCAATTATATTTAAGTGAAATGTAATTTTTTTTTTGAGAATAAAGTTCTATAAACATAAATAGTAATCTGGAGGGGGGTGGAGCGTTCGTGGCCTAGCGGCGCCCGCGTACCGCGTGCGGTATGCGAGGTTAAGCAATGTCGGGCGAGGTCAGTCCTTGGATGGGTGACCGCTTTGAGTGGTTACTAACTGAGCGCTCCCGTGCTTTGGAAGGCACGTTAAGCCGTTGATCCCGGTTTCTGTCTATGATAGCAGTCGTTAAGCCAAGTGAGGCCTCCGGGCGGCTTGAGAACCTCTAACAGTCAAGTTGCCCACTCACTTGACAAGCCTAATCCCAATATGGTCTAGTTTCCCCCTCGGGTTGGAGGGTCAGATGGCAGTCGCTTCCGTAAAAACTAGTGCCTACGCCAACTCTTGGGATTAGGTAGCGGACCCCAGGCATCCTTCAGGATGCAGCTGTACTGGGAATAACGCTAGGAGGATGACGTCGCGCGGAGCAAGCCTGCAATGTTTTTATTTTTAATTTATGACTGACCATAAACTGTACACTTTGCTTGCCAATATCTAGCGAGTAATAATAACCTGAATGGCCATTTATGATTTTTTTTAAATGCCAAAGTAAGTAAGCAATTTTCATTTGTAAACATAGGTACAGAGTGGTGCTGTAAAAGGTACTGTGTGGCACTATTTTTCGCCGGTAGGCATACAAATTATTTTTTTTACATGACATAGAAATAGAATTCATAATGCTTATTAAGTAAATTGAATAAAATAACATACCCCCCCCCCCATAACATATTCCCCTTCTTCCATCGGACATCCAGACGTACGGCTGGCTACCATCCTTACTTGGTCGAAATTCCTCTAATTCGAACCAACCGCTTTGCATCTTCTTTTATAATGCGCACTTCTAAGGTTTGGAATTCTCTGCCGGCGTCTGTATTTCCGAGTTCATATAACCTGGACCTTTTTAAGGCACGAGTGATGGCATCTTCTGGGTGAGCTCGCTTCATCGTCGGCCTCATCTTTGCCCCCTAGCTAGATGCTGGCCAAGAGCAATCCCATTTTTAATAAAAAAAAAATTAAATCAAAATATAAAAGAATCGAATTTGAAACGAATTTGATGAAAGTTGCTCAACCTCAGAATTGCATGGTCAAAACATGTCGGGGTACTCGTTCCCACTCTGTATAGCACTGACCTCTTCCCATAGACGACCGAGTTGGCGGTCTTCAACCCGGGCGTGGTCCTGGTGAGTATGGGAGGCGCGGCAGCGGGGCGCGCCAGCGCCGCGAGCCGCCGCCGCGAGGACAGCTCCGCCTGCAGCTTGCTGATCGCCATCTGCCCGACAGTTTGTCACGCGGAATAAGTACCGGTTGGTAACAATTTAAACACGGAGAGCAGTGGAGTCCACCACCACCACCACCATATCAGCCAAAGGACGTCCACTGCTGGACATAGGCCTCCCCCAAATTCACGGGGGGTATATGCCATAATCGCCACGCTTGGCATGCGGGTTGGCGATCGCAGTATCTCCACCGCACTCCAGGGATGCTGCTGCCCATCCCCCGGTGGTCTTGGTCAGAGCAGTGGAGTCATTGGGACATAATTACTATTTTTTTTTATACCACGTCAGTGGCAAACAAGCGTACAGATAGACGGACATGGCGAAACTATAAGGGTTCCTAGTTGACTACGGAACCCTAAAACCGTATGATGAATATGCGGCTAACACCCAATACCAACTAAAATGTAATTTAGTGGAATGGCAAAGAGATATTGTCCTAGTCTAGACTGATGATAATATTTACCCTCGTTTTTGATATTTCCGCTTTATGCGCCATTGTGGTCACAGGTATAGCTTGCATGTAGTCTTCAATGTCTTCAGGCTGGTTCTTGGCGGCTCGCAGCCGTTCTAGAGTCGCCTGCTCCGTGCTAATCTTCTCTTCTAGATCTTTGATTTGTTCCAACTGAAAAAAAAATACAATCTTTATCGATAAAGAGCGATCTCTTGCATACAACCAAATTAGATCGTTATTTGCACAAATAACCGGTAAAAACCACTAATTTTAATTAAATTCGTCGCCAGTAACGTATTGAAAGACAGACGGTCAAGTAACAACGTTTTCTCAAACATGCAATGAAATATTGATGTAATGTTCCTTATAATAGACGTTTCAGGTGCGGCTAGGACAAGAGGTCGTTAATGGAATTTCATACAAATATTGCAGGCCTAGGCCGGCAAAGTCCTCTTTTTTAATTACCATTCCACATAAATTTGTGGCACAGGCATTATGACATTCTGCCACTATGCGTATTAAAAATAAAACTTTGATTTTTTTGTTGTTATTTCATTGCATGTTTGAGAAAAGCACTATACATACCTCGGCGGGAAATATGGGGTTGCCCGCCTGAGACTTATCCGACCTCGCTCCGCTCGGCCGTCTATATGTCTTCGGCCGGCAACCCCTTTCGTCCCGGCCTCCGTAGTAATGTACTATTATCACTCTGTCAGATTTATTGCTTTATATATCTATGCCAAATTGCAGCTTTCTAGCACTAACAATCACAGAGCAAAGCCTTGGACAGACAGACGGAAATGGCGAAACTATAAGGGAACGGAACTACGGACCCTATTGACTACGGAACCCTAAAAAAGACACTGCAATAAACTTTTTTTTTTATTCATTTTCCAGATTATTTGACCGCCAACCGAACACTTATGCGTACACAAAGTCGTTGACTACGGAAAAAAAGAGACCATCCATTGCGACCTGAGGCGACACACCCGTGTCCACTAAGTGCCCGGCTCGGACTGAGGATCCTTTAGCCGCGTATTCACTTGAGCAGCCTCAGGCCGAGCAGTCTCTGCTAGAGGCAAACTGAGGCTGCTAACTCTGAGGCGTAGGGTCGAGGCACTTTGTGGACGCGTCACCTTGTTCTGCGACGTTCCTCTATAACACTATACCGCTATATACTGTCTATGGGGTGTAGTGATAATCGGGATAATTATTTACGTAACCCGAAAAACAGGCTGTCAGTGGAGGCTCAGAGCAGCCCCTCCTCCAGTGAACAACAAGATGCAAGAAGCAGCTTCTCCAGCACCGGACGTGGAGCAGAGCCGAGCGCGGGACGCCGTCCCCGCCCCCCGCACCCCCCGCGCCCCCCGCACTCCCCGCAGGCATCGCGGGCTGGTGCGCCAGTGTAGTGATAGTGATAAGAGCAGTGCGAGTGCGCGAAAAACGGAACAGTATTGTGATGATGACATCGTTTGCCCCCGGCAAGATGCTCGGTGCAATGCACCTTACACGTGGGTTCGCCTCGTGCGCTTCATCAGCAAAAAGCACCGCGATCGACCAATTTATATTTAATCTACTTTTTCTCAAACATGTGCCTAAATGTATGCATTAATGTCACGAAAAGAGGACATGAAGTTACCTGTTTATGGCTCCCTACATTACTTCTTGGCCGGCGGCCAAGAAGTAATGTATGGAGAATGTATGAATCTAACATTATTGTCCACTGCTAGAACTTTTTAAATTTGCTTACTAAAATCAACAGATAAAGGAAATATTACATAGAGCCAACCGCCACGATTTTGTATATATATTTTTAATTTGTTATGTAAATTGGTATTTTTTAGGCTTTTCGGTTTTTTTTTCTTTCTTGTATTTTTTTGTTTTTTTTACGAATTTTTCGAGTATTTATGTATTTTTTTTAGTTTTTTCGTGTTTGTAGCGTTTTTTGTGTTATTTGATATTTTTGGACATTTAAGTTTTTTGTATTTTTTTTGTACTTTTAGATTTTTTTTTGTTTACCCATGTTTTTTGGTATTTTTTTTAGTTTTTACGTGTTTTTGGTATTTTTTAGTTCTTTTGTGTTTTTTTTAATGGTGCCTGTATTTTGAAGAATTTTTCGTGTTTTTATTTAATTTCCTTTATTTGTCGTGATGCTTTGCTATTTTTGGACGTTTTGTATTTTTTAGTTTTTTTTACATGGTAGTTTTTTTTATTTCTAACATGTTTGAGAAAAGTACTATACAATCCTCGGCCGGAACAGGGATTGCAGGACTCGTTTTATCCGGCCTCGTCTACGACTCGGCCGTTTATCCCAAACTCGTCCAGCAATCCCTTACTTCACGGCCTCTGCAGTAACGTACTATAGTGTACTTTCCGGAGCGATCGCGACCGGGTGCATTCGATTATTAACATTAACATTCAACATTTTACTAACATTTATATTAACATTTTAAGACAATAAACATTTTATTACTACTCTCCGGACTTATAACATTCATCGCGAACCCGCAACCCCAACAGAGAGCCTACGGCGAATCGAAAAATCTGCCAATTCTGTCTCTCTGTTACACTTGCATATTCAAGCGACAGGGAGATATTTTGTTTACGGTTCGCGGTGTTCCCACAGTTTAAATCAAAAACGCGATGGCACCATACGCGCTTAGAGTAGCTACTGCTTTAATAGTACATTACTGCAGAGGCCGTGAAGTAAGTCTCGTTTTATCCGGCCTTGTCTACGACCCCGCCGTTTATCCCAAACTCGTCCGGCAATCTCTGTTCCAGCCGAGGATTGTATAGTACTTTTCTCAAACATATTAGAAAGAAAAAACAATAAAAAAACTACAATGTAAAAAAATCTAAAAACTACTAAATACAAAACGTCCAAAAAATACCAAAACATTCACGAAAAATAACAAATACAAAGAATAACGAAAATTAAACAAAAAAAAGAAAATTGCTACAAAAAAAATTCATAAAACACGAAAAACCATAAATATCAAAATAATTAAACATAAAAAGCAAAAGAACACGAATAATACTACAAAAAATAACAAAAAAACATGAAAATGAAAAAAAAACAAAAACTGATGAAAAGTACAAAAAACACGAAAAAACTTTAAATCCAGAAACCTCAAAAAACAAAAAACGCTACAAAATAACACGAAAAAACTAAAAAAAATACCTTAAATACAAGCACGACTAAAAAAACACGAAAGGAGTAAAAAGAATACCAAGAAACACGTTAAAACTTGTAAAACAACCAAAAACAAAAAACCTGACGAAAAGTACAAAAAATACAAAAAAAAAGTCCAAAAACATCAAAAAACACAAAAGCGCTACGAAATAACAAGGACTAAAAAAAATACCAAAATTCCTAAAAAAGACCAAAAAATAACTAAAAATGCCACAAAATACAAGCACGATTAAAAAAAACACGCAAGAACTATAAAAATCCCAAAAACCACGTAAAAACTAAAAAAAAATACCAAAAACCACGTAAAAACTAAAAAAAATACCAAGTTTCACAAAAAAATCGAAAAAAAAAACACGTAAAAAAATTAAAAAAACGAAAATACTAAAAATAACTGACGAAAAGTACAAAAAAATAGTCCAAAAACATCAAAAAACGATTCAAAATAACGAGTAAAAAAAAAAGTACCAAAATTCACAACAAAATCCAAAAAAGTAACTAAAATGCTACAAAATACAAGCACGATATAAAAAAAACACGCAAGAACTATAAAAATTCCAAAAATCACTAAAAAGACTTTCAAAAAACATGAAAAAGCAAAAATACTGTCAAAAAATTCAAAAAAAAAAGAAGACTTAAAAAGTCCGAAAATATCAAAAAACAAAAAACGCTACAAAATAACACGAAAAAAATACATAAATACACGAAAAATACAACAAAAAACAAAAATGCTACAAAATACAAGAACGATAAAAAAAACAGAAAAACCTAAAAAATACCAAAATACATAACAAATTAAAAATATGTATACAAGAACGTGGCGGTTAGCTCTATGTAATATTTCCTTTGTCGTTGTTGTGTTTAGTAAGCAAATTTAAAAAGTTAGAGCAGCGGACAAAAATGTTAGCTTCATACATTCTCCATACATTAACTTCTTGGCCGGCGGCTAAGCTAATTTAGGGAGCCATAAACAGGTAACTTCATGTCCTCTTTTCGAGACATTAATGCATACATTTAGGCGCTTGTTTGAGAAGTCATTTACACTATTAATAAAGAGATCATCCATTACGACCTCGGGCTTTGAGCGCGCCAAACAAACCAACAAAATATGGCTGGGCCCGCGGCGACGTATTTCCCTCACGTTGAGGCGGCGTCTCCATTTGCGCAGCCTCGGGTCGAGGAAGCCGCTCGACTCTCTGCTGCCTCTAGTGGATACGCGGCTGAAGGATGCTCACCAGCTGTTGGTAAGTGAGCGGCCGGTCCCGGTCCCGGTCGTCGCCGCACTGGCGGCGGCGGCGCGCGCGCTTGCGCTCGACGGCGCCGGTGCGGTCGAGGAAGGCGTCGTCGTCGCTGTCGTAGTAGTCGTCCGCGCCCCAGTCGCGCGGCTTGCGGCGCCGGGGCTCTGCGACAGGCATACCAGTCTTACTACATAGTCTGCCGACTCGGCCCTTTTTGGGTCGACGATGGGGGGTACGCGGGGAAGCGGGCGGCGTGGAAAAAAAGCGCAAGCTCATTGAAGGGCTGTCAAGTTTGAGAAATTGAAAATCTGACTTCATGAAAGGTTCGGTTGAAATAAGGTTATCGGTTTTATTTTTAAATCAGTGCCGACAAGATACGATTTAATGGGTATCTCAGCGTCCGAGAGGACTCTTATAACGAATCTAAGGTAAATTTGGAAAAAGCGCCGGCCTTATTGATTTTTCTTATTCACGTCCCGATTACGTTCAAAATCGATATCTGAGCGTCCGAGAGGACTCTTATTACGAATCTAAGGTGAAGTTTGGAAAAAGTGGCGGCCATATAGATTTTCCTTATTTACGTCCCGATTTCGTTCAAAATCGATGTCTCAGCATCCGAGAGGACTCTTATAACTAATCTAAGGTAAAATTTGAAAAAAGTGGCGGCCATATTGATTTTCTTTAAATGCGTTCTGATTTCGTGCAAAATCAATATCTGAACGTCCGAGAGGTCTCTTAGTACGAATCCAAGGTCAGATTTGGAAAAAGTGGCAGTCATATTTACATTGAAACTTCCATTTACGTTCCGATTTCGTTCAAAATCGATATTTGAGCGTCCGTCAGATAGAAAAACAGTGGAGACCATATTCATTTATTTTATGAACGGTCTGATTTTGTTTCATATTGATACCTGATTGTCCGAGAGGTCTATTAATATGAAGCAGCGGTCTGATTTGAGAAAGGTTGCTGCCATTATGAACTTTTTTGTTTATTTTTTGATTTTGTTCGTTATCGATATCCCAGTTTGAGTGGTATGGTCGGTCTCACAAGGGGTTGAAAACCTGTTTAAATTGTCATAAGTTTATTCCAACAGGTGAAAGCGACAAGGTCGCAAAGTGGCGTCCAGCTACATATGAGGCCGATTATACCTACTTCATTTGTAAAAGGTAAGATAATACTAGTCTTGATTTACTTGTATTTAGACAATATCTACATTCAATTATTTTTCATTCATTATATTATTTTTGTAACACATTTATAAACCATTAATTTACATATTTTTACCACGATTGGTTTCAGCTATTTATTTACACATTTATACTACTTCTAACTTTACATATTTTTTCCCACAATATGTGTGTTTCAATTTTTAATATTAATTCACAGACTTTTTACCACTTAGTGCTATTTATTTATAAACAGAATTGTAACATTTACATCTACAATAATAACTACATGTATGTACATATATATAGATTCACATAGGTTAGTTAAGTTTACTCAGGTATATCTACATGTTTATATCATTTGCAAATGTATTATTGCATATCAAAACGTAAATGAATAAAATCAATATGGCCGCCACTTTTTTCAAATTTCACCTTGGATTCCTATTGAGACCGCTCGGATGCTCAGCTATCGATTTTGAAACGAAATCAGAACGTATTTAAAGAAAATCAATAAGGCCACTACTTTTTCAGGTATGACCTTGGATTCGTATTAAGAGATCTCTCGGATGCTCAGATAACGATTTTGAACGAAATCGAAACGTATTTAATGAACATCAATATGGCCGCCACTTTTTTCAAATCTAACCTCATATTCGTATTAAGAGACCTCTAAAATAAAAATAAGTTCAATTTAAATTAGTTAAATTTAAATATGTAGGAATGTGAAAGTAAAAAACAACAATTAACATTTTTTTTTTGACAACAGATGAATGAAGTTTGCCTACTAGTAGTAGTTCTTTGTACTGTGGTAATACATTGTTAAACGATAAATTGAAACACGACCGAAGGGAGTGTTTTAAATCGACACGAGTTGCGAATTACCTGTTCGCACGTGTATCGTACAACGTTTTACAGTATATTATGGCTCTTTAAAGTTTCGACATATGCACGTAAACTGCTAATTACCGCACTCGTGCGGTAAAGTAGCACCATATGTACTGTAAATACTAGTTTGACTGTATGTCATGGTATATAGGTATCGCTGTGAAGACACAGCGGAGGCGGACTGCGTCATCTGCAGGTCAAAGACTCGCAAGCAGTGGTGCAGGATCGGGATAAGTGGCGTGCTCTCGTTTTGGAGGCCAAGATCCGTTTTGGGTCACTGAGCCAAGATAGTTAACCGAGCGAGCGAAGCGTCTCCGTTTCAGGTTTTGACAAAAATTCTTTCGTATGTCTGTCTGTCCGGATGTTCTCCTCTACAGGTCGCATTTGTGAGCAGGTTCGATAATTATATAGATTTTTTGTCAAGACTGGTTTTAGATGTTATGAAATATGAAAAAAAAAAATTGCGTGGTCTACAGCTCATAGAGCCACTAGTTAGTTAGTTGACTGTATGTGTTCCAGTTTCCGCTGGATGCGGGTGCCGCAGGACCGGCCATTGTGGAAGTCTATGGGGGAGGCCTATGTCCAGCAGTGGACGTGTTTCGGCTGACATGATGATGATGATGTGTTCCAGTGATGATGTGTTGCAGCACTGACCGTGGCTGGGCTGGCGCAGGAGGCCGGCGCGGTCCAGCAGGCGGCAGGCGGCGAGGGCGCAGGCCGCGACGGCCTCCTTCTTCTTGCCGCGCTGTAGAACCTCCGCCACCACCGGCTGTCCGCGCGCGTCCTCTATCGGCAGCTCCACCCTGTACCACAGAATAAGTAATAGTACTACGTACAGAAGGCCCACCGTTAACAAATCCCCCGTTTAGCTATGCCCAACGTGCCTATGCGTGGCCATCTCTTTCTATCGCACGCTTCGGGGACGGGGCCTTGGCGCTAGGCGGCTATAAGCCCACAATGTGGGCGGCCGACATGTACTTGAAGCGGCGCGATGACGTCACGGAGTGAGCCGCGCCTAACATAATATAAAACCACAATTGAATATTTATTCACATCACATCTTGCCAAAAAGCGGCTTTGGGTCGGCGCTTTTGGTCAAGTGATGACGCAAAATTGTGTACAAAACACGGGTCGTAAAACAGAAAGCCCTCTTTCGCATATTTTATGACCCTCGCCTGCGGCTCGGACCTCAAACATCTGCGATATCGGCCTTTCTTTGTTTTTCAACCCTTGTATCGTAAATAGCTATTATTTATTTTAAGGGTTAATTACAACCATACAGTATTAGTTAGAATTACAGTTACTTTATGTATAGCCAAAACAAGTTAAAACGAAAACAAGAATTAGATTGATTTTTATTTGAGATTACTGCGAAAACCAGTTAAAAACAAGCTAAACTATACAATAAACTTCCCATAGAACTAAAACAACTACAACCACAGCCATTCAAAAATAAACTATATCAGTGGCTTATTCAAAAATAAACTATATCAGTGGCTTATTCAAAAATGTTTTACAGCATAAATGAATTTCTAGACATGCATTACAATTATAATCATAATTAAATACGACATTAATTATAGGAAGAATAGGAAATTATTACGTTTAATTGTTACTTAAGAGCTATAACTACTCCTAATATACGAAAATATTGCCTAAATTTTCCACGTCTTATCCACGTTCTCGACTCACCAAAAATGTACCTTCGACCTTCTCAAAATAAAATAATTATTATTGAAATTCCCAAATAATTAATAGTAATATAAATGTTTCACAGTAATTTAAGAAAATGAATAATATTTTACAGCTTGATTTATTAACGATTGATTTTATTTTATTTTATTTATTTAATTTGGCCAAGTGATCGTCTAGTAACATACCCACGTTGTGTGCCACGTAACTAAAATTGTTTAATGTGAAACAAACAAGATCTGAACTCTTCACTACCTGACCTATAGCCTAGCCTAAGCCTAATATTCCTACAGAATTGCACTACCCATTTTCCTAAACCTATCACAATTTTGATTATAGAAAAGATTAAGTATTGATCTTTGCTTTACCTACTGTATGCTTCTTTATATTATCAAATAATTATTTGTTTTTTATTAATATTCCCCCACCAGACTACCTGAGGCCGGACTAAGCGTAACACAGTAGCCATTGGTTTTTAAAGAAAGGCAGATTTTCCTTAAAAGCCATAATTTTTCCCTAAATCAAAATTATTTCATCATAAAACACTGATACTCAATTTCCTAGCTAGCTAAGAATAATTTTGATTAATATTGTATGGTGCGACTCACTACCATACAATGCTACTGCTTACGCCTGGATGGGTGACAGATCTCCTAGCTACGTATGTAATACCTATTTTATTATATTGAATTTTTAATAGGTATTTTTATATGACCTATGAATCTACCAATGCAAGTTTTATGCAATTCAAAGCAAACCAGTTCAAATGGAAGTAATGTATAAAGGTTTTAAATTAGAAAATGTCAATTCCATCAAATTTCTAGGTATAACGATTGATTCACACTCCAACTGGCTTATCCACTCTGAATGTATAGTAGCAAAATTAAGTAAATTCGCATATGCTCTAAGACGTCTTAAAGATATATCATCAGAAAAGACAGCTCTGCTAGCTTTTCATGCCTACGTCATGTCAAATCTACGATATGGCATTATTTTATGGGGTAATGTTGCCACTAAAGACCAAGTCTTCAGATTGCAAAAGAGATGTCTTCGCTCTATTTTCGGTCTGAAGCAAACCGAGACGTGCCGTTCATTGTTTCAAGATAATAAAATACTTACTTTCCCAGCCCTATATATATACGAACTATGTCTATTTGTAAAACATAATTTGAACATGTTTGAGGGTAGAAATCAAAGACCACGACTGCAATCTAAATACGGCTATGATGTGGGATGTCCAAGATCAACATCAGCATTTTTTTCTAATAGTGTTATGGGTATGGGTCCGAAAATATATAACAAGTTACCAGTTGATCTGAAGAAACTTGTGCCTCTAGAGTTTAAAAGAAAATTATTTAACTGGCTTATCGATCAATGCTTTGATAACATCTCTGAATTTTTAAATACCTAATGTTGTGTATAATAATGTGATTTATTGTTAGTGTATCTAGGATTAAGCAAATATTGTACGCCTCTCTGAGGCAGGACATGAAGGCCTGTAAATTTGTTGAACATCATTGTATAACTCATGACCATGCAATAAATATTTTGATTGATTGATTGATTGAATGCTTCGTAACCTAGACTTGCTGATGAGAAGAAGCATCAAAGAAACTCACCAGATAGTCATATCGATGATTAGAGGAATCATCTATTAATTTAAGCTTGATAAATAAATTCTAGCACTTTATTAGTACTGACGCTAACAGGCAGACAACCTCTTGCATATACGTTTTAAATACTAGATACGTTCTTATTGAAACTCATTATACTCGACGAGCTGGTGTATTCATATGAATAGGTATATTTTAGTGTTGTGGGTGGCGTTCCAATTGTGCTTACATTTTATTACTTTATTTTATCCAACGTTTATATAATTTTTATTTATTACTGATGAAATACTTATGATTAATATATTAATACTTCTTTAGCATTCAATAAAGAATAAAAGTGCTTTGACAGCATAGTTCTAGTTACATAATGACATAATGTATATAATAAATATTAATTAATTAGATTCTTATACTATTGTACGCCTCTGCGAGGTAGGATATGTATGCAGCTAAACTGTAAATTTAAGACCTTTGTACTCATATCCAGACAATAAAATATTTGATTGATTGATTCATTGTAAAAAAATATATATGATAATTTTTATTTAAATAAATATTTTCTTTTTTTACTTTTTACATTTTTGTACTATAATAGAAATTCGGTCGTAAGTGAAAGAGCGCGGCCGCACCTGCACAGGAACTGTCCGGCGCCGCGCTCGTCGCAATGGTACGTGAGCTCGTGGCCCTCCCGCTCGAAGAACCCGCGGAGGGTCTTCTTCGGGTCCTGCAGGAACAGCTCCTCGTTGTTAGTGGCCGCGTACGGGTTCTCAGAGAGGTCGGGTTCCTCCTCAGCGTCCTCGCCTGGAAGAAACATGTTTTTTTAATATTTCCGATCTAAAACACGGTTAAGTGTCCCCAGTACGCTCGGCTGTACTCGATTCTCCATACAAACGTAGTTTCGTTCTCATATTAAAACGCCTTGCTGAGATAACATGAAACTTTGTATACACAATAGGAGCCGCCATATCTAGGTCGGAAATTATTAGTTTCTGTAGCTAGAAAATGTAATAGAAAAAAAATACAGCAACTTTTTGAGTTTTTTACGTCTTGTATGAAAACCTTAATAATCATTATTATTGGTAAACGGGACTTCGCGTACAAAAATTAATCACCTGAGGTGTGCCCGACGTTTCGAATGTATCGCAACATCCGTGGTCACGAGCTGACACAACCTCACACCTCACCACACCTCAGGTGATTAATTTTTGTACGCGATTAAGTCCCATTTACCAATTATAATGTGTAAAAATCGTGCAAGTTTAAATCAATATATTGTGAACCTTAATAATCGCTGTATTTTTTTCCATTATAATTTCAAGCAATAGGAACTAATTTCCGACCTAGATATGGCGGCTCCCATTGTGTATACAAAGTTTCATGTTATTCTAGGATGGCGTTTTAAAATGAGAGCGAACCTACGTTTGTATGGAGAACCGAGCTATCTGCGCTGCGGATTTTTAATATCAAAATCAAAAATGACATATTTAGTCTGCAAATGCGGTGGAGGAATTCACTACATCTACACTGGCAGTCAAAACATTTCGGGTCATCCTGAATTTAATAAACGCAGTTTTTTTTCTATAGCTACATAATATACTATTATCAACCACCACCCAACCCAACTATACCCAATTATACAGGGTGGGCCCTGTAACAGGAGCAAAAAATTAAACAGTGGACTATTTAGCGGGCCAGCAATTATTTCCAAGTGGTCTTAGTTAAAAAAAAAAACTTTTTTTGATATTATTTCTTCTTACGTGTATTTTTATTACTTGTCTGAAGTAATATCAATGGCAATTTTTTTTAAAAAGTCAATAAATTTGACCAAAAACTTAAAAAATACCAAAATATCCTTGAAAACAAAAATGAAAAAACAATTATGACTCATAACTTCATACTACGTGAAACACTGCATTGACTGATGCGCTATTATCTCGTGGTGTCAAGATCCATTACTCCGAGGTCATAACTTTAGATCAAAATTTCTCCGAAACGAAAATTTTTAAACAAAAATTGTACACCAGGTGTTACTGCAGAAGCTCTAAGGAAGCGTCCTTTTAAATATTTGTTCCTGTTATAGGGCCCACCTTGTATAAGTAATTTCCGGGATTCTATCATAAAAATATTAATACCCAAAAATGACGTATTTGCGATATCTCGGTCCGTTAAAGTTTTTTCATGGGTTTTTACGAGCCCGATTTAAACCTGGTATCGATATTTCTTTTAACTGTTATATTTGCAGTGTAAATGTAAAATTAAATAAATATTATGACAGGTTTACAAAACCGTACAACCTTGTACTATTTTAGGAATATAAACTACCGCTCATAATTATTTAGGCAACCATACCATTTTCCACACATCTGTATACAAAAATGACTTTTAGAAATACACTGCCAAGTCAGAGTCCCGTGACAGTTTTGCGTGCATTTAGCATTTTTTATTTAGCTGACTTATTGAGCCTTAAATCGGTGCTAGAGACCCTCTTTTAAAATAGTAGTTTTCTTTTTGCGATGACTTAAATAACTACTAATTGCTGGTTCATACAAAAACACTACACTTTTCTATGAACCAGCAATTAGTAGTTATTTAAAAAAAAGGTATAAATTACCTAAATACTTTTACACCACACCTTGCCAAAAAGCGCGTATTTCTGCACGCTGCGCGTCCGGAAAAACCCACTTTTTGGCCAAGTGGTGACGTAAAATTGTGTACAAAACACGGGTCGTAAAACAGAAAGCCCTGTCTCGCATATTTATGACCCTCGCCTGTCGCCAACTCTTGTATCGTAATGTACTATAGCGATGTTGACTGATAGTCAAATGAGCAACTTTTAATGAAGCGTCAAAAACGCTCTGTTAGTATGAAGTTTGTAGGGAAATAGGAACAAGTGACGTCACGCCTTTTGTATGATCAAATAGCGTCCCTTTATTCTTCTTTGTGTATTTAAAAATCTTTAAAATAGCAAAAATAAGTAGAAGCGTGATATATTCTGAATATTTTCGTGAGATTTATTTATTGGTGATGTAAGATTAATTTATTTTTGTTCAATTCAATTCAATTCAAAATATTCTTTATTCAAATAGGCCTAGCACTTTCGAATCGTCAGTTATAACATGTATTAACATATATATTAATTAATTATTTAGAGCAATTTATTGATGCTATTATTATTCTTTACAATAAATATTGTATTGTTGTAGACATGTCAAAATAAGAAATAATTATGTAGTAAAATTCACAATAGGATCGTCAAAACATAAATAATAATAATAATAAAAAAATTGGTGTCAAATCCCTGTTGAGCGGTAGTGTATCTATGACGGTATTTTACCGAACCGTTCTTTGTCCACGATATATAGTTTTAATTTATAACACTCACCCATGCCCCAATCTATCCCTTGCTCCTCTCGCCTCTTCTCCTCAGCCTCTCTGTCCTTCTCCCTCTGTTCCGCCGCCTCGCGTATCATCCTCTCTCGCTCGTCCTTCATGTTTTGCGCGCGCAGTTTTATCTCTGTCACTGACAGTTCTGATTCGCCTTCGCAGTCGAACTCTGGGCCCTGGAACCAGTTACATTGGAATAATATAGCTCTTTTTTTTTCGGGTGGAAAATTCTTTATGGATATCACCGCACCGCGGGGACAGTGCGGTGGTTATGTCGGACTTGCACCGACTAAAAACCCCCCGATCGTCCACCTCAACTCATTTCGGGCGGCTCTGGGATCTCCTTCGGAACGCACCAGTGCCGCCCTAGAGTCTGTGGGTCCAACCATCTGCTTTTATAGGCGATCACAGCCCCTAACTGTGACCGTCTTCGACCCCAAGGACCCCCTTTTAGTCGCCTTCTACGACAGGCAGAGGATACCGTAGCCGTATTCTATACCCGGGCTACAGGGCGCTGGAATAATATACCTATGCGACTAATTCGATTTCTGTAAAAAATTCTCGTCTAATATTTATTTTATTTATTATTTACATTCGACTTTATAGATATACCAATAAGTACAGCGCAGTGTTGGGCGTAATTTCTAATTAATTGCTTTTGTAATTTAATTACATTTGAACTAAATGTAATTGCAATTACATGTAACTGTAATTACTAATTAAATTACTCATTACATTACTCATTACATTATGTTAAGTAACATCTTTGTTAAATAGTAGACAAAGATGCGCAAAACCACTTTAAATAAGTAATTATAAAAAATAAACATAACCTACCATTACTTACATCAAAAAATCTTGCAAGGAACCCAAAATACAAAAACCCAGTTACGTTTAAATGATGATTCACAATAGACCGTTCCGTGTCCGGGCCGGCCCGTTTTCTTCTAGAGAAATGGGCCGGCCGTTGCGTTTGTTGTCATAGAAAACGGGCCGGCCCGGACACGGAACGGTCTACTGTGAATCATCCCTAAAGCTGATTTGAGAAATATATATTTTTTAATACTTAATCATAGAAATTAATAGAAACCTCCTAGCACCGACCACAACACATCAGCGCCTATACTATTTACACTCTCGTGCTGTTCCCGAACTCGACCTAAACTTAAATTAAACCTATTATAAAAAAAAACCATAGTAATTTCCTAAAAAACTCAAGAAGTCTCTCGTAACTCACCAGCACTATGTACCCTTCGTGCTGTTCCCGAATTAAACTCATAGAAATTATATGCAAACCCATACAAAATTCCTAAAAACTCTTAAATTAAAACCCATACAAATTTCCTAGAAACTCATAGAAATCTCTCGTAAGTCACCAGCACCATGTACCGCCTCGTGCTGCTCCCGAACTTGACCTGTGCTTGAATTTAACCCATAGAACCTCATAGAAATCTCAACTCACCAGCACTATATACATTCTCGTGCTGTTCCCGAACTTGATCTGGTGTCCCACTCGCACGCGCGTGTAGTGTCGCGGCTTCAGTCGCTCGCGATTGAGGTGCGTGCCGTGAGTGCTGTCGAGGTCGTAGATATACCAGCCGGAGGGAGGCTCTTCTGGCTCAGCAAACGCCTTGTATTGTAGAACTGCGTGATGTCTATCAACAATCAAAGTTAATATAATAATAAATATAAATAAATAAATATTATGGGGACAATTTTTACACAAATCGAACTAGTCCCATAGTAAGCTCATTAAGGCTTGTGTTATGGGTACTAGACGACGATATATTTAAATATATAAAAGAAGAAACTGACTGACTGACTGACTGACTGACTGACTGACTGACTGACTGACTGACTGACTGACTGACATATCAACGCACAGCCCAAACCGCTGGTCCTAGAGATTCCAAATTTGGCACGTAGGTTCCTTATAAGGTCTAGGGGTGCACTAAGAAAGGATTTTTCAAAATTCAACCCCTAAGGGGGTGAAATGGGGCTCCGAAGTTTGTATGGCGAAACAAGATTGGCTGGACTATTTTATTCGAAACTTCACAAAAGTATTTCTAACGATAAATGAGTAAACACGTGTTTCAGGTTTTCTGAAAAATCAACCCCTAAAAGGGGGAAATGTGGTGACAAATTCTGAAAATCGACATGGGTATTGTTTTTATGGTTTATCGGGTCGCTGATAACGAAAACAACAATGTTTTTGAAATCCCACGTGGAGGACGTGAAATACCATCCCCCTGTTGGGGTGCGAGGGGGATGAAATGTCTAAATATTAATATGGGTGTCGTTTTTATGGTTTTTTGGAACGTTCATTACGAAAATGGCATCGATTTTGAAATTTAATGTAGTGGACATGAAAACTTTTGAAAGTTTGTGCCAAATTGCAAGAAATAACTGACTGACTGAGCGAGTGACATATCATCGCATAGCCCAAACTACTGGTTTTAGAGATTCTAAATTTAGTATGTAGGTTCCATATAAGGTCTAGACGTGCATTAAGAAAGTACTTTTCAAAATTCAACCCCTAAGGGGGTTAAATGGGGGTCCGAAGTGTGTGTGGGGAATCAAAATTAGTTGGACTATTTTATTCGAAACTTCACAGGAGTATTTCTAAAGATAAATGAGTAAACACGTGTTGCAGGTTTTTTGAGAAATAAACTCCTAAAAGGGGGAAAGGTGGTGACAAATTCTGAAAATCGACATGGGTATTGTTTTTATGATATACCGGGTCGCTGATAACGAAAAAAACAATGATTTTACAATCCCATGTGGAGGACGTGAAATACCATCCCCCCTGTTGGGGTGCGAGGGGGATGAAATATCTAAATATGAATATAGGTGTCGTTTTTATGGTTTTTTGGAACGTTCATTACGAAAATGGCATCGATTTTGAAATTTAATGTAGTGGACATGAAAACTTTTGAAAGTTTGTGCCAAATTGCAAGAAATAACTGACTGACTGAGCGAGTGACATATCATCGCATAGCCCAAACTACTGGTTCCAGAGATTCTTAATTTAGTATGTAGGTTCCATATAAGGTCTTAAGAAAGTACTTTTCAAAATTCAACCCCTAAGGGGGTTAAATGGGGGTCCGAAGTGTGTGTGGGGAATCAAGATTAGTTGGACTATTTTATTCGAAACTTGACAGGAGTATTTCTAACGTTAAATGAGTAAACATGTGTTTCAGGTTTTATGAGAAATCAACCCCTAAAAGTGGGAAAAGTGGTGACAAATTCTGAAAATCGATATGGGTAGGTATTGTTTCTATGGTTTATCGGGTCGCTGATTACGAAAACAACAATGATTTTAAAATCCCACGTGGCAGACGTGAAATACCATTCCCTCTGTTGGGTTCCAAGGGGGTTGGAATGTCTAAATATTAATATGGGCGTCGTTTTTATGGTTCTTTGGGTCGTTAATTTTGAAAATGGCATTGATTTCGAAATTTTATATTGCGGACATGAACTATTAAAAGTGTTTGCCAAATTGCAAGAAGAAACTGACTGACTGAGTGAGTGACATATCAACGCACAGCCCACACTACTGATTCGAGAGATACCAAATTTGGCATGTAGGTTCCTTATAACATCTTAAGGTGCATGAAATGCCGTGAATTCCCTATGAAGAGACGACCTTTTTTGATTCAATGTATTGTAAGTAAGTGGTTTTATTAATCAGTGCCGTCCGATACGATTTCGATAAAAATCGATATTTGAGCGTCCGAGAGGACTCTTAATAGGAATCCGAGGTAAACTTTGAATAAAGTAAGGGCTATATTAATTTTCTTCATTTCCGTTGCAATTTCGTTCAAAATTGATATCTGAGCGTCCGAGAGGTCCCCTAAATACGACTCCGAGGTAAAATTGGGATAAGTGGCAGCCATATTGATTTTCTTAATTTCCTTCCCAATTTCGTTCAAAATAGATATCTGAGCGTTCGAGATGTCTCTTATTACGAATCCGAGGTAAAATTTGGAAAAAGTCGCAGCCATATTGATTTTGTTCATTTCCTTCCCGATTTGGTACAAAATCGATATCTGAGCGTCCGACAGGTCTCGTAATACGAATGCAAGGTAAAATTTGGAAATAGTGGCGGCCATATTAATTTTCTTCATTTCCGTTCCGATTTTGTTAAAAATCGATATCTTAGCGTCCACAAGGTCTCTTAATACGAATCCGAGGTAAAATTTGGAAAAAGTGGCAGCCATATTGATTTTCTTCATTTCCGAACCGATTTCGTTCAAAATCGATATCTGAGCGTCTGAGAGGCCACATAATACGAATCCGAGGTAAAATTTGGAAAAAGTGGCGGCCATATTGATTTTCTTCATTTCCGTCCCGATTTCGTTCACAATCGATATCTGAGCGTCCGAGGTCCCGTAATACGACTCCGAAGTAAAATTTGGAAAAATTGGCGGCCATATTGCTTTTCTTCATTTCCGTCCCGATTTCGTTCAAAATCGATATCTGAGCGTCCGAGAAGTCCCCTAATATGACTCCGAGGTAAAATTTGGAAAAAGTGGCGGCCATATTGATTTTCTTCTTTTCTTTAACAATTTCGTTAAAAATCGATATCTGAGCATCCGAGAGGTTTCTTAATACGACTTCGAGGTAAAATTTTGAAAAAGTCGCAGCCATATTGATTTTCTTCATTCCCTTCCCAATTTCGTTCATAATCGATATCTGAGCGTCCGAGAGGTCTCGTAATACGAATCCGAGGTGAAATTTAGAAAAAGTGGCAGCCATATTCATTTTTATCATTTCCGTCACGATTTAATTCAAAATGGATATCGGAGCGTCCGAGAGAATTCTAAATACAAATCCGAGGTAAAATTTGGAAAAAGTGGCAGCCATATTGATTTTCTTTATTTCCAACCCGATTTTGATGAAAATCAATATCCGAGCGTCCGAGACGTTTCCTAATACGAATCCGAGGTAAAATTTGAAAAAAGTGGCGGCCATATTGTTTTTCTTCATTTCCGTCCTGATTTCGTTCAAAATCGATATCTGATTGTCCGAGAGGTCTCTTAATACGAATTCCAGGTAAAATTTGTGTAAGTGGTGGCCATATTGTTTTTTTTCCGCCCGATTTCGTTCAAAATCGAGATCTGAGCGTCCGAGAGGTCCCTTAATTCGAATCTGAGGTAAATTTTGGCACTCCATGCATGCCAGGGATTGTAAAAAAAAGGATTGAGTTTTAAAAACGACATAGAGGTTTCGATATTTTTTCCATTTAAATCAACCTAAAAAAATTTTTTTTAATCGTATGGCATTTATTTACGAACCGTGAGGTCTTCGAGAAGACAAGTACGGTTGTCAGTTTTTTGTTGCACTTTTAGCACCACCCACGGGTCACGTGTAGAGTAACGGTGGGTACTCCCTACGGACGTGGTGCAACTTCGACCCCCCTTTGTCAAGTGAGTGGGCAACTTGACTGTTAGAAGTTCTCAAGCCGCCCGAAGGCCTCTAACTTGGCTTAACGACTGCTGTCGTAAACAGCAGTCGGGATCAACGGCTTAACGTACCTTCCAAAGCACGAGAGCGCTCAGTTAGTAATTACTCAAAGCGGTCACCCATCCAAGACCTGACCTGCACCCACATTGCTTAACCTCGCATACCGCACGCGGTAGGCGGGTGCCGCTGAGCCACGAGCGCTCTGAATTCTTGATAGTTTGTGCCAAATTTCAATTCAATCGGTCCAGTAAAAGCAACTCGGTTGTAACAGACGGACTAACAGTAAGGAGTGCGAATGAAAGTGAAGCCAAATTTTCTTTTTGGATGCTCCTTTTAATAAATCACAATCACCAAACTTCGTATACCGAAACTCCCAGAATGTAACAACTATTATTCTGGAAACCGCATCTAAATCGGTTCAGCCAAACGCGAGATAATCTTGGACAAACATACATATATACCTACATACATATATACGGGTCAAACAGTGAACCTCTTTTTTGTAGACGGTTAAAAATTACGCTTAATACGCGGGCGAAGCCGCGGGCAAATGCTAGTTTAATAATATATATACTTAAATACATAGAAAACATCCAAGTCTCAGGAACAAATGCTTCTGCTCACCACAGAAACAAATGCCCTTACCGGGATTCGAACCCGGGACCTCTAGCTTCGGAGGCAGTGTCACTACCAACCAACTAGGCTAAACAGGCCGATAATTATAATGATAACCACCATATAGATGGGCCAGAAAACTTGTAGAGAGGGTACCTAGAGAAAAGAAACAAAGGTAGACCAAGGATAAGATAGGAAGAAATATTTAAAGATAAATGTGGACCAGACTGAAGAAGACAAACCAGAGACATATGGAGGGTACTACTGGGGGAGGCCCACGCCGCAGAGGCGACTTCCACATGAATAATCCTACTAATATTATAAACTAGCCTAACTGGATGTTTGTTACTCTTTCACGTAAAAACTACTTAATGGATTTGAAGAGGGCGCAGTACGCTCGGTTCTCCATACAAACGTATTTATGCTCTCCTTTTAAAACGCCATGCTAGAATAACATGAAACTTTGTATGCACTATGGGATCCGGCATATCTAGGTCGGAAATTAGTTCCCGTTGCTAGAAATAGTAAAAGAAAAGAATCAGCGGTTTTTTGAGTTTTTTACGGCTTGTATGAAAAGCTTAATAATCGCTGTATTTTTTCTCCATTATAATTTCAAGCAACAGAAACTAATTTCCGACATAGATACGCCGGATCACATTGTGTATGCAAAGTTTCAAGTTATTCTAGCATGGCGTTTCAAAATGAGAGCGTAAATACGTTTGTATGGAGAGCCGAATGTACTGCGCACTCTTAATGAAACTTTACAATAATATCTATATTAATAATTTCGTGCAGGGGTACGGTAGACCCGAACGAGACCTGTCTCAAATTGAAGAACGTATAAAAATAACGATTTTTGAGTTGAACATATGTATCCGCAAAATTCGGATTGTCGCGTATTTTGCATTTAAAAGTGTTAATTTTATGACGAAAGGTCGGCCATATTAAATTCGTTGGTTGACAGCGTCGGGTTGGGTACGTTCGGAAATTGTTAACTATGTTTGCGTCCGGTGTGTTGGCCAGGTTGCTGGGCTGCGTTCTGGGTGATGGGCCATCATCGCCCATGGTGTGGATTCGGCTAGCCGCGTCTGCAGCGTTTTGTTTTTGTAGTTTTCAAGCGTTCTATACACCTATCAGCCTAGCTAGCACGATAACTTATACCGTCACGTTATATGGGTGAAATGTATTAAAACGTCACCTAAAACGTAACGGTATAATCTATCGTGCTAGCTAGGCTGATTGTCACAACAACCGCCTTCAAAGCGAATGTATTGGGCCTGTTACATGGTTATTAGTATCACGTGATACATTCATATCACGATAAGTAACACGTGAATATTGAAGTAGAATCCGTACAAATTTGAAAACTGCTATAATATTGACACCCCAGTATTGTGATAATATTAATCGTGCAAAGGACACCACTTGAATGTTTGCTGAGTTTGTCCGCCATCTTAAAGCTGCGTCTCTATTTTGTTGTGACAAACTACTAGGTGACTTATGGCTTTTAAACGTCTAGCAAAATTCTATCCATATCTCGCTCTATCTTATAACTTAGTGGTACTGGGGGTCTACTCCGAAATTCGAAATCCGAACTTCGTATGGTGCCGTCCCTTTCACTCATATAGTATATGACAGGAGAGTGAAAGGGACGGCACCATACGAAGTTAGGATTTTGAATTTCGGAGTAGACCCCTAGCTCATGCCGTTCGCCGCGCTCGGACGTTAGAGGCGCCACCGCGAACCGAAAACGAAGTATCTGCCTCTCTCTCGCACATGTATATTCGAACGACAGAGAGGAAGATAGTTCGTTTTTGGTTCGCGGTAGGCCCTCAGGCGTCAACTTTAAAACGAATAGGGTATTTTACTATAAGAGAAATAAAATTCAAAATGTAATAAAAACCAGCCAAGTGCGTCGGAGTCGCACACTGAGGGTTCCGTACAACTAAAAAACAAATGTGATTTATCAATATATTGATATTTTTGGTAAAATATACTTCATAATAAACATTATCTTATCACCTAATTTCAAGTTCATAGGTCGATGGGAAGTTAAAAAATTATATGTGTGACAGACAACACTCTGAATGTTCTTTGACTTTCTTCGACCGTCCGCCGCGCTCGGACTAAAGTGCTATCAACCGAAAACTAAAAATATATGCCTCTCTGTCGCACTTGCATATTCGAGCGCGGAGAGGGAAATACTTCGTTTTCAGATCGCGGTAGGCCCTCTGGTCTGACGGCTCCTATTCCTGGATGGTGCGCGTATCGGAATGTGAAATACCTTTGGCAAAACGGAACAAGTTGTTAAATAGCTTCCATTAATTGGAGAAAATATTACCAACTGTTATTATTATCACACGAAACACTGAATATTGAAGCAACATCCATAGGGGCCTGTTACATGATTATTATTATCACGCGATATACTCATATCACGATCCGTATCACGTGCAATGAATATTGAAGAAAAATCCATACGATTTTGAAAACCACGATAATATTGACACACCAGTATTGTGATAATATTAAGCGCTTAACAGACCCCATACAATTTTAAAAATCGCGATTATATTGACACATAATATTGAGTGTAAAGGACTTAATAGAATTTGGTGGAGAATAGAGAGCTGCTACCGCGAAACGAAAACGAACGAACGTCGTGTATCCCTCTGTGTCGCTCGATTTTGCTAGTTCGACAGAGAGGGAGATACACGAACTTCATTTGTTTTCGTTCGCGTTAGCAGCTCTGACTTCTCACCAAAAATACTGACTGGCACATCAATATTTAACAATTGCACATCTGAACTGACTTTTAATGAACGATTAGTATTTTAGCTATACAAATCAGTACTGATTACGGTGTCAATTTTTTTATGTGCCTTTAAATACTACCCTTATAAAAATGCTTAGGATTAATTTGCAAAGATACTAGCCTTTGCCCGTGACGTCGTCAGCGTAATCTTTTACTCCCTATTCCATATGTTAATCCAGACTACAGACTATATTTCTATACGAAGTTTCATCATAATCCGTTGTTGTAATGTTTTTATTTTATACATTTTTGTACACTATTTCTTTCTTCGTTTGCATAACCGTCACGAATAAATGTTTACTTTATTTCTTACTTATTTATTTCACCCGAGCGAAGCCGGGCTTTCATCTAGTAGCTTGATATATTATTGATGAGAATAACACATAGGCTACAATTTATGAAGATATTGTGTGAATTGTCCAAATACTAATCCTGCGCAGACGAAGTCGCGGGCACCAGCTAGTTATTGATAGTAACAATATAAAAGCAGCCATGTGCGTGTCGGATCACGCACAATGAAAGGTCCCATACTTACTACTAAGTCAATTAGGACTAAATTAAAAACCATAATGTGAATTTAAAAAGGGCGTATTTTCATACGAAAAATACTGCATTTTCGTCCTTTTGTTTTGGTCGAAGCAGTTTTTCAGCGGTTTAAAAACTGTTGCGCCTATCTTGTTCAAAACATTTTTCTTTAAAAGTATTTAATAATCACTGTGTCTATGATTTTTTCATATTTATATAGGTACAGGATGTTTCTATTGAATTCCGTTAATTGCGAGGGCACATTCCTGAGATGATCCATTAATTCTTAAGGCCGTTTTGCATTCACCCTTAGTGATATAATTAATTGTTTTGTATGACAAAAAAAATCTTGAATTTTGATAAACTAATTTGCTACGTTGTTTCTATGGCTATACACGGCTATATGATTTAAGGAACGGAAATCAATAAAAACACCCTGTATAATATACCTACATTTCAAATTCCGCTTTAATAGACCTTGGAGTTTTTGAGTTAAATGCCTGTGACATATGGACAGACCGACAGACGGATATGACGAAACTATAAGCGTTCCGCTTTTGCCATTTCTGCTCCGGAACCCTAAAAATAGGGCAAACGTCTTTTTGGATTTGTTGCATAATTAGCAGGGAGCGAAACTTTAAAAGTAAAAAGTAAAAGTAAAAAAGTAAAAGTAGTTTATTCTTCAAATTAGGCATATTACATGCACCTATGAACGTCAATAAACTACCACCGGTTCGGAAAAATAAACCTCTGCCACGAGAAGAACCGGCGTAAGAAACTCGGCGAGGTGTCATTTTTTCAAAACAATATACATTGTATAGTTAAATATAAATTACAGTGTCAGCTACTACAAAATAACTGAAATAACAATGCTACAGTAGAAAACATATTTTCGCGATAGATTACTCGTGCAGGACGCTATCACTGCCAAACATCCCTATCCATGATGTAATCGTTTATCTTATAATATGCTTTTGAAATAAGTGTTTGTTTTACTACAGATTTGAATTTAGAATTACTAAGTTCAGTAATGTGTTTAGGAATTTTATTGTAGAATTTGATACAATTTCCCAAGAACGACTTTTTCGCCTTTACTAGTCTATAGAAGGTTACTTTCAGTTTCCCAGTATTTCTCGTGGCTATTGGTTTATCAGCGTTCGTTGGAAAATTGCCCAAATTCTTCCTAACATACATTATTATTTCAAATATATATAGGGACGGCAGGGTTAGAATATCTATTTCTTTGAAAAATTCTCTTAATGACTCACGTGACCCCAAGTTATAAATTGCTCGGATAGCCCTTTTTTGCAAAATAAAAACAGTTTCAATATCTGCAGCTGATCCCCATAAGATAAGACCATAAGTAATTATACTATTAAAATAAGCAAAGTAAACTAACCGTGCCGTTGCCACATTGGTAAGCTGCCTTATTCTCCTGACTGCAAATGCAGCAGAGCTCAACCTACTTCCTATCGCTGTTATATGGGAACCCCACTGCAATTTTGAGTCCAATGTAATACCTAAGAATACAGTAGAAGTAACAAATTTTAATGTTTGACCATTAAGTCTAATATTTGTATATAAGTTTCTGTTTGATGAGTTCGCAAGAGAGAATTTAATACATTTCGTTTTTTTCGGGTTCAATACTAAGTTATTGGCAGCAAACCAGTCAGATATCATGGAGAGGGTATTATTTGGTTCAATGAGTTCAGTATCTCTCCTATTTACCTTGAACAGTAATGAGGTGTCGTCTGCGAACATTACAATGCCTGATCTTCGGCTTACCATATATGGCAGATCATTTACATAAACAAGGAACAGGAACGGACCTAGAATAGACCCCTGAGGTACTCCCATCTCTACCACTGTCTCTGACGAAATGGCTTTATTTATCGCTACCTTTTGATTTCTCTGTGTTAAGTATGACTTCATGAGATCTAATGCGTGCCCTCTGATGCCATAAAACTTAAGTTTACAAATTAAAGTACCATGATCTACACAATCAAAAGCCTTGGAAAGGTCACAGAACACTCCGATGGCGTCGTGCGACTCTTCCCAAGACTGCAAAATAAATTTTAATAAACTTGCACCTGCATCAGTAGTTGACCTACCCTTCGTGAAGCCGAACTGCTGTGCGTGCAAAATATTGTGAGAATTAAAGTGAGAAACCAATTGCGTAAGCATTATTTTTTCGAATATTTTGCTAAACGCAGGTAGGATAGAAACTGGACGATAATCAGAAGGATTATCTCTATGACCTGATTTGAAAATTGGAACTACTTTACTACATTTCATTAAGTCTGGAAAAATGCCATAGTCTATACAGTTATTAAAAATGAGAGCTAGAGTTGGTGCAACGACCTCCAGAATAGATTCCAGTACCTTGACTGACACGCCCCATAAGTCCTCAGTGCTCTTTATTTTTACCATTTCAAAGGACTTCAGTACATCTAGAGGAGAAACATGATGAAATTTGAAATTAGTTAGTGATTCTAATTTTACGTTGTCATTCAGAAGGGATTCAGCTTTTGTGGTAGATGATGCTAAACTTTGAGTAGTGACTATAGGAATTTTAGAAAAGAAATTATTAAATTCATCAGCTACTTTTACTGCATCAGTTATTAAATAAAATCTTTGGTGCCGGTGACGTCATTATGACGTAAATTCAAGTATAGGATGATTTTATATAAACAACATTGCAACACCCCAATGATTCTTAATAATGCTATAATGATAATGTAAATATTATTGTTTATTAATAAAAAATACAAATATTTATATTAAAATAATGTAGATATGTAAATAATGACAAAGACGATACGAATAAAATATTTTATTTGGTAATGTAATTGTTACAAAATATATTATTTCCACAAGTAAATGAAAAACAACAAATTTAATTCTGTTGGATGTCGAAAAATATGCAGAAAGCTATAAATTCAAACATAACATCGCATCTGCTTCCATTTTACATATATTTAATTTACATGTACATTTAGCACAATATAAGTAATAATAACTTTTGAATCTCCCGCCGGTTATAAAAATATTGTTGAAAGTCAACCTTTCTTCATCTAAATCGATTTCTTCTATAATTTAGATAAAACACTCTGTATGTAGCTTGACGTCATACGTCTGTCATCGGCACCAAAGTTACGCTCCCTGATAATTAGGCCTTCAATTGCGATATCTATCTATACCTAATTTCAGCTCTCTATCAAGCGGTATTTGAGACAACTGCCTGTGACAGATGGAGAGGCATTCCGTCATTTGTTCCGTAAGACCAATTTCGGTAGGGTACAGTAGAAATATTAATAAAATTTATAAAATAACCTGGATATAGTAGGATGAGCCATGACCACATCAGAGTTGGCGAGCCGTCCAAACACATAGTACGGCTTGCTTGTGAGGTCTACCTTCTCCATTATTACTCCTGACTTCAGCACCTCCAGGGCATATTCGGACCCTGGAAAACATTAATTCAATAAAAAATTACAAGCAGAATTGAATATATGGGGCATGTAATTAATAATAAAATAAACGATGATTTAGACATGGATAGGGAAAGGGCCCTGGCAATGAGAGGAAATATGCTTGCCCGCAGATTTGCACGATGTAACACACAAGTAAAGCTGACGCTATTTAAAAAGCGTACTGTCAGACGTTTTACACGTGCAGTCTGTGGGTAAGTTTTACACAAAGGGCGTATCATACAATTCGTGTCCAGTACAATAATACTATGAGGATGATATTGAGGTTGACAAAGCATTGTAGCGCATCGGGTATGTTCGCTGAGGCGCGAAGAGACGACTTGTACGGTATAAGGAGGTAAAGAATAGCCTCCTTATTAAGGAGAGTACGTTGTAGCAGGAACAGCCTCCTTAGAGAGTTGGCAGAGCGACTCGACTGTCCATTCGCCAAGTACTGGATGGATAGGGAGAGCAATATAATTTATTAGTGTCGGGAGACTTATATTATATTGCTGTCCCTAACAATGAATCTATAATCTATAATGTAAATTAACATAGTAAGTATATAAGTTAATACTGTTACTAACCCACTATGGATCAATCACTAGGTCTGAAATAAACGTTTTTTTTTTTTTAAATTGTCTGCTTAGCGAAATTATAATTTCCAACCAGAATGAAAGTTGTTTAAGAGTGATGTATGCATTCAAGAGGTTGTGTATTCAAATACCACCTGGGGTGATCAATTTTAATAGAATAATAATAAATAATAATAAGCCATTTATTTTCCATATTTGTTACAGTTTCTATTGTGAGTGGGCAACTTAACTTTTAGAAGTTCTCAAGCCACCTGCAGGTATCAAACTTGGCTTGACAACTGCTATCATAGACAGCCGAAATCAATAGCTTTAGGTTCCAAAGCATGGGGGCACTCAGTTAGTTTAACTAACTTAGTAAATCAGTCAAAGTTGTTACCCATCAAAGAGTTGACTGAGGCGGACATTGCCTAACCCTTATATGACTTCTTATATAGACTTAGTTCTGCAATTTAAGGTTCAAATTAGAATGCATTTTCGTAAAATGTGACTTGTCTTAAAATGAATCACCAGAATGTAACTATTCTGTACATGTATTGCCGGCCTGTTTAGCCTAGTTGGTAGTGACACCAGGGCTCGGAACCGGTTAATCTCAAAATCCTGAAATAGGCAAATATTTTTAATTAGTTTTTGCTCTTTATGTAGGACTCAATAATGTATTTGGTTTATTACTTCATATTGTTAGATTGCCTGATTAAACATGAAATAGTAGACGAAAGAACGATAAGAACTAAAAAAATACCGGTATTTTTGTATGGACAGAATACCGGTTTCCGAGCCCTGAGTGACACTGCCACAGAAGCTAGAGGTCCCAGGTTCAAATCCCGGTAAGGGCATATGCTCCTGAGATTTGGATGTTTTCTATGTATTTACATAGACATTACTATATATCTATTAAATGCAGTGTCGTCTAGTACTCATAACACAAGCCTTATAGAGCTTACTATGAATTTGGGTATAAAAAATTGCCCTAATAATTATATTTTTATTACATTTTTTGTAGTCTTCTAGACACTAACAATTGACTACTTATAGATGCCCCATTTCCTTTTTCTAGTATCTACATCTAAACAATTGTACACAACACGAGCCTTATTGGGATTACAGTAGAAATACAACCCAACTCACAACCCCTCTGGTGTTGCGAGTGTCCATGGGCGGCGCTAATCGCTTACCATCTACCATCAGGCGATTCGTCTACTTGTTTGCCTTCTATGTCATAAAAAATAATAATACACATTTGTGCAAGCATTTGTGCATTTGTGTGTGTAGTGCAAGTTAGTCCTGTAAATTGAACTCACCATCAGGACAAAGTCCGGACCACTTCGGCTCTTTATAAGGAATCGGAGTGGATATCTCCTTCAGCAAAACCGCAGGTGGTAGGTTATTCTTCGAACTTTCCGGCTTGCTCGGCTCTTCAGGCTTTGGTTCTTGCGGTTTTTCTTCCGACTTAGCCTTTTTAGGCAACTTCCCAATGCGGCCGACGAGCACTGGCTTCTTAAATTCGGTATCAGTCGAAGGTTGGTCTGGATTTTCGTCCATTATAAGTTTTGTTTATTTTATGAGTAAAGTTGTTTCGAATAATAACTTTGAGTTTTCTTTATATACGAAATTGCGTTTTTTCCTTGATAAACTGCTTAACAATACAAATAATAGCTAAACCAAGCTAAATTTTCACATAATGACCATTAATTTAATTGTCATGGAAGTGACAAGTGACAGCAGGCAGACAGAGTCAGCGTAGCGTAGGCAGCACGGCCTGGCACGGCTGTTTATCTACGTAGAACGAAACGTGTAAAGCCCGTCACAGACGGAGCTATAATATATATTAATATACCAAAATATATATTATAGCAAGGCATATTAATATTTATTTTGCGTACTAGTTGACAGAGTCCACACACGCAGCTATAATATATATTTCAGTATATTAATATATATTATAGCAAGGCATATTAAGATACCTTGCTATAAATATATATTATAGCTCGGCATATTACGATATATTTTGGCATATTATAGGGTGTTCCTTATCTGCATCTTCGTTTCACTCACAATGTAGATACGCATGCTTGGTTTGCTTGCTTGTTGTGATGCTCGCGCATGACTAGTCAAAACTTGTTCAGTACTGCGGTGCGGTGCGTGCATTTCAACATTTTATTTAGTATTTAATTTTAATTATGGAGATCTTAATAGAAAGAACGTGTCCTTGCTGATAAGGCAACGCGCAGTTCAAATTCCGCATCGGAATCGTCATCTGAAGAGCTATCAATTCGATAGTAAAACACTCGTCAAATTCATATTTCACTTCGAAACATCCTGTACTTATGCTAATCGTGCGCTCCCTAGGAAAGCAACGTGTTTTATGATGACAAAAATATATATTTCGGTATCTTTGTCGTGTGTGGTGCTCAGCTATACTAAAATATACATTTCGATATCTTACGGTATATTAATATACATTATAGCTCCGTCTGTGACGGGCTTAAGAGAGCCGCCATATTGTGTCAAAAAGATTTTGACGACATACCTAGCTCTGATTAGCTACTGCCTTGTCTGCCAATGGACGTCAAACGTCAAAATAAAGTGACAATAAAATTAAAATGGCGTCTCCTCGGAATTTCGTCCAGTAGTCTGTTTTTATTTTTATTTTTGCAAATTTTGTTATTTAATTTGTAGTATTGATAGATTACTATACAATAAACAAACGGAACAATGTGTAGCTAATCGAAAATTCATCTGGAAACGCGTAATAACCATTGTTTGGACAACAAATGGAAGATAGTGAAGTGCGTCGTATGTGGCATGCCATGCAAGTTCTTATTTTGCAAAATGTACGAGTGTTGTGGTTATAAAACGTAGAACTCTGTGAAAGGACGAAGATGAATCGTTTTCCCGGATATGAAATGAGATACATTAAAAAATAAATCTATTGATAAGTAAAATGTTTGTTTAATTTCATATAATACGGCACAACATAGTTCACGGTATTTCAATTGAACACCAGTTTCATTTTACATCGGACGTAGGTGTTCAATTGGAAATGCCGTGAGCTTCTACACAAAGTTAAATTTATTGAGCTATATATATTTATCGTTGGATGTTCACAGTAAGTTCCATTTCCACAGTGTCATAAAATAATAAGAAAAAAACGTCAAATATCTACCAGCGGGTACAGATTAAATATGGTTGCTTACGGTCTATATTTTTGGTTCGTGATGGTTCGTGAGTTGGCGGTCTGAACCCTTACTAGTCTGTGGTAGGCAGCGCAGTAGATAGAAGTTGACACTTTGACATTGACACTGACAGTGTCGTTGACGTGACGAATAAGCGCTGGCCACTCGTCTGAGGCTGGCCATCTTAGCAATAAACTTTTTTCAAAGCGTTCAACAAGTCTACCAAATTTATCACTAGCAACTTTGTCACTCAGCTATAACATAGAAAGAGACAGCAAACATTCAATGTGGTTGTTGTTGTGATAAATTGATAGGGGCCTGTTACACGGTTATTATTATCACGCAACACACTCATATCACGATCCGTGTCACGTGCTGTTTAATGAATAATGACGCAAAATCCAAATTTTAAAATCGCGATAATAATGACACACCAGTACTGTGATAATATTAAGCATGTATTTTTTTTATTTATTATTTATTATTAATCAAAGTACAGTACACTTAATCTAATACATTTTCCTGCAAAACTGTATTAACAGTTTGCCTGCAGGTAATGTAACAGACCCCCATAGGTGTGTAGAGTGTAGAAGGCATTTAGCAACAAAAAAACTTAACTCCATAAACAGAAAATCTACTTTTCGTTGACTTGTTATGGACATGAAGTTGACCTACATAATTAATATTCATTAGCACATTATTTTGAAACTCGCTTAGCGACCACTGCGAAGTGCGACATTATTATTATTATCTTTAGTGACATGAAAGTGACACGTAGTTTAGTTTTGTTGTGACATAGTTAAAGTTTATATAAATGACTTACTTTTTACCTGATTAACATCACAATTAACATTAATTGTTACTTCACTATTAACTTGCAAGTTGTATTATGTGTTGGAGTGTTATACAATAGTTCAAATGTCATTGGTAAATGTAAAAGAAGAGCCCGAGGTCAGCGATGCGCAAGCGCATCTGACCGACTTATACAAGGGACATGTAGTCAAAAACGAGCTGGTGATTGGCCCTGTGGTGCTGCAACCGCCCGATTTGGTTTATAACCTGAATGGTAATTTATATCCTACTGATATTATAAACGCGAAAGTTTGTAAGTATGGATGGATGTTTGTTACTCTTTCACGTAAAAACTACTGAATGGATTTTAATGAAACTTTACAATAATATAGCTTATACATCAGAATAACACATAGGCTACAATTTATAAAAATATTGTGTGAATTGTCCTAATACTAATCCTGCCCAGACGAAGTCGCGGGCACCAGCTACTATTCCTATAATACCAGTATATATATTTTTTTCTATTGCAGTAATTATTTTATGAAAGGTGAAACCGAGGCTTGACCCTTAACAATTTTTTTAAATTAAAATTGGGATTGCTCTTGGCCATCATCTAGCCAAGAGGCAAAGATTTGTAAACTTTAGGATTAAAAAAAGAAAAATCCATGGCTTATCTGCCAGATCTTGGTTCCAAGGGTTAAGAAACTAAATACATTGTAGATTACATTTCACCACTGTCAGCTGATGGTTCATGAGCCCCCTACACCCTCCTGGATCCACTAGTAGTCAAATTGATCATTCAAAAGGGACAACTGGATGTAGTATGAAAAGGATCCAGTGGCAAACTTTCACTTAGGCCCAGCAGGTCCGCCTAATTCGGCCTATTGGTGCTGAGGAAAGGGTGGCTGGTACTTGCCACATAGCCTGGTGCCTAGGGCGGCCAAATCTGCAAATCTGCTACTGAAAGGATGACATGCACAAAGGATTACAATTGTTTAATTTTACTTCACAAAATTGCATAAAAAGCAAAGCAAAAGGGTTGTGACATCACAGGGGACCAAAGAGCTGGCAACTTTCTTGCCCAGCACTTAAGTAAAGCCCTACAGCAAGGGAATGCTGCAAGCATCTTTGGTATGATGCCGCATGGGTGCTTTTTAGATTTAATTTAATTTTGGATTATAGTTTTAATTTAATGAATGAATCGTTTATTGCATGTCACATAGTTTTTAGGGTACCATACCCAAAGGGTAAACCAGACCCTATTACTAAGACTCCGCTGTCCGTCTGTCACCAGGCTGTATCTCATGAACTATGATAGTTAGACAGTTAAATTTTCACAGATGATGTATTTCTGTTGCCGCTATAACAACAAATACTAAAAACAAAATAAAATAAATATTTAAGGGAGCTCCCATAGAAAAAAGCTTTTGAAAAGTTACTTGTTGTGTTCATCAGGCGCTGTGTCTCAAAATGTATAGGAAGACTAAAATCCGACTCGCACTTCAAAATTCTTCTTGATATTATTTAAATTAAATTAAAAAAGGTTATAATAAAGTGTCTAATGTTGTATAATATAGTACGGAACCATTCGTGCGCGAGTCCGACTCGCACTTGGCCGTTTTTTTAGTAATTTGTCATTATATATTTCATCATCATCATCATGTCAGCCGAAAGACGTCCACTGCTGGACATAGGCCTCCCCCAAAGACTTCCACAATGACCGGTCCTGCGCCACCCGCATCCAGCGGACACCCGCGACCTTCACCAGGTCATCAGTCCACCGTGTGGGGGGCCTGCCCACGCTACGCTTTCCGGTACGTGGTCGCCACTCGAGAACCTTTCCGCCCCAAAGGCCATCGGTTCTACGTGCTATGTGCCGCGCCCACTGCCACTTAAGTTTAGCGATTCGGAGGGCTATATCGGTCACTTTGGTTCTGCTGCGGATGGCCTCATTCCTGATGCGATCACGCAGAGAAACTCCCAACATAGCTCTCTCCATTGCCCTTTGGGTGACTTTGAGCCTTCTTATGAGGCCCATAGTAAGCGACCACGTTTCATTATATATTTATTTATAGTTAAATTGTAATATTTGTTGTACACATTCCTTTTGATGTTTAATTTCAACAATCTTTTCAGGTCAAAAAAAATTGCTGGAGAATGTCAAACAGGAGCCAGCATTGGACCCTGACAAATCAACTGTTACAACCGTGGTGGATGTGAAGAGGGAACCCAAATGGGAGGCAGAAGAAAGGATACCAGCCTTTCGGGGACCCACAGAGAGGAATATACTACAATCTCACGTTCACTCTAAAATAGGTGCGGCCATGACACATGATTATGCTTTAAAGCAGGAGCTTATGAAGTTGGATGCTGATGACAACAATCTAAATGGTAAATATTTGAGACTACCAATTAGCACAATAGCCAGTGTGCAGATTGATACGGGTGTTAGAATGCTCATCCTGAAGAAAAGAGTATTTATTAGCATAAATTGATACTGAAATTCTTCTCAAACTTTCCCATGAAAGTATTTCACATAGAAAGGAGTTAGTTATATTTAGCCTAGTTCGAAATGGCACTTCCTATAAAGCTGGTGCTCCTGGGTTCGAATCCCGGTATAGGCATTTGTTTGTGTAATAATGAACACAAATATTTGTTCCTTAGCCTGGGTTGTTTCCCATGTGCTTAAGTATATTTCTATTTTTTAATTTAATCGTACTTTATATATATCGAACTTCGTGTCGTGCCGTCCCTTTCACTCTCGTGTTATACACTATATGACGTAAAGGGACGGCACGATGCGAAGTACTATTTTCGAAGTTCGGAGTAGTTCCGCTGTTTTCTTCCGTTATAATACAAATATATATAATTATCAATACAGGTATATATCAAGACCCTCGCAGCACAATCACGCCTGACTCAACACAAAATGACGGCCTACTCACTGAGAAAGTCTTACTCAAAAATTATGTCAAGTTACAACCAGAACGTAGAGTTAGCAGTCGCAGGCGCATCTACAAAAAGGGTGAAGAAAAGTTTAAAAAGAATATCATCAAAAGTAAAAAGCCTAAAGTATATGAGTGTAATTATTGCGGTAAGCGGTTTTCCTTCAGGCCAGGGATAACTAACCATATAAGAATTCACACAGGCGAGACGCCTTATTCATGTCAAATTTGCTCCAAGAAATTCTCAGACTGCGCTGTTCTGATCCGCCACAGAAAAATGCATGAAGGCCGCAAACCATACGCCTGCGATATATGCGGTAAAAAATACAGTGAGAAATACTTGTTGAAAAATCACAAATTCGTACACACAGGGCAAATGCAATACTTTTGTACACTCTGTCCGAAGACTTTCGTTAATTCGTCTAACTTTAGAAGACACCAGCGGGTCCATATGCACAAATATATTTGTGATATTTGTAAGAAACATTTTGAGAAGAAGGACGGGTTACTTTCTCATATTATTTATCATATGAAACCAAAGCCGTATACGTGTAAGTATTGTGATAAAGGTTTTAGTCAGAGATGTCACTTGAACAGACATATGGGGATTCATGGGGCACCGAATAAGGAACATACTTGTGGAGTATGTAATAAAGTGTTTTCTCAGAGAGCGTCATTGAAAAAGCACGTCAATAGGAAAGTCTGTGAAAAAAAAAGAGGTAGAGCGCGTTAAAAACGGTGCAATTTGTCACAACGGCCACGGGCCTGTACTTACGCTTGTTTGCCACCGACTTGATGTAAAAAGCAGCTGGTTGTATCGGGGATACAACCGTAAGTTAACCGTAATTAAATACAATAACCATCGATGTAAAATAAATCCAAACGCGGCGCGGTGCGGGGCGGAGGTGGTTTTGCATTTTTGATCTTGCCTACGCTCCCCTATCCCGGTTTTTTTAATCACTAATACCATCACCTCTAATTTTGGCGCCATCTGGTGTTAGTAACGGAACTAAAATAGAAAACATTGAGCAGGCATTAAGTGTAGGGCTGCCAACAAAGAAGTTTCCACTTCAAAATTGAAAACATTGAGTGTAGGGCTGCCAATAAAGAAGTTTCCACTTCAAAAAAGTTATGTATTGCTGTACCATTTCAACTGTAGCTGAGTTTCGACAGATTGTGGTGACAAATTGCATCGTGTACGAGTAGACGTTGACGACCTTTGAAGACCAAACTGTAGGGGGGCTTTTATATGAGTCTTGTGCTGGCGCGCCCATACATAGTTTCATGCCAGTCCAGCGCTGACCAGGGGTACTAGCGGCATAATTAATTTAAAAGCTCCCCAATCTGAAGCTCGTCACAAAGATAATAATAACCCTGTATATCTTTTCAGTTCAGGCTAGTTCGAAAATAGTGTTATATGCAATAGTTGTATAATTATGGTTCTTAAAATTGAAGACTTGCTGTATCAAAACGAGCGTAGCGAGTTTTGTTATTAAAGACTCGAGAATTTTAAGACCTAATTATGCAACATTGCATACAATATTTTTTCTACGACTCAATATAATTTGATTTTAACTAAAATCGATATGGTGGCAGCATACGGGCGCCTCTTAAAATTTAAAAAAACAACAGTTGAATGATAATGTGTGGAAGTCCATTTTGATTCTCCCACCAGTCATATTTCAAAGTGGTGTTAATTATATAATTATGTTTTTTATTATGTAGCTTATTTTTTTATTATGTGGATTTTTTTACTCTTCTTGAGTGATATTATTCTTTATTTATCGACTTCAATAGAAGGAAGGAGGTAGTCAGTTCGTCTCCATGTTTGCTTGTTCTTTTTTTATGTATGTATGTTCTCCGATAACTCTTGACCAAGTGGGCCTATTTTGATAATTCTTTTTTTTTTTTCAAAGCAGGTACCCCGACATTGGTCCCATATAAATTTGGTGAAGGTCCGATGATGGGATCTAGGAGGAATCGAGGGAACTCCTCGAATTTGATAGGCACGCATATGCCGATTTCTGTAGGAAACCAAGCATTGGCTCACAGAAACCACAAATAGTGGCATAGCAAGTACAAAATTGGAGTCGGTTTTTTTTGTATAAATTATTTTATCAGTTATACTGGTAAATATGTATAAGTCGGGATTATCGTGCTAGCTAATAGGCAGGTGGTAAGGTCACTTAGAGCTACCGAGGATGCGCTGTGTCAAAGAAGATATATAAGCTGTGTTGAGTGAGGCGGCTGTCTCATGAACATAATACAAGAATACAAGGTATGGCACTCCGGGGAAAAATCGTTGTGTGAGTGGCACAAGGCTACGTCATCACTGCTATCGAGCCTATCGGTGGTTGGCGGTCGTAGTGTCACAGAATAAGGAATAGTACAAGTACAGAAATTTCACTTCCGAACAAAAACGGCGTTTAGGCATAAGAAACGTGCCTACTCTCTGCATCTCTGTCTATCGCATAACTTGTATTCATTCACGCGTGGCACGTGTAGCCCTAGGGTTGTCACGCCAAAAATACTTCAATGATGCAAAAAAATGTTCTACCTCACCAGATGTCGCTTAAGTACAGTGAACCGATATTAATTAAGTACATGTTACTTCACAAGAATAATAAATCTCATATTTTTTTAACGAACCATCTAACGATACCCTATACGGTGGGTTTTGCAAGAAAAAATGCATCCCCATTTTACGTGTAGGGGAAGTACCTTCATTGTGTGCATCTTAAATATATTTTTATTAATTTTAAAATAATTATTTAAGATTATAGCCAAAAAATTACCATTCCCCCCTTCATCTCCGAAACTACTGGGTCTAAAATATAAAAAAAATACATTTCAAATAATCAACCAACAGGTTTTGTCGGACATACAAATCAACAACAAACACGTCACAACTGCATACAACAGGACAGGTCATCTTCTTATGTTTTCAGCTATTTATACCTACACTGTGTCCGGGTTTCAAATGCTATGGCCACAATAAAGTACAACTACCTAAATAGGACAACTATTATGTAGCTAATCAAGTAAAATAAATTTAATAACGCGTTTCATTTTGAATAAAATTACAGTTAGTTACTTAATAAGTAAATCGTCGGAAATGGTGAGTTTAAGCTATAAGTACCTAAGTACCTCACAAGTAGCCAGGTGGTTCGTATCGTATTTTTTGTATTGTAACTTACAACTTGATAATTTTAGACATCAACCAATAATTTTAAACACCAACCAACACTAAATAACTACTTATTATTACATATACCAAACTAAAATAAAAAAACTTACCGTTCTAAATGTATAGGCAACTGAAAAAAAGATACAAGAACGTTCCTTCGGGTATTCAAACAACCATATACACAGAGCATGTGTGGCCTGTTATCGGTTTCATCGTGGGTTTTTTAAATCACACAAAAAATTACGTAGTAACGCGCGGTTAGTCGCGGCGGCGGCCCGCGACTGACAGCTAGAGTCAGGGTTTTCGAGCGTTAGGTTATTAAAGCGGCGCGCTCCATCCATTGCAAGCCCCTTGGTAGTGTGCGTTCTGTGTACAGGCCAGGCCTTGAAATAGCGGGCGTGAAATAGCGGCCTAAAAATATGATTCATAACGCTACTTTGTCAATAAAACGCTGATATTTGGCTTTGAGATGATTTGGTTATGAGGAATATCGATTATGATTATAACGAAATATTTCGCTATAATATCGCTTATTTTCATAACGTTTTAAAGGCCTGATAGTGACGTAGGCTTGTGTCACGATCCGGAGTAGCAGACTTTGTTTGGAGACCATGGACTTGTCTCTATACTCTATACCTGCGACACGGCGAATCCTCATATAATTGCAGGGTTAGCAATGAGCATGTTGCTGCAGTTGTAAGCTTCTAGTGAGCGCTTTTATGAAATCACAAATGTTTAGCGTAACTTTTATAGGTATATATTATAAATTATGGACTTAGATATAATTTTATAGAGAAAGCCATATGATTTAAGTTTTTAATTAGTCTCTAAATAAAATCAAGTTATACAGGGTGTTTGGTAACTAGGTGCAAAGACCTTCAGGGATGATAGAGGAAGTAATTTGAAATATTTTAGACACAACATGCGTTAGTACAAAGTCTCTAAGTTTCCAAGATATGCACCATTTTATTTTGAAAATTGTATGTTTTCCATACTACCATACATTTGGAAAATATTTAGATATTTTCAATAACTGTAGGAACTAATAAGGAAGTTTTAAAATCAATTGAGATGGCAGTAATGACTTTTTACTGCTTGTATTCGCATGGTATTCAGATGCGAATTTTTCTCTAATAAATTTTCATAGAAACGAAAAAGAAATAAAAAAATTCAAAATCCTAATCACTCCAAAATTATATTCTAATTGATTAAGTAGGATCTTACTTCGAAAATAACGGGTTAATTTTTTTCGTTCCAACTATGAAAATGTATGGAGAAAAATTCGCATCTTCAATTGATTTCAAAAACTTCCTTAGTTCCTACAGCTACTGAAAAATTACGATAAGCCAAAAAACAATGGAACATTAAACAAAAATCTAAACATTTTCCATAGACGCAAGGTAGCATGTCTGTGCGTCTTCTACAAACTGTACTTCGGTGAGTGTGCTCAGGAGCTCCATGAGCTCATACCGCCTTCCCCCTTCTTCCATCGGACTTCCAGACGTACGGCTGGCTACCATCCTTACCTGGTCGAAATTCCTCTAATTCGAACCAAGCGCTTTGCATCTTCTTTTATAATGCGCACTTCTAAGGTTTGGAATTCTCTGCCGGCGTCTGTATTTAAGAGTTCATAAAACCTAGACCTTTTTAAGGCACGAGTGAATAGGCATCTTCTGGGTGAGCTCGCTTCATCGTCGGCCTCACCTTTGCCCCCCGGCTAGATGGGGGCCAAGGGCAATCCCATTTGTAATAAATAAATAAAATGTTTGGTAGTATGGAAAACATACAATTTTCAAAATAAAATGGTGCATATCTTGGAAACTAAAAGACTACTAACGTATGTTGTCTCTAAAATATTTAAAATTACCTCCTCTATCATCCCTGAACGTCTTTGTACCTAGTTACCAAAGTAGCTATTTACCTATCTATACTTATACAGGGTGTTTTTATTGCCATAAAAACGGCGTAGCATATTTAATTTTTCAAAATTCAAGAGAAAATCTTTTTTTCATTTCCATACAAAGTAATTATATCACCAAGGGTGAATGAAAAGCAAAAAATAATGTTAAGTATGATGATTCGAAATTCAAATGACACGCACGTCGACATTGTTCAATTGTTAAGGATGTTTTATACTAGGGCTGTTAATTAACGAAAATGAATTCTTGAATATCTTCGAAATGGTAAGAATTGGTGTCTTAGAGATTACTTTATTTCATCTCAGGATTGTACCCTTGCAATTAACGGAATTCAATAAAAACATTCTGTATAATGTCTTTATACCTGCGACACGGCGAATCCTCATATACCTTTTCAGGGTTAGCAATTAGCATGAGACCCTGCGGTTGTAAGCTTCCAATGAGCGCTTTTATGTACTCATTAATATTTAGCGGAACTTATATTCATGTCGCCCGCATGCCAAGCGTGGCGATTATGGCATTTACCCCCCATGAAAATTGGGAGAGGCCTATGTCCAGCAGTGGACGTCCTTTTGCTGATATGGTGGTGGTGGTGGTGGATATTCATGTTGTAAATTATGGACTTAGATATAATTTTATAGAGAAAGCTATATTATTTACACGTTTTTAATTAGTCTCTAAATAAAATCAAATTATGTAGGTTAGTAGGTACCCATATCCGTCCATTTTTTTGTCAAAATATAGTTTTCTATATAATAATGTTGTAAACAAAATTGTATTGAATGTTTATTTTTTACTGTAAAGGGGTATTATAATTATTAATAATTTTATTGTGGTGCGAGTCCGATTTAAACTAATGTTATTATAGGCCTAAAGCATAAACGAAATGTATGAGCAATTAATTGTGATGTAGGTATCTAATATTATGACTATGACGTTTGTTATGTGCCTTTTCTATTGAAAAATAAAGTAATTATTTAATGAATGCTGCTTTTTTTGTTTTATGTGAAAGTTTTAAATTATGGTGGACTTTCGCAATAACCCCTTGATGCTATTGACCCTCCACAGAGGAAAGTGCCAAACCTGCGTAATCCAGAGGGACCCTCCGTTCCGCCTCAGTTGGATAAATAATATCTACTTATGTAACTGATTTGTGCCACATATCTTAGTACGAATCGTCGTTGCTTTTCACATTTTTTTTAATATTTTTTCGTATCATTTCACATCTTTTTTAAGTAGCGGTTCATACCAGTTCATACGAGTAGAACACACCTTCCTGCTAAATGATTTAATTGTATTTGTAGTGCTTATAGTCTCCGAGTACATCGGCTGTCACATACAGACAGACGGACGGGTTCCGTAAAGTGCTATTCGTAATTGTATTGTGAACAACACTACTAATAATAAAGTACATATATTAAAATAGGTTCTCGCTCGTGGTAACCCTAGCGCAGAGGGCGGGGCCTCGAAAGAGCGTGTTGTGTGCGATAGAAAGAGATGGCCACGTTTAGGCACATTTGGCATACCTAAACGGGGGATTTGTTAACAGAGAAACTTCTGTACTTGTACTATTACTTATTCTGTGGTAGTTCTAAGTGTTCTAACTGTCTTAAAGGCTGGCGTGACGTCAGTCGACGCTGCCGCTGCGCACTGATACGCTAGTAAGCGATCACGTTTCAGTGCCATATGTATTTTTTTAGGTTTATTTATTTAATCGTATGGCATTTATTTACGAACCGTGAGATCTTCGAGAAGACAAGTACGGTTGCCAGTTTTTTTAGGTGTGCAATAAGGTCTATTGTATTGTATTGTCATCAGGTCAGGAAATAAGCTGCAGAGCTTAGCACATCGACGCAAAGTAGCATGTCTGTGCGTCTTCTACAAACTGTACTTCGGTGAGTGTGCTCAGGAGCTCCATGAGCTCATACCGCCTTCCCCCTTCTTCCATCGGACTTCCAGACGTACGGCTGGCTACCATCCTTACCTGATCGAAATTCCTCTAATTCGAACCAAGCGCTTTGCATCTTCTTTTATAATGCGCACTTCTAAGGTTTGGAATTCTCTGCCGGCGTCTGTATTTCCGAGTACATATAACCTGGACCTTTTTAAGGCACGAGTGAATAGGCATCTTCTGGGTGAGCTCGCTTCATCGTCGGCCTTATCTTTGCCTCCTGGCTGCGAGCTGATTATACATGTACAAAATTAACCCTTACATACGTCGCTGGACACTTTGGCGCTTTCTCGCTTTCATCCGTTGCAGTCTTTCATGCGTTTCGACGTCGGCGACGCCATGGCATCCCAAAGCGTTAATAAAAAACAAAAATCAGAATACAAAATATACATAATAATAAGAAGTAGCCAGGGCAGGTACATGATTGCAGAGGCAGGGAAAAAGCAATTCGTGGACAAGTTGATTTTTACGGACCAGAACTTGCATACACTCGTCTACAATTGCCATTCCCGCCGACGTAGTATTTTTCTCAAAAAATGCGATGAAATTTGAAAATTAGAGGAAAACCCAAATTAAATTCTAAATATTCAGTAATAAAAACACACGCTGCAGCAGCCGAAGACCGGCGCCCCGGAAACAAAAGACCTTTGCTGGCCTAACCTCCAATACTCTATGAAATATATCACGTTTCCCCGCACCCAAACGGTGATACTTCGCAGCCTATAGAACGAACATAACGTATATTTCATTGCCTTTTTGAGAAAAAAAGCCACGAATCTCAGACTAGGTGTATTGATGGAGCAAAGCCTCCATAAAGACGTCTTCCGTGGGCGACTAGAAACCGTACTGACAGAAAAACCATACAGCTGTGTACTGGCACCCACAGCTCTATGGTGTCCCTCGGCACGTGCTTCGTCATCTTCTTGGTGGACGTATCGTTGCTAGTGGCCCCACGCTGATAGATCTGTTGCTAATGACCCCGCGCTGACTAGTAGACCTGTTGCTAGAGATCTGATGACCTCGCTTGTTAGTGGCCTCTCGCTGGAGAACAGCAGAGGCGGCGTTAGGCGTGTGTACTTGACACAAGTTAAAAACCGTGAACGCGCTGAAAATTTTGAAGCGGACAGAGGGCCCCACAAAATGTATGCCCGCATCAAATTAGGTCTTGCTCCGCCACTGGAGAAAAGATACGTTTGTTTGTGATCTCCCGCTTGAGAACAGCCCGGCTAGTATGATAGCTTATACAGTCACGGTTTATGTGACGACGTTTTAGTACATTTTGGCCATATGACGTGCGGTATAAGCTATCATACTAGCCGGGCAGGTATAGTTGAAATTATTGAAAATATCAGACATTTCTTAAAAAATCCTGCCATTATAACTTGAACCTTCTTGTTTAGGCAGTAAAGTCGCTACTTAATCGGACTAATTTGATAACAATAATGATTAAAGATTTATAAAAATAGGCTACATACATACAGTTTGAATTTACTAATTTCGGTATTTTTTACGATATGTACAATAATACACGTATAACGCAGAATAAAGGCGAACAAAATAATATAATAATATTAGTATAATAATATTAGGGGACAATCTTACACAAATCGACCTAGTCCCAAACTAAGCAAAGCTTGTACTATGGGTACTAGACGACGATATACATACTTATATAGATAAATACATACTTAAATACATAGAAAACATCCAAGACCCAAGAACAAATATCCGTGAAAAATGCACAAATAAATGCCCTGGCCGGGATTCGAACCCGGGACCTCCAGCTTCGGAGGCAGAGTCACTACCCACTAGGCTAAACAGGTCGTCGCTACCCACTAGGCTAAATATATGTTTTACACATAAAAAAACGAGCAATAGACACGTATAACACATAAACAAAAACACGACAAATTCACAAGTATAACACAAAACAAAAACACGAACAATAGACATGTTTAACACAAACAAAACACGAACAATAGACAAACATCAAACATGTAATGAGATACCTCGCTCGTTGCTATTGACCCCGCACTGGAGAAAGACCATAATCTTGAGGGATGGAAATCGCAAGACTATGGTGTTCCCCGGTGCAAAGCCTAATATCAATAGTTATTGCGTATGGTGTACCTAAAAACATATCTAAATATTAAAATACATTCAAAGGGGCAAATTTCATAAATAATAATAATCGTATGGCATTTATTTTCGAACCGTGAGATCTTCGAGAAGACAAGTACGGTTGCCAGTTTTTGTTCCAATTTCATAAAAGGGTTACTACTCACATTTAAACTGATAACCCGGGCAAGATAATTATGTAAACATATTTTAAAACAAATAAATAAATGATAAAGCAAGCTTTCATAAAGACGTCTTCCGTGGGCGACTTGAAACCGTACTGACAGAAAAACCATACAGCTGTGTACTGAGGGCCTACTCCGAACTTCGAAAATCGAACTTCGTGTCGTGCCGTCCCTTTTACTCTCGTGTTATACATTATATGACGGAAAGGGACGGCATGATACGAAGTTCGGAGTAGGCCCTCTGGCACCCACAGCTCTGTGGTGTCCCTCGGCACGTACTTCATCATCTTCTTGGTGGACGTATCCTTGCTAGTGACCCCACGCTTGTAGAGCTGCTGCTAGTGACCCCGCGTTGGCTGGTAGACCCGTTGCAAGAGACGTGATGACACGAACAATATTTATGTATAACACAAACAAAACACGAACAATAGACAAACATGTAATAAGACTAATAAGATACCTCGCTCGTTGCTATTGACCCCACTGGAGAAATTCAACATGCAATAAACTATGCCTCGTTGCTATTGACCCCGCACTGGAGAAAGACCATAATCTTGAGGGATGGAAATCGCAAGCTTATGGTGTTCCCCGGTGCAAAGTCTAATATCAATAGTTATTGCGTATCGTGTACCTAAAAATATAGCTACCTATAAATATCGTTCAAAGGAGCCAATTTCATAAAACGGTCAAAACTCACGTATAAACTGACATGACACCCCGGGCAGGATTAATATATAAACATATTTTAAAATAAATAAATAAATGATGAAGCAAGCTTCCATAAAGACGTCTTCCTTGGGCGACTTGAAACCGTACTGACAGAAAAACCATACAGCTGTGTACTGGCACCCACAGCCTTATGGTGTCATTCGGCACGTGCTTCGTCATCTTCTTGGTGGACGGATCGTTCCTAGTGACCCCACGCTGACAGATCTGTTGCTAGTGACCCCGCGATGAAGCTGCACTGTTGAGATCTGGCGCTGAAGATTCGTTGTTAGTGATCTCGCGCTTGAGAACAGGTACAGATGAAATTATTTAAAATATCAGACATTCAAAAAAATCCTGCCATTAGAATTTGAACTATCTTGTTTGGACAGTAAAGTCACTACTTGAACGGACTAAAGACCAAACATGTAATAAGCTATGCCTCGCTCGTTGCTATTGACCCCGCACTGGAGAAATCAAACATGCAATAAACTACGCCTCGTTGCTATTGACCCCGCACTGGAGAAAGACCATAATCTTGAGGGATGGAAATCTCAAGGCTATGGTGTTCCCCGGTGCAAAGCCTAATATCAATAGTTATTGCGTATCGTGTACCTAAAAACATATCTAAATATTGAAATTAAATATTATATACGAGTATATTGAAAACGTTCAAGAGGGCCAATTTCATAAAACTTATAAAACTCAATTAGGTTGGTTTGACTATCTTCATTTACTTGTCTAATTCTCGTTGCTATAGTGACCTCGCACTGGGAGCAAAGCCATATTCCTGCGTAGTATAACATCGATCCGCAGAGATATGAATTGCCCCGGCACAAGGTCCACGCTCACGTTGATAGTCACCCCGCCTAGAACGAAAACCACTCAATAGACTGTACTGAGACGCCTGTTTTTACAATACAATGCAAACAATATAAATACACTTTATTGCACATGTCCAAAAAAGAACACAATACAGGACAAAGCTTGTGAACAACAGGCAGGCGGTTTTATCGCTAAAGAGCGATCTCTTCCAGACAACCTTTACTACAACGTATTCAACAATTTGAGTAGTTGGCAAACCAAAATACGTAATCGAGTAAATTACGAAAATATTTCATCATCATCATCATCATCATCATCATCATCATCATTATGTCAGCCGAAAGACGTCAACTGCTGGACATAGGCCTCGCCTTAAGACATTTTTATTTAATTTAATGTTTTAATGAATTCTATGCAACTGTTACTTCTTATTTACTGTCGCATAATATTTTAAATTATAGACATACTTTTATTTTTTAAGAATAGTGTACGCCTTAAAGACAGGTTATAATGAGCTATATAATTCCTATAACATCTGTATTACTTTTTTTTTATTAAAAATGGGATTGCTCTTTGCCGGCATCTAGTCGGCAAAGATGCGGCCGACGATGAAGCCAACTCACCCAGAAGACACACTCACTTACATATAATATAACCAACAATAAAGAATTAGAACTTGAACACGTCATTTCGTGGTTTAAAGGGAATGGACAGTCCCTGTTTGGTCTTCACATCCGCCTTTGACAGTTTGAGTGTCTTTGTATGGTATGGATAGATCCCTCTGGTACTTAATGAATCCCATCACGTAGCCAGAACTATCGCGCAGGAGAGAAACCATATAGCTACGTGTGGGAACCGTAGTTATATGGTGCCCCCCGGCGCAAGTTGTTTTAATACGATCAACAGCCAAGTTTGTATAATTCGTTGCTAGTAAGATCCGCGCGTTGAGAAAGATCCATCTTAAACTGCTTGAAATTTCTGTTGCTAGTGACCCCGAGTTCTGGTGCTATTGACCCCGCGTTCTGATGCTAGTGACCCCGCGCTGGGAGAAAAGCCATACTCCTGCGTGAAGGGACCGCAGGGGCATGACTTTCCCCAGCGCAGGATCCACAATATTCATATACATCATCAATATCACATACAATACAATATCATTCATATACAGACACCAAATTAACAAATGAATCGATAATGCAGTTTTCGACAAAGTTCAATTCCAGGAGTGTCACATGTTCGTAGCTGACTCTAAAAATTTATACACTTCTTTCTTGAAGAACCCCATACTGTAGTTCCTCCGGAAAACCTCGGCAAGGGGCTTTCCTCTGAAACCGTACCGTTCGCAACCATTTACGTTTTAACATGTGAGGATGAATGCACTGCCCATGGCGAGCAGTGCCATGGTACAAAGCAGCTATGGGCATCATGTCGAACAGTGAAATGGAAAAATACAGTAAACGGGCGAAAAAGGAGAAAAAATAATTAATTACGTACGAAAGAACATAGGTTAGGTGCACGGTTTTTTTGTTTAACAATGATATTACGTAAAATTGTTGTTACGTTATAATTTAAATAATCTAAATACTATAAAATTTAAGGTAATAAATACCGACAAAGATAAGTCAATTCAATATTACTTACTCTGTCATGATAAATTAATAAATAAATAAATAATAAAATAAATATTGGGGGACAATCTTACACAAATCGACCTAGTCCCAAACTAAGCAAAGCTTGTACTATGGGTACTAGACGACGATATACATACTTAAATACATAGAAAACATCCAAGACCCAAGAACAAATATCCGTGAAAAATGCACAAATAAATGCCCTGGCCGGGATTCGAACCCGGGACCTCTAGCTTCGGAGGCAGAGTCACTACCAACTAGGCTAAACAGGTCGTCAAAAAATCCCGGCCAGGGCATTTATTTGTGCATTTTTCACGGATATTTGTTCTTGGGTCTTGGATGTTTTCTATGTATTTAAGTATGTATTTATCTATATAAGTATGTATATCGTCGTCTAGTACCCATAGTACAAGCTTTGCTTAGTTTGGGACTAGGTCGATTTGTGTAAAATTGTCCCCCAATATAATATAAAAAAAATTGTAATTAAACCTAGTTTCATACATAAAACACTTCTTTCTTTCAACAGATAGAGACAAATGCAGGTCCCCCTCAACACAGCGCATCCTCGGCAGCTCTGGCGACCTTACTCACCACCAAGGACACAACACCACATACCCAAAGCACAAGTAGTGGTGTTACCATATTATACATAATTGGTTTATAGAGTAGGGCCCCGTAGACATTTAATTTATTAGAAATGGAATTGCTCTTGGCCAGCATCTAGCCAGGGGGCAAAGATGAGGCTGACAATGCAGCGAGCTCACCCAGAAGATGCCTATTCACTTGAGCCTTACAAAGGTCTAAATTCTATGAACTCGGAAATACGGACAGAAAGAGGAGAGTTATATTGTTTGGTACAATATTTGATCTATAATTTATCAATTTCTTGATTTCTACACTAGTAAAGATTTGTGTAATAACCTCTCAATGACAGGTAATGTAGCATAGTAATTGTTACAATCTTACCTTTATAATCATTTATTATTGTCACTATTTATACCATTGCACTTATTTTTAATAATTAACCCAAATAATTTGGAAAAACAGGAAGCGTAAATTGAAAGCATGCGCGTAACAATCTGCAATTAATCGTTACTTAAATTGATGTGATTTTTTTTAAAAAGAACACTCAAAAATAATTCCAAAGATAATATACACGACTCTTTTTTATTTTATAATGGCATGTTAAATCAAAGAAGAGATACAGTCGAAATATATTCACGTGATGCTTGATTTGGTCATTCAGAATCGAATCATCGAAACTAAGCACACTTTTTTTACAAGTCTTTTTTAAATGCTTATTCATTTTAAAGCTATAAAAATACAATTTGAAAATGAGTAAATATACTGAAAGCACCACATGCCACTGAATAATAATGATCAAAGAATATAATATTGATTAAATGATTAATACGATTACGTACGTACGAATAGTGGAATATTTATAAGTTGGAATGGTAACGCCACGCCACGGGCAGAGTCGCTTTCTTCGAACGCCATACACAAAAATGTCACTGATACTCGAGAAATACTTTGTCAAATGATTTATAAGAAAAAAAAACACGATTTTATGTTATTAAAGACCGACATTTAGAAGAACTCTACGACAGATCAAAGAGAATATAACCACTACGTTCGACAGATGATCACTGTTTCACTGTAATTTTACGAAACTCCTAGTCACAGATTACTAATTGTACTAGAGTGCTAGAGTATAGAGTAGTCTCGTAGTGGCCATTTTTTTAACCATCGTACAGTCCATTGGTATATGTCAATGCTTTGAATGAAAATGTAAAAAAAATAGTATTGGATCTTTTAAACGGTGAATATTATCACGCGATACACTCATATCACGATCCGTATCATAGAGGAAATTATTATATACTGAGTGATCCGTATCACATGAATATTGATGAATATTGAAACAAAATCCGATACAATTTTGAAAACCGCGATAACATTGTCACACCAGCCCGGCTAGTACCTATACCTATGATAGCTTATACCGTAGAAAGAGGATAATAATAAAAGTAGCCTTAGCGTATTACCACCTTCTGTATACCTATGAAAGCAAAGCAATAAATACTAAACTCTAATATGTAATTAGATTCCATCAAATCTACCAAGAAATGTCATTGTCACAATGACATCTGTCAACTTCAATATGTGGGACCAGATGTCGCCAACCCTTTCTTAATAATAAAAAATACAATTATCTAACTAGGTGAATAATATATTGAAATCCCTGTCTATGTATGGAATACGGAAGTTACTTGCTGCATCAAAATACGTAATTTATTATACATACCTTTAATGAAATGCTGCAATTGCCTACATAATGCGATACCTACTCCTACTACCTACACATTATGAAACAAATATGTTTTTAGTAGCGGCCCAAACAAACTTTCTGGACTTCTCTATACTATGTGTAGAAGATACAAAGAAAAATATTTTATGTCACACCTGGCCATAAAGTAGCTTTTTACGCTCGCTACGCGTACGAAAACGTGTAGGCATGAAATGATGTACACAACACGGGAGATAAAGAAAAAGCCCTTGATCGCATATTTGAGGCCCTCGCTTGCAGCTGGGGCCGCAAACATCTGCGATCTCGGGCTTTCTGTTTTATCTCCCTAGTGGTGTAGTATACTTACTATTAAAGATATCGTCACTAGGCACTACGTACATAACTTGCTCAGCTTGGCATTAAGTGAGGTTGATCTGTCTGTTAAAGACTGTCAAATCATATAATTTATGTAATTTTTATGTGTCTATGAAAGTCCAAATCTGTAATAAAATTAAAGACTTGCCATGGTAGAAAATTATCCCTATTTTTTAACAGCTGGCCTAAAAAGGGTGGCCTAACAGTGTATTGTGTCAAATGAAAACAACAATATTTTTAATAAGTTTATTTATTCTTCAAGTTCCGATCCACTCAATTCATCTTCACCTGTGTTTATAATAAACGGCTCTACAACATCATCAATTAAATGATCTAATTGACACATTTCATCCTCTACTTTAATAACATGATCTATGCACGATCTCCAGCGTTCTGGTGTAACAAGCTCCAAACCTTCCTGGAATAATGTTTTGACCTCGGCCATTTTAAAACTTTTATTATTTTTGGCGACATGTCCTTTTACCTGTGCCCACACTAATTCAATAGGGTTTAGTTCACAATGGTATGGGGGGAGTCTTAAAATGGTTACATTGTGAGCAGCCGCTAATTCATCAACTGCCATTTTGCTGATCTTGGGTTGGCTTTCTACCAGAGCCCATAACTCCGTTTTTATCATGGACATGTCACAGGGTATATTCCTTTCATGCAGCCATTGAATAATTTGGCCCTTGTTCCACTTCTTTACAGGGCCACTTTCCATTTTTCTAGAATGGTATGGAGCATTGTCTATGACTAGTACAGAATTGGGCTTAAGCCTTGGCAATATACCAGTCAGCCACTCTTCGAAATGCTGAGCATTCATTTCTTTATGGTAGTCATCAGTATTTTTCTTCGATTCAAATAATAGTAGTCCATTTTCTAAAAATCCTTCATCGCTGCCAATGTGGCTTATAATGAGCCGCCTTCCTTTTCCTGATGGAGCCTTCAGTCCGGTTGTAAGACCCTCTAAAAATGCTTGTCGAGATGACAAAACTTTTGGGTCTTGCCACACTTTGTTTACCGTGTGCCCTTTAACAAGAAAGAATCAGATTAAAATAAAAATTACTACAATTACTCGTAAATCTCGTAACATAGTGATGAATAAATGTTTACAATCACTTAATGAATACTTTTGGTACAGGCAACATCAAAGATATTTAGTTGTTACACTTTTACAAATTTTTACAGGAGTAAGGATCAAAAGTGTAAACATATTTTTAATGTCAATTGTACAATGTTTTATTGCAACTATTTTTCCAGAATTTTTTTCAATTACTTATTAAGACAATTCTAATGAGCCCAAACAAATTATGTAAATTATAATATATATACCTTCATTAACCCAAGTCTCATCTTGGTAATATATTGGTCTTCCCTCTCTGCGATATTGTTTTATTTTTACCAAATATCGTTTTCTCCACAATATTATATCAGCCCGGTCAATGAGGCAGCTATGGCGTTTCCGACTTGCATATTTGAAATTTAGGTGCTTAAGTACCAGTCGCAAGGTAAATGCAGACAAATTTGGTAGGTCCGGGTCATCATTAACAACCTGCAACACCTAAGAACATAATACAAATTTTAGTACATTGTCAAGTAAGTATTCATGCTTTGTGTTTTTTTTTTAAATACATGCTTGTATACATAGAAAACATCCAAGACTGAGAAACAAATATTCGTGATAAACACAAATAAATCCCTATGCAAACCCGGGGCCTCTGGCTTCGTAGGCAGGGTCACTATCAACTAGGCTACGGAGGTTGTTATCATTAATTAGAACATTTTCTGCTTTTTAAAAGATGGTAATATTGCCATCATACAGCATTACATTATAACAGTAATAAATGGTCATGATTACAATTAAAAAAATACCTTTTGAATAGTAGGCGGCTCATTGCGATGGAAAAATTGATGCACTATCCGTCTAATGGCTGCAAACGTAAACTCGTCCAACTTGTCAATTACTGCCAATTTCGGGCCAGGTTTCTTGGGCGAAGCGAATTCGTTGGTCGTATTATGTTCTTTTAGTATATTTCTGACGGTTCTTTCGGATATTCCCAATATTTCCGCCACTTTTTTAGCACATTCAACTTGTGTCCACTGTCCAATACTTGTCCTGGGGCCACGTATTGTACGTATATTTGTAGCAGTTCATCACCATACATTTTTCGGAAACACTCATATGAGATGCCGGTCTTTTCCTTGGTGGGGAAAGAGAAATATTCTCTTTCATGTCCTGGGAGGGACCTGCCACGGGTTCCATTTTACTTACGTAAAACGAAAACTCACGTTCACGGTACAAACTTAACAAAGAGTCAACGTAAATACACAAAACAAACTTAACAGTAAACAAAAACTCAACAATGAAAAATACCACAATGAGGAAAGAAAACATTCGAGCGCTCAAGACAGACGTCAGATGCCGAATGAAGTGACAAGTGTCATGGCCGCCATACGTTCCCCATAAAGGGCGTACTACACAACACATAAACAACCCCATATATGAATTTCCTTTTTGAGGTGAAAAGATATGCACTCAATGTTAAGACAATAATGGTAATTATATTAAAATTGATTACCAAAGGTGGTTTACACCTGAGTTTTACCATTCCTAAACAAACATTTGTACCACAAAATAGTTTTTATTAAATATTAATTTGTGCGACAGCTTTTTTATGAAGTCTGGTTATTTAAACTGAGTATTTAAACACAATAATTAAAATTACCAATAAATGTTGTATATACGTCCATTATTTCGCTAATTTTTTTTTTCTATTTATTGAACGTTTTATTCTAATGGCAACACAGTGGTAGCTTTGATGGAATCTATTTACATATTTTAGACCGAAAGGGATTGAAATGGGAAGAAAATTTGACAGTGCCTCTGGGTATGCCACATGAAGAATATTCTTCCAATTTATATTCCGTAAGGAGTATTATATTCTCTTTGTTTATATTGACAGTTTGTTATTTGTTCGAAATCTTCGAAAAACCTCTAAATAAATATTAGGGGACAGTAGAAAATCCTCAGACCAAGAAGAACAGATAGGCGGAGCATTACAATCTAGTGACGCCAGTTTAATAAACCGCGTGCTAAGTTAGTCGTGATGCTCTTTCTTTCTTTCTTCTTTCCTGAAGAACAATCATACACAAATCGACCAAGACCCATATTAAGCTTCTGTACCGTTATTCGAAGCCTAAAACAATATTTGGAGAGTGGCAACACTGTTTGACAGATGACGTAGCGGTTCCTGATTGGCTGACACACCCCGCCAATTTCCCCCTCTACAGGTTTCCCTTTCTTACCACCAGGAGGGGGGCCGCGGATCGTTGTAGCGATGTGCGGCCCCTTGCTTCATTGGCGTTCTGTTTGTTGGAGCGTACGGTTCACTACAAAAAGTTTTTTTTGCAAAACACTTGCAAAAAATTTTTTGTAAGTACCAGTTTGAAATTTTTTCTTCAAACGGTTTTACCGTTCGATAGTTGATATAAATTGCTTTTTACAGAAAACATGACGGACTCCAGCTCAAGCGCGAGCTCGAGCACGAGTTCGTCAGATAACAAGAGCTGACAGCTATCCCGTCTACGTCGCTAGGGCAGCCGCCGGTACCGCAGCCACAGCCGCCGACAAAAAAGCGTTCAAAACGGAAATCGGAGCGGCGCACATCCGGAACCAGGAAAAAGCGACGTCGGCATGATGATTATGGTGAATCCATTCGCCTTTTGGCGGAACAGGTCAGTGAGCTCAAAAACTTTGTTGGGAACATGTGTCAATTTATGCCTCCTTTAGCCCAGTCCTCTGAAAATGGAGATGAGGTTGACACTAACGTGAGTGGGGAATTATATTCAGAGAACCAGGAACCATCGACGTCTGTCGAGTCCGAAAATGCGTTAAAATTGACTTTAAATACAGTGTTAAAAGAACCTGCGGTACCTAAATCCTCACCGTCTCTCGTCAGTTTCATAAACTCAGTACACCATTTTGATTCTGAAAATTGGTCGAGTGTTCGCTATTCAGACGTGCAAAAGCAATATTGTTCCCAGCCCGCATTTACCGATCTAGAAACAAATGAGGAGATAAAACCTTTCGATAGGTTTTTAAATTTAAGTATAACGGAACGCGGATTCGCCGCTTTAACTCAAGCTCTAATTAGACAGAGTGAGGCAGCCGATGCCGCTTTTAAATCCCTGTTAGATTGGTCTCGTTCCACTACAGAATTATCCCCGCAATCTTTACAAGAAAAACTTAAGGAACTTTTTATTGAGGGTGATTTCCAAAAGATTTCTAACGATGCTCTGCAACTAGCTTGTGGTCATCGCGCTGATCTCATTCAACAACGAAGAGACAGCATTCTTCGTTCAGTTAAAGACAAGTATTTCAAGGAAATCTTAAGGAAAATCCCGCCAAGTTCACAATTTCTTTTCCAAAAAGAGGCGTTTTCAACGGCCATTGAAAAACACGGCGGCGTTTCTAAAGCATTTTGGCCTGCCCGTACATCGAACCAAACCAAACCTGTTGCGCAAGCAGGTCCTAGCTCGGGTAACCTAACCCAAAAACTGCCTCCGCAGGGCATATATGACCCCACTAACTTCTATATGAACATGCCAAGACCTTTGGTGCCTCCGCCTGCGCAAGGCGTTCAAAATTTTTACCCTTTGGGTTGGCGCGATATGTTTCGCCCAACAAGGCCACTTACAAACCCCCAGGGGAAGCCCAGTCGGCAAAAGAATTTCCGCAATCAGGGCCCATTCGCCTATCAACAGCCCGCTCGTGGTCAAGGCAGGGCAGCTGGTGCCAATATCCCGCGCAGGGAGTACCAACAGAAAAGAAAGTTCTGACTTTCAAGCGGGCCGACTAGCGAAATCTGTAAGAAACTGGGAGGCACTTCAAGCGCCTCCGTCTTTGATAAAGCTTATTCAAGGATTTCGAATCCCATTTGTAATAAAGCCACCACTGATTTCGCCAAGTTCGGCCAAGTTTCAAACACCCTTCTCAAAGAAAATGGAGGTAGAAATAAAAAAGTTAATAATAATGGGAGCATTGGAGCCTGCCGAGGACAGCCCCAGTTTTATTTCCCCAATGTTTTTGACAGCCAAAAGCGACGGTACATTCCGTCCAATATTCAATTTGAAAAACTTAAACTTGTATCTCCCAATCTTAAAGTTTCGCCTAGTAAACATGCACAGAATACCATCCTTTCTGCAGCCGGCAGATTGGCTTCTAAAGATAGATTTATCGAACGCTTACTTTCACCTACCAGTTGCAAACAGTCACAAGCGCTTCCTGCGGCTAATATTCAATGGCCAATTGTTACAAATGACTTGTTGCCCTTTTGGTTTAGCATGTGCGCCAAAAATGTTCGCGTCATTGACCAACTGGATAGCTCAAGTTTTAAGAGACAAGGGGTTTCGAGTCGTAGTTTACCTCGACGACTTTCTATTGGCACACCAGGACCCTCACATCCTGAAAAAGCAAGGCCACCAGACAGTGAACCTTCTCGAGGGATTGGGCTGGCAAATAAATTTCGAAAAATCAATACTAACTCCTCAAAGAGTAATAGAATATTTAGGAATTTGTTGGGATCCTCATTCCAACTTAAAATATCTACCAACGAAGAAAAGCCTAGCACTAATTCAAAAAAATAACCGTTTTATTAAAACGAAAATCGGCGAACTTGAAGGAAATTCAAAGCATTGTAGGGTCAATAAACTTTGCCAGTTTCCCAGTCTCACGTGGTCGCCTGAATCATCGGGCACTATTAAAGCATTGCCAATCCCTGCTTTACCAAAACCCTCTATGTCGCTTACCAATTCCTCGGAAAGTACTAGCCGAACTGACATGGTGGCTAGCCAATGCAAACAGCTGCTCCAGCATCCACCATCCCCCAGCATCTCATTACCTGGTGACAGATGCCTCGGAATTGGCGTGGGGAGCTCAGTTAAACAGCAGGAGAATTTGGGGGCAGTGGTCTCGAAGAGAGGCAAGTCTGCATTCCAATCAACGGGAGATGCTAGCTGTAATATACGTTTTGGAAGGTCATTGTCCCTACCTATCCAATTCGTCGCTAATGATCCAGAGCGACAACAAAACCGTGGTTTCGTATCTTCGGAACGAAGGCGGGACGAGATCGACTGCGTTGATGGATATTTGCTACAAAATATTTTATCTCCTGGATCGCTACAAGATTCACGTCGACATTCATTACCTCCCTGGAAGATTCAATGCCGAAGCGGATCATCTATCCCGCCTTTGTCCGATACCCGAATGGCATCTCCTTCCCGGGATAACAAAACTAATATTTTCAAAATGGGGAACTCCGCTGATAGATCTTTATGCATCGGCGACAGCGCACGTTGTCCCCAGGTACGTGACACTGGATGTGACAGATCAGCGAGCCCAATTCCACGATGCTTTCAGCCAAACGTGGAACTACTGTCTGGCCTGGCTGTTTCCACCGCCATATCTCATTCCACGAGTTCTAGCCCACTTGAACAAGTCAGTAGGAACGTACTTAATAGTAGCCCCGCGGTGGCTGAAAGTATTTTGGAGACCCGATCTAAAAAACAGAGCGTTAGCCCCTCCGTTCACCATTCGGAACCCGGGTCGAGTCTTGATAGATACCTCAACCAACCGTCCACCTCCCAAAGTCCAGGACATGATTCTGGAGGTATGGAAATGTGGGGCTGGGAACAAAGCGTAAAAGGTTGGTCGCTAGAACAAAAAAGTATTTTACGGTCTAGCTGGCGACAATCATCCCTTAAAACTTACCAACCGGCCTGGAAACGGTGGAACTCTTGGTGCCGTGAAAATAAGATAAATGTCTTTAAACCTTCTGGATCTGACCTGGCCAGATTCCTAACCACTCAAGTGCTCGCGTTAAAAAAAAAGGTGGTCTAAAGTGCTCAAGATTCACCGAGCATTAGCAGCGCATTGTCTTGTGTTGTTAATAAATCGGTTGCCTGGCTTCGTCTAAACTTTATGCTATGATTCTTTTTATGTTATAAAGCTAAAGGAACAGGCAATTTGTTTATATAATTAATTACATAGGTCACCATAGTAAAATATTTTTAAAAAAAGTCACAAACTTTACATACCGTTTCGAATGAGATCTTTTGCAATAAATATATTTTTATTTTATAATCTAAATCGATAACATATGTAAATGTTATGTTTATTTAAAACTGTAATAGTTTACGTTTCAATTGATACCAAATAAAGTATATGATCCCGGGGAAATATTTTGCATAAAACCTTTTTCATTTGCAATGTTTACATTGTCAGTTTTTCAATTCGCCGCAAAACAGTGTAGTTTGTTTATGATTTTTGTATGAATAATTTAGGCAAACGAGTACAAAAATATTGTCAGACGTAGATAGAGACACTATTAATCTTTAAATAACAAGTGCCAATTTTGTCAAAATCGCAACAATTTCTGTCACAAATTATCAATAACAAAAAATAGCCTTACATACCTAACGTAATGAGTGCCGCTTTTGACGCCCGATTAAAAATAATTCCATACACTTCAAACCACATAAAACTCTTAACACATATACTACACATGTTACACTTCACAACTTAATAGATATTCGACCGATTACAACTCGATTTATATTTTTGTTCTCATTTCAAAAGTATACAAAAACCCACGCAAAGGTCCCGACTCAAACTAACGGACATACTCCGGCGGACCTGCGCTGTCAAAATTTAATCATGGCGGCGATATAGGACGGGATACACTGGTGCGCAACGAAACCACAGTTCACGCAGTGATCGTCAATATTGAAATTACGAAATTTACATTTCTTATTAAATCAATTACGAATAGTTACAGATCCTTAACTTATGACTTATACAATGCTAATACGAAATTAACAGCCGTACACTCATGGTGACTTTAATGATATATTCTTGAAGTAATAATAACGATTGGCATTTTATTTTAAATATTTTTTTTTTTGGCTGTCGTGATATAGAATAACTGACAAAGTAGAAAAGTTGGAAAACCGCCGATATTTTCATTTCAAAGTTATATATCTCAACAATGGCTGAACCGATTTTGATAAAACATGTTTTACTAATATTATCGTTTCCCGAGAGAAAAGTTATGTTATTAACTTATTATAAATTCGAGGAGTTAAAAATGCAGTATTTTTTACATACACACCATAATAGTTGCAACTTTTTGGCTCGACATATCAGATCTCAATGACCTCGTGTTTACGTGTCTGGGCATTTATAGTTGCTTTAGTCATATTGATCCACGGCTATAAGATACTACTAAATTTGTCTTGGAAATCCTGCTCTGAAAAAAAGACAACCAAATAGTTCACCAGTTTAAATAAAAGCTACGATGCCACAGACAGATATACACATTAAACTTATAACCCCCCTCTTTTGCGTTGCGTAGTATAGTAGTGGTAGGTACGGTACCAGAACTGACTATATTGTAATTTCATCATGTCAGACGAAGGACGTCCACTGCTGGACATAGGACATATATTTATTTGGCACCCCAACAAGTTTTTTTTTAACTCTAACAGGTTCTCATTGCTGAGGTGATAAGTTTTATGTGATGTGGTATGTGTGTGGTACACGAGAGCAAAGTTACCTATATGCATATCGTGTATTCGAATCTCTTGATACGCTATAAAATCTATCATAGAATCACTTGCCACGCTCCCTAGTGATTCGACTAAGGCTTCCTTCGCTACCTCGGGATTCGAATTTATTACTCGTCGTAAAAAAACGAATCCACTCTTATTGCACAAATAATTATTGAATCCTTGTCTGACACATCCCATAACCACTAACGAGTAAAATTACAATGAAAATTTAAGAAATTAAATTAAATTAATATTTGAAAAAAATACATCACAAGTAACAACAAAATTCATACACTTATTTTGTGAGGTAAGTATTTTTTATTGGTACGTGGTTTTCACTGCAAATTTTTGGGTGGTAAGTTAAAACGACTATACAATAGTTCATATGCGAGCTACAAATAACTGAGATAACGGTCAATACGAGTCAAAATCAGAACTGGTTTTTTGAAAAAAGAAAACCATACATTCTTATTTGAACCATTACATGGAATATGTGAATTTTATAAATTTATATGATCAGTTGAACAAGTAAAAGTGAACCCTACCTCTACTTCATACATTCATAAATAAAAGGTAAGCAGTTACATTGGTAATGGGCCGCCACTTAGTATACGTAAAAGAACCTATCAAAAATGAATAAACTAAATTAAACCATTCTGCGACAATAGCCCAGTGTGCACCACGCCTTATGACATAATACGTGGATCCGACGCGAATCGGCGGAAGTGCCTTGTGCAACCACAGTTGCGTACAATAGTATTTATAGACGTCACAAGTTCATTCACCTAATCCTGCATAGAACATACCTAATTGTTCATTAAAAGTGGATTTATGTTGATTTTAATAGACGCATTTATTGATTTTAATAGCCTAGTACAGAAATATGGCATAATCACATAATAATGTACGATTTAAAATTAACCTCGCAAAATTTTCATCACTCAACGTACTTTGTTGGAAGAATTTATTACATTCCATTTTAATTAGTATCGAAATATATGCTTCGTCTTATGAAGCAGTAAACCAGGATTAATTTGGTATATAATACCAATTCAAAAATGCATAATTGATTGCTCACAGCATTTTTTAATCGCGAGCTCTCTCGCTGACATACCGAACTTCGATGGTCATGAAAACAACTTTTATATTTTATAAAAATTGTTCCGTAGACTGCGGTTTTAATTTTTTTTAATGTTGCCACATTCATACTCTACCTATATAACTCAATTAAAAAGCGTTCTTTGCATGTTCCGCATAGCAACAATTTAAAAACCGTTGGAACTCCAACTCGCAACTAGTGTTGCGAGAGCACTGTACGTTTTCCCAAGTCGCAACCCTAGTTGCGGAGAGCACGTGAGTGGCTAATAGACCTGTATCAATCTCAAAGATTAGCCTACAGCACCATTTTGGTTTATAAATCGGCTATAGTTACACTTTGTGATCCCGATCATGAGACTAAATTAAGCTCCCATATACTGGTAAAGCATGCTCTAAAGGCTATCTCAAATTTAAATCTCAAACCTATTAAAGTCCCCATATGGGACACTGAGATTCTTATTCAGTCTTTACAAAACCATTCTCCGGATGAGAATAGTTTATTTGAATGCTCAAAAAGGGCTTCTATATTGCTTTTGTTATGCTCCGGGCGCAGAGTTCACGATCTTACCTTGTTAGCTACCAGCCCTGAGCATTGCATTATAAAAGAAAACTGCATAATTCTATGGCCGATTTTTGGATCTAAAACAGACTCTGCTACTTACAGGCAATCTGGTTGGAGACTGCTGAAAAATTGTGATTGTAAAAACTTAGATCCAGTATTTTGGGTTAATAAGGTAATTACATTAACAGCTGAAAGGCGGGCATTGTGTAATAGTAACTCATTGTTTTTAACTGCATGTGGCCCCCCTAAGGCAGCGTCACGAACAGTCGTTGCCAATTGGGTTAGGAAAGTGCTGCTGGAGGCAGGCATTCAAGCCAGTCCCGGTAGCGTGCGTCCAGCAGTAGCTTCAAAAAGCTGGGTACAAGATTGCCCTCTAGACGAAATCCTAGTTCGCGGAAATTGGCGCATGCAAAATACTTTTAAAAAATTCTACTGTCGAGAAATCAAACAATCATCTTCAAATACTGTACCGTTGATTACAAATTTATTCAGCCCAATTGATAATTGATTATTAAAGCTATTTGTAAAATAATGCTTATGAAAGTGCAATCTTGGCTGTTGTAAATACTATTGTTATTCGCTACGTCAATACTTAATATAAGCAATGTTAACTATGTAGCACTTGTCTTTAAGAAAACTTTGTGTTTGATTGACAATGTATGTTATTGCAGATTAAATTAATATTTCCCTTGCATTGTATACACATTCATGCTGATCTTCCATTGGTGTAAACCTATATGTACCTAGTTACAGGATATGGATAAATGAATCAAAACATGTTCACAGGTTTAATATTTATTTAATAAAGATATCACTTTTAATTGCATACATTGGTTCATATTTTACTCCTTTTCTTACCTCTACCCATATTATAAAAAACCATTACATATCACTGATCTTTTATCCCACAGATATGTTGTCAAACTTTCAATCAATATATGTTTGGTGCTTGTGCACTCAACAACTATTGACATCACTTTCACTAGTTGATATAAAGCATCTCTATCACATTGGCGTCTGAACCACCAGGCGATAACAGACAGATCTCAAATATTGTTTTAGGCTTCGAATAACGGTACAGAAGCTTAATAGCAGCGTTTTACCTACCAATAAAACGCTTATCAAGCGAAATACCTTATTCGAAGCCTAAACTTTTATTTCTGCCGGTGGTTAAATAACACTCCAGTTGCAATAATCCACTTCACCTGTGGGTAGTTTCCACTGCACTAATGTGGAAGTATTTACCTAAAGAACTTATCACTTTTACGTTTAGTACTTTTTCACTTGACTAAAGCTACAACATGTGCAGCGAAAAATACAGTTGTACTTGTGATCTATTGCAAAATCATGTTTGTTTATTTTGAGATCCAATGAAGCAAGGGGCCGCACATCGCTACAACGATCCGCGGCCCCCCTCCTGGTGGTAAGAAAGGGAAACCTGTAGAGGGGGAAATTGGCGGGGTGTGTCAGCCAATCAGGAACCGCTACGTCATCTGTCAAACAGTGTTGCCACTCTCCAAATATTGTTTTAGGCTTCGAATAAGGTATTTCGCTTAATAAGCGTTTTATTGGTAGGTAAAACGCTGCTATTAAGCTTAATTGGTTAAATACAACTTACAACCTAGAGACGCAGCTATATAACAAGGTCAGAACAGTAATTCAATTCAATATATCAAATATACTTATACACAGTCTTAACAAACGTGTTAGTAATTTAGTAATTAAAAATGCATTCACCTCAATTAGAGCAAAATCTTTTAAAAAACTTAAGTAAAATAAATCATCCTTTTCAACGCTCTGTAAAATACAAAAGCTGGCACTCACACGAAATGTTAAACACGAGGTTGAGCCCTGTTGAAATGCATTTAGATTGATATCGCGCTGCACGCCGTGACCGATATATTAGTCGTCGACTTTGAGCTGATTGTACGGATATATGCGTAGTTGGCGTCCAAAAGGTTAATATAATCGCGAATAAATGATTGCTTTGTAATTTATAACTTATAACCTTCGGGCTGGATTACTTAACATTATGGGTTATAAATGTAAGTGGTGATAAATTAAATTTTAAATCGACACGAGTTGGGAATTACCTGTTCGCACGTGTATCGTACAACGTTTTACAGTACATATGGCTCTTTAAAGTTTTGACATATGCACGTAATCTGCTGATTATCACACTCGTGCGGTAAAGTAGCACCATATGTACTGTAAAATATATTTTTATTCGCTGGGCACCCTGAAGTTATGGTCACCTGAATAAATTGAGATGAGAAGTTCACTGATACATCCTTTTACACGTTTATGATATCTCATCTTTAGTCGTGTTATATAAGGTGACGGTTCATAGATGACAGTCCAGTGACAAATAATAAAAGCCTGTACCCGATGAGGGACAGGAGATGTGACACTGTATCTCGTTCCTACCTGTGTACTTGTCAATGCTTTCATCTCTCTCGCCAACGTTTGTATGTGTGCAAAGCGGACTCCAGATTTATCCTTACTTCATGTTACAGCCCTTTCGGTGAAATGCTAAGCCTCCTTCTATATTTTAATAATTTATTCAACAAACAAGAAAAAAGGATATTTAAAACAAAGACTATTAAAATTAAACTATAAATAAATTAATATTAAGAAACTAAATACCTACATATAAAAAATCTCCTGTATCTCCTCCCAGCCCGGCTAGTATGATACCCAAAGAGTAGTATAATAACGCCGCCAGCCCGGCTAGTATGATAGCTTATACCCTGCTTGTAAGGAATCTCGAATAGAGATCATCTCGATCGAACCCGAGAATTGGCCCCCAGGGTACACCATAATGAGCATAAATAAGAGTGAATGAGGTCCATGCCGCAGGCGGACCTGTTAGATGGGGTTTTCTTTTTATAAATGGGAGATTTTTTATAGGTTGGTATTTAGTTCCTTCTATATTATCCTCTTTCTACGATCATAAATGTCACTGTCAGCTGTCAATGTCCTAGGACTTGTCTCGCCGCTCCGTAAGGAGTATTATATTCTCTTTGGCGGCGAGTTTTACACCATTATACTATACACATTATTACACATCAATACACATTCATATCTCGTTCATAGCATTGGTTCTTCAATAAAGTGATAAGTCCGAATAATATAATTTGGAGCGACATCTCTACAAATCAAAAGATTGATATAGTCATTAGAATACCGAATTGAAAATTTCCAACATAATTATTGTTTCGGTTTACAATGTCGGTGGAAGCAATTCTGAAACACAGCGAGAATGTTGATGATTCTGAGGCTTCCGAGAGTGCAAGCGACGCAGATTCTCTAGGAAGTCTTTACGCTGATCACGAAATTAAGGATGGTATTGTTGTGGGTCCGGTGGAGATAAGAAAGCCGGTTGTTACATTCAAATTTAAAGGTGAGTAATTTTATTTTTATTGCCTTTGTCAAGGGACAATTAGAGTAGCAATAAAATCTTGTAACGAAATATATACAATAATAGATATATATAAGCACAGATAATAAGAAAAATTTACTTCAGCAATAAAGGCCTTTTTTTTTTAATACGTTTTTTTAGAAATTCATGTTCAGTCCCCAATCTGCACTAGGCCAGCGGACTAATAATAATCGTATGGCATTTATTTTCGAACCGTGAGATCTTCGAGAAGACAAGTATGGTTGCCAGTTTTTGTTGCACTTTTAGCACCACCCAGGGGTCACGTGTAGGGTAACGGCGGGTACTCCCTACGGACGTGGTGCAACTTCGACCCCCCTTGTCATTGTCAAGTGAGTGGGAAACTTGACTGTTAGAAGTTCTCAAGCTGCCCGAAGGCCTCTAACTTAGCTTAACAACTGCTGTCATAGACAACAGCCTGGATCAACGGCTTAACGTGCCTTCCAAAGCACGGGAGCGCTCAGTTGGTAACCACTCACAGTGGTCACCCATTCATGAACTGACCTGCGTTTACATTGCTTAACTTCGCATACCGCACGTGGTATGCGGGCGCTGCTGGGCCACGAGCACTCCAATACCAGTGGACTAATGCCCATTCTCTCATCATTTGGAGTAGGCTTGTGCCCAGTCCAAAAGTCCGTCCGTCCGTATGTCACAGCTGATTTACTCGGAGACTGACCACTACAATTATGAAATTTGGTAGGTAGGTGTATGTTATAAACTGCTATAGAAATATGATGTGAAATTACAAAAACTGGGGGGCACCCCATACATGTAACAGGGGGGTCAAGCTTTTTTTTTCAACACACAGGAGTGTGGGGTACCTGTGGATGACATAGAGGTTTCTAAAACACTTTTCCATTTAAGTCAGCCTTTGCTGAGATATTAGCTGTCAAATTCGTAAGTGTGTCCCAACCCCCTCTTATTTCCAAACAATGAAGTTTAAAATTCTGAAAAAAAAACCAAGATGATGTACATTAATAAATGTGCATCTATTGGACTTTAAAAAAAAAAAACTTGCATTCTAATCTGTTAAGTTTATTCACACACCTATGCTACTTAACAAAACATAGATATTTAGGATTAGTTTTTGTGCTTGTTACAAATTTTAGTGACAAATTATGTTATACACTTAGTATGTAAGTCAGTTAGTTTTTGTAACTCTTGTTTGGATCACATGTACTTAGTTTAGTTTCTAAGCCACGGGGGGTGGGGGTAGCAGAATAACAGCGTCTGTTGATCAAGAGTCCTTAGTGGTCTTTTGGTACAGACACAAGCTGAGCCACCTACCATTTCAATTGTTTTTGTACCTATACTTTCTGTTGTGCCATCATTGTATTAAGTTCAGGGAAATACTATGTAATAGTCAAATTCAACGTATTGTATAGTGGTTTTAAATGTAGATAAGGAGGTGTTGGTACGGAACGCACTTGGTGGGTTTTTTTAAAAGCTTTTTACAGATATAAGTGAATAATCCTTTCCCTTCGTGAAAACTTGGAATGCGACTGGACCCAGAGTGAATTGATTGACAATACTTCGGGTCTAGACGCATCCCGAGTTTGGCCAGTGGGAAAGCACAATTCACTACAACGGGGCCTATTTTTCAATTCAATAACTACAACTTAGAAAAGTTGAAAAACCCCCGCCATTTTCATATCAAAGCTCATGAGCACGAGAAACATGGCTAAGAGCACTCGGGATAAAATTATCTATGACACAAAAAAAAACTAAACAAAAAAGGTTCATCCGTTTGGGAACTACGATACCACAGACAGACACATTAAACTTATAACACCCCTCTTCTTTTGCGTCGGGGGTTAAAAATAAAAAAAAGCTGATTCTGATTCTAATGAAAATCTTTTCATATCTTTTACAGATCCCCATAAAAACCCAGGACCAGAACCAACCAGCAGCCACTCATGCAAAATATGCCAAAAGGAAAACACAAAGCATTACACTTGTTCGGAATGCGACTTACAGGTATTTCATTTAATATTTTATACTTTAGATGTTGACATGTATTTTCAACCCCCTACGAGAGGGGCGAGGAGAGTTAGAAGAGTGTTATAAAGAACTTCCTCCCTCGGACGCTCCGGTTGTGGAATGAGCTCCCTGCCGAGGGTTTCCCTAGAAACTACAGTATGGGATTCTTCAAGAAAGGAGTGTATACATTTTAAAGGGTCGGCAACGCGCATGTGACACCCCTGGAGTTGCAGGCGTCCATAGGCTGCGGTGACCGCTTACCATCAGGCGGGCCGTCAGCTTGTTTGCCACCGACGTGGTATAAAAAAAAAGTTTGACCGCTATGTCTGTGTCTGTCTGTGGCACTGTAGTTCTTAAACGGCTCAACCCGATTAGAATGAAGTTTTTTTTTAAATTTGAAAGCATTTTTTCTAGCGATGGTTCTTAATCATGTTTTATCAAAATCGCGTCGTCTGTTTTTTAATTATTAAACACAGGTTTTTTTATTTGAAAGCATGTTTTCTGGCGATGGTTCTTAGACATGTTTTACCCAAATCGGTTCAGCCGTTTGAGATATTGAACTTTGAATTGGAAATGTCGAGATTATTTAAACTTTTCAAGTTGGTTATAATAGTTATTTTTTATGCTTAATGCCTTTATAAATCACTAGGTTTTACCCGCGACTCCGTCCGCATGCAACTCGTTATATTATGGAAATATATATATATATATATATATATTTTTTTTTTCTTGGATAATCGGCGATCAGTCTGTAGACTATAAGCTGATTTGTTGGCAGCAAGTGGCTTAATGACTTGTAGGCGAAGAGGCCTGCGCCTCTACTATCCTTTCATAAAACATTCTTTCGTTTTAGTCTCTTCTCATTGAGAACAGGCTGTAGAAGCTGTGTTGCCAAGGGATTAGGATGTATAGTCAGGCGTTCCACATATTTTCCCTTGTGTTTTTCTATTTCTTCATGCACGGTTGGTACTTCGAGGTGTTCATGAATCTCATCATTCCTGGAGAACCACGGTGCGTTCGCAATAGTGCGCAGAATGCCATTTTGAATGCGTTGTAAGCACATGATGTTTGATTTGCTGGCTGTACTCCAGAGTGGGATACCATAGGTCCAAATAGGCTTTAAGACAGAGTTGTAAATCAAGAGTTTATTATCAACCGAGAGAACCGAGTTTCTTCCCACAAGCCAATATAGGTTTCTGAATTTTAGATTTCAGAGATATTATGGAAATAATTGCTATTAAATTGTTGTAGACGCCGGTTTAAATATTTCTTGGCCATACAAAATTCTGCCCGCTTTTTCACCACCTAAGGAATGATTTCCGGAATAAAAGCGATCCTATGTCCTTTCCCGGGACTCAAACTATCTCTATACCAAGTTTCATCTAAATCGGTTTAGCGGTTTAAGCGTGAAGAGGTAACAGACAGACAGACAGAGTTACTTTCGCATTTATAATATTAGTATGGATTGTTACATACCAAAGTTTATTGAGACACACTCAAATCTTTTGTAACAGCTTCTATACTCGCATAATTTGACAATACCTCTATGATTTCTGATTTCAGTTCTTTTCCGTGCTGGCTATAATAGCTCACATACGGAAACACAGAAGACCATCACCAACGTGCGATATATGTAAAAAGAGCTTTCAATTCGAACACAAATTACAAAAACATATGATACGACATTCGAAAGAAAAGAGATTCACATGCAACGTTTGCCAAAAAGCGTACAAACATATGTCTTCATTGCGTGTTCACAAGTGCGTTAAACCGAAGGAGAAACCGTTCAAATGCCAACATTGTCCAAAAAGCTTCCCTTTTAAAGGCCAATTGCAAGTACACACTAGATTGCACACTGGCGAAAAACCGTATAACTGCAATATGTGCTCCAAAAAATTCTCGCAGCAAACCTCTTTGAACAACCATTTTCTGAAGCATAAGGGTATTAAGCCGCATTGCTGCGAGTTCTGCAATGAGAGATTTCGTCAAGTCAGCAATCTGAAGAAGCATATAGAGCTGAAGCATCCGGATAAAAAGGTCGAAATTCACCAGAAAACTCGAACCCGTTCGAGTATTTCTTTAGTGTGGTATTCGTGTAAATACTGCCATATTGTGCTGTCTGGGAGTGATAACATTAATAGACATATGAAGACATGTAACTCATCATATGATTCCAAATTTCAAATTAAAGGGAAAAATTGAAAAATTTAATGCTCCGAGCAGAATTTGAAACTGCGACATCTGGCATACGCGGCCTATCGCTCTACCCTCTGAGCTATCGGAACAACCAAGCTCGTGCACGTAATCCTTCCCTAGTTCCCTCTTACAACGCCTTAGGGAGGCGTACAGCGACATCTACCGTAGAATATTTAGACTTCTATTAACGGCACTGCTCGGAGCATTACATTTTTAATTTTTTCCCTTTGATTTGAAATTTGGAATTTTTGTCAGCAGCGTTACTGCTTAATTTCAACATTAATTGATGTTATGATTGTCATGAAATAAGTGTTGTTCAGGCTTTTAAGAGGAGTCTCTTCGGTCCATTCTCCATACAAACGTAGTCCCAGTCTCATTTAAAAACTAGGCAACAGAAGTCGATGAAATGTTGTAAGTATGGACAAGACGTAATTATCTATGCCTGTGGTTTTTCAATATTTCATATAAATGTGTAATATCAGAATTACAGGAGCTCAAAAGTCGACAAAAATAGATTAATAAAGCATTTTTACAAAAATCTAAAAAAACACAGACATAGAAAATATAATGAATATCTTGATTGTAAAATATCATTGATTTCTGTGCTATACTTTTCGTATAATATGAGGACAACGAAACGCAAAATTCAACCGCCCAAATCTTGAAAAGCCTACAGCTATCTCGATACACATTAGCGGGGAGCGGAGAAGCGGGAGTCTTCCCTCTGGCATTACGCGACCGGTAATTTGACTTTTGAAATTTGATGTTCATCGAGAAGAGATCAGTAATGTCATGCGATACATTCGTCCCTTTCATTTCGGCCCCGATATCACGGAGTCTTCATTTGTTCATTTGGAAATCGCTTATTACACATTTTTATATATTTATACTTCAGGCTTTTAAAGCGATATAAGTCGGTTAGTTTTAGCAATTTTGTTAATATCAAAATAAAAATTCCGAATAACGATATAAAAATAACGCTGTATCGTCGTTTTGATCTTGACGTCACAAAAATGTACCTATCTAGTCAAAGTTGTCAATCATTATACAGAGTGTGTACTTAATACTTTTTTTACCTGGGGAAATGCATTTACCTTCGCATCCCGTCTAGCCGGGGAGCTAAGACAGGTGTGACGGACTCCTGGGAACCGCCCGGACTACCGTCTAAAACCACCAGGGTATGCCCGTCACGCAGCACGGAGAGAGTGAAAAAACTGACAACTGACCTGAGGGCCTACTCCAAACTTCGTGTCGTGCCGTCCCTTTCACTCTCGTGTTATACACTATATGACGGAAAGGGACGGCACGATACGAAGTTCGATTTTCGAAGTTCGGAGTAGGCCCTCTGTGTGACATATGAAGCAGTAATGACTAATGACAGTCGATAGTTTCGGAAAGATCACAAATGCAAAACCGCCTCCTAGGCGCATAAAATTAGCAAACCCTGGACATCATTCGATAACTGTAATTTTCTTTTTCTATGATTTAAAGTATCGTTAGTGTACGGTCTTGTCTTGTACGTAAATTGTCTTATGATGTCGCCGCTGTCTACGGCTGTCGCGACGTGGTCGGTGGTCTCGTCTTGTCCGCTGTCTGAGTCGTACTGTCCGCCGAGTCTTCTGTTTTGTCAAGTCATGTCAGGTCTTTGAATTTAGAATTAGTCGTTCGAAATGGGCTGTCAGTAAGTCTGCCAGTCGTAGTCTTGTCAGTCGGCCAGCGAAGAGGCTAGACGCCCCGACAGTTAGTTATACTTAAAATTAAAAGAATTAAACATTTTAAGGCTCCGCGTCAATGTTAACACTTTTGACGTAGTTATGTGCATAGAGAAGCCGTTTAATTTTTAATAATTTTATCACCATATTGCAGATCTCTAAAGTCACAATTATGGGTAATTATTGGAAAACCAAATACATAACTACGTCAAAAGTGTTTAATTGATGCCGTCAACATTTTATTAGTACTATAAGAAACGTATTAAACAAAAAATATCCACGATAATTGACTAAATGATATTTTTTCTTATCATAATTAGGTACTTTTACAAAGTTATTTATTATGGCTTACTTAAAAAATCAAAATGTGTTAAAAATATATTTTTTTGTTTTTTTTAACATTGACGCGGAGCTTTAAAATGTTTAATTCCTTTTTTTTCAACCATAACTAACAATACTTTAAATCATCAAAAAAGAAAATTACAGTTATCGAATATTGTCCAGATTTTGCTAATTTTATGCGCCTATCCGCGTTATACTGTTACCTGCCCGGCTAGTATGATAGCTTATACCGTCACGTTTTATGTGACGTTTCAGTACATTTTGGCCATATAACGTGACGGTATAGGCTATCATACTAGCCGGGCTGTTATACTATTACTTATACTATTCTGTTCACGCCATCATGCGCAAGAAGTAAGCGTCACTGCAGCATCGACTGAGGGGTAGTCGCTTAGATTAATAATACCAACAGATCTGTAGTATTAAAGATGATGTTTCATATAGTTGTCTCTTTGAATCCTTATGGTTAACCAAGATGAGTTAGAACGGGACAGATAGTACGATCATTTTCGGCTGTTAACGAATTGTCTCCATTTAAAAGCACACCATAATGTCAAATCCCATATAGTAACAAACGTCAGTACAGTGCAATTTTCAGTTAAGCCGGGTCCCCAGCGCCATGTTTTTCGTGTGTGCAAACATCAAACATGTTTTACAAACATGTGTTGTTGGATTTTAGGTGCAGTGGACCGGCCTTAACATTGAGGCCACGCTTATTTTGTGTTCGAAAAACATGTTTGATGTTTGCAAACACGAAAAACATGGCGCTGGGGACCCGGCTTTATAAAGGCGGAGACACTGTCAGGTGAAGACCTGTCAGATATCACTTATCTGTCACGCTCAAACTTACTGATTTGTGCATTAGTGAGAATAGATCAGATGTACAGAAATCGTTCAACTTAAATGATGTGCTTCACTCTGATATCTGTGGGTAGTCGCAACAGTGTTCTGAGAGTGATAGGTGGACAGAATGTGTGACTGTCACATTCAAAAATGTTGGGTCGAGGGTTTTAGGGGTTTTGTGACATACTACAAGTAGGTCAGAAATCCCCTAAGAAGGTCTTTATTTTAAGTTATTCGTAGTTTTACTTTAATTTTATTTTTGTAACATTGTGTGTGCCTATATGGATCTTACCTACTTATCCGAAATAAACGGTTATTATTATAATTATATGTCTTTTCCGCTCACGGGACAATGGTGTCCCGGATCTTTGGAAGGCGTGCGCGGAGCCGAAGTACCAAGCGGTACCACATAGAGGCCTTTTTGTCAATTTAATGAAATGCGCGGGGTACACCGAGCGGATGCTGTCCCTGTCCGTATCATGGGACGCACACAGAGACAGCACCCGCCAGAGTGTACAGGGACTATTGCTGGTTGATGGAATCTAAATGAACCGGGATATTGGGTGAATATGATGGGTGGGTTATTGAGTGAGACAACGGACGCCTGCCTAATAAAACTGTCTCTCATTTTTATGTCCGGCAGACAATGATTCGCTCTCGGCTAGATGGGCCCCTATCCCCTATTAACAATGAACTAGGGGCAAAACCGGTCAGAGAGCTGGAGGGGTAGAGAGGTGGCACTGGACTTTCAACATATAGCCAACTCGCCACCTAGGTGACCACATCTACCCTCGAGCAACAGCTTATATTATTATTATGTCTTTTGTCAGCTTTTATTTTCCTGCTATATTAAAGTAAAAAGTAAAAGTAGTTTATTCTTCAAATTAGGCATATTACATGCACCTATGAACGTCAATAAACTACTACCACCGGTTCGGAAAAATATACCTCTGCCACGAGAAGAACCGGCGTAAGAAACTCGGCGAGGTGTCATTTTTTCAAAACAATATACATTGAATAGTTAAATATAAAATTACAGTTTCAGTTACTACAAAAATAACAAGCTACAGTAGAAAACCTATTTTCGCGATAGATTAGCCGTGCAAGACACTATCACTGCCAAACATCCCTATCCATGATGTAATCGTTTACCTTATAATATGCTTTTGAAATAAGTGTTTGTTTTACTACAGATTAGAATTTGGAATTGCTAAGTTCAGTAATGTGTTTTGGAATTTTATTGTAGAATTTAATACAATTTCCCAAGAACGACTTTTTCGCCTTTACTAGTCTATAGAAGGTTATTTTCAGTTTCCCAGTGTTTCTGGTGGCTATTGGTTTATCAGCGTTCGTTGGGAAATTGCACAAATTCTTCCTAACATACATTATTATTTCAAATACGTATAGGGGTGGCAGGGTTAAAATATCTATTTCTTTGAAGAATTATCTTAATGAGTCACGCGATCCCAAGTTATAAATTGCCCGGATAGTCCTTTTTTGCAAAATAAAAACAGTTAAGTATTGTACTGCCATGCACGGGTCTTAGGCGCATAAAATTAGCAAAACCTGGACATAATTCGAAAACTCGTTGTTTTTAGTATTTTATCGGATATTAATTTTAAGTATCAAATATTAATTAGATATATTCAGTAAAAAATCCGGGGTCGTCACCGTATCTTATAAAAATCATAAGATAATGTACACTACCTAACTTTTTCCTGAAAGCAAAATAGATAACCAAATACCTTGTTAGTATAATTTTGTGGTGCATTCAATTGCGATCACTTAATAGTGAAATTAAACTGAAACCAAATTCGCATGTACGTTTTTTTTACAGTTTTCATCTGATATCTAAATAACTCAAAATAGTAACTATGATATTTTGCTTTTGTTTAAGCTATGTTGTGTCTTTTTAGACATTTAAGACAAAAATTAAACATTTATTGTTAACGCTTTCATAATAATGTATTTCTCAGTAGTTAAAAATTATAACCGTGAATTTTTTGTTTTAAATAAGCATTTTGTGTACTAATATCATGTTTTCATCAAAATTATACATGTCAACGTCACGCTTCAGAAATCCAAAATTTAATTGTAAATACGCGCTAATTTGTCGTGGAGCGGGGTGTATGCGGTGAATGGAGCGGGGAGAGAGCGGGGCGCCAGCAGCGGCGAGCGTGCGGCGAACCTGTCATAACGAGTTTATTTCAATTATGTTTATGTACGACTTTCGCACCGATACTGATAAAAAATATACCTAATCGATATTAAAAACTTTCCTCAGCTTTTTTCTATTCCTGTGGATTTGTGCCCACGATAGCGATAGGGTAAACGAGTAGGGAAAGTGCGGCCGTTAGGAGCAGTGTGACATCATTGGTAATAAGTAGTTGTGCGGACGCAGGGTTGTACAAAACGTCTTTCTTTGTTTTTAAATAAGGTTATCGTAATACCTACCAACATTATTCGGTTACAGAAGAGATATAAAAATGCGTGACTAAATAATTTAATGAAAAAAACTGGCTCGTGCACCAAGGGTTCCGTACAACTAATAAACAAATGTGATTGGTAAAATATACGTAATAATTCATATTAACAAAACCATAGAGTTAATCATTGAATGGGTAAATAAAAAAAAATATCGATAAATTTAAGCAAAACGAAAATAATGAATTTCAAACAAAGAAAAGACCTGGTATCTTATTTAAAAGTAATTGATAAAGATCAAAATATCGATGAAACTGAGGAAACGACTTTTCTAGGACTGAACCTAGATAATAAATTAACATGGCACAATCACTTACGAAAAATTGTAAGTCAATCAGCTGTTCTAACTGCCTATCATGCTTATGTAACATAAACGCTTAGATACGGGTTTATAGTGGGGTAAATTAACTGAAAGAGAATTAGCTCAAAAGAAATGCTTGCAATCAGTGTGCGGTACGCAAAATATGCATTCATGTAAGCCTCAATTTATCAAATTGCAGATTTGAACCTTACCATGTCTCTATAAATACGAGGTCACGTTGTATGTAAAGCAAAATATAGGGAAATTTTCTGAATTTAATAACTCTCGCCAAAAATATAAAATAAACTACACATCACTTAAAACAGCGTTACTGTCGAAAAGCATTTTTAGGGTTCCGTAGCCAAAATGGCGAAAACGGAACCCTTATAGATTCATCATATCTATTCTGTCCATCCGTCCGTATGTCACAGCCGATTTACTCGGAGAATATGAGCGTAGTGCTCATATTCTCCGAGTATTCTCAATTATGAAATTTGGTAGGAAGATGCATGCTATGAACCGATAGCAAATTGTATGATGTGAAATTACGAAAAAAATATTAAACTGAGGGGGGAGGCATCCCTATATATGTAACAGGGAAATGATTTTTTTTAATGCAGACAGTGTGTATCTATGAATAGGTCTTCAAAAATAACATAAGAGGTTTCTAAAGAACTTTTCCATTTAAGTCAACCGTTGGCGAGATATTACCTGTCAAAGTTGTAAATAGTGTGTCCCCCCGCCTTCTAATTTCCAAACTATGAAGTTTAAAATGGGTTACCATGTACCTAGCATATAAGAATTTTACCACCTTATGTAACCATGGTTTTGCAATAAATATGCATGAGTATGAGTAAATTTTGATAAAATCAAGATGATGTACATTAATAAATCCTTTAAACAATTTTTGATTTGAACAAGATAGGTCTAACGGTTTTTGAGTTATTGCTGAAAAATTGTCTTGCCCAAACAAAAAGGCGTAAGTGTACTATGAAGATACGACCTTTTTCAATTCAATATATTGTAATTTGATTTTAAATGTAGATTAGGAGGTGTCGGTTCGGAACCCTTCATTGTGCGTGGTCCGACACCCACTTGGGCGGTTTTTGGAATGTCATCCAAAATTTATAATAAATTACCTAGTAATCTATTACATCAAACGAGTCAACGAGTCAGTTTAATAAGAAATTGCATGAATATTTAATTGCCTCAGCATGTTATTCTGTAAATGAATTTTTATCGCAAAATTTAAATCTAATAAGTTATTTATTTTTATAATATTGACGATGTTAAATTATTTTCGTTTTTAATCTATTTTAATTTAATTTTGATCTAATTTATTTCAGTTTTAATTTATTTGTATTATAATTTCTTTTAATCATTAGGAATGTTTAATTTATATTATTTTGGATTTTAATTTATTCATTTTAAATTTTATATTTGTCTGAGCAGGCTATTGATAAAATTGCAAGTTTGTATTTCTAAAAGTCTGAGTTAGCTGCGGATAAACGGACGGACATGAAGAAGCTACGACTTACTTACTTCGACTACGCAACCCTACAAAGGCTACAAATATCCTAAAGCATATCCTTAGGCTTACATAGTAGTCTGATACATACATTAAAATAGTTAAGTAAAAAATATTTGTGTTGACATATGACAAATGCTATGAAAGTTATTATTCGAATCGAATCAACTTTTTAGGTGCAATGTACTCTAACTTGATTTGTTCCTATGTGATTCATAGCTAATATTGCGCATATTGTAGCATACCTTGTGTTCTTAAGAGCATCTGCTCGCCCTCGCATGCAGGTTGCGGCAATGCGCCTTTTCTCGTTCGTTACCTTGTTTCTTTCGCTAAACATTTCACTTGAATCACTGTAACGATAGGAAAATATTGTTTCTTTGATTACTTTCGAAAATTTTGATGTTTCCGGCACTGCCTATGTTATGGGACACACTAAACACGCCAGAAACTTACCTTGTCTGATATAGCTTTATATTTTCAATTATTTTGTTGTTTTCATACGAAAACAAACATAATTATCCTAGAATTTAATACTTTTGACATGTTTATTTATCGACCGTCATAGCAACATTAGCAACGGACATTGTCAAAACTCATTTTTAGCTAAGGTTGTAATCATTTTACGTCTAAATTGTATACTGGTATCCTGTAAATTTGAAATTGTAAATTTAGTACTATGGATTCTCGAACAACGGCAAGAAATAGTATACAAGCCGAACATTGCCTAGGACAAGGCAGTTTCTCGCCGACTTTTCATCAGTCAAGTCGCAATTGGTCAGTGCAGGGCCAAGCCAGGCCCTGCACTTCAAGAAGACCTCGTGCTCACGTACTCACTTCGACGTCTCCTCTCTTTCTCGATACGCCGAGCCATTCTTCCCGGGCCACGGTGCTCGAGTCTCCGTACCTACTTACTCGAGTCTCCGTACCTACTTACTCGAGTCTCCGTACCTACTTACTCGAGTCTCAGTGCCTACTTACTGGAGCCGTCGTGCCAACAAACTCGAGTCGTCGTGCCAACTAGCTTGAGCCGACGCGTCAACTTACTCAAGCCGACGCGCCAACTTACTCAAGCCGACGCGCCATCTTACTCAAGCTGACGCGCCAACTTACTCAAGCCGACGCGCCATCTTACTCAAGCCGACGCACCAACTTACTCAAGCCGACGCGCCAACCTACTCGAGTCGCCGTACCACTACTCGAGGCGCCGAGTCTTCTGTCTCGAGGCTCCAAATTTTTGGGTTACCTACTTAAAATTTATAGTGTTTTACCTTAATCTTCCATAGTTATTTTTTTTATATATCTAAAATCTGTGAGTGCTTTGATAACAAACATTGTCCAAATAAAAGCTTACCCCGACCTTGAGCATTTTCTTTTATTTTTTTTTACTTTTTCTTTCAACTTCTTTTTAAAAAGTCTGCTTACCTCGCCTTTCAATATCACTTGGAAGGCGACGTAACGTGACAATATTACATATAACAAAATAAAATCGTCGGCAATATTTATGAATTGAAAAATCCATAAACACTACAATGACGGGCATAAGTTGACATAATTTGTCGCGCGAAGTAATTGCAGGCCTAACTCCACATTGAACGTGTTGCCGCGACGGCGAGGCGTACCCGGCTGAGAACAGCGGAGACCGGCCGACACGTCAATCATTTAGCGCGTAGCGCAAGCGGCCCTGCACACATCGCCGCGTGTATGTGTGCTTGAGCTGCGGATGTATCTTTTGTATTGTATGGAGTTTCCTTACTCGTTTACCCTGACAGCGACGTCCATCTCGTACAAATCACCTTTCTTTTAAGAACTATCGAAACCTTATATACATACATATAATTTTTTAGCATGTTGTCTGCTTATCATAATATACTTGATGTCACCCATCTAACCTATTTTTATTTAAATAATTCTGTACACAAAACTAAGAGCTTATAAATAGGTAAACGTGATTCCACGACAGTTATATATCTCACCCTGAACAATTTAATTATTATCGATAAAGTAAAAAAAAGTAAAAGTAGTTTATTCTTCAAATTAGGCATATTACATGCACCTATGAACGTCAATAAACTACCACCTTAGAATGTAATGAACACAATATTTTAATAAATCTTCGAACTAGCCGAACCGTGGCTACTACATGAAAATCGCTCGCGACTCGCGACAGCTCGGTCGGGAGTTGACTAAATAAATGACGTCCTTATTCTGCAAGAAATAGCGTTCATATTAACGTACGTAAGAAATTATATTTTTAGGAACCAGGAGTGGAAATAACGAAAAGAACTAGATTGATGGAACTGATTTTATTTAAAACACTTTTTGTAACACTTTAAATAATTATGAAAAAGAATTAACATTAAAGAGAAAGGATTATTCGTAAACTAGGCAATACGGCTCCTTAAACGGACAGAGTTTCTGCTTGTCGAGTGGCCAAGACTGGAATGTTCCGAAATGAGCGCGCTGTAGTCTTTATAGTCAGAGCGGCTTCCCCCACTCAGTCACACCTTCCTCGTCTGATAGCCAGGTGTTCAAACACCTGCGTTAAAAACGGCCAGGTGTTCAGACACTTGCGCTAATACGGCCTCTCCTGACAGGAGGACGTCCCCGTTCTCCTTTTCAGGCTAATCGCGTTGACTTGACGGGCCAGGAACAGCCTTTACAGCCCTCTGGTAAGAGATCTCTTCATCAGCAGCTCGCTCAGGCGTAGAATGCGTGTTATTATTAGACTCTTCGCCTGTAAAAATAAAACCACTCTAAAAATTCTGAAAACATAATAGCCCCCTATTTATTCCACAAGAGAAAGAAAAAAAAGGAAGCAAGCAGAAAGGAAGCACTACGTTTGCTATTTCTGTTAACGAGAAACATACAGAAAGGAAGCACTACGTTCGCTATTTCTGTTAACGAGGAACATACAGAAAGGAAGCACTACGTTCGCTATTTCTGTTAACGAGGAACATACAGAAAGGAAGCACTACGTTCGCTATTTCTGTTACGAGGAACATACAGAAAGGAAGCACTACGTTCGCTATTTCTGTTAACGAGGAACATACAGAAAGGAAGCACTACGTTCGCTATTTATGTTACGAGGAACATACAGAAAGGAAGCACTACGTTCGCTATTTCTGTTAATGAGGAACATACAGAAAGGAAGCACTACGTTCGCTATTTCTGTTAATGAGGAACATGCAGAAAGGAAGCACTACGTTCGCTATTTCTGTTAATGAGAAACATACAGAAAGGAAGCACTACGTTCGCTATTTCTGTTAATGAGAAACATACAGAAAGGAAGCACTACGTTCGCTATTTCTGTTAACGAGAAACGTCAGCATATTTCTCATCCCATCTATACGTGACAATTGACATAGGCACGACGTTAGTATATCACGTAAATTCTACATATGTATGACATAAGCACGACGTTAGCTTATCATACATATGAGAGCTTACCCTCGAAGTAGGCAGCGCACGTTTCGGGGGTCCACTCCCCACGCCACGGCACCATAAACTGCGCCGCAGCTTGTGTCGATTTTCCATAGAAGCCTGCCAGCAGTTGCAGCTCATATCGACCGTGAGGGAGTGTCTTGACCACCCGGTATGGACCGCGCATGCCAGAGTCGAGCTTGCCAGTCGCTTGTGCCTGTTTAATCACAAAGACAATAGAATTAGTTTCGAATGCTCGAGAGGGCCTTCGGCTAGCGTTCGCAGTTGCGTCCTGCCGATGTTGATTTACTTTCAAACGCTCAGAAGCCCTTTGCCTGTGCATTTCTCTCAGGGCCTCTCGATTAGGGTGTGAATTTTCAAAGGCAACATCTCGAACCAAGCGTCTCAGGAGAGGTGTGGCTGCCTCAATACCCACTAACAAATTCAACGGTGACAATTGGGAGGTCTTCTGCTTTGTTATATTGAGAACTAATTGCAGTCGCCACATAACATCCGACCATTCTTTTTGTCGATAATTGCACTGTATACGAATCATGTTTAGCAATGTTCTACAATAGCGTTCTACCTGCCCGTTTGAATGATGCATTTCTGGTGTAATGAGATGCACGTCAACGCCTAAATCCGTTACAAGATTAGTGAATACGGAACTTTGGAACATCCTGCCTCTATCTGCCACTATCAATTTCGGAGCTCCAAATAAAGAAATTACGTTCGTAAAATGTTGTTTTAATTCATTAGCGTCTTGGCCAAACATTGGGTACAGTAGGCAAAATTTAGAAAAAGCGTCTATTATGATCAGCACATATTTATAGCCGTTTGATTGAGGCAATGGACCTAACGCATCCGCGTGGATTACCTCGAAGGGTAAGTTTGGCTTTTCCCAAGAATGTATGAGTTGATGAGGAGCCCTTGGAACTCGTTTATGTGTCATACACACAATACAATGGCTTATGTATTTTTGCACGAATGATTTTAATGACGGGAACCAAAAATGATTTTTAATGAGTTCCAATGTCTTGTCAACTCCAATGTGGTCATGCTCATCGTGGAAGACTCTGAGCAGACTGAGCCTATGACCTTTTGGCACATAGCATAAAAGCTTCGGCTCTTTTCCTACCGGAGAGGATTTATAGTAAAGAAGTCCATTCCTATGAACATAACGAGACGAGTCTAATTGTCCGTCTGTCAATCTTTGAAGAAGCTATTGGGTTTCTTCATCAGCAGCCTGTGCTATTCGAGCCCAATTCTGTTGTTTGCGAGCTTCACATACATTGACGGGATTGCGGCTCAAATAGTCAGCGTGCGACATAGAAGTACCCTTACGGTATTCCAGAGTAAAGTCAAAGTCCTGTAGGTACATCCACCATCTGGCCACACGAGGTAGTAAATCTTTCTTTTGCTGCGTAGCTTTGAGTGCGTTGCAATCAGTTACGACTTTAAAATTCATCCCAACCAGATAATGTCTGTAGTGCTGTAGAGCTTTAACAACGGCCAAGGTCTCGAGCTCATAAGAATGGTACCTTGGCTCGGCACCCTGAGTCCGTTTGCTAAAATAGCCTACTGCTCTTTTGTGACCGTTTTCGTGAACCTGAAGGAGCACCGCACCATTACCGATTGAACTAGCATCTGTATGGACTGCTGTGGGCAAATCGGGATCATAAATCGCTAAAACAGGTTCACTCGTGAGATGAGCGATTAAGTCTTGCCGTGCCTCTTCTTGGTCAATTCCCCAAATAAAAGGGACCCCTTTTTTTGTTAGTTTAGTAATAGGGGCTGTCTTGGCTGCAAACCCAGCTATATAACGCCGGAAATAGCTTGCTAGGCCCAAAAATTTTCGAACCTGTTTAACAGTCCTTGGAACTGGTGCTTTAACTTTTTGTGCGCTCGGCTGTACCTGACCCTGACTGATAGTACGGCCTAAATATTCTACTTTAGTTGATAGAAATGAGCACGTCTTCAGATTGATAGAGAAACCCGCATCGGTTAGTGTTTGGAGCACATTGCGCAAGGTTGTTAGGCCCTCATCTACTGTATTGCTTAGAATGAGTACATCATCGATGTAAACAAGAACTTTACCAGATTCCACGTAATGGCGAAGGGTATTTGATATAATGCGCTGGTAGACAACGGGTGCATTTGCCAAACCATACGGCATCTTTAAATATTCATAGTGACCCTCAGGAGTCACAAATCCTGTTAGTGATATTGAGTCGCGATCCAAAGGAATCTGATGAAACCCTGTAGCCATATCTAGACTCGTGAAAAATTTGTGTTTTCCTAACCGGTCAATATGATCGTCGATTCGCGGTAATGGGAAACGATCTTTAACTGTGATCTCATTTAACTTCCGATAATCTACACACATACGATTGGAGCCATCTTTCTTTTTCACCAAGATTATTGGACTCGCAAAGTCTGATTCGGACTCACGTATGATATTCTTTTCAAGAAGGTCCTGAATGATATCACGAACCTTCAAAGTTTCAGAGAGTGAAAGCCTAATTAACAGGCGTGTTATTATTTAATTTTATAGACATACTTCCAGTATTGACAGTAGTAGTAGCCGTTCCAGTAATAAAAGACTTTGAATATTCGTCAATCACATCCAGGAGTTTCTTTAAGTCTTGACCAACCAAGGATGTGTTAATTGGGATGTCGCTACTCGACGCGGCGTTCATTACGTCATGTGTAAGTCGAGACTCAAAAGTAATGTGCTGTTTATCACGCGTACGAACGTATGTAACACCCTCACGGTTCAATACGTCAGTACCCACTATAATAGAGGTGTTCATAAATTCGGGGGAAATTGCGTGTAAGTCTACTTCCAAAGTGATTTCGTCGAACTCAATTGGTAACGTAACATAGTAAGTGGATTCAATCTCCTGATTACCGATTCCTTTCATTACCCTGAAAGCAGGCTTGCGTGCGCACTTAAAATGTTTTAATAGTGAAGAAGAGATAAGCGATATACTCGAACCGCTATCGATGAGAATATCCACAGGTACACCCTGTATAACTGCCACGACAATGTCATTATGCTGTGTGTTGAGATTCTCACGACAAAAATTTACATTTTTCGCGTTACGGGATTCCGACTTAAGAGCCCTTACTAGCGTATTTCGCAAAATGCGTCATTTTCGATCAAAGATTGTGGCATGAATATCAATAATTTTATTAAAATTATTAGGGTATTCGATAGTCCATTCCTTAAACTAGATAGTAACGTCGCTAAATTTTTATTTCTTTAGCGTTGAATTCCATAAAAACGCATTTCCTTGGCAGGGTTTTTCAATATTTGCGGTCAGACGTGACTTTTCGATTCTCGATTTTGAAGTGCAAAGGAATAATTTTCATTTAAAATTAATACATTTCAATTCTACCTATCATAAACTAGATATTAACGATACCGAAAATTTAAGATTCATCTTAAATTATGGTTTAAATAGCAATCGAATGTTACCTAGTTTTTTGCTGAAAAGAGGGTTACTTTTTATTTTTTTCTCGCAAACTGTATTCATATTTTGCTGTAACGATAAAATTGTAGCAAAGTGCAACTCTTTCTTGTCTTAGATTTTTTTTATATAAGGATCAGTCTTAAACTAAATTAGGTAGATATTTTTAAATATCACCCATAATTCCCATATATTACGCTACACTGAAGCCGTGTGCTCAGAATGCGCCGAGCGCTCGAAGAGGTCGGACCTATGTCGTTTTCGTTCGTCGCGCAACTTTACAAACATCGGGAATCCAAACCACGAAATTCCAAGAAACGCTATACTCGTATACAGCGATTAAAAGATCAAGATCCAGTAAGTATTTTTTTCAATGTTTTATTTAGTGACTAATACTCGGCTCATCAACGTTAAGTATTACATGAATTCTGATTACATTTAGCATTATTCTTGCAATATGAGGTTGGTTAGAGAGATGAAGTCTGATGTGATGAAGTCTCATAATGGAGTCAGGAGGTGGTCACAGGAACTCCTCATATACTTATCATAACACCGCAGTGTTTGGGCTCGCTGAATTTGTCTTGTCAAGTACCATCGACCTAGATGAAGTCCAGGGTCTCATGATGGAGTCAGGATGTGGTATCAGGAAATCCTCATATGCTCATCACAGCACCGCCGTGTTTGGGCTTGTTGGATTTGCCTTGACAAGTACCATCGACCTAGATGAGGTCCAGGGTCTCATGATGGAGTCAGGAGGTGGTATCAGGAACTCCTCATATGCTCAACACAGCACCGCCGTGTTTGGGCTCGTTGGATTTGCCTTGACAAGTACCATCGACCTAAATGAGGGTTCAGGGTCTCATGATGGAGTCAGGAGGTGGTATCAGGAACTCCTCATATGCTCATCACAGCACCGCCGTGTTTGGGCTCGTTGGATTTGCCTTGACAAGTACCATCGACTTAAATAAGGTTCAGGGTCTCATGATGGAGTCAGGAGGTGGTATCAGGAACTCGTCATATGCTCATCACAGCACCGCCGTGTTTGGGCTCGTTGGATTTGCCTTGACAATTACCATCGACCTAGATGAGGTTCAGGGTCTCATGATGGAGTCAAGAGGTGGTATGAGGAACTCGTCATATGCTCATCACAGCACCGCCGTGTTTGGGTTCGTTGGATTTGCCTTGACAAGTACCATCGACCTAGATGAGGTTCAGGGTCTCATGATGGAGTCAGGAGGTGGTATCAGGAACTCCTCATATGCTCATCACAGCACCGCCGTGTTTGGGCTCGTTGGATTTGCCTTGTCAAATACCATCGACCTATACGAGTTCCAGGGTCTCATGATGGAGTCAGGAGGTAGTATCAGGAACTCCTCATATGCTCATCACAGCACCGCCGTGTTTGGGCTCGTTGGATTTGCCTTGTCAAATACCATCGACCTATACGAGTTCCAGGGTCTCATGATGGAGTCAGGAGGTGGTATCAGGAACTCCTCATATGCTCATCACAGCACCGCCGTGTTTGGGCTCGTTGGTTTTGCCTTGACAACTACCATCGACCTAAATGAGGTTCAGGGTCTCATGATGAAAAATGTTTGCTCCCAGAAATTGTCGACCCCCGAAAGACCCGATCCATGCCTCTTAGGGATAATTCTTTTTAGAATCATAGCCAAGACTTCAATAGGGTTTTTGACAAAGTATTACAAAGGACTTAAATTATTTGTATTTAAAATATTGTATCTCCATTAGTATACCTACAAAATAATTATTTACATTGTATTTTAAAATTTAAATGCCGTGCCAAAACGCGCCAAACCACCATTTTGTGATGTCAATAATATAGTACTATGGCAGAAAATAAGTCAAAGTCATGGCTCATGTCATAACCAGTTCGTTCATCGCTGTCAAGAGTAGTCAGTGTCAGGTCAGGTGATATGACGATTAACTATCGATCTAGTTAATATTAACGTTACATGGAATTTCCCGATCACGTGATGCATAGATAAAATATATAAAATTTATTTAATAAAATATTAAAAAGTCCCTCTTAGCATAACATTTTATTATACGAGTAGCTAGGTTTCATATTTTATTTTCACCGGAGTCAAGTACCCTATTGAAGACGCTGCTACTTGCTGCTTCATTTTATATTTAATTATGGTTCTGTCTATTATTGTATGATTTTATTTCAATTTGACGTATTGGATACGTATTGGTTATGTATAAAGTACCGGCCAATAATATCCTAAGTAGCAAAAGTTGGTCGTATAATGCTTGTGATGACGTTTTCGTCACAACTTAAGATCGCAACGTTTGGTCATATAAAAATCGGCTAAACGTTTATACGACCCGAAAAGGGCCCAAATTATATAACTTTACTTCATATAGTGGTCATTGTAAGGCCGTATACACAGAAATATATCGAGATAGAAGAAAAGAGCTCGTCGATTAGTATGGGAACCGACCGTGTAACATTTTGTGCGGGTACTTTGACGTCACGAGCGTAATTTAGTGACGGGAAACATAAGCCGCGCGACATCGATTCGCACGCAGCAATTGCAATAACTTGTAGGTGTATTTTGTATCGATTTAAAATATCGATAAGAACCGATAGAGATAGAAGACAGTTTAGCTTCGTTTAGTTTAAACTACCAGAGTTTCTCAGCTTCTGAACCCATCTTAGAGAAGGGACTTATAATATGTGTGTAGATGAAGTTTTGTATGCAACTGTACATAATTAGGCCTTAAAACACTCGTGTTTCCTCTCATTATGTATCAGTTGCATAAACTACTATTGCTTTTCACTGCCTTCATTATGTAGCTACATAATAATATAAAAATATATTTATCCTTTCCTGTTTTAAAAATCGATTTGTATCAAGCAAGAAATCGGCATTTAAAATCGAATTGCACAGCACTATTCTTGCCTTTGACAGAAAAACTGATAAATCGACCTTGAACGCGACTCGTACATTGCTGGTTTTCAATGCCGTCAAGTTTGGCGCATCAAATTAAAACCGCAATGGAACACTAGCATTGGACCACGTGATCACCACGTGATCGTCCGCTACTGTTTTGGTCAAAATACAAAATAAATTGTTTTATAAATAATAACAGATATTTTAGGACAAAGAGTACTTACCTATGATAGGAAATGCCTCGATTAACAGCTGCACCTTTATTAGTGCGGTTTAAACAGTTAATTACTGAACAATAAGGGGTATTGTTTTTAAAACCTGACGTCACACGCGGAATTTGGTCGTGAGCGGACTGAAGTTGGCGGCGAGCAATTGGCTCACTAGACCCAATTTTCGCACGCAAGGTGCATACACTCTTTCCTTCTATCTCGATATATTTCTGTGGTCGTATAAGTGACAAGTAGGAAGAAAGCAGTCGTATAAATGTCGATTATACTAGAACTATGCGTATAGCAGTCATAATAATGACCGTTATATGACCTATCTGTCATATAGTGATCAAGTAGAGGTTATATAATAGAACAGAAATTGTAAAATGGTCACAGGTTCAACCTTTACACGGAATGTTTTAGTTACGTAGTGCATTGTGGAAGTGATGAATTCGTGTAGATTGTTCCATATTTAAAAAGTGTCAGCATCAGGTAAAAAACCTTTATTTTATGTCTGCCGTTTTAATTACTGAATGTAAATAACTTTAAGTTGTAGTTGGCGTTATTTACTCTTAGTGTATACTTTTATAACGGGAATTTGATTTAACTGTCAATCGTTTACTTAGTATTAACCAGAATTTTAATGCCCCCTCCGAATTATTGCATATTTATTATTATTTTATATTAATTTCTAAATATCAAATACGTTTTTAATTACATAAACAAAAAGTTAGAAACCCTAATAAACAATATAAACTTGGGAAAAGAATTAACGATCAAGACTATTTATGTTCGGTTTGAAACGCACACATACGCGTTGTAAGTGTGCTGTAGGGCAGTGCGATTGTGTACCGAGCGCTAACGCCATCTATCGAGTAAGATTTCATGAAATTGATGAACGCTCAAACTAGTAAGGCCTCTTAAGCTTCGCAAAGCAGGTGTCAATCTTATGACCGGCCTTTTTGCAAAAACTACAAAGTTCGGGCTTACTAGTACTAGGTGTAGAATCGTTATTATGACTATTTTCAAAATTACTTGCATTGCTACGCTTCATACGTTTACTACAATTAAATGACTTATGTGAAATGTCCAGGTGACCACACATGTAAAACATTTACCCGCGTCGAATCTTCGCTTACGAGAGTATGAATCATTGTTACTTTTTCTAAAGCTATTATTATTCGAAGTATTAGCAGACCTCTTAGGATTTAATGTATTTGACTTGACATAAATCGAAAGGTACTCCACTAATTCATTCGGCAATAACTTCGCATTAGTAGCAGAAGCGCGAATTTGCGGGTCAGTAATACCTCGTATCACAATCGCTGAAATCAGTTCATCACTTAGCCCCTTCACTATGCGTAGCCTTAATAAAGACCGCCTAGCATAATCCGCATAAGTTGGATATTTGTCGGAATTAGTACTCATGACTTCATACAAGATGTTTGCAATGTCAGGATTTTTAGGGCATAATGGCTTGAATTCCCTTTTAAAGTTGCTCCAACTGCGGTCACTAGAAACCCATTCATTAAGCCATGTTCTAGCGTCACCCTTAAGACAATTGCCAATACGAGCTAGACACTCATTATCGCTCCAATTATTTAAAATCTTAGCGCCATCTACTTCATCGCACCAGGTGTCAATATCGTTAACACTGGGATCAAAATTGGAAATATAGTACGCTTGGTTGGATCTCACCATAGTGTTGATGGACCGTATAGCGTCAACTATACGATCAGTCGCGCCGGAGTCTCGATCGGTAGTATTCGGGTCACTAGTGGAACGCCCAGATGAGGACGGAGCTGCTGAATCTTGACCCCGTACAACATCATGACCCGTAGACACGGCCTGCACCACGCGTCGCTGCGGTGACGGTGTCGCCGGTGATGCACCGGTACTCCGCTCACGAGGCGGTATTGGAGACGTATGGCGACGTTCTTCTAACGTTGCCAATCGATCTAGAATGTTTTGCATTTGTTGGGTTAATAAATTATTAGGAGAACCGTGTTGTCCACGGGAATGTTTTGAATGCGCTTTGCGGCGCCTAGAGCGAGAATCACGGTCCCGTGAACGACTTCTACTCGTTCGACCATCACCCGGCATGATTTCAATTTTATTTAACAAATGGGTGGTTGTGTGTGGGGAGGTACAAAATATTTAAATTAGAATCACTGCTATGAGATTCCGTCAATATAGGTAATGATACAAGCCAGATAACACAAAATAAGATCAGCGAAATGAAACGTCCCGTATTTGAACGTGCATATAGTATTTGTTGTATACCTCCAAGGTAATAAATAGGAACGGACTCACCAGAAATCTCCAAGATACACTTACAACATTCGACTTTTACTTTACACTCACAAAAATAGTTTTAAATTGGCTTTATTGAAATGGTCAAAGCGGACCAGGACACGTGAAAGTTATCCCGACTTCTGATTTTAGGAACCAGGAGTGGAAATAACGAAAAGAACTAGATTGATGGAACTGATTTTATTTAAAACACTTTTTGTAACACTTTAAATAATTATGAAAAAGAATTAACATTAAAGAGAAAGGATTATTCGTAAACTAGGCAATACGGCTCCTTAAACGGACAGAGTTTCTGCTTGTCGAGTGGCCAAGACTGGAATGTTCCGAAAGCAGCAGTCTGTCATCTCACTCTCTCGCCCCGAAGGGGCGAGTGAGGGGGAGGCCATGTCAGGGCTTGTATTTGCCCTCTTTGGCGGCTTTGGGTCGCGGCCCATAACAATGGGCCGGGCATTGGTAGCTTTATCTAGCTACATATTAAATATCTCTTTGGAGAGGGCAATTTGTCTAGCAATTTGCTCCTCTTTGGAAAGTTTCCTGAATTCCGCCATCCGGCGGGCTTCTTCTTCGGCTCTCTTCTGAGCTGACGCTGCACATGTGCATCGGATGGGTGTCGGTGATGGTTCCGCTGCCGGGTGTGGAGCAGAACTCTTCTCCTTCTCCTCTTCCGTCTGGCGAAGAGGGATAGTTGGCGTCGCGAGCGGGGCAGGCGCCGCTTCTTCCCTCTCGTGTTGTCCCGTTGGTGGGGGAGGGGGGATGGCCGCATCCGGGATTGGTGCGTCCTTCCTCTTCTTCATTTTGGGCTTCTTTTGGGTTTTGGCTGTCCTGTCTGGTGGAGGGGGGTTTGCCGGCGCCATGAGCGACGCCTGCGCTGTCTCCTCCACAACTGCGGTTTTCATTGAGGCCCTCGTCTCGGGGCCGGGCTTCAACGGGACCGTGCGTGCGCTGGTCCCCGCCTTCTTGTTCCGGGCTTCTCGCCGGAACACCGGGCATTTGGTGGCGTTGGCGGTATGGGGACCGCCGCAGCTGGCGCAGGTGGCAGGCTGATCCCTAGGGACCGGGCACTGCTTCGCAGGGTGGGGGCCCGCGCAGCGTACGCACTTGAGCGGGCGGTGGCAGTTCGCTGAGTGGTGCCGGAAGCCCTGGCACCGGTGGCACTGAGCGGGGCCCTTTTTCCCCCTCCATGCCTCCATGCGCACGTCGGGGACGAACAGGAACTCCCGCAGTTTGTAGAGGCTTACGTGGTCTCTGGTGGGTCCGGCGATCTGCAGAAAGTAGAGGCAGCCCGGCCTGCCTCCTCTCGCATGCCGCAGTTTACTTTTCGTCACATGCCAAACGTATGCTCACGCTACTAAGGTAACGACACACACGCGCCCGGATCGTTTTTCTTTCTTCCGCACCACCGCTCCTGACCCGTCTAGCTGTCTTCTGAGCCCGGCCTCCCACAAGCGGGTCCCACCGAGCGAAGTTTACGGCGAAAACGGGAAAGGACGGTTTGGAGCCGTCACGATCGCGCAGAAACTGCATGGGTACATCACCAGCCGTACCACTATACCACGCCGACCTTTAAAATTGGCACACCAATCCCCCGCTCCCCCCGCCTTTGAGAAATCAAAGGTGGGGGTGGAGTGAGAAAGCCCGGGAGAGGCCTACCCTCCGGGTTCCCCTCGCGGCAAATCATGCCGCCACCACAACCACCACCCACCAGGGACCCCACGGTCCGAGCCCCAACGCGGCCCAGGACCTTCCGCCGCAGCCGAGGAATCGGCGACGCGGCCAGCGCCGCCCGCGACCCGCGCATACAAAATGCGTTCCGCAATGTGTTGCGCGCATCCGCGGCGACGCTGCGAGCACCGACCACCACCCCAACTACCCCGGGAACGCCAACCAGCGAAGGAGCCGGGGAAACGATGTTCCCGAAACCTGCGGACCTGATCCAGGCAATCCTGGGACAACTCGTCCCAGCCGCCCAAAACCTCTCATCAACCGCCACCGGGCCCCGCGCCCCCACCGCGCCGGCCGCCGCGCGCGCCGACAGCCGCGCCGTCACCGCTGACGGCCGCGCCGCGGCCCCGCGGGCGGCGCCGCGCGCGCCCGCGCCCGCCGCCGCCGCGCCCGCCGCCGCCGCGCCCGCGCCCACCGCCGCGCCCACGCCTGCCGCCGCCGCGGAAGGCCGCTCTCGAGCGGCTTCCGGTCCCGCGACAGGAACGGGCCCCCAGCCAGACTACGCCGCCGCCGCGAGCGGCTCGCGCAAGGCCCCTGCGCCTTTGCCGCAGCGCGCGCCCGTAGCGCAGCGCCCGAAAGCGGCCACCACTACCGCATCGCGACCGCCGCCCGCCCTCGGAGCGGGCCCGCCCCCCGCCGCGCCCCGCAAGGCGCCCGTGAGCGCGACAGGCCCCGCGCCCCGCGCGGCGCCGCCGACGCGCACGCCGAAAGCGGTACCCGGAGCCGCCGCACAGCCGCCGGCCCCTATCCGGCCCAAGCTGGCGCAACGGACACCACCACTCACCATTGGCTCGACGACTGCCCAATCACCACCCCTTGTGCACACCCCCATACAAGTGGCACAAACAAGCACAGCGCCACCATTCGGGGGTAAGCGCAGGACGATATCTCCGCCTGAGCGGCCCCAGGCACAAAGCGTCCTGCGCCTACAGCTGTCCCCTATGGACACGGCGCAAGCGCAAGAAGAGCACGACAATCCGGACGACCACCCCCTCCATGAGAAAGAAGAGGAGGATGACCAAGATACTGAGGCGCGAAATGGCACCGAAGTAGAACCAATTGGCGCATCAAGTCAGACCCAACCTCAGCGGCGAGAGAAGCGTCCTCGGTCCTCGGCCTCTCACCGTCGACCAATTTCCAAACTGGCCCCATCATTACCAAAAAATGAGGGAACTGCTGGGGCGCTTTCCCAATTCTAGGCCTTACGGGAACGGAATACGTTTCCTCCCACTAGACTACGAGGAATATCGGGCCGTACAAAAGTACTTGACGACCCTTCAGGGGGAGATGGCCGCCCAGGGGGAGACACTCTCCTGGCATGCATACTCCCCCCCAGAGGAGATCCCCCTGAAGGTCTGCATCAGGGGCCTCCCCGTTAACACCGATCCGGAACTCATCACAGAGGACCTAAAAGAAAAGGGCTTTGACCCCCTCTACGTGCGGCACGTAGACGCACGCGCCGGACGACCAGGCTGCATCTTTTACGGGCAGCTAAAGAGGACACCTGAAACCATACCAGCAGTCTACCAGGTGAGCGAGCTGCTGGGCATGCCAGGCGTGGTAGTGGAGGCGTGGCGTGGCAAGAAGGGACCGGCGCAATGCCACCGGTGCCAGGGGTTCCGCCACGCGTCAACTGGCTGCCACCGCCCCATCAAATGCGTCCGCTGTGCAGGCCCGCACTTTGCGGGGCAGTGCGACCGTGCCAAAGACCAACCAGGGACTTGCGCGAACTGCGAAGGCCCCCACACGGCGAATGACGTCACGTGCCCCATATTTCGCAGGGAGGCACGCAATAAGAAAGCCGGCACAGCACCCCTCACGTCACGCCGCGGGCAAACCATCGCCCAGCCCAATGTCGTCAGGGACACAGAAAACGCCGCCAACTCCCTGATGGCGAGAGCGAACGACACGGTGCCCAACCGTCGCCGCCAGAGGGGAAGGGGGAAAAGGAGAAAGAAGGAGACGCCATCCGACCCTCCGCTGTCAGTACCATCGGCCCCAGCAGGCAGCACCTACCAACCACCTGCACCCACGAGCAGAAGCAGTGAAGAACAACCGCAACACCCTCGCCCTCCCCGACCAAACCCTGGCCAGAGCGAGCAACACCATGATGGCGTGAGGGATAGAGTGATTGGCGAATGTATCGCCATCCTCCAAAATGTACTGAGCGCCATCCAATCAGGAAAAAATCCAGTCCCTATAATCCTCAGGGGACTAGCTGACCTCTACCAAGATGGCTAGTTCCCTGAGGATACTACATTGGAACGCCGCCGGTCTGAACCGGACCAAGAAGGAGCTGCTGTCCACCGTCATGAGGAGAGAGCGGATAGACGTAGCCCTGATATCAGAAACCCACTTAAAAGACCCGGACCGCCTGAAAATATCGGGCTACGTCACATACCGACAGGACGAGATCTCCCCTCAGGGGTACAAATACCGAGGATTGGCAGTACTCGTGGGCAGACGAGTGGTGCACCAGCCCTTACCACCCCAGACGAACCTAATGCGCAGCTACGCCCTCGGAGTGGAAGTACACGCCGATGGCCACAATCTGCGTGTCTTCGCCTTCTACCGCCCGCCACAGCTGATCTTCGCCGAGACCGACATGGAGCAGATCCTGGACTCGAGCGATCCCACCATTGTAGCCGGCGACTTCAATGCCAAACACCCGGCATGGAACTCGACCAGCACCTGCTCAACAGGCCGTCTGCTCTTGGACCACGCCGAGCGCCACGGTTACGCCGTGCTGGGCCCAGAGGCCCCTACCCACTATCCGCACACCACAGCCCACATGCCGGATGTGATCGACTTGGCGGTCGTCAATAATCTCCCTCACTGGCCGGAGATGGAGGTCCTAGACGACCACATGTTATCGGATCACCAGCCTGTGGTTCTGGAGCTAGAGACCAACGCAACCAAGACCCAAATTCAGACGGCGAAGAAAAAGACGGACTGGAGGAAATTTGCAAGCCACATGGCTGAACACTCGGAGTCCTTCCCGGCGAACACTGCCGAAGAAGTCGACCGACTGGCCGAGATGTTCAGCCAAAACACACAAGCCGCCATCAGAACAGCCACCACCACTACCACAGGGCCCAGCCGAGGAAATCCCAGAGGGAGACCTCCAGCGCACATCGTCAAACTCATCGAGGAGAAGAGGAAGATGCGGCGGCTTTACAACAACACCCGCTGCCCAACTCTGAAGACCCGGCTAAACGCCCTCGCCGAGAAGATCGGGACTAGTCTCGCGGCGAACTCCCGCTATTCTTGGCTCGAGGACGTTGACGCTGCAGCCGAGGAGGGTTGGAACAGCATCCACCGTCTATGCCGCCGCTTCACACGAAAACCAGCACCGACGCGCCCACTCCTCGCCCCGGACGGTACCCCGAGATACCGCGCGGAGGACCGCGCAGAGATCTTCGCCGACCACCTGGAGGAGCAGTTTCGGCCAAACCCATCCACCAACGTCGCACACACTGCACAGGTGGAACAGGAGGTCGGCGAATACCTGAACACACCACCGCCACCAGAAGAGGACCGGATCGTTTTCACCCCCGGCCAAATCCAGCGGGCTGTTAGACGTGCTCAGCTCCGCAAAGCCCCAGGACCAGACGCGATCCCGAATGAGGCGCTGCGTCACTTACCCCCGCGAGCCATCGCGACGTTGACGCGGCTCTTCAACGGGATCGCGAGAACGTGCCACTTCCCCAGCTGCTGGAAGCTGGGCACAGTCATCATGCTGCCCAAGCCGGGGAAGAACATCCTCCGCCCGGAGAGCTACCGCCCCATCACCTTGTTGCCGACTGTGTCCAAGGTGTTCGAGCGGCTTCTCATGCGACATCTGGTGCCTCATATCCTACCGCGGGACGAGCAGTTCGGGTTCCGGGCCGAACACTCGACGACCCTCCAAATAACAAGAGTGCTACACATCGCGGCCCTGGCGAGGAACAAAAAGGAGCACGCAGTGGCCGTGCTCCTTGACATGGAGAAAGCCTTCGACCGGGTCTGGCACTCAGGCCTGGTCCACAAGCTTGCCTCATCCTCAACGCCCAGGAGAGTCGTCCACACAGTGGCCAGTTTCCTCCAAGACCGCGCCTTCCAAGTGGCAGTGGAAGCAGCGAGGTCAACAAGAAGAAACATCACAGCTGGAGTTCCCCAAGGAAGTTGCCTGTCGCCCGTGCTATACGCGAGATACACGGACGACATCCCAGTGGGTGAAGGGGCCACACTCGCCCTATACGCTGACGACGCCGCATACATTGCGACGTCTTACAAGCTGGACCACGCAGCCATAAAAATCCAGCGCACCCTGGATGCGCTCCCAAAATGGCTGGAAGACTGGAGGCTGCGGGTGAATGTAGCGAAAACCCAGGCCATCACCCTCAGCCCAAAATACAACCAGCCTCCAGAACTGACACTAATGGCACAACGGATTCCATGGCAGCGGACGGTGAAGTACTTGGGGGTCACCATCGACCGACTGCTGACTATGGCCGCCCACGTGAAGAACGTAGTGTCCCAGACACGCGCGGCACGAGCCCTACTCAACCCGGTGATAAAGTCAAACCTGCCACTTCGCGCCAAGATCGGCATCTACAAGGCATACATTAGGCCGCGCCTAACCTATGCGGCGCCCGCGTGGTACGCGCTGGTGGGAGAGTGTGGAAGGCGACGGCTGCGCGCCCAACAAGCACTCTCACTGCGCGCGGCCACCGGAGCCCACTTCTACGTGAGCAACGCGGTGCTGCATAGGGACCTGAAAATTGACCACCTGGATGACTTTATCACCGGACTAGCCAGGACTATGTTCCAGCGTGCGGACGGCTCACGCCAGCCCCACCTGCAAAATATAGCCCCCTACCATAGGAGGCCGCCCGACAAGAGGGCCCTACCGCGGGACCTGGTCCAAACGGACCCACCCGCCCCACCCTGATGAAGACCTGGACGTTCCTGCTCCGTCGGCTCGAGTGTCGCTCGCTGGGCCTCCCCTAACTGGGACTCACCCGGCAGGGCTTGACCTCGCCGACGGAAGAAGCAGATGACCCCATCACCGGACTCTACGAGCTCTGCTCACCCTAGCCACCCGTCCGTTGTTGCGGACGGCGACGGAACCCGCTGAAAGTGGCTAAGCCACGTAAAGCTTCCCCGGACCCAAACAGGTCTGAGAGACGACCCGAGTAGCTCCTCTCGCATTGATTTGCCTGGCGTATTCGACCGGGTGGCCGAGCGCCAGGCAGGCTGCCTTGATCTCGTCTAGAGGTGTGTCGGCCGGGAGGCCGCGGAGCGCCACCTTCATCCGCTTCTGCTCGTCCAGCTGATAAAGGTGCCACTCCACGGCGGCGCCGGACTTTTCAAGCTCCTCCAGTCGATGCTGCACTGCTCGATACTCCTTTTCGCTTCGCGGAGTGAAGCGGAGACCGCTGCCGAGCGCCTTACAACTTGGGGACTCCCCGAGGTCGCCCTTGATGGCCTCGAGGAGTTTGGCCCAGTTAGGTAAGACGGGGGCAACGATCGTCGGGTATTTCGTCTTCTTCTTAGGTTGCTGCTGTTGCTGTGGGGCTGCTGGTGCCGGGCTCCGACTAGGGGTCGGTTGGGCGGTGGCAGCCTTCGCAGCGAAGGTTGGCCTCCTCTGGCCTCCCACCGGGGTGTTAGGCGGGGCGGTCGGGGGAGGGGTCGCAGTTGTCGGTCCTGGGGCCGGTAATTTGGGCGGCTTCTTGGTGGGCGGCGTCTCCTTGTTGCACGGGCGCTTGACCGTGCGGGCGGGGGAGGGCGGGCTTTCCCGCAAGCGCTTCTCCGGCCTAAGGACCGCCGGGTGGCGCCTCAGGAATTCAAGAAAAGCCCCGTCCTCCGGTAGCAGTTCGGTCTCCAGCCCGAAGATGTGGCTGGTGAGGCGGACGTAGGCGGCTATCCACGCCTTCAGGCCCACCGAAATTAGGCCCGAACCCATAACTTGGGCGGCCACAGCTGAGTCCAGTTGTAGCTGCTCCAAGGGGCCGGACTTCGCGGCGGGCGACACGGGCGAGAATAGCCGCAATGTCGGTGGTGGCAGCTCCGGGCTGGCGTCCGTGGGCTGCGGTGTCGGTGTGCGGGTAGCGGCGGTCTCGCCTGCTGCGGTGTAATCCGCGCGGGCAATTTCGCCGCTTTCCGTTGGCGAGTCGGTGGCCACGGATGTGGCGTCCATAGGCTGCGGTGTTGGTGGGCCGGCGCTGGCGAAGAAGTCGGGTGGGAAGATATCTCCCCACTCCGAACTACCTCCACTAGGCGGCGAGTGCGTCGGCGTTGTCAGGTACGACGCGGGTGCAGGTGCGGAATTGGTGGGTAGGTCGAGAACTGCACTTCTCGGCCTGCCCTCTTTTTTCGACTTCGGGGTGTGCATGGTGGTGCAGCGGGGGCGGGGGGCCAGCGACGCTAGCCGCCGTCGGTTAGTGTCCTTCACCGCATACCCTAGCCCGGGGCATCCGTTTGAGCGGGACCGGGATCGGGCAACGGTGAAAAACGACCGGCGGCGGGGTCTCAAGGAAAGGGGCTCTCCCCTCCGGCTAACTAGCCGGGCCGCTGTATCCAACTACTTTTCGTAAGAAAAGGTGTTTGGATGCGCGAAGTGGTGAATAGGCGTCCGAACTGGAGGTGCTCCTGGCGGCGAATCCATGTTCCGAAATGAGCGCGCTGTAGTTTTTATAGTCAGAGCGGCTTCCCCCACTCAGTCACACCTTCCTCGTCTGATAGCCAGGTGTTCAAACACCTGCGTTAAAAACGGCCAGGTGTTCAGACACTTGCGCTAATAATATCATTTAATCAATTAGCGTGGATATTTTTTGTATAATATGTTTCTTATATAGTACTAATAAAATGTTGACGACATCATTTAGACACTTTAGACGTAGTTATGTATAATAATAATAAATGTACTTTATTGCTCACTACAAAGTGAGAACAGTATAAACAAAAACCTTAGACTAGTACGAGTACAATGCAACAACAGGCGGTCAGGGGGGCGGTATGTATTTTGTTTTTCCAAAAATTACCCATATTTGTGACTTTAGAGATCCGCAAAGAGAAGTAGTTTAATTTTTAATAATTTATCACTGGACATAATGTACTATTCAGATTAAAATGTAGAATTAAAGTTATCTATAATGGCTGGTAAGATAAGCTATAAAACGTGCAATTTACTGAACCTTGTTTATTAATGATAGTTCCCATTGATTAATTAGTTTAATTTTGATTTCTTTAACGGGAATGCAAGCGTCTTATCATAATACAGGTACTTCTACAAAGTTATGTATTATGGCGTACTTACGAAATCAAAATGTGTTAAAAATTAGTTTTTCGTTATTTTGACATTGACGCGGAGCCCTAAAATGTTTATTTTATTTTATCTATAACTAACTATACTTTAAATCATAAATAAAGAAAATTACAGTTATCGAATTATGTCCAGGTTTTGCTAATTTTGTGCGATTTTGTATATAGGGATGGTGATATGTCACCTTACATCATCAAAATGTTAATAGGTGAATGAAAAGGTACCTAAGATACCTATTAAACATTTTAATTGGTTGAGATACATGCTTTCATGCACATAACTAATTTGTGTATGAAAACATGTATCTCAACAAATTAAAATGTTAGAAAAAGGTAAACTAATTCCATAATAAATAAATACATATTAGGGGACATTTAGTACAATTACAACTAGAATATTGATTCTAATTAGACTATATAACTGCGAGAAATAAATATATTTTTAACAAGAACTAAAACCGATATAAAAATAAAAGAATAAGTGTGTAACTACGCTATACATACAATATATACAATTATTATCAACTACTCAAAGAGCGGATTTAAAGAGCCCAAACTCGGTATGATTGTGTTAACTTATTACAGAGTTCCTATGACCACTTTCCGGTTCCATCATCAGATCAGCTCGTTAATAATATCATAATATTGCATTTTTACTGAATTTACATATATGCAGTAAGCTCGGTCCTCCATAGAAACGTAGTTTAGCTCTCATTTTAAAATGCCATTCTAGAATAACATGAAACTTTGTATACACAATGGAATCCGGAATATCTAGGTCGGAAATTGGTTTCTGTTGCATGAAATTATAATGGAGAAAAAATACAGCTATTATTAAGGTTTTCATAAAAGACGCTGTATTTTTTTCTATTACAATTTCTTGCAACAGAAACTAATTTCCGACCTAGATATGGCGGCTCTCATTGTGTATACAACGTTTTATGTTATTTCAGCAAGGGGTTTAAAATGAGAACGAAACTACGTTTGTATGGAGAATCGAGTTCAGCCGAGCGTACTAACGTCAAATATTAGCTCAATCGGAAATAGAGATGTGGGTCTAATTTAGCTTCTAAGATTTGACCCACACAAACAAAAAAGACATAAGTTATACTGACACGGCAAGTTAAATAAAAGCTTGTAAAAAATGAGTTAACGTACGTACGTATGTTAAATGTTTGCGTTGTCTGAATATACTGTAAAAGTTTCGATTACGAGTGGTTGCTGTTCTCTATGTCTAACAGTGTTTAGCAAGCTATAAATTATGTACATGGTCGTCCAATATGCATAGTATAAGTCTGGTACAGCTTAATTAGCGACTAGTTAGATTTTCGTAAGGTTATCCTATGATATTTGCGTATGAAGATGACTTTTTGTTGCATGCAACCATCCACCCGCTAAGCGTTGTCGCCGCCATTTTGACACATAAAACGTCAGCGCTAGGATACCAAACACAGCCAGTCATTTTGAATTTTACCTATCACGTTTATTTGTTTTGGGTAATAGAAAATCGGCTGACATTTTTGGCAATTCTTATTGGTACAACACCGCGCGTGCGTATTACGAATAAATGCCCCGTTTCAAAGTGGACTTTTGTAGGAAGCTCGCGTTCTATGCTTTTCTCGTTCACTCAAAGTCAAAATATTCTTTATTCAAATAGGCCTAGCAACAAGCACTTTCGAATCGTCAGTTATAATGATAACATTTTATTAATTTAAAATTTTAGAGCAATTTAATGATGCTATTATTATTCTTTAAAATAAATATTGAATTGCTGTAGATATATCGAGAGATTACAAAATTGAGAAATTATTATGTAATTAGATTCACAATAATATCGTCAAAACATAAAAGAAAATTATAACTATGTTTTATATATACTCGTGATCGGGTGCTGTTTGTGGAGTCCGGTCTGTTCATGCTTGCTAGGGCAAAGTAAATGCCTTAATACTAGTGTTATTTTATTGTATGTAGATTGACGAGAGACATAATCCTGTTCTGGATTAGTTTTATTGTTATTGACGCTTAGAGACCTTATACATCTCTAACAATATTAAGTTTACTTATTTTAATTTTAGCGCTTAGAGATCATTTACATCTCTAAGGACTTTTAAATAATTGTTATTAATCGTATTTGGACGCTCAGAGACCATATACATCTCTGAGATATTAAATTAATTTTATGTACTTTTTGTTTATTCGGACAGATCGTATTCAATACGTCCTTAATATTTGTAAATTTATTTTTATATAGTTGTTAATCAGTATATTTTTTTAATCATTATTATTAAGTAAGATTGTCAGTTTTTTTTTAAATTGTATAAATTCACGCTTTGACTTGTAAAAGTGCCCTTGTGGCCTATTTGCAGAATAAATATTTGATTTTGATTTTGATTTTGATAAATCTACCTATTCAGTTTCTAAAATAAAAAAACACTTATAATTCGAGTTGTGTTAATTAAGAATGACGGCTTTCTGGAGGATGTATGTTTTCGGCCGTAGGTTTAAGGTCTTAAGAGACATATGTAGTTGTTTCGGTATCACGCTCCACGTCCGCTACTGTACGAGATAAGAGGTCGAGAAGGAAGGCACGCCAAAAAATCTGGCGTGTCTGACGTGGAGGGCCTCTGGGCATACGCGATAGAGCCACTTGGGAGCGGCTGTCGCCGGCGTAGTCGCGGGATGTGTGCGCAAGCGTTCCAGTGACCTCGCCACATGGCGACGAGGCGGCAGATGGGGGGGGGGGGTTTAGTGGGTACACTGTAGGTCTCATCAGCCTATAACAAATAAATTTATGATTTATACGGGAGTCCCACATAACTTACCCCCTGCGCCCGGGTGGTATGCGCGATGCATACCCCTCCTAAACAAAAAAAAAGGTAAACAACTCTTTGCGTGATCTGACGCGCACTAGGCCGCTTTTTTCTCCTGAAATCTAGTAGTTATGTTTGGACCTAACCAACTAGATTTACCTACTTACACATCCACATGCCCGACAGTCCAGTTGGCTGATGTCATTAATCAGTGATCGTCCTTATAAATCCTTTTATAACATTTTAATATTACAATGTTGATATCCAGATTATTGTTAAGTGGGAGATATTTGGAAGATGGAGTTGCCCGCAGCGTGGGACGGAGGCTCAATGCCTCTTACTGTGCCAGTACTGACTCCAAGAAACCTTCGAGCAGCCGTGTTGATGGCAATAAGGCCGTGGAAAGGGTAAGCGGTACTACTAATGGTATGCGTTTGTATTTCCGAGTTCATATAACCTAGACCTTTTTAAGGCACGAGTAAATAGGCATCTTCTGGGTGAGCTCGCTTCATCGTCGGCCTCATCTTTGCCCCCTTGCTAGAGGCTGGCAAGAGCGATCCCATTTTTAATAATAAATAAAAAACTGCTGGTTGCAAATGTTGAGCAGACCGTGGTTGTAGGTGGGGAATTAAAATAAAACCGGCCAATTGTGAGTCGGACTCGCGCACGAAGGGTTCCGTATAATTATCTATACAACATTAGACACTTTATTAAACTTTTTCAATTTAATTATAATATTGTTTTAATTTATTCATCAGTAATAAGTACGCTAAATGATATCAAGTAGAATTTTTGTCAAGTGCGAGTCGGATTTTAGTTTTCCCATACTTTTACCCAGCGCCTAATGAACAAAACGAGCAACTTTTTAAAAGATTTTTTGTATGGGAGCTCCCTTAAATATTTATTTTATTTTGTTTCTAGTATTTTTTTGTTACCTAATAGCGGCAACAGAAATACATCATTTGTGAAAATTTCAACTGTCTAACTATGACGGTTCATGAGATACAGCCTGGTATATATAAACGGAGTAATATATAGGTACGATACTCGTACACGTAAAACAAAGACAATAAAACAAAAACAAAGACACAAAAACAACAAAGAGACATCGAATAAAACGTGACGGCATAAGCTAACATGCTAGCTAATCTGGTGGATGCTTTTATGGCGTACGCTGTATGTATCATCATTCATCAGCAACAACAACACAGTTATTTAACTTTTTTTTTACTCCGGATAGGTTTGCGCTTGACCACAAACCACTTGATGGTATGCGATATTGTGGTCTAGGATGGAGCGCGCTTACCTACCAAAAACCGGTTCACTCTCGTCTTGAAGACCGTAAGATTGTAGTTTTCAGGAAACAAGGATTCCGGCAAGGAGTTCCACAGCTTGGCTGTTCTCACAATAAAAGAGGAAGCGAAACGCTTCGTGCGAGTATTTGGAACTGCCACCGTAAAACGATGTCGCCTTGCCGTATTATTGTACTGTGCAGTTCATCAGCACACTCCCCGAAATGCAACCGATAGACCGAAAGACTAGCAACTTTGCGACGATGTTCTAAACTGTGCAGTCTCGCACACCACTGACGAACTTACAACCACTGACCAATTGACCATCCTTAACCTTATTACAACGGAATAAGATCTACTAGTGCACTTCTGCTTGTCTTTTTTAACCCTTTTACGTCGGTTGTTTCCAGTTCTCCGTAATCATTCGTGTGTTTCGAAACAGTAGCGGTAAACTCGAGCTCGCACCATTTGGCCAGACGCTAGATGCTGGGACCGACAAGAAACTCACCAAAGGCCTCGATACGTAAGAAAATTTGGCAATAATTTCATTCTTAAAATATTCGCACACGGGTCCAACACGAAATTTATTTATTTACCTTAATTGCCGACGTTTCGACACGGGTTGCACCGGTCATGGTCGCGGCAGAAACTGACGTCTCAACTCTCAGCAAGTTCTCAGCGGAGATATGGATACACAAAATTTAACTACCGCACAATTGTACACGTACACGAATACGTACCGTATTGTACGTGTACGATTTTTTAAGAATGTGTACAAAGCGCGAGAGTTTAAAGTGTTAAATATTTCATTAACAAGACTAATTAGTAATTAAAAAACTAGAAAACCCGACTGCGCTTCTGTGTGATTTGGAATTTGGTGCCAATAATCCGCCATTTTGTTTTTTTTTTTTTATTATTTTGATATACCCCGTGTCACTCTCACAGTAAATACGAATCTAACGACACCTCTTAAGCTAAAGTCCATCGAGCCGTTCAGGCTGCAGAGCGTGTCAAACAATTATACATACATACCTACATACTCTCGAAAAACATAACCCTCCTTCTGGCGCAGTCGGGTAAATACCCATTCAAAGCGTATCGCGCTCGAATTTTAGTGACAAACTTTAATAAAAGGTACTGTCTGGGGCCCTTTACACAATTAATATTATCACAATACTGCGGTGTCAAAATTATATGGATTATGCTTCATTATTCACGTGATACGGATCGTGATATAGGTGTATCGCGTGATAATAATAACAGTGTAAAAGGCCCCTTTGGCACCAACTTACGATCACAGACCATCACAGGGGTCTGTTACACGCTTAATATTATCACAATAATGGTGTGTCAATATTATCGCGGTTTTCAAAATTGCTTAGAATTTGCGTCAATATTCATTAAACAGCACGTGATACGGATCGTGATATGAGTGTATCGCGTGATAATAATAACCGTGTAACAAGCCCCACAGACCGATCAACAAACAAGTCTTTCGTGTCCACTAGAGTCACTCGTAAATAATTGCGATTATTTAAATTGAACGATAGATGCTGCTGATGATGAACTTAAGATATTGAAAAAAGGGGGCCACTACATATGAAAATTCTTATATTAATTACACTCATTACATTGGAAGTACTAACAACATTATTTCAAGAAAACCTTTTCGAATAATGCAAATAATCTTATATGAGCTAAAACTAAATACTAAAAAACTAATGCATACAGTATCGGCGGAATAACTCATCATCATCCTCCTAGCGTTATTCCTAGTACAGTTGCATGCTGAAGGATGCCTGGGGTCTGCTACCTAATCCCAAGAATTGGCGTATAGGCACTAGTTTTTACGGAGGCTACTGCCATCTGACCTTCCAACACGAGGCGCAAACTATTAGAGCTTATTGGGATTAGGTTTGTCAAGTGAGTGGGCAACTTGACTGTTAGAAGTTCTCAAGCCGCCCGGAGGCCTCTAACTTGGCTTCACGACTGCTATCGTAGACAGCAGCCGGGAGCAACGGCAGTTAGTAACCACTCAAAGCGGTCACCCATTCCAATCGGCGGAATAACTACATATTGTATTTTATGCAGGCTGAAACCGGGTTTCAAACTGGGCGACACGATCCTGGTCCCAGATGTGGCCGCAAAAGGCTACAGAACATACACATCAGTAGCACTCTCTTACTGCGGACCCAAGGAAGCTGGGATCAATAAGGTGGAGGCATTAAACGAGAAAAAAGTAAGACTACGTATTAAATAGTTGCAATTTTTTAACAACTTCAAGAGAAGGAAGGAGGTAGGTACTCAGTTCGTCAGCATATTGGCTTGTTCTTTTTTTTATGTATGTATGTTCCCCGATAACTCTTGACCACGTTGGCCGATTTTGATAATTCTTATCTTGTTTCAAAGCAGGTACCCCGAAATTGGTCCCATATAAATTTGGTGAAGGTCTGATGATGGGATTTAGGAGGAATCGAGGGAGCTTCTTGAATTTGATAGGCACGCATATTCCGATTTCGGTGTTTTCTGTAGGTAACCAAGCATTGGCTCACGGAAACCACAAATTGTGGAATAGCAAGTATAAAATAGGAGTCTGTTTTTTTGGTATAAATTATTATTATAAAGACTGGTCTTTTTAAATTCCTAGCTACTTTTGATGCTAACCGTACTGTGCTGTAGTTGGGGAATATATATATATTTTTCGGAATTTAAGTGTGAGAGATAAGATACAAAAACACATACACATTTGTAAACGTGACCGTACCTTGTGTTTGGACTTATAAAAAACCGGCCAAGTGCGTGTCGGACCACGCACAATAAGGGATCCGTACCGACACCTCCTTTTTTTTTCCCGGGGGGAAAATCCTTTACGGATACCGCCGCACCACGGGGACAGTGCCGTGGTTATGTCGGACTTGCACCGACTAAAAACCCCCCGATCGTCCTCCTCAACTCATTTCGGGCGGCTCTAGGATCTCCTTCGGAACGCACCAGTGCCGCCCTAGAGGCTGTGGGTCCAACCATCTGCTTTTATAGGCGATCACAGCCCCCAACTGTGACCGTCTTCGACCCCAAGGACCCCCTTTTAGTCGCCTTCTACGACAGGCAGAGAATACCGTAGCCGTATTCTATACCCGGGCTACAGAATCTACATTTAAAACCACTATAAATTTAATCACAAAAGCTCGTATCTTCATAGGAAACTTACAACACTTACGCTCTTTTGTTTTGGCAAGACAGTTTTTCAGCAATAACTCAAAAACCGTTAAACCTATCTTGTTCAAACTAAAAATAGTTGAAAGGATTTTTTTATTTTTTTTATTTATTAAAAATGGGATTGCTCTTGGCCAGCATCTAGCCAGGGGGCAAAGATGAGGCCGACGATGAAGGGAGCTCACCCAGCTCTCATAGTTTGGAAATTAGAGGGTGCGTATTACGAATACGGATAAAAGTCCGTAATTCGTAATACGCACGCGCGGTGTTGTACCAATAAGAATTGCCAAAAATGTCAGCCGATTTTCTATTACCCAAAACAAATAAACGTGATAGGTAAATTTCAAAATGACTAGCTGTGTTTGGTATTCTAGCGCTGACGTTTTATGTGTCAAAATGGCGGCGACAACGACAACGCTTAGCGCGTGGATGGTTGCATGCAACAAAAAGTCATCTTCATAAGCAAAACCGCCGTATTACTTAAATTTGAATTAAAGCTATATTTTATTTTTAAATATCATAGGATAACCTTACGAAAATCTAACTAGTCGCTAAACGTCAAATATGGCGCCGGCAGCTGTCACCCCATAGAAACTTGTCAAACTTTCCATACATTGAAATTTTAACGAACACAGCTTACGATTACAGACGGTTTGGTGCAACCCAGCCTTATACTATGCATATTGGACGACCATGTACATAATTTATAGCTTGCTAAACACTGTTAGACATAGAGAACAGCAACCACTCGTAATCGAAACTTTTACAGTATATTCAGACAACGCAAACATTTAACATACCTACGTACGTTAACTCATTTTTTACAAGCTTTTATTTAACTTGCCGTGTCAGTAACTTATGTCTTTTTTGTTTGTGCGGGTCAAATCTTAGAAGCTAAATTAGACCCACTTCTCGATTTCCGATTGAGCTAATATTTGACGTTAGTACGCTCGGCTGAACTCGATTCTCCATACAAACGTACGGACGTAGTTTTGGTCTCATTTTAAACCCTTTGCTGAAATAACATGAAACGTTGTAAACACAATGGGAGCCGCCATATCTAGGTCGGAAATTAGTTTCTGTAGCAAGAAATTGTAATAGAAAAAAATACAGCGTCTTTTATGAAAACCTTAATAATAGCTGTATTTTTTCTCCATTATAATTTCATGCAACAGAAACAAATTTCCGACCTAGATATTCCGGATTCCATTGTGTATACAAAGTTTCATATTATTCTAGAAATTCCATTTTAAAATGAGAGCTAAACTACGTTTGTATGGAGGACCGAGCTTACTGCATGTATGAAAATTCAGTGACAATGCAATATTATGATAATATTATTTTCGAGCTGATCTGATAATGGAACCGGAAAGTGGTCATAGAAACTCTGTAATAAGTTAACACAATCATACCAAGTTTGGGCTCTTTAAATCCACTCTTTGAGTAGTTGATAATAATTGTATATATTGTATGTATAGCGTACACTTATTCTTTTATTTTTATTTCGGTTTTAGTTCTTGTTAAAAATATATTTATTTCTCGCTTCCCTCATATAGTTAAATAGTCTAATTAGAATCAATAGTCTAGTTGTAATTGTACTAAATGTCCCCTCATATTTATTTATTATGGAATTAGTTTACCTTTTTCGTACTTTAAATGTGCGATCTTTAAAATTATAATACTGAAGACCTTTAGTTAACCACATTTAATGCAATAAAGAGCTTACTTACTTCATCATCATCATCATCATCATCATGTCAGCCGAATGACGTCCACTGCTGGACATAGGCCTCCCCCAAAGACTTCCACAATGACCGGTCCTGCGCCACCCGCATCCAGCGGACACCCGCGACCTTCACCAGGTCATCAGTCCACCGTGTGGGGGGCCTGCCCACGCTACGCCTTCCGGTACGTGGTCGCCACTCGAGAACCTTTCCGCCCCAACGGCCATCGGTTCTACGCGCAATGTGCCCAGCCTACTGCCACTTAAGATTAGCGATTCGTAGGGCTATATCGGTCACTTTTGTTTTGCTGCGGATGGCCTCATTCCTGATGCGATCACGCAGAGAAACTCCTAACATAGCTCTCTCCATTGCTCTTTGGGTGACTTTGAGCCTTCTTATGAGGCCCATGGTAAGCGACCACGTTTCAGTGCCATATGTCATCACTGGCAACACACACTGGTCAAAGACTTTCGTCTTACTTACTTACTTAAATATAAATAAATAATAAATATTAGGGGACAATTTTAACACAAATCGAACAAGCCAATAGTAAGCTCAATTATGGGTATTTAATAGATAAATACTTAAATACATAGAAAACATCCTAGTCTCAGGAACAAATGTTTCTGATCATCACAGGAGGCAGGGTGGCAGTGTCACTAGCAATTAGGCTAAACAGGTCGACGATATTATAGATATTTTGCAGGTGTTTTGAAAATTTGGATGTGTTCATGGACTTTCCTTGCTGATTGTACATATTTTTCAGGAGAACGTGCGTTGCTGTTTCGCCGCGGGATATAAGGCTCTGAAATTAATAAACACGTCTAAATGTGACCTAGAATATAAGATTGATGATCCCGACGTCCAACAAGCTGCACATGAGGGCTATGGACTAGCATCATGGACGTGAGTACGGGGTGAAATGGGGGGTCCACGGCTCAGAATGCGATACATACTAAATTCACAGAATACTTAATATTCACCAAATCAAGTAACTAATTGCTTTAATGTTATAGTAATTTTGAACAAGTAAATTTTTAAGAAAAAACCACTGACTCCAAACTTTGCCAGACCCCTTCCTCCTGCTATATATTTGAGGAGTTCCTTCGATTTTGCGAAACTTAACACATCCTCTTGGTAAGTATTTAATTTGAGGATTTCCTTCGATTTTGCCTTACTTACCCCATCCTCTTGGTATATAATTTGAAGAGTCCCCTCGATTTTTCCAAGCTCCCGTCATCAGATCCAGACTTGGTGACAATGGGATCAACTAGAAAAGATACCCTTTCATTCAAAAAAAGATTTTTTGAAATCGGTCCTCTAGTCTCCTAGTAATCGGTGAAAATACATAAAAAAAATCCGACGAATTGAGAACCTCCTCCTTTTTTTGATGTCGCCTAATAAAAGTGTCATAACATTAGGTATGCCTCTTCCTTACAAGCCCATTGAAATTGAAATTGCCGTCAACGTGCGGATCATAGCTTGTTGCTGCTGCTCGAGCAAAACCTTTGCCTTTGAAAACTGCTTGTATGCAGATCGGTCCCCACCGCCTCACAGAAAATCTGCCGTTTGTTTTCATTCAAAGTAGTTTAGCCGTTCTATTTTTTTGGTTTCTTCGCATAACCATCGCATTGACGACCTGTTTAGCCTAGTTGGTAGTGACTCTGCCTCCGAAGCTAGAGGTCCCGGGTTCGAATCCCGGCCAGGGCATTTATTTGTGCATTTTTCACGGATATTTGTTCTTGGGTCTTGGATGTTTTCTATGTATTTATCTATATAAGTATGTATATCGTCGTCTAGTACCCATAGTACAGGCTTTGCTTAGTTTGAGACTAGGTCGATTTGTGTAAGATTGTCCCCCAATATTATTATTATTATAATGCATTATAAACTTTGTACGATAAAAAAAAGCCTTTTATTTCTTGCTACATTAGGTAGAGTTTACACTTAATATATTATAACTTTAGGTATTAAAATGGTTTTTTTTTATTTACAATGATTACAATGTCTTGTGCAAGGACCCCTTTTCAAGTGAAGGTGAAGGCCTCCTCCAAAGAATTCCATTTTTCTCTGTCTTGAGCTATGTATTTGTAGCCAGCGGGGACCAGCTATTTTTATTAATTCCTCTGCCCATCTTGTATACAGGGTCTTCCCTTGAGGCGCTTGCCTTGTGGGCCCTTCCAATTCGTTACCCTGCTCATCCATCTGTCATCCTATAGTCTCGCTGCGTGCCCTGCCCACTTCCTCTTTAGTTTTTAAGCATACCTTAGGGCGTCTGTGGCTTTGGTGATATTTCTTATTTTTGTGTGTAGATTTTTTGTATTATTTAATACTATGCATACTTCGTTCAATTCCTCTCTTCGTTCAATTTTGTTTTTTATTTTGGATGTATACCTACTTCCAAATTTGAGATGCATAGGTTAAGCGCCGATAGTGAATTATAAAAGTTGTACTATACATGTAGATAACTTTTTTTAAATAATTTAATAAAATAGTTCTAAAGACAAGGAGTTATCGGTATTATTTTATATCGTGTTCTTTTTTCAATATTTTTTTGCACAATAAAGTTGACATTTCGTTTTCAAACGACATATTATTTAGTCGGTAAAATCGCTACACCCGTTAAGCTTATCGATATTTTAAAATTATTTTTTGGAAGAGTGGCGCCATCTAGCTTCCTTTGGGGTGAAATTATGTTGCCTCGAAAAAAAAAAACTGCTAACTTTGGTCCCAATTATCAGCGTACAGTGTCTTACTTTAGTCACTAAGTTGAGCGGCTGTTCGGCTAAAAAAATATCATTTAAAACGTTAGAATCCTAATAATAGTTTTTAATTTACAAGTTTTATTTATTTATTTAAATGGTAGATAACATGAAGAATCTACCCTACAAATCAATCAATCACTATTAATTTTACATAAAAACATGGTGTACAAAAAAGATATGGTCTCACATTTTTTGCTGCCAGTGCAATACGTAAAATATAAGGAAGGAAGTAACAATACATCATGAAATTTCAAAATTAATAAAACATGTCACTATGTAAATGAAAAATAAAATAATTAGAACTAAATGATTAAACATTAGCAACTTAGTTTTATAAAACTAAGAAATGTTAGATAATTTATCGACTGATTTTGCGTTTCATTTAGAAAAATCTATATATGGTAGTCCATATTCGGGGAACTTACTATAATCGTTGTTCTCAGGCCCACGAACGAGTTCAAAATGCCACGGCCAATAAATGGTGAAAATGGTGAAGAGGAGGGAGACACCGTTGCCAAGGCGCAGAATTGGGCGCGGCACCTTTCACAGATGCCGACGAACAAGATGACTCCCGATGGTGTAGTGGGGGTATATCGTAACGAGACAAGAGAATTTGAAAAATTTTAATTATAGGGAAAAAAGATAAAAAATTAATGCTCCAAGCAGGATTTGAATCTGCGACATTTGGCATACACGCCTACACGGCCAATCGCACTATCTTCTGAGCTATCGGAACAACCACGCTCGAGCACGAAATCCTTCACTAGTTCCCTCTTACAAATTTTCTTTTGGAATTTTCGTTAGCAGCGTTACTGCTTAACTTAACAACCTATATACTAACTTGACAACCTGTTTAGCCTAGTTGGTAGTGACTCTGCCTCCTAAGCTGGAGGTCCCGGGTTCGAATCCCGGCCAGGGCATTTATTTGAGCATTTTTCACGGATATTTATTTCTTGGGTCTTGGATGTTTTCTGTGTATTTATGTATGTATGTATCTATATAAGTATGTATATCGTCGCCTAGTACCCATAGTACAAGCTTTGCTTAGTTTGGGACTAGGTCGATTTGTGTAAGATTGTCCCCCAATATTATTATTATTATTGTATGTCTTTTCCGCTCACGGGACAATAGTGTCCCGGACCTTAATATTATTATATATAGTAGTGTTAGTCGTTACAGTAATAATAATAATAAATACATATTCCATAGCTTTGGTAGTAACATTTGTCCACTTATATTTCTATGATTAGTAAAAAATTCAAAAGTTTTTGGTTTTTTATACCACGTCGGTGTTAAACAACCGTACGTCCCGCCTGATGGTAAGCGGTTACCGCAGCCTATGGACGCCTGCAACTCCAGGGGTGTCACACGCGCGTCACCGACCCTTTAAAAATTTATACACTATGTCTTGAAGAACCCCATACTGTAGTCCCCCGGGAAAACCTCGGCAGGGAGCTCATTCCACAGTCGGAGCGTCCGAGGGAGAAAATTCCTCTGAAACCGGTACCGTACGCGACCATTCCGGTTCTTTTGTGGCTAAAACCCCAACTAAGGACTTCCTTCCGATATTAAATATGTCGATAACTGTTTCAAATACTTATTTCGAAGTGATGCAGTTCATCATCGCCCTGCCCTTATCCCGCTTATGCAGGGTCGGCGCAACATGTTTTCTTCTTCCATTCCTCTCTATTATTCGTCACTTCAGCGCTTACTCCTTTCTTTCTTATCTCCTCTCTCACACAATCCATCCATCGCTTTTTTTTGCCCATACCATGCTAACCTACGGCTCCTCATTTTCTCTGTCACGGGTGCCACTTTCAAACTTCCCCTTATATACTCATTTCTAATTCGGTCTTTCCTCGTCACTCCACACATCCATCTCAGCATTCTCATCTCAGCTGCGTGCACTCTTCTTTCATCCGTCACTTTCGTTGCCCAACATTCTGATCCATACATTACGACAGGTCTTATAATCGTTTTAAAAATTTTCCCCTTAATACAATTATTATTTCACCGGATGAAATAGAAATTAACTAAAATGCTGATCACTACCCATCGACGTCATATAATGATAATATGACTGTTATTTAAGTAATTGCAGTGGTTTTCTTTTGCAGAAACCCTAGTAGATTTTGACTGCCATTGCGACCTACTTATACTTGCAGAGTAAAGTTCAATTGTTTCATTAATTCATAGGCATACTTTTAGGGATTTTAAAATCACATAAACATAGGCTGCGGGGACCGCTTACCATCAGGCGGGCTGTACGCTTGTTTGCCACCGACGTGTTATGAAAAAACATCAATGGTAAAAACTAAAATTTTATTATTAACGTGTTTCTTACACAAAAACTTCCATCGATTTCCATACAAAGTAAACTGATACCATCATCATCCTCCTAGCGTTATTCCCAGTACAGTTGCATCCTGAAGGATGCCTGGGGTCCGCAAAGTAAACTGATACCAACCAAACAAAAACTTCTGCCCTTTTTGGCTGAATGCGATGCCGTTTAAAAAAACCTTCTATGTCTGGTCGCTCACATAGCCACAATAACGTGCACTTTATAACCCCCATGCCCCAATAATGTGGCCTATGATTGGTTTTCCAGGAAGCAAAAAAACAGCTGTCCCCGCTGGGCGTCAATGTGGTAAGTTATGAAAAGAAGGATATAGAAGCTAAGAAGATGCAAGCGTTCCTCGCCGTTGCGCAGGGATCCGGTGCGCCGCCGAAGCTTCTGGAATGTGAATATAAGGGCGGTAAATCATCCACACCAGACGTACTCTTGATTGCTAAAGGAGTGACTTTTGATAGGTAATAACAACGAGCATTTAATCGTGTTGAGATTGTATGTATCGCCGTCGGCAGGGCATTCATCCTCACACCTTGGAACCTAAATGGTCGCGTACGGTACGGTTTCAGAGGAACTTCCTCCCTCGGACGCTCCGGTTGTGGAATGAACTCCCTGCCGAGGTTTTCCCGAGGAACTACAGTATGGAATTCTTCAAGAATGGAGTGTATACATTTTTAAAGGGTCGGCAACGCGCATAATGTGACCCCTGGAGTTGCAGGCGTCCATAAGCTGCGGTGGCCGCTTACCACCAGGCGGGCCGTACGCTTGTTTGCCACCGAGGTGGTTTAAAAAGAAAGTACTATCGGCCCAGACCCGGAGGACCCGGGTATATAGGCCTTAAAACTACGACCAAGACCACCGTGGGATGGGCAGCAGCATCCCTGGAGTGCGGTGGAGATGCTGCGATCGCCAACCCGCATGCTAAGCGTGGCGATTATGGCATTTACCCCCCATGAGATTGGGGGAGGCCTATATACAGCAGTGGACGACCTTGGGCTGATATGGTGGTGGTACTATCGGCAAACGCTACGAGTTCACGCGATCACGGACACATTCGTCACTCTTCGACTAAGTTCCGAAAAACGCATTTATGTATTTTTTCTGCACTTTCGTCAGTAGTGACGAATCTGTACTTAAGTTTAATTTCTGTTTGTTTTTGCCATTAGTGACCAAAAGGAACTTATAATAAATTTGGGTACATTTTCGTCTGCAACCAAAAAAGTCATTTTAAAGTATTTTAGATAGATACTAGTGAAGGTGGTTATTATAATGAAACACTTTTAAAGCTAATCCTTATTATGTAATTAATAAAATAAACATCACTTTACCATCAAATTTTAAACTTGATTTTGAGATCGCGATGTCTAATGCTATTAATAAAATCCCATCAAAAACATAAATGTGAAAATGGGAGCCAACTTCAGAATATGCGATGCTTGGTTGTCGTCTTCACCGACAAAAGAACTGAGATCTAAATGGGTGCCAAGTTCCGTAGATTCTCTGAAATGGTGCCAAGTTCAGCACTACATTGTTTACAGTAAAACTAATTTACCTACTGCGGCTTAATGCATTTTGACCTTTAACTTGGTAGTTTTCTTAACCCTTTATTTGGCAATGTATATTAGGATATACAAACTATTTGACTATCTTTCTGTTTTTTTTTGACTGAAATTGTTTGGACTATTTAGTGCCACCGAGGCTTGTATATGGGGCATAAGCATTTTTTTATCAAATAAAGGGTTTAATATTCAACAGCTTTTATGGTATTATAACATACTGTATAGAAAATAATAAGGATTAGTTTTAAAAGTGTTTTATTACAATAACCACCTTGACTAGTATCTACCTACCTAAAGTACTTTAACCCTTTCGCCGCCAATGGCTTGATATGAAGTCAGAGCATTTCGTGCCCCACACGCCACGACTTGATATCAAGTCACAAAATTCAAAATAAATTGTACCTTCATTTGACACTACGAAGTTAACAGTTTTTTACGTGTAATTTGTTGCTTGGTGTAGGTGGCACGCTTTTCAATTTTTTGACGTGGCGGCGAAAAGGTTAAAATTACTTTTTTTCGTTGCAGACGAATATTTACTAAAATTTATTATAAGTTCGTTTTGGTCACTAGTGGCAAAAACAAACAGAAATTAAACTTAAGTACAGATTCGTCACTACTGACGAAAGTGCACAAAAAATACATAAATGCGTTTTTAGGAACTTAGTCGAAAAGTGACGAATGTGTCCGGGATCGTTCACGCCTTTAGTATTATTTTCGAATGCACTTCACAGCGTATTCTATTTAAACAATCTACACGCAGTAATAAAAACGGCCACCCAGATACATACCTAAATATAGGTACATAGAAAACATCCAAGACCCAGGAACTATCCGTGCTAAATGCACAAATAATTCCCTGACCGGGATTCGAACCTAGGACCTCTAGCTTCGGAGACAGTGTCACTAACAATCACTTTTAGCGTCGTTACCTGTGTTATTTGTTTACCATAATATTACACCGAGCCATGCATGGGTGAAGGCAAAATAAGCGGATAGGTACCTAACGCGTTTGATTTGTATTGACCACACTGAATGCGTAAATAAAACTACCGTGAAATGGGGTGAGTAGGGTTCGCGGGGAGAGTCGGGTTATGAATGGGGAGAGAAGGGATGAAAGGGGGTGAGATGGGATTTTAAGGCTACTGCTACAAAAATAATGTATTCCAATTTAAAATGGAGCTATAGTAATCATAATAAAAAAAACGACCCAACAGTCTTCCAAAATCACCTTTGTATGAAATCCCATCTCACCCCAATTACGAGGGACTACGGGGTGAGGTGGAATTTCCTGTTTATCGTCAAAGTTATGAAATTGAACTACCCAAAATAAAATAAAAACGAAAATACAAACGTCCGGAACACTTATTATATACACTATTCAGTTTAAATATGTAAAAATAAAATGTTATCGAGGTTTTAATGTCAAATTTGCCCCTACTCACCCCATTTTACGGTATTCAATTTTCTTTTGCCGGATTGAATATGATTTTTCCAATTTATAGTAGAATCAATTCCTAATCATTCTTCTGTTACTTCTTCGATAATTGTCTTGTTTATCTGTGATGTTTCTACAATAAATAAAAAATAAAAAAGTTATTTCTAATGCAGCTTTCTGTATGAGTTTAAAATTTATTATTTTAGTTTTGCTAACATTCCTCGACGTCTGGTATTCTCGTGGGAGAACGTACCAGTTGCGAGAGTCCATAGGCCAGAGAGAATTCGTGAGCAGACCTACCCGCGTAGTCAGTGGATCGAGAACTGAGCCACTCAACATGGTGGGCGTTAATCTTCTAAGATCACTAGCTCCGCGGAGGGATACTGCTCGAGAACTCTTTCAGACGTCAATTGCAAGTGCTCGAAGAGCCACGTCGTGTCCATGTCACCGCTATGAGACCTGTAAACGCGTACGTGCACACGTAGAAGCGCTGTGTGTATCTTTGTAAAAAAAATATAGAGTTGTTTGATATAAAGTCCACCAAATCTAAGAGAGGAACACACAGAATTAAATTGTATTTGCCAAAAACTAATTTGGCATTATCAAGGAAAAACTCGTACTGTATGGTCATAAAAATATTTAATATACTTTCTGATTCATTTCGAGAATTGCCTTTCAATATATTAAGTAAATGTTATTTAATCATTTAATTGAATTTTCTTACTATTCCGTAAATGAATACTTCAATAATTGCAAATTGTAATATTAAGTTACTTATTTGAATTTATAACTAACTAATGATGTTTAAGAATAAATATTTGTACTACGCCAGTCTTGGCAAGGCAATATTCGATCCACGTTAAATTGTAAGACCAAGTCAAAATCAAAGTCAAAATATTCTTTATTCAAATAGACCTAGCAACAAGCACTTTCGAATCGTTACATGTATTACCATATATATTAATTAATTATTTAGAGCAATTTATTGATGCTATTATTATTCTTTAAAATAAATATTGTATTGTTGTAGACATGTCAAAGTAAGAAATTATTTTGTAGTAAAATTCACAATAGGATCGTCAAAACATAAATAATATAATAATAAAAAATATATAAAAATAGAAATCTAGACAGTTTCTAGAATAAAATCAAAATATCAAAAAAAAAGATCATATTAATATCTAACGCCATAATGATTAATTCATTAATATTTCAGTCACAATTAATCCCACGGTGTTTTATCATTCATGTAGTCATGTGTGCTATAATATGCTTTCGATATGAGTTGACGCTTTACATAATTTATAAATTTATTAATAGATAATTCAGTTACGTTTCTTGGAAGCTTATTATAAAACTTCACACCATTACCCATGAATGATTTTCTAATTTTCTGGAGGCGAGTTGTGGGCAAGTGGTGGACCTTATATATACGCTTGTTATAATGCAAATAAATCATTCATTTATTCATTCACACAGTCTCTTTCCGTCTCGCTTTGTCAGCTACAGGTTATCCTCTACTTATACATAGTACCTCCTATCTGTATGATCAGACCATCTCCTAGGTTCCCCCTGAGCACACCTGTCGTCCGTTTGACCTAAAATTATCAACTTCCCTTGATCGTGATGAGCTCAAGAGAGTGGATGTTTCTGGCAAGTTATTTTTTTTTATGAAATAGGAGGCAAAGGAGCAGACGAATCGCCTGAAGGTAAGCGATTAGCGCCGCCCATGGACACTCGCAACACCAGGGGGGTTGTCAGTGCGTGGCCGGCGAGTATTTTATTGCAGCCCAACTGCATGGGGCAACCTTCCTTCTAGAAGACCGCAGCCATAATATCATCACTACTTGCTCTGTAGGTATGTGGTGTGGTGTTCCTGGTGGTGAGTAAGGTCGCCAGAGCTCCCGAGGAGGTGCTGTGTTGAGATTTGGGGATATGGGCATATGCATTTGTCTCTACCTAGTTGTCTAAACAACGGATCCTTAAATCAATAAGTCCGCAATGCACTTGTGAATGAATGATTTATTTACTTAAACATGGTAGCTTTGAAGTTGACATAGGTATTATTAAGTTTCACATGTTTAGCCAACAGCAGGCATGCAAATATTGAACTTAAAATAAACAATAATAATTATTCAGGTATAAACATTATATACATTGACACTAAACTTATTTACCGATACATTAGATTCCCATTATAAATTGAAAGAAAAATTACATTACATTACAATATTATTATGTCAGACATAAAAATAAAAACTTATGGAGTCGCAAGCGTCCGTAGGCTGCGTTGTCTGCTTCCTATCAGGCACCGTAGGCCGTAAGATTGTCGTTGTATATATCTATACTAATATTATAAAGCTGAAGAGTTTGTTTGTTTGAACGCGCTAATCTCAGGAACCACTGGTTCGAATTGAAAAATTATTTTTGTGTTGGATAGTCCATTTGTCAAGGTAGGCTTTAGGCGATATAACATCACGCTGCGACCAATAGGAGCGAAGTCGCGGACGAAGTCGCGGGCAACAGCTAGTAAAATATAAAGCCGGCCAAGTGCAAGTCGGACGAAGCGTTCGGTACTACTTAATATCTATCCAACATACATGAGACAGTTTATTATAAACTTTTTTAATTTAATTTAAAAAGTAATATTTTTTATATTTTTTTAACAGTAATATAACGTTTAATAATATCTAGTAGAATTTTGGTCAAGTGCGGGTCGGATTTGAGTTTTCCCATACATTTTGAGACCCAGCGCCTGGTGAAGGCAACGGGCAACTTTTTTTTGTATTTGTTGTTATAGCGGCAACAGAAATACATCGTCTGTGACATTTTCAACTGTCTAGCTATCACGGTTCATGAGATACAGCCTGGTGACAGACGGACGGACGGACGGACACGGAGTCTTAGTAATAGTGTCCCATTTTACCCTTTGGGTACGATAAAAAAGAACTGGATGTCTCTGGCGAGAGAGTTAAAACTTGGTTCTAAGGACTTGACGATGGTGTATGTTTGCAGCGGTGGTTTGTGCCTGAAGAAGCCGGAGGACCTGCTGAAGCACAACGGTATGACCGGTGCGGCGGCTGCCCTCGGGACGATGTGGGGCCTGGCAGCACTTAAGGTATACCGACGTCTGTACAATTGGCTTGGTCCGCTCTCGTTGGTCCGTTGTCTGTCTCTCGATACCCCAATCAACACTCAAGGTCTTGTCGATGTCTCAGGAATGCGCAAAGGTATTATTTTGAATATAATATCAGACACTCACTCTACAATTTTTGGAGCTGTGAATTTGGAAGGGGACGCGCAAACGCTGGTAAAAGCTTCGTGATGGGAGCTCAATGCGATGAGTCATGTAACGCCAATCCTTGTCCGGTGGTCTGGTATTTACAAGGCTTTTATTAGTTTCACCTGTCCCAGTGTCGTAATGTTGCAAGTAAAATTTTACCTGCTTCCGAGCCCGCGGTGTCTGATTGAGCTGAAATTTCTGAGCTTTTGAGCTGAATCACATTCGTTTGGTGCTCTTTACAATGCAATATTATGGCACCACCGGGCGGATTTGATGATGGAGACAGAAGGTGGTCATAGCAACTCCTAAACTACACAAGATAAACTCGTCGTGTTGTACTCACTGGAACCCTCTCGGGTACCAAAATGTTATTTATTTATTTATTGCAATATGGGTCTTACAAGATGTTACATAGCTATAAATACAGTTCCAGCATAACCCTGTTAGGGCACAGCAACATTACTCCTAAATAAAAAAAAAATATATAGTGTTTTTTCGGCAGTGATTGTTTTTGTCTTCTATTATGTTTTGCAGGTACCCGTACACGTGAAGCTGGTTGTACCACTGTGCGAGAATATGATCTCGAGGCAAAGCTTGAAGGTTGGAGATGTGGTGCCCACAGTATTGGGACTCAACGTTAAGGTATTATAATAAAACGTTTTCCGTCAAAAACTCTGTCACCGTCATCATAAGCCGAAAGACGGCCACTGCTGGACATAGGCCAGGAAGAGTGCAACAATTGCCGCTTCTGTACATACCACCCGCATCCCATGACTGTTACCAAGCCATTAGTCCGCCTCGTGAGAGGTCTAGTTACGCTGCGTCTTCCACTGGTCGCGACTCTAGAACCTCACCGCCCCAGCGGCCATCGGTCAGTAAGTATTAAAGGATGAGATTGATGACTCTAGCTCGTATTTACATTAAAACTAGCTTTTGCGACTTTGCCTACTCCGCTTAAAGGGCTTAATACTACGCCTGACCAAAAACTAATTGTAAATATACTATTAGACTTTATTAGACTTCCAACAGGTGGAACACCAGTAACCGGTTTTGTGCCCAGTTAGACAGCTAGCACGATAGGTTATACCGCCATGTGTGGGAAATCTGGGCTTTCGTTCATGAGGACACCAAAAACATTCAAAATATGATGAAGGCACTGAAGGTGATGAATACTACCCCTTCATTGGGCCAGTAAAAATGTTGTAGATATGACCTTGAATTAATCCTCCGGTACCTTGGATCATTAATCCAAAATGACGGAAATATGAAGCGTGACGTGAAAAATGGAATAAATGCGGGATGGATGAAATGGCGCCGGATGGACCCGGATGGACCCGGGTATGTCCTAAAACTACGACCAAGACCACCGGGGGATGGGCAGCAGCATCCCTGGAGTGCGGTGGAGATACTGCGATCGCCAACCCGCATGCCAAGCGTGGCGATTATGGCATATACCCCCCGTGAATTTGGGGGAGGCCTATGTCCAGCAGTGGACGTCCTTTGGCTGATATGGTGGTGGTGGTGGTGGATGAAATGGCGACAGGTCTCTGGAACAGCTTGCGATCCTCGAATCACAAGACTTGTCGTAATGTATGAATTAGAATGTTGGGCAACGAAAGTGACGGATGAAAGAAGAGGGCACGCAGCTGAGATGAGAATGCTGAGATGGATGTGTGGAGTGGCGAGGAAAGATCGGATTAGAAATGAGTATATAAGGGGAAGTTTGAAAGTGGCACCCTTGACGGAGAAAATGAGGAGTATTAGGTTAGCATGGTATGGGCATGTAATGAGGACGGATGAAAGAATGTCAGGGTTGAATATCGAAGGACGAAGAGCGATTGGAAAGCCTAAAAAGCGATGGATGGATTGTGTGAGAGAGGATATGGGAAAGAAAGGAGTAAGCGCTGAAGTGACGAATGATAGAGAGGAATGGAAGAAGAAAACATGTTGCCCCAACCCTGCATAAACGGGATAAGGGCAGGGAGATGATAATGATAATGAATCCTCCTTAGGGCCACTATAATGTTCAAGATATGACCGCCCTTCCCTAGACCGGCCTAAAGTTTTATGTGCTGCGTTCAGCGAAGAATAGTTGGCCTCCTCACGCATAGATCCGCCCTGGTACCTACTCCGATGAGTTTGTGATCTCGTGTCCGCAACTGCCCCCTTTTTTAACGTTGTGGAAATGCCTTTATTCATCCCGCCCGGTTAGGGGACTGACAAACCGGAGCCGCCTTGGACTACCGTCTAAAACGCTAACGAGTCCCGGTTCCACCTTGTCGAGGGGGACGTCACGGGATCGCTATCAGCATTCGACCGCGCGCGTCCCAGTGGGCAGCCCACAGGGTAGTGGGCCTCAGATATTACGCGCCAGGGATATGACGGGACCGTTTTTGCAGGATATCCCCCTACCCCGAAACCGAATTTCGCTCTCGGATTCAACCGGGCTTATCCGCTTACAACTGCTCCCTACATAATGGCTGGATTCCGCCCACTAATCCGTCCGCTATTGTAGGGCTATACATTTTATATGGAGAAGTTGAGGGCGGAAGAGCCCGGCGGAATGTAGTGACTTAGTGTCTTAGCTGGCCTCGGCTGCATCAATGAATTCAATGTAATCGTTTATCTTATAATATGCTCTTGAAATAAGTGTTTGTTTTACTACAGATTTGAATTTAGAATTGCTAAGTTCAGTAATGTGTTTAGGAATTTTATTGTAGAATTTGATACAATTTCCCAAGAACGACTTTTTCGATTGTGCGCAGGTTGAAGACACGGATCTGGAGGGGCACCTAATGCTGGCCGACGCGCTAGCATATGGACAGACGCAGTACAAGCCGCTCAACATCATTAGTGTTGCTTCACTTACGCGTAAGCTACAGACAGACACCGAAGCTTAAAACGCACAGAGCGGGCGCGGCGCGGTGCTAGGCGGAGGCCGTTTTGCATTTTTGAGCTTTCCGGAACTGCCGACGTGTAATAGTGTCGATTACTGCTTGCTTGCTTGCTTGCTTGTGTCACACACGCCACCTCCGTTCTGTTATCTCGCGCGGTTTTTTGGTGCGGCGTCCGCCGGACCGCGTTCGTTTTGCCGCAAAACTCCAGCAACGATGCTGCGCCGCGCTCTATGTGCTTCAAGCTTAAGATCGTAACACTTACTGCACAAAGGTGTTTCGGCATAAGGATCACTTTCTCGGCGCACTTCCCAATGAGAGGCGCTAGTGCGGCGTTAGTCCCCAAAAGTAACAAATGTCGCACTTTTTTTATTGGCCAAAATCTATAGTCCAAAAAATGGTACATTGATTCACCAGCGGAAACCTCAGGGGTTTATATGCTGATGCATACTATATATGGATGTGCTACGCGGGTTTTTTTCTAATCTATACTAATATTATAAAGCTGAAGAGTTTGTTTATTTGAACGCGCTAATCTCAGGAACTACTGGTTCGAATTGAAAAATTCTTTTGGTGTTGGATAGTCCATTTATCGAGGAAGGCTTTAGGCTATATAACATCTCGCTGCGACCAATAGGAGCGAAGACGCGGACGAAGTCGCGGGCAACCGTTAGTTATAATAATGTGGGGAATATTTTGTGATACATTCATTCATTTCATTCATTCATTCATTTCATTCATTTATTTATTCAGTAACAAATTTCATTGTGTTTGAAATTCATTGAAAATACATAATAAAATATCTTACATCCTACTAATTATCAAAATTCATTAATTTTAGAAATAATAGTGCATTATACAGATGTCATCCTAAAAATAAAACAAGTCCAGTAAAATTATGCAAAAACGTTAATAAAATTGACAAATACATCCAATAAGGAAAAAAAAAACAAACAGAGATGTCAATTAAAAATTATAATACAATCATAATTTTATTAGTAGTAATAATAATAAAATATTTATATATAATAATCATATTCCTGAGAATAGCTTTAGCAAATATGAGCTACGTGTCAATGAATGATAATGCTTTGAGACAATTTTGTCTTACAAAAACTTGAGTCCTCCTTTTTCTAGAACAAAACGGAACTGCCCGATATTTATTATGATTTGAATGTATGCTTTGTTTTCACGCCCGTAAGAACTAATAACAACGTTTGACAGCTGGACCTTGGTCAGCAGTGACGCCATCTGGTGAGCGGGAAAACGGTAGCCCTCATTGGTAAACTTTCCCAAAAACAGGAATTTTCCAATTAAATCGAATAGAGGATAATAAATTAAACATAACCACATTCTGAATATCTCGAAAATATCCCCATTTAATATTCAAAAATCAATTTCAAGTTTCCTATTCTAAAAGAGAGTAAGTGACAAGTAAGGCATCACAGCGAATTTACTAAAGAAAGTTGTCCTGCTGTTCTCTTTGTGCGTTGTGACTGTCACAATTCAGCCTTGTGACGTCATATAGACGATGGTAGGCTTACTTCATATTTTCGTGAATATCTTGATAACGAATAGCTTTAAAAATATGAAAAAATATTTCTGGGTTACTTGTTGACTAGTTAAGAGTGCGCAGTACGTTCGGTTCTCCATACAAACGTATTTACGTTCTCATTTTAAAATGCCATGCTAGAATAACATGAAACTTTGTATACACAATGGGATCCGGCATATCTAGGTCAGAAATTAGTTTCTCATCATCATTCTCTTGCCCTTTTCCCATTTATTTGGGGTCGGCGCAGCATGTCTTTTTCTTCCAAATATCTCTGTCACGCGTCATCTCTTCATTCACATCTTTCCTATTCATATCATCTTTCACACAATCCATCCACCTTTTCTTTGGCCTACCTCGTTTCTTGCATCCATCCACATTCATATCCAATACTTTTCTGGTTACATGGCTTTCATCCCTCCTCATTACATGCCCGTACCACGCCAGGCGATTGGCTCTTAGTTTTTCGGCAATGGGCGCTACTTTCAGGCTTCCCCTTATATACTCATTCCGAATCCGGTCCATTCTCGTCACACCACACATCCATCTCAGCATTCGCATCTCTGTAACATGCAGTCTCGTTTCATCCATCACCTTTGAGGCCCAACATTCTGATCCATACATGACGACAGGTCTTATTACAGTCTTATAGATTTTACCCTTCAATCGAAGAGGCATTCGGGCGTCACAAATTGTCCCCGAGACCTGTCGCCATTTCATCCATCCGGTGCTAATTCGGTTTTTCACGTCACGGTCAATATTGCCATCGCACTGCACTAGTGAACCGAGGTACCTAAAGTCAGAGCAGACCGGCAGCGTAACGCTATCCAGCTGTATGGGCGTAAAACCGGAGAGACCGCCGAAATCGCAGAACATGTGCTCTGTTTTGGATCTGCTGATCTTCAGGCCAACATTCTCCAGTCTTTGTCGCCACTCCTCCAGTCTGCTCTGCACCTCGTAACCGTCTTCGCCGACAAGAACAATATCATCGGCGAACAGCATACACCAGGGTGCCTCCTCCTGTATTTCCGACGTCAGAGCGTCCATAATTAACAGGAAGAGGTAAGGACTTAGAGCCGATCCCTGGTGCAAGCCCACCGTGACGCTGAACCTGTCGGTTGTGCCAGCCGCCGATCGAACGCGAGTACAACATCTGTTATACATCGACCGAATTAGCTCCACATACTTCCCAGGCATACGTTTCCCTTTCAAGGCCCACCACAAAACCTCCCGAGGTACTCGGTCATATGCCTTTTCGAGGTCCACAAATACCATGTGCAAGTTTTTCTGCGCATTTCTGTATTTTTCGCACATTTGGCGAAGGGCAAAAATGGCATCCGTGGTACCCCTACCAGACATAAAACCGAATTGGTTTTGTGTTATAGCACTCTCTTCTCTCAGCCGTCTCTCTATCACTTTCTCCCATACTTTCATACTATGTGACATGAGCTTTATTCCTCGATAATTATTGCAATCCTGTAAATCTCCCTTGTTTTTAAAAATGGGCACCAGTATACTGTCGCACCATTCATCGGGGATACTCTCTTCCTGCAACAGCTTATTGAAGAATAAAGTCAGCCACTTGCATCCGTCCTCACTTAATAACTTCCACACTTCTCCTGGTATACCATCTGGTCCTACAGCCTTGCCACCTTTCATGCTTCTCACAGCGTTGCTTACTTCATCCATACCTATATCCCTTACTACACCTATATTTACGGGCTGGTTAGTTTCTGTTGCTTAAAATTATAATGGAGAAAAAATACAACGATTATTATGGTTTTCATACAAGCCGTAAAAAACTCAAAAAGCCGCTGTATTTTTTTTCTTTTACAATTTCTAGCAACAGAAACTAATTTCCGACCTAGATATGCCGGATCCCATTGTGTATACAAAGTTTCATGTTATTCTAGCGTGGCGTTTTAAAATGAGAGCCTAAATACGTTTGTATGGAGAACCGAGCGTACTGCCACGTACTGCGCCCTCTTAACGAAATGAATTAATATTTCCTACTACTTGAAAATTAGAAAAGTTGTCCATTGCTTAGATAGTGGTCTGCCTCAGATGGTACTTACTCGTATATAAACCATTTTTACACCACACCTTGCCAAAAAGCGCGTTCATCGTATCCACTTTTTGACCAAGTGCTGACGTAAAATTGTGTACAAAACACGGGTCATAAAACAGAAAGCCCTCTCTCGCATATTTATGACCCTCGCCTACGGGTGGGGCCTCAAACATCTACGATATCGGCCTTTCTTTGTTTTACAACCCTTGTATCGTAAATAGCTATTGAAGGAAATTGGTCGGGGTCAGAAATATTGTATTCAATATTATTCAGCTGCATTTACTCGGAATATGTATTTTGTCAAAATGTTTGTCCCCAGAATTTTCAGAAAAAACAATTTTTTTATGCAATTTTGTTTATGACATAGGAGGCAAACGAGCAGACGAAAAGCCTGATGGTAAGCGATTAGCGCCGCCCATGGACACTCGCAACACAAGAGCGGTTGTAAGTGCGTGGCCGGCGAGTATTTTATTGCAGCCCAACTGCATGGGGCAACCTTCCTTCTAGAAGACCGCAGCCATAATATCATCACTACTTGCCCCTTAGGTATGTGGTGTGGTGTTCCTGGTGGTGAGTAAGGTCGCCAGAGCTCCCGAGGATACGCTGTGTTGAGATTCGGGGATATGGGCATATGCATTTGTCTCTAGCTGGTTGTCTAAACAACGGATCCTTAAATCAATAAGTCCGCAATGCACTTGTGAATGAATGATTTATTTATTTAAACATGGTAGCTTTGAAGTTGACACCCTTTTTCCATTGAACTAGCCCTAGTTCGTTTTAGGTGACGTATTTCTATAAAGCGACATTATTTTATTACTTCATGTTTTATAAATAGGGCTCGTACTTTTCGTGCCGTGTGACGTCACGCTCAATAAACGATGATAATAATTGGTCTTCTGTCATTAATCAATCATCATTCAGTAATCAATAATGAATCATGTATACATACACTTTTTACAATTATGTTACAACCGCAATTTGCGTGTCACATCACAACTTGTAAAGTACAACATTAGGTATTACTGCAATTTTTTGTGACTGGTTCATGTGTAATACCAGTTATTACCAACAATTAAAGAAACCTCGTCGTCATAGAGTTTCCGTTCATATTTAGATTCAACATTCCTATTGGCTATGTGCACGTCTGAAACGTCAAACGTCAAAGGTCCCGAGACAATGTCAAAACTCAGAGATGTCAAATAATGACACATGAATATTTTATTTCCTTTAGTAAACGAGAAAGACCCCGTATTGGAAATTTTACTGAAATAAATAAGAGAATAAATAAATACACACAAACGAAACGAATCGTAGGAAACCGTTCAGAAACCAATAGAAAACGTGAAAGTAAATTTGACAGTGGTCCCCAGTAAGTACACATTTCTGCCATGGTGTGCGCTACGATCGCCTAGCTTACCCCCACCACCTACGTCGCACATAGCCAATAACCTTTTAAAAAAGACTAACAATTAATATTCTAAATAGAAAAAGAAATCCTTTATAATCTTCGGATGCAATAGGCCGTATTTGAAAAAATACATCATTATAAATGCATGATTAAATGATTGATGATTAAAGATTGATAATTACCGTAAAAAATCAATAGGAATCAATCAAGCAGCGTGACGTCAATTTTACGTCACCGGCACGAAAAGTAAGACCCCTGTTTATAAACAACCATAGCAAAAAAAAAATGCCTTATTTGGCCAATTTATATAAAAGGTATACTCCTTGTACCTCAGAAATGCATGATAGAAATCTATCGGGTTACTCATTCCTACGCTGGTTGTATTGTGCAGCTGGCATAACAATGGCGACTGGTAGCGGCTGTTACGGCTGTTTCACCAAAAGTGAGCATCTGTGGAAGATTGCGCAAGACGCGGGAACGGAATCCGGGGACCGTCCGTGGCGCTTCCCTATCTGGGACTTCTACGGCAAGAAAATCACCGGTAGGTAACGAGTGGCACATGGTGCTTTAAGATAAGCTAACGATACGTTAAGAGTCCGCAGTAAGCTCGGTTCTCCATACAAACGTAGTTACGCTATATATCATTTTAAAACGCCATGCTAGAATAACAAGAAACTTTGTATACACAATGGGATCCGGCATATCTAGGTCGGAAATTAGTTTCTGTTGCTTGAAATTGTAATGGAGAAAAAATACAGCGATTATTAAGGTTTTCATACAAGACGTAAAAAACTCAAAAACTCGCTGTATTTTTTTTCTATTACAATATCTAGCAACAGAAACTATTTTCCGACCTAGATATGGCGGCTCCCATTGTGTACACAAAGTTTCATGTTATTTCAGCAAGGCGTTTTAAAATGAGCACGAAACTACGTTTGTATGGAGAATCGAGTTCAGCCGAGCGTACTGGCGACTCTTAAGTAATAGAAGTGACCGATATGGTTGAGTACGTTGCACTAAATTAAAATGAATCAATGCGTAATCATTCATCAATCATTAATCAATTTATCGGGTAAAGGATATGATGACAACGTTTTACAGTACATATGGCTCTTTAAAGTTTATCTCTGTAAAGTTAGTAATATAGCACCATATGTGTGTGTACTGTAAAATACTTTACGTGCATATGTCGAAACTTTAAAGGGCCATATGTACTGTAAAACGTTGTACGATACACGTGCGAACAGGTAATTCGCAACTCGTGTCGATTTAAAACACTCCCTTCGGTCGTGTTTCAATTTATCACCACTCGTTGCGAATTTCCTGTTCTCTGCACTTGTATCGTAATGTACTATTATGCACTGTAAACTTTAAAGCGCCATATGTACTGTAAAACGTTGTACGATACACGTGCGAAAAGGTAATTCGCAACTCGTGTCGATTTAAAACACTCCCTTCGGTCGTGTATTAATTTATCACCACTCGTTGCGAATTTCCTGTTCCCTGAACTTGTATCGTAATGTACTATTATTGTGCACTACACGGAAATGTTTACAATGGTAAAACATGAATGGGACTTGTCTATGGGTCATGGTGGGGTTTGTTTGGTAGTTTATTATATAAGTATTATATCCCGGGATTTATTATTCCATATCTCTATCACTCGAATATGGCAAGTGCGAAAGGGATTCGAAGGATGTTCTCAGTTATAGCCCTTGGTTATATTTCAGGTGATACACCACTATACGATTTGAAGAACCGGGGCTCAGGAATGGCGTCACACTGCAACGGAGCGGCTTTCTTAGGTGTAAGTAATCAAGTTACCAGTCATCTCCCGAGCCCGGAGATTACCGTAGACATACCTATTCATAAAATGTGATCGCGGGAGATTAAAGCGCACTGAGCTCTCGCTTGAAATGTGGTGCTAATTTAATATTTTTGCGTAGACTGCGAATTATTTGTGAATACTATAATTTAATAGGGTAGAACTAAACTATATTGGTATGAAAATGAGACATTGTGGTGTTTTTTTTGCTCATGAAGTGTTAATAGTTGCGATTTTATAATTTTTTGGTGCAATTAAACAAAATAAGTAATACAGCTGCAACTATGAGATTTCTCGTGACCTTTAATTGGCGAACGTTTAATGTCATGTGATCAAAGATCATGATCAACCTTATTTTTTGGATGTGAGAATTTGGTGATATCATATCATTATTAAGGTTGATCCACCACACCACATCAGCCCTAGGACGTCCACTACTGGACATAGGCCTCCCCCAATTTCATAGGGGGTAAATGCCATAATCGCCACGCTTGGCATGCGGGTTGGCGATCGCAGTATATCTCCACCGCACTCTAGGAATGCTGCTGCCCATTCCCCGGTGGTCTTGGTCGTAGTTTAAGGACATACCCGGGTCCACCCCCGGGTTAAGGTTGATCATTATATCAAAATATTGGTGCCAATTTTATTTTTTTCCTTACAGAAATTTGTCGTTGGCGACCAATGGCTGCACTACGATATTACGGGAGTGGGCAAAATGGCGGCCGACGAGGCTCCTATGTATTTGGATCCCAACTTCATGACCGGGCGCCCTACGCGCGCTCTTATAGAAGCGATCAAGCAGATTTCGAGAAAAAGCGACAATGACTGCCCGATATTAAAAGCGACTTCGACCCAGAGAAAGAAACTTTAGAGACTGCCAGCTTTATAGCAGAGGAATGCCGATCACGGGGATGATTCAAATGTGTTAATTATTTTACTTATTTTAGAATATGGTTTTGGTTGGCGTGATGGAGGCAGTAAAATAAAATAAATCTAAATCCTTCACAACTCTTTTTTTCAACAGCGACAGTGCGCACTTGTTATTCTTCTGATTACCTATAAAATACTGATTAATATTGCATTAATGTTTTATTTACGTCAGCTATGATTAGGGATAGTCAAAGAAAAGTTTATTATTACAAAAAAAAAATAACAAAAACCGACTTCAAAACTGACCTGATGTATAAAAAGTTTTTTTTTCTAAGTGTTTGATGTGTAAATTCAGCACACACACATATCCCTCGACCGTTATATACGCTCTCGCGAGGGTTTCCTAACTATAATATTTCGTTATCAACACAGTACCATAACTACGAACGCCGAGTTTTATTGCCCTTAGCCACAGCCTTAGCCCGAGTTCGTCGGCCTCGGTCTTCACTTTAGTTGAGGGCAAGTATAGCTCAGAGGTAATTCTAGGGATCGAGGATGAACAGAAATCAAACACCGTATCAAGACGTAATAACTAAGATCTTCTTACACCTCTTTATTGATACTGAAATCCCCCTTTATTGATACTGAAATCATATAGCTATTATAAAACTACGATATGCAAATGTTAATCTAGACTGACTTAGGTTGCACCAACCTACTATTACAGGCCTGCGCTAAGATTATCACCGCTGTCACCATGTTGTGTCAAATGAAAGAGGGTTGAATGGCAACTGATTTTATTAATAGTATAAGAGCTAGCGACCAAATCGTTCATGTGGCTTCAGCTGTATTGAAACTCCGTTAGCTACTTCCCTGAACAACCTTTTCCTATAATCTTCGTGCTGGCAGGCCGCGGGCGGTGGGTGCGGGTGTAGTGGGGTGGGGAAAAAAAGAAAATATGTGGGCTCAGCGACTTTTTTTTTCAAATAGTTGATCTGTACGCCCTGTGCACCCCAAAAAAAAAATTAAATCGATCGGGTGGTGGGAAGGGGATGCAAGTGTTAATTAAAAGTACCAAAATAATAATAATTTTCGTGTGGGCTCACCTGTATTGGCTTTTTACCTGACGCGAGATTAATCAATATGTGGGCCCTTCTTAAATTTGGCATTCTCAGCCTAATTGCCGACTGTTTTTATCCCCTGGTTATTTACGAGTATATTTAATATGACCGAAAATAGAATTAATACTCATCAATGATCAACTTAATCACTTTGGCAATGTAAAATCAGAAGCGGTTTCTGAGTTATTCAGATCTGAAATATTCGATAGTTCTGGCAATTAGAAAGCAGAAATTTACCATGACAAGGCAATTAGAAAAATGAAATTTGACTACAGTGTTTATATATTAAAAGTTTCAAATGACCACTACAGTTGATTAAACGTATTGTCTCAATGTATTAAGTTAGTTTTATCACTGTAGGTATATTTAAAGATGTTATCTGTTAACGTTTTTGCAATCCAAGACAATGGAAAGTGAAGAACAAATTAATAATAAAGAGTTTCATCATCATTATATCAGTCCAAGGACGTTCTTTTTTTTTTTTTTTTTTATTAAAAATGGGATTGCTCTTGGCCAGCATCTAGCCAGGGGGCAAAGATGAGGCTGACGATGAAGCGAGCTCACCCAGAAGATGCCTATTCACTCGTGCCTTAAAAAGGTCCAGGTTATATGAACTCGGAAATACAGACGCCGGCAGAGTATTCCAAACCTTAGAAGTGCGCATTATAAAAGAAGATGCAAAGCGCTTGGTTCGAACTAGAGGAATTTCGACCAGGTAAGGATGGTAGCCAGCCGTACGTCTGGATGTCCGATGGAAGAAGGGGGAAGGCGGTATGAGCTCATGGAGCTCCTGAGCACACTCACCGAAGTACAGTTTTTAGAAGACGCACAGACATGCTACTTTGCGTCGATGTGCTAAGCTCTGCAGCTTATTTCCCACTACCGTACTGCCGCCAATGAGCCTGTTCACTGCTGGATCTACTCGCATCCAGCGGACTCCCGCGACCTTTACGAGGTCATCAATCCACCTTGTGGAGGATATGCCTACGCTGCGCCTTCCGCTACGTAGTCGCCACTCGAGAACCATTCATTCCAACGGCCATGGGTTCTATGTGCTATGTGCTCTGCCCACTGCCACTTAAATTTAGCAATTCAGAGGGCTACTTAGGTTCTGCTGCGGATGGCCTTATTTCTGATACGATATCACAGAGAATCACCCAGCATAGCCCTCTCCATTGCTCTTTGGTTGACATTCAGCGTTCTTTTGAGGCCCATAGTAAGCGACCATGTTTCATATGTCATCACTGGCAACACACACTGGTCAACAACTTTCTGCTTGAGACACTGCGGAATATTGGACAGTCTGTCATAGGTACATGTAATCGTCTACAACTTCGAGCGTGAAGTGTCCGATTGTAACGGGAGTTAGTGCTTCATGTACATTGATATGATCTTCTTCTTATCCATGTTTATCATTAGGCCAACTTGCTCGCAGGCCTTACTGAAGTCATCAAGCATCGCACTCAAATCCTACATGGTCTCAGCCAAAACTACTATATCGTCAGCAAAGTGCCTAGCTTTCTGCAGTGCAGAGTCTTAAAAACATCTTCTAGTGCAATGGACAACAGTTTAAGAGCACTAACATCTCTTTGCCTGGCTCCCCGCAGCAACGGAATAGGTTTCGAGGTATGGCCCCGAAGCTCGTACAAACACTTTAGCATTTCGATATAGCGGTAGTCCACTTGGCGTTGCTGGAGAGATTGTAGTACAGCCCAGTTTTCGATCAAATTGAAGGCTTTCTTGAAGTCCACGAACGCGAAACAGAGGGTAGGTTATACTCCTCAGTCTTCTCTTAAGCCTGATGGAGCGTATGTCAGTGGTTTATGGTACTAAAGCCTCTTCGGAAACTGGTTTGTTCTGGAGGCTAGAAGACATGTAGCCTGCGAGGGAGATCGTTAGTAATGACTCTTTTAAACCGCCTATAGAAATGGTTTAAAAAGTGAGATGGGTCGGTAATTTATTTATTCAGCGCCCTGATCCGTATATACCTTACATACGTGTACTATATTTAGTAATTAACCAATATATTAAAATAGGCCGCAACAAGCTTATAACGCGACGGCAATTAGAAAAGTCCTGGCAATTAGCGTCGTGGCACTTAGGGAGAAAGACATTATCTCCAAAAAAAGGCAACTTAATAAAGAGATTGCTTATATGTAGTAAACATGACAAACCATATAGAGCCTAGAATTATGTTTTCTTTTACTAAGCAGCAAGACTCTAACAATAACAGGTGTCTTATTAGGCAAGACAACATGAATTAGAAATTTTGAAAACCAAAGTCGTGGCAATTAGATACTTACATGCATTACAGTTATATTCACTAACACTACGGACGTCCACACTAGTCGAGCCCTTTGACAGAACTGCTGGCTCATGGCCCGCACTGTAGTGATGTGTCAAATATCGCTAAATAGGGATCTACACTCAGGATTGTAACTGGTTAAGGCAATTATACTTTTAGCTAGTAGGACAAATCTTTGAATGATTGTTTTCTTAAACAAAGTTTGAAGTATCTCATGGTAATTTTCGTATGTCGTGGCTAATGTATTCCTTAATTTAAAAAGTGATATAAAACTATGAAAATATCTGCTCTCAAGAAGTTTGGGATAAATCTGTAAACCGAGGGCTCTCACATTGATGGTCCTTTGATTGAGGAACCGGGCCATAAACCTTTGTTTGGTTATATCCATACTTTGACCAGGAATTGAGGGCACACGGAAGCTAAATTATCACTCTGGCATTTCGGTAAGCTGCACATTTTGACCGTTGAACGTGACTTTCGTTTAAAACATTCTAAAATAACGGAATGAGAATGTAAATACTGAAGAATATTACTGCCACCATAAGCAGCTGATTGGATGTGTCAACTGACAGCTGCGTTCAACGATGTTGCCACAACACAAAACCGCTTGGACGCTTTACATTGCTGCTTCAATGTACATCGCTGCGCTTCGCCGCACTGCACTGAAAGATCCGAGAATTTCAACAATTTTTTTCGATACCTTCCCACCGATATTTTTGCATGGCTACTTTTTTTTGAGGCTTACATATTGATTAATCTCGCGTAAGAAAAAAAGCCAATACAGTTGAGCCCACACGGAAATTATTATTATTTTGGTACTTTTCATTAACGCTGGCAACCCCTTCTCACCACCCGATCGATTTAAAAATTTTTTTGGGTGCACAGGGAGTACAGAGCAACTGTTTGAAATAACAATTAAAGTAGCTGAGCCCACATTTTTTTTCCCCACCCCACTACACCCGTACCCACCGCCCGAGCACGAAGATTATAGGAAAAGGTTGTTCAGGGAAGGAGCTAACGGAGTTTCAATACAGCTGAAGCCACATGACCGATTTGGTCGCTAGCTCTCCGTCTATAAGTATTTGTAAGCCTACCCACAACGAGGCCGATCAACGTTAAATATGGCGCAGACGTACGTTAACTCCATTTTTGCGTTGCTCCGTACATTCGTAGCCTTGACCTTGATGAAGGTGTCAAAATCTCTTATTCTCTTGTGATAAAGACTGGAACTTTTCAAATGCGAACTTTTCATGCTGACTGTACATTAAATTTTGACGATTACATTAACGAGTGGCCCTATGGTGTAGGTAATGTGAAGTGTGGAAGGACAGCAGGGGCACAGTGGATCACGGGGTACAATGGAACAAGGCGGTTATTTATTAAAATTTCGAACAATTTCGCGCGCTTACTGTTTAGTGTTTACGGTGCGCTTGAAGTATGACCGCAGTGAAGTATAACCCGCTGGCGACAGCAGCAGTTTTGCGATGAAAAAAAATGTTTTGAGCAAAAAGTTAGAGTTACGTACAGAAGAACTTTCGTTTTAACAAATAAAGGAGTGCTAGCAGGTATGTGGTTTTTTCATAAATCTTAATCATTATTACTATTAAATGCGATTATCTGTGAAGTGAAAAACATTACTTAGATTATTTAAGTACCTGCTTGTTTGAAATTTGTAACACCCTTAGGGGCAAAATGGAATGGGAGTTCTATGGAACAGTGTTCCATTGTAGTATTCCGCAAACTCTGGACTTGTCTTGGTGAAATTTTCCTCAACAAATAAAATATTTTGTTGGTGAAATATTAATAGATATTGTCGAGATCAACGAATATGAGATTAATTACATGCGTCGGAGCGCGAAAATTGATAACAGCTTCTATTTTCCACCGGAACCAGATATGGCAATTGTGTCAATTCAAGATATAGAACTGGTGCTGCCAAGTCCAAGCCTGGCAGGTATGTACAACAAAGCGCCAAAGTAATAGGTATTCTTTTAATACAAAGTTATTAAGCTAGTAGTACCTTGGGTTGACATAATTTTCGTACATTTCTCGCATTATTATTCTTATTTCAATGTACCCCAGAACCATAAGTTATAATCATTTTTCCATTGTACCCCAACTGTCCCTACTAGATAGCAGGAATCGAAAAAAAAAAAACTACCAACTTACAGTTCGATGTATATTGTAGCAACAAAAGGCACAGAAGGGTAGTCTAAAAACTGTTCACATGTGTTCTCTTATCTATTCTGTATAAGTTTGCCCAGACAATTTTTTTTTCGAATATCTTCCATATACTACACAGACTCTCGACCCTCTTCAGCTTTATTATATGTATAGATTCACTTCTTTAACCACTTAGATTAATAATACCAACAGATCCGTAGTGTTAAGCAAGATAATTTTTCATATAAGTAGTTGTCTCTTTGAATCCTTATGGTTAACCAAGATGAGTTAAAACGAGACAGATAGTACGATCATTTACGGTTGTTAACGAATGGTTCCATTAAAAGTACACTAATATGTTAAACCCCATGTAAACTAACACACCACAAACGTCAATTCAGTACAATTTGCAGTTATTAATAAGGAGACACTGACAGGTGAAGACCTGTCAGGTATCACTTATCTATCTCTCTCAAACTTAGTGATTTGTGCATTAGTGAGAATAGATCAGATGTACAGAAATCGTTCAACTTGGAAGTGACAACACAGGAAGTGGACCTGGATGAGTCCCGACGGTGCAACAAAAAACGAGATTGACTTCATCATGTCGACGAAGAAGCATATATTCAATGATGTCTCTGTGATCAGTACGGTTAAAACCGGAAGTGATCATCGTCTGGTAAGAGGCACATTGAATATACATATGCGTCAAGCTAGAACGCTCTCGACTGATGAAGTCCACGCTCCGTCCAGCAGCAGTCCAAATCCAAAACCCCGAGAGCTTTCAGCTGGAACTCCAAAACCGTTTCGATTGTCTAGGCGGCGATGTGGACGAATTCAACGACGGGTTTGTGGAAGCTGTCCATAGCATTGGGTCTAAGTTCTTTAAGGCCCAACGAACTCAAAGAGCCAAAAGGATCTCTATCTCCATTCAGAGGCTCATCGAGGAAAGGAATGAGATGATTCTGCAGTCTTCAGCCGATGCGACATTATACAGGCAGCTCAATAAACAGATCTCCAAGTCCCTTACCCGCGATCTGCGCCAATTCAATACAAATCGTATTGAGGAGGCCATCGAGCAGAATAAGGGCTCTAAAGTTTTTTCAAGAGATCTGTCTATTGAGCAGAGCCAGCTCGCCAGATTAAAAACTGAAGATGGTAGAATCGTTTCGTCCAAACCTGAGCTTCTGAGTGAGATAGAGTGCTTTTATGGACAGCTATACACGTCAACTAGCAGACCCGAAGTTGTTCAATTCCGTCTTACTGGAAGGAAAAACTCCAAAGGCATGGAACAGAGGTGTGGTGGTCCTGTTCTTCAAAAAGGGTGACAACTCCTTACTGAAGAACTACCGACCCATCTCACTTCTGAGCCATGTCTATAAGCTGTTTTCAAGAGTCATTACGAACCGTCTCGCACGCAGGCTAGATGACTTCCAGCCTCCCGAACAAGCCGGTTTCCGAAGAGGCTTTAGCACCGTAGACCACATCCATACGCTCCGTCAGGTTATACAGAAGACTGAGGAGTATAACCTGCCCCTCTGTTTAGCGTTCGTGGACTACGAGAAAGCCTTCGATTCGATCGAAACCTGGGCTGTACTACAATCTCTCCAGCGGTGCCAAGTGGACTACCGCTATATCGAAGTGCTGAAGTGTTTGTACGAGAACGCCACTATGTCAGTCCGACTCCAGGACCAGAGCTCGAAGCCTATCCCATTGGAGCGGGGAGTCAGGAAAGGAGATGTTATTTCTCCTAAACTGTTCTCCGCTGCACTGGAGGATGTTTTCAAGACTCTGGACTGGAGAAGGCTAGGCATCAACATAAATGGCGAGTACCTCACTCACCTTCGGTTTGCTGACGATATAGTAGTCTTGGCTGAAACCATGGAAGATTTAAGTACAATGCTCAATGACCTCAGTAAAGCCTCCGAGCGAGTTGGTCTAAGGATGAACATGGACAAGACGAAGATCATGTCAAATGTCCATGTCGCACCGACTCCCTTAACAATCGGACACTTTACGCTCGAAGTTGTAGACGATTACATATACCTAGGACAGCCTGCCCAGTTAGGTAGGTCCAACTTCGAGAAAGAGGTTAATCGTCGAATCCGACTCGGCTGGGCAGCGTTCGGGAAGCTACGGCACATCTTTTCGTCCAATATTCCGCAGTGTCTCAAGACGAAAGTCTTTATACAAATACAAATACAAATACAAATACTTTATTTTGCAAGAAAAAGGGTTGTAATGATCTTAGTACAAAATATTCAGCACCTCCTTAATCAGCCATTAAGTATGGCATGCAAAATATTTACAATTTATGCGACTAAGTATTATTCAATTATTATTAACATAAATTCTATCTTAAATTTAATTTTCATGCAATATTTTAAAGTTTTATTTCATTACAAAAATTAGTCATGTTCATCTTAAGTCAAAAGTTATTAAATTTCATTAGTTATTATTGCCTATCAAAAAAATCATTTAATTTATAAAATCTATGATCAAGGAGCCATTTATACAGGATCTTATTAAATTTACAATTCGGGGTTTCTTTGATTGGCTGAGGCAATTTATTATAGGTGTTAACGCACATTACACTACAGTTTTTTCTAAACCTTGCAGTTTTTTGCTGTTTATCTACAACAAGACGGTCACAATTTCTCGTATTGCGAAGATATATATCTCTTGTGGTTTTAAACAGATAGCTGTACTTCCTAACAAATTTAGAGACTTCATAAATGTACAAACATGGGAGTGGTAGTACACCTAATTTAAGAAACAAGGGTTTACAGGATTCGAATGGCCCAACGCCACAAATCGCACGAATACATTTCTTTTGGGCAATAAAAGCTCGATATGTATCAGCACCATTACCCCAGACAATAAGACCATATCTTAACACTGAGTCAACATATCCGTAGTAGGCAGCCATGGCTGTTTTCTGGTCAATTGTTCTTCTCAATCTAGATAGCACATACACAAATCTGTTAATTTTTTTGCATACATCATTTATTTGCTCATTCCAATTTAGAACACTGTCAACATATATTCCTAGAAATTTAGTAGTCTTATTCTCATTTAATATATGTCCTTTATGATTTATTTTCAACTGTCGATTAAAATTATTAAAATTAATTAAACAGGTTTTTTCTAAGTTTGGTTTTACCAGTGTGTGTTGCCAGTGATGACATATGGTACTGAAACGTGGTCGCTTACTATGGGCCTCATAAGAAGGCTCAAAGTCACCCAAAGAGTAATGGAGAGAGCTATGTTAGGAGTTTCTCTGCGTGATCGCATCAGGAATGAGGCCATCCGCAGCAGAACCAAAGTGACCGATATAGCCCTCCGAATTGCTAAACTTAAGTGGCAGTGGGCGGGGCACATAGCACGTAGAACCGATGGCCGTTGGGGCGGAAAGGTTCTCGAGTGGCGACCACGTACCGGAAGGCGTAGCGTGGGCAGGCCCCCCACACGGTGGACCGATGACCTGGTGAAGGTCGCGGGTGTCCGCTGGATGCGGGTGGCGCAGAACCGGTCATTGTGGAAGTCTTTGGGGGAGGCAGTGGACGTCTTTCGGCTGACATGATGATGATGATGATGATAGAAATAATACTGAAAAAGGGCCAGGTCAGAAGTACCCACAACCGACGAGCATGTATGAGAAGATGTATGGATGTGATTGAAGCGAAATATGTAAGGACCGTAGTATTTGGCGTTCTTTGGTCTCTGCCTACCCCATGGGATAACGGCGTGAGTATATGTAGTATGTGTAGAAATAATTGGTAACAAAAAATATGAAAGTGGTCTCAATGGTCTAATACGGATTACCCACCGGCCTCGTCCTATGAAACTGAAGAGAAAAGCTCATGTTATGATAGAAATCTAACTTCGATTACCTCATTATTGTGCAACTTCCTCTTCGTGTATCGAACTTTATAGAAGAATGTTTGTACGAGCAGGGGTTCAAACCCGCAACCACAACCACGTCTTAAATATGAAATAAGTTTTGTAAGTAGGTACATTACTTTTTTGAAAAACCTTATAGTGCGAGCCGGGGTCGAATTCACGACCTCGAGATTGATAAATCATCGATACTATGAATAAAACAGTAGTGAAACTTTATAAAGGTACTATTTTAATAAGAAAAAATACAAAAGGGTTATGATGTCAACCGACCATATTCATAACAACCATTTCTTTGACGTCCAGTTGAAAACCGTATTCTAAAATGAAACAAATATTTACTGAACGAGCGAGCAGTTAGCAGACTAGAGTTCTCTGGATCTACTGGAACAATCCAGCGTTTGTTACGATAACTCGAGTCAGGTTGAAAAATGATCCCCTGATGAAATGATGAGATATTTTTTTTAATTTCAAACAGTAGCCTAATCGGTCAAGGGATTGCTGAGGTACTTAGCCTAGTTGTAAGATTACATTAAATATTTGTTTCATTTCACATGTATTTGGGGAAGTCTCTAGAGTTTCTTCTCGTGGTTTCCGTCCGGGGTCGCTTTCATCATGGGGCTAGTATCATCATCATCATGCTTCTTCTTGGATAACTCGAAGATCGTTTCTATGAGAGCGCGCGTAGGGCGGCCGGTCATGTAGTTTGTGTTGAGGTAAATCGGTGCTGCGCCAGGCGTCATCTTACCCACTCCCGTGATGTCGTAGTGGAGCCAGTTGTCGCCAGTAATGAATTTCTGTAATGAATATACGATTAATATTCTGTCTAAGCTGGATATTGATGTACCTACAGAATACAAAATAATTTGTGAGTGGCTATTAGTTTTATAATAAATAAAGAAAAAAAAATATTAATCTTGAATCTTGATTTCGGAATACATTAATTTTAATACTGATGAATTCGTGAATGAATAAATATAAGAACTAAGATATGTATATACTGTATCAAGAGAACGAGTGAGTGAGAAGGGGAGAAAAATAAATAAATAAAAAATATATAATATTATTGGACAATTTTTTATTCTAATCGAACTAGTCCTATAGTAAGCTCAATAAGGCTTATGTTATGGGTACTAGACGACAATATATTTAATAGATATATACTTAAATACATAGAAAACATCCAAGTCTCAGGAACAAATGGTTTTGCTCACCACAGAAACAAATGCCCTCACCGGGATTCGAACCCGGGACCTCTAGCTTCGGAGTGTCACTACCAACTAGGCTAAACAGGCCGACAAATCAATTTATGTATATAATATTTAAGTATAACTTCTAAATCTGAAAATTTGCTAGTAGGTAGTTATTTGTACGAACGCTACAGCTATATTAATGATTGCAATGTGGCAAATATTAATTAAAAGGCTACGTTATTGTGGACGAATAGCCGTGTATTGTGGACGAATGGCCGTGTATTGTGGACGAATGGCCGTGTATTGTGGACGAATGGCCGTGTATTGTGGACGAATGGCCGTGTACTGAGGACGAATGGCCGTGTATTGTCGACGAATGGCCGTGTATTGTGGACGAATGGCCGTGTATTGAGGACGAATTGCCGTGTATTGTGGACGAATGGCCGAACGTTAGACTCAAATGAAATAGGGATTTAGGGCCGCCACATATAACAACAATTGCCAACAAGCAAAGAATTAGTAAAAAAAACGATTTCTCCTTTTTTGTTTTATTTTTAACATAGCTTCTTCTGCTTTCGGGATTCGATCCTCAGATCTCAAGATCATTTGACGTTTCCTCGTTTATACTTTAGTCCGGCTACAATACCGCTGCGCTACTAAGCCAGCCACTAATTACCGCATGAAAAAATCAATACATTAATATAAACAACTTGTAAAAGCAGAAATGACTGATGTCTATGCGTCTCTGTCTAGCGGGAATATATAGATAATAGTCTTGTGTTTGTTCATCATTATTGCACTACCCACATTATTTTTTCGGAAGCCACTAACAACGTCTTTAACCAAATGTGTTTAGGTTGAAGTTAGTATGATTTTCCAGTTTTGCATTTCGTAGATGAAAATCTAGTGTGGAGGCAACTGAGACAACTTCATATTTCGCCTCCGCAAATCATATCTATACCTTTACTGGTGTGCCGATGCAGGAACGTCTTCTTTATTCTCTAATAATTTTCGATTACTTTGCTATTAGTTGTGCTGAATTTGAAAATGGTTCGATTAACCTCTTTCCATATGTCATCACTGATATATGGTCGCTTACTATGGGCCTCATAAGAAGGCTCAAAGTCACCCAAAGAGCAATGGAGAGAGTTATGTTAGGAGTTTCTCTGCGTGATCGCATCAGGAATGAGGCCATCCGCAGCAGAACCAAAGTGACCGATATAGCCCTCCGAATCGCTAAACTTAATTGGCAGTGGGCGGGGCACATATCACGTAGAACCGATGGCCGTTGGGGCGGAAAGGTTCTCGAGTGGCGACCACGTACCGGAAGGCGTAGCGTGGGCAGGCACCCCACACGGTGGACCGATGACCTGGTGAAGGTCGCGGGTGTCCGCTGGATGCGGGTGGCGCAGGACCGGTCATTGTGGAAGTCTTTGGGGGAGACCTATGTCCAGCAGTGGACGTCTTTCGGCTGACATGATGATGATGATGAACCTCTTTCACGAAAGCGAAAATTGTAGTGCTCAGGGAACAAAACCAGAGTACCATATTCCGAAAATAAATCAATTTCATTTCATTTAGGTACTTACATCTAGGAAAGCCGCTCCGGTGCAGTGCGATGCCATTTCAGAGCCCCGATTCTTCAACTTGTAGATTGGTGTATCACCTGAAACAACACCAAAGCTATAACCGAAAAGATCCTTCAAATATCCGTATCCCACGTGCCTTATTCGAGTGACAGAAATAGAGATATCTGATCTCTGATTCAGGTTCAGTACCTCATCATCATCCTCCTAGCGTTATTCCTAGTACAGATGCATCCTGCAGGATGCCTGGGGTCCGCTACCTAATCCCAAGAATTGGCGTAGGCACTAGTTTTTACGGAAGCGACTGCCATCTGACCTTCCAACCCGAGGGGAAACTAGACCTTATTAGGCTTGTCAAGTGAGTGGGCAACTTGACTGTTAGAAGTTCTCAAGCCGCCCGGAGGCCTCTAACTTGGCTTAACGACTGCTATCGTAGACATCGACCGGGATCAACGGCTTAACGTGCCTTCCAAAGCACGGGAGCGCTCAGTTAGTAACCACTCAAAGCGGTCACCCATCGACTGACCTCGCCCGACATTGCTTAACCTCGCATACCGCAAGCGGTACGCGGGCGCAGCTGGGCCAGGAACGCTCCTTTATCCTTACGCAGGGGCCATGCTAATCTTCTCTGTATCGTTCCAATTTTAGGTACTGCCAAAGCAAGTACTTTCAGGTTCAATACCTCTAATCTAGTATTTTTTTCGAAACATAAACAGAAATTGCACGCGTTCAGCGTTTGCGCTTAGTCTCAATTTATACAAATTACGTTCGTTCGCCATACAGCAACGCGAACAATGCTTCTGGCGGCCTTTGGTGGTAACTTGTTGCAATACTAATTGAGACTAAACGCAGACGCGTCAGTTTGTGTTCGTCACTAACAACTACAAATACAAATAAAAACACAAATACGTTAGCTATGTCAACGTTTTAAGGTAGTTTCCCTCCAGGGCCCGTATTTTCCTTCCACCCTGTATAGTTTATTTGCGTATGCCACGGGCCTCCTTAAATATACTTGTGTACTTACACTTTGATGCCACCTACCAGTGATTAGCTTGCCGTAGCTGTCCCAGATAGGGAAGCGCCACGGGCGGTCCCCCGTATCGATCCCCGCCTTCCGCGCAATGTTCCACAGGTCATCATTGTGAGTGAAACAGCCGTAGCAGACGCCGCCGGTCGCCATCGCTATGCCAGCTGCACAGACAAACATAAACACCACACAACTAAGATTGGAGATAAACTAAAGTAAAAATAATAATCAAACGAGATAGATCTCAATCTAAACATATGAAAGAAGAAACTGACTGACTGACTGACATATGAACGCACAGCCCAAACCGCTGGTCCTAGAGATTCCAAATTTGGTACGTAGGTTCCTTATAAGGTCTAGGGGTATATTAAAAAGTATTTTTCAAAATTTATCCCCTAAGGGGGTGAAATGGGGGTTCGAGGTTTGTATGGGGAAACAAGATTAGTTAGACTATTTTATTCAAAACATATTTAATATATTTCTTACGATAAGTGAGTAAACACATGTTTTAGGTTTTTTGAGAAATCAACCCCTAAAAGGGGGAAATGTCATGAAATATTCTGAAAATCAACATGGGTATTGTTTCTATGGTTTATCGGGTCGCTGATTACGAAAACAACAATGATTTTAAAATCCAACGCGGAGAACGTGAAATACCATCTCCCCTGTTGGGGTGTGAACGGGTTGAAATGTCTAAATCTCTATATGGATGTCGTTTTTATGATTTTTTGATTCATTAATTACGAAAGTAGCATCGATTTTCAATATAATATTGTGGACATGAAAATTCTTGATAGCTAGTGCCAAATTCCAATTCAGTCGGTCCAGTAGTTTTAAAGCAAATCGGTTGTAACAGACGGACTGACAGACATCCACACGTGGTCCGTAACAAATGTAGAAACTCCATCACGTAATATTTCAAAACTGAAGTTTGCGGAAGTACTGAGAAAAGTTAAAATTATTGTCTGAGATGAAATTGCCCATAAAACAGCTGCAGGAGCTTTGAATAGGACTCTGCAAGACGTACGCAGCAACAAAAGTTTGATAGGTGGTTTGACTGTATTGCTGGCAGGAGAATATCAGCGAACTCTACCAGTAGTTTCAAGGGAAACACGTGCCGATGAGATAAAAGCGTGTGTTAATAAAAGATCATCATTGTGGCCCTTAGTCAAAATTTTTAAATTAACAAAAAATATGATAGTCCCCCTTGGAGGTAATGTTTCCGCTGGCGAATTTTCGGATCTTTTGCTAAAACAAAAATACAGCATGATATATATCCCTATCCCGCTATGCATTACAATAATAGCAGTTAAAGACCTTATTTCAAAAAAATTTCCAAATGTTGCGCTCATCCACTAAAAATCAAAGGAGTGGTTATGCGAAAGAGATACACTGACCCAAAAAAACGTTCTAGCAGCGGTCATATTACTGAACTCCTTGGAAAGATAACAGATAGACCTGCGATAGGACCGTTTCTCCCACGGTGTGTTATATGTGGCGTACTCCCGTTTAAGTTCACCTCAAAGTGAGAAATAGAACCATCTATTGCCTTCTTTCCTTCCTTCATACATGGCAAAAAAATCGTTTATAAGGAATAAATAAATAATAATAATAAGCTTGTGGCGAGCTGTTGGGGAGTAACGACCCCACGGACCCGAGTGCTCCAGAGAGTCGGTCAGGGCCTCCGTCTCCGGCGTGTCTCCGTCGATCGGAGTGGAATCCCAAGGGAGCCCGGACTCTCAGCTCTGGCTTGCCTTCATTGGCCGTCCAGAGAGGAGTCGTTAGAGCTATATGCTCGAGGGGTGGAAGTGTTACAGGGAATAACGCCGCGAGTAACCTCGGAGAAAGCGCAGCACACCTCTCGACATCCCTGAGCCGCTCACACCGGTGTTGCTCCTGGCCGTCTTTACGATGGCATTTTCAGGAGCCCATCTAGCGAGCGGCTAGTCACCGCCAGCCTTGATAGCATTTAACTATGTTATGGCACGTTTACGGAACTCTAGCAATAGCCCCATTACTTTTTCCATCCAAATTTCATCCATAGCCCGATTTATTTTTTCAATTTACCCACAATAGTCCCATCGCCTGCTGAAACCGGTTCACGGGTATCTATCGATGTACCCGTGAATGGGTTCTAGCAGGTGTACTACATCACGTTAAACTTCTTCTCCAAAAGGCCTCTACGTGTTGGTTTTATATCCCCACGCACGCCTTCCAAATGACCGGGTTTCACCCCGTGAATTTAAAACGGAGATACATAATAATAATAATATTTTTATTCATCAGAAACATCTTACACAACTTTGTCTTACAACTAGAGAGTCTACTTCCTAAATAGGTCTACTTCCTACTGTTATTGTGTACAATAAAGTGCTTACATACATACATACATAAATAGGTATAACCTGAGCTTTAGGATAAGCAGTGCTCCTCCCCTCCTTGTATGTTATGTCTTAATGTAGATGTTTGACAAAAAATATTTAAAGTATTTAAAGGCAATAAAATAAAATAAAATAAATTTATTACGCAAATTATAATTTAGGTACATACAATTACTAATGTGATTGAAAGTGCGAAAAAGGAGTCCACTCAGCACAATGTCGGGCCACAGTAGATGACCCGACGCAGATATTATGTGGATCCTGTTAAGTGTCACATGACCGCACTTAGGTTATTTATATACATGTTTATTATATTAACCACATGGAAATGCTAAGCTGGATTAGTCTGATGTTCGAGTAGAACGACGTACTTTAACAAGTATAAAGTTGTTGAACACCGTTTATCCGTTTAATTACTCTACCCGCATTTTTCAGAACATGATTCTAAATAGCTGTTATCTGTAAAGAGCATACATTAATTTGGTATTAAGCAGTAACGCTGCTAACGAAAAATCCAAATTTCAAATTATAATCTAACCTGCGACATCTGGCATACGCCGCCAATCGCTCTAGTCTCTGACCTATCGGAACAACCAAAATTCTTCACTAGTTCCCTCTTACAACGCCTTAGGGAAGCGTACATCGACATCTACCGTAGAAGACTTAGGCTTCTACTAACGGCACCAACGAATCCTGCTTGGAGCATTAAATTTTTCAATTTTTCCTTTAATTTGAATTAACAATTTACAGAGCATGTTCTTCTTTAACAGTTATCCTGTTTGATATAAAATCTACATGGTCGTTTTTCTAATGAATTGCAAGATGAAACAGTCGGGAAGCCTTCTATTGGTGTTACTGTAGTGCACAGATACTTTTACTAAGGGCCATTTAAGGCATGATACTAGTATTTGATCCTTATTTTTGCCAAAATCAAATGAACTTCAACAGTTTGCCGGTTCTCAGAATGTATCCTGACTTTTCATCTGTTCAATGAATCACAATCACCAAACGTCGTATACCGAAACGCCCAGAATGTGACAACTACTTTTATGGAAACCGCATCTAAATCGGTTCAGCCAAACGCGAGATAATCATGGACAAACATACATACCTACATACGTTCATACATACATACGGGTCAAACAGAGAATCTCTTTTTTGTAGACGGTTAAAAATTGCGCTTAGTACGCGGGCGAAGCCGCAGGCAAACGCTATAAATTGGAAAGGGAAAAATACTCTAACCAATTTTAGCTTAATCAAATAACAATCTACGGGGAATGTGGTTAATTTTTATTAATAACGATTGGACAACAAACAGGCTGACATCCTTCTGGGGGTGATCCCCGCACCAGCTGAATTCGGTCGCGGAGTTAAGCCTGCATGTGGCAGCTCTAAAAGGTTGACCGGTGTGGGAGCAGATCTTACGCGTGAGTGCAGCGACGTTCATGATGTATTTCGGCTTGAACTGCGTTTGTCCGTACGTGAGCGCGTCGGCCAGCATCAGGTGCCCCTCCAGATCCGTGTCTTCCACCTGCGCACAATCACTTAGTATTCTAACTTGTTTGCTAGGGCGGAGTCAGCTCCGCAGCAGTATCTGGACTAGAAAGTGTTAAATGGAAATCTATATAAACGGGCTCTTTATGTCTAAAAAGTAAGAATCCTTTCAATGCTTTGACTGAGTTTTTTACTTCTAGCTTTTGTTTCAAGCGTGTTGTAGGAGTACAAAATGCTTTCACGACTAGGTGGGCCTAGCACGGTAATCCCCGAAATGTACGCTCCGACGTGCCTATGTAATTTTACGCGCAGTGGAAATTTTGTCTCAATTAGTCAACACGTTGCAACGTAAACTTATCTCCATACACAAAATTTAAGTAAAATTATACAAAAGAGCGGGTTGTATCGGGAATACAACCGTAAATTATATTAAGTGGATACTTATTACGTTGCCTACCTATAGAATAATCTAACCATGAATGTAAAATAAACCCAATAATAATACTCACATGCCTATATTTATTTATTTCTTACAAATTTATTTATTTCTTACAAATGTTTACATGGCCTTACAGTTAACCCAATGCGCCATACTATTATGCTTTAGTCTTTCGTTGATAATCAGCGATACCATTACCAGTTTAATTTTAGCGGCATCTAGCGTTAGTAATCTTAGTAACGGAACATGCCAATATTTCACTCAGCGAATAAACATTGCCATGCACTGTGGCAGCCAGCCTTCTGGGCACACTGCCCATTGATGACGACCTGGGCCAAATCTATTATTTGTAAGTGTTATATGCCTTGTAAATATTTTAGTGTATGCGAGTATTTTAGTTTATATTGTTTTTGAAATGAAATGTTCATTCACAAGAACATGAAATGAAATGAAATGTTTATTTTGCAAAACCATACACAATGTTATAAATTTACATGTCAGTAGAATTAAAGTACATGTTCATGAGGATTTAGGTAACAGAATGTCAAAATTGTCTCTGCATAATCTACGTGGTCTACTGTAACTATTACATGCAAAACTGGACTTATTTTTGTAAACAAAAATGCAGACTAAATATATATATGTAAAGCGATATCACGGTTAGTATTCTGTGTTTTACAAAAAGTGGACGGCAATGTTCAAGAGGCTTTGCTTTTCCTTTCTTTGTAGTATGAGAACACGGTTCACATGAACACCATTACCCCGAACCTCAAGACCTTTCGACCAAACAGGAACTTTATGTTAAAAGTCAAAAGTGTATAAACTAGTCTCCGAATAATCTCTTGTTTGGCTCTACGTTACAGTACATATGGTGCTACTTTACCGTACGAGTGCGGTAATCAGCAGATTACGTGCATATGTCGAAACTTTAAAGAGCCATATGTACTGTAAAACGTTGTACGATACACGTGCGAGCAGGTAATTCGCAACTCGTGTCGATTTAAACTCTCTCCCTTCGGTCGTGTTTTAATTTATCACCACTAGTGGCCAATTTCCTGTTCTCCGCACTTGTATCGTATATCGTATATCTTCTGTCTTAATTTTAAAATAAAAACAATAAACAAATTACGAGTAACGTTGGGGTTGTCTAGGGCACTATACCTATAAGTTAGGCCAACACTTGATGTTTGAGGAGATTTTAATGATCAAAAATATAACGGTGCAGTCGTGAGAATACAAAAAATACAATTATTTTGTACTTCGTAACAATCTTAGCGGAATATTACATTATATATTATTCTTCCTACCAGCATATGAATGGCACTGATAGTAAACTGTAATTTTGTTTCAAATGACATCCGCATACATTTATTATCTTAAGAGGCTTGATATGAGGTGTGTTATCGAACGTTTTATGGTAATTGAGATTTTTCAATGAGCACATGTATTATTATATATCGACATTTTTTTATCGATATCAAATCCCTAGAATGTGCTCGAGTTATCTCAGGTATGCTCATGTCTAACGTATAAGTGTAAAATATTCATGAATGCTTACTATTTTTATCGACTTCAATAGAAGGAAGGAGGTTCTCAGTTCGTCTGCATGCTTGCATGTTCTTTTTAACCGACTTCAAAATTTCAAAAGAGGAGGTTATCAATTCGGTTGTATGTTTTTTTTGTTTTTTTTTTTAATGTTTGTTAGTCATAACTCCGTCATTTCTTAACCGATTTGGAAAATTATTTTTTGATTGTAAGTATATACATCCAAGTTGGTCTCGTTTTTGTCAAAACGCAGTTCTGATGATGGAATTCATGAGGAATTGAGGGAACTCCTCAAATCTTAAAGGCAAACATATAGTGATTTTTGTGTTTTTATCAACAAATCGAGCATTATCATACAAAAATGTGACATTTGATGAAGTGGAACTGCTGATGATGATCAGAACAGAACTCTTCAACGACGAAAAGTTCACGTTTGGCGATTTGTCCTCCTAGCTGCGATTGTAAAGCAAGTTCTATTTTCACGATAAATTTTTGTCATGCTCGATTTTTGATGATGGGATCCATGAGGAATTGAGGGAACTCCTCAAATCTTAAAGGCAAACATATAGTGATTTTTGTGTTTTTATCAACAAATCGAGCATTATCATACAAAAATGAGACATTTGATGAAGTGGAACTGCTGATGATGATCAGAACAGAACTCTTCAACGACGAAAAGTTCACGTTTGGCGATTTGTCCTTCTAGCTGTGTTTGTTAAGCAAGTTCTATTTTCACGATTGATTTTTGTCATGCTCGAGTTCTGATGATGGGATCCATTAGGAATCGAGGGAACTCCTCAAATGTGAAAGGCACACAAATAGTGATTTTAGTATTTTCATGAACTAATCAAGCATTTTCATTCATAAAAGTGACATTTGATGAAGTGGAACTGCTGATGATGATCAGAACGGAACTCTTCAACGACGGGTAGTTCATGTTTGGCAATTTGTTCTCTTCGTTTTGTTTGTCAAGCAAGCAAGGATTTTTCATGATTCCATGAGGAATTGAGGGTACTTAGTCTTCTACCATTATAAACATACATTATAGCCATTTTTATTTTATTGTATATCTATCTAAGAGTGCACAATCTAAGTATAATAATCTTTTACCGGCCTCCCCCATTGAAGTCGGTTTTTTTTTTTTTAATTATTTTTATGTATACGGGGTGATTTTGGGGTCGTGATCCGAAATAATTGTACATGGTCAAAAATTCAAAGTAGACAACATCACAGTCGGTATGAAGGTTTATAACTCAAATAGTTTTCTTTTTTTACAAATTTTAATGGGAAATAATACTTTTTCATACAACTTGGTCACCCTACCCCACTGTCAACTCTCCATACCATCCGTCAAAGAGAGTAGGGTAACCATGTTTTTTTGTGATTTTGTATTTTTTTCATCAAAATAAATTAAAAATGAAATGCGTTTGTTTCGTGTCACTACATTTTTTTTGAAATGGCTAACAGATACCAAGTCTAAAAACAGGTTCTTGATCCACGACCCCGAAATCACCCTGTATATGTTCCCCGATGGCGATAACTCTTGACCACGTTGGCCGATTTTGACATTTTTTTTGTTTTAAAGCAGGTAGCCCGACATTAGTTCCATATCAATTTGATGTAGGTCTGATGGGATCTTGGAGGAATCGAGGGAACACCTCGAATTTGATAGGCACGCATATTCCGATTTCGGTATTTTCTGTATTGAAACCACAAATTGTCGCATAGCAAGGAAAAAATTGGAGTCGGTGTTTATTGGTATAAATTATTTATATATGTATGTAAAGCTCAAGATCTGTTCTGCGGGTTGAGATGATGGTATTGCTTTCGAGCGTTACCGAGCCTGATTCCGAAAATTGTGCATCCCGAATGTCGGCGTAGGAAATTTAATGTAAATTGTGATTCCATAAGATTATTGATATATGATATACCTTTACGTCGATTCCCTTTAGTGTGGGGACCACATCGCCAACCTTCAAGCATTGCCCCGAGATCATGTTCTCGCACAAAGGTACAACCAGCTTCACGTGTACGGGTGCCTGCAAAACATAGTTGAAGTTGTTGGGTTGTCTATTGTTTGCCAGAATTTTATACAGGCTGTGACCTGTAATAGGAGCAATAAATTTAAAGGCCGCTTCCTTAGAGCATCTGTGGTAACCTCTAGTGTCCAAAAAAATTAAGTTTTTTTCAATTGGGAGACATTTTGATCTAAAATTATGACCTCCAAGTAATGGATCTTGGCACCCAGAGATTATAGCGCGGCAGTCAATGCTGATTTTGAGGTTGCTTCAAGTTATGACTCATAAACGTTGTCGAATTTTTGGTTTAAAAGGATATTTTCGGGATCTTTTAATTTTTATAAAAATATTTCTTTAGTGTTATTTAAATAAATGGTTATTAATTTCACTCCAATAGAGTAAAAAAGTACACGTAACCTTGTATAAATAAAAATCCAAAAATACTTTTTTTTTCTATTGAAACCATTTGGAAATAATTGCTAGAGATTTCAATAGTGTACCCTTTTAATTTATTGCTCCTATTACAGGCCACACCCTGTATATGAAACATTTTCAATCGCGCTTGCGCTCAAATGGTACAGATTGACAATATACCTTAAGTAATGCCAGGCTAAGAATTGTGCCCAAAGCAGCAGCCGCACCGGTCATGCAGTCACGCTTCAACAGGTTCTCCGGTTTCTTCAGACACAGACCGCCGCTGCAAACAAATACCGCTCGTCAGAGACTCCCAATTCAGAACAAATCCATCCGACAATCAGGACAACCGTAAACAGCGCCTTGAGTATTACCTACAGTAAAACCTCTCTCAACGCTAATATAATACTTTCACACTCCAAGTCTGATGGTAAACTGTTCAACATCTCACTCTTGATATGGAAGCAGGAGCTTTAGAGTATAGTGAGACAGTTTGATTCGGCGTGTAAGCAATTTTATAAATCGAATAATGTTAAAAACACTGTTATAGTTCTAGGTGTCCCGACGGTACTTTTGAAGTGTATGAAATGACCGCCCTTGGAAGTGTTGACAATTGTTACCCTAGTATCCACCGTCTCAAGCAATCTGTATCTGTCAAGCAATCTCACAGATTATCTATCAAAATAAAGGCGGCAGAAATATCTGGCAAGTCCTAATGGCGCTACAAAAGAGAGAGTCGTGTCAAATATTTATGCTCACTTTGTATTGGGGTATTAGGTATCTACGCCGTGACCAGCGATGGCGACCCTAGCTAGTGCGGTCCTGAATCCTGATACTTGCGAAACCAAACTAACTCTTAATGCACGAAGCACAGTAAAGCTGACCGGTGCTGCTGTTGTTGTAAGAAGGCTTGGGATGAGTTTTTCGTACCAGACAGCGCACATTAAAATCGATGAAACGACTATCTTCGAAATTATTGATGCTTGTTTTGATGCAAAAATATGCGCAATGAGGCAAGCTCCTACCACTTTAATGGGATAATTACACTACACTTACAACCCCTCTGGTGTTGGCCGCCGAAGTCCATGGGCAGTGCTAATCGCTTACCATCAGGCGATTCATCTGCTCTTTTGCCTCCTATTTCATAAAAAAAGTAAACACCTAAATGTACCTATATATGTACAAAAAATGTCGTGTCTCAGATATGCATCTATAAACAGGAACGGAATTTGAAGCAACTATAGCTGTGTTACTCACACATATAAGGCACATCCTGACGCTCCAAAGCAGCGGACGGCATGCACAGTACGACGCTTTGACCTCCCGCAGCGGTTCACCATCCGTGGATACGCCTATACATATATATCATCGGCAACTCTTTTGACAGTTGTGTTGGCAGCACGACATGCCTACTGACCTAGCAATTAGTCAGCTCTTGATATGTCAGCGGTTACAATATTTTTACATTAGGCCAAATTACCTGTCAAATGTCACTCCCTTGGCAACAATAAGCACGAGCGGCGCGTCGGCTTTGCCCACGAACTCGCATTCAAGAAGTTTGGGCGGCTCGCTGGAGCCCTGCGCGACGGCAAGGAACGCGTGCATATTCTTAGCTTCTATATCCTTCTTATCGTAGCCTTTTACTTTGACGTAAAATGGACATAACTGCTTCTTTGCTTCCTGGACACACAAAAACCGGCATTCAAGTAATTCAAATATGACACATACTTATTTCATAGTTCGTCCCCACATAAAATATTGCTGTCACCTCTGGGCTAGAGCACCTGCCACCCAGAAAAAAAAAATATATAAATATATTAATAAATATTGCTGCGAGCCTGCTGGCTGCCAGATTGGGCCTTTTGACTCGCTTCAGAGACGTGCTGTGCGAATCGTTTACGATCCCAAACTCACGAGCGATATTGAACCGTTTAGTTTAAGGGGAAACTTTGCCTCCTTGTGCGTGTTCTATCGCTTGTATTATGGGGTGTAGCCGCTTTCTACCATCGCACCGCTCGCCGTCGGCGGCATTCACTCTCACACCTTAGAACCTAAATGGTCGCGTACGGTACGGTTTCAGAGGAATTTCCTCCCTCGAACGCTCCGTGAATGAGCTCTCTGCCGAGGTTTTCCCGAAGGGCTACAGTATGAGGTTCTTGAAGAAAGAATCGTTTAATTTTTTAAAGAGTCGGCAACGCGCATGTGACACGCCAGGAGTTGCTGGCGTCCATAGGCTGCGGTGACCGCTTACTATCAGGCGGGCCGTACCCTTGTTTGCCACCGATGTGATATAAAAAAACCCTTCATCAGACGATATACATACTCGTATTTATATAGATAAATACATACTTAAATACAAAGAAAACATCCAAAACCCAAGACGTGCTAAATGCACAAATAATGCCCTAGCCGGGATTCGAACCCGGGACATCTAGCTTCGGAGGCAGCGTCACTACCAACTAGGCTAAACAGGCCGTCAATAGCATAGATGCCAATGCCACTGTGTGAAGATAGTAGGTTCCTTGGGTTTAGTTATTATAGACTCCAATTTGAATTGGAAGCGCCATGTCGATGGCATGTGCGATAGGTTGAGTAGTGCTGTCTTTGCGTTGAGAAAATTAAAGCCTCTAATCTCGGGTCATGCATTCAAACAAGTAGTTTACTATGTTTTATTTTTAACTATGTTTTTTTTTGTCTTTGTTGTTTATTTTTTGTGCTACGAATAAATGTATTTTCTCTCTCCCTTTCTTTCTTTCTTTCTTCATTTTCATTCCTTGATGACCTATGGTACACTTATGGGGAAACTCCACTGATGCGCAAAGAGTGCTCATCATGCAGAAACGTCCAGTCCGGGTACTTGTAGGAGTTAAGCACATGCATCCCTGTCGGGAATTATTCTCATCACAACGTAGTATGAGGCGCGCTCAACATTTGTTTGAATTAATTTTATTTTGATGGTTATCAAAACAACTTTTATATTTTGTTGTAAAAGTTGTTCCGTAGACTGCGGTTTTGATTTTTTTTTATGTTGCTACATTCATACTCTACCTATATAACTCAATTGAAAAGCGTTCTTTGCATGTTCCACATAGCAACAATTTAAAAACCGTTGGAACTCCAACGCGCAAGTAGTGTTGCGAGAGCACTTTACGTTTTGCCAAGTCGCAACCCTAGTTGCGGAGAGCACGTGAGTGGCTATAGAGTCAAAGGAATTCGAACCCTCCATACAGAAGTTAGATTTCATATTTGAATTGATTGCGGGCAGCCGGTCGGCTGCCGCGCGCTCTGCCGCTGCCGTTTGGATACAAAGTCTAGCTTCTGTATGGAGGGTTCAAATTCCTTTGACTCTGGTGGCGTTCGCGCCGACTCCGGCCGTTAGGTGTGAATGTGAATCGTCCATAAGTGCTCAGTGGCGCAAGGGTGTCATAGCCGAACTAAAATTTTAACGAGTAGCCCAAAAGAGTTCTGGAGGTCTGAGGATCGGATCCTGACCGCGTCAGTTGAAATATAAAAGAATAAATCGACTTTTTGAAGGAATTTGTTTATCGTTGGCAACGCTCGTACATCGGCTTTACCTGCGATTTAAGTTTTAAAATAGGGCTGTCATGTTTCTCTGTCGCTGACTGTACATAACACGTATTGTATTCAAAAAGAGGTAAACAACAACGAAACTGAGTTCATCTAGTGCTAAACTGACGACTTTTCTTGATATCCTGTAATTTTCAACATTATTAAGACTGATCGACAATTTGTACGAAGTTATATATGTATGTATGTATGTATGTATAACACTTTATTGCACAAAAAAAACAATAACAATCGTAACAAAATAACAAAATGTAAAAGTACAAAGGCGAACTTATCCCTATAAGGGATCTCTTCCAGCTAACCTTCGAGAAAATGAGAAAAATAAATGTAGTACACAAAGGCGACAAACTAATTTTAATATTTATTATATATATATTTTTATAGCTATCGTCGGCAAAGATGCCCCTCAGATCATCTGTTCTGTACTGCTACAGATACTAAATATTACCTCGATCACACCGTTGGGCGTCATCTTATTCGTTGGCATTTGTGACAGGTAGCGCGCCCAGAGCTGACCGTTGACTTTGGCGCAGTTTGCCAAATTGCCCCAACGCGGTGCGAACTCCTTCTCGGGCCTGAGGGCAATGGTTTAAAATAAAATAAAATATTTATTATGTAAATAAGCCCCTTTCACAAGTCATGCTGAACACAGACTTAATTGGTAAAAAAAAACAAAATTTTACAAGTCATACATATATTATTAGTTACATGTGGTATACCGCAGGCAGTTAGGTGGCGCTTAAGGACGTCCTTGTAACGTAGGTGCTGCCCACCTTGGTTCCGTTTACCAGCTGATAGCTGGGAATAGAAGACGGCTTTCGGTTGTCACGTCCCCCCCTCTCTCAATATAATCTACCCCCGCAAACCCCCACTAAGCTACCGCACCCCGTGAAAACTTACTAAACTTTACTGAAGTCGCTTTGAGAAAAACGAGCTTTATGAAAATGATTTGGCCTTGTGATCGTCTATGGTAGAACCCTATTAGTATCGTGAACCGTAAGCAACCCCAGAACTTTAATGTGAAGCTGGTAGAATCTTTGGACTCTTCATCTCTACTAATATTCGCGATCTAATCTATCCTTACACATATCACTTCTCAGTTGACCTAAACGCTACCTAACTAAGATTGGGCTGCGCTGGCAGCTTGTATCATTAAAGTACACACTTGAAACTAATTCTAATAGGGTTTTACTTAGGACTAGCCTATTTTAGAGGAGCCTAGAGTTTACTCTGCCTGTTCTAGTCGTTGTAATGGTCAAAATAGAGTGAAATATAGAGCGTTGCGTAGCTCAATTAAGCGGCTTCTCTCCTAACTGTTCCTATAGGCCCTAGCGCTTGGAAATAAGGTTTTATATTTGTATTGGTAAGCTATCCCCGACCACACCTGTATGCGTCTCTATCTGCCTCTTGCTGACGGGGGCGTGTCGTCGAAGGAGGGCAAGTCTCCCACCACAGCACTTGAAAATTCCTAAACCAAGGATATTGAGGTTGTATATGTTGCGACGTGCTATTTTTAGCTACTGACGCCGTCAGCAAGAGTAGGAGGATGGGGAAAGACGCGCTATCCTTTCAGCTTTCTAATTATTCTAGCTTCGCAAAACAGGGTAAGCTGTTTTGTTTGCCACTCAGATGCTCGCGGGCATCTCTAGTCTACACTACCACTGAAGGCGCTGATGCCTTATTAACCCTATCGCTCCTAGCGGCTCTAAGCCCTATCACTAGCTTGCCTAGCTCCCGTTGAAGCCAAAAATGCCGAACCGTAACACGTAGCCCACCGAATTCCCCTTAATTTGACAACGAGTTAACCACGTCATGAGCGTTCAGCTACCCATTGTGGAAAACGTCTGATGTACGGCTCTGCTAGACATCAGTCCCTAGTAGACATAGCCCAATACTCTGGGTATATGCCCACCTCCTATTCACAACGTACACTGATCACTTTAAATATACCACACTAGGATCGGCATTCTCAGCATCACCGTAACTAGGTCCCTATCAGGCCTATGCTAAATACCTGAAGACTAGCAGCTTAAGACTCCACTTATCTCATTATTCACTTAACACTTTTACACACGTATACTGAAGACACTTCGTTCTCTGCCATCGGTGTTTTCTAACTATTCCGCGACTGGAACACTACAAACAGAGAGTACAGGGGGGCCTAGACACATCACCTATGTTGGTAAAGAGGTGATGCCAGACGGACTCCCCAATCTGATAATTTACGGAGCTCCAGGGTAAACACGCTTGGCAGCCGTTAGGTTGTATGTACCCTGTCAGATTAACTGTAATCTGGTTAACGTTCTGGCTTTTACAACGAAATAAACAATGTATCATTATTAACACAAGGAAACTTAAGTAAAAATAACAAACACATCCTTTCGTCACTCCAAAGTCCTTGGTATAACGATAGGATTTCAACTAAAAATACTACAACACTAAACCCCACAAAAACAAACTATAATATTAAGATAGAAAATCCTCGTACCATGCAGCGCGCCGCAGCATAACAGAGGATTCCCTACCCTAATTACTAGAAACCCACCGATAGATTTGTGCTACAAGCCAGAGGTATGTTAACAGCCCACCGCTGAATCGCAAAAAGAAGCCAACTGCAGTCCGCCGCTTGCTTTTATAGCCATTGACAAGTCGTTCGCGTCAAAACACATATTCCCACCTAAGTATTCAATACGAACATCCGATACAACCTACTCTTTCCCACCAGTGTCCCCGTTCCTACCAATCGACCGTAAACAACCACGCAATACCTTCCGTCGTTTCGCCCGACAAGACTTCACCGCCGTTCCACTTGGTTTGTACAAAATAATCAGTATATCTGAGCCGACCGTTTTGCCGTCCAGAATAAAGAGAGCCCTCAACCTTAGCGATATCGATGCGTGCCAGGGTTCAAGTAACAGTGGCGCTGCCTCAACTAAAATTTCATGTTCTCGTGAGGATGGAAGTACCCTACGTATTTGCCAATAAAATTGAGATTCGCCAACCGCCTGACAGATTGTTATGATTTTAGACTCATTATATAGGTCTGCTTATTTCTATGCATTGTTTGTATCTTACGTTCTTAGTTTGTATGACTGAATGCCAAGTTGAGAATTCTAATTAGTAATATAATTAACACCCGCCTATTCTTTCTATTAAATATTTACTTTTCGACCGAGCAAGCGAAGCGGGCGAAGCGTCTCCGTTTCAGCTTTCGACAAAACTTCCCCGTATGTCTATTTTAAGTATTTTCTTTTGTTTTATAGTGCTTGTTCAATGGCAATGCTCAAGCTTATTTAGGAAACTTATTAAAGCATATGAAACTACTTAGCATTTATTTACATATATGACATGGTTGTGCTTTCGCCAAGACTCCTATTTCCGACTATTTTCTTAATAATGTTTTCCACGGGGAAACCATGAATTTATCTGACTGCCTCTTGGAAAATATTTCAATATGGAAGTGACGGAGCGCAATGGCGTTCTGTTACACGGTCAAATGATGTTTGATGTTTTCCTGACAAATGGGAGCTGAGGGATCGCTGCGGCCAGAATGGCGTTCTCGTGTCAAAACAAGCGTAGAGAACTTTGAAGACGCTCGTCTCACTGATCTTGATGCGAAACGCCAGATACGTAAATCCCGGCCGAAACCCTCCTATAACTACACCTGTAATATGTCTGGTCAGCTTTACTTCGTCGTATTCAAGTCGGCGGCGGAGGTGGATCGCGACACGACACGTGCTCACGCAGCGCCGGCCCTCGCCTGACTGATCACCTCGGGCTAAACTTTGCAAGCAGTGGGTATAAAACGCGACGCGCGCTGCCCATTGCAAGCCCCTTGACAACACTCGATAGAAACATTTTCAGCAAATTTTTTTAATGTAAACTAAACCAGACAGATGTCAAAATCAGCCACCATCTCACATCACATTGCACCGATACTATAGGTATGGAGGTATCAACGAGGGCAGAGAATTAAATTCTAGGTGTTATGTTATTTCATAACGTTGTTTATTTTCTTAATTTCAAACTTTATTACTCATTATCAATAAAAAATATCGTGAACGTATTAGTACACATTTTAATGACTCGATAAATGTGCACATACTCGTTCTGATCGGATTGGCGCACGGATATTTTTAGCTAATAGATAGTAATTAGTACATATATATTTGAAGCTCTGGGATCGTACAAGTATTTATGAACTCGACTGCACAATCGGTCAGTATGGGAAAGCCTGAAACTATAATACATACGAAGATCTGTTCTTAGGAATCATGTCATCGATTTTAATAAGAAGAAAAACTGCATACATATATCATATTCATCATCATGTCAGCCGAAAGACGTCCACTGCTGGACATCTTAGACCTCCCCTAAAGACTTCCACAATGACCGGTCCGGTACGTGGTCGCCACCCGCATCCAGCGGTTCTCGAGTGGCGACCACGTACCGGAAGGCGTAGCGTGGGCAGGCCCCCCACACGGTGGACTGATGACCTGGTTAAGGGTCGCGGGTGCATTCATACATAAAAAAACCTGTACTCAGCTCGGGAATCGAACCCGGTTGTTTTGAAAAAAAAAAAATACACTATTTCTATTTAGATATCGATTGTGTAGGTCTTAAGCAGCAATGCATTTTATTCATTTTAGACATCATGTTTCATAGAGCCATTTAGAAATAGAAATAGAAAATTATTTATTCGTAGCACATCAGTCATATCACACAAATATATACAAACAGAATACGATACACATAAAAACAAAGATATCAAAAATATAAAAATAATTAAAAGAAGAAAGTGCCACGAATTGGTCCCGACTCAGCATAGTGCCAACCTTACGGTCAACGCTGGTCTTCCGTCGGGGCCAACTGGTGAAATCACGGCGTATAACACACTTAAAAAGCTTTTTACTGCTTAAGACCTACACAAAAAAGTGTAAAACGAAGTAGGATTACCCAACCATGGATAGATAAGCGGTTATTTATTATGACAGCTAAAAGGGACGAATTGTTTCGAGTGTGGAAGGCGACACCAAGTAATATGAATAAAAGACTGGAATACACTAAGTATCGAAATAAGGTAAATAAACTAATAAATATGGCAAGAAATAAGTATCGCAGATAAGAAATTAAAGAATGTCAAAATGATTATAAAAAAATTTGGAACACAATTAACAATTGGTTAGGGCGAATAAAATTAAATGTTGACGAGGTAGTGATGCGATACTTAGGTAAATTAGATAGTATTCATAATATATGTAGTAAATTCTCTGAAACATTTACTCGGGAAATTTTGAATATAAAACACACATGTAACGTTAAATTTCTGGATCGTAACTTTTACGTTAAAAAAATAGATTTATCTTTTAGGTACAAAAAAGTGTCTGCAATTGATATTGAAAAAATTGTTAATAATTTGAGCATTAAAAAAGCGCCAGGCATTGATCAGATTAGAGTCAAAAATCAAAATCAAAATCAAATATTTATTCTGCAAATAGGCCACAAGGGCACTTTTACAAGTCAAAGCGTGAATTTATACAATTAAAAAAAACTGACAATCTTACTTAATAATAATGATAAAAAAAATATACTGATTAACAATTAAATAAAAATAAATTTACAAATATTAAGGACGTATTGAATACGATCTGTCCGAATAAACAAAAAGTACATAAAATTAATTTAATATCTCAGAGATGTATATGGTCTCTGAGCGTCCAAATACGATTAAAAACAATTATTTCAAAGTCCTTAGAGATGTAAATGATCTCTAAGCGGTAAAATTAAAATAAGTAAACTTAATATTGTTAGAGATGTATAAGGTCTCTAAGCGTCAATAACAATAAAACTAATCCAGAACAGGATTATGTCTCTCGTCAATCTACATACAATAAAATAACACTAGTATTAAGGTATTTACTTTGCCCTTGCCAGCATGAACAGACCGGACTCCACAAACAGCACCCGATCACGAGTATGACGCGTATCTCAGCCATCGCCTCCCTCGACCATCTGTTAGGGAAGGTGGCGACCCGATCAACGACGCCGCCGTAAGCAAAGCCCTTTAAGCGAGCATGACATATTCAGGCTGCCGGACATTAATAATGTGAAAGATTAAAATGACTCTTCGGCGAGAAACAGCATCATGTTTCATAAAATAAAACGACAGAGCTATTTATACAAGGAAATATGCTAAGTGAAGCATATGTATATTAAAACTAACAGGATTTAACTATCACTGGCTTAAAAGCATTTTTGTCATTTAAGAAATCGTTGACAGTATAATAGGCCTGGCTTAACAAATAACGTTTAATATGAGACTTAAATTTACTGAATGGAAAATTAACTATATCGATGGGTATTTTATTATAAAATCGTATACAGTTCCCCACAAACGACGTGCTAACCTTCCGGAGACGACTGGCCTTCACTGCAATCTTGTGTTTACTTCTAGTGTTGTAGTCGTGGATATCACTGTTGAGTTTGAATTCTTGAATTATTTTTCGAACATACATAATATTTTCAAGAATGTATTGACATGCCACAGTAAGAATATTTGCCTCCTTAAATTTTTCCCTGAGAGATTCTCTGGCCTTAAGTTTATAGATGGAGCGTACAGCTCGTTTCTGTAGCACGAAGACGGTCTGGATGTCAGCCGCTTTTCCCCACAACAGGATTCCATAGGACATAACACTATGAAAGTAACTGTAATATACCAGCCTGGCCGTCTCAACGTCAGTTAACTGTCTAATACGTCTTACTGCATAGGCCGCAGAACTAAGTTTGCCGGCCAGAGTGGCAATATGCGCATGCCATTGCAGTTTTGAATCTAAGGTGACACCTAAAAACACTGTTCTATCTACAAATTCAATTTCATCAGACTTTAATTTGATCTTAGAATTGTTTGCCTGCTTGACATTAGGCATAGTGAATTTGATACACTTTGTTTTCTTGGAATTTAAAAGCAAATTATTTGCTGTAAACCAGTTCACAACAGTACCTAGTGCCTCATTAATACCGTCAAAGTTTTTGTCTTTGCGGCCTACCTTGAAGATAAGCGACGTATCATCTGCGAATAGCACTATATCATGTTTATCTTTTACAAGGTTTGGTAAATCATTAATATAAACTAGAAACAGAAATGGGCCCAGAATTGAGCCTTGAGGAACTCCAAGAGCAACCGTTGTCCCTGCAGATTGAGTCCCGTTGATGACAACCCGTTGAGTTCTCTCCGACAGATACGATGTAACAAGGTCAAGGGAACCGTTTCTTATCCCATAATGGCTTAACTTTCTAATTAAATTCTCGTGATTAACGCAATCGAATGCCTTTGATAGATCACAGAACACTCCAATAGCATCTTGAGCCTCTTCCCAGGCATCAAAAATATGTTTAATTAGTACCACACCGGCATCAGTGGTGGAGCGACCTCTAGTGAACCCGAACTGATTGCTATTGAGTAGTTTATTGCGATTAAAATGGGACATCAGCTGATTAAGAATAAGTTTCTCAAAAACTTTGCTTAATGCCGGTAGTATTGAGATTGGTCTGAAGTTGGTAGGGTCAGTTTTTGATCCTGATTTAAACAACGGGATGATTTTACTGTGTTTCATCAGGTTAGGAAAAACTCCAGTTTCAATACATTTATTGAAAATATCAGCTAAGAAAGGTGCGATTGATTCTACAATGGAATGTAATACTTTTACAGAAAGGCCCCAAAGATCTTCAGTCTTTTTTAAGTTTAATGATTTAAATGCTTTAATTATAATATGGGGGGTCACGTCAGTGAAGCTAAAGATTTCTGTACATTCTGTTACATTTTCTTTCAATAACGATTCAGCGACATCTGGTGATGAATTCAAAGATTTCGTGGTCTGGACGGGTACATTAGTAAAGAACCGCTCAAAATGATCTGCTACTTCGTGGTCAGAACTCACTAGAGTATCATCGACTCGCAGGCTGAAGTGCGCATCTTTTAACTTACTTTTCCCAGTTTCATTGTTGATAACTTGCCATACAGTTTTAATCTTATCACTAGAGTTCTGGATCTTTTTTGACAAGTAATCGGCTTTAGCAGCGACACACATTAACTTAAAAGATTTTGAGTAGTTCTTAACATACTCTAGAAATTCCGGCCTTTTATCAGTAGTTCTTGAATCAATGAGTGCAAGATATCAAATACATTAAGAAGCAGTTATGTCCCATTTTGGCTAATTTTGTTAATATGTGTGTGCTGAAAGGTGTGTATCCAGAAAACCTGAAAAAATCTATTATTAGACCTATTTACAAAATCGGTAATCACTTAGAATATACTAACTACAGACCCATTGCAATCCTATCAGTAATTAATAAAATCGTTGAAAAAGTGGTCGTCGGACAAATATCAGCTTTTCTGGAGAAACACAACATACTTACGGACGCGCAGCACGGGTTTAGAAGAGGCCGTAGCACGGGGTCGGCGTTGGCACAATTCTCAGACGAAATAAACAGCAGATTGAACGAAGGTAAGCAAGTTCTTGCGCTTTTTATAGATTATAAGAAAGCGTTTGATACCCTAGATCACGAAGTTCTGCTCCAGGCAATGCGAGAATGTGGCATCGCCGGCCCCGTCAACGACTGGTTCCGCAGCTACTTAGCGGGCAGGACCATGCGCACGAGCATCGCCGGGACCACGGGCGCGGAGTGTGACGTCACGCTCGGGGTCCCGACCGGCTCGGTGTACGGCCCTGTCGGCTACGTGATGCTCGTCAACAGTGTTGTCAACGTCGTGCACAAGTGTAAAGTATACATGTATGCGGACGATATGTGTTTACTGTATTCACATGCAGATATGTCGGAAGCCCATAAAAATATACAGAGCGACCTTGATAACGTAATTAAATGGGCCCATGATAACGGAATAATTATAAATTTAACAAAAACTAAATGTATGCACATATACTCCCCATACAACCGTAAGGCTGCTTCTGTAAATTATAAGGACTTTGGTGTCGTCGGTCACGGGTACGACTGTTTACACAACCACTTAAATAATATTTGTAACTGTAAACCGTTAGAATACGTACATACATATAAGTATTTAGGCATGCACGTTGATAACCACTTCAATTGGAAAACACATGTCACTGCAGTTTGTTCTAGACTTCGTTCAGTTCTAAGTAAGCTGTACCACTTGAACAAAGTAGTTAGTAAGAAAACCATGCTCGTTGTGTATTATGCGTTATCTGACTCTGTTATTAGTTATGGCCTCAGTGTTTATGGTAGAACATTTCAAACATATTTAGACGAAATTAAAAAATTACAAATAAGGTCTTTGAAATACATTGTCAATAAAAAAACTAAAAATAATCTTAGAGGTAATTACGACAAGATATACAAAATATGTAAAATACTACCTATACATCAAAGGGTGCAATATATGATAGCAATAGAAAATTATTATAACGATGAGTATAAGGTATTAAAACAAAATAAATATAGAACAAAAAATATAAGGATAAAGAAATATGTACAGAAATCTGTTAAAAACTATTATGGCAAAAGAACTAATATATTTATGGTACCAAAAATATACAACGAGATTGAGTGGTTAAGACAGGAAAAAAAGTGCAGCATAATTGAATTAAAAAGTAGATTAAAAAAGATATTATTGGAAAAATTACCTTAATCCTTAAAAAAGCATGTTTACCATTATAAAAACCTTATAAAAATATTGCATTGTCATGTTTAGTGTTTAAGTATAGTTTATAGTATAGTACCTAGCATTAGTTAAAATGAGCGCGATCTCGCCAACAAACTGTTATCGCAGTTTGGCGAGTAACTTAAGTTTTGATTTGTTAAGTACTTTTTGATAAATAAATTAAAAAAAAAAACAATCGATATCTAAAAACACTACGGACCGACGAAAAGATAGCGGAACTGGAGGAAGGCCCGAGGAGGGCGCTCCCAGCGGGCTTGGGTAGTCCGCTGAGGATGCATTGAGGAGGGGCCGCAGAAGAAGAGGAGTGCCGGTATTTCGGTGCGCCGTTCTCCCTATCTTCAGTGGTCGAGGCGGGATCGCAGGGGGAGAGGCGTGTTGGTATTTCGGTGTGCCACTCTCCCTACCCCCTGCGAACTTGGCGGGGCCGTTCCGATAAATGTTTTCCCTATCCTCTGCAGCCAAGGTGTGGTTCGTGGTGGTGGAATCCAGGTGCTCCTGCCTAGAGGTGACAGCAAACTCAGTGGGGACGGACTTGTGAATTATATCATAGAAGTCTCTGTCCAGGGGTGATGTATCGCTTCGCTCTATTGAGCACAGCTTTTTGGATGCCAGCCTAGCTTTGTCTTCTAAGTGGCTCCGAAACTAGACATCGCTGGAAATGTCGACACCAAGAATCCCAATAGCTTTCTGTGATGGAGAGGGCTGTGTCTTGGAATGGGCAACAGTGAATGGTTTTTTTTTCGTAGTGCACGCGTATACTTGTGTCTTGGCTCACCAACTTGCACTGGACCAGATTATCCTGGCTCTTATTCACGCCTTTTTTGAAGAGTCCCATGCTGTAGCCCTTTGTTATTACCTCGGTAGGGAGCTCACTCCACAACCTAAGTGTTCTGGGTATAAAGTTTTTATTGAAACGTACTGTAGCCCTCTCCATAGCTCTTTGAGTGACTTTGACCGTCCTTTTTTGGAGCCATAGGTCATTAATGGCAACACGCACTGTCAAAGACTTTAAGTATTAACGAGATGATGATGGATACATGACGAAATGATATTGCGTCTCCCGAACGCCACCCAGCCATGTCATTTTTGACAATTGATCTCCTTCTCGAAACTGCAGCTGCCCAACTGAACCGTTTTTCCTAGGCCTAGGCTCAGGGACAGTACACAAATTTGTCGACAACTTTGAGCGTAGAGTCTCTGATCCTAACTGGAGTACGTACTAGGTTCATGAACCATCGTTATGATCTTCGTTTGGTCCATGTTCAATCATCATCGAGTATAGTTCTCTATGGTCTCAGTTTTGAAGAAGAACAACCAAACTTATGTCCAATGCCTTTGAGAATGACTAAATCGAATAGCTTCTAAACTAGATATAAAATTAACTAAAATAATATTTTCATCTTTAATGTTAACAGGTCACAGCCAGCCTCGAAATACTAATTAGAATTCACGATCCGAAATTAGGTACGTACAATGTTGTAAGTTTCGGCACGGCCGAAAGGTTCGGCACTTTTTTGGCCGAAACCGAACCTGTGGCCGATACATAATTTTTAGGCCGAAACCAGCCGAAACCGAAACTTCGGTCGGACACTATAAATAATATATACCAAAAAATATTTTATTTATTTGAAATAGTTCAATGCGTTTCGCCAGCATTGCGATCAAATTTGGAATTTGTATAACTCATACAATCGAAGCCCAAGCGACCGCATACGAAAGTCAACCTAGTCGCGTCAATGGAATAATGAACCTGATTTATTTTTCCGGCCTACTTACCGATAGAAGCGCCTCGTCTCATCGCCTATGTAGTGTTCGGTGGGTTGACAATCGCCGTAGTAGTAAATACGGGGATAATACTCACGTCCATTTCATGAGGTAATAACCATCGTTTGCAGCTAGTACGTCGTCGAAATTAGGTTCATAGTCCGGCCATAAATCCATTAACATTGACTCCAGTATCTGCTGTCCCTTGCCAAAACAACAACGCAAGTTCTCCTGAAACATACCATCAATTAAACAGCTAAGAGAATACCGGGAATAAGGAACAGTCGTCTGATCACAACATGGCACATACTTATTTGATAATGTGTCAGAATCAGACTTACAAATACATTCATCTTAATATTTTCGCGTTTGTATCCTCAAGGAACCGCATTATTGTCATAAAATATTGAGTAATTTTATAGCAATTACTTAGTTTTATTTTGGCTAAAAAAGATTTATTTAGGATATAATAAAATTACATGAATGAATAATTAAAAACAATACAAACAAAAACCAGAAAAAGATGAAAAACACGTAACTAACTAGGGTCACAGAATAAGTAATAGTACAAGTACAGAAGTTTCTCTGCTAACAAATCCCCCGTTTAGGTATGCCAAACGTGCCTAAACGTGGCCATCTCTTTCTATCGCACGCAACGCGCTCTTTCGAGGCCCCGCCCTCAGCGCTAGGGTTACCACCAGCGAGAACCTATTTTAATATATGTACTTTATTATTAGTAGTATTTCTTACAATACAACTACAAATAGTATTTTTAAGGTGCCGTAGCCAAAATGGTGAAAACGGAACCCGTCCGTCCGTCTTTTCGTCTGTATGGGACAGCCGATGTACCCGGAGACTATAAGCACTACAAATACAATTAAAACATTTAGCAGGAAGGTGTGTTCTACTCGTATGAACCGCTACGTAAAAGTGATGTAAAATAACGAAATATATTAAAGTAGGGGAGGGGGGCACATGTAACCAGGGTATACAGTATTATATAATTTTTAAAGGCACCACTTTAAAAAATAAAAAGAGGTTTCTTAGAACCAACGTTTCCATTTTCGTTTTCTTTTATTTTTTTTTAGGCTGCCTCGGTTCGCACGGCCTCGTCGCAGGCCGCGGCGCTCGCCGACGGCAGGCGAGAGCCCGTGGGCTGCGGCGCCGGGGAACCAGGTGCCTCCTCCGCTTCATCGAACGCGTCCTCAAACATGTCCCCTTCAGCGTCCTCACTTACACCTTCAGGTTCCTCAGGACCCGTACTCATGCTCATGCGAGATAGTGAAAATCGATTTTTGTTTACACTGTTGGCCGGTAACAACTGATCGGCGTGTCGGCGCCACTCTACTCCGTTTCCTACGGCTACTCTGTATGAAACCGGCCCCGTTTCTTTCACTACCTTGCCTTCGGCCCACTTGTTCCCCTTCGCCGTATAATCTCGAGCGAGTACTGCGTCCCCCGTTTGGAACCGGCGGTAGGTACCCCCAGAGAGCTGGACCTTCCGCTCTTGCGCAGCGCGCACGACGGCCGCGGTGTCGGGGCGCAGCGCGTCCAGGCGGGTGCGCAGACGGCGCCTTTGAAGCGCCACGGCCGGCGACACCCCGGTCGTCGCGTGATCGCAGTTGCGGTACTGCAGCAGAAATTTATTTAAAGCGGTCGTGACATCCTCGCTCTCGTGTAATGCTCGCTTAATACATTTTTTTACAGTTTTCACTGCGTTTTCTGCTAAACCATTTCCTTGGGGTCTGTAAGGAGCCGAAGTGACATGTCTAATAAAATTATTATTACAATATAATTTAAATTGTTGTGATGAAAATGGTGGTCCGTTATCAGTCACAAGTTGCGATGGGAGGCCAAATTGTGCGAAAATATTACCTAATGCTTTTATCGTTGCACCCGCGTCAGACCCGCGCATCGCTACTACCTCCATCCATTTCGAATGCGCGTCCACTAAAACTAAGTACCTTATCCCCGCGCAATCGGCAAAGTCAGCGTGTAGGCGTCCCCATGGTTCCAGGGGGAACTCCCAGGGGTGCAGCGGCGCGCGCGCGCACCGCGCGACACGCCGCACACGCGCGGCAGACCTCTTCAATGTCATGATCCAAACTTGGCCAATAGACATAGCTACGTGACAAATTTTTCATTTTATTCATTCCCAAATGACCTTCGTGTAATTCCTCCAGGATCCGTTTGCGTAACCTTGGTGGAATTATTATTCTGTATTTGTAAATTAAGCAACCGCGGTCGACTAATAATTCATGTTTCCTTGCAAAATAGGGTCTTAACTCCTCGCCACTCGCTCCCGATGACGGCCAACCAAAAAGCACAAAACCTTTAATTTTAAATAGTAATGGGTCTCTTTCCGTCTCTTTAGCTACCACTTTAAAACAAATAGGAAAATACTCCTCTACTAAATTTAAATAGTCTACGGAGTCTGAGCGGGAACCCTCCCGAGGTAGCGGGAGCCGCGACAGCGCGTCGGCCGGCCCGTTGTCCGCGGAACGCACAAATTCGATCGTAAAATCATAGGCCGCCAAGCGTGCCGCCCACCGCTGTAGGCGACTCGCCGCCGTCTGCGGGATGCCTCCTTTTTCGCCAAAAATATGCGTTAGTGGCTGGTGGTCGGTACGCAGTGTGAACCGTCGCCCGTACAAATATTGGTGGTGCTTGGTGACACCGAACAGGATGGCGAGGGCCTCCTTGTCGAGCTGGCTGTAATTGCGCTCGGGCGCACTAAGTGTGCGTGACACGCAGCTGACGGGCCGCTCGACGCCGCCCTCGTACCGGTGCGCCAGCACCGCCCCCAGGCCGTACGCGCTGCTGTCTACCGATAGCACCAGTTCGCGCCCCTCCTCATAGTGCGCCAGCACCCGCTCACTCAAAAGGGTCCGCTTTGCCTCCGTAAACGCGCGTTCACACTTGGAGTCCCATTTCCAGTGGCTTTCTTTTTTTAATAAACTGTGTAATGGATTTAACAAATCACTAAGATTAGGAATAAACCGCCCATAATAGTTTATCATTCCCAAAAAGCTCTTTAATTGTGACACATTCTCTGGTCGTGGCGCACTGGAAATAGCTTCAAGTTTACCCGTATCCGGCCGCAAGCCGTCTTTATTAATTATGTAACCTAAGTACTTTACACTATCTTGCATAAAACTACATTTACTTAACTTTACCGTTAATCCCTTATCACGCAAACGTTCGAGTACATTCTTTAAGTTTTTTATATGTTCGGTATTATTCGAGCCGGTGACACATATGTCATCTAAAAATACTACGCATCCAGGCACCACGCGCTAAACTTCTTCCATTAGTTTTTGAAATTTTTCTGGCACGCATGACAAACCATATGGCGTACGGCGATAAACAAAGGTGCCCATATGCGTAGTTATAGCTGTGCACGGTTGTGAGTCCTCCGCCACTAAGCACTGTTCGTACGCGTGTCGAAGGTCTATTTTTGTAAAGCGCTCACCTCCGCTAAGGTTCGCAAACAATTCGTCTATGCGCGGCAAAGGATAAAAGTTACGTTTTAGTTTTGGGTTTATTGTTATTTTATAATCCCCGCATATCCGTATTTCTCCGTTAGCTTTGACCACTGGGACTATGGGTGTTCCATAGTCCGAGTGATCCACGCGATAAATAGACCCATCTGTTTCGAGCCGAATTAACTCCTTCTCCACGCGCGCGCGCAGCGCCAGCGGGACCGGCCGCGCTCGCACGTAAACCGGTTCCGTATCAGTCAGCTGTAAACTAATAGACTGTTTACAAGTACCTAACTTATCACTAAATACCTCGGGGAACTCATTACATAGTTGGTTCACGAACTGGTCATCTGTGATCGCATTGAGGTTTATTTGTGTTATGTTTAGGGCTCGCATCCATTCACGGCCCAGCAAAGGCCGCGCCCCTCCCTTAATCACATACAAACGGAGTGCTTTTTGTTGAAAGCCATTTAAATATACATCCACCTCAATGTAACCGAGTGACTCGATTCGTGATCCTGAATAACCACGTAATATTAAATTATCCTCAACTAGCATTTGCCCGCGGCTTCGCCCGCGTACTAAGCGAAATTTTTAACCGTCTACAAAAAAACAGGTTCGTATGTTTGTCCACGATTATCTCGCGTTTGGCTGAACCGATTTAGATGCGGTCTCCAGAAAAGTAGTTGTTACATTCTGGGGTTTCGCTATACGAAGTTTGGTGATTGTGATTCATTAACAGATGAACAGATACGAGTAAAAAGTCAGTATACATTCTGAGAACCGGCAAACTGTTGAATTTCATTTGATTTTGGCAAAAATAAGGATCGAAAACTATTATCATACATTTCCGAGAGGCCGAAGGGGAAAGGGCCGATGAAATAAAAGCATGTCTTAAATGGCCCTTAGTAAAAGTATGTGTGTACTACAGTAACACCAATAGGTCTGTAAACGACCTAACAGCGCGCAGCGGCCATAAACTTGGTCCTTTGAAGTACAGAAATACGGCTAATTCAATATCATGTGTAACATTTATTTTTCCTATAATTAAATTTATTAGGTAGGTTTTGCCAATTACTATTGGAGCATCCAAAAAGAAAATTTGGCCTCACTTCCTTTCGCACTCCTTACTGTCAGTCCGTCTGTTACAACCAAGTTGCTTTTACTGGACCTATTGAATTGCAATTTGGCACAAACTATCAAGAATTTAGAGCGCTCGTGGCCCAACGGCACCCGCCTACCGCGTGCGGTGTGCGAGGTTAAGCAATGTGGGCGCAGGTCAGTTCTTGGATGGGTGACCGCTTTGAGTGGTTACTAACTGACTCTCGTGCTTTGAAAGGCACGCTAAGCCGTTGATCCCGGCTGCAATCGTTAAGCCAAGGTAGAGGCCTTCGAGCGGCTTGCGAACTTCTAACAGTCAAGTTGCCCACTCACTTGACAAAGGGGGGTCGAAGTTGCACCGCGTCCGTAGGGAGTACCCACCGTTACCATACACAGAACCCCTGGGTGGTGCTAAAAGTACAACAAAAACTGACAACCATACTAGTCTTAGTTTCATTCTAAGCCGCATGGACTGTTATTACTCTGTATTTGTTTTGGTTTCCACGGGACAGGCCTAGCCTAGTGTGGAACCATTGGTCCTCTATTTCTGAATGTCTGTATATGTTAATAAATATTTCATTTCATTTCATTTCATTTCTCGAAAATCACACGGTTCGTAAATAAATGTCATACGATAAAAAAAAATTGAAGGTTGATTTAAATGGAAAACATATCGAAACCTCTATGTCGTTTTTAAAAGCAAATCCATAGATACCCACACGCCTATATAGTAACATTGAACTTTTTTGCATACAGGTATGCATGGAGTGCCAAATTTTACCTCAGATTCACATTAAGAGACTTCTCGGATGCTCAGATATCGATGTTGAACGAAATTGGGACGAAAAAAAAAGAAAATCAATATGGCCGCCACTTTCACAAATTTTACCTCTGATTCGTATTAAGAGACCTCTCGGACACTCAGATATCGATTTTGAACGAAATCGGGACGAAAATGAAGAAAATCAATATGGCCGCCACTTTTTTCAAATTTTACCTCAAATTCGTATTAGGGGACCTCTCGGACGCTCAGATATCGATTTTGAACGAAATCGGGTTGGAAATGAAGAAAATCACTATGGCTGCCACTTTTTCCAAATTTTACCTCGGATTCATATTAAGAGACCTCTCGAACGCTCAGATATCGATTTTGAACGAAATCGGGACGGAAATGAAGAAAATCAATATGCCGCCACTTTTTCCAAATTTTACCTCGGATTCGTATTAAGAATTCTCTCGGACGCTCAGATATCGATTTTGAACGAAATCTGGACGAAAAAAAAGAAAATCAATATGGCTGCCACTTTCACAAATTTTACCTCGGATTCGTATTAAAAGACCTCTCGGACACTCAGATATCGATTTTGAACAAAATCGGAACGAAAATGAAGAAAATCAATATGGCCGCCACTTTCACAAATTTTACCTCTTAATACGTAAGAGACCTCTCGGACGCTCAGATATCGATTTTGATCGAAATCGGGTCGAAAAAAAGGAAAATCAATATGACTGCGACTTTTTCCACATTTTACCTCAGAGTCGCATTAGGGAAGCTCTCGGACGCTCAGACATCGATTTTGAACTAAATCGGGACGGAAATGAAGAAAAGCAATATGGCCGCCACTTTTTCCCAATTTTACCACGGAGTCATATTAGGGATCTCTCAGACGCTCAGATATCGATTTTGAACGAAATCGGGACGGAAATGAAGAAAATCAATATGGCCGTTACTTTATTCAAAGTTTAGGTACCTCGGATTCCTATTAAGAGTCCTCTCGGACGCTCAAATATCGATTTATGTTGAAATCGTATCGGATGGCACTGATTAATAAAACCATCTACAATACATTGAATCAAAAAAGGTCGTATCTTCATAGGGAACTCACGGCACTTCATGCACCTTTAGACCTTATAAGGAACTTACATGCCAAATTTGGTATCTCTCGAACCACCAGTTTGCGCTGTGCGGTGATATGTCAGTCTCTCAGTCAGTCAGTTATTTCTTGATATTTGGCACAATTTTTCAAAAGTTTTCATGACCAGAATATTAAATTTCAAAACCGATGCCATTTTCGTAATTAACGTCCCAAAAAACCATAAAAACGACACCCATATTAATATACTTAAGTATAGACATTTCATCCCCCTCGGACCCCAACAGAGGGGATGGTATTTCACGTCCCCACGTGGGATTTTAAAATCATTGTTGTTTTCGTAATCAGCGACCCAATAAACCATGGAAACAACACCCATATCGATTTTCAGAATTTGTCACCAGATTTCCCGCTTTTAGGGGATGATTTCTCAAAAAACCTGAAACACATGTTTACTCATTTATCGTTAGAAATACTCCTGTGAAGTTTTGAATAAAATAATCCAGCTAATCTGGATTCCCCATACAATCTTTGGACCCCCATTTCACCCCCTTAGGCGTTGAATTTTGAAAAATCCTTTCTTAATGCACCTCAAGACCTTATATGGAACCTACATACTAAATTTGGAATCTCTAGAACCACCAGTTTGCGCTGTGCGGTGATATGTCAGTCTCTCAGTCAGTCAGTTATTTCTTGAAATTTGGCACAATTTTTCAAAGTTTTTCATGTCCACAATATTAAATTATAAAACCGATGCCATTTTCGTAATTAACGTCCCAAAAAACCAATACAATTATTTAACCGTCTACAAAAAACAGGTTCGTATGTTTGTCCACGATTATCTCGCGTTTGGCTGAACCGATTTAGATGCGGTCTCCAGAAAAGTAGTTGTTACATTCTGGGGGTTTCGGTATACGAAGTTTGGTGATTGTGATTCATTAACAGATGAACAGATACGAGTAAAAAGTCAGTATACATTCTGAGAACCGGCAAACTGTTGAATTTCATTTGATTTTGCCAAAAATAAAGATCGTAAACTATTATCATACATTTCCGAGAGGCCGAAGGGGAAAGGGCCGATGAAATAAAAGCATGTCTGAAATGGCCCTTAGTAAAAGTATCTGTGTACTACAGTAACACCGATAGGTCTGTAAACGACCAAGCAGCGCGCAGCGGTCATAAACTCTGGTCCTTTGAAGTACAGAAATACGGCTAATTCAATATCACGTGTAACATTTATTTTTCCTAAAATTAAATTTATTACGTAGGTTTTGCCAGTTCCCATTGGAGCATCCAAAAAGAAAATTTGGCCTCACTTCCATTCGCACTCCTTACTTCAGTCCGTCTGTTACAACCAAGTTGCTTTTACTGGACCGATTGAATTGCAAATTGGCACAAACTATCAAGAATTTAGAGCGCTCGTGGCCCAGCGGCACCCGCCTACCGCGTGCGGTGTGCGAGGTTAAGCAATGTGGGCGCAGGTCAGTTCTTGGATGGGTGATCGCTTTGAGTGGTTACTAAATGACTCTCGTGCTTTGGAGGCACGCTAAGCCGTTGATCCCGGCTGCAATCGTTAAGCCAAGTTAGAGGCCTTCGAGCGGCTTGCGAACTTCTAACAGTCAAGTTGCCCACTCACTTGACAAAGGGGGGTCGAAGTTGCACCACCTCCGTAGGGAGTAACCACCGTTACTACACACGTGACCCCTGGGTGGTGCTAAAAGTGCAACAAAAACTGGCAACCGTACTTGTTGATTTAAATGGAAAAAAATATCGAAACCTCTATGTCGTTTTTAAAAGCAAGTCCATACCCTACACGCCTATATAGTAACATTAAACTTTTTTGCATACAGGCATGTATGGAATGCTAAATTTTACCTCTGATTCGTATTCAGAGACCTCTCAGACGCTCAGATATCGATTTTGAACGAAATTGGGACGAAATAAAAGATAATCAATATGGCCGCCACTTTCACAAATTTTACCTCGGATTCGTATTAAGAGACCTCTCGGACACACATTTATCGATATTGAACGAAATCGGGACGAAAATGAAGAAAATCAATATGGCCGCCACTTTTTCTAAATTTTACCTCGGATTCGTATTAGGGGACCTCTCGGACGCTCAGATATCGATTTTGAACGAAATCGGGTTGAAAATGAAGAAAATCAATATGGCTGCCACTTTTTCCAAATTTTACCTCGGATTCATATTAGGGGACCTCTCGGACGCTCGGATATCGATTTTGAACGAAATCGGGTTGAAATTAAGAAAATCAATATGGCTGCCACTTTTTCCAAATTTTACCTCGGATTTGTATTCGGGGACCTCTCGGACGCTCAGATATCGATTTTGTACGAAATCGGGACGAAAAAAAAGATAATCAATATGGCCGCCACTTTCACAAATTTTACCTCGGATTCGTATTAAGAGACCTCTCGGACACACAGATATCGATTTTGAACGAAATCGGGACGAAAATGAAGGAAATCAATATGGCCACCACTTTTCCCAAATTTTACCTCGGATTCGTATTAGGGGACCTCTCGGACGCTCAGATATCGATTTTGAACGAAATCGGGTTGGAAATGAAGAAAATCAATGTGGCTGCCACTTTTTCCAAATTTTACCTCGGATTCGTATTGGGGACCTCTCGGACGCTCGGATATCGATTTTGAACGAAATCGGGTTGAAATGAAGAAAATCAATATGGCTGCCACTTTTTCCAAATTTTACCTCGGATTTGTATTCGGGGACCTCTCGGACGCTCAGATATTGATTTTGTACGAAATCGGGACGAAAAAAAAGATAATCAATATGGCCGCCATTTTCACAAATTTTACCTCGGATTTGTATTAAGAGACCTCTCGGACACACATTTATCGATTTTGAACGAAATCGGGACGAAAATGAAGAAAATCAATATGGCCGCCACTTTTTCTAAATTTTACCTCGGATTCGTATTAGGGGACCTCTCGGACGCTCAGATATCGATTTTGAACGAAATCGGGTTGTAAATGAAGAAAATCAATATGGCTGCCACTTTTTCCAAGTTTTACCTCGGATTCATATTAGGGGACCTCTCGGACGCTCGGATATCGATTTTGAACGAAATCGGGTTGAAATGAAGAAAATTAATATGGCTGCCACTTTTTCCAAATTTTACCTCGGATTTGTATTCGGGGACCTCTCGGACGCTCAGATATCGATTTTGTACGAAATCGGGACGAAAAAAAAAAGATAATCAAAATGGCCGCCACTTTCACAAATTTTACCTCGGATTCGTATTAAGAGACCTCTCAGACACACAGATATCGATTTTGAACGAAATCGGGACGAAAATGAAGGAAATCAATATGGCCACCACTTTTTCCAAATTTTACCTCGGATTCGTATTAGGGGACCTCTCGGACACACAGATATCGATTTTGAACGAAATCGGGACGAAAATGAAGGAAATCAATATGGCCACCACTTTTCCCAAATTTTACTTCGGATTCATATTAGGGGACCTCTCGTACGCTCGGATATCGATTTTGAACGAAATCGGTTTGAAATGAAGAAAATCAATATGGCTGCCACTTTTTCCAAATTTTACCTCGGATTCGTATTCGGGGACCTCTCGGACGCTCAGATATCGATTTTGAACGAAATGAGGAAGAAGATGAAAAAATCAATATGGCTGCCACTTTTTCCAAATTTTACCTCGGATTCGTATTAAGAGACCTCTCGGACGCTCAGCTATCGATTTTTAACGAAATCGGAGACCGAAGGGGAATAAATCAATATGGCCGCCACTTTTTCCAAATTTTACCTCGCATTCGTATTACGAGACCTGTCGGACGCTCAGATATCGATTTTGAACGAAATCGGGAAGAAAATGAAGAAAATCAATATGCCTGCGACATTTTCTAAATTTTACCTCGGATTCTTATTAAGAGACATCTCGGACGCTCAGATTTCTATTTTGAATGAAATCGGGACGGAAATGAAGAAAATCAATATTGCCGCCACTTTTTTCAAATTTTACCTCAGTGTCGTATTTAGGGACCTCTCAGACGCTCAGATATCGATTTTGAACGAAACGGGACGAAAATGAAGAAAAGCAATATGGCCGCCACTTTTGCCAAATTTTACCTAGGAGTCGTATTAAGAGTCCTCTCGAACGCTCAAATATCGATTTTTGTCGAAATCGTATCGGGCGGCACTAATTAATAAAACCACTTACAATACATTGACTCAACAAAGGTCGTATCTTCATAGGGAATTCACGGCACTTCATGCGCCTTTAGACCTTATAAGGAACCTACATGCCAAATTTGGTATCTCTCGAGTCTCGAACCAGCAGTTTGGGCTGTGCGTTGATATGTCACTCACTCAGTCAGTCAGTTTCTTCTTGCAATTTGGCCCATGCCCGCAATATTAAATTTCAAAATCAACGCCATTTTCGAAATTAACGACACAATAAATCATAAAAATCACACCCATATTAATATTTAGACATTCCAACCCCCTCGGACCCCAACAAAGGGGATGGTATTTCACGTCCTCCACGTGGGATTTTAAAATTATTGTTGTTTTCGTAATCAGCGACCCGATAAACCATAGAAACCACACCCATATCGATTTTCAGAATTTGTCACCACCTTTCCCCCTTTTAGGGGTTGATTTCTCAAAAAACCTGAAACACATGTTTACTGATTTATCATTAGAAATACTCCTGTGAAGTTTCGAATAAAATAATCTAACTAATCTTGATTTCCTATACAAACTTCGGACCCCCATTTCACTCCCCTAAGGAACCCCTAAGGGTTGAATTTTTGAAAAATCCTTTCTTAATGCACCTCAAGACCTTATATAGAACCTACATACTAAATTTGGAATCTCTAGAACCAGCAGTTTGCGCTGTGCGTTGATATGTTGGTCACTCAGTCAGTCAGTTATTTCTTGCAATTTGGCACAAACTTTCAAAAGTTTTCATGTCCACAATATTTAATTTCAAAACCGATGCCATTTTCGTAAATAACGTCCCAAAAAACCATAAAAACGACACCCATATTAATATTTAGACATTTCATCCCCCTCGGACCCCAACAGAGGGGATGGTATTTCACGTCCTCCCCGTGGGATTTTACAATCATTGTTGTTTTTGTAATCAGCGACCCAATAAACCATGGAAACAATACCCATGTCGATTTTCAGAATTTGTCACCACCTTTCCCCCTTTTAGGGGTTGATTTCTCAAAAAACCTGAAACACATGTTTACTCATTTATCGTTAGAAATACTCGTGTGAAGTTTCGAATAAAATAGTCCAGCTAATCTTGTTTCCCCATACAAACTTCGGACCCCCATTTCACCCCCTTAGGGGTTGAATTTTGAAAAATCCTTTCTTAGTGCACCCCTAGACCTTATAAGGAACCTACGTGCCGAATTTGGAATCTCTAGTACCAGCGGTTTGGGCTGTGCGTTGATATGTCAGTCAGTCAGTCAGTCAGTCAGTCAGTCAGTCAGTCAGTCAGTTTCTTCTTTTATATATTTAGATAGATGATATGCTTATGGCCGAATAATTGCCAGTACATGTCCTCACTAATCGCCGAAATTCGACTACCGGTATCTATTTCACAATCGATACTATGTTTGTCAACTAAAACTGTCAGAAAGTATGGTTTATTACCGCGAACGGCTACATCAATATTAAACATACCGTCGTCGTCCGATTCGTTGTTGAGAAAATGGTGCCGACCGCCACCCCCGTGCACTTGTTTGCATACTCCCTTGAGGTGGCCCCGCTGGCCGCACTCGTCACAATTGTAATTCTTGAAACGGCACCTGTCCGCAGTGTGCGCCCTGCCGCAACGCCAGCAAGCCCTCGCCCGAGGCTCGCCAGCGGCCGCCGCTGCCGGCGCGCCGCTCGCGCCCGGCCCGCTGGCGCCGCCCGCGCCGGCTCCGCGCCCCGTCCGCGGCGCTCCTCGCGCGCCCCGCGCGAAATGCAGGCCCTCGCCCGCCTCGCCGCCCGTTGAGTCCACCATCGCTAGCCCTGCTCTCGTAGTGCCACTAACTTCTGCATGTTTCTCTGCGGCCTCCAGAGCTAGTGCCAGTTCTACCGCCTCTTTGTACGTTATCTCTCTTTCCGCAAAAATCCTGGACCGCATCGCGTCGTTAGCTAAACCCGATACGAACTGATCTCTGAGGTTTTCCTCGAGAGTTGCATTCGAGAAGTTGCATGTCGACGCCAGGTGTTTTAAGGCCTGTAGGTACTCCGTGAGCGACTCGCCCGCGCGCTGCCTTCGCTGACGGAAAATATGGCGCTCGGCTATTTCTGACCTTTGGGGCTCGAGATGGTCTGTCACGAGTTGCACTAGTTGGTCATATGTTTTGTCTTCCGGAAAACTGGGTGAACATAAATCACACATGAGCGAATAGGTCGCCTCTCCAACTACCTTAATCAACATCGGCACTTTTAACTCGTCACTGATTTCGTTCAACAATATGTATTGATTTACGCGGCGAATGTACGCGGGCCACTGTTTGGATGACAAATTAAAGAGTTCCAGTTTGCCGATAGGCATTTTGCACTTATAATATTAACCAGGGGCACGCTAATTGTGGTAAAAAAAACGTTATCTCGTCCTCGTCGCCAGTGAGACGTCAATGAAAGGCACGGGTTAGCGACTGACTGATTTATTTAATAAAAACAGATCTACCCACCACCATACCTAGTAATGACCGTTCGTCACAATGTCAACCGTTGGTGAATACTTTACGTGGACGATCCCAAACTCACGAGCGATATTGAACCGTTAAGTTTAAGCAGAAACCTCCTTGTGCGTGTTCTATCGCTTGTATAATGGGTTGTTTTCCGAAGAACTGTTCGATATGATGCCCACGGCCGCTTTCTATCATCGCACTGCTCGCCGTCAGGGCATTCATCCTCACACCTTAGAACCTAAATGGTCGCGTACGGTACGGTATCAGAGGAACTTCCTCTCTCGGACGCTCCGGTTGTGGAATGAGCTCCCTGCCGAGGTTATCCCGAGGAACTACAGTATGGGATTCTTCAAAAAAAAAGTGTATAAATTTTTAAAGAGTCGGCAACGCGCATGTGATGCCCCTGGAGTTGCAGGCGTCCATAGGCTGCGGTGACCGCTTACCATCAGGCGGGCCGTACGCTTGTTTACCACCGACGTGGTATAAAAAAAAATTAAAGCCAAATCAACATCCTCCTTGTTAAACATGAAAAGTACAACGAAAAAGAGAATAAGTTCAACTGTTAGGGCGTACCCCGAAAGCTACGCCAACCTACACATCTAATGCGACACATGCGATACTAAAGTAAAGTAATACTAGGGCGTCCCCCCGAAGCGACGATTACACCGACAAGAACAAAACATATTCGTTTACATGTAAAAACCTCATACTTGCAACCTGGGACCTAGGTACCCTTACTGGCAGGAACCAGGAACTGTCCAAAGTACTACGAAATAGAAATATAAATGCATGCTGCTTGCAAGAGATGAAATGGAAAGGTTCCAAGTCCAGAGATATAGGACTGGGCTATCAACTCATATACCATGGCACCAACAATTGTGAGAATGGAGTAGCTATAATCCTTGACCATCAATTCAAGCAGCGGATAATAAACATAGAACGCAAAAGCGACCGAATCATTGCCATCAAACTGGCCATGGACCAACAACAGCCCCTTAATATCATCTCTGCATACGCACCACAAATTGGATGCCAAGAATCCGAAAAATCAAGATTCTGGGAAGATTTCGATGACCTCATTAATATGATACCCCACGAAGAAACGAAGTACATAGGCCACGTTGGTGCTACAAATTCGTCCTACCGAAAGACCCATGGAGGACATGGCTACGGCACGCTAAATAAATCAGGAGAGGAGATTCTGGATTTCAGCGCACGTCGCACGTTGATAGGTTCAATAGTAAATACATATTTCCAGAAGAAGCCTGAGCACTTAATAATATATAAAAGCGGTGGGAAAAGCAAACAAATAGACTACATACTTATTTTGCAAGGACTGCAAAGTTATCCCAGGAGAGGAGCTTACAACACAACACCGCATATTAGTTTCAGCTTTCTATCTACCTAAACCCATTAAAATAGTAGTAGATAGGACCCCAAGAATTAAATGGCGCCAATTGTATAGCAAAAAGGGTGAGGAACTTGCGAGTCAGATAAAAGCATACCTGGGCAGTGACTTAAGCAATGAATATAACAGCAATGCAGACCATATGTGGTCCGACTTCGAGAAAAAGTGTACTGAGGAAGCAGCAAACATCCTAGGAATGTCAAAGGGGGGGGGGGGGGGCATAGCCACAATATAGACCCCACATGGTGGACGGATGATGTAAAACAACTCGTGAAAGAAAAGAGAGACCTATTTAAAATATGGCGAAAAAACACAGCTCGAGGAAGAAGATCGTATACAATACAAACTTGCAAAGAAAATAGCCAAAAGTAAAGTAGCACAGTCAATGGCGGAATCCAAGAATAACTTTTATAGCATACTGGAAGAAGTATTTAAAATTGCCACACAACGCCACCAGTCCACGCTAGATATAAAGGTGAACAAATACATCCGGGATAAAGATGGAAAGCTTCTAACATCGAATGATAAGATTAACACCAGATGGTGCCAATATTACCAGGAACTGCTAAATGTAGAATTCCCTAGCCAATCCTTACCACCCATTATCGCAGTTGCGGGGCCAGCGGAAGACATTGAAGTCAGCGAAGTCAAGCTTGCTATTAGTAAAATGAAGAACCATAAAGCTACTGGCCCCGATGGAATTCCCGCTGACCTGTGGAAGAGACTGGGAAAGATAGGAGTTGAGTGGCTTACGTTACTGTTTAATACCATCCTCAGTAGCAACAAAATCCCAGAAGCCTGGCGCCACAGCTATCTCCTCCCCTTCTACAAAAACAAGGGAGACGTAAGTGACTGCGGTAACTATAGAGGCATCAAGCTCACATCGCATACCCTAAAAATATGGGAACGAATTCTTCACAACCTTTTTTGCAACATGTGGTTATATCAAAGAACCAGTATGGGTTTACAGCCTCAAAATCAACTACGGATGCAATACAAACAGTGCGAAGACTCATGGAAAAAGGTCGTAGTAACCATGAAGATTTACACCTACTCTTCATAGACCTAGAGAAAGCTTTTGATAGAGTACCGCGAAAACTAGTATGGCAGGCTCTGAGATCACTAAGAATCCCTGAGTGCTACGTATCACTGGTATAGGATATGCATTACAACGTAACCACACGAGTAAGAAGCCTGAGTGGTACAAGCAATTCCTTCGAGGTCAAAGTTGGCGTGCATCAAGGCTATGCTCTTAGTCCGCTGCTCTTCAATATTGTTATAGACTACCTCACCAAAGACATCCAGTCTCCCCTTCCATGGTACCTGCTGTATGCAGACGATGTTGTCCTCATTGACAAATGCGCGGAACAACTGCAAAATACCCTAGAGAGAAATGGAGGCATGCCCTGGAATCCAACGGATTAAGAATCAGTAGAAACAAAACAGAATACCTGCCATGCCACTATAGTCTCACAGAGCAGACAGCGCTCACAATCAACATCGATGGACACCCAGTACCGAAAGTAAGCCAGTTCAAATACCTGGGCTCGGTCCTGTCCGCTGTTGTAGATATTGATAAATATGTAAGTAGGTGGGTAGGTTTTTAAAATAATAAAGTCAGTTCTAATCTAACGCGCCTTTCATTCACAACATGGTGACAGCGGTGGCGAATTTAATTTGAAATACGAGGCATTTTCGGTTTTTGTTGTGCAATTAGTGGATTGTTGTAAGCATTAGTGGATCTAAAGTGTGCGTAAATAATATGGAACACGCGCGTCCTCCTCCGGAACTGTGTTTAGAAGGTGGACCCGCCCGGCGCGCCGACGCATGGCGCCGATGGTATACGCAATTTGAGGTATTCCTGAAGGCTTCTGGGGTATGCAAGGAAAGTGACGACGTGCAAGCCAGTTTGTTAGTGAACTTAATAGGGTCGGAAGGTTACGACGTATACATGACCTTCAAGTTCACTAAAGACGAAAACCGTGACGATTTAAAAACATTAGTGAAAAAATTTAACGAACATTTCGGAACAAAGCAAAATGCTACGATGGCACGCTTCAAGTTCTTCTCCAGAAACCAGGAAGATGGAGAAACTATCGACGAATACGTCACCGCTTTAAAGATACTCGCACAGCCGTGCGAGTTTAACGACCTTGAAGAAAGTTTGATACGCGATCGTATCGTATGCGGGGTGACCGACAGCAACGTACGCGATCGCTTACTTAGGGCCGAAGATCTCACTCTTGAAAGGGCCGTCAAGATATGTCAAGCGAACGAAATGTCGAATGAGGAGAAGCGCCAGATTGAAGGGACCAAAAGTAAAGGGGCCTCGTCGGCGGTGGACGTCGTATACGGACCGCACGGGTGGCAACCCGGAGGCAGCAGAGGCGGGCGCCCCCAGCGCCGACGCGGCCGTGGTGGCGGTCCGCGGCGCGGCGGCCCCGCGCCTCGCGTCGCCCGGCCCGGCCCGAGCGCGCCCGCGCGCACCTGTCACGCCTGCGCCGGGACCTACTGCGACGGAGGGTACCGATGCCCGGCTAAGAGTGCTAAATGTTTATTGTGTAGTGGCATAGGTCATTTTAAGGCTAAGTGTCCGTTCAAGCCCCAAAACAAAGTGTATCATATAGAAGAAGAGGATGGTGTCGACGACGACGAGTTATATTTCATAGACGGGATCGACGGGGACCGCGATAACAGTAAGGACTGTAAAAAATGGTATGAGACTTTGTTGCTATGTTCTAATCGTAGAAAGGAAACTTTTAAGCTCGACACGGGCTCGGATTTAAATGTTCTCTCACATAAAAGCTTCGATAGATTGGGCCTGGATGTTGCTCTCATAAAACGGGAAAATGTTAGGGCCCAATCCTTTTGTGGCAATTACATACCGATTATGGGTACATGCATCATAAACTGGTTGTATAAAGATCGTTTATATCCGTTGCGTTTCGTAATATCAGAACAAGATTGTAAAAGTGTATTAGGTAAAAATGCTTGTGAGGAATTAGGTCTCATTCAACGAATATTCTCACTGGACATAGATCAATATGAGGACCTCTTTCACGGTTTAGGAAAACTACCGGGCAAATATTCTATTGTTATCGAGGAAGGGTCGCAGCCGTCGGTCTGTCCAGTACGTAAAATACCTCTGGGAGTGCGTGACAAATTGCAGGGTGAACTGGATCGTATGGAAAGAATGGGAGTTATTAGAAAAGTATCACACCCTACGCCGTGGGTGAATGCAATCGTAGTAGCTGCAAAAAAAGATGGCAGCATTCGCGTATGCCTCGACCCGCGACCTCTCAACCGCGTAGTACGTCGCGCGCGCTATCCGCTACCTGCGCTCGGGGAGATCGCGACGCGGTTGCAGGGCGCGAGGTACTTTAGCAAGCTCGACGCTCGCTCTGGGTTTTGGATGGTACAGATAGACGATGCAAGTGCCGATTTATGCACTTTTGGAACACCATTCGGTAGGTACCAGTTCTTACGCCTCCCTTACGGGATTAATTGTGCCTCAGAGGTATTCCATTCAAAAGTTCGTCAAATCCTAGAGGACTTAGAAGGGGTAGAATCTTTCGTGGACGACATCATATGCTGGGGTCGAACCCTGGCTGAGCATGATGCGAGGCTGAAATTGTTGTTAGACAGAGCGCGTGATGTAGGCATAAAGTTTAATAAACAGAAATGTGAGTTCCGCGTAGAAAAAATCACGTATCTCGGTCACACTTTTAGTAAGGAGGGCATGTGTATCGACAAGGAAAAGCTAAAAGCTGTCCAAATGATGCCGTCGCCACAGGATAGGCCATCACTCGAAAGGTTTTTAGGTATGATAAATTACCTATCGAAATTCATACCAAACTATTCGGAGGTCGCGTCACCGTTACGGTGTCTGCTAAAAAAGGACACGGAATGGCGTTGGGACGCAGAACATGCGGCAGCCTGTGCACGGTTGAAGGAGCTCGTGTGTGGCGCGCCCGTGTTGGCTCTTTTCGCGCCACGTGAGCCCGTGCTGCTATCGGTAGACGCCAGCGCCCACGCGCTGGGTGCTGTGCTGCTTCAGGCGGGCCGTCCGGTCGAGTTCGCATCTGCAACACTCACCGACGCGCAAACAAGATACGCTCATATTGAAAAAGAGCTCCTGGCCATTGTCTTCGGGCTCGAACGCTTCCATCAATACGTATACGCTCACGGGGACGTCACCATCGAAACGGACCATAAGCCATTGGAAGCGTTATTCTCCAAGCCATTGGATTCGGTACCAGCCCGTCTACAGAGGATGATGCTTCGCGTCCAAGGCTATGATTTTAAAGTGATTTATAAGCCAGGTAAATATATGTTTGTCGCCGATGCGTTGTCTCGAGCGCCATTGGCAGACAAAATAAGCGATAAAATATCGGTGGAAATAGACGAACAATCATGTTTCATGATAGAAAACGTTAGATTCAGTAGTGGTAGGCTACGTATGATTAAAGAGGAGACGGCAAAAGATGACCAGTGCCAATTGATAATAAAATATATCCAGTTAGGATGGCCTCACAACAAATATGACGTCGAAGAAAAAGTGCGAAGTCACTGGTCGTTTCGAGAGTGCTTGGAATACATGGATGGTATAATTTTCAAGGACAATTTGGTATATATACCAACAGCATTACGATCAGAAATGGTCAGTCGCGTGCACGACGGTCACATGGGCATAGACCGATGCAAGCGACACGCCCGCGAGGTGATGTTCTGGCCAGGCATGTCGCGCGATGTGGAGCGTCGCGTGCGCCGCTGTGCTGTGTGCGCCGCGCGCGCGCCGCGCCCGCCGCGACAGCCCCTGCTGCCGCACGGCATACCCGATGTGCCGTGGATAAAGGTCGGCTCAGACATTTTCCAATATGGTGGAAAATATTTTCTTATACTAGTCGATTATTTTTCGAACTTCATAGAAGTCTGTCCAATTAAAAATATAGGTTCTAGGGCGGTAATACTCGCGATGAAGGATCAATTCGCGAGACACGGTATTCCATGGGAATTGGTAACCGATAATGGACCCGCGTACGCATCTAAGGAGTTTGCAGATTTCAAAAAAGAGTGGGAATTTGATCACACCACCTCTTCTCCTCACTACCCACAAGCTAACGGTCGCAGTGAAAAAAGCGTACGAACCATAAAAGACATTTTAGTCAAATCAATCAATTCCGGCACCGACTTTTACTTAGGCCTTTTAAATTTCCGAACAACTCCCCGCGACAACCTTAGTTCACCCTCACAGTTACTCATGGGTCGCGCGCTTAATACCAGATTGCCGGTACACCAGAATAGACTTCGACCGAACCGAGACAATACGCGCGATTATGAGCAAATGATACGCAACCAGGAAAACAGTAAACGGAACTACGACCAGCGGGCACGCGCCCTACCCGATCTGCGGCCCGGCGACCCGGTGCTCCTAGTGAACGGGCAGCACAGGAAAAGCGCGCGCGTCGAATCCCGAGCTGAACAACCACGGTCCTACTGGATGACCGATCGCTCCGGTAGACGTATACGTAGAAACCGATGGCATTTAATGAAATTCGAACCGAGTTCACCCGCCGACAATGGCAATGTCAGCGATAATGCTGCAAGCGGTGAAGAAGCCTGGTCGAGTGCCGACAGCGACAGAGCGCCATCCCCCGACGGCGAGAGCGGCGGCAGCGCAGGCGCTGTCCCAGAGGCCGAGTCCACCTTGCAACCTGTTACGCACACCCAGACCGAAAAACGCGAGTCTAGACCGGCCGCGATCAAAGCCCGCATTAATATAAAGAACTATGTGTAACTAAACTATCTGTTATTTTTTAAATTACTGCCATATAGAAAACCATATTCATGTTATGAATATTCGACTTCTGTTTATTTAATGTGCATTTAAGTTGTCCGAGTAGTGTCAAAGCAATCGGTACAGAAAAAACGACCTTATTTTGCAAGATAGAAGATTCAAAACCTAATAATAACAGTTAAAAAAAAATATGCTAAGGAACACTAATAATATAACCTATTTAAAAATAAAAATCTAATTGTGTATGCATGCCAACTAAAAATATATACAAGGGGAAGAATGAAATAATGGAATAGATCATTGTAATATCAAGCACAATAAATAACACATTCTCAAAAATGTTATGTAAATTTTACGGATAGCTAGCTAGCAGATAGCTATTAGATAGGTAGTATTTTATGAGCAAAGAAATTCTTACCTACTGATAGTACTGATGTAGCTACTCATTTAATTAATTTATTTCATGTTATGTATGTTTGCAAGCATGTTCTACTAGGATTCACCCGAGCTATTTGTAAATGGCAAGTAGTTACCAACATAGTGGTAGTGTTGATTGCATGGCATACCTATATAATCTGTTATTCTTACAGATAGAATACTCGTCTTTACTTAGATAAAGCTAGCCAGTATTTCTATAATCACTATTGTATTATTATCTTGTTAAAAAGGGGATGATGTTGTAGATATTGATAAATATGTAAGTAGGTGGGTAGGTTTTTAAAATAATAAAGTCAGTCCTAATCTAACGCGCCTTTCATTCACAACATCCGCGGACGCGAATGTGGACATGGACGTGACACGCAGGGTAAATGTAGCTTGGCAGAGGTGGAGGGCGCTCACGGGTGTGCTCTGCGACCGCCGTATGCCGATAAAGACCAAAGGTAAGGTCTACAAAACAGCTGTCAGACCTGCTATGGTGTACGGTGCTGAATGTTGGGCGATCAAACAACCGCAGGAACAAAAACTCCATGTCAATGAGATGAAGATATTGAGGTGGGCGGCCGGTGTAACGAGACTCGATAAAGTGCGTAACGAACACATCAGAGCAAGTTACAAGGTCGCCCCCATCGCCGACAGGGTCAAAGAATCCCGCATGTGATGGTACGGGTATATCATGAGACGCGACGAAGACCACATGTCGTGAAGAAAGCCCTCGCACTATAAAAGAGGCAGAGGTCGCCCGCTTGCTACTTGGTGGTCCACAATATCAATGGACTAGAAACCCGCCCAGTTGAACATGAAGACAACCCAGGATCGACGGACCTGGTGCATGAGAACGAGGAGGGCCGACCCCAAATAATGGGAAGAGGCACGGAAAGAAGAACGGACATTCAACATGACTGCCTGTGATTGTTATCCTAGCTCTGACGTTTTATGTGTCAATATGGCGGCGACAATGAGAACGCTTAGCTTGTGGATGGTTGCATGCAACAAAGAGTCATCTTCATAGACAAAACCGCCGTATTACTTAAATTAGATTTTAAGCTTTATTTTATTTTTAAGTATCATAGGATAACCTTACGAAAATCTACTCGCTAATTACGCTGTAGCAGACTTATACTATGCATATTGGACGACCATGTACCGACGACCGGTCTCGGTCTCTAAAAGTGTTTAGCAAGCTACAGCTTGCTAAACACTTTTAGACATAGGGAACAGCCACCTCTGGTAATCAAAACGTTTACAGTATATTCAGACAACGCTTAAATTGAATATATGTACGTTAACTTCTTTTTTACAAGCTTATTTAACTTGCCGTGACAGTGCCTATGTATTTTTTGTTTGTGTGGGCAAATCTTTGAAGCTAAATTACTACACGGCTATAACGGCTAAATTAGACCCGCCGTACGTCTGGATGTCCGATGGAAGAAGGGGGAAGGCGGTATGAGCTAATGGAGCTCCTGAGCACACTCACCGAGGTACAATCTGTAGAAGACACATAGACATGCTACTTTGCGTCTATGTGCTAGACTCTGCAGCTTATTTCCCACTACCGTACTGCCACCAATGAGCCTCTTGGCACTGCGGTCCACCGAGTCGAGTGCGGCAAATTGGTACTTACCGAGCCATCCCAAAGGTGACTACAATACTCCATGCAAGATCGGACTTGGGCTTTGTATAAAGTCGTAAGAAAGTAAGCGTTTATTTGTAAACATAGGTAGTTACAGTGGTCGTTGTCATAAGAGTTTGAGACGAACCACCCCTACAAATACATACTCTACCCCTTACTTAAATGAAAACCCCTATCTCCCCAAATAAAACCCCAAACTATATAACCTGAGAAGAAGACCCTAGCAACTGATTCTATTGTATTTTGTCATGAAATAATTTGGCCTTGTATAAAACATGTGATCGTCTAGTAATCGGTAGGAACCCTATTTGTGAATAGTAACCTAAATTCTTTATGCAATTTAGTTGGAATTTCTAGAAAATTAGGAGCAAGAATTATTAGAAGAATAACAAATAAAATAGTTCACTAAAATTAGCTTAAATTGGAATAAATGTACATTACAAAGTCGGGGCAAAGGTCACATACTCAGAATTAAATGAAGAACATGAAAATTGTATACATATATTGTATATATTTAGATATTCGTAGTTATTATAAATTTATAGTATAATGTCCCCTACGCACCATAGACACAGATAATATATATTATTTGTGAATACAGCTTGGCCGTCCGGCGAATAAAACTGTGCAATAAATCTCCTTTATCAAGCATAGGAAATTCAGTCGCTTTCATGTCCATTAAGATAAACTTCTCTCTAGTACTCAAGATCATACCAACCTTTATTCTTATCAATCAATATAAGCAATACATATCTTATTACAACAACAGTATTTAGTACAATCATAACTCTTAAGTTTATATATTAGTTTCCCTAAGGAATGAGTATAGGAATTTCCCAATTTTATGTTATGATAGGAAAGTCCTTATACCTTGCACACTTTTATATTCCTGCGATGGGGGTAGACCAGACCTAATACATCAGTTCAAGGCTTTGACCATATTTCACAGGTCAACAGATTACATTGACTACAATTTCTTAAGTTTCCAAGCAGCCATCCAAAATATGTTCCCTACTTGCTGGCTCAACATCCTTTATAGGGATCCCTTAGAACATAAAACTCCAAAGCCCAAGAAACCATAGTTCTTAGTGAATGAGTAAAACTGCGTTCCAAGTATACAGATAATACTCCCAGCCCTGCGTTACGCTCAGCCAGTTCACCAGTTCCACAGTCACCCAAACCTCAAAGCTCATGCTCCCAAAATCTCCACAAAGATCCAAGTCACAAGAGACACACTCAAATGGCTACTCTGAGGCCAAAGATTTATAATGAAAGGATTTTTCAAAGATTTAATAAACCAAAACCACCTCTGCACTGATGTAATCCTACGAACAAATGTTCGCCTACGCACTTTACATTTAACTTGTGAAAATTACTTCAAAGTATGTATATAAAAAATAAACATATAAATTTTACTTATATGCAAACAATTACTATGAGATCAGAGGCTGTATTCATTATTTATATACCTCTTTCATAGACTTGCAAATATATTTATGAAAACATCTGATTCACTCTCCACTAGACTTTTATCACTTATCATAGCTGCAAAACCCACCTAGGCTTGAGTCTAGTTTTATAGTTATTTGACTCAACCTAATCAATCCAGTTCAATACAGTTGAAGTATTATTTTTAACTAACATGTGATACTAAACTTTTAACTTGATTAATTTGAAAGTTAAATACTCAATGCCATATTCTTCAAACTGTTTGACTCCCAAAACTATTTCTCTCTAAATACAATATATAAATATATTAAATTATGGTTACTTATACAGATTTGTAAACATTATTATAATAGATAATGAAAGCATTATTTTGTTATTTTGTTCTGCTTTTTATAAAACATTACTTATTCATTCCTCTGCCTACCCCTTTTGGGAATACAGGCGCAAGTCTATGTATGTATGTATTCATTCTTATTTAGTATACTCAAACATTCCTTCAACATGTGTTTGATTTATATACATAGTATCTCACACTCAACATCTCAAATGATATGATATGAATATCCAATGTCTCTTCCTAATGTAGCATTATTTTTATGTTGGTACTAGTACAACTTATAGAAAAGATAATATATAATTGGTTAACATTATTTAGATAAATTATAGATTATATAGTATCATTTTGCTTTAAATGTGGAAAGAATTAATAAACACAAAGAACACATAAACAATCCCTGAAAATAGACATATTAAAACACACAAAATATTGACGGTCTTCAACATATTCTTCACAATATACCTAAATACAGAGGAAAATGAGATAGACACTAAGACATTTACCTAGAATAGAAATAAACACACACCATAATTTAACCATAATAAACTCTCTTTAATTACATAGAGCACTACTGTGATTCCAAACAATTTTGTAACAATATATGTCAGACATCAAAGGACCTTATTCTTTCTAGCAGTAATAAATACATCTCTTGAAAAATAATAGAATTTTACAGAAACACTTGTTCTTTGATGTATTCAAGGAAAGTTTGCCTTACCGAATCGCCACTCCTCCAACTGGTTCCATTGCAAAGGACTATGTCCATCTGACTGAATTTAGTATACTAAAACTGCCCTAGCTCATACAAAAGATGAGCAACTGTGTCAATCTGACTTATTGATAAATAGATCTAACACTTTTTAACACTGCTGAAAACTGGAAGCCTCGTTTGCCACTAGTTACGTTTTCCCGGCCCAGTGCACACAGAAAAAGAATGATTAGTAAATTACACAACATCAAATATGAAATGTTCACTTTATAAAATTGCCGAAGAATTCAATTTAACTGCCATTCATACAGCCGGCATATAAAACTCCTTTCTAATGTCTGAGAATCGAACTCTAGTCTATATACCACTGTCCATTATAGTCTCATTTCCCTCTATTAGTTCAAATATTAATTCGAAGTTAACTCAGTTTTCAAAATAGAATAAAACCTTTTAAGTATCTATAAATTATTCTAGGTTTGCCAAACAGCAGCAACATAAGTCATTCTAAACTCAACTTTACTTCCTAAACAAGAAGATCCAATGTTCATTAGCTATAAAGTAAGTGATTTGACATTTAAATAATTTTTAAGAAAAAAAACCCGACTTCAATGGGGGAGGCCGGTGTAAGATTATTATACTTAGATGGTGCACTCTTAGATTCCATACAATAAAATAAAAATGGCTATAAGTATGTTTATAATGGTAGAAGACTAAGTACCCTCAATTCCTCATGGAATCATGGAAAAACCTTGTTTGCTTGACAAACAAAACGAAGAGAACCAATGCCCAAACGTGAACTACGCGTCGTTGAAGAGTTCCGTTCTGATCATCATCAGCAGTTCCACTTCATCAAATGTCACATTTTAGTATGATAATGCTCGATTTGTTGATAAAAACACAATAATCACTATATGTTTGCCTTTAAGATTTGAGGAGTTCCCTCAATTCCAATGGATCCCATCATCAAAAATCGAGGATGATAAAAATTAATCGTGAAAATAGAACTTGCTTAACAAACACAGCTAGGAGGACAAATCGCCAAACGTGAACTTTTGGTCGTTGAAGAGTTCTGTTCTGATCATCATCAGCAGTTCCACTTCATCAAATGTCACATTTTTGTATGATAATGCTCGATTTGTTGATAAAAACACAAAAATCTCTATATGTTTGCCTTTAAGATTTCAGGAGTTCCCTCAATTCCTCATGGATCCCATCATCAGAAATCAAGCATGACATAAATTAATCGTGAAAATAGAAATTGCTTAACAAACACAGCTAGGAGGACAAATCGCCAAAAGTGAACTTTTCGTCGTTGAAGAGTTCTGTTCTGATCATCATCAGCAGTTCCACTTCATCTAATGTCACATTTTTAGATGAAAATGCTTGACTTGTTGATAAAAACACAAAAATCACTACATGTTTGCCTTAAAGATTTGAGGAGTTCCCTCAATTCCTCATGGATCCCATCATCAGAACTGCGTTTTGACAAAAACGGGACCAACTTGGGTATATATACTTAGAATCAAAAAAAGAATTTTCCAAATCGGTTAAGAAATGACGGAGTTATGGAGTAACAAACATTAAAAAAAAAAAACAAAAACAAAAAACGTACAACCGAATTGATAACCTCCTCTTTTGAAATCTTGAAGTCGGTTAACAAATATGACAAATCTTCAATATAATTTCCCGTACCCATCTTTCAGTAGAAAAATAATTAAGTTTAAATAGTTAAGCACTCACAGTTATTCCGCCTCAAACCTCTATCCCTTGATCTCGCTAACCTCCAGAATCAGCACTCCCACTCCTAAAACAGTAGCCTTTCCTGCAACACCTCTGCTTCCCTCTTCTATTTGTTTGTTCACGTAAATACTGCAGCATCACCTTCTAACACTTTGATGTCCTCGAACTGAATGCTCGTATCCACACTTTGTTCTAACACATTGTAATCCAAGAAAAACCCTGAATATTTTCCTACAGCGCTACACTCTCCCACTTGAAAGCCCAGAAAATGAACGATCCCAACAACGTTACACACTCCCACTTAATAGCCCAGAATATGAAAAGATCACTGGCAGCGTTATGCCCTACCACTTCAAAGCTTAAAATCAAATACCGTCCCAACAGCGTTACACCCTCTCACTTCAAAGTTTAGAATCCAAAGACCCCTCATCCCTCGCGTCAGTCCCTTTTATACCCTCTCCTTTTTCACCATCCAAAACTCCATCTTCCCCTCTCGCCTCGTCCGCTAGGCTTGCCCTAATTCTCCAGCGTGCTGTTCCTGCCACGCAGGCTAGAAAATTCTCGCGAATCCAGCCTGCCCGTTACGCCGAGTTTGCCCTATAAAAAACCGCCTGCCCATTTTGCTTCGTTTGCCTGGCCTGCCAGCGTTGTCAGGTTCATTCACCCCGCTCGCGCACGGTGTCTATTCCAATTTTAAATTTTTGAATATAATTTAATATTTTATTATTCATTCTTTTATGAATTAACTGACAGAAATTATTTAAGAATGACCTTATATCTCCATTATCAGCCTGTTTAGCCTAGTTGGCAATGACACAGCCTCCAAAGCCAGAGGTCCCGGGTTCGAATCCCGGTGAGGCATTTGTTTCTGTAGTGAGCGGAAACATTTGTTCTTGAAAAATGGATGTTCTCTTTGTAGTTCAATGTACATCCATCAAATAACCCGTCCTTCGGTACCCATAACACAGGCCCCGTTGATGATGATGAGATGATAGTCCTTTAATATTAATATTATCTTAATGTATAAGTGAATACTTCCCTAATCATTGTTTATCAGTGATGCTATTTTCCTAATCATGTTAGTTTATGTTGCTTTTAACCGCTAGTTTTCTTACTTTAAACATGTAACTTTCTGTTCTATGATGGATGTTTAGGGGATGGAGATTGGGCAGAGTTTCCCCTAGTAAAAGATGTCACGACTTGAAGATCGTATAATGGAATGTTTTGTATTTTTTTTTTTTTTTTTTATTATTTTTTTTTTTTGACCTGACTGTGGCTTTATAGGCCGAGCCCATTAAAGCGATAGGAATACGCGGTGGGAGAGTTGCCTGGGGAAAATCCAGGGGAAAACCTCCGACACGACCGCGTGGGCGGTTTAAACACTGGAATACTCTAAGAGTTTGCGCTCCAGTGAGATTGGTTGAACGGTTTCAACCAAATCTGGGGTGTGAGTGGAATCGAGCTACTGGGAGTTTTGTCGCTGGTTCACTAAACCTAGCCTAGCTGAGAAGAGTCCAGCAAGAAACTCAGCTAGGCCCGACCTGCGTCGGACTGACTCTACCCGGTATGCGGCGGTACCGGGACGAATAGGGACTATATGTGTCTGTGTTGTCGCGATCGCGCGGTGGACGTCCCCGCCGGCGGGAAAGCCTAAGTGTACGCGTCGTGTCTGAGTTGGACGCCGTAAGCGCAGCGTTCCACCTTTCGATGGACGCTGTGATTACGTCGTCCGGGTCCGTGAGTGTGTGCCTAGGACGCCGGACCGTGCGGCCCCTAATCAGTGATCGCCGAGTTACGACAGAGGGGGAGGGATGGGAACGTAGTCGACAGCCTTCCTAACTAACGGATTCCTATGATGGGGAGCGTTGTCAAAATAACGCCTGGCAGTCTGCTTAAAGAAACCATACATGGTGCTAATCCCCATGTCGTGGTGCAGGCTGAGGTTCGACTGGTACCACGGGGCACCAGTCGCCCTACGGAGAAAACGATTTTGAATGACCTGAAGCGGCTTGAGCGATGTCATAGGCACGTGAGCAAAAGCTACACTTGCATAAGACATGATTGGACGAACACAAGTTTTGTAAAGTGTCAGCTTATTTCTAAGTGACATTTTACTAAACTTGTTGATCATCGGCCCAAGCCTTCCTAGCACGAACAACGCACGGTTGCGTACCCTACGGATGTGGCTGCGGAAAGTCAGTTTCCTGTCGAGGGTCACTCCAAGATATTTGACCTCGTTGGCCCAGGGGATAGGCCGGTCAAACATTTGGATCGGAGCCACCCGCCTTTCTGTGCTAACGCAGTCAGAAGGGTGGAAGACTATTGCAGTGCTTTTCTCCGGATTGACTTCGATACGCCAAAGATTAAACCAACGACCGAGGTCGGTGATTGCCTCCTGGAGATATCGCCGGATAAAAGCGTACTTACAATGAGTCGTAAAGAGCGCGGTGTCGTCCGCGAACAACCCCAGATGCACTTTAGGGTGCCTGGGAATGTCATTCGTGAATAACGAGTACAGAGTGGGAGAGAGCACGGAGCCTTGCGGGACTCCGGCTCGGATGGGGTGTGGGTCCGAGTACGTTCCCTCTAGTCTGTAACGAAAGCTTCGATCCCTGAGAAAATCTCGTATTGTGAGTACGAGTCTGTCCGGCATGCCGAGCAGATATAACTTGTATATCAACCCGTTATGCCAGACTTTGTCGAAGGCTTTCGCCACGTCGAGAAAGATCGCACCGGTCTTGAGCCCCTGGAAACGAGAGAAACCGTCCAGCACGTGCTCCGTGACGCGGTGCACTTGTTGGACACACGAGTGCCCGGATCTAAAGCCGAACTGCTCGTCGATGATGACGTTATTCTCAGCCGTAAATCTGAGAATTCTAGTGAGTAGGATCCGCTCATATAGCTTTCCAAGGGAGCTAAGCAAGCTGATCGGCCTGTAAGAGGCAGGCGAAGTCCGGGGTTTGCCGGGCTTCGCTATCCCTATGACCGATGCACCTTTCCACGCGGCTGGGAAGTGAGCATTGGTCAGCGCGGCATTGAAGATGCCAACCAAAATGAGGAGGAGGGTTTCGGGGAGAAGTTTCAGGATACGATTGGATACACCATCCGCACCCGGAGCCTTCCTAACACGAAGACGCCTGACGAGGTCACTGACTTCCTTAACCGACACCGGTAAAACGGGTGAAGTTACGGGGAGACGCGATCTCCTGTCCACCTCGGAATCGACCCATCTAATATGGGCTTCGTCGGTGTGCAGGAGACTAGGCGAACATTGGGACTCTAAGCTACTCGCAAGGCATTCGGCTTTCTCACTATCCTCGAACGCAGGGGTAGGGTGATCCGGACGATCCAAGGGGGGTATAGTCCAACAGGTGTCTGATTTGAGAGATCTCGCTAGTTTCCAGTAAGCCAGATGACTAGGCGCGATCTCACCCATCAGATCCCTGAACGAGTTCTCCCGAAACTCGGCAATTCTCTGTTTGGACTCGTTGCACAAGTCCCTCAGGATTTGACGGTTTTCGGCAGAAGGGTGATTAGAGTAGGTCCTGATGGCACGATTTTTCCTAGTCACTAACTCTCTCAATTCCCTAGGTAGGGGTCGGTTTTGGATATCCTCCGCCGATACCTCCCTTGAGGCCTCACTTCGAACAGTGTTGAGGTAGTTAGTGAAGGAATCGATCGCTTGGTCGGTCTGTTCAGTAGTGGTTATATTGTCGGGGATGTCTCTAAGCAGGGGAGGATCTGTCTGTAGGAGACCTGATTGTACCTTGTCCCAGTCCACGAGTGTTCTGGTACGAGGTGTACTATTGGGGTGAGGTCCTAGTCTCAAAAGGACTGGCCTATGGTCCGAGTCAAGTTCGTGTATCACTTCTATAGAACGCAGAGTTAACGCTACGTTCTTTAGAAGTGCAATGTCGAGTATGTCAGGTCGGTGATCTACGTTATGAGGGAAATGAGTCGGTTCTAGGGGAGCGAGGAGATCGAAAGGGAGGCTGTCGATCAAAAGGTGATGAAGCCGATTGCCGTTGGGATTGGTTGCAGTGCAACCCCAGTTAATGTGCTTACTGTTTAGGTCCCCGGCCACGATGACCGAAGGACCTAGGGAGGCTAGCGAGTCGAGGTCGGTCTTAAGTAAGTCACGTTGAGGTGAAAGGTAGGTTGACGCAATCGATATCGGGGGGTGGCCCTCCATCGATATGCGGCAAACTGACACTTCCATATTTGTCAGGGGTGGGGGAGTAAGACTTATGCAATGTAAGCTACGTTTATAGAAAATGGGCAACAGGCTCCGGCGTTGATGCAGCGGCAGGCGTACACGGGACTCGCGACGGATCTTCGGCTTGTTGGTTGACTCCATTATTTTCTGGATTTGGGCTCATGTTGTTGCTTGATGTTCTTCTTTCTTGGGTCACCACTTTAGGGGATGGAGATTGGGCAGAGTTTCCCCTAGTAAAAGATGTCTCGACTTGAAGATCGTATAATGGAATGTTTTGTATTTACAGAATGGCTTCTTATATACTAAAACTTAACTATTGCTATTTCACTATTTACATTTATACAAGACAAGGATAGCCATACAAGTTTTGGCGGGAAACTAACGCGCGCTGTAGATTCGTAGTGCGCATGCGTAGAACTCGCGAAGGCAGGCGGGAGCGACTGCGGCGCGTTGGCGCATGCGCGGACCAAGGGAATAAATACACCCTGTCGCGCGCGCAGTGCAGTCAGTATCGAGGAATCTTCGGCGGGAACGCACGTCTGTCGGCTGTTGTCACAGCCAAAAAAAACTTCTGTTTCCTGGAGCACTGCGTCAATCGATTATATTTGATGTCACTCGAAAAACGTTCTTTTCAGAACGGTCAATCATTTTGTCGCTACGTCAATCGAAAGCGTTCTTTTCAGAACGGTCAATCAATTTGTAGTTGACGGGACTCGGCAGCTACATAGCTCCCTCCTTAGCGATAGCGTACGGGGAAATGTACGGTGCGTCCGCTGCGGGTCACTCGTGGTTGCTGTGCAAGTGCAGGCGTCGGAGTGGTGTGTGCAGGCGTCGGAGTGATGTGCGCAGGCGATGATGTCGGAGTCTGCGGCGGCGGCGACTGCGAGCGCGAGGGGCGCGGGGGCGGCGGGTGTATTTTTTTTGGTTTGATGGCTTCGTAAATGCAAATGTTAATGGCTTGTGGTCCGTAAATATTATTAGCAGTCTTCCTTCGAACATTTTTCTGAAGTGTTTCATGGCAAGGTAGGCAGCTAGTAGTTCGCGGTCGTACACGCTGTATTTCTTCTGGGCTTCTGTGAACTTGCGTGAGAAATATCCGAGCGGTTGCCATTGGTTACCGATGGATTGTTGTAACACGGCGCCGGCGGAGGAATTTGAGGCGTCGCAAAAGATAGCGAGCGAAGCGTTATGCAGTGGGTGTGCGAGTAGAGCGGCGTTTTGTATGCTCACTTTACACGCTTCGAAGGCTTGCGTAGCTTCGTCGGTCCATTCGATTTGCGACTTGTCTCTCTTCCGAGCGTTGTGTAGGTACTTGCAGAGCGGCGATTGAATGGTTGCGGCGTCCTTGATATTTTCCCGGTAAAAGTTAAGCATACCGAGAAAACGACGTAGTTCTTTAATTGTGTTAGGTTTAGGGTAATCGACTATTGCTTGAACTTTTTCTTTAGGTGGTTGGATTCCGTCTTTGTTTACTTCGTATCCGAGGAACTTCACCGATGGCTAGCCGAAAACACATTTGGCGGGATTTATAGTGATGCCATACTCGTCGAGTCGTTGTAAAATGGTGCGGAGATGTGTTCGGTGCTCTTCTTCGGTGGTTGAAGTGACTAGTAAATCATCGACGAATGGGAAAACGTAGTCCAGGCCTCTCAGTACTTCGTGTATAAAACGTTGAAATGTTTGACCGGCGTTCTTCAATCCCGGACACATGCGCGGGAATTCGAATAATCCGAACGGTGTTATTATGGCTGATTTTTCGACGTCTTGCTCGCTTATAGGTAGTTGTTGATAAGCGCGGTTCAAGTCGAGTGTTGAAAATATTTTCTTGCCGGCGAGTTGGTAGGTGAAATCGCGTATCCGTGGTATGGGATAGCGGTCGGGTTTGGTGATAGCGTTGAGTCTTCGGTAGTCACCACATACGCGTAGATCTCCATTTTTCTTAGGTACCACGTGTAACGGTGAGGACCATGGGCTCTTGCTGGGACGACATAGGCCTTGCTCGATCATGTTCTGGAACTCTTTCTTGACTTGTTCATAGCGATGCGGTGCGATTGGGCGGGCTCGGCAGTGAACGGGTTGACCGGTGGTTTCGATAACGTGTTCGACGGAGTGTTTCGGGCTGAGCTTCATCGATGTGAGTCTTGTAATTCCAGGAAAGTCGGCTAGTATGTCGTGGTAAGTTTGGTGTTCGTCGATACTTCGAACTGTAGGTATATTTGAGCTGCATAGTTGTGCGTTTGTAGTTAGAAATGTCTTGCCATCGATCAATCTTCGGTTCTACACATCGACTATCAGTTGGTGATGGTTGAGGAAATCTGCTCCGAGGATTGGTTTCGACACGGCGGCGACGATAAACTTCCATTTGAAGGGACGGCGTAAGTTGAAGTCGAGCTCGTAAGTCTTCTCGCCGTAGGTAGGTATAGTTGTATTGTTGGCAGCGTACAGTTGAAAAGGTAGCGGCGTTGCAGGTGTGCCTTTAGCTCTTGGTATGACGCTTATGTTGGCACCAGTATCTACCAAGAACGATAATTTCGTCTTCTTGTCGGTTACGAAAAGGCGGTATGAGTGTTGCGGTACGCTGGGTTCCGCCGCAGCCAGCGTTTTCTCTAGTTTTCCGGCGGTGACGGGAGAGATCGGAAACTGCACGGCGGGTTGCATTTCATTGCGTCCATTCCGAAGCGACGGTGGTAGTAGCAATATGGTGATGGTGATTTGCCTCTGTTATCGTCGGTCTTCGAATAGCTGCGGGAACGAGATTTCGAGCGATGGCGGCTAAAAGGGCGACTTTGGCGTGGCTCGGGATACGGGCGAGCGCGTAGTTCGGCGACCTCTAGCGCGAGCTTTCGCATCTCGCTGATTAAATATTGGATGTCGGCGTTGCTTGCTTGTGATGTTGATGGTTGTGGTGCTTGCGGGTGATGTTGTGGCTGGCTATGCGAAGATGTGGACACGGCGGATATTTGATGTGAATTCGGCGATTCTTCCATCATTTTGTCGGCTAACTGCGCTATTTCGTCGAGTGTGGCTTTCTGGCTGAAGGTTTCGCTGACGACGAGGACTGAGCGGTTGTACGGCGGCAGGAGATCCACATTATTCGGATAGTGCTGTCGGCAATGATATTTTAAGTATAGATACGTTACCCGCGTACCTAAAGTGTACCGCTATAAAGACGCTAAACATCGCCTATTGGCTTCAGTCGCTCCCGGGCAAGCGAGAGAGGCGAATGTTGACACGATTTCCCGCCAACGACGTAAGTGACCTTAAAAATGCCGTCATGCGTGTTGCGAAAGTGCACTAATTATATATCCAAACGTACTAAGGCAACAGGCATCACATACCACAAGTAAGTAAGCTGAAATTATGTTATTTTTTCCATTTTATCCTTCAATTTACCAAATATGACGCCATGAAGACGCTGTCTCAGAGAAAGAGACTACCTAGTGTCGTTTGCAATGAGAGTGATAAAGACAAACAAACGAACATAGATTAATGTAACAGATGCGTCATACTAAATCACATTCAATTCTAGATTATATGGGTTACATAGTCAACTTCAACTTACTGCCCTATTTATTTCTTCGGGTTTATTTAGAAACAAATAATGCTGTAACTATTAAATGTTAATTTTAAAAGTATATCTCTGAGTACCAGTGACGAAAAGTGAAGAAGTGTCCTTTCTTGTATCCTACACGAGGTCGGTCTGTAAGAAGTTTTTGTTGCTTGATAGAAATATAATCGATTGACATCAACAGGCATGAAACATTTTTTGACAAGATTAGTTTTGCTGTCTGTACATTTATTCAAAAATCCGTGTCCGAGTCAATTATTTTGTAATTCTTTGACGTGCCTGCTACGCAAACGACAACCCGATAGCGGTATTACCATTACTTACACTCGCTATCATCCGTCGATTAATAGGTAGAAACAGTTTGCACCTTCTGCCTAGTGTTAGTTTCTTTAATCTGTGTCAAACGTGCGGTGATTGGTGTTCCGGGTGAAGGCTGTCTCTTTCTTATGTATTATTTTGATAAAGCTATCTCTTTTACGCTTTCGATGAAGTGTGCGTATTGTAAACAATAAAACAAAATGCGAATGTGTGATGCCGCGATGTTGGAAGCACTTTTTGCGCTTGTAATGTTCGAGCATAACCTATCTATGCTGTCGGTGAATTTGTTGCGGGCGAGATCGAGCATTTTTCTTAGCAGCTGGCTAGGCTTTTGTTCGCCGAGTTCCATTTGCGAGAGTAGCTTCTGTACGAGGGTAAAACTGAAAGTTTCGGGAATAGAAGAAAATATGCAGTATAAGTGAGTTTATTTATTTTTATTGTTTTTCAAAATATTCTCCTTTGTATTTCATGCACTTATGCATGCGTTCAAACCAGTCCATAAAGCACTTTTTGAACTCTGAAGTAGGGGTCGACAAAATGGCTATTTTATAGGCCTCCACTGCTTCTTCTGGCGTCTGAAACCGCTGACCACGCAGTTTGTCCTTGATTCTGGGGAATGTAAAAAAGTCGTTGGGACTTAAGTCAGGGCTATATGGAGGGTGGTCCAATATTTCGACTTTTTCACCGTCCAGGTACTCAGTTGTTGTCCGAGCGGTGTGTGGGCTGGCGTTGTCGTGGTGAAGGATGATGCGACGACTAGGGTTTGTTTTTCGGAGTTCAGCAAAGACGTTCGGCAAACAAATAGTGGTGTACCAATCAGCATTGACTGTTCTACGATCCTCAAGAGCCACAGTAGCTACGTGACCAGATTTAGAGATAAACGTAGCCACCATCTTCTTAGCCGTACTGCGAGAACGAACAACTTTTGTGGGTTTGAGCTCGTCTTCGAAGACCCATACTCGGGATTGGTTTTTAGTTTCAGGCTCATAAGCGTATATCCACGACTCGTCACCTGATACTATGCTAAAAACAGCATTTGAGCGTCCCTTGTTAAATCTTTTCAAAGTTTTGCGGCACCAATTGACACGGACTATTTTCTGCTCGTCAGACAATAGGTGAGGTATCCAACGGGAAAATAACTTTTTCACGCCTAATTATTCTTTTAAAATAATTTGTATTTGACTAATTCCAATACCCAGGTGCTCTTGAATTTCCCGATATGTCACATGTCGGTCTTCATTTATCAGACGACGCACAACATCGACGTTTTCTTGCGTGACTGCCGATTTTGGTCGACCTTCACGCACTTCGTCGGTGAGGGATACACGGCCACGTTGAAATTCTGAATACCACCTGTATATTGTAGTCTTTGAAGGAGCTTCAATATTAAAAGCAGCAACCATCCGCTCTTCACATTGTTTTTGTGTTAGTCCACTTTTAAAGTCATAATAAATCATAGCTCTGAAATTTTCACGGCACAATTCCATTTTAAGCAGTGACTCGACGACTTCAATAAACAATTGAAACCGAACCATACTTTTTTTTTCTAAGTGGCCAGTGTGTTGAGATAAGGAAACTTCAGAGATTATAAAAAGGTATAATACATGTTAAAAATAAATTAATAAGTATTCGATTCCCGCCACTTTCAGTGCAAGCCTCGTACTTGCTGGTTGTCGGATTCTTCATAGACGGCGATCAGGCGTTCTTTGATGGCGTTGTAGTAGTTGTGCGCAGGTGGGTTGTACAAGATGTCGGTCAGTTGCTCGATGTCTTGCTTGTCTAACTGCGCGATTACCATCTGTGCGAGTTGGTTCTGGGTCTTCTTTAGTTCGTCGGTTGCGGACTCGAAGCTAAAAAAACAGGGACGTGGCTTGTCGCGCCAAAATGCTGGTATGCGTAGACTGAGGGAGATTCCGGCGACTTCGCGAGGTGCAGGCTCCGGCGTTGATGCAGCGGCAGGCGTACACGGGACTCGCGACGGATCTTCGGCTTGTTGGTTGACTCCATTATTTTCTGGATTTGGGCTCATGTTGTTGCTTGATGTTCTTCTTTCTTGGGTCACCACTTTAGGGGATGGAGATTGGGCAGAGTTTCCCCTAGTAAAAGATGTCTCGACTTGAAGATCGTATGATGGAATGTTTTGTATTTACAGAATGGCTTCTTATATACTAAAACTTAACTATTGCTATTTCACTATTTACATTTATACAAGACAAGGATAGCCATACAAGTTTTGGCGGGAAACTAACGCGCGCTGTAGATTCGTAGTGCGCATGCGTAGAACTCGCGAAGGCAGGCGGGAGCGACTGCGGCGCGTTGGCGCATGCGCGGACCAAGGGAATAAATACACCCTGTCGCGCGCGCAGTGCAGTCAGTATCGAGGAATCTTCGGCGGGAACGCACGTCTGTCGGCTGTTGTCACAGCCAAACAAAACTTCTGTTTCCTGGAGCAGTGCGTCAATCGATTATATTTGATGTCAATCGAAAAACGCTCTTTTCAGAACGGTCAATCATTTTGTCGCTACGTCAATCGAAAGCGTTCTTTTCAGAACGGTCAATCAATTTGTAGTTGACGGGACTCGGCAGCTACAGATGGATATTCAGCGATGGCTGGCTTCGCCTGTCTCGTCACAAGTTTCACTATGTTTTGCCAATCGGCATACAAAAACATTGAACTAAATATTAAAATAAACCCTGTTCAGGTGCTTTCGTACAAACTTCAGTCAATTTATGAAATTTCAACTGCATTAATTAAATATTAGCGTGTATGTATACACTTATTCATTTATTTTTATTTCGGTTTTAGTTTTTGTTAATAAGATAATTGATTTCTTGCTTCTCTCGTATAGTTAAATAGTCTAATTAGAATCAGTAGTCATATGGCATTAAGTCCGCCTTTTGTACGATAAGGTTTCTTTAGTGCAATAAAGATTAAATAAATAAATAATAAATAAATAGTCTAGTTAGTATGCAGTGGCGTGCACAGAGATTTGAGACAGGGTAGACAAAAAAAAATTCAAGCTTAAATCATCCATAATGTTTTGAATAATTCACTTTAAAACACTAATTCACCGTCACACGTTATCACATCGAAACAATGGCGGAATTAAAATGTAAACAAACCCAAACCTGCCCAACTAATATGAGATATGAGAGACAAAAAAAATTGCTTCGTATTTGCACTCATTACCATACGTAATGCTACTTTTTAAAGTGGTCGCGTAATCTTCGGAACCATTCGGGAACCTTCGGCCGTCGTCGTCTACGCGCGTAAGGATTTAGACAGTGGCTTATGCCTCTGTTTGTGTGCGTTACTTATATCAATGTGTGCATGTTTTTATAGGAAAACACACAACACTGTATAGGCGTAACTACAGCGCTCTAACGCACGCACACAATAACGCTTTAGAGCCGAATGTTTTCTGTCTTCGCCGTGAAAGGCACGTAGCAGCGCTAGTGCCGCGTCATCGTTCGCACATCGCATCGTGCATCGTCGCCAGTGTTCTCTGTCGTCGCGGTACGATAGTGACAACGATTTACCGATAGATGGAGCTATTTTGTTTATTTGAATAATTGATTTTGGTAAATGGATTATGTACCTATACTACTATGAAATATGAATTTAAAAGGATAGATATGGGAATTACAGCAGGGTAGGCAGTGTCTTTTTGTCTTTATGAAGTGCACGCCACTGTTAGTATGACCCAGATCTATCAATTGCAGTAAGATATAAAAACATTGGTAATAAATGAGTGTTCAGGTTTTGCCACATGTCAACAACATGCAGAAAAAGAAATACAAAAAATGAGACGAGCAAATGACGTTCTTAATTTTGTTTTTTAAGTAATCAGGTAATTACGTTATAGCCGTGTAGTATCCCATAGTATAAGGTCTGCGTAGTTTGGGAGTATAGGTAGGTCGATTTGTGAAAAATAGCTCACATAAGATATTTATTTTATTAACTATCTAACGTAAATAAATGTGAAATTTTCATGATTTTCACCGCAAAAAACTGTTAAGAAAAGTTTGTAAATTAGCGTAAACTGAAGCGCACAGATTCAGCATCACTGGCCGTTGACAGTGTTTTCGGCAACAACTCACAATTAGTTGCTTCGAAATGTGTAGATACATCCTGACTAGCGAGCATGGCGGACTGCTGAGGAAGGTCAAAGCGGTACTACCTGCGTACCAGTACATACCAATCAGGTGTCCAGATGGAGACCTTCACACTGCGAGCTGCCAAGCTCGCTTGTTAGGATGCGCCTGATCTTACCTTTTTCTCATCTATTCCCTCCTTTTCGTTGACCTTTGCGTTCTTAGGCCCGCAGCAGCTGAGTGCTACCGCTTCGTATTTTCTGGACTTGTCTGCGGACACGTCTGAGACCACGAACGCTTCGCCTACTTTGTAATCCTCTGTCAGCCTGCATACGTATGTAATAGACCATTATTACAAATATAAGTTGCTACTTAAAAATGCTGCACGACCGCGTATCAGCGCGGTGTTCTATCTGTTACTACGCACAGAACTATTGTAGCCGATAAGTCAAACAAATCGATTAAAGTGCCAGACAGTTCTCGTCACCTACACCTTCCCCCATGACGGTAAGGCCAAGGCGAACAAAGCCAGCAAGCTGCTAGACCTGGCACTCGATGCACGATGTAACCTTTATTTGGGACGTTATATTGTCGATATAACAAGATATTGATAGTCGTCTCTGTGAACGGCCTAACAGCGAAGCGATGAGTCTCGATCAACATCTCAAGAGAACCTCGCTAGATGGCTGGATCAAGGGTCAGATACAAAAGGTGATACTCCTGGATACGGCGCGGATAGTTAGGACGTTTCTCTCTCGGTCGCCTTAGTGTATTCGTAACAAACCGGAATTCGTCAGATAAAAAAAAATACGTGAACACAATGCCGTGTTTTATTTACAACTAGCTTTTACCCGCGTACTAAGCGTAATTTTTTACCCGTCTACAAAAAAGAGGTTCTATGTATGCCCCTTTTTTTTGTATGTACGTATGTAGGCATTTATGTTTGTTCACGACTATCTCGCGTTATACTCGTATTGTTACTAAAATTTGATTCACGCGATACTGAATTAAATATGGCAGATAATCTTACTTATCAAGGAAATGTTTAAGTTTCCCGTTATTTTTCTTGTTTAATTCCTCTCCATATGAAGTAAGCTCGGGTTTGCCTTTGGCGTCTAGGTATACTCGGAGTATTAGGGCATCCTAGAAATAAACGACAAAATTATAGAGCAAAATCTTGGTTTACAGCTAACCGCTAAGCGGCGCAGCTAATATTGAATCTTGAAAAAAAAACAACAATATGAAATAAATAATAAATGTGAAAAGGGGAGCCAAGTTCAATATTAAGAATATGCGATGCGTTGTTGTCGTCTTCACCGACAAAAGAATTGAGATCTAAATGGGTGTCAAGTTACGCAGATTATCTGAAAGGGTGCCAAGTCTGGCACTTGATTGTTGGGCAAAAGTAAAACTAATTTCCACCACCACCACCATATCAGCCCTAGGACGTCCACTGCTGGACATAGGCCTCCCCCAATTTCATGGGGGGTAAATGCCATAATCGCCACGCTTGGCATGCGCGTTGGCGATCGCAGTGTCTCCACCGCACTCTAGGAATGCTGCTGCCCATTCCCCGGTGGTCTTGGTCGTAGTTTAAGGACATACCCGGGTCCACCACAGTATGTTTATGTTTAAGTCAGGAAAAGTGAGCAACAATGGCAACAGGTCGATTATCAATGAAATTTCAAATTTCATGTTGTTAGTTGAGGCGGAAAACACGCCGGATAACTTGTATGCGTTTGCGCCTAGTAACGAGCACTTAGAGAACAAAACAGACCAGCGAAATTCAGCAGATTTTTTTCGTGAACCGCTTTAATGCCCTGTACCAAGTACCAAAACATACGAAGCATGAAAAATAAAAGCTATCTATTAGAATTAGTAACAGATGAAGTTCAAAACATTCACGCTATCTGCTTGTTGGAAACCTGGATAACTACATCCAAACTTGACCTTCTCTCAATTCAAGGCTATAAACTAGCGTCGGCTTTCTGCCACTCTAATAAAGAAGGCGGTGGAGTATGTATATTATTAAAACACGATATAGACTACATCGAATCATCATCATCATCATGTCAGCCGAAAGACGTCCACTGCTGGACATAGGCCTCCCCCAAAGACTTCCACAGTGACCGGTCTTGCGCCACCCGCATCCAGCGGATACCCGCGACCCTCACCAGGTCCGAATCGCTAAACTTAAGTGGCAGTGGGCGGGGCACATAGCACGTAGAACCGATGGCCGTTGGGGCGGAAAGGTTCTCGAGTGGCGACCACGTACCACGTACCGGAAGGCGTAGCGTGGGCAGGCCCCCCTACATCGAATGTAAAGACATTATTGTCTATCGAGTCATTGTTTGAAATATGTGCCGCAGAGATAAGTCAAATTATTTTAATTCTAGTAAATATGTATTGGCCAAACTGTACCAGATTGCCAGATCAGTTTTATAATGCGTTAGAAAAGTCAATGAAACATCTGCAACTAAAATATAGTAAAAATGACATTGTAATTGGAGGTGATTTTAATGTCAATGTTTTAAAACAATCTAAATGCTCAACAACACTTATCGCGCTATTGAGAAGTAATTTTCACCAAACCGTTAAAGAAACGACTAGAGTAACTGAAACCAGTGCCACTTGCATAGATTCAAAAATTTCTAGAGACATAATTTTGCCCTTGAGGTAAACGACTATGGCCTCTCAAATCATAAAAGGATATATACATTAATATTCCATCCATCAAACTAGACCAAAGAAGTACATGGACTGTAAAAAAAGGTTTTTTAATGAAGAAAATTGTTTACACTTTAGGTCCGAATTGTGTAAAATAAATTTCAGTGACATTATTGATGAAAACAAAAACATAAAAATAATTATAATAAATTACATGATGCTTTATATAATGTTTTAAATAAATGTGTACCAAAAGAGCATATAATAAAAAAAATATATTCAAAAGCATGGATAACTAAGGGTATTAAGATCTCGTGCAGACATAAAAGACTACTAAAAATCTTCCTATCCCAAAACAGTAACAGTGACCTTAAGCACACATTACAAACAATATGAAAAGACATTAAAAAGAGCAGTTTTAGCCTCAAAACGGCTTCAAAATATACATATGATCAACAAATCTGGTAATATAGTAAAATCAATGTGGAATATTGTAAAGCGCGAAACAAATAAAATAAAATAAATGTAAAAAATAGACAAAACATAACACTAAATATTTAAAATAAAAAGACGGAAGAGCCAGAAATAGTCGCGAATATATTTAACAACTATTTTGCATCAGTAGGTAATAAAAGTACTTTAAGTAATGGGCTCTTAAACTACTCACTGATTGAGAATTCCTTATACTTGCAACCAGTTTCAGAATTAGAAGTAAAAAATATAATTAAAAATCTGAAAAATAAGCGAAGCTTTGGTTATGATTAACTGCCTCCCTATTTAATAAGGCAATGTGCAGATGTATTAGGAGATCCCCTAACATACCTCATAAACCAATCATTCGTAGAAGCTACTGTCCCAGATGCAGTAAAAATATCGGTTATCAAACCAATATATAAAAAAGGCAACAAAAACGAATGTAAAAACTATAGGCCAAAAGCACTCCTGTCAACATTTTCAAAAATATTTGAAACTGCTATGTCCAGACGACTACTCTTTTTGCGAAAAATTTAACATTTTTAGCGACTCTCAATACGGTTTCAAGGAAAAAAGGTCAACCACACTTGCGGTATACAAGTTTGTACAAGAAGTTCTAAATATAATAAATGATAGTAAATACGCAATAGGCATCCTGCTAGATATGAGCAAAGCCTACGACCGTGTGCCTTTTACCATTGTTATTAAAAAAATTAATAGTATTAGAGTAAGAGGTAAAGCCCACGACTGGTTCTCCTCCTCCCTAACAAATCGTGAACAGTATGTAGAAATAGAAAACTACAACTAGGTCACCGGAGAAATAAACCAAACCCGATGACTATCATTAAAAGTAAAACAATCAATCCCACAAGGTAGTGTTGCATCTTATTTCTGATTTACATAAACGATCTGATCAAAATAATAAATAGTCCATGCACCTTGTTCGCAGATGACATCTCTTTTGTGATACCGTGCCAAAATGAACTTAATCTAAACTCTAAACTGGATACCAAGATAATGGATATTGTTACATGGCTGAATGACCATAATCTACAGATTAATTTTGAAAACACCAAAGTCATACAATTCCAGCCCTTTTAGAAGCGTGCGATTACTCGTTCGGTAACGTGAAAGTAGAATCAGTTACATCAGCAACAATTTTGGGTATTAATACGAGTATAGATACGACACTTAACTGGAAAGACTATATAAATAAAATAACTAGTAAATTAAGCAGCTTCACGTATGCCTTGTACAATCTGAAAAAATGCACTAATATAAAGAAAGATAACAAGGGCATACTACGCCTATGCACACGCGTGGTTACAGTATGGTATTGTGTTATGGGGAAATAGCCCAAATATAATGCAACTATTCATATTACAAAAGCGTTGTGTGAGAATTTTAGCAAATATAGAATCAACGGAAAGCTGTAGTTCATACTTTTTAAAATTTAATATCTTAATTCTAGTGTCAATATATATTTTGGAAGTATGTCTATTTATCAAAAATAACTACCACATGTTCCCACAATACTCCCGATCCCAAAACTTGCGCCCGAAAACAAAATTAGCGACCCCCGACACAACGCTACAAATGATACGTAAGAGCCCCCACGGTATGTCAATAAAAATTTATAATAAAATCCCAAATAATGTCAAAGGCATCGATGATTATAGGCTTTTCAAAAATAGGATTAAAATGTATCTACTAAAAAAAGCCTACTTATACATTGAATGACTTCTTCAATGATATGAACGAGGAGTGGACATAAAAGTCACAATAATGTGATGTAAGAAAGTCATTTCATACTGTAACATGTATATCCATTATAAGTAGTTAAAAGTCTAAATATGTTGCAAACTAGATCTATTTAATAATTATGAGACACATGAACTGTAATTAATTTTATAAATTTTATTATGTCGGTTCTACCAACACCTAATGTAATTGCTGCGCCCTTACAGGGTTCATGTGAACTGTACTAACACTTAAGATCTTTATACTTAACATGAAAGCAATAAACGATATGAATATGAATAAGGTTGTGTGCGTAACGGTTATTTTGTGCCGATGTGCATGTTAAAGTGTAATATGTGTAACATCGTAATTGACGAATTGCTTGCATACTCGTATATTCAAAACAAGCAATCAGTGATTGACGATAACACTTCTGTTTGTATTTTCACTTCAACGCTTTCAAACGAAGAAATAAAAAAACTAAATTGTTACTTTTTGAATCACTACCTAAGGGTCAACGGAAAATTGAGAGAAAGAAGAGTGGCAAGGAAGCTCGAGATATTGACGATATCGTGACTGCAATCGAGCGGCTGAAGCTGATACATTACCAGTGTTTGTGGCACGAAGATTAGAGAAGCTGCCCCCACTTACTTTTGATCACCTTGACTGTACAAAGTTTTTAAAGGATCTTGTTAAGCTTCAGAATGATTTGGAGACGGTTAACATGCGACAAGAAGTGAGCTGGAAGAGCTACGCATTGACGTTCATAATATGAAATACGCTTCGCTCCTCCAAAGCCCTTTTAACGCGATTAGAGTCTAGCCATCGAAACGTGTCATCGGAATAACAAATGATTATCTTGCGTTATTATGTCGAAACCTATAAGCTAGGAAGTTAATTTATACATGATGTGTAAATTTAAAGCAAAACAATAAGAGCGAGTCTCTGCTTTTCGCGAGAAAGAACGATATTTTCATGAAATAATGGCTGAGACAGGTTAGTGCACTGTAATGTAATGTAATCTATACTTACTAATACTAATATAATAATAATATTTTTGGCAATTAAGATCACAATTAAAATAAAAAGAAGTAGTTTGAATAGTCACAAATTTATTTCACAAACCAAAATGTAATTTAAAGGCTAAGGAACAAAGTACTGACGCCATTAATACTTGGGCACACAATTAAAAGCACTAAATAATCACACGACACTAGGAAATAGTAAAAGATAGCTTACAAATCACGAGACCAAACCAGTGTTACCACGCCGGCGCTCGAGCGAAAAGTAAACCGCTTCGCTTTTTTTTACCTGACTGTGGCTTTATAGGCCGAGCCCATTAAAGCGATAGGAATACGCGGTGGGAGAGTTGGGGAAAATCCAGGCAACTCTCCCACCGCGGACCGCATGATTTAGTAACCACCAGTAATAGGTGGTTACTAAATCATGTTCTTAACAAACATGTCGTTCAGTCGGTCATGTAACATGTTGAATCTATTTACGGGAAAAATTAAGAGATCGTTATAAGTACAAGGTATGATCTAGGTGGGTTTATCTATTTGGGATAGAGATACTGTAGCGAACTGGGTTACAACTCTATTACTGTAAAAACAAGGTGATCTAGGTGATTACACTCAAAGAAGGTAGCGCAGGTCTCTGGGCACCAGTGTTCTCGCCATGGCACCATATACTGTGCGGCCGCCTACGTCGTTTTTCAATACGACCCACCAAGGAGCCTAAGCTCATAGCGACCATGGGGGAGGATCTTAATGACTTTAGAAGGTCCTCTCATACCAGAATCTAGTTTTCCCGTCGATTGCGAGTATTTTATAACAAAAACGAGATCATTGAGGGCAAACTCTCTTGGAGCGCGCCTATTCCTATTGACATAGGAGTCCTGGTCGGCCCTATTCCTTCTCAAGCGCTCGCTGGCTCTAGCCCGACAGATCTCACGGCATGTCTCCCTGTTCGGTCGCGAGCTTTCTAACGCCACACTGCGAACTAGAGCGCGAATCTCGGGAGTAGTTGCGTCCGTACCAATGAGGAGATTAAGTGCAGACGCCTGAGTGGTCTTTTGTTTAGTGATATTAAGTACCAACTGCAGTTTCCGCAGCTTTTCAGACCACAAAGCGTTTCGGTGGTCTACCTCTATCCTAATCATATTAAGGACGGTGCGTACGTAGCGCTCAACCTGGCCGTTTGAATGGTAGATTTCGGGCGTGATGCAGTGTATGTCGCTGCCCAACTCAGTAATCCATTCAACGGACTGTGACGACTCAAACATTCGTTACTAGTAAAGTAGGAGCGCCAAATAACGAGATCGTATATGTAAAGGCTCGTTTAAGCTCACTTGCATCTTGTCGGTATATTTGGTATAGCAAGGAGTACTTAGTGAAGGAGTCAACTAATATGAACGAACTTGAAGCCATTAGACTCAGGTAACGGGCCCAGGGCGTCTACGTGAACCGTATGGAACAGAACCTCAGACTTTTCCCACGTTGTAATGTTTTGGCTCGGGGCTCTAGGGACGCGTTTTTGTGAAATGCACACTACTTTGAATTGGCGGAGCCCGGGAAACCCACAAATTGGCGGAGCCCGGGAAACCAAAAGTGCTTTAAAATTAAGACTATGGGGTTCCTCAAGGTAATATATTTGGGACCTTTACTATTATTTGTGTATTGTATTAATGACTTGCCAAGCTACTCGTACTTACCCCAAAAATGTATTTTATTTACAAAATATACTTTAATTGTAATAAAATGTAATGAGATACTGCGATCGCCAACCCGCATGCCAAGCGTGGCGATTATGGCATTTACCCCCCATGAAATTGTGGGAGGCCTATGTCCAGCAGTGGACGTCCTAGGGCTGATATGGTGGTGGTAGTGGTAATGATTTACTGACATTATAACGATGATATAAATTTAACATTAACTTTTTTTTTAACTTAAACTATGCAGTTTCTTGAATATCCAACAACATTCATGGTATTATAACATACTGCATAGAAAACTGTCAAATTAAGGCTCAAAATGCATTACTTACTTACTCCTCTGGCGCAGCGACCCACAGTGTGTCTTGGCCTCCAATACAAGTGCACGCCACCGATTCCGATCCTGCGTCATTTCCTTCCATGCGTTAACTTGAAACTCGCATAAATCAACCTCCACAGCATCGGCCCAACGGTATCTAGGGCGGCAGACCGGGCGTTTCCCACTCGGTTTGCCCAGGTAGGCTCTTTTGACGGCACGGTCGTCACCCATTCGCTCTAGATGACCAAGCCAACGAAGTCGATACGCTTTCATTACCCCGACGACATTCGGTTCCGCGACAAGATCTTCGATTTCGGCATTTTTGCGAATTCTCCAACTGCCATCGGATCTCTAAACTGGGTCAAGGATTTTGCGGAGGATTTTCCTTTCAGCCACCAGGAGTTTATTCTCCTCCTTAAGTGTCAGTGTCCAGGCCTCACATCCATATGTTAAAATTGGGCGTATTACGGTTTTGTATATGCGGATCTTAGTGCTTCTGCTGAGAAGCCTAGACACTAGCACTTTGTGTAAGGCGGCGCTGCATCTTAAGGCGTTTCGTCACCCCGAGTATTGGCGTCAGTGACAGTAAAGCCCAGGTATTTGAACTTCGCCACCCCTCTAAACACGATATCTCCGACATTTAGATCTACTGGCCTACCGCGTTATAATACCGCTTATAACGCCTCACGTAGAGATACTCAGTCTTGTCGTTAAGCCGCAATAATTTAGTTTTACTGTAAACAATCTAGTGCCAGACTTGGCAACTTTTCAGATAATCTACGGAACTTGACACCCATTTAGATCTCAATTCTTTTGTCGGTGAAGACGACAACCACGCATCGCATATTGAACTTGGCTGCCAATTTCCCATGCATGTTTTTGACGGGTTCATATTACATGCCAATTTAGGTCAAAAATACAGATATATATGTAAAAATATAAAAAAATAACCTGTTGTATGTAGTTGTTGCATGTTCGAATAGACATTACATATTGTAATCATTTATTTATGTACAACGAAAATATATACAAGAATACTTAACCAAAATATTTAATATAAAGAAAATTAAAACTAACTTAAATCTAAAACGGGCCTAAATTACATATTTATTTGTTCTTTCTTTATTGTCTCTATTGTTTTGTTAATTAAATCTCATTTACCAACTAAATGACAATATTTAAAATATGTAACACAAACAAAACAAATGTCTATTCGAACACGTCACAACTACATACAATAGGTCATTATCTTATTTTTTTTGCCTATACTGGTAACTTAACATATTCCTGACAGGAGGTGATATACGAGCTAAAAAGTAAGGTCTTAGTTACTACCTTAGGGCGGCCACATATGGCCGGAATTCCGATTTATAATTCCGTTTCAGAATATCGATTCGGGATTCCGTAAATACATCACATACGTTTATTTCCGTACGGAATAACAAGGCTCAGTTGAGAGTCGACAGCTTTTGAGTTCAGGTCAGACATCAGCGTATATGAACGACGATTTTCTGATTGCGATTGCATTTTTTCTGTATCTTGCTAAGAAAAAGAAAATACGTCACTGTTACTGGGTGCAACCCATTAACACCCAAAGATTGATAGACAGTCAACTTTATATAAAAAGGCCCAGATTACGAGACAGTCAAGAGATTTTTTTAAAAATATTATCGGATTATCACGCAAAATAAGGGAAAGATCACGAAAAAATATACTAACACGTATTTAAACACACTATGGCTGTTCGGTCGCTCACCACAGAGTATTTTTAGTGGCGTTCCGTTCGGAATTAACGAATGTGTGGTGCGACTCGTATAATACCTATGGAAGCGTTGCGTTCGGAACGGCTTTTTCCGTGCGTTATTCCGAACGCACAGGCTACCATGCGGAATCCGAAACGGAAAAAAATTCGAACGGAAAACTACTGTACCTATATATTACCCAAAGATTTGTATGGTTTTTTCTGCGTCCGAAATCCCGAACAAATATTCCGAAACGGAATTATGAAACGGGATTCCGGCCGTATGTGGCCGCCCTTAAATGTATAGGCGAACACCAAAAAATTTCAAGATTTTTACCGAAGGTTCAACTTAGAACTCTGAATTTTCGTAAGCCTGTATCTAAGAATATTGATTGCAACCAGTTTTTTCGGTAAATAATTAATTCAGTGTAATTTCTAAACAATTTCTGTTAAGGGTTACGTGCTGTAATTACCTATAACTTAAGATTTAAAAATTATAAAATGTATGCTCGATAAGCCAAGCCCTGCCACAAAGTACTTATACAATACAATAGGTAATAGTGCTTTGTGGTAAGCATTTGACACATAACCAAATATTATATATGAAATTTGTTTTCACTGAAATACGAACAATTTACGGATGTTTTAATTGGTTTGTTCCTAATTATACAGATTTCCATTACAGATTCGTGAGATTCGCTTCTCTACAGATTCCCAGGAATCTATAGAATTGGAAATCTGCCGAATTGGAAAGCTATAGAATTTCAAATCTTCAAAATTCAGAATCTGTAGATTTGGGAATCTGAAGAATTCGGAATCTGTAGAATTGAAAATCTGCAGAGTTGGGAATCTGTAGAGAAGTGAATCTTTAATGGAAATCTATCATACACAAGCAAAAATACCAATGAAATTCTAAGAATTTAGTACCTACCTAATGAAATAACGCGCGGCGCGGCGGCCGGTATGGGATCCATGGCAAACGTAAGTCCTACTTTTACGAGCATGTTTAAGAATAATTTAACTGCTGCATACCGCTTGATGTGCATCCTTCGAATTGGCATCAGCACGGACTATCGAAGGTTTCTCGGAGTCAGCACAGCTACTGTAAGAGTGGCCTTGGAAAGCCGTGATTCTCCGTCCCACACTGCAGACCACCCCATTTTTCAAATATCCCCCACTTAACAACAATCTTGAAATGTACATTGTAAATGTAAAATATTATAAAGCTATTTTAAAAGGACGTTCACCCACCAGTGACTATTTCAATTGAACTATTGGATTGTATTGATTGATGGACATGAATTAAATCAACTAGATTTAAAACCTAACCAACTAGATTTTAGGCAAACAAACATTTATTACTTATTTGTAGTTTTGAAATTTTAAAGATAGTTTCAAGCGGGCCTAATGTAAAGGAACATCAACGGTTAAGAGGGCGCAGTACGCTCGGTCTGGCTCGGTTCTCCGTACAAACGTATTTACCCTCTCATTTTAAAACGCCATGCTAGAATAACATGAAAATTTGTATACACAATGGGATCCGGCATATCTAGGTCGGAAATTAGTTTCTGTTGCTAGAAATTGTAAAATAAAAAAAATACACCGGTTTTTTGAGTTTTTTACGGCTTGTATGAAAACCTTAATAATCGCTGTATTTTATCTCCATTATAATTTCAAGCAACAGATACTATGTTCCGACCTAGACGTGCCGGATCCCATTGTGTATACAAAGTTTCATGTTATTCTAGCATGGCGTTTTAAAATGAGAGCATAAATACGTTTGTATGGAGAACCGAGCGTACTGCGCCCTCTTAAGTGCAAGCCTGGCTCGCACACTGTGGGTTCTGTCCCAGCATGCAATACTTTCGTGGTGCATGGCTTCGTGCCTTCCTCTCAACTCGGCCACAGTAAATAAGGCGCCATGTGATGCTGGTATGGATGGCTGACCTCTTGCAGGCTGCACGGCGGACGGCAAAGCCAAGATCACACCGAAGTAGATCACAAGCTCCACAAATTCGAATATCATATTAAAGGGAAATATTGAAAACTTTTGTACTCCGAGCAGGATTTGAACCTGCAACATCCTGGCATTCGCGGTCAATATCTCTAGCCAACTGAGCCATCGGAACAATCAAGCTCAGGCACGAATTTCTTCACTCGTTCCCTCTTACAACTTGTTTGCTAGAGCCTTGTTTGCCTCGGTGCGGTTAGTGGTATTATTAATGAACATGGAATAGAATCAGTTTATAGTATAATGGGTGATTTTAATGCAATCCACATGACCTCTTTTTCGACGAATGAAATGAACTATGCCGAGAACAGGATTGGTGTTGTGCCGAAGTTCAGACATTGGGTGTTTTACATCGGGTCGAACGGACGTGTCGTTTGCGCATTGAGTTACGGTTTTAACATGAAAAGTTAAAAAAAATGACGACTCGAATTGTCTCGCCATCCAGCCAGAGGATTTTGAACGTTTTTCGGACTATTATAAGGATTCATGGGTTTGTCCGGAGTGCTCGTGCTCTACACCAAAGGGCAATAATTCTCACACTTCCATTCGCAGCCCGGCAACTGGATTAAATAAAACTTACGTGACGAGAGCATTTGTAAATACTCAGCGCGGTAGTCGTCCACCAACATCAAAGCAGGAGTCGGTTCACAATCATGATGGTGAGCTGCTAACTGAACTGCGAGAACTTCGACGGGAAATTATTGAGCGTCTCGATGAACAGGAGAAGCAATGCCAGCTACTCGCTGTATTATTTTCCGACACTAAAAACGAATTACTTACAATCAATAACCAAATGAAGGTACTCGAAGAAAAAAATACTGTTTCGTGTAGTTTGGAAAAAACAAGCAGCGAGTTGGAACAAACCCACGATCCACCAGTGTCCACAGAAAGTAACGAAAATAAAAGGCTGTATTCCGTAGTCGTTAGCAACAACAATAATAAACAGAATCGACGGTGCAAAAACAAAACTGCGGTCGACGGTGAAAAGAGTGTCGCCATGACGAAGGCGTCTTGACCGCTTAGTCAAGCAGCCGCTGCGGATGCAAACATGAATCTTCAACCTATAAATAACGCAGATAATTCGGAGGATAGTGACAATGGAAAAGAGGGGAAAAAAGTGGTTATCAGGAAAAATAAATTTTTGAGGGGTGAAAATACAACATCCGAAATACGAGCAATGGAGCGCAAGAAACATCTACATGTACGGAGATTGCATACAATTAACACTAGCAATCGAACCTTACGTGCTAATCGTCATTACATTTATTAATAACTGACATGCATTATTTAATGTCGGGTGCAGTGAAATTATTATTATGACTACATTCGATTTAAATTAAGAACACATTACATTATAATTTGGAAGCTATTACATAGAAGAGATAGATAAAATAATTGATTCAATGTCGAAAGATAAATAAGAGTACAATAATTAATTACTTTATTTACTTTACTGAAATCGGTTAGATCTTCCCAAAATTTGCTTCTCACTGTCCCGTCCTCCTCTTCAAAATTTTATAATTGTTCTTTCACTTTTCAAGCTACTTTACTTTGGAACTCTCTCCCCTTGGAATTGAGGCGTGCTTAATCTATTGCTGCGTTTAAATCACAGCTAAAAGAACACTATCTGTCCCTTCCATGATTCTTTCATCCTACTATCTGCTTTTTTCGACTCTATGGCTGATATTGTAGTTACTATATATATATATATATATTCATATTTATTTATATATGTAGGATTGTATTTATTTATGTTAATTACTATGATTTATGTATGTGTGCTTTAATATTTACGTGATTGTATATAAGTTTGTATTATGTAATTCTTTTGTTTGCCACCCACTTATAATACGTTTGTTGCTATTTTTCCGCTAGGTTGTCTGGAAGAGATTGCTCTTTAGCAATAAGACCGCCTGTTGTTTACCTCTAGTTATAAGTTTTATACGCTGTTATAATAAGCAATGTAATTTATTGAGGTGCGCAATAAAGAGTTTTTGTATTGTATTGTAATTAAATGACCACCACCTCAGCCGAAGGACGTCCACTGCAGGACATATGCCTCCCTCAATTTCAATGGGGGGTAATAATTAAATGACATTGAAAGATAAATAATTCGAAGAATCAATAATTATTTAAAGTCATAAAAATACAATTTCGGATAAAGTCAAACCATTATATATATATATATATATATATATATATATATATATATATATATATATATATATATTATAGGCAATTTATTAAGATCTCACGGTTCGTAAATATATGCCATACGATTAAATAAATAAATAAATTAAGATTAAGTCGATCAAACATAATGTAACGTACCCCCCCTAACGCCCCACCTCTACCCTTGTGAAAACCCCACTAATCTACCGAAGCCCCCGAAAACGGACTAAACTTACTAGCGTCGCTTTGAGAAAAACGAGCTTTATGAAAAGGATTGGCCTTGTGATCGTCTATGGTAGAACCCTATTAGTGTTGTGAACTGTAAGCAAGCCTAGAACTTTAATGTGAAGCTGGTAGAATCTTTGGACTCCTCATCTCTACTAATATTCGCGATCTAATCTATCCTTACACACATCACTTCTCAGTTGACCTAAACGCTACCTCACTAAGATTGGGCTGCGCAGGCAGCTTGTATCATAAAAGGACTTGCTTAAAACTAAATTTACTAGAGTTTTACTTAGGACTAGCCTATCTGAGAGGGGCCTAGAGATTACTCTGCCTGTTCTAGTCGTTGTAATGTTGAATTCAATAAAAAAAACTGTATATTAAAAGAAAAATATTTAGTGAAAGAAGCGTTCTAACAGAACTGACGAATTAATGTAATTAAGTACTAAGTAACTCGTAATAGTATCGTACAGTACATATGGTGCTACTTTACCGCACGTGTGCGGTAATCAGCAGATTACGTACTTATGTCTAAACTTTAAAGAGCCATATGTACTGTAAAACGTTGTACGACACGTGCGAATAGGTAATTCGCAACTCGTGTTGATTTAAAACACTCCCTTCGGTCGTGTTTTAATTCATCACCACTCCTGTTCCCGTTCTCTGCACTTGTATAGTAATGTACTATTATGCAACAGTGTCATAATAAGGGTTCTAGATAATATTTTTTCTACGACACCATAATAATGTGATTTAAAATAAAAATCGATATGGCGGCAGAAAGCGGGCAATGCCGTGTGCCTCTTTTAAAAATAAAAACAGTTGCATAACAATGTATGAAAATCCATTTTGATTTTCCCAACATGTAATGACTTGTGTATGTTATAGACTTGCATTTGTATTAATACTACTGTCAGTAACTGACAGATTATAATGCTGGAGTAGAAAAAGGTTATTTTTAAGTTTTAAGCCCATCGCACACCACACACTTCAACCCTTAATATTAAATAGGTACTCGAAATGCTGAATGACTAAACTACTTAAAGCTATCATGAGTTCTTTGAGGTAGGTTCGTTCGTTACATTGTGTCCCCCAGAGCGAAAGCAGAAGCCCGTAGGGCTCCGCCAATAGGCTGGGTCGATATTCCTTAACATGATATGCATTTTTACACAAAAAATGCACAAATAAAGCAGCTCAGCTTGAGGCATGCTCGCCCCGCGCGGCGAGCTGCTCGCGAGCCAATTTAGTGTGCAAGAACATGCGCGGGTGAGGCAAAGTTCTCGCGGCGAGCCGACATGTGCGTCGTTCAAAATGGCGTCGGACATCGTGACAGCTGCGGCTGCATTTATCGTAATTCACCGAATTATTAACACTTATAAATAAATTCAACCACGCACAGCTTGAGCTGATGAGCTGAGCAACTTGCCTAACTCGTACGCGACCACACACAGACAACTGTAAAAAACTGAATTCTGTCCGCGGCACGCTCGGATACACGTCCAAATTACGCAAGGCACGCACACTGAGGCGCATTTGAGCACGGTCAAAAGACTGACTCTGGACGGCTCGCCCCGAGCCGCTCGCGCCGTGCTCGCGCACAGCGCGTGAGCGCGTACGAATTTGAGCAAAATAGGTGAGCCGTGCGTGCCTTAACCCGAGGCTGCTCTAATTCGTACGCAGTGCATTAAGGATTAGGTTCACGAATTATAAACTGTACTTAATTCAAATAATATTAGTACAACTAATATTTAAAAGTATAAATATAAACGGCGCTTCGATGTTCAACAAAATAAATTATGTACCAAACAAAGCACAATCGACATTATGCGTATATAATCATTCGACGAAATAAAATTAAGCACAACAATAATGACTCGGGCATGTAGTCCGAATGGGTGACGATCGTGCAGTCCGGAGAGCGTACTCGCGCCGTCCAGCTGGTCGAAGACCCGTTGGGCGTCCTAGGTACCGATGGCGCGACGAAGTGCAGAGGGACCTGACTGAGCACCAAGCCGTCGTCGAATGGAAGGAAACAGCCATGGACAGGGAAGCCTGGCGGTCCTTGATGTCGGAGGCCAAGATCCACTTCAGATCGTTGCACCAAAGCTGTAAGTAAGTAAGTAAGTAATAATGTTATGCGAAATAAAAAACGACATTAAAATTATGCTACCCAATCCAACCATAAATAGAAACGCCTGATTACTTATTAGGTACCTAATTTGTGACGCAAAGTCTGAATCACCCTTACTATAATTATACAGTTCGTTCTTTTTGTACTTATTTTCCTTGTTGATACAACTATTACATAACATTATTTCGCTGAACATTCATCAACACTTTCGGACAATATTTGTAGTGTTCTGACCCTGATGTGTCCATTTTTCATTAATATGGTAAAAAATATTTTAAGGTTTTTACCATTATGTGTGTGTTATATTGAAGTTTACTGTAAGTATGTGTTACAATAATTTTAATTGGATTTATTTCAATGTACCTATTTAAAGAATCATTTATTTATGTACAACGAAAATATATACATACTTAATCAAAATAATATAAAGAAAATTAAAACTAACTTAAATCTAAAACGGGCACTTGAGCCATTGTACCGAGGATGCTGGCGGCATTTCCTCGCTGTATCGCAATGCTGATACGTTGAGAGAGGAAGTAGCCAGCTCTTCGGTCACCAGTTACGTCAACCAGACGTTTCGCAATTTCTGCAAATAACTTATGCGCGCTGGGACCCCATGGACCTAGAGTTTCGACGCCAAAAGGTACAAACATGTACTCTCTGCCGAGGCCCTTGTATTTATTGCGCTTTAGAATTTCGGCGTTTTCCGCCGCTGCACCCGCTTTTACTGTAGTCCGTTGGAGGTGAGACGGTGCCAGTGTGTCTACACAGGTAGCATCCCACACCAACGTCCGTCCCACGCTCCAAGGAAATAAAGACACCCCATCAGGTCTCTTGCCATCGTCCCTGACCATGCCAGTCGGCTCAAGAAGAGCAGGCACATTGACGGTGGCAAGACACCGGCGGATTATATCATTAAGCGTCGCATGTGTCGAAAAACGGCCTGCATTTTTTAAAAAAAATTTTTAAAACGTCCGTGCCACAAGAGTATATATCTGACTGCTTTGCTGCCAATAACTTAGTATTGAACACGAAAAAAACGAAATGTATGATATTCTCTCTAGCGAACTCATCAAACAGAAACTTAGATACAAATATTAAACTTAATGGTCAAACATTAGAATTTGTTACTTCTACTGTATTCTTAGGTATTACATTGGACTCAAAATTGCAGTGGGGTTCCCATATAACAGCGATAGGAAGTAGGTTGAGCTCTGCTGCATTTGCAGTCAGGAGAATAAAGCTTACCAATGTGGCAACGGCACGGTTAGTTTACTTTGCTTATTTTAATAGTATAATTACTTATGGTCTTATCTTATGGGGATGCAGCTGCAGATATTGAAACTGTTTTTATTTTGCAAAAAAGGGCTATCCGAGCAATTTATAACTTGGGGTCGCGTGATTCATTAAGAGAATTTTTCAAAGAAATAGATATACTAACCCTGCCGTCCCTATACATATTTGAAATAATAATGTATGTTAGGAAGAATTTGGGCAATTTTTCAACGAACGCTGTTAAACCAATAGCCACGAGAAATACTGGGAAACTCAAAATAACCTTCTATAGACTAGTAAAGGCGAAAAAGTCGTTCTTGGGAAATTGTATTAAATTCTACAATAAAATTCCTAAACACATTACTGAACTTAGCAATTCTAAATTCAAATCTGCAGTAAAACAAACACTTATTTCAAGAGCATATTATAAGATAAACGATTACATCATGGATAGGGATGTTTGGCAGTGATAGCGTCCTGCATATATCCTGGTAATCTATCGCGAAAATATGCATTGTTATTTAAGTTATTTTGTAGTAGCTGACACTATAATTTTATATTTAACTATACAATGTATATTGTTTTGAAAAAATGACAACTCGCCGAGTTTCTTACGCCGGTTCTTCTCGTGGCAGAGGTATATTTTTCCGAACCGGTGGTAGTTTATTGACGTTCATAGGTGCATGTAATATGCCTAATTTGAAGAATAAACTACTTTTACTTTTATATATGTGGGGTACATACCGCGACCCCGAGTCGCAGTCCAGTCGCCAATCTAAGGGAGAATCATGTTCTATCTCTTTTTGACAATAGTTCTTCATATTAACACCCTCCAACAACTTCACTAATGTGGTTCAAGGAGTGTTAGTCATAAAATAAATATCCACCCACTAACACTCCTTGAAACACATTAGTGAAATTGTTGGAGGGTGTTAATATGAAGAAGTATTATCAAAAAGAGGGTGTAGAACCAGAGTGAATGGCACAACATAACAGGTTTGTCAGGATCATAGTTAAAATCGGGATTTTTTCCAAGTGGTGAGCATTAGTTACCACCTCAATAAAATTTCACCAGAATCTGTGAAGTACCTACAGCTATATCATTCCGAATAAACATATGCCATCTGTGGACATTATCATCCGTTCCACTTCACACAACTTGTAGTTTTCGAGAGCAAATGCCTGGTTTAGTGTAGAAAACACGGAGATAACTTCGTGCGTAGTGTCTATCAAACTGAGGAGTTAGTTCTCTTGCGGACCCTATCACCAGACCTTCACCATATTTATATATATACCGGGAATGGGCGCTGTGATTCATTCGACTATAAAACAGTTAATAAAAGGGTCTATAAGCTGGAATAGTTATTTGTTATACAAGGTTGTAGGCTCACTTTGGAGGAGGCCTTTACCTGCAGAGGGGTTCTTGCAGAATAATGAGTGCAATAAAAATAATTATAACATTATTAAGTTATCAACATAACATTAACAAAACACTTAACTTAAAAAAACTACTTTGTAAATCATTTCTGAAAGAAATAAAAGGCTTTTTTATTTTTTTATTTTATTTATACAAGGGTGCAAAGTTATATAATACCCGTGAGTATGAATTTGAAACACGAGCAAACGAAAGGAATCTATAGTTGAACCACGAGCGACGCGAGTGGTTCTAAAATAGAATCCTGAGCGTAGCGAGTGTTTCAACACACGAGAAGTAAAATACAACTTTGCACCCGTGTGTAACATAAAACTTTTCACCTCACTATAGCGAGGAAAGTGCAACATGCTAAAAAATAGCTCTTAAAAAATAAGTTTTTATTTTTACACATTATAATCATCATCCGGTTAATAATAATCATAATCAATATAGTTTAAAATTATTTAAAATGGTAATTAACTAATTAACATAACAAATCATTGATGGTAAGAAGACGCCGAATCCTATGCATATTTGCGACTCTAGAACAATCACAAGTGTGCTCCCAACTCTTTTCTGATTTGAGGATACATTGAAATGACGGCTAGAGACAGTTCAGTTCAGTTCAGTTCAGTTCTTTATTTGCTCATAATTAGACAATTAGTCATGCAAATACAGTTTACACACAGATTTAACAAGAATACATTTTTAGAAAATTCGACAAAGCTATTATTATTAATTTCAATTTTAGTTGTTTAACAAAGCAATCAAGAATTACGCGGTACATAATAAATCACGAATAATTAAAGAACGATCAAATATAAAATTTTAAAAGAAAAAGAATTACCCTACCCATATAAATATAAATCAATATCTTGTCAAAATAATGAGTATATTCAATATATGTCAATTGGCTAAAAACTAAACAATGTTCAAGGTCAGTAAAAGATAAAATAAGATAATAAAATTGTTAAGTATACATAAATACGAGTAGGTCAATTAAAGATTCTGGCATAAAACTCCTTTAGGCTGTAGAAGGGCCTAGTTAGTAAGTATTCTTTAAGAAGTGAAAGAAGACAAATTCAGGTCGCGTCAGCACATCCCTGGGAGACCGGGAACTTCGATGTTCGATCCACCCACGGAACCACATCCAGAGGGCCTAACTCCGAACTTCGAAAATCGAACTTCGTATCGTGCCATCCCTTTCCGTCATATAGTGTATAACGCGAGAGTGAACGGGACGGCACGACACGAAGTTCGATTTTCGAAGTTCGGAGTAGCCCCTCAGCCCAGCTGACGTCCACGTAACTCCAAGATACAACTCTCTGAGCCATTTTACAAGGAATCCACCGAGAGGAATTTGGTCACGTAAATCTGTAGCGGGCTCGCCGATTATTTTAATACCTAAGTGTCTATGATACAATTTGACTTTTTTGAGGTTGTGAGCCTTTAAAGGAAATTCAGAGGGGTCGCTAGTAGCCAGCGGCTTCGAATGTAAGGCAAAGAAACGCGGTGATGATGGCAGTCGATCGTACCAAGGATAGGTACAGGGGATCTATTATGAAATTCGAAATCCGAACTTCGTATGATGCCGTCCCTTTCACTCATATAGTGTATGACAGGAGAGTGAAAGGGACGGCACCATACGAAGTTCGGATTTCGAATTTCGGCGTGCGACCACAGTTCCATTTTTCACTGTACTCGTATTTGTTCTCAGTGTCATATAATTTAATGGTACAATATATTTTTACTGAATCATATTACTAAAGATACCGCGTGGTAACAACTTTTTCCTAATAGTAATTATTTTTTCCTAATAGTATATTACGAGTAAATAGTATATTGGTTAAAGCAGGGTGTAAGCGGAAAACTGCAATATGTTTACGCCCGAGTTAATAACAAGGTTTTTAAATCACATTTGCAAAGAAAGAAATAACTTGGTGTTGACCAATCCAAATTTACGAAATCGACAACTTCACCTGCAGTATCAGTGCATGGTCACTGGGACGTCCATGCGAGAGGAGAGCATGGCTTCAATATTTCAACTAATCACAAAGTAGTATTCTTGCGGCGCACGGCAAACTAGATTTTTGAGTTTCAATATTTTGTTAAAGAATAATAATATCAAAAAATAACAGAGCAGTACTTTTGTGGAGCGCAGCCAACTAGATTTTTTTAAACCAATCAGATTACACGCAAACTCGTAACTCCCTTGGGAGTTATGAAAATCCATGACTCTCGGGGGATGTAAATAAAATAAAATAAATAAATATTGGGGGACAATCTTACACAAATCGACCTAGTCCCAAACTAAGCAAAGCTTGTACTATGGCTACTAGACGACGATATACATACTTATATAGATAAATACATTCTTAAATACTTAGAAAACATCTAAGACGCAAGAACAAATATCCGTGATAAATGCACAAATAAATGCCCTGGTCTGGATTCGAACCCGGGACCTCTAGCTTCGGAGGCAGAATCACTACCAACTAGGCTAAACAGGACGTCAGGCCTGTACCTTTAAAAAAATCATAATATGTCTCACCGTGCTGCTTAGTCTATTCCACGTTCATTTTTTTTTTCAGGCAACGAATGGGACCCGCGCGTTTGGCCAGAGACGTTTGTGGAAGACGGCAAACCGTTCATCGAGTTTACTTGCGGAGCGTACTTGAAGTCGGAAGAATGGCTAAGCTGGTACAGAGGTACAATGTGCCAACTAGGCAGATCTAATGACTAAGCATTAATTTACGTTCCGTAGTTAACAAGGAACACTTATAGTTTCGCCATGTCCGTCTGTCTTAGCTCAGTAAGCGTTACTACTAGAAACCTGTAATTTGTCATGGGTATACATATCAAGATTACGACATTTACCCCCTCATGTCGGGGAGTCCTATGTCCAGCAGTGGACGTCCTTCGGCTGATGTGTTGATGATTCATTTCAATCCGCCGACAAAAAGGCTAGAGAATAAAATCTTGAAAAAAATGTAGGGTAACCTTTCACGTAACTATGGGGTTTCAATTGATGACACTTTTTCAAACACTATAATTTGGTTCAGTAATCCTTTTATCGACTGAGCGAGCGAAGCGTCTCCGTTTCAGTTTTCGACAAAAATTCTTTCGTATTTCTGCCTGTGTTGTCCGGATATTCTCCTCTACATATCGCATTTCTCAACCGATTGTAGAATGTAGACCACGCCAACAAAACGGTAAAAAAAAATTGAAAAAATAAAATAAAATAGTATTCCTTCCCTACGCGTAAGTGGGGATGCAATATTTTTCTTGCTAATCCCGTGTGGGGTATCGTTAGATAGTGGCTAGAGCGATTCGCCGCATATGCCGAATGTCGTTGGTTCGAATCCTGCTCAGAGGACATTTTTATTTTTCAATTTTCTTTTAATTTGAAATATAGAATTATCGTTGGAGCGTTACTGCTTAATACAAAATGGCGCATCTTTACTGACGATTTCTCAATGTAATTTGAGACGTTGGGGCCGTTAAAAGAAGCCTAAGTCTTCAAAGGTAGATAGATGTCGCTGTACGCCTCCCTAAGGCGTTGTAAGAGGGAACTAGTGAAGGATTTCGTGCTTGAGCTTGATTGGTACCGATAGCTCTGTGGCTAGAACGATTGGCCGCCTATGCCGGATGTCGTAGGTTCCTGTTCGGAGCAATATTTTTTCAATTTTTTTTTAATCTGAAATTTAGAATTTTCGTGAATCGTTAGATAGCTCTTTTAAAAGTAATGTGGGTTTTCTTTGACTCTTATTTGATTCAGGGTTCCGTTTGTGTGATATTAAACTTCAAATTGCAAAGTTAGAGTCGGATAGACAGACAGTCATGATGAAACTATAAGGGTTACGATTAAATGATCTCATCTAGACACGCGGTAGCATGTCCAGCCAAGTTTACCCCAGGAACTGGCGGACAGCAGCCGTGTGTTATTTTACACGAACCGTTTGACCACTTTTGACCCCCCAATAACTCCAAATCTATCAAACATAATAAAATAAAATTTGGTACATGTATTGATCCTTTGGAACAACTAGAACCCTAAATATCATAAATATAGGTTCAATAATTAATGAGATATTAAATTCCCAAAAACGGCATTTTTACCACTGACTGACTGACTGACTAGTAATCAAAACCTAACCCACTTCCAGGTGACCTAGAAAGCTGAAATTTGGCATACAGCTTGGTAATTGTGTTTTTACACCAGAATACATTGTGTTTTTATGAGTATTATTATTATTTATGCTAGTTACCTCAGAACTCCGTCATTAATTAACCGATTTGGAAAATTATTTTTTTGTTTGAACCGGTATACATCAGCGGTAGTCCCATAGTTATCAAGTAAGAATCTGATCATAGGGTCCTGGAGAAATCGAGGGAAGTCTTCAAATATTTGAGGTGCACCTATAGCGATTTGGGTATTTAGTAACTCGTGCATTCGCTCTTGAAAAGCGTTCATTTGTTGAAGTTAGACAAAAAGTACCTAAATGATATCCCATCAAAAATATAAATATGAAAATGGCAGCCAAGTTCTATATGCGAGGCGTGTTTGTCGTCTTCACCGACAAAAGAATTGAGATCTAAATGTGTGCCAAGTTCCGTAGATTATCTGAAAAGGTGCCAAGTATGGCACTAATTTATTGCGGCTTAATGCATTTTGAGCCTTAACTTGGCAGTTTTCTATGCAGAATGTTATAATACCATGAAAGCTGTTGGATATTTAAGAAAACTGCCAAATTAAAGCTCAAAATGCATTAAGCCGCAATAAATTAGTGCCATACTTGGCACCTTTTCAGATAATCTACGGAACTTGGCACCCATTTAGATCTCAATTCTTTTGTTGGTGAAGACGACAACCACGCCTCGCATATTGAACTTGGCTGCCATTTTCACATTTATGTTTTTGATGGGATATTTTATTTCAGCATCAGATAACAGGTTACTGACAACAATTGAGCAACAATATGATGGGTATAGAACAATCAATCTGCAGTGGCCTCTTGCGCGACTGCAAAATACTGAAGTGTACTGCGCCAAAGAAAACGGAACTTATTTGATTTACGAAAGCGGAAGGCAGCTAAGACGATGCTGTCTCGAAAAAACAACAAGCAAATCAATTCCTATTAAGTTCAAGAAAACAATTGAGGATCCTAGTAAGTAACCAAAACCTACTAAGAAAATAATCGAAAAATAAATAAATAAAATAAATAAATATTAGGGGACATTTAGAGTCAACTAAACGAACAATCTGAAAAGGATTATCTGATAATCCATTTTCATATGAGAAGCGTTTAGTAAGATATTATTTAAGTTTTACTTTGTTTTTAGGGTTCGGTAGCCAAATGGCAAAAAAACGGAACCCTTATGGATTCGTCATGTCTGTCTGTCTGTCTGTCCGTCCGTATGTCACAGCCGATTTCCGATTTTATCAAATTTCCAAACTATGAAGTATAAAATTCTGAAAAAGTCAAGATGATGTAACTTAATAAATACTTTCAACGATAATATGTTTGAACAAGAAAGTTTCAACGGTTTTTGAGTTATTGCTGAAAAACTGCCTTTCCCAAACAAAAGGGCCTAAGTGCCGTAAGTTTCCTATGTAGATATGACCTTTTTTGATTAAATGTATTGTATAGTGGTTTTACGAGGGTGGATCAAATAGTACCCGTTTTTGATGGCAGATGGCGGTACTTAGGAAAGTTGGCGTTACCATCGTATATTACTGACCTTATCAAATAAAAAAACAAAAAATCTGTCAATTGTCTAAGCTTCAGTTTTTTTTCTGGCGGCAAATTTTGTAAGACTTGTTTTGTTTTTCGTACAAAATGAAGGAAGAGCAATATCGTTCCGTAATTCGCTTCTTTTGGATGGAAAAACACGCGAACCATTATAAGTTAAGTTAGATGCTGTCTACGGTCTTTCGCCGTCTATGACAACTGTGAGATGTGGTTTAATGGATTTAAACGAGGTCGTACATCTGTTTTTGATGAGGACCGCTCAGGGCGCCCGGCAGACATGGTTACCAAAGAAGTCGTGCAAAAGGTAAGAAACATTGGATCGACGTACCAAAGTGCGTGAATTAGCAGAGGCTGTAGGGGTGTCGTAAGGGACAGCAATTAATACACGATAAATTAAATATGAAAAAAGTGTCCACCCGATGGGTGCCGCTATTACTCACGGATGAAAATAAGCGGTTACGGCTGTCAATGTAGAAGGAGTCTTTGGGCTTGTTTGAGCGAAATCCGCAGGAGTTTTTCCGTCGTGTCGTTACTGTTGACGGAACCTGAATCCATTATTATACACTTGAGACCAAGCGTCAGTCTAAATAATGGATTTTTTCTAATGAATCTGCTTCAAAGAAGGCGAAAACAGTCCCATCAGCCGGAAAAGTCCTGGCCACGATTTTTTGGGATAGTAAGGGAATAATCCTTATAGATTTCAAACAAAAAGGGAAAACTATCACAGGGCCGTACTATAGTGAGTTATTAGACCGGTTTGATAAAAAAATAAAGGATGTCCCCATGCCATGTCGGCCCCATTTGGCAAAGAAGAAATTGTAGTTCCATCATAACAACGCATCAGCACATTCATCCAAAATTGTCACTACCAAATTAACCCAACTACGTTACGAATTGCTGCCATACCCGCCTTACTCACCGGATCTGGCTCCTTGTGACTTTTTTCTGTTCCCAATATGAAAACATGGCTCGGGGGAATGAAATTCAGGTCAAACGAGGAGGTTATAGCTGAGACAGAAGCTTATTTTGAAGAGTTTGACAAATCCTACTTTTTGGAAGGGTTAAAGAACTGGCCGAAACGCTGGAAAAAGTGTAAGCACGTAGAAGGAGATTATGTTGAAAAATAAAAGTAAAACTTTAAAAAAATATATGCGTCTTCGTTTCTAAAACAGGTACTTTTTGATCTACCCTCGTAAATGTAAAGTAGGTGGTGTCGGTACGGAACCCTTCTCTGTGCGTGACGTGACACGCACTAGTCCGGTTTTTTTAAATTAAAGTAACAAGCATATAATTTGGTTGTTGACACATATTTCAGCTATAACCGAGGAGTCGCGCCCATGGCTGACTCCATCAGCATTCGTGGACCACGGAAAACAAGTTATTAGGTACACTTGCTATGCATATTTACAAAAATGGAATACGCTATCCTGGTATCAGATAAAAGGTATGCTTAATCTTAAAATGACGATTAGATGTTGACATAGACATATACATCATTTATTGGTAATGAAGTGTACATTACAAGTCAAAATTTAACTTTAGTTTACATAAAAACATCTATAATACATTTATATTTATTCAGGTAATATTTCCTAATTCCTTAAAACTATAAAAACATTTTTCGACGAGCCACTTTTTTAATTTGATTTTAAATATCAGAAGACTGTTAGCTTCCGTTATCTCTTTTGGAAGCTTATTATAAACTATCGGACCAGCAACATGGACTGCCTTTGCAGTTTTAGTGAGCCTGTGTGAAATAGCGCTGAGTTTACCTGCATTGCGAGTGACCCAGGCACACCCGTCTCTTCGCTTCCCATACAGTGATAAATTCTCCCTGACATAAACGGCGATCTGATAAATTAGTAGGGACGGCAGTGTGAGAATTCCTAGCGCTATAAAGTGTGGCTTGGTGCTCTCGTCTCGCTTGGAGCGGGCCAGTGTACGTACAGCACGCTTTTGCAGCCTGAAAATGTGCTGCCATTCGGCGGCTTGCCCCCGTAATTCCAGCCCGTATTGCATTATGGACTGAACGTTAGCAAAGTAGCATGACCGGACTGCCTGGCATTGTAGGGATTGGCCTAACCTTGACAGAGCAAAGCAAGCCTTACTGAGTTTTCCACAAACGGCACTTTGTGTTTCCCATGTAAGGCCTTGATCGAGCTTGAAGCCTAAGAAGGTGGTCTTGGTCACTTTTGTGCCTTGGCGGTGTACGTGTAGCGGCTGACGTTTCCTTCCTGACAAGTCGAACTGGATAAATTGTGTTTTAGTTAAATTTAATAATAGCCCATTTTGGTGACACCAGCCTAATATCTGTTGCGTTACGTTATTTAGCTGAGACTCTAGTTCGTGAAGGTTATCAGCCGTCACAACTGCTGCCACATCATCTGCATACATAAAGACTTCCCCCGCGTCCACAACATCCGGTAGGTCATTGAGGAGGAGGGAGAAGGCAAGGTTGGAGAGGGAAGAGCCCTGGGGCACGTTTATTTCTGGTGACAAGCCTTCTGATTTGAGATTCTCTCCTTGACTCACAACATATTGTTGTCTGTCGCGCAGAAAATCCGTTACCAGTTTGAGGGTATGCCCTCAAACTGGTAACGGATTTTCAATGCCGCAATGGTGTATTTTTTTACATAGCACTTCGTGATCTACTATAGGTACATCGAAGGCTTTGGAGAGGTCACAGAAGAGTACTGCAACTTCTCGCTTTAGCTCTACGCAGATGTGACGTATCAATTCGCGAGTTAGTATTGTGGTGGATCTCCCTGCACGATACGCGTACTGTCTCTCTGATAGCTCGTTGGATATATTTAGGAAGGATGTCATACGTGATGTAACTCCATATTCAAATATTTTTGCTACGGCTGGAATTATGCTAATAGGTCTGTAAAAATTAGCATCGCTAATTTTCCCTTTGCCTTTGTATATCGGACGGACTTTAATCTGCTTAAAGGCTTTCGGGTAGTTACCAGAGTAACTCACTGAAAACCATTGCTAATGGGGAAACTAGGATTGTAGGAACTAAATTTAGTATTTCTGTCGAGATGCCGTATAGATCTTTAGTGTTTTTTATTGCGACTTTCTGAGATATTATTTTATAAACTTCGTCCGGCGTGAATCGATTTAATAACAGTGATGCGCGCTCGCGCAAGAGCCAGCGCAGCGAGTGCAGACGAAGTGCCTATTTATCGTGTTCACTAAATGTTTTTTCTGAGGTATAGCTAGACCCATCTACTTGTTTAATTAAGTCAGTAAAATCCGTGGAGTCTTTAGGTTTTTTGCCGGATTCAGTGTTCACTATTTGCCACATAGTTTTTGTTGTGTTGGAGCTTTGTTTAATTTTGTTTGTATAGTATTGGGTCTTTGTGGTTTTAATCAGTTTGTTATACTTCATTTTCAATTCATTAGCGCCATTTTCGATCTTTTCACACGCCGGAAATTTATTTTGGAGGTTTATTAAATCGAACAGTATGTATTTTAGGTTTAATACTTCGTCATTAACCCATGAGTTTCTTTTGCCGGATACATTTTTAGTTTTTAAGGGAAAATATACTTCTATTTTGGTAGAAATAATGTTCAGTAGTATAGCTTCGGCTAGGTTGTCACTGCTGTCTGTTGTTAATTTACGGTTGTACACCTCAAGCCAATCAACACTCTCTATAGCGCGTATGAAGGCGATCTGCGACGCAAGTCGCGAACACGTCGTACCAATGGCGGAGGAGCTATTCGTGACGCGCACACAACGGTTGCGCGGACTCGATAGTGATCGCCGATGTTTTCACCACTGCTGATGTAGTTATCGCGCTGCTGGTCATGTTGGTGTACAGGTGGTCTAGACAAGTGGACAATGTCCGGGTCACTCTAGTCGGAAAAGCAATTTCATTTGTTATGTTATGACAAAATAATACATCTTGAAATTATTTGTGATCCGAGCTATTAACTAAACAGTCGATGTTGGTGTCACCTACAATAATACAATCTACCTTTAATTCATTTATCTTGTCGAGAAGCCGTTCTAAGACACATATAAAATCAGTGGCTTTTATTAAGGTGGTACGATAAATAAATATCACAATTAATTTATAGTCTATTAGTTCAATAGCTGATATTTCACAATAGCGTTCTTCTGATAAGTTCTTCGATCAATAATAAATAAGTTACATAACTCAGGAAGTGCGATCGCTTTTAATGAGTCCCTGACAAATATGCATGAGCCGCCGTGCTCAGGAGAATTTCTGCAGAACTTAAATTAAATAAAATTTTAAAAATATTTTTCAAATTAAAGGGAAATATTTAAAAATTTTATGCTCCGAGCAGGATTCGAACCTGCGACATCTGGCATACGCGGCCAATTGCTCTAGCCTCTGAGCTCTGAGCTTATTCAATTTTTCCCTTTAATTTGAAATTTTCGTTAGCAGCGTTACTGCTTTAGTACAAAATTGAAAATATTTTTGTTCGAAAAACCGTCAAGGGGACACTCTTATTTTATATAGAGAAATCGTGATCCACTTTGACATAGGAAAAAAGAAAAAATAATGAAGAAAATCGATTTGATTACTTAATTGTATATTTTTAACATGACACAATTCTTTGTATGAAATTTTAAAAATTATTTTCGATGGGTCAAATCAATAAGGTGGACACCACTTTGTGTCTGGACTGGCCGAAAATTTGGTCCTTACCCAGGTGCCATGTACGTTGTTTTGATGTTTACAGACAAAAGTGTATCGAAGTTAGCGATGATTCAGCAAGAAGCGGAGTATGGGTATGTCAAGATCACATTGCAGAAGACTCTTGAACCATCCGACAACGGCTCTAAAATCTACTGCGGCGTAGAAGGCAATCAATTGAAACTAAGCGAACACATTTTAATTACATTTGAAAGACACATCGTAGCCTTGGGTGAGATGCCAATTCTTCAACTAATATTCGATCATACAACTTGCGTACATCTCATGATCAATAAGGACGATGTCTCGTACTAAATGAAATAAATAAATCTATTTTATTTACAAATCTTAGAAAAATAATGCACACTAAAAATCACTTACAAATTAGGAAAAATAACAACATCAAAACTTAGATGATGTCTGTAGCTTTCCTCTTCATCTTATAATTTGTTCACAAGGACATTATTTAATTTATTATGGGTGTTAACCTTTAATAGATTACCTCTCTACGCCTTTCCATACCTTTGATTAGGGCAGGCCTTTAATAATGAAGTTGAGTAAAACTCCGTTAAGTGTACGGTCTATGTCTATTGTTTTCTTAAAAAAGGTCCTTCCCAAGGCACTCCAAGCATGGCGAATAACACTTCATCATCATTCACTTAAGAGCTGGGCTCTTGTCGGTGCAGCGTGATGCAGTTTTCGACATTTTTTTTTTATTAAAAATGGGATTGCTCTTGGCCAGCATCTAGCCAGGAGGCAAAGATGAGGCCGATGATGAAGCGAGCTCACCCAGAAGATGCCTATTTCTGTCGGTCCAAGGCTAGTTTCTTGACGTCCTGGTACGACACGACCTCCACATCAGGAATATTATAGAAGGGAAAATAAATGGGAAAAGAGGAAGAGGAAGGCCGAGGAAAAGTTATATGAACCAGAATAACACTTAAGTGTATAAAAAAAAACTCCTGTTGATTTGGTTCTTGCCCGTGATAATATCAGTCATTATATGCAATGTATCGTTGCCTCATAGCATGCTCTATATTATACAGGGTGATTCAGGAGTCGTGAGCAGGACCAATACTACATACATAGTAAGTGGCAATGAATCGTTCACCATTGTATTTAAGTGAAACAGCCATACCTTTTTCCTGTATTTTAATTTTTGTTAAGTTAAAGTTTAAGTCTCTACAATGATGGTCACCCTACAACAACTGGTTTATAAAGATTAAACCTCTAACTGTTATGACAGCACTTTGATTAGGAAGAAAGTAAATTGTCACATTGAGTGAGATACGATATTTCAAAAGTAATCGGACTCAGATGACATTCAATTTGACACGTATCACTTGACTGATGTATTCTGATTGTAGAGTGACCATGAATTTCGTAAATAATTTAAAACATTTTGTTTTCAACATCAAAGATAAATGAACGTTATTTTCACTAATAGTGGCACGAAGCAGTAGCTTATGATCTACTGAATCCGTAGTGTTGATCTTGCTCACGTCTCCCGAATCACCCTGTATAACTGCATACTTATTATGCACTGTCAAAGGACTTTATGCCTGGTCGTGAAAGTCGAAAATTTATACAGTAAGAAACTAATTAAATAATTTTGCCTTTACTAAAGGATCTCTTGACGCAAAAGTGCTCATTCTATTAAATTCAAACTTGCCGTTAAAGGCTATGGGTCTATCCTCTCAATACCTCTAGGGCTGGTCGCCTCATTGATTTCCTTATACGACATGACTGCAATAACAACATGCAAATGAACTGAGAACCTCCTTTAGTTATAAACAGTATCATAATTACACAACATTCTCTTGTTTTTTGTGCAGAGGCGCCATATGTCAGCGTGGAGCCGGGCACTGACGTAGCATTTTTCGATGATGGTGACAAGCTGGAGTTTGTATGCAGCGGAAGCAAGCCCATCGATGACCGCGCCCTCACGTGGTACTTACAAAGTAAATACATGATTATAAATACGATTTATGCACATGATCGACGCCCGGGAACGCCTGAAGGTCTCGAAATACAGCTGTCTCGGCGCCCAATATCATTTCTTTGCTTTGGGCGTCGAGACACTGGGTCCTTGGGGTAAGGGCGCGCTGGAGCTCCACAGGGAAATCAGCAGAAGGTTGAGGGAGACGACAGGCGACCCTCGCGCCGGTGGCTTTCTCGCGCAAAGAATCGCGATAGCAGTTCAGCGCGGGAATGCTGCCTGCGTGATGGGCACACTGCCAAGAGGCCCAGGTCTCATATTTAATTAATTATTTTATTTATATTTTATAAGTTTAAGGTTTAGTTCTAGTTATTTTAATTTAATAGTAGTTTTATTATAGGTATATGTTTTTATCAATTATATCCATTTATGCACATTATAATAGCACAAGGTGGCATTTTTCCACAAAAACTGAGTGAGAGCGCAAGTTTCTGTCCGGAAGGTCAGGAAACGGCGACACGGGCCCCACCCATAACTCCCCTCTCTCGTATTCTTATATCTATGCCCTACGGCATCATCATTGCTCTACAGCAATATGGCATTCAAGTGTATCTTTGACTATGAAGTAAAATATATTGTGGATCGCATGGCACCAACGTATCTCCAAAATATAACACTTGAAACTCTTGCGTTTTGTGTAGTACTTAAAATATTTGTTAACATGGGTCTAAAGTAGTGTTGGTAAAGACTTGAATAGAATGGAATAGAAATAATTCGTAGCACATCACACAAATATATACAAACGGAGTAATACGACTTGAGTCTTTGGAGTCTTGATTCTGAAGACTCGGCTTAGTTTTTTAGACTATTCGAAGCTTGAGTGTTTTGTAGAGACTCGAGTCCTCTAAAAAGACTCGAGTCTTCTATAGAGACTTGAGAGTTTTGTTTACTAAGTGTAAACAAAAGGCTTTTAACTCATTATGGCTAGAATTCAACTGTACTTGTAGAAACACGTTAGGTTACATGGTCTACTCAGTGAAGTAGGTACTGTAGAAATCAGTTCTTTGGATAGAAACTTCAAAAATGAGGCTTTGCTGATTCAAGTATTTTAAGGGGCACACCTAAAATAAAAAAACAAATACGACCGTTTGAGTCATTTCTATGGCTCGAGTTTTGACTACAGGACTCGATAAGACTTAAAAAAGGACTCGTGATATTTATTTACATCAACAACGTTTTGACATGATTTGCACCGGTCTTGGTCGGGGCATGATTAAGTTACCAAGAGCTGTGCAGGCCATCTCACAATCTTTTAAAGCCAAAATATTTGATATCACGAAGGTCAATTAAGAAATGAGACCCGTATAATTGTTTATTTCTGCTTGCGACCAATCCACTATCCTATTGTGCAGTCCTGCTATCTCATTGTAGTCCGTCGAAAAAAATAAGCATGCTTCATAGATAAAGACTGCATGCATTAACATTTTAACGCATTATCAACCGTAGGACCTTTGCCAAAATTTTAAATTGTTTTTCTCTAACATGCAGTGAAATATTGATGTTATGTTCCTTATAATAAATAGGCTGCGAAGTATGACGTTTCAGGTGCGGCTAGGACAAGAGGTCGTTAATGGAATTTCATACAAATCTTGCAGGCCTAGGCCGGCAAAGTCCTCTTTTTTAATTCCATTCCACATAAATTTGTGGCACAGACATCATGACATACTGCCACTATGCCTATTAAAAATAAAATTTTGTTTCTTTTTGTTGTTTATTTCATTGCATGTTTGAGAAAAGCACTATACATACCTCGGCGGGAAATTTGGGGTTGCCCGCCTTAGACCTATCCGTATATATGTCTTCGGCCGGCAACCCCTTTCGTCCCGGCCTCTGTAGTAATGTATTATTAATCGAAATGTGACGTTAGACGCATTCCGCATTTTATGACCGCCATTTACCTGAACGGCTAAGAATGGTATTGTCAACAGCAAAAGTAAATGATCATTTTAGTATCTTGTCACTTTCATTCATTTGACGCATCTCAACTGCCGCAGTATTGTTACGTTAGTGCGACAAAGTACTAAAATGATCATCTACATTTGCTGTTGACTGTACAAGTACAAAGGCATCTGGACCACCATTCTTCTATTAGTGCACTCGTAATTCATTGCTTACGGAGATAGAGTTGATAATCAATCGAACTTTTTAAGGCGAAGGGGTGGGCAAGCTCTTTCCATACAAACTTTGTGCAAGTTTTTCTTCGTTTGTGTTTGCACACCAGGTACTATTATTGGTCCATATGCTTATTTTTTTGTTAGCTATGTCTTGATGTTTTTCTTTTTTAATTTTAATAATTTTTTGGATTTTTTTATTTATATATTTTTTAAATAATTCAAAATTTCTACATCAAGTTCTGCGTATATCCAATATGTACCAATAAAAAAATAAAATACAATTCTGAAGTGCCAAAACTAACGCAAAAAACTTGCACAACCTTTGTATGGAGAATGGCTTGCCCTACCCTGCGCCTTAAGGGGTTGTAACGACTTTTTAGAATATGGCAATTTTGGTGCTTTGCGATTTAGTAAACAAAGCTATTGTTATTTTAAGTGGATTGAACGAAACTACCATATCAGCCAAAGGACGTCCATTGCTGGACATAGGCGTCCCCCAAATTCACAGGGGGTATATGCCATAATCGCCACACTTGGCGTGCGGGTTGGCGATCGCAGTATTTCCACCGCACTCCAGGGATGCTGTTGCCGATCCCCTGGTGGTCTTGGTCGTAGTTTTAGGACATACCCGGGTCGTGGACATACCCGGTTCCACGAACGAAACTAAAACCCAACTACCATTAGGATATCGACTATTACCGAAAAGAGCTTAGATGAGGTTCCCAGTTCATATAAAATAAATATATAAATAAATATAGGGGGACAATGTTACACAAATCGACCTAGTCTTAAACTAAGCAAAGCTTGTATGTACAATGGGTACTAGATGATGATATACATACTTATATACATAAATACATACCTACTTAAATACATAGAAAACATCCAAGACCCAAGAACAAATTTAATATCCGTGCTAAATGCACAAATAATGCCCTGGCCGGGATTCGAACCCGGGACCTCTAGCTTCGGAGGCAGTGTCACTGCTAACTATTATAGGCTAAACAGGCCGACAAATAGGCCGATATGCATGCATATATCTTCTTACGCAGTTTTTCATTATTTCTAGCTCCAGTTTATCAAGTAGTACCTCCAGACCAAAATTTCTGCAACTCTAAGAACCAAAAATGCCTGGCCTTGCATTTGAATGCGTTTGATCACGGAAAACTCCTTTACTGCGCTCAAGACTTCCAATCCAGATTATCTGACCGAGCTGTAACGAGCTTTGGCGAGTTGGCGAGGTCTAGGATGGTCACGCTGCTTCATCGAGACCAATGCAAGAAAAAAGGTATTATATTATACTTATATAATAATTATTATTATTGTTTGTCTATTCCACTCACGGGACAATGGTGTCTCGGACCTTTGGAAGGCGTGCACGGAGCCGAAGTACCACTCAGCCAACACGTGGCCCATTGGCCCCTTTGGCCCATTTGACAATTTATTGAAATGCAGGGGGTACACCGAGTGGATGCTGTCCCTGCTCGAGTCATGGGACGCACACAGAGACAACACTCGCCAAGGTGTACTGATGCTACAGTTTAGAGCTCTTTATTCTTCTTAATGAAGGCGCAGTAAAATAAAAGTAATTTAAGTAAATAATCCATTATTTTTTAGACCAGCCTCGGGTGATTCCAGAAAAAATTGTCGACGAACACAAGCCATTTATTCAGTTGTCTTGTTACGCGTTTTTGGAATCGGGACAACTGTTATCGTGGTACCAGTCAAAAGGTAAATCTATAACGTACTTTTTGTTAAAATATTACACCAGTGTTCCTCACAATGAATACTTGACAAAAATATATTACTATGTTAAGCTTAGTGATATGTCTGAAATTATTCAAACTTTATTTACGAACGAAATCGGTGATAGTAATCACCAATCCATGGTCCAAGGAAATAATGTCTGATACTCCGGATTGTGAGTCAAGTTTACGTCAGTGTATGTACACACACTACTCACACGACTATAGCACAGTTTAACTACATACAGTTGGGCAACGAATGTACTTGCGCAGAGCAATTGAGGGGGCTATCGCGGGTGAGCGGGCGGCGCGGGTCGCCGCCGCTAACTCACTCAGTCTGCGTTCTCTAACATTCAAGGCAGGCGCGTACATGTTTTTGAGTTGAGTGAGCGGTGATTTTATTAAATACAATGGTGCGCACCTGTTCCGTGTACGGATGTACCTCAACAATGCCGTAATAAGGTTGTATGATGATTTGAAGAAAGAGTCTGGTTTCGATGAATTCTACTTGATGACACGTAGGCTGAATAATGATAGTATAGAATTTTTGCGGCATAATACGGCAACCAGGTGAAATCTGCAGGGACCGACATGTAGTTTGAGCGAGAATTCCGAAATTCTTTTTTATGTCAATTCGAGTCCAAAGCCGGAACAGCGGCCAAAAAGCTGAGCATCCTAAATAAGGCCAAGCAATACTTCACCCCTGGGCAGCTTCTATCTATATATAAAGCCCAAGTCCGGTCTTGCATGGAGTATTGTAGTCACCTTTGGGATGGCTCGGCTAAGTACCAACTTGCCGCACTCGACTCGGTGGACCGCAGAGCCAGGAGGCTCATTGGCGGCAGTACGGTAGTGGGAAATAAGCTGCAGAGCTTAGCACATCGACGCAAAGTAGCATGTCTGTGCGTCTTCTACAAACTGTACTTCGGTGAGTGTGCTCAGGAGCTCCATGAGCTCATACCGCCTTCCCCCTTCTTCCATCGGACATCCAGACGTACGGCTGGCTACCATCCTTACCTGGTCGAAATTCCTCTAGTTCGAACCAAGCGCTTTGCATCTTCTTTTATAATGCGCACTTCTAAGGTTTGGAATTCTCTGCCGGCGTCTGTATTTCCGAGTTCATATAACCTGGACCTTTTTAAGGCACGAGTGAATAGGCATCTTCTGGGTGAGCTCGCTTCATCGTCGGCCTCATCTTTGCCCCCTGGCTAGATGCTGGCCAAGAGCAATCCCATTGTTAATAAAAAAAAAAAAAAAAAATTATTCGATTTATGTAGCAAAACCAATTGTGCTGACGATTTTGATAAGATCTTATCACAATATAGTGATTTTACACAACATAATTCAATATTTACGTGTGGGTGAGGTAACGCGATCCACCACAACAGAAATCCCTTCAACATATTGATATTCCTGAAAAAATAGTTTCCTGTATACTTGTGGTTACGTGTTACGGCGTTTTGTAGATAAACACAAATGCTTATCAATAATTAATTACGCATCCAGTTATAGTGACGAGCCAACCACAAGTAACTTTTACTTACGCCAACGTGCATACGATACTTCGCGTGATCCCTTTGGAGGACTACAAGTACCGCCCAATGATTTCGTTGATTACTGTAATGAACTAGAAACCCATTTTAGGCAGCAGTTTTGTTCGTTCGTTAGAAACAATATTTCAGAAAAGCTATTCAACGTACTACGCAAAATCGAATTCAAGTCACGGCCATGCTTATGCTTTCCACAAACATTTAGGCTCAAATTGTTCATACGCATGCGAATAAATTACACAGTTGAATTTAATAATAGAAATATAAAACATTCAAAGACAAAATCGCACGTAAATATCTGGCTGTGCAACACATGTAAGTAAATCAATGCATAATAATGACGTTTACTTTATTTTCCATTTTGTGACAACCCTGGCACATCCGCGCGTGACAGCGTATGTACTTGCACGAGCGGCGGCGTCGCCCGACATCAAAGGCGTTTCCCTACTGTAGGGAATATATTGTAATACTGTGACGATAGGCTCGATAGCAGTGATGACGTAGCCTTGTGTCACCTCACAGATATCTGTGTGTCACCCACACTACTGAATTTTACCCGGAGTGTCATCTATACTAATATTATAAAGCTAAAGAGTTTGTTTGTTTGTTTGAACGCGCTAATCTCAGGGACTACTGGTTCGAAATGAAAAAAATATTTTTGTGTTGGATAGTCCATTTATCGAGGAATGCTTTAGGCTATATAACATCACGCTGCGACCAATAGGACTGAAGACGCGGATGAAGTCGTGGGCAACAGCTAGTACCTGAGGGCCTACTCCGAATTTCGAAAATCGAACTTCGTGTCGTGCTGTCCCTTTCACTCTCCTGTTGTACACTATATGGCGGAAAGGGACGGCACGATACGAAGTTCGGAGTAGGCCCTCTGGTATAATTTTATCAAGCGTACAACTGCTCACAAACATCTGGACATGTCAAGGCACGTCAATGTATGCCCTGATATTTTTGGCTACCCTCAAGTGTAGGTGTCTGATGGCGACTTTATACGAGTATTTGTCATCGTTCATAAGATCATAAGTAATGGGAAATTGAAATTGTGCTAAACTGCTTCCGCGAAAATTCATTGTCATACTTTTTTCAGGATTACACCCATCAGTCGATTCTTTGCTAAGGATGATTCAACTCCAAGACCCTAAACGAGGAGAATGGGCGGTACTCACCCTGAACAAAACCCTGGAGCCAACTGACAACGGCAGTGAGATATACTGCGCCAGGCAGAGCGTGCGGTTAGACGGGAGTATCTCGGAGAACAAGTCGGAACGGATTCCACTTACGTTCCAAAGAGACATTCTACCATTGGGTTAGTGAATTGCACAGATGTCAGAGTAAAGCAGATCCGCTCATTTAAGTTGAACGATTTCTGTACATCTGCCCGGCTAGTATGATAGCTTATACCGTCACGTTTTATGTGACGTTTCAGTACATTTTGGCCATATAACGTGACGGTATAAGCTAGCCGGGCTGATCTAGTCTCACAAATGCACATTGGTGCACCTATTCATAGCTGCAGATTGTACTGAACTGGCGTTTGTGACGTTTTGGTTTAATCGGGGATACTCATAGGCGCGACGCAGGCGCAGCGCAAGCATGATGCCACTGCAAAACGTTTTCATATAAAACGCCTGCGCTGTGCCTGCGCCGCGCCTTCTCCTTACGCCGTCTCTGTGTAATTCGCGCCTAAGCTCATCAGAACATTTTCTACTCTCATCTCTTCCTAGAGAAAAGGTCTATCAAGCATTGATCATTACTCACAATAAGTACTTTTCATTGTATTTAACATCCTCGCTTATTCTTCTTACAGATAGCCCATTCATCAGCGTGGAGCCAAACACCACAACTGTTTACTTCGACCCCAATACTACGATCCGTCTCATCTGTAGCGGCAGCCAACCTATCAACGGCAGGACCTACACGTGGTTCATAAATGGTGAGATTGAGGTGTCACACTGATGAGTAGACCCCGTTATCAAGCGGACAGTTTGGTGGCTACTTTTATCTAATAGGTCTTCTGTCTCGGCATAACTCCGTGAATGCAAGCGTTTCAAAAGTAGTTATTTCGCTTCCATTTGAGTGCAACCCCTGAGGTTACAGAGTTTATTTATTGCATTGTATGTAGACGCTCGGACGCGTTCCTCAATGAGCGAATAATTCGGAGAGTTAGTATTTTAGTCGAACGTTCAGTTTTTCTGTGTACTGGTTTATTATTTCTCAACTTAAAGTCCTGTTTTTTCCTTTCCAGACTCTGAATCCGGTCTTACAGTGCCTAAGGATCAATTCTACGACGCAGCAACCAACCTGAACATTCTAGACTTGCCTGTCAATGAATATTATCAGATAGAATTGTTCTGTGTTCAAGGATTCTTCACCTTCGTCCAACACACAGATTTGTTGCGTGTCGAAATTTATGGTAAACAGGCGGTTTCCAACACAATCACATTGATTCAGCGGGAAGAACAAGGTATTTTTGAAACGCATAATTAATTACAACCATTTCTATAGGAACAAGTCATTATCAAATATCAAATTAAAGGGAAAAATTTAATGCTCTGAGCAGGATTTGAACATGCGACATCTGGCATACGCGGCCAATCGCTCTAGCCTATGAGCTATCTGAACAACTAAGCTCGGGCACGACATCCTTCATTGGTTTCCATCCTTCTAACAACGCCGTACAGTTGTTTCAATAATCATCATCGTTGGCCTTGTACATGCATAAAAGCTTGATTCAAATAGCGTCTACGTTATGTTGGCGCGGCACTTACGCATATTATGACTCGGGAGTCCGATAAGGGAGCGACAGCGACGGCCGCATACTCGGGTGTTATTCACAAACCGACCTATCCGCACTTCTTACATCACACCTGTCTCATTTTTATATGGAATCTGTCAAAATTTGACAAAAGATATTTGACAGTTTCCGTATAAAAATGGGTGTGAGGTGACAGGACGAGTCGATTTCTGAATAAGAGTACTGAACACGTATGTTGTGCACGCTGTGTAGGACAGACAGCGGCACCCTGATATCTCAGTTCTCGCTGGAGCGATAGAAGATCGAACCATGCATTATTACGCGTGATCATGCCTTTGCATCGCGTGATCCTCCTTCAATGGTCTCGGGCTTCAGACTCTTTAATAATAAAAACTAATATTTACATGAAATGAAAACGGTTGGAAATTTAAGTCAAAGAATAACAGTCAGATTTCAGTTACTAACGCAGCCCAACCTTGGTCTCCAGCAGTCTCTTGATTATTTCATATTAAATACTACCTACTACTCCGGCCGTAGGTAAGGGTCCACCGCGAAAATTACCGACGTTTCGACATGGGTTGCACCGGTCATGGTCGGGGCAGAAACTGACGTCCCAGCAAGTTGTCAACATATGGATACACAGCATTTAACTACCCCACAATTGTTTGTAAAAATGTGAAGGGTAGAACTGACAAAAGTTTTCTACCCGCTCATTATTATTTTTTTCGCGTTAGACCCGCATACGAATATTTTCAAGAATGTGTACAAAGCGCCAGAGTTTAAAGTGTTATGTTGAGAAGACTTGTTGTGTTCTAAGCGAACCTTTCTTTGTCTCTAACTATCAAAAGCGTACACCACATGCAACGCTGATAGTCACCGATAGATGTCGTCCTCAGGAACGAGCCAGTTAATACCGATAGTAGCAATGCCGCTGGTGTTGTTGGTGCTGGTGGCAGCGGCTGCGGCGTGCTGGCTGCGCAGGAGACGTGCGCGCCCCGCGCCCCCCGCCCCCACGCCGGGGGCGCCCGCAGACGGGAACAACGATAGCCACGGAGAATACGTCAATGTTTCCAGAAGAATGGTAAGCATCATCAAAAATACATAGGCATATAAGATTTATGTTCTATATTGTGGTTTTTTTTGAGGTGTGCAATAAAATGTACCTATTTATATTGTATTGTACTTATTTGTGAAAAACTGGGCATAATCATAAAGTAAGGTATTAAATTTAATGGTCTACGTCCTAGTTCACCAAACTTAACTATTTTTTTAAGTACAAGATCTTAATGCCATAGGACGCACATGAGACTGAAATGAACAGCCTTTTAGAATGGGTATTTACCATATAGGTATATTGGTTTTTTTTTGGGAAGGTAGGATATTTATTTTATAAAAGTGAGTACAAAATATATATGGACAACTAAGAACAATAATATAAAGAAAATCCAGTCGATGTGTGGCACCGTCATCGAATCCTAACCATTTTGCCACGGCCTTCAATTTGTGGCGCGTGGCACGTATGCACATGCTAGTGGGACGTATGCATATGCTAGTGGGACGTATGATGGCAACGCTTGTTCGAGTTCTGTGGTATCCCATTATGCTCAAGGATCGGTTCCAACGGTCTGCTATGGCTTTTCCCACGTGTTTGATGAAAGATGGCATTACATTACATTTTAGGTATATTGGTTACAAAAAAACGAATATCAAAAGTAATTACCCTGTTTGCAACAGTCATTCTAATGGTCATGAACATGTTAGCTTGAAATCGTATACTGAAGCGCTTTTTAATCTTTTTATGAATGCCTAGATCGAGGGGTTGGTGGCCAAACGTAATATCATTGGCGAGACAAAAGCATACAGACTCCGCTGGTTCGGTCGTCTGCTGAGAATAGGAGAGGATCGAGCCGTCAAAAGAGCATACTTGGGCCGACCGAATGGTCGCGCCCGGTCGGTCGGCCCAGGCATCGCTGGGAGGACAGTGTGGAGGATCTGCGTCAGCTTCAGGTCGACAACTGATAGGAAGCGGCCCAGGATTGGGAAGGATGACGTGCTCTCGTTTAAGATGCCAAGACCCTCTTTGGATCATTGCGACAAAATAGTTAGTTTTTATAGTTAAATTTGTGTTGCAGACATCGCCGCAGGTGACATACGCCGTCTTGGAGCTGCCGAATAACGCTCCCGACGCTGCGCGCACGCCGGCCGCGCCACAGCCCGCTCTTTACGCTGAGATCGCTGGCGTAATCAACAGTTAGCACTTATATCAACCGGATCATGCACAAACAAACCAGACGCGACATCAAAAGAGTACCACGTCCGAGTGGTGGCAAACATGGGTACTCTTTTTTGCCACCGCTAGGCCGCGGTCTAGATGCCAGCGGGAAGCGGGGTGGCAAGCGAGTGGCTTTACATTTGAGCTGATTTAATGATCCCGCTCGCCGCCTCGTTTTCGCTGGCGTCCAGTCCGCGGCCTCAAGGTACTAATGAACCACGTAATTTTGGCACACTTATTGCATTTTCTTTGCTGCCTAAGAATCTGCCTGTTGCTTTGGCGTCGTCGCAGCTTTACATATATTTTTCAATGATCATCATCCTCCTAGCGTTATTCCCAGTACAGTTGCATCCTGATGAATGCCTGGGGTCCGCTACCTAATCCCAAGAATTGGCGTAGGCACTAGTTTTTACGGAAGCGACTGCTATCTGACCTTCCAACCCGAGGGGGAAACCGACCTTATTGGGAATAGGCTTGTCAAGTGAGTGGGCAACTTGACTGTTAGAAGTTCTCAAGCCGCCCGGGGGCCTCTAACTTGGCTTAACGACTGCTATCAAAGACAGCAACCGGGATCAACGGCTTAACGTGCCTTCCAAAGCACGGGAGCGCTCAGTTAGTAACCACTCAAAGCGGTCACCCATCCAAGGACTGACCTCGCCCGACATTGCTTAACCTCGCATACCGCACGCAGTACGCGGGTGCCACTGGGCCACGAGCGCTCCTTTATATTTTTCAATGATATGCCACATTAAATCCGTTGCGACGTCGCGACGCAGCGCAGCAGTGGTACGGCTCGCCTCTGAAGCTCGAAACGCACAGAGCGGGTGCGGCGCGGAGGTGGTTTTGCATTTTTGATCTTTCGGAAACTGTCAACTGTCGATTACTGCTTCATATGACACACACGCCGCCTCCGCTCTACCGCGCTACCGAATACCTTTTTTGTTGCGACGTCCCCGGGACCGCGTTTGCTTTACCCAAAAACCGCCCTCGCCCCGCAACGACGCTGCGCCGTGCTCTGTGCGTTTCAAGCATAAAGGTTCTTTGGACGAGGTCCAGAGAAGCTGCGCTAACGGCGTACCATGGCTATGTGTCCACAATACTCAGTTATGGCTTGATATTGTGGGGCAAAGTTTATCGTATTTCAAAATTCAAAAGAAGTGCATAAGTTATATGTAACGCTTGGAAAGACGACGGCTGTGTCACGCTATTCAGGAAATTAAATATTTTGCCCTTACCGTGTCAGTACATCAGAGAGATATGTATTTTTGTAAATTCCCACCCAGAATACTTTCAGAAACGCACTGAAGTTATACAGAGGAGGACAAGAGCAAGTATTAAGTCTCTGGTGTATGTACAAACCTCCCAGTCAGAAAAATATATTTATATAAAAGAAATGTATCATGTGCATAGTTATTTTCAATCATTTACCAGACGAATTGAGAATGTTATCGGGAAATAAGTTTAAATTTAATTTGACAAAATTGTTGTGACAGATTTTTTTTATAGTATTAAGGATTATTTAAAGGAAAAACAAGTTTGACATAATATTCATATTTATCTAACACTAATTACATATGACATAGATATACTATTATTTAAAATTAGCTATAATTAATGAAATATTGCGCACAAATATTTCATTAATTATAGCTATGCATGCATGCTGAATACAAGAACATGTATATTATACCTTAGACCAATTGTAACTACTGTATTATGAGTATTATGACAAGTAAACGAGCGCTCTTTGTTTACCTATGTATAGGTACCTTTAAGGCCATGTTCTGTATTAGTGCAATTGTAATTTAATCGTATGGCTTTTGTTTACGAACCGTGCATGAGATCTTCGAGAAGACAAGTACGGTTGCCAGTTATTAGTGCAACAAAGAGATAGTACCGGGGCGACGATTTCAAGTTATGTCAAATGATGTAAAGGCAACCTATACGTGCTTCATGTAAGGTTCACTTTCAGTCTTTTGCCACCAAGACTTGTGAGACAACTTACGGAATCTATTGTGGCGGAGAAGAGGTTAAGGATATAAATTTGTATTGTATACCATATTATTTTTAAGGACACAAGTAAAGTCGGGCAATTTATCTAATATTTAATAGATACAAAAATAAAATAAAACAGATGGTTTTGCTTAGGATTAGCAGTTCCGGGACTCTTGAGACTTTTCAAACAAGCCAGCCCGGAATTTTAAACCTTACAGAGAGATAGTTTATTTGTGAAAGACAGGTACATTTTATGATCTTACAGGGTTTACTAAAAACATATTTAGTCTCACTGTAATGGACGATGCACACCAAACGGTTGGAGTCGGCGCGCACGTCACCAGAGTCGAAGGAATTCGAACCCTCCATACAGAAGCTAGTCCTCGAATTCAAACGGCAGCGGCACAGCCGGTGGCAGCCGACCGGAGCCGACCGGCTGTCCGCAATCCATTCAAATGTGAAATCTAACTTCTGTATGGAGGGTTCGAATTCCTTTGACTCTAGTGGGGTGCGCACCGACTCGAGCCGTTCGGTGCGACTTGTCCATACGTCAAGATTGGCGTTCAAACATTTTTAAAATATCCTGTATGCAGCTTTAGGCGTATATACTAATAAAAAGATTTAAAATAAACATGTATTATTATTACTAACACCGAGAACCACTATTGAGAACCACCGAGGGAGAGGACGACCGAAAGCCACGTGGTGGTCAAATGTCAAAAAGACTTTGGAAGCCGCAGAAATAAAAGACCTGACAACCCAGAACAGAAATGTCTGGCGCACACGATCAAGGAGACCCGACCCCAAGTAGATGGGATAAGGGAAAGAAAAAGAAGATGTATTATTATTACTAAGTACATTCTCAAATTAATTATTTTACATTCTAAAATTAAACAAAAGCCTTTTTTCCTAAAGTATTCGAGGGCTTAGACACCTCATTATCAATTATATTGACAAACTGTTTTTTGTGTTCTATTCCTTATTCATTAAAAACAGCTGTAAATTTTTACATTGTTATTAAGCAATTTAGTAAAACAGGCCAAAACAACAACAAAAAAACATGTAAGTTTCGTAAATTTAGTTTAATATTTTTGTTTAATAAAGAAAAAAATAATCTTACGATTGACTTTTGTGGACTTTGGTTGCTTTGAAAACCCCCCTTTTAATGTTCCAACTATAAAAAAATACAATTTTTTTACATTGTTATTAAGCAATTTAGTAAAATTTACCCCCTGTAAAATAGGCCAAAACAACAACAAAGAAACATGTAAGTTCTGTTTTTGTTTAATAAAGAACGCACCTTAATATCAATTATATTGACAAACTGTTTTTTGTGTTCTATTTTTTATAATAAAAATGGATTTTTCTACATTGTTATTAAGAAATTTAGTAAAATAGGCCAAAAGAACAACAAAGAAACATGCAAGTTTCGTAAATTTTATTTCATTATTTTGTTTAATAAAGAAAAAAAATCTATCGATTGACTATTATAGACTTTGGTTGCTTTGAAAAAACGCCTTTTTATGTTCTAACTATAAAAAAAAAAACATTTTTTACATTGATATTAAGCAATTTAGTAAAATAGGTCAAAACAACAATAAAAACGATGTAAGAGTTTCGTTATTTTAGCTTTAATTTTTTTGTATAATTAAACAAAAAATATCTGCCATATTAAGAGGGTATCAACGGGCCCACTAGCGGGCACTCGTAAAAAAAATAGATTATATAAATTTAACGATAGATATTAAAAAAAAGGACTGCTATGTACTATATTTTGTATTTGAGTACCTTTTGAATACATTGAAACAGTTATTACGTTGCTAGATTCGTCAATCTATGCGTCTAAAGTAAAAACGGCCGTTTTATTTTTGAACTCAAAGATCGACAAATCTCGCAACGTAATAACTAGTTTTATGTATTCAAAGGGTACTTAAATACAAAATATAGTACATAGCAGTCCCCTTTTCTAAATATCTTTCGTAAAATTTTAATAATCGCAATTTTTTACGAGTGGCGCTAATGGACCCGTTGATACCCTCTTAATCGTCAAAATCGCTGCATCCAATAGACTTATAGATTTTTTTAAGTGTATCTTTTGGTGTGGCGCCATCATGTCTCCTAATGGGTGAAACTTTGGTTGCCATTAAAAAAACAATGCTAAGCAGCTTGCTTTGATCCTAATGTGCAGCTTTTCGGCAAAAAATATCATAAGCCCTTATTAATATTTTAGAAATGATATCTATTTATATCTAACATTTAAGGTCTATAATTAAGAACACAATCTATTATATTGACATAAAGATTAATTAAATAACAGTATTTCAGTAAAATATAAAAAAATATACAAATAAAAAGAACTAGTGACTAAATATATCGCTCCGCATCGCACCCGGTTCAATGGTCCCCATGACGCCGTCGGGCATTACCCCGCTGAACGGCGATGGAGACCTGTTGAACCAAGTACGACCCGGAACGAGGGTCGCAGCCCCTTTCCCGTAAGCGTCGGCCTAGCTCCTTAAAAAGGCGGGGAGCCTCTGAGCCCCAGGGTCCCGCGGTTTCTACAGCCACGGGAATGAAGTCGTACGCCGGCTCCAGGGCGGAGTATTTGGCGTGCTTCAACTTGGCAGCAGATTCTGCAGGCTCGGCACACCGTGAAGTCCGCCTCAAATGGGAAGCGGCAAAAGTACTTACGCATGTAGCATCCCATAAAAGGCAGCGCCCCCTCCGCCATGGAACCAGCGTAAGACCGACCGGTCTTTTGCCATCAGAGCGGCTCAGGCTTTTTTCCTAGGGTTATAGACGCCGATGATCTGTGCGTATGGGCTCGTGTTGTCGTGTCCCTTTACGGGTGCGCCTGCGCCTGGTTCAGGCAGGTCCAGTACTGCATACGTCAACTCCACCGCTGTCGCCTGAAATGCACGTTTCTTTTTAGAATTTCAGTAAAATGTAGGATCATATTAAAATATTACGAGTCACTGGCGAATTTAGCATGTGAAAATTTAAAAAAGAATGTAAAAAAAATACAAAACACAAGCAGAGAAGAAAATACACAACAAAGCCAAAGCAAAATTAGCGTTTGCTGCGAGCCTATTTCATCACTTTCACCAGCTCACACCGACTTCACAGCTCAAAAATAGTTATTTGTTCAACAAGAGAGCAAAGTAGATTTTTGCTGCGAGTGTTGGTGTTGAGTCCCGAGCAAGGGAAAGAATATATAATTGAGTCACGAGCATAGCGAGTATTTCTAAATTAGAGTCTTGACCGTAGCGAGGGACTCAAAGGCACGAGATGCAAATATCTTTGCTTTGTGATACATACAACTTTTCACCTCAGCGGCGAGAACATATAACGCAAAGGAATATTGATATAGAGAATGAAGTTACTTAAGCTAACCCACGATATGATAAATTCAAAAGTAAGTTTTTTCACGCTCGCAGCAAAATTGCATATTGCTCACTGGTTTCAAGCAGAAAAAGTAGTTTTCACGCTCGCAGTAAAATTGCATTTTGCTCACTGGTTTCAAGCAGCAAAACCACCATTTTCGAGCCGCTGAGGTGAAAAAGAATTTACAATAATGACTGGCTGGAAGAGGAACATACGCTTGACTGTTCAATCAAACGGGAACTGGTTGTGTGTCATGTGTAAACCGACAAAACGAGGGTAGGTTCTCGCCTCCGCCTCCACCACCCGCACCGAGTACCGCTTTCTCTCTAAGCATACATACGTATTGGTTCTCTTCGTGGCCTTCTCCCTCCTTCATCGTTCTCTTGCACAGCCGGCGGACAAGGATGGCCGCGAGTACCAACAACATCGTTATCCCCACAACCAGACCACACACCAAGCCCCGGTTGGGACCAGACGAGTCGACACCTGTTTATTACAAATCTTACATTAATTATTTGACTCCAAGTACAAATACAAAGAAAAATTTACCGTGATTTCACACACAGCCGAAGATGAGAATCAAATCCTGTCGCGGAACAAGAAATTGCATACATATATAAACTCACGCCCATATTCCTAAAAGGGGTAGGCCGAGTACATAAAAATTGATGTAAATGAAGATGAAAAAAATTGTGATCCCATCGCCCACAACACACTTCAACCTGGTTCCCATAGTCGGCTCTTACGACAACCAAGGGAAAGAAAGGGGGTGGTGCTATTCTAACCCGGCATTACACGGAGGCAATTGACAACATTTCAAATTTTTAAAAAGTGTGAAAATTTAACTCATTTCGTTAATTTGTTAACAATCGGCCCCATTGTGTGTGATAAAACTGGTCTTAGCGTAACTTTTTGACAACCTTCAAAAAAGAAGGAGATTCTTAATTCGGTTCCATATTTTTACGTTTGGTACCTCGGAACTCCGTCATTTATAAACCGATTTAGGTTTTGTTTGTTTGAGACATGTTTGAGAATTGAAGCTGATTTAATTGATTTATTTCCATTATCGCCTATCTATTTCCATTATTGCCTTGCCTATCTCGAAGTTGGTAATACAGTTTCGACAAGTTGTGTTGTTGAACTACGCATTGTAAATATTTTACCTCTTTTTTGCATTTATACTCTGATTTACTTATATTAAGTAGGTTAAGTATTATTATTGTAATAAGCATATTCCCGGGAGAAAATGACTGACTGTCGAGTGTGTTTCGGCGTTTCTTCTCGGCAGTAGTCTTTTTTTTCAGAAACGCTAGTAGATTTTGACTTGTAAAAGTGCCGTTGCTGCCTACATGCAGAATAAAGTTAATTTATTTCAAATTCAATAATTTTCTTGTACTACTCGTATTATCAGTAAGAGATTATTGAAAATTGAACCTGTTTGCGCGTCGTCTTCAGTTTCTTCTTGTAGTCTCAATGTGATGTTTTTTGACTCCGCTAAGACACCGTAGCGCTTCACCGAGCGGCGGCCGTTGGCGTGTTCTATCTCAAGGTGATAGTCCTGGGCGCAGAACAACGTCTTCGAATCGTGGGAGTCGTTCAGCCACAACATCAGTCTCTGCTCGTTCGTTTCCCGATCGTAAACTTGGCTGCTGGGTTCAGGCAGTTCTATTTCTGCAGTTTTTTCGTCTGGAATAAGTATACAGTCTTAAGATTTTGTCAAAATTTTCATTGCCGTTATACAAGCTTGTACTTTTTTCCACAATCATCAACTACTCACTGAGATGGTTCGAATGAGCCCTAACACGATGGGTTTGTCTTGTGTAGTTTAGGAGTTGATATGGCCGCCTTCTGTCTTCATCGTCATATACATCACATACATCATCACAACATACTAACAGAGAAAGATAAATAAAAGCTTTTAAAAACTAAATTTGTTGGCAGTCAACTTAATACTTAATAACTGTAGGATCACTTGTTATCACCAAGAGCCAAAACGTGACCGGTCTCAACAGAAATTTGAGATGACAATTTTGTGATTTGAAACGATCTAGGATTAAGAAATTTAATTTTGTCATGCAATGAAATATTGACGATATGTTCTTTGTAATATGCCGCGAAGTATCACTTTTCAGGTGCGGCGAAACGAACGGCCTACAATTTGCATGCAAAATTGATGGGCTAGGTCAACAAAGAGACCAACTTTTGTTTTCCTGTTGCGGCGGCAGTCGTTAACCACCGAGCTGGTGGACGACCGACAGTTTTATGGCTGCACCGGAGGAACACCCTCGCACCTATGGAGGGAAGGATTGGTAACACTCCAATTCCTCCACCAGACGACGTCTACACGGGATTGGTAACGTGGGTTGGGGACCCACACAACTAGGCCCTACGGCCTAGTTGTGTGGGTCCCCAACCCATGGTGCCCCATGGCCCGAAGGATCCCAACTGGGCTTGACGACTGCTAGTAACCACTCAAAGCGATCACCCATCATAGTACTAACCCCGGCCAACCTTGCTTAACCTCGCCTACCGATACTCGCTACTGCGCTCCTTCAAGTACAAAATAGCAACACAATATCACATCACAGCTTAAGATGGCGCAGTACGATCGGTGCTCCGTACAAACGTATTTAGGCTCTCATTTTAAAACGCCATGCTAGAATAACATGAAACTTTGTATACACAATGGGATATAATAGCATACCTGGGTCGGAAATTAGTTTCTGTTGCTATAAATTGAAAAAGAAAAAAAATACAGCGGTTTTTTGAGTTTTTTACGGCTTGTATGAAAACCTTAATAAACGCTGTATTTTTTCTCCATTATAATTTCAAGCAACAGAAACTATGATCCGACCTAGATATGCCGGATCCCATTGTGTATACAAAGTTTCATGTTATTCTAGCCTGGTGTTTTAAAATGAGAGCATAAATACGTTTGTATGGAGAACCGAACGTACTGCGCAGTCTTAAGTACGCCACGTCTGAATATTGTCTCGTTGTTTTCTAACCTCTTATGTACCAAGTAAGGCTGCGGGTGTCCAGGAGAGTAGTCCCGCGACAGACGAGGCTGAGCGGTTTGTGGCGGCTGAACCACGCAGTATGGGTAGCTGGCACCACAGTCACACTCGCGTTCTCTGCATGATCTGAAGCAAAGAAAAACCTCATAAGTGCCGTAAGCAATATTATATTCCTAGGTATACTTAGCTAGCTAGGTATGCTTGGAGTTTTACTGAAGAACATTATCCGGAATCAAGATATCCAATGTAGAAACAAAACCGACATATGCCAATGGGGCAGACGAGTTCTGGAATGGAGACACGCGGAGAGCTGAGGACCTGGTGTGGTGGCGCCAATTGAGGAAGGCCTGTATCTAGCAGTGGACGATTGGGCCAGATGATGATGATGATGTAAGCTGCCACAGGGCTGGGAAATAGCCTGCGTTGATAAAATGAAGTGATATTTTTTCTTTATTAAAAATGGGATTGCTCTTGGCCAGCATCTAGCCAGGTGACAAAGATGAGGCCGACGATGAAGCGAGCTCACCCAAAAGATGCCTGTTCACGCGTGCCTTAAAAAGGTCTAGGTATTTGAACCTAAATAGGCTAGTTTCCAAAAAAAATAACGATGCCATTCGAACCTCGCCGAGTTTCTTACGCCGGTTCTTCTCGTGGCAGAGGTTTATTTTTCCGAACCGGAGGTTGTTTATTGACGTTCATAGGTGCATGTAATATGCCTAATTTGAAGAATAAACTACTTTTACTTTTTTACTTTTAACAGGTTTTCAAAGGGAATTAAATGTTTGCATTGGACCAACTACGGTTAAAACACGACAAAAGCTGCAAATGAGGGTCAAATTACAGTATTACGTTTGCGCAGTAGTAATACCATGCGCAGAAGTGAGGCAGTACTGGAATCTTTTCTATTTACCTTCTCGTATATACTTGTAATCACCACTGCGAAGCTTTTTGGTGCCCCCCTTAACATTGGAAGTGGGACCATCAAGGTTTTCTTTAGTGCAAATAAGTGTGGATTCCTTGTCAGAGTAAACAAGGTTCTTATTCAGGGACAAAGTGATCTCGCCTTTCTCTTCCTCGAGGTGCTGAACTATTTTTAGTAGTTCATGTTTCTTTCCTGTAAAAAATAAGCAATGATCAGATTTTAGACACAATTTTGTGGTTATTATCATTACTATTACTATTATTATATTATAACTAGGATAGCCATGGCAAAAAGAGCCTTCAACTCTTAAATTGCACTCAGAATAGTGAAGGTGCATATCTGGAGTATAGCGCTTTATGGCTGCGAAACGTGGACAATGACGCTAACGAACCGAGATGGCTGGAAGCGTTTGAAATGTGGTGTCGGAGGAGGTTAGAGAGAATCATTGGACCGTGAAGAAAACTAACGAAGAAGTTTTAAACATTGTAAAGGAAAACAGAAATTTGATGAAAATGATTGAAAATAGCAGAGGAGTAATGTTAGGACATCTCATACGCCATGACGACTGGATTGGAAGAGTAATAGAGAGAAAGATATAAGGGAAAGAGAAAAAGGGGAAGACCTAGAACAACGTATATGAAGCAAATATAAGAAAAAACAAATGATTTATGATACTGATAAGTGAAGGATAAAGCTGAATGCAGAATAAGCTGGAAATTACTCCACCGACAAGAACCAATTCTATGATTAGATAATTACTATGGTTCCATTTTGATTTAATATTTCGATCCGTGACAGTTAAATAAGCACAATTGCAAGATCATAAGAATCAGCTAGGTTGGCGCCCTGTAGCCCGGGCATAGAATACGGCTCCGATATCTCCTGCATATCGAACAAGGCGCCTAAAAGGGGGTCCTTGGGTCGAAGACGGTCGCAGTAAGGGGCTGCGATCGTCCATGAAAACAGATGATGGGACCTACAGAGGTGTGACCCCAGGGCGGCATTGGTGCGTTCCGAAGGAGATCCCAGAGAAAAAGATCTGGCACGTTTAGTATAATTATTTTTATTAAACTTGCTCGTAATGGGTCTTATTATACGCAGGCGTATAGAGCAGTTATAGCCGATATCCCTCCCGGGGAGTTATGGATTTTCATAACTCCCTAGGAAGTTATGAGTTTCTCTGTGATCTGATTCTATCTATACGATGACCTCCCGTGCTCCCGGTTGCCGGCTCCCTTTACGAACAAGTGCGATGAAACTGATAAACAATGTGTTATGACTTTTCGAACATGTCACAATAACATACGTAACATGATAAGTCCATTACTTAAGTTTTTTACCGATAATAGAGACTCTGTGCGAAAAGAGAAGAGTCGTGAAATGTAAGGGAGCCCATACATACCACGATTCTTCCCTTTCCGCACATACAACCTTTAGGGTGTTGTAAATGGTGAGATTACTATTTTACCTGGTTTTAACTGGTACAAATATAGGAGATCAAACTTGAGTCCCACTGCAGAGCACTTGATGATGACCTGAGATTCATAATTGCCTGTTTCCACGTCGTGTAAAGAAAGTTTAGGAGAATCTGAAAAATTAAACAAAAAGATCAATACCATTTTAAAAATTGCTGCAAATAAAAATCGAAATAATATATCTCCGTTACTACAAACTGGCTTACTGAGCGTCCCTTCTATAATACAATAGTCTAGTCCCCTAAAGATATTTTATCCCGGCCTATGATGGTTGCGATTTTATCACTTATCGTCGTGGATAAGACATCCGTCACGTTCTGACAAGTATGCGAGTGCGAGAGTGACGGGCGTCTTATCCACGACGATAAGTGATAAAATCGCAACCATCATAGGCCCGCTGTGGTGCTCCCACAATGCGGCTGTATAAATGTTATATAACAGCAACTATCTTTCTCCAACATCATGTTACATACATAGCCTTAATCCTTGTTACACTATGTTACATACCAGTCAGTCCATGCATGCAGAGTTCCATGTCAGGAATACGGGAATTCTACGTCGTGCTAATGTCAACGACATTGAAGCATATCTAATGAGTAGGCAAATGCGATGGTGTTGTCATGTTTCTCGTATGTCTGAAGACAGAGTGGCTAAGCCTAAGCGCATCTTTTATTCAGAACTGCAGGATGGCATGCGGGAACAGGGCGGCTAACTTCTGCGCTATAAAGATGTGCTGAAGCGCCACATGCGGAGATGTGATTTTGATCAATCGCGCTGGGAGTTTTTAGCTCAGGATCGGTCAAAAAGGAGGCATACCGTGAAGATTAAAGTGCAAGCCTTCGAAAAACGAAGGCAAGTGAACTCGACGCTAAGCACGAGGAATTAAAGGCCCGAGTTCCTGCGGCCATTCATTTTAATAATGTCGGACCATTGTCGGACGGGCGCTGACATGTGGGGAGTGTGCACGCACATTCACTGCGAAGATAGGCTATGTCAGTCACCTGAGACCTCATCAACGACGCTCTCAATAGCCAGTTTCTTCTTCCTAGTCGCCGTGGTCGGAATCGGTCAGGACTTTTTTTTAATTAAAAATGGTATTGCTCTTGGCCAGCATCTAGCCGGGGGGCAAAGATGAAGCCGTTGATGAAGCGAGCTCAACCAGAAGATGCCTATTCACTCGTGCCTAAGGATGATGATGATGATGTTTTATAATATTTCTAACAGTCAGTGTGGGAGTACCATTCGATAAGAAATTTTCAATCCCATACAATTTAATAGCATATATTTACCGTCGTTGGAGTCCGTGGATGGTTTCCGAGCCATTCTGTGTGAGCTTGGTGAATGTAGGTCAGGTGGTGAAGGTATTTTTTGTGGTGGCAGCGGTCCCCAACCTAACAACATGTTTTATATAATGATCTGTTTAGCGTGTTATCATAACCATTATAACGGCTGAAAGACGTCAACTGCTGGACATAGGCCTCCCCCAAAGACTTCCACAATGACCGGTCCTGCGCCACCCGCATCCAGCGGACACCCGCGACCTTTACCAGGTCATCGGTCCACCGTGTGGGATGCCTGCCCACGCTACGCCTTCCGGTACGTGGTCGCCACTCGAGAACCTTTCCGCCCCAACAGCCATGGGTTCTACGTGCTGAAGAAATGAGGTTATTTGCAAGAAAACGAAAGTCACGGATGCTCTAACTTTCGCTCTACACAGAAAGTGGAAGTGGGCAGGACAAGTGGCCAGATATAACGATGAAAGATGGACCTTAAGAGCAATAAAATAGACTGGACAACGGCACGGGGTACACGTACAAGAGGTCGTCCATGTGCCAGATGGACAGACGAGTTAGCTGCAATAGCTGGTCCAAAATGGTTAACAGCTGCCACGGACAGGGAACGCTGGAATTCGTTGGAGGATGCTTTTACCCAGAAGGCACATTGATTTTATCACTATATTTTAATTATTATGTCTTTACCATATCTCAGGACCATGGGGTCCCGGACCTTTGGAAGGCGTGCGTGGGACCGAAGCCAACAGCGCAGAGGCCCTTTTATTTTTTCTATTATTATTATTTAGTCTGTATTTAATTTGTGCGGGATTAAATAAAGCTTAATTATTATTATAATATCACCATTTCGCCATCGTGGCATGCCACTGATTCGCACGAAGCTCTTTGCTTCTAGTTTTCTTGCGAGGACAGCAAAGGAGTGGAATTCTCTTCCGAATAATCTTTTCCCACATAACCTGGATCTTTTCAAGTCACCCACACCCTCGACCTCATCATCTGTTCTGAAGACTGAGACACAGACAGGTGAAGAACTGTCTCTGGTATTTTTTTTTATGACATAGTAGGCAAACGAGCAGACGAATCGCCTGATGGTAAGCGATTAGCGCCGCCCATGGACACTCGCAACACCAGAGGGGTTGTAAGTGCGTTGCCGGCCTTTAAGGTGGGAGTACGCTCTTTTCTTGAAGGTTTGAAGGTCGAATCGGTCTGGAAATACCGCAGGCGAAAGTTCATTCCACAGTTTAGCTGTGCGAGGCAAGAAATTTCTGGAGAAACGCACAGTTGAGGACTGCCAACCATCTAAGTGGTGAGGATGGAAATTTTGTCGCGTTGGGCGATGGCGGAAGGAAGCGGCAGGGATTAAATCCGTCTTCAAAAATGCAAATTGTACTGAACTGACGTTTGTGGTATGTTAGCTTAGTTAGTTATGGGATTTAAAATGTTTGTAAGCTTTTAAATGGAGACAGTTCGTTAACAGCTGAAAATGATCGTACTATCTGTCTCGTTCTAACTCATCTTAGTCAACCATGAGAATGAGAGACAACTATATGAAAAACGATCTGTTGGTATTATTAATTTATTAATCCAAGGTTGGAGTAGAAGAATGTAATTACCTAATTGTTCAGAGTCATTAAGTAATAACACTTGGTGCGTTTTTGAATCATGACTACCCTGCTGTGCTACCGCGAACTTCGAAAATCGAACTTCGTCTCGTGCCGTCCCTTTCACTCTCATGTTATACTCTATATGACGGAAAGGGGCGGTACGATACGAAGTTCGTTTTTCGAAGTTCGCGGTAGCACCCCTGGCCGTATTCTGATTAATTTCCAAGAAATAACCTTAATCATCATCATCATGTCAGCCGAATGACGTCCACTGCTGGACATAGGCCTCCCCTAAAGACTTCCACAATGACCGGTCCTGCGCCACGCGCATCCAGCAGACACCCGCGACCCTTACCAGGGGTGCTACCGCGAACTTCGAAAATCGAACTTCGTGTCGTGCCGTCCCTTTCACTCTCGTGTTATACTCTATATGACGGAAAAGGACGGCACGATACGAAGTTCGATTTTCGAAGTTCGCGGTAGCACAGCAGTTCATCAGTCCACCGTGTGGGGGCCTGCCCACGCTACGCCTTCCGGTACGTGGTCACCACTCGAGAACCTTTCCGCCCCAACGGCCATCGGTTATTCTACGTGCTATGTGCCCCGCCCACTGCCACTTAAGTTTAGCCACTTAAGTTAACCTTACTGGCGTCATTATATTTTTATTCGTCCGGGGAACAAAACGTGTGTCACGCTTCAGAAATGTCCTTGAAACCACAAACAAGTCAACAAAGAGTCGCAAGTGTCCTTAGGCTACGGTGTCTGCTTACCATCGGGCAGGCCGTAAGCTTGTTTGCCACCGTCGTTATATATAAAATAAAAAACTAGCCAAGTGCGAGTCGGACTCACGCAGGAAGGGCTCCGTACCATTATCTAGAGGAAGCTAGGCTTTCGACTGTGCCAAGTTAGTTTAGTTTCATTTAATTTTAAAAATCTATATTGTCTAATTTAGTTCCATGACGTATTAGTGCATAATGTAATGTCATGATTAGATTTCACGATAAAAATTACAATATAAATTTGCATGTCAAAATTATAAGAAAATTTACCATGATCGTCAATAACATAAAAAAAATAGGATTCGAAATGTCAATACACAAAATACAAAATGGATAGGTATGTATCTCCCCCAAGGGATCGTAAGTACCATTACAATTAAAATGATTAAAACACTTTTACTGTTTATTACAATTATAAACAATGTCAACTACAGGGTGACATCAGAGACGTAATCAGAAGCTAATTTTTCAGACTCTACACATGATCGCCTTTTCAATGTAATAGTTGTTACATCGAATAAATCAAGTTTTTGTTTCTATTTTTTACTAGAAAAATAATAACGCCCTACTTAAATCATAGTCACCCTATCACTTTTGACACACGTTGTATGAGGGATGACAAGACGTCGTGTGGTGTAGGGTGACCAAGTTGTATGAAACATTTTTTTCTGTTAATAATTTGAGAAATAATAGTCAATATTGCAAGTAGTAACTGTGATATTATCTTTATTGAGTTTGTCTTTCAATACTTCATCGAGTCAAATAATTTCTGATCACGTCTCCGATGTCATCCTGTATAATCCCAACAATTAAAACATAAAGGATACAAAATAAATTAAATAAATGAACTAAATGGGTAGCAAAGAGAATATAAACACTACGTTAATGGTTAGCTTCAAATAAGGATTGTCATCACAATATTGAGAATACAAAAAGCAATAATGACAACGTATTTTTTGAATAAATAAATAAAAATCTATAAAAACCGGCCAAGTGCAAGTCGGACTCATGCCCGAAGGGTTCGTACTATTATGTATACAACATTAGACTAGATCTTGAGCGTAGAGAGTCTTTCAAAGACACGAGATGCAAATATCTTTGCTCTCGTGTGATACATACAGCTTTTCACCTCAGCGGTGAGATCATATAATGCTAACTAATAGTGACAGAGAGAATGGAGTTAATGTTCCAAGTTTGTATTACACCCCGCATTATGAAAAGATGACCTGCGACGATATTAACCAAACTAAATTAATTTTTGTATTATTAATTTAGTATGGGATGGCGCATCGTTACTGACGATTTCTCAATGTAATTTGAGACGTTGTTGGTGCCAGTAATAGAAGCCTAAGAGCGCTCGTGGCCCAGCGGCGCCCGCGTACCGCGTGCGGTATGCGAGGTTAAGCAATGTGGGCGCAGGTCAGTTCTTGGATGGGTGACCGCTTTGAGTGGTTACTAACTGAGCGCTCTCGTGCTTTGGAAGGCACGTGAAGCCGTTGATCCCGGCTGCTGTCTACGACAGCAGTCGTTAAGCCAAGTTAGAGGCCTTCGGGCGGCTTGAGAACTTCTAGCAGTCAAGTTGCCCACTCACTTGACAAAGGGGGGTCGAAGTTGCACCGCGTCCGTAGGGAGTAGCCACCGTTACCCTACACGTGACCCCTGGGTGGTGCTAAAAGTGCAACATAAACTGGCAACCGTACTTGTCTTCTCGAAGAACTCACGGTTCCTAAATAAATGCCATACGATTAAATAAATAAATAGAAGACTAAGTCTTCTACGGTAGATGTCGCTGTACACCTCCCTAAAGCGTTGTAAGAGGGAACTAGGGAAGGATTTCGTGCCCAGGTTTGGTTGTTCCGATAGCTCAGAGGCTAGAGTGATTAGCCGCGTATGCCAGATGTTGCAGGTTCAAAACCTGTTCGGAGCATTCAATTTTTAAATTTTTCCTTTTTATTTGAAATTTGGTAACCTACGATACTTATGAAAAAAGGTTTTTTCACGCTCGTAGCAAAATTGCATTTTGATCACTGGTTTCAAGCAGCAAAACCGCCTATGTTCGTGCCGCTAAGGTGAAATAGTTATTTGTTCAACGAGAGAGTCACGAGCGTAGCGAGTGATTCAAAATTTGAATCTTGAGCGTAGCGAGGAACTCAAAAACACGGGATGCAAATATCTTTGCTCTCATGTGATACATACAACTTTTCATCTAAGCGGCGAGAACATATAACGCAAAAGAATAGTGATTGAAAGAATGAAGTTACTTAAACTAACCAACAATATGAATATGTCAAATTAAAAAGTAAGTTTTTTTCACGCTCGCAGCAAAATTGTATTTTGCTCACTGGTTTCAAGCAGCAAAACCGCCTATGTTCGTGCCGCTGAGGTGAAAAGTTAATTTCATCGACATCTTCAGAGTCCTTTTGAGGTTAAGTTAATCTTGATCGCAGCACTGTCACGACTGCACACGTGAGCTGGTTAATTTAACAGCCAAATTGTCACGTTACTTCTATTGAATCTCTCTTTTTAGGCCCAAGACCTGGGCAAAATGTACAGTGGCGTAGTTTATTTTATTTAAGATGACGAAATACACTTGAAGCGGGATTTTACAACACCTTTTGTTGCCTAAGTTCTACCATTACGGACTCAGCAGTGCGCGACAACAGTGGGTTCAAAATGATTAACATGAAAAAAGTCATCTTGAACAATATTTCTTTGCTATTCCGCTACAAAACGTGTAGGTCTGTTAGTGTTAATGTATCCACTTGCGTATTTTTGCACGTGGTTAATGCTCCCGGTGGGAGGGTTCCCTCCGCTCGCACAAACATGCAAATACGAGTAAACACAAACAACCACCACACAGAAACACAAAATCTCGACACGTGGACGTGGCGCAAGCAACATCTCCTGCCAGCATCTCCTGCTGTGCTACCGCGAACTTCGTGTCGTGCCGTCCCTTTCACTCTCGTGTTATACTCTATATGACGGAAAGGGACGGCACGATACGAAGTTCGATTTTCGAAGGTCACGGTAGCACCCCTGATGATGCCTCGTAGGGAGGCGAAACACGTGTCGAGGTTTTTTTGTTTCTGTGTGGTGGTTTTTTGTATTTATTTTCATTGTTTTTTGCGAGCGGAGGGAGGGTGGGAACAAAAATGCGCGTGCAAAAATACGCAAGTGGATACATTAACACTAATAGACCTACACGTTTTTTAGCGGAATAGCAAAGAAATATTGTTCAAGAAGCTTGTCATGGATTTCCGCAAAGTAACGCCTGATTCTATCAATTACATGAAAAAAAAATATTATTAGTAATGGGATCGCTAGCACATAGCGCGTAGAACCGATGGCCGGTGGGGCGGAAAGGTTCTCGAGTGGCGACCACGTACCGGAAGGCGTAGCGTGGGCAGGCCCCCCACACGGTGGACCGATGACCTGGTGAAGGTCGCTGGTGTCCGCTGGATGCGGGTCGCGCAGGACCGGTCATTGTGGAAGTCTTTGGGGGAGGCCTATGTCCAGCAGTGGACGTCTTTCGGCTGACATGATGATGATGATGATGAATGGGATTGCTCTTGGCCAGCATCTAGCCATGCAGTCATGTCACAACTTACTCAGTACGTATTTGTAGTTGTGGTAAATTGTTACCTTACCTCTATTATACGGAGGCCGATGAGCCGAAACAGCCGTCATGTCGACGGCTATGCAATAATTCTGCAGATCTATAGTCAGTTCGCATCTCCCAGCTATGCAATCACTATCTGTAAAATAAAAAAAGTCTCAGTGGTAAATCAACATTTGAATACACGTATTTTTCTTAACGTTAAAGTTCTAATACAAACATACATAAACTCACGCCTATATTTCCAAAAGGGGTAGGCAGAGCACATGAAAATTAATTTCCAATGCCACTTTTAGCAATTGCAGGTTTATAGATGAGGAAAATGTGATATTGCAGTGACAGGTTGTTTGCCCATCGCCCACAACACACTAAACCTGGTTCCGATAGTCGACTCTTACGACACCCAAAGGAAAGAAAGGGGGTGGTGCTATCCTAACCCGGCACCACACGAGGCAAAGTTCTAATACTGTGTGGCGACAGCGGTATGAAACCTCCGTAGACGTTTGGCCAGGAGTAAGAAAAGACTGTCGTTACTGGGCCAGAACTTGTATCCCTTGTCATAAGTCTAAAGTTTCTCGACATGTTCACTCTCCTGTTTACGATTTTAAACCTCCTTCAGCGCGATTTTCGCATGTTCATTTGGATTTAATAGGTCCATTGCCTAGCTCAGACGGTTTTAAGTACTGTTTTACCGCCGTCGATAGATTTACTCGATGGCCCGAGGCAGTACCGATTGTAGATATAACTGCCGAAAGCGTTGCAAAGGCTTTTATAACTTCGTGGATATCTCGTTTTGGATGTCCTGATAAGGTAACTACGGACAGAGGTAGGCAGTTTGAATCCCACTTGTTTCGTCAGATTTCGTCTTTGACTGGTTTCAACCATTTAAAAACAACTGCTTACCATCCAGCTGCCAATGGTTTGGTGGAACGTTTTAATCGACAGCTGAAGGCAGCTATAATGTGCCATGCAAACGATACCTGGACAGAGTCGCTTCCACTAGTACTACTAGGCATACGAAGTGCATGGAAGAATGACCTTTCAGCTTCTTCTGCCGAACTTGTTTAATGGGAACCCCTTAAGCTCCCCGGGGATTTCTTCAATCACCCAACAAATGACAGACTAACTGACTATACTGACTTTTTAGCTAGATTGCGCTTGTATATTAGAAAGATGCAGCCTGCAACAGTGGTACGTCATGGCACCCACAAAACCTATGTATTTAAAGATTTGGCCACATCTTCACACGTTTTTGTTAGGCAAGATCTTGTACGCAAGTCTCTCCAGCCACCTTATGTAGGTCCATACAGGGTTTTGGAAAGGAACAATAAATATTTTAAAATCGAAATATCCGGGAATTCAGTTTCTGTTTCCATTGATAGGCTAAAGCCGGCTTATATTCTATTGGAACAACCAGATGGTGTTAGTACGCCACCCGTCCCTGTTGCTAAAACAACTCCGGAAGTAGTTCCACCTGCTCCTGTCCTTGTTGAGCCTAGAACGACCCGTTCTGGTCGTCGGGTTTGGTTTCCCGAACGATACCTTCATTAAGGATCTCGGGGGAGGCTGATGTGGCGACAGCGGTATGAAACCTCCGTAGACGTTAGCCGCTGATCGCACTGGCTGAGTATGACGAAAAAAGATGACAGAGGTTGTCAATGTGATGGGATATTATTCTTGTATTTTTATTGTTGTGTGGTGAATTTTGTAATATTAAATATCATCCATTTCCAAGTGAAGTATTGGTTTTCTCTAATTTATAGCCATCAGTTTGGGCGGAGGTTACCAAATTCGGAATAGGTTTAATTCTGACTGTTCCAGATTCTTGTTTATTCAGTTTCTGAGTAGATCGTGTTCTTATTAGATCAAATTCGGAGTACGTCAGTTTCTGAAAATTTAGTAATCCCTTTCATTTGATATTTTAACTCAATCCCCAAAAGGCCCCTCATGTTTTAAATTTATTGATTTAAGTTACATGTATGCCTTAAGGTTGCCAACTTGCATATGTGTACCAAATTTCAGGTCAATCGGTCCAGTAGTGTCGGAGAAAATTCACGTTCTGACAGGCAGACAGACAGACAGAGTCGCACCATAAGGTTTCCTTTTGTACCATTTTGGTACAGTACCCTAAAAATTACGAGAAGTCGTGAAAATGCAGAATTTACCGATAGTACAGACCATTTTTTTTGCATTTTCCTCGCTTTAGTGAGGTGAAAAATTATGTGTTATACACGAGTGAAAAGGTATTTTACGTCTCGTATGTTGAAACACTCGCTACGCTCAGGATTCTATTTATAGAATCCTTTCCCTAGCCCGCGTTTCAAATGAACACTCGCAGGTACAATACACTTTTTCCCCCTTGTATAACAATAGTACATTACCTAACTAGTGCGGTAAAACAAAGAATGGCCGGGATCGCAAATATTTGCGACCCGAGCTGCAAGCGAGGGACGTAAATATGCGATCAAGGGCTTTATTTATTACCTCACGTGTTAGGTACATCATTTTATGCCTACAGGTGTGGCATAAATAACTTTTAAAATGTACGCACTTTTTGTACAGTCACCGGCAATAGTATCTTCCTACACGAAGGCCGCTTAAATATGTGATACGCTCTTATTGGTAGCGTCATAAGAGCGTGTCACATATTTAAGCGGCCTTCGTGTAGGAAGATACTATTGCCGGTGACTGTACCAATGTCAACTGTATTTATGACTACCTACATTTAGCAAATAAAAATTATGATTACGAATACATAGATAGGACATGATAAAGCATGATGGTGCCTTTGACAGCGAACGTCAGGCACGACAGCACTGAGCACGTTTCATTCCTCTTGGCAGTCTTGGTATTTTAGGGGTAAATAAAAAGGATAATAAAAAACAAAATAGTTTATATTTCTTAAGTACATAATGAACAAACTTAACGTAGCTATCTTATCTATCTCGTAACTAAAAGTCTCTCGTTTAATTATTTAAAAAATGATATTTCTTTAGATTAATAGTTAAAGACGGGATAGGTTTAAGACGTACTCCGAATTCGATCTAATTAGAACACGATCTACTCGGAAACTGACTCAATGAGAATATGCCTAATATAGTATGTGACATTTTCAGAAACTGACGTACTCCGAATTTGATCTAATAAGAACACGATCTACTCAGAAACTGACTAAACAAGAATCTGGAACAGTCAGAATTAAACCTATTCCGAATTTGGTAACCTCCGCCCAAACCCGAACCTTTAACTGTATTATTATCGTCTACTTATCAAAGACGATTCTAAATGGCAAAAAACAATAGGTATTACTTCTGAATGATCGCACCTTACGAGTATTAGTCCACCCAACCTCATTCGCTATTACACTCAAGAACTTTCAGATTATATAGAAAAACAAAGAAAGAGTTTGCGAAATGAGTCCCAGAAAAAAGAGCTCAACTGTACCTTTATTTTAATACCACGTCGGTGGCAAACAACCGTACGGCCTGATGGTAAGCGGTCACCGCAGCCTATGGACGCCTGCAACTCCAGGGGTGTCACACACGTACTATTTATAAGACATAAGATCCTCCATATCTTATGCCAGTGACTACGTTGAATAAGGTATTTTACAACACAAAAAAAATACGCTGCCAATGAACAAATTTTACGAAAAAATTCTAAAGATTTTGAAATACATAAGAAAACACATGAAGAAATGGACGCAATTTGACCATAGAAATTAGTGACGTCATTGCGCACATTTCCCTACAAACTTCATACTACAAAAATAGGAGGCACTAGATTTTTCTGTGTGCATTTTTAGTTTTTGTGTTTGCCATACCCTAACAGGGTCTTAAGACGCTCGGTTCTCCATAGAAACGTATTTATGCTCTCATTTTAAAACGCCATGATAGAATAACATGAAACTTTGTATACACAATGGGATCCGGCATGTCTAGGTCGGAACATAGTTTCTGTTGCTTGAAATTATAATGGAGATAAAATACAGCGATAATAAGGTTTTCAAACAAGCCGTAAAAAACTCAATAAACTGTATTTTTTTTTCTTTTACAATTTCTAGCAACAAAAACTAATTTCCGACCTAGATATGCCAGATCCCATTGTGTATACAAATTTTCATGTTATTCTAGCATGGCGTTTTAAAATGAGAGGGTAAATACGTTTGTACGGTGAACCGAGCCAGACCGAGCGTACTGCGCCCTCTTAAATGTTATGCCTTAGCTTTGTAAATTTCACCTGTATTTCTACCAGCATGGATGCAATAAATATTTTTTTCACAGTAAATTTATACATGTAAAATATAAAAATATTTAACCAAAATATAAAAGCATTATAAAAAACCTAACCTAGGGTGCCGCCGCCGGCAGCGAGGCGGGGCCTAAGCTACCGGTGGTTAGGGCGACAGAGAGAGGAACCTCCGGAATACCCGCGAGGGTCCAGGGGAACTGGAAGAGCCCAGACACTCGTGGAGGTTACCCGATTAGCGCCCGCGACTAGCGCGAATAAAAAACCTAACCTAGGCTACCACCGGCAGCGAGGCGAGCTTAAGCTACCGGTGGTTAGGGCGACAGAGAGAGGAACCTCCGGACTATCCGCGCCGTGTCCAGGAGTACTGTCTTCTGTATCTGACCCTTGACCCAGCCATCTAGCGATGTTGGTCGAGACTCTTCGCAATTACCGTTATTATTATTATTATTTTAATTTTTGGTAAGTACTTACATTCTGGTTTTTCCGAATATTGTAATTTGATCACATCGTAGAGCGTATCTTTGTCCAGTTCACATGTTCCTTTGCTCTCTTCGTAGAAACAATACGCAACATAACATTCGTCCCAATCTTTATTAACGTTCTGAAGAATTTCAACAACTTCATTTCGTGTATATTTCGAACCTAGTTTGAGTGTATATTTTTTTTTATATGCTCCATCTGAAAGTACGTTTAAATTTCACATCAAAAGAAATAATACGAGAAGTACACTTTAAACTAAGCTTATATAATTTATTTAAAAAAAATCCGACTCCAATTTTGTACTTGCTATGTCACAATTTGTGGTTTCCGTGAGCCAATGTTTGGTTACCTACAGAAAATACCGAAATCAGCATATGCGTGCCTATCAAATTCGAGGAGTTCCCTCGATTCTAGATCCCATTCAAACCTTCACCAAATTTATATGGGATATGGGACCAATGTGCTTTGAAACAAAAAAAGAATGGTCAAGATCGGCCAACGTGCATTTAAAAAAAAACAAGCAAACATGCAGACGAACTGAGAACCTCCTTCCTTCTATTGAAGTCGGTAAAAAGCCATCATAATTGGATTGCGAATATTGCGATGGCAATTCTCTGCGCGAGAAAGCCGTCTGCGCGAGCGCCTTGTGTTTGTCCATATATCATATTGATATATATTGGTTAAGTCGTCAGCGAGATCGGACGTGTCTCTTAAACAAAATAAATAATATTCATCCTCTGTATTTGTGACCTAGATCGAACAAGCGCAATTGATTTAGTAGTGTAGTCAGCATAACTCAGTGAATAATAATGTAAATACAGAGTTATTTAACTAAGTGAAATGCCGAATACAAATAATCCGGAGTGCAGCCCTTTCAACCGGAGCAGGATGATGCAGCGCAGCCCGCCGCCCACGCCCCCACCACAGCCGCAGCCTGCGCCCACCAAACAGGAAGCGGACCCTCCGAAGATGATACCTACACCGGAACTTCAAGGATGGATGAAGTCCATCGAGCAGTATCTCAATGAGGTATGCGGGATCGCTACGGAAGGGAAAATGAACTCGGACCAAAAACTGAAAGTCCACAATCTTTGCCGCAAAGTAGGTCACTGCGCGTCACAGCTGGTCGTTGAATACCAGTCTCTCAAGGCAAAAGCTGCCATGAACTACAACTCTCTTATAGCCCTGCAAGAGAAAAGTGACCTATCACAGCGTGTCCTAGAGTTAAAACATACAATAGATCGTAACGCGAAAGTTAATGCGATACCTGCGACTTTTGCCGAAAAGCTCAAGACCAATCAACCATCCAGGTACGTCCAGCCCACCAGTGTCAACTCGGTAGCGATTTATCCTACCGACAAGCAGAAAACCAGCGAGGAAACAAAATCCCTGGTACAGAAAATCATAAGGCCTGACGAATGGAAACTTCAAGTGCGTGGACTACGTAAAGTTAAGAACGGTGGCGTAATCATCAGCACGGACTCCAAACAAGACCTTCTTAAGCTTAAACAGTCCACGCAATTGTCGGCCTCTGGGCTTACAGTTGACGAGCCCGTTAAACGGAAGCCCAGAATCGTGGTGATCGGAGTGCCGACGGCCCTGCAGGAAGCGGAAGTTTTTACCTGCATCTACCAACAAAACTTAGCCGACAAAATACCAGCTATGTCCCTCGAAAAGTTCCTGACCTCTGCAAGGCTTAGCCATAAGTCCGGTAAAAAAGGCGCTGAAACTTGCAACTATATCATTGAAGTCCCCGCCCTTGTAAGGAAGACCTTAATTACAAACGAGAGAGTTTTCCTGAACTGGTCATCGTGTCCTGTGAGAGATTTCACCCTGGTGACGAGGTGCTACCGATGTCAGCAGTACGGTCATGCGGCGAAGACGTGCAAGGCGGAAGTGGATACCTGCGGTCATTGCGGCATTTTAGGTCACGTGATGAAGGAATGCCCTAAAAAGACGGAGTCACCAAAATGTGCCACGTGTCTGCACTACAAGAAGCCGGCTGAACACGAGACAGGCGATGCGGACTGCCCAGCCAGAAAATTGGCCGAAAAAAGGTATATTGACTCGATTGATTATGAAGGCGTCTAAGAGCGCCGCCTCCAATTATCTTATGTTTCTAGAAGTTAAATCTTAGTTTGTAAACAATGACAAGTAATTTACTTTCTGACCTAGATAACTTCTCTGTATCTGAGTCAAAAACCTGCGAAGTTGAAAATTGCAAACAATATATTTGCTCTTCCCGAAATCCGCTAACTATACTAACTCAAAACATACGTAGTATATATAAGAATTTTGATAACTTTACAGTATTTCAACACAGACTTGGCCTCGATTGTGATGTTATTATTCTGACGGAGTGTTGGTTACGTAAGCACGGTAACCTGCCTGTAATGCCGGGTTATAATTTATATAACACCCAGATTAATTTTAACCAAAACGACGGCATCGTCATATATGCAAGAAGTAATTTAATAATCAACACGGAGGAGCCAAACATTGCCGACTGCAATAGTCTTTTAATAAGAATTGGTTCAAATTGTGCCATACTGGCTTTATATAGACCGCCTTCTTTTAGAAATATTAATCCTTTTATTGATTCTCTAGATCAGACTTTAAGAAATCTCTCATCTTTTCAAAACCTTATTTTGATAGGAGACATCAACATTATGCCAGAGAGCATCGACCCCGCGGCTCCAAACTACCTTAACCTATGTTCCTATCATGGCTTACTTCCCGCACATACGCTCCCTACTCATCAAAGCGGCTCTTGTTTAGATCATATCTTGTTTAAGTCGAACCTGCGAGCACTAACCCTTGTTACTAACTCCTCTGTGACCGATCACAAAGCTGCCCTACTAACCTTATTTCAAAAACAACAAAATACAACTTGCGCACGAATTATCCCTAAACTAGATTTAAATAAACTCGAACGTGATTTATGCAACATTCAACTTGACCCAGTTTATAATTCTGCTGACACAGACTCTAGCATGTCGTACCTCATTCAAAAAGTCCAACAAGCAATATTAAATAATACTGTAAACAAACGTATAAATAGTAAATATCATAACATTAAACCTTGGATTACGCCCGGCCTTATACGCTGTATGAGACACAGGGATAAATTGCACATGAAGGCTAAATCAAGCCCAGACAACGAGTTACTGCTACTAACTTACAAAAGATACGGCAACTTTTGCAATAACTTACTTAAGAAAATTAAACATGGGTATGATAAAAATCAAATAGATATGGCTGGGACAAACAGTAAATTACTCTGGAAAAGCATTAAAAAGATTACTTACACGGCAAAACAACGTGAACCTTCTACAGGCCTGTTACAGTCGCACAGGTCGCCTTTAATGGCCGCAAATAACGCAAACGAGTTTTTTGTTAACATAGGTAAAAATCTAGCTGAAAAAGTCCCTATACACTCGCCGGTACCCCGTATTACCAGTCCGACAAATCACAGCAATCCCTCAAATTCGTTTGTATTATTTAATACTGATGAACAAGAGGTGGGACGGATCATAATGGGATTAAAAGATGATTCTGCAGTTGGCTGGGATGGTATTTCAAATAGAATACTAAAGCAGTTCAAGCATATCCTAGTTCCTCCCCTTACATATCTTTTTCAAAAGTGTCTCTCTGAGGGAATTTTCCCCAAGTGCCTAAAAAAAGCCATCGTTGTACCAATTTACAAATATGGAAATAAAACCCAAATATCGAACTATAGACCTATTTCACTACTACCTTCGATATCCAAAATCTTAGAAAAAATAATGAATCATAGGCTGGTTAAGTACTTGGACAGCCAAGATATTTTTTCGAAAAACCAGTTTGGTTTTCGGCCTAAACTATCAACCGCCGACGCTGTTCATGAAATGACTGGCTACTTAGTACAGGAGCTAGATAAGGGCAACCAAACAATAGGCCTTTTTTTGGACCTCGCAAAAGCTTTTGACACCGTTTCTATTCCCACCCTATTGCACAAGCTTGAAACCTTAGGAATTAGAGGCACTCAGCTCAAATTATTCACAGATTATCTAGACGGCCGAACGCAGTGCACAAAAATAGATAATGTCATCAGTTCTGATCTAAAAAATGCCTGTTTTGGGGTCCCACAAGGAAGCATATTAGGTCCAACTCTCTTTTTAATTTATATTAATGACCTTTGTAATCTGAAAATCGACAGTGGCCGAATCATTTCCTACGCTGATGACACTGTCCTACTTTTCTCTGCAAAATCGACAGACGAAGTTTACAAATATGCTCAACAAGGCTTTAACCTTGTAAATCAGTGGCTTCAGCTTCACCAACTGACCCTTAACCCAGATAAAACTAATTACATAAAAATTTTCATGCGCAAATCAAATTTACCGCCCGATAATCAAAACCTGTTGCACACAATTGTAATAATAACACAAATATACAATGCACTTGTCCAATTATATCTATAACTAATCAAATTAAGTACTTAGGAATTATAATTGATGAGTCGCTCTCTTTTAAATATCATGTCGAGGCTTTGTGCAGTAAAGTGCGTAAGTTAATATATGTATTCAAAAAACTACGTTCTTTTGCGGATTCAATGCTAATCAAACAAGTTTACTTTGCATTATGCCAGTCGGTATTAAATTACTGCATTTCTTCATGGGGTGGTCTGGCCAAAACAACACTTATCAAACTAGAAAGAGCACAAAGAGCGATTTTGAAAGTCTCTTATTTCCTACCTTTCCTCTACCCCACTGACCACCTTTATAAAGTATGTGAAGTCCTTACGGTACGGCAGTTATTTATAATGAGTACAGTTTTAAAACAGCACGCCGCAATCCCTTACAGCACAGATTATACTAACAAACGACGTAAAGATATTGTTTGCCCCCAATATGGAGAGAAAAAACACGCTTTCTCCTCAAGATTTTTTGTTTTTTTGGGCCCTTTTCTTTATAACAGGCTAAATGCTAAACTAGAGCTATATCCGCTAAGTTTCGCAAATTGTAAGAAAAGGCTTCGAGATGCCCTATTAAAAATGACGTTTGATGATACAGAGAAGCTATTGACTGTATTAAATTGATGTTATATAATTGTATTTTTACTGTTTTTATTAGTCTCTTAATTTTACATAGTTTTTTTTTAATAAATACTGTAATTGTACTAGTTACCAAGAAATAATGTATTTGTTATATTTAGATGAATATTAATAGACATATATCGGTACCTTTTTGCCTGAACCACAGGGAATCCCTAGCTCAGGCTCCTTTTTATACATAACTAACTGTAAATTTTAGTCTGTAGTTATAACATTTGTACAAAAGTTATTCAATAAATTTATTTGTATTTGTATATATTGATTTAAACTCGCACGATTTTTACTCGTCTCGGTCAGCTCGTGACCACGGATGTTGTGATACATTCGAAACGTCTGGCAAATATCAAAAAAGGTGATTATATTTCAGTTGTATGTAGCAATGTACCGAGGAGAAGTTTCATAAGTTGCGAAACTTCTATGGAGAATATTCTCTGGAACTTAAATTTAATAAACAATCTTATCGTGTCAGGACCGACGCGACGTAGACACACGCCATTTTAAATATTATGCCTGCCTGGTTTACTAATATGTGGCGTGTAATATTATATACTACACAAAATGTTAAAGTTCTCATGGGAACATTCTCACAGAGAACGTTCTAAGTTTCTTTCACGAAATTTCCGAGAACATTTCTGCAATTTCTGCAATTCGTACATTGCTAGTCGTATGCGATCAAGTTCCGTTTCCTAATAATAATAGGGAGCTCTTGCAAGCTTACTCACCACCAATATGACACCGCATATTGCAGGTGTTATTATCGCTGCGGTTTTTATTAAGGCGGAAGTACTTCCCCAGTTGACCGATTCCTAATATGAGTGAAATGAAAGCTGTGCCCTACCTCTTAAACTTGAAACGTACAGAGTGCGTCGTTGCGGGGCGGAGGCGGTTTTTCGGTAAAGTGAACGCGGTCCGTGAGGGATAGCCACGGGATAGCGTAGCGGAGGCGGCATACAGGCATCGAAAATTCGGATACTTTTATACCCACAAGTAGCAAAATCCCGGAAGAGCTAAGCAAGTATGGAGTCGGCTTCTTAAAATTAAAATTTCTATTGTTTAGTTCCTAGGATTCCGGGATTGTATAAAGCATAACGAAAAGGTTCTTTTAGGTTATGACTATTTTCAGTAGACGTTAGCAACATTCACGTTGGTAAACAGTTTTAAGTTCATACAGGTTGTAACAAAAACAATTGTGGTAGTCCGTTTAATGGCGTCATAGGTATTGTGTTTTGATTACGGAATATGTATGTGTTTTTATTAAGATCGTCGTCGCATCGCTATTCGCCCTACCAGTGCGTTCACGGTCAATTTTTATCCCATCTCTATATTCGAGCGACTGAGTTACGCGGTAGCGCCACTACTGGTCTCTGCCCCGCCCTCGGAATCGCAGGCAGAGGTTCTGACCGAGGTACACCGATACCGCGTGGAACTGAGCGCGTCCTAGCCAATGGGAGGTAAAAGACGTAGCAATAACTGACTTGCTTTCGAGATGGAGAGCAGATTTGGAGTTAGCAGATTAAACATAGGGGTAACGCTGCCTCACTTTGAGAAGTGAAAAAGCCCCCGCTGCCCCCATGGCAGCGCTACACCCTTATGTAGCGCAGCAGTAGACGATGTGCGCTGCACACATGGAGGTATGTATACACGGCGGTATAACTTGGCTGTTAGATTAAGTAAAGAGCTATCGCTGCCAACCCTTGTATCGAAAATGTCCGTATTGGTTTCGAAGGAGACTGCGGAATGAGAGCAAAGGAACGACCCAGACGAAAAACGAGGCGCGCATACCCCCTTTATGCGGGATCGCGGGACCCTAGCCGTTCAATAAGTTTACGGGATTGAAGCACTCCAACATTATCCGAGGCACTTTATAAGCGCATCAAGCGAAACCTTCGCTATGCTTGTAAGTTACGTAGCCGGAAAATCTTTGGAGGTTTGTGGGTAGCCAGGCCCTTCAACCGGGCCGACAGCTCATCAAAGCATTATTCCAACGAAAAAATTTAAAAAGTTTAGATCCGCTACTCAGTTACTCACCGATCTAAACGTTTTTAATTACGACTAAGGTAAGATTAGGTTAGGACTACTTCCTATTTTAAATACCAATCTGTGAAAATCACCCACCGGTGTGTACTCCAGATATTTCTTGTTCATTTCATCTCTCACACAGTTCATCCACCTTTTCCTTGGCCTACCCCTTCTGTTACATCCCTCCACATACATACCTTATACCCTTCCTGACACATGACTTTTATAACTCCGCGTGTGTAGATACAACTGTAGGTGATTAACAGTTCTTTATACTCATTCTTTATTCAATTCGTTCTCGTCACTCCACTCATCCATCGTAGCATTCTCGTTTCATCCGTCACCTTTGCGGCCTATTTTTTGGCACACCCTCATGCGTGTCTGTGGTCATCCACAGGTCTTATAATGGTCATTGCAGATTTTGCCCTTCAATCAATGAGGCATTTGGGCGTCACATATAGTTCCCGAGATAGATATAGCAGATATTTATAAATACTTAAATACATAGAATTTATTTAAGACTCAGAATATGCTAATCTTTCGCATGCCTTTACCAGCATTCATACCAAGGATCGTCAGTTTCGTAGGCAGGCTAACTATAACCACTTAGCTAAACCGATAGTCAATAACTCCTACGTATTGGATAGATTAACTCTGCTAATGCACATAAATTCATTCTATCCTTTTTCCGAACATTATATGCAATTAAAATACAAATCCATCATTCACTCAACAACCTTCTGCGCGCGGACCTCACCGCCGACTGCTCACTGACATTGAAACTAGCGGCGCATGATGTGCGCTTAAACCAGTTTTAACAAAGCAATGCTGGGTAATCGGGTTGTAGTATTGTATTAACATAATCTTGAATGAAGGTATGCAAGGCATAAACATAGTCAAGGGATTTTAGCGTTTTTTGAGTAGTACCAGTTAAGTGTACATAGATTTCAAAAAAGTTAATAAAAAGGTAAAAGGACTTTAAAGGTATTTTGTTACGTTTGTGTTGATTAACGTTTTTATAGTTTTGCTTCATGAACAAGAATTGTGAGGGAAAGTGTCAGTTAAAAGCATTTAGATATATTATAGTGTAGCAATGTCTGTTAGTCAGTTTTTAATATTGTAAACCCCCGAAAAACATGGGCTTAACGATGTTCGGCGGTTCTGTATCTTCAAAACTATAAATCATAAAAATATAAGCCCAAGATCAGTCGACGCAGAATAAAATTAACTCTTAGAATATGTCTAAAACTCAAAAATGGCCATTTGAGGGTTAGTTCGGTTCTAAGAATTGGACGGCAGACAATCGCAGACGCACACAAAAACACGCGCAATAGCCAAGTACGAAAGTGCGGCTGACTCATCCTAACTGGATGAAAATTCGGACCTAGACAGGTAAAGTTATACTATCCCAATTTTCGGTATTCCGGGAAATCCCGGCAAATTTATTAGTAAAATTAAATTGAGTCCGCCTCCATGCTACTCAACAACAACGAGGTGTAGGTACTGAGGCCGAAGTGTTGGTATAAAAGTACGAATTCCGACACAAGAAGCGGTGATCGACACTATCTACAGTTTCAGTAAAAGTCAAAACCACCTCCGCCCGCTTTTTGCGTTTTGAGCTTTAGGGAGTTCTGGTTCTGGTAACTCACTACCAACACACCACGGCATGTAGCAGGTGGTGTTATTCCGCAGTGAGAATAATTTTTATTAAGGTTATTCCTCAGTTGACCGAATCCAAATATGAGTGAAATGACCAAAGAACTGATTTCGGTTTTGTTATTAAATGACATTACAGTGTAACCAATACGTCACGAAACTTAGACTAACAATTTGTCTACACAATAACATGTAACAAATAAATTAAAATGGATCAGTTGAGCACCTAGCCTCCTACCTAGATCCATCGCCTCACAGAATCTCAAGCATTCACTACACACTGCCGCCAATCGCCACGCAAACAAGTCGCACTCAGGTGTTGATGCCAGGGGTGCTACCGCGAACTTCGAAAATCGAACTTCGTGTCGTGCCGTCCCTTTCACTCTCGTGTTATACTCTATATGACGGAAAGGGACGGTACGATACGAAGTTCGATTTTCGAAGTTCGCGGTAGCACCCCAGGAGCGCATTCAGCTGTTGCAGCGCGCGGGGCAGCGGAGAGTTCCTGTACGACACGGTCGCGCAGGCGGCGCGGCCACATGGTATACCGGTATTATAGCGATATCGTCGACGCGGTAGCTTTAAATACCGGTATGATGTCATACCCTTTAAATTATACAGATAATTTAAAGGGTATGACATCATACCGTTATTACCAAGTCAAGTTTAAATATCGGTACATTAATTTAGCGGTATGACGTCGTGCCGGTATTTCTGGATCATTTCGATACCGTAACCGAAAAAAATACGGAGCCGTTATTTTTTTGATTCCATTTCAATAAGTGACATTAAGCTGTGCCGTACCTTTAAGAAGATTAGCTGCTCGGCATGTTTTTACTCGTACTAGAGTTCTTACCTGTTTTGAAATACGCAATGACATTGTAGTCCAAGCCTTTATCCACTGGCATATTTACTGCCTTAAGCTTCACGTTCAATCTGGCTGGGTATCCCTTACGATCGCTGAACCATACTACATGTGGCTCGCAGGTGATGGGATGCTGATTGACGACTTGTGACGCAACTGGAAATACGAAATAGGTACCTACCAAAAACTGGAGTAGGTACCTACAGCACAATCCGTTTTAGCATTATTCTTGTACAATAATAGTATAGTCAGCTACAGAGAAAGTACCATAGACGTTTGTATGCAGGGGGGTCAGGTTTCTCTCCAGCTGGCTGTACATTGTGATACAAGTGAGGTAAGTTGTTCATTACACTGGAGGCGGAATACTGCGATAAGGCGAAAGTGAGCCGAGAGTGTAATGATCATGATTCACGAGTAGCGTACAATGTTTTTCAACACAAAAAAAAACTATAAGAAAAAATGTTATATGCGGTAAATAATTTAGGATGTTGATGGCAATGGTTGTCTGGAAAAGATCGCTCTTTAGCAAACCAACTGTTGTTAAACTCTTTAAGTGTTTATATTCTATAATAGTTTTATATTTTGAGGTTTCAAATGAAGATTATTTGTACTACGTTGTTAGAGACGAAAATATCTGTAAAGTCATGTTCGCTTAATGGTTTGTCACTTTGCTCGTCAAACCGATGGCAGATAACACTAGGTCTTATCGCTAAAAAGCAATATCTTGCAGACAGAATAGATAAATGTGCACAACTTCATACACTAAAGACTGTTAAAAATATGCAAGTAATTAATAATTATCCAATTATCACACTCACATGGTATTAGAAGATAATATATACTATAACTTTCATATCAAGTACGTTAATTTATATTGTAAATTTGTAATAGGTCATTAGAATTTCGCGTTAACACTGCGCAGGTGGTGACGAATCACTTCGGTCAGCGGTGAGGTACAAATCAGGGTACCGAGGGAATTTACGTATACTATAAAAAAGTAGTCGGTGGTTAAGAAGAACTTCTCAATAAGTTGGATCGACTTCTCAACAACTGTATTCGTTTCATTTTCGGTCTCCGGAAATATGATCATGTTTCCTCCTTTAGAGCCTAGCTAGGCTGGCTTCCTATCCGTCAGCGACGAAATAGTCGCATGCTTTGCACTCTATTTTCGATTCTTAACGATCCACAGTCTCCTGAATACCTGAAATCCCTCTTTCACTTTTATGGTGCTAACCGTGAACGTCAGTTTCGCTCTTCTGGCAATCTTTCTCTGTCCATCCCTCTTCACCGAACAGGGTTTATCTCCAACTCATTTACCGTTCAGGCTGCTCGTCTCTGGAACGGCCTGCCTCCTACGACCCGAAAATCCCCAAACAAGTTCGCTTTTAAGAAATCCGTGCGCAAATTCTTTACTGGCAGTTTCGTGGATCTCCTGATTGATCTGATTTGTAAATTTCGTCTACATATATATATATATATATATATATATATATATATATATATGATAGTTTATTTATGTATATATATATTTATAATATTTATGTATATATTTGAATATGTGTAATATACGTGTATCTACAAATATGTATTTGTGTAATTATGTAGATTTGTTATAAAGCAACGTAATTTATCTTGATTTTCCTTTTAGCTGTTAGATGCACCGCCTACAATTTTTCTGCTTTGCCTTAAGGTTGACTGGTAGAAAATGCCATATGGCATTAAGTCCGCCTTTTGTACGATAAGGTTTCTTTAGTGCAATAAAGATTAAATAAAAAAATAATAAATAAGAAGGCAATCCTGACACCTGTCATTTCCATGCAGTTTATAACCTCAGTGACTTTTAGGTTATAAAATCTATGGAAACGACAGGTGTCAGGTTTGACTTCGTAACCGCCGACCACTATTAACGTTCCGCAAAATACTTACGGCTTATAATCATCCTAGCGTTACCCCAGTAAGTACAGGTGCATCCTGAAGGATGCCCTGGGTCCGCTGTTTAATGCCGATAATTAGCGTAGACACAAGTTTTAACGGAAGCGACGTCCATCTGACCTCCCAATCCAAGTGGGGAAACTAGACCTAATTGGGATTAGGCTTATCAAGTGAGCGGGCAACTTGACAGTTAGTTCTGATGCCGCCCGAAGGCCTCTATCATGGCTTAACGTGCCTTCCAAAGCACGGGAGAGAGTCCCCCATTCAAGAGTTGACCTCGGCCGACGTTGCTTAACCTCGCAGGCAACACTGGTGGAAACAATGCAGGCACAACTTGAGGACACAACTGGAGGACACACTGGACTCGCATACCAATCGCTGTACTCACGGCACATGTGCTTAGCAGTTTTATTGAATTCGTTTGTCTTTACTTTTATTGATTTATATTTTTTTATTTTATTAAACGCCTAGCCAGGGGCAAAGATGAGGCCGACGATGAAGCGAGCCCACCTAAAAGATGCCTATTCACTCGTGGTTTAAAAAGGTCTAGGTTATATGAACTCGGAAATACAGACGCCGGCAGAGAATTCCAAACCTTAGAAGTGCGCATTATGAAAGATGAAGCGAAGCGCTTGGCTCGAATTAGAGGAACTTCGACCAGGTAAGGATGGTAGCCAGCCGTATGTCTGGATGTCCGATGGAAGAAGGGGGAAGGCGGTATGAGGTCATGGAGCTCCCGAGCACACTCACCGAAGTAAAAATTGTAGAAGACGCACAAACATGCTACTTTGCGTCTATGTGCTAGGCTCTGCAGCTTATTACACTGTAGGTACGGTATTTTTTTCTATAGAAGTGTACGATGAAGATTATTTGTATTGTAATTAATACTACCCATAACTGGCATTGACGGAACCCGTCATTAAAAGCTAACTCACGCGTGCCTCTTTCGAACGCACACATAGTCATTTTCCTTCCTGTTACGAACATACCTATTCCATTCCATCTTTTTGTCCATATGCGTTATAAATACAAATCATTTTATATTCGCCACATTATTTACTGATACTTTTGTTTTATTTTATACCACGTCGGTGGCAAACTAGCGTACGGCCCGCCTGATGGTAAGCGGTCACCGCAGCCTATGGATGCCTGCAACTCCTAGGGGTGTCACATGCGCGTTGCCGACCCTTTAAGAATTTATACACTCCTTTCTTGAAGAACCCCATACTGTAGTCCGTCGGGAAAACCTCGGCAGGGAGCTCATTCCACAGTCGGAGCGTCCGAGGATGGAAATTCCTCTGAAACCGTACCGTACGCGACCATTTAGGTTACTTACTTACCATTTACTTTACCAGTATTAAAGTAACAAGGTACTAAAATAAATTATACCAAAAAAACCGACTCCAATTTTGTACTTGCTATGCCACAATTTGTGGTTTCCGTAAGCCAATGCTTGGTTACCTACAGAAAATACCGAAATCGGCGTACGCGTGCCTATCAAATTCGAGAAGTTCGCTCGATTCCTCCTAGATCCCATCATCAGACCTTCACCAAATTTATATAGGACCAATTTCGGGGTACCTGCTTTGAAACAAAAAAAGAATTATCAAAATCGGCCAACATGGCCAAGAGTTATCGGGGAGCATACATACATTCACGCACATACATACATGCATATATGGCGCATAGGGTTTACTGTAATGTTATGTAAACGTTTGTAAGAAATAAAAAAATACATAAAAAAAGAACAAGCAAACATGCAGACGAACTGAGAACCTCCTTCCTTCTATTGAAGTCGGTTAACTGCATTTCGAGTCTTGTTCTACCAAAACTGGTGTACAAAATATTGGCATGGCGAAACTATAAAGGTTCCGTTTTTACTCCGGAAGCCTAAAAAGACTACATACTAGATTTATAAATTAACTCCTTACTTACCTTGTACATACATGGAATACCCCACCCAGTTCACCCGCTCGAGGCATGGTCCCAACTCGACATGTAAAATATGATGTCTCCGACATGTCAGGGATATATCCACTTTCATGTCTTTCAAAATCAGAATGACTGAAGCATGAAACAAGAGGTATCCTAGGGATGTCCTTCTGTCAGTGAGGCAGATGGAATCGTAGCCGGAAAAGTCCGAAATTTTACAGTAGAAGATCCAATACGCCTGTAGCGGTACCTGCAGCCAAGAGGATCAGACTAGGGCTTCCAATCCAGCAGCTCATATCCAATCTCGGTATCCCCGGCACTACCAATTTTCAATCCCGCGGGATTTCGGTATTTGCGGGATCCCGCATAGAAATAATACTTTTATAATAAGTTACCTAACTAAATCAACGAAATAGTCAAAATAACTTGCCTATTAAATTTACTACTAACTAAAGGCCAATCAAATTGTTCTAAGAGATCAAAAATGAAACTAACACAAACATAAAATTGAGCTAGAAACATTTCATTTTATCTTGGTGGCTTGAAGCAAAAACACCATTTAAAGATAAAAACCATATTTAAATGCTTAGTTCACGGAAAACCGTTAAATTTGTAAAAAAAATACAGTCCGTCAATTCTCAGAATCACATTAGTTTTTCCAGTAAAATCGGACGTAATCGCGCAATAGAAAATGACAATATCTTGCTGATTTATTTGCAATCGAATAACGTGATGTTCTGTTTTCAAATTACTCACTATTCTATTTTATTTAGATTATGAAAAAAAAGACAAATCGCAACATAGTGATCAACCGAATATTAGCCATAATGACATTCAATTAAGGCCATTTTCCGAATGCAAAAATCCGAATGTGACTCTAAGAGTGGGACTTGCAAGAAACTATTCAGTGTCTGAGCTACTGCGTGATATAAATTTTTTATCCTGTAAAAATAATAAAATGAACTATGGATGCGACATTGACAATATTGACATCAACACTTGACAGTTGTGGGATTTATCTAGTCCAGTGAAGTTATGTGTTTCAAATCTTTCGAGTACCTACAACTCCAACTATATCGTTTTGCTTATTCGAGTGATAGAATTAGAGATATACGCACTTTGATCTTGAGGTATTCATGGTCGCCCTCCTGAAAACCACCACTGTCACTGTCGCTAGTGTCACAGAAATAGTATATTTTCTACTTAATTCAATATGTTCACAACACAACAAAAGTAAGTATCTTATTTTTACTTTAAACACACCTACGCCGTTTTAGATCACGGCAGTTTAACTGACCAAAATAAGGGAGATTGTAAGAAAAAAAATAGGTGTTCCTAATTTTTTGCGTACGTTTAAATATCTAAACAAAATTAAGGTGACAGGCAAATAAAATGTTGTTAATTGGAGCAATGACAGTTTCATTTTAAATTTCAATTCGCAAATGGTCGCGTGTAACATGCCTCTCCGCAGTCCTGCAATCCCGCGGAATCCCGCGCTCGTAGTCCCGCATCAAGCGGGATTGGAAAATAGCGCGGGATCTCGGAATACCGAAAAATAGTTTCCTGTATGCTTGTTATTATCTACAATTAGTTAAATTACGCATCAAGTTATAGTGACAAACCGACCACAAGTAAGTTTTACTTACGCCAACGTGCATACGGTATTTACGATACTTCGCGTGATCCCTTTGGAGGACTACAAGTACCGCCCAATGATTTCGTTGATTACTGTAATGAACTAGAAACCCATTTTAGGCAGCAGTTTTATTCGTTCGTTGGAAACAATATTTCAGAAAGCTTTTCTGAAATATTACGTACTAAGCAAAATCGAATTCAAGTCACAGCCATGCTTATATGCTTCCCACAAACATTTATGCTCAAATTGTTCATACGCTTGCGAATAAATTACATAGTTAAATTTAATAATAGAAAACTTAAAATATCTAAAAACAAAATCTGACGTAATTATCTGACTTTGCAACATATGCAAATAAATCATTGCATATTAATAATTTTATTTTCCATTTTGTGACAACCCTGGCACATCCGCGCGTGACTGCGTAAGTACTTACACAAGCGGCGGCGTCGCCCGACATCAAAGGCGTTTCACTACTGTAGGGAATATATTGTAACTAGATGAAAGCCCGGCTTCGCTCGGGTGAAATAAATAAAGTAAACATTTATTCGTGACAGTTATGCAAACGACAAAAGAAATTGTGTACAAAAATGTATAAAATAAAAACATTACAACAACGGATTATGATGAAACTTCGTATAGAAATATAGTCTGTAGTCTGGATTAAAATATGGAATAGGGACTAAAAGATTACGCTGACGACGTCACGGGCAAAGGCTAGTATCTTTGCAAGTTAATCCTAAGCATTTTTATAAGGGTAGTATACCTCCTGAGTCCTGTGTTTTTTCAACGTTGGTAGTCCTAACTGCCGAATGTACTATACCAAGTACAAACTAAGGATTGTGGTTAAGACCGAGACAAAAAAATGTTGATATTAGGCATTTTTAAAGTGATGTTATTTTTTTTTGTATTTTTTATGGTATGTTTATTATGTATAGCAACACTCTAACGAGAAAATTATTTAAAATATTTTGTACTTCTGTGAGTACATTAGGCTTATACAGAGTATAATGAAAACAACATAAAAGGTTGAACATTTTATATTAGTATCAAAAATAAATCACATTTTTCCTCTAAACAACATTTAAGTAAAAAACATTATTGTATTACAACATAAACAGTCTCCTTCTCTTGAAACAATTATAAAATGTAGTCTTCTATCAACTTTTAATAATTAGATAAAAACAGTAACAATGTACTTATCAAAATTATGAATATTCCTTATATATTACTTAATTCAATAATCTAAGCATCTGAGTTTTTTGAAATTTAAGAATAAAATCACAGTATCATGTATGTGAGATCAATGGTAATAAACTAAACTATAATATTAAAGTCATCACAACTTAACAAGAAATGGATTTCATTTCATATCATTCTTCGAGATGAAATGTCCTGAAACAATTCCTTGTTGGGTTCAGACAAAGAGCTACATTGCAGTCCGAGCATTTAAATAAGCTCCTCAGTCTACAGACATCGGCAAGTAATCGGGTTGCATCAGAGATGAATTTGTAAATGTTATTTCATTGTTTTTGTACCATCCTTGGGAGGCTGAGTTTGGGTGTTCTAAATTTGGTCTCGCCCTCGTGCTTGTGCTTCTACCACGGCCACGCCCACCTCGTCGGCCGCGAACACTTTAACCTCGACGACTTGATCCACGTCCACGTACTGCAACTATTTCTTCATTTTCAGATTCCGAAGATGAAGAAGTGTCGCTATTTGATACTTGGTCATGTTCAGGAATAAACACATCTTCATCATCTGAGTCCTCAAAGTCAGAATTATTTAGAAGTTGCGATATTTGCTGTTCGTTGAAGGCTGAAATGAAAAAAAGCACTTGTGTGATATACCTAACGTACAACCACAAGAATAAATTCAAAACAGTAATTTACATAATAAACGCCTAATGTACCACGTCAAGTACAAATAATAAACAGTTATTTATGTAACAAACGCCTAACGTACCACGTCAAGTACAAATTATTTTGACTGATCATAAAACAACTTAAGCATACAGTTTTCGTTAAAATTTTGTTTATTTTACAATATTCACAATATGTATTTACTAATTAATATAAAAAACAAATGAAATAACAAGTGATAACTTCAATATAAACAGATTAGCTTACCTCGTGTCGCCCGGCGACCCGACCGTGTGGCCATCTTGCGAAAAAGTGACACTGACACTGACAGTTGACGTTATCTGGGCAACATGGCGGAATCGACCATAGAGTTAAGAAACAGAATGACCGCGTCAGTGTTGCCGTTGTAAAAAAACTACTCAGTAAATGGCGAAACAAAAATTTGTACTTCGGTAAGTACATTAGGCCTTTACTTCATCTATGTCGTAGAAATGTCAGGCCTTAACTGATATCCTTAATTTGTACTTGTACAAGTACGTGGGGACTCAGGAGGTTAAAGGCACATAAAAAATTTGACACCGTAATCAGTACTGATTTGTATAGCTAAAATACTAATTGTTCATTAAAATTCAGTTCAGATGTGCAATTGTTAATATTGATGTGCCAGTCAGTATTTTTGGTGCGAAGTTAGAGCTGCTAAGGCGAACGAAAACAAATGAAGTTCGTGTATCTCCCTCTCTGTCGAACTTGCAAAATCGAGCGACACAGAGGGAAATACACGATGTTCGTTCGTTTCGCGGTAGCAGCTCTCTATTCTCCGCCAAATTCTATTAAGTGGGGCCCTTTACACTCAATATTATGTGTCAATATTATCGCGATTTTTAAAATTGTATGGGGTCTGTTAAACGCTTAATATTATCACAATACTGGTGTGTCAATATTATCGTGGTTTTCAAAATCGTATGGATTTTTCTTCAATATTCATTGCACGTGATACGGATCGTGATATGAGTATATCGCGTGATAATAATAACCATGTAACAGGCCCCTATGGATGTTGCTTCAATATGCAGTGTTTCGCGTGATAATAATAACAGTTGGTAATATTTTCTCCAATTAATGGAAGCTATTTAACAACTTGTTCCGTTTTGTCAAAGGTATTTCACATTCCGATACGCGCACCATCCAGGAATAGGAGCCGTCAGACCAGAGAGCCTACCGCGATCTGAAAACGAAGTATTTCCCTCTCCGCGCTCGAATATGCAAGTGCGACAGAGAGGCATATATATTTAGTTTTCGGTTGGTAGCACTTTAGTCCAAGCGCGGCGGACGGTCGAAGAAAGTCAAAGAACATTCCGTGTGTTGTCTGTCACACATATAATTTTTTAACTTCCCATCGACCATAACTTGAAATTAGGTGATAATGTTTATTATGAAGTATATTTTACCAAAAATATCAGTATATTGATAAATCACATTTGTTTTTTAGTTGTACGGAACCCTCAGTGTGCGACTCCGACGCACTTGGCTGGTTTTTATTACATTTTGAATTTTATTTCTCTTATAGTAAAATACCCTATTCGTTTTAAAGTTGATGCCTGAGGGCCTACCGCGAACCAAAAACGAACTATCTTCCTCTCTGTCGTTCGAATATACATGTGAGAGAGAGGCAGATACTTCGTTTTCGGTTCGCGGTAGCGCCTCTAACGTCCGAGCGCGGCGAACGGCATGAGCTGGGTGTCTACTCCGAAATTCAAAATCCTAACTTCGTATGGTGCCGTCCCTTTCACTCTCCTGTCATAGACTATATGAGTGAAAGGAATGGCACCATACGAAGTTCGGATTTCGAATTTCGGAGTAGACCCCCAGTACCACTAAGTTATAAGATAGAGCGAGATAGGGATAGAATTTTGCTAGACGTTTAAAAGCCATAAGTCACCTAGTAGTTTGTCACAACAAAATAGAGACGCAGCTTTAAGATGGCGCACAGACTCAGCAAACATTCAAGTGGTGTCCTTTACACGATTAATATTAACACAATACTGGTGTGTCAATATTATCGCAGTTTTCAAATTTGTATGGATTCTGCATCAATATTCACGTGATACTTATCGTGATATGAATGTATCACGTGATAATAATAACCATGTAACAGGCCCCATACATTCGCTTGAAGGCGGTTGTTGTGACAATCAGCCTAGCTAGCACGATAGATGATACCGTTACGTTTTATGTGACGTTTTAATACATTTCGTCCATATAACGTGACGGTATAAGTTATCGTGCTAGCTAGGCTGATAGGTGTATAGAACGCTTGAAAACTACAAAAACAAAACGCTGCAGACGCGGCTAGCCGAATCCACGCCCGGCAACCTGGCCAACACACCGGACGCAAACATAGTTTACAATTTCCGAACGTACCCAACCCGACGCTGTCAACAGTGGCTGTGTTCCGAATCACGCTCACAGCGCTCACAACGCTTACAGTGCTAACGGCCGGTCCGAATCAGTTAGCGCGCTCAAGGCCGCGTGAGCGGTGTTTTGTTTCGGACCGGTCATGAGCGTGTTTACTGTCAAACGTCAACTGAATTTGAATTTTGAGTTCGTCAATTAATCATAGTATGAAATACTGGGCTGGGTTTTTGATCTGTAGAAAATTGAATTTAATCGCAATCTGTAACGCACTAATATAAAACTGACGACATGTTCCAGGACCAAATTGTAGAGCATAGGGAATAGTTCATCTTCACACCTTAGAACCTGAATGGTCGCGTACGGTACGGTTTCAGAGGAATTTTCTCCATTGGACGCTCTGACTGTGGAATGAACTCCCTGCCGAGGTTTTCCCGAAGGACTACAGTATCGGGTTCTTCAAGAAAGGAGTATATAAAATTTTAAAGAGTTGGTTATGCGCATGTGACACCCCTGGAGTTGCAGGCGTCCATAGGCTGCGATGACCACTTACCATCAGGCTGGCCGTACGCTTGTTTGCTACCGACAAAGTACAAAAAAAACTAATAAATAAACTAATATAACTGTAAAGTTTATTTTTCGCGCCTAGAATGAAATGTCAAACGTCAACTTGACGTTTGCGCTCAAGGTGCTTACGGCTGGGAGTGTGAGCACCGTGAGCGCCGTCCATGACGTCATCAATGACGTCACGACATCTCGTGTAAACGCTGTGAGCGTGAATCGGTCCGACCGTGAGCGCGCTCACAGCGCTGTGAGCGTGATTCGGAACACAGCCAGTATCTTCTTAGTAGTCTGTGCTGTCAACCAACAAATTTAATATGGCGGACCTTTTGTCGTAAAATTAACACTTTTTAATGCAAAATACGCGACAATCCGAATTTTGCGGATACATATGTTCAACTCAAAAATCGTTATTTTTATACGTTCTTCAATTTGAGACAGGTCTCGTTCGGGTCTACCGTACCCCTGCACGAAATTATTAATATAGATACTGTGATATTACTTAAGCCGGGTCCACAGCGCCATGTTTTTCAAGTTTGTAAACATCTAACATGTTTTACAAACATGTTTTGTTGAATTTTTGGTGCAGTGGACCGGCCTTAACATTGAGGCCACGCTGATTTTGTGTTCGAAAAACATGTTTGATGTTTGCAAACATGAAAAACATGGCGCTGTGTCACCAGGCTGTATCTCATGAACCGTGATAGTTAGATAGTTGGATTTTTCACAAATGATGTATTTCTGTTGCCGCTTTAAGAACAAATACTAAAAAACAGAAAAAATATATTTAGGGGGGCTCCCATACAAAAAACGTAATTTTTTTGCCGTTTTTATTGATAATGGTACGGATTTAAGTTATTTTGGTAAAGTAAAAGGTTTATATTATCTTTTAAAAAATCTCCATAAAATCAATGATGCGGTCTGCGTTTCTTTGCCTTTAGCACATAATAAGGAATCTTTGGTGGCTTTAGCGCCATCTATTGACGGATAGCAATGTGTGTGTTAACAAAGATTTTTCTTATGAAGTAACAGATGGTAGCAGCGTATTTGCAATTACATCGTTATTACATCTTATACGTATTACACGTTTAATATTATCATAATACTTGGATGTCAATTTTAACTCGGCTTTTAAAAAAAATATGCATTTTGTTTCAATATTTATCAATATTCACGTGATACGTATCGTTTTTTTCAATATTTATCAATATCCTTGTGAAACGTATCGTGATATAAGTGTATCACTTGATAATATTCACCGTGTAAAAGGCCCCATTGATACTATCACTAGGAAGTCAATACTATCGCATTTTTTTTATATTGCTTGAATTTTGCTTAAATATTCATTAATATATTCATGATACGTAGGTATCGTGATTTAATGTTAATGCGTGATAATAATCACTGCATACGTAGTTGTAATATACCAGAATTCATTTCAGCCAACATAACTAAAATGCATGTCTTTCCTAGGCACCATAGAGTACACTGCAAAATAGTCAAAAAGAGCTGTCAAAATAACTATTGTCAATGGTTTCGTGTTTTGGCGCACGCGGATTGTAGACGGAAGTGAACAATTCGAGCAATTTCCTTTTCCTATTTGTGTAATTTTGAAATCTTTTAAAAATACCTATCACAACTTTGCCTCGGAGTAGTGCTTTGTTGTGAATTTCATTGTGGGGTAGGAAATAATGGAGGTGACAGATTTGAACGATCTTTTAAATGTTCGCACAATCAAAATGGAAAGTGTTGAAAATGCGTTTGACGAAGCTACGGGAGGTGTTGATGCCTCGGATCCTCTTTCTGTTATTCCTCAATACGTTACTGAGTCAGATTTAGGTAAGTAAGGAATTAATTTGGATATGCACTACTTAAACTAGACAACTTTAATGTACATTCCTGTGGAGGTCATATTTTATGACACAGCTAGTTTACTTTACCATCTGAAACAATAAACAATATTAAATGATAAAAATAATCATTGAAACCCGTTATTATTTCCGGTCATAGTCATAACATATTTTTCTGGTCTTACTAAATAAAAATGATAAGTCTTTTTAAATGTATTACCATGGATCAGTGTTTAAATACAATGTTACTCAAATTTAGCCTCGTCCCAAATAGAAATAGGTTTGGGACTTCGGTAAAAAAAATATGTATTTCATACAGTACCGGTCAAGCAACACCTTGACAAGCTTTTCATGTCAATACTTCCTGAATGATATTCATTCTAAGACATAACTAAGTTCAAAAAAAATAGAATCCTTTTAAGACCAATAAGAATTAAAATGGTCACCCTTCACCCCTGTGTAAGCTGAATTATTTGTTACTGTAATTTAAACTTTATTGCATAAATCACCCTGCATAAATCACAATGGACCCGGGTATGTCCTTAAACTATGACCAAGACCACCATGGAATGGACAGCAGCATTCCTAGAGTTCGGTGGAGATACTGCGATCGCCAACCCGCATGCCAAGCGTGGCTATTATGGCATTTACCCCCCATGAAATTGGGGGGAGGCCTATTTCCAGCAGTGGACGTCCTAGGGCTGATATGGTGGTGGTGGGCATAAACCACATAAGTACAAAGGGCACACTTTATGTCATCAGGTATTACTTACCAGTCAACCATAGGGCTTAATAGAGACTTCTAAAGTCGGGTTCAGTGAGAAAAAAAACATGGAAAGTTATATTTTCATAACCTACACAATATCGGCCAACGCTGTGGGTTCATGCTTTCGCAACAAAATCGTCTGCAGGCTCGCCATATCTATTAGTAGATAATTTTAATAGAGAATGCTGTGAAGCGCATTCGAAAATAATCCTTAATAGGTGTGAACCCATAGCGTTGGCTGATTGTACATTTCATCTTCATTATATTGACGACCTGTTTAGCCTAGTTGGTAGTGACACTGCCTCCGAAGCTAGAGGTCCCGGGTTCGAATCCCGGCCAGGACATTATTTGTGCATTTAGCACGGATTTTGTTCTTGGGTCTTGGATGTTCTCCATGTATTTAAGTATGTATTTATCTATATAAGTATGTATATCGTCGCCTAGTACTCATAGTAATAGCTTTGCTTAGTTTGGGACTAGGTCGATTTGTGTAAGATTGTCCCCCAATATTTATTTATTTATTATCATCATCATATCATCCGAAGGACATCCACTGCTGGACATAGACCCCAAATAGTGCCACAAAGACCGGCCCTGTGCCACCCATGAAAAAAAATACAAATAAATTTTGATTATAATGTTAAAGTACCACTAGGCCTGCAAGGGGAATACTGTCCGGTCTTTCTCATGAATGAGAGGCCTGTGCCCAGCAGTGGGACGATAATAGGCTGATGATGATGGTGATAATATTCCTGGATTCTAAACTTCAAATTAAAGGAAAGAATTGAAAAAAATTGCGCTCCAAGCATAGCAAGTGAAGGATTTCTTGCCTGAGGGCCTACCGCGAACTTCGAAAATCGAACTTCGTATCGTACCGTCCCTTTCCGTCATATAGTGTATAACACGAGAGTGAAAGGGACGGCACGACACGAAGTTCGATTTTCGAAGTTCGCGGTAGGCCCTCTAAGCTTGATTGGTTCCGATAGCTCAGTGGCTAGAGCGATTGGCCGCATATGCCATATGTCTCAGGTTTGAATCCTGCTCAAAGCACAAATATTAAATTTTTTCCAAAATTTTGAAGTTTATTATTTTCTTTAGCAGGGATAATAAATAAATAGTAAATAAATATTAGGGGACATTTTTTACACATATCGAACTAGTCCCACGGTAAGCTCAATAAGGCTTGTGTTATGGGTACTAGACGACGATATATTTAATAGATAAATACTTAAATACATAGAAAACATCCAAGTCACAGGAACAAATGTCTCTGCTCACCACAGAAAAAAATGCCCTTACCGGGATTCGAACCCGGAACTTCTAGCTTCGGAGGCAATGGCACTACCAACTAGGCTAAACAGGCCGACAGGATACTGCTTAATTTAAAATTATATTCCAGGCTTGATGCAATCAGGAGTGGAGATCCTACAGGCTCCTCTGGCGGTGTTTGAGGATGCTGCAGACGATGATGACACTATGCAAAGCAATGACTCCAGCGGTATGTGGGGATTTTTGACTTTTTTTTTACTTTATGCGATTAACATCCAAGTATTTCAGCAGTTACTATAAGTGGTTTTTTTTTTAAATTTGAATGGTTGCTAGACTGGGGACCCGGCTATGTCCTAAAACTACGACCAAGACCACCGGGGGATGGGCAGCAGCATCCCTGGAGTGTGGTGGAGATACTTCGAACGCCAACCCGCATTCCAAGCGTGGCGATCATGGCATATACCCCCTGTGAATTTGGGGGAGGCCTGTGTCCAGCAGTGGACGTCCTTTGGCTGATATGGTGGTGGTGGTGGTGGCTAACCTATTTAGAAAAGTGTATATTTATCTTTTTTTAAACTGTACCATGTAAAGGCTCTACATCGAAATGTATTAAAATTAATTTAGTTTAAACACAACTGTGTACAAATATAATTATAGTAAAGAGCTTTTCTAATGAAGAATATAGTCCTTATATTCTATATGTATATATTTTTATTGCATATTATGAGATATTACGGTATGCGAGGTTAAGCAATGTCGGGCGGGGTCAGTCCTTGGATGGGTGACCGTTTTGAGTGGTTACTAACTGAGCGCTCCCGTGCTTTGGAAGGCACGTTAAGCCGTTGATCCCGGCTGTTGTCTATGATAGCAGTCGTTAAGCCAAGTTGGAGGCCTTCGGGCGGTTTGAGAACTTCTAACAGTCAAGTTGCCTACTCACTTGACAAGCCTAATTCCAACAAGGTCTAGTTTCCCCCTTGGGTTGGAAGGCCAGATGGCAGTCGCTTTCGTAAAAATTAGTGCCTACGCCAATTCCTGGGATTAGGTAGCGGACCCTAGGCATCCTTCAGGATGCAACTGTACTGGGAATAACACTAAGATGATGATGATGATATTACCTCGTGTGTTCATAAGTTTTGAGACGGCTAAATACTCGATTTTTTCATAATTATTAAAAAAAAATATATATATACACACATATTGTTCATTTTACTTGACAATAGTTTCATTAATAAATATACATAGGTATTATTTAAACTACGTTCCAATATTTTATGTTATTTGCCATTTATTGCGTCGGCTACACCTAGATAATGACCCCGCGAGACACGAAAGTTTTCATCAGGGATTCTCTTGCTTCTCTTCCAATAGCTCATTTGTGAGTAACTATTATTGAGTAGTATTTACGGCAGGTTTTTACCCATAAATTGTGTGTTCATAAAAGGTAATTTTGTCCGAGTCCTCAACTGTGCGTTTCTCCGGAAATTTCTTGCCTCGCACAGCTAAACTGTGGAATGAACTGTCGCCTGCGGTATTTCCGGACCGATTCGACCTTCAAACCTTGAAGAAAAGAGCGTACTCCCATCTTAAAGGCCGGCAACGCACTTACAACCCCTCTGGTGTTGTGATTGTCCATAGGCGGCGCTAATCGCTTACCATCAGGCGATTCGTCTGCTCGTTTGCCACCTATGTCAAAAAAAAAAGACTAATCAGGAGTATTTAGAGCCAGGCTCGAAGAAAGTTACTTCTATTGACTGATAAAAGAAATACATTTGTCTTTTAGCAGTTTTCGTATGAAAATTTAATTTTATTGCGTGTTCTCTAAAACTTTGCCAAAAAACCAATTATTTTGATGAATAAACGTGTCATATAAACTTTAGCAAGTGATTCCAATAGTCTATCTGGTAAATGGATAATTTTAAGGCATAGTTTGAGCATCTAGTATTCAAAATTGATAGAAAAGGCTACCTCATACGTAATAATCGCCCGTATCGTGAACATCGTAGGGTGATAAGGTTTCAGTACTGTCTGTGCAGTAGTTGATACATGTATCGAGATTTTGGTGTACAACTTGTCGTTCCGCTGCCTTAACTTTCTTTCTACCAGAGACATTAACTTCATGCCCGCACCTAAGAGAGACCACCGCATTTAAAGGCTTAAATCAAAAATTTTGAAAGCCAATTGAAATAAACTCTATTTACTTTTATCAGCTACATACAGTACAGTGATTCAATGAAAGTAATAATCTTGACAGAAATATTTTCTGTAATTGATTTATTCAAAACAATTTAATATTCGTCTCAAAACTTATGAACACACGAGGTATGAGATATTTTAGTTCAAAACCTACGCAAGTTTTTGTTTATTTCTTACAAATCAATTTAAAAAACCGGCCAAGTGCGTGTCAACTCGCGCACGAAGGGTTCCGTACTATTGTCTATACAATAACATTAGACACTTTATTATAACCTTTTTTAATTTAATTTGAATAATAATATATATTTTTGATCTTTTTATCAGCAATAAGAACGTTAAATAATATCCACTAGTATTTTGGTCAAGGTGGGAGCCGGATTTTAGTTTTCCCATACATTTTGAGACCCAGCGCCTGATGAACACAACAAGCAATATTTTAAAAGTTTCTTTTGGTATGGGAGCTCCCTTAAATATTTATTTTATTTAGTTTTTGTTGTTATAGCGGCAACAGAAATACATGTGTGAAAATTTCAACTGTCTATCACGGTTCATGAGATACAGCCTGGTGACAGACGGACAGACAGACGGATGGACAGCGGAAGTAATAGGGTCCCGTTTCACCCTTTGGGTACCGAACCCTGAAAAGGTTAAATAAATCCTTATTTGTTTTCAGAGGAGGTTATAGTTCAGCTGATGGACATCCGAACGCGTCTGTCGAAGCTGCGCAGCATGCTGGAGCGAAGATTGGGCGTGGACCTCTCCGACTACAGCTTTTGGCTGCAAGACGCTAAGATGGTATGTTAACCGGGCCGTATTTGGTGGTTGAGGATACAAAAACACAGGTGGTATATGTATATATAATAAAGTAATAAATATTGGTGGACAATCTTACACAAATCGACCTAGGCCCAAACTAACCTGGCTGAAATTCCTCTAATTCGAAACATATAATGCGCATATTTAAGGTTTGGAATTCTCTGCCGGCGTCTGTATTTCCGAGTTCATATAACCTAGACCTTTTTAAGGCACGAGTGATGGCATCTTCTGGGCGAGCTCGCTTCATCGTCGGCCTCATCTTTGCCCCCTGGCTAGATGCTGGCCAAGAGCAATGCCATTTTTAATTAAAAAAAATAGATAAATACATACTTATATACATAGAAAACATCCAAGACCCAATAACAAATATCCGTGCTAAATGCACAAATAATGCCCTGGCCGGGATTCGAACCCGGGACCTCTAGCTTTGGAGCTTCTTCACTACCAACTAGGGTAAACAGGACATGTATGTTTATTTACAGTACATATGGTACTATATTACCGCACGAGTGCGGTAATCAGCAGATTACGTGCATATGTCGAAACTTTAAAGAGCCATATGTACTGCAAAACGTTGTACGATACACGTGCGAACAGGTAATTCGCAACTCGTGTCGATTTAAAACACTCCCTTTGGTCGTGTTTCAATTTATCACCACTCGTTGCGATAATGTACTATTATGTAGGTATTTTTGTATATTGTAGTATTGTAATGTTTTGTAATCTTTATCACCTTAACGAAAATTTTCTGCATCACCTACTCAGCTTTACATTTCATTTCTCCCTTAGACCGCCTGTTGTTTTACCTCTTGTCTCCCTGTATCTTTGTTAATTCTCATTGTATCTGATGATTCATTAATGAGAGGTGTGCAATAAAAGAGTATTTGTATTGTATTTGTATTAGTGGTGGTGGACCCGGGTATAATAATAATAAATATTAGGGGACATTTTTTACACAAATCGAACTAGTCCCACAGTAAGCTCAATAAGGCTTGTGTTATGGGTACTAGACGACGATATATTTATTGGATATATACTTAAATACATAGAAAACATCCAAGTCTCAGGAACAAATATCTCTGCTCACCACAGAAACAAATGCCCTTACCGGGAATCGAACCCGGGACCTCTAGCTTCGGAGGCAGTGGCACTACCAACTAGGCCGACTGTATACATGCATGCCTACTTTTTAGGTTTCCGTACGCAAAGGGTAAAACGGGACCCTATTACTAAGACTCCACTGTCCGTCCGTCTGTCTGTCCGTCTGTCACAAAGCTGTATCTCATGAACCGTCATAGCTAGCTAGACAGCTGAAATGTTCACAGATGATGTATTTCTGTTGCCGCTATAACAACAAATATTAAAAACGAGAATAAAATAAACGTTTAAGGGGGCTCCTATCTATACTAATATTATAAAGCTGAAGAGTTTGTTTGTTTGTTTGAACGCGCTAATCTCAGGAACCACTGGTTCGAATTGGAAAATTATTTTTTTGTTGGATAATCCATTTATCGAGGAAGGCTTTAGGCTATATAACATCACGCTGCGACCAATAGGAGCGAAGACGCGGACGAAGTCGCGGGCAACAGCTAGTAAAATATAAAAAGACAAAACCAATCAAATAAATAGTTCCCGAGATTAGCGCGTTCAAGCAAACAAACAAACTCTTAAGCTTTATAATATTAGTATAGATTTAATTATTTACAGTGAGTTTAGGTATAGTGATGGCATTTAACCACATGTCTTTATCGTCTAGTATTGGCTGAGTTTATAATATGCTCTCTTTTGCATCGTTTGTTTTACAATAGCCTTATTTTCCCACATATTCAAAATCTTATCAGGTAATTTACTGTAGTAGCGTGTACAGATACCCGCAAATGACTTTTGTACTCTACTTAATCTAGTTCTAACTGATATTAGAAGAAAGAAAGAAAGAAAATACATTTAGTTAGCATATACATACGAACATAAGTATGTATTTATCTATATAAGTATGTATATCGTCGTCTAGTACCCATAGTACAAGCTTTGCTTAGTTTGGGACTAGGTCGATTTGTGTAAGATTGTCCCCCAATATATTATTATAAATCACAACCGTATATTATTATAACATAAAGAAATAACGCTAAAAAGGACCCCACCCAGCATAATGCCAAAAATGTTAAAGAGTGGACTGTAATTGATATTCTAACGAGAGTGGATTTTTACGACAATAGGATACTAGAAGGAAATGCTATTCAGTGCCTTGATTGACGGAGGTAGACACTCACCTTGGGTTTGGAAGGTGCGATGCTTCGTCGAGCAGACTGAAGGTCCACCGTATCTCAGAGAGCGAGCACCCGACTTACCTCACGAGACCTAGGTTACATTCAGTCTGAATTGCGCCACGTAGAGCGTCTAACTCCCCTTCTTCAAGGCACCTTGTAGACCGAATTATAACATAATGCGCTCACGTCACTCCAGCGAGAGCGAACCGACAGAAGAGAAACGAACGACTTATATGCTTAATTTGAATTTATCCCTTATGCTTTTATTTTATTTATTATTTAATCGTATGGCATTTATTAACGGACCGTGAGATCTTCGAGAAGACAAGTACGGTTGCCAGTTTTTGTTGCGCTTTTAGCACCACCCAGGGGTCACGTGTAGGGTAACGGTGGGTACTCCCTACGGACGTGGTGCAACTTCGACCCCCCTTTGTCAAGTGAGTGGGCAACTTGACTGTTAGAAGTTCTCAAGCCGCCCGAAGGCCTCTAACTTGGCTTAACGACTGCTGTCGTAGACAACAGCCGGGATCAACGGCTTAACGTGCTTTCCAAAGCACGAGAGCGCTCAGTTAGTAACCACTCAAAGCGGTCACCCATCCAAGAACTGACCTGCGCCGACGTTGCTTAACCTCGCATACCGCACGCGGTAGGCGGGTGCCGCTGGGCCACGAGCGCTCTCTGCTTTTATCATGAATGGTCACATCTTCTACAAATGTTTATTTAAGTACTGTTTGTTACAGTTGGAACCTCACAAGACACTGGTGGAGCAGTGCATCCGAGGCGAGGGCGTGGTGCAAGTCAACGTTCAAGTGAAAGCGGCCGAGAGGAAGATCAACATACTGGATGTACTGAAGCCTGATGAAGAGTTAGTGGCGTTGCCTAACGCTGGTGAGTGACGGCTGTAACTACAACTTAGAAAAGTAGAAAAACACGGACATTTACATTTTAAAGCTCCACCACCACATCAGCCCTAGGACGTCCACTGCTGGACATAGGCCTCCCCCAATTTCATGGGGGGTTAATGCCATAATCGCCACGCTTGGCATGCGGGTTGGCGATCGCAGTATCTCCACCGCACTCTAGGAATGCTGCTGCCCATTCCCCGGTGGGCTTGGTTGTAGCTTAAGAACATACCCGGGTCCGGGTCCGGGTTTTAAAACTCAATATCTCAAAAAAGGCTAAACAGATTTTCATGAAAAAATATTTCATCATCCTCCTAGCGTTATACCCAGTACAGTTGCATCCTAAGGATGCCCGGGGTCCGCTACCTAATGAAAAATTATTTATGACGATAAAAAACTAAACGAAAATCGGTTTATCCGTCTGGGAGCTCCGATATCACCAACAGATACACAGACAGACATGTTAAACTTATAATCTCCCTTTTTGCGTCGGGGGTTAAAAATGGGTTTATATTAAACCATCTTCTTAAGCATTGGGGGGTTATATAGAGAGTACCCACCGTTACCCTATACGTGACCCCTGGGTGGTGCTAAATACAATGGCATACTTTAAGAGGGCGCAGTACGTGGCAGTACGCTCGGTTCTCCATACAAACGTATTTATGCTCTCATTTTAAAACGCCATGCTGGAATAACATGAAACTTTGTATACACAATGAGATCCGGCATATCTAGGTCGAAAATTACTTTCTGTTGCTAGAAAATGTAAAAGAAAAAAGTACAGCGGTTTTTTTCAGTTTTTTACGGCTTGTATGAAAACCTTATCATACAAGCCGTAAAAAACTTGTATTTTTTATCCATTATAATTTCAAGCAACAGAAACTAATTTCCGACCTAGATATGCCGGATCCTATTGTGTATATAAAGTTTCATGTTATTCTAGCACGGCGTTTTAAAATGAGAGCGTAAATACGTTTGTATGGAGAACCGAACGTACTGCGCACTCTTAAGTTTAATTTCGTTTTTTTTTTTGTTGTGGTTTTGACGTATTTTATTTGTTTGTGTTGACACGAGCGTGGCGTCACGGTGCCGTGTCTTCACCAAATGGTCACAACGGAAGGTCAGCGCTGGCTCTGCCAGCATCAGTTGTGACCATTATGTGACAAAATTAATTATATGTAGGTATCGGTCTATGTTTTTAGTTAATTCCTTGTTTTTTTTTTTGTCACAAAGAAACGATTTATATTCTTTTTTTTTCTTTTTTAAAAATGCAACATACTGGCAAACGTACTTGTCTTTTGGAAGATCTCATAGTTTGACAATGAGTGCCATACGACTATTTATTTTTCACCTCAGCGGCTCGAAAATGGCGGTTTTGCTGCTTGAAACCAGTGAGCAAAATGCAATTTTGCTGCGAGCGTGAAAACGACTTTTCCTGTTTAAAACTAGTGAGCAAAATGCAATATTTGCTGCGGGCGTGAAAAAAACTTACTTTTTAATTTATCATATAGTAGGTTAGTTTCAGTAACTTCATTCTCTCTATCACTATTCCTTTGCGTTATATGTTCTCGCCGCTGAGCTGAAATGTTGTATGTATCACACGAGAGCAAAGAATTTGCAGCTCGTGTCTTTGAGTCCCTCGCTACGCTTAGGATTCTAATTTTGAATCACTTGCTACGCTCGTGATTCAACCATAGAATCTTTCGCTTCCTCGGGACTCAACATTAACACTCTCAGAAAAAGTCTACTTTGATCTCTTGTTGAACAATATTAATATTATTACTCGCTACGCTCGTGATTCAACCATAGAATCTTGAGCGTAGCGAGGGACTCAAAGACACGAGATGCATATATCTTTGGTCTCGTGTGATACATACAACTTTTCACCTCAGCGGCGAGAACATATAACGCAAACGAATAGTGATAGAGAGAATGAAGTTACTTAAACTAACCTACTATATGAAAAATTCAAAAGTAAGGTTTTTTTCACGCTCGCAGCAAAGGCCCTATGTAGCCTATAAGCTCGAAACGCTTGGAGCGGGCGCGGGGCGGAGGCGGTTTTGCGTTTTTGCGTTTTTGATCTTTCCGAAACTGTCCACTGTCGATTACTGCTTCACATGTCACACGCCGCCTCCGCTCCGCCATCCCGCGCGGTGTTTTGGTGCGATGTCCCCCGGATCGCGTTCGCTTTACCATAGAGAAAATAAGTAAGAATAGAGAGCTAACTCCATATGACTTCATACATCATTTTTTACTTATTATTTCGTAGTCGACATCTAGCGTCCAATAGCGGAATTATCAGTACTGCTACTCGACAATAGGCGCCGTGACGAACGAACAATCGAATGCTCAACCATTTTTCGCTAATATTATAACCGGATTAACCGGAACTCTGTTTTGAACTCATTCTGCTTTAAATATTAGTAGTAAATTGTTGAGAAATACACTTTTCGTCAGTAGCGACATACGTGACATCTAGTATCTTTATAGCATTACTGATAATTTCGCTATTTGACGCTAGATGTCGACTACGAAATAATAAGTAAAAAATGATGTATGGAGTTAGCTCTCTATTCTTACTTATTTTCTCTATGGCTTTACCGAAAAACCGCCTCCGCCCCGCAAAAACGCTGCGTCACGCTGTGCGTTTCAAGATTTACCCCCTTATTCATAAACGTCCATCAAACCTATATTGGCTCGTTGGCGGCAGTACGGTAGTGGGAAATAAGCTGCAGAGCTTAGCACATAGACGCAAAGTAGCATGTCTGTGCGTCTTCTACAAACTGTACTTCGGGGAGTGTGCTCAGGAGCTCCATGAGCTCATACCGCCTTCCCCCTTCTTCCATCGGACTTCCAGACGTACGGCTGGCTACCATCCTTACCTGGTCGAAATTCCTCTAATTCGAACCAAGCGCTTTGCATCTTCTTTTATAATGCGCACTTCTAGGGTTTTGAATTCTCTGCCGGCGTCTGTATTTCCGAGTTCATATAACCTGGACCTTTTTAAGGCACGAGTGAATAGGCATCTTCTGGGTGAGCTCGCTTCATCGTCGGCCTCATCTTTGCCCCCTGGCTAGATGCTGGCCAAGAGCAATCCCATTTTTAATAATAATAAAAAAAATAGTAAACAAGCCGCTACAATTTTTTCGTCCTTATCAGTCACTTTGATATATATGTCTGTGAGAAAGGAACAAAACAAATTTTAGTTTTATAAATAAGGGGTTTAGAGGCTGTATCATTGACTTCTTCCTGTTTGTATGGGCAGCCCCGGAGTGCGAGTCGGTGGTGGAGGAGGGCGGGTGCATGCGCGGCGCGCCGCACGCGGCGGCGGTGAAGTGGGTGGTGGACGCGGGCTTCAAGGCGCACCACAGCCGCGCCACCATCCCCGACGACCCCGCTGACTGGTCAGTTACATTTGCGCACCAACAAAAACTTTGTATACAATTACTTAACATTACAACCCTTATTTGCTATTTTTAGGGTTCCGTACCTCGAAGTAAAAAACAGAACCCTTCTAGGATCACTTTGTTGTCCGTCCGTCTGTCTGTCTGTCAAGACCCTTTTTCTCAAGAACGCGTGGAGGTATCAAGCTGGAATTTATATCAACTACTCAGATCTACTGTCCCTTGGAGTTGTGAAAAAATCAAACTTCTAAGCCAACGCAATCAAAAGATACAGCCGTTTATGTCGCAAATTTCCGCAAATTTTCGACACTCGCAAGTGAATCAAAACCTACAGTGTACTTCCCGTGAACTCAGAATCTTGAAATTTGATACGAAGCAACGTCTTATAGCACAGATCAAGAAAAATTGCGAAAACCGTAAATTTTTTGTTACATCACAAAATAAAAATATTTTTACGGAACCCTCGGTGCGCGAGTCCGACTCGCACTTAGTCGGTTTTTTTTATTACGTTTTTAAGTTCAGTAAACGGCCGTTTTATTTTTAAACTCACAAATCAACGAATCCAGCAACGCAACAAGACTATTTAAATAAAAAAACCCGACTGCGTTTCTGTGTATTTTGGAATTCGGCGCCAAAAATCCGCCAGGGCATTATTTGTACATTTAGCACGGATATATTTTGTTCTTGGGTCTTGGATGTTTTCTATGTATTTAAGTATGTATTTATCTATATAAGTATGTATATCGTCGTCTAGTACCCATAGTACAAGCTTTGCTTAGTTTGTTTGGGACTAGGTCGATTTGTGTAAGATTGTCCCCCAATATTTATTAATTTTTATTATTACTTTGTTTTTTTTTTTGATATACCCAGTGTCACTCTCACAGTAAATACGAATCTAGCGACACCTCTCAAGCTAAAATCCATCGAGCCGTTCAGGCCGCCGAGCGTGCCAAACAAGTATACATACATACATATACTCTCGAAAAACATAACCCTCCTTGTGGCGCAGTCGGGTAAAAACTAGTTTGATGTATTCAAACGGTAGGGCAAGCTGTAATAATGTTGGCCCCCCTCCAATAATTGGCCTCTTGAATGTTAAATCAATTTATTAAGCGCAATCCTTGAGTGCAAGGACAAAAATAAATTTCATATTTTTCTTTGTTTGCTACACTCTAAAATGTAGTAGGCCGTTTCCAAACTTGACAGGTGGAACACCTGAAAAAAAAGAGTATTTTCATTTAGATTTTTACCTACTTTCTTTTTGTCGGGGCTGCGAGGTAAGTATTTTCATACTTTCCATTCCATTTTGGTTTATATACTGTAATTGGTGAAAAAAGGCCCAAGACAACGTAGAAACGGGTAGGCGAAAGGTAGTACCTTCATACATCAGGGGCCAATGATTGTACTTTTCGCGCCATTTTCATATTCAACTCATTTAAGTTATAAAAGAGTTACAGTACTATTACGGTTGTAACTTGTTCGAATTCTCGGGTTCATGAATCTAGAAATGTTCAAAGTCAATGGTCGCCTTAAGGGGCCAATGATTATACCGCTTCATCATCATCATCATTCAGCCGAATGACGTCCACTGCTGGACATAGGCCTCCCCCAAAGACTTCCACTATGACCGGTCCTGCGCCACCCGCATCCAGCGGACACCCGCGACCCTTACCTTACCCCTATTATACCGCTTACCCTACTTAAATACAAAATACATTACATAGTGGCCTCCTTTTATCAATATCTATCGTTAAATTTAAATAATCACAGTTATCTACGGTAGTGGACACGTTAAAGGTCAATCAATCAATCTTTGTGTTTTATGGCCCCATCGATATTGTCGATGATTCCGCCAACGTCAAGGTTTAAAAAGGCACGTGTTTATTAAGAATTTGACCGGTGACTTCATATTGCCAGGTTCACTTAGAAGAGTATCTAAAACAAAGGACAACACAAACATTTATTGTTAATCTAACTACTACAAAAACAAGTTGTTAGTTTTAATTAATTTACATAAGATATACACAAAGGGGGAGTGCACCAGGGTTAAAAGGAATTTAATGTTGATGGGCCGGGGAATTTCCGGGGGTAAAGGTCTCTTAATTAGGGTTCCGTCTGATTTTGACAAATGATGATGTCGTCAGGTCGGTGCAACACGTGAAGCTGTGGATCCAGTGGGCGGTGCGACAGTTCAATTTGACAGGTGTCAAGTTGTCCGACTGGCATATCAGTGGGTGGACACTCTGCACACTGACTAACCTAGACTTCAAGTGAGTACAATGTGTTTTGAGAAGGACAGCGTTGGGATCCCAACAGTGGACCGACGATGTCGGTAAGATTGTGACTCAAGCCTACGTCACTGTGGAGTTTTTCTGTACGGTAACAAAACAACTAATGAAGGATTTCTTGTGCCGTAATCATGGAATGATATTTTATTTACGCATTATCATTGACATTAGTTTGTCTAAGCCAGGTGTCCTCAAACTTTTTTTCTCATAGACCACTTTCAAAAGTTAACTGGTTCTGGTACCTAGACCCCCTGTTTTTTCTACAATATTCCCAAAACCCCAATTTTTTTGCCACGCCAACATAGACCCCCGTCAAGTCTAATGTAGGTTCCCCGATAACTCTTGACCGCGTTGGCCGATTTTGATAATTATTTTTCTGTTTCAAAGCAGGTACCCCCAAAATTGGTCCCATATAAATTTGGTGAAGGTCTGATGATGGGATCTAGAAGGAATTGAGCTGAAATTAGGCATACTTATGTAAGTTCAGTGACAATACGAGGGCTGTTCCGAAAGTTTTTAGCTGCTCTCACTCTATTCATGCGATATATGTTTTAATGATACCATTATGCGGGTAATTTCGATACATATGTGTTAGGGTGAAACTGTTGATGAAAGTGGCTTGGTTTTTTAGGGTTCCGTAGTCAACTAGGAACCCTTATAGTTTCGCCATGTCTGTCCGTCCGTCTGTCCGTCCGCCCGCGGATAATCTCAGTGACCGTTAGTACTAGAAAGCTGAAATTTGGTACTAATATGTATATCAATTACGCCGACAAAGTGGTAAAATAAAAAGTGGAAAAAAATATTTTATTAGGGTACCTCCCCTATACGTAAAGTGGGGAGTGATTTTTTTTTTTCATTTTAACCCTAACGTGTGATATATTGTTAGATAGGTATTTAAAAATAAATAGGGGTTTACTAAAATCATTTTTTGATAATGTTAATATTTTCGGAAATAATCGCTCCAGAAGTAAAAAAAAAATGTGTCCCCCCCCCTCTAACTTTTGAACCATAAGTTTTAAAAGTATGAAAAAAATCTCAAAATAGAACTTTATAAAAACTTTGTAGGAAAATTATTTTGAACTTGATAGGTTGAATAGTTTTTGAAAAAATTACAAAAATAATTTCTGAACTAAGTTTGTATAAACAGGTGTTTATTGTACCTGTCATTTCTACAAAATCACAATGAAATGACGTGCTTTTTAGGGTTTTGTGTTTCTGTACTTAATATGTCAACTTAATGTGACGGACGGAAAACTACGGAACCCTACACTCAGCGTGGCCCGACACGCTCTTGGCCGGTTTTTTTTTATTGTGTTTTAAGTACGACGTGTTAACAGCCCTATCGAATATGCGATGAACGGGTCACAATACCAATTTTGTGTTGCGAGCCATTATTAATTAATACGCCACCACAACTAAACGAATTTTTATACACCGCAAACTATGAATCTTACCTGTCTCTACCCACGTAGATTACGTGAAAATCGATTGCATGAAAATCAGCGACAATGAGCAGCTGTGTCGAATATTAGTCTAGGTCGCGAGACTAGGGACTAGATATGAGCGCCGATGGGCATTTTGCCGGCGGCGGCGCGCCGGTCAAAATTGATCAGCGGCGACGGCGTGACCTTGTAAAAACCGTAGGTTCAAACAAACCTGACTAAACACTACGTATTTACATGAAGGCGCGAAATTTGCGTTTTTTTTTACCTATTTGATGTCGGACAAGCCTACCGACGTCGTTTTTACTGAGTCACGACTGCAGACACGCCGATTGAAATTGATGTTCTTGTTTTTTTGTGATTTCTTAGCAAATAGTTGCTTACGCGGCATGCCGATTGATATACATGTGCTATGTTTTATCCCGTCCTAGTTACTAAGGTACGCATGGCAGTCCACACATTGCGTATTGCAAGTTTGACGATGGAGTAGACAGCAAGGCTGTTGCTACCTTCAGGACACTTTGTGCCAAGGTTCCGGTCATATGACAAAGCTCCAAATCAAGATTTCTGTATTTACATACAATAATTTGTTTGTGTTTGTTGGCAATAATTTTGACCAAGCTCCTGGATGCCTCCGAAAAGAGGTGTCTCTAACGGAAGCACTCGCGTATTAGGGTCGATGGGTCGGTCGGACTAGCTAATTAAGTGTGCCGGTTCGTGACCACTTATTTATTTAATTTAAAGCGATATTGTCAAATGGGCAAAAGTACAGAGCTATAATTTTATAAGGCAGCAACCATATTTCGCAACCATTGAACAGCGGGAGGCGTCAAGTCCGTGAGATCTTCGGGGATTCCTGAGTAGCATCGAAGAGGGCACCACAGGATGATGAGGTCCATGGTCTGATCCTCCATACCGCTATCGAAGAGAGCGGATCACTCCATCCCCATTAGTGTCTGAAGAAATTGCATCGCCCGTGCCCAGTTCTCAAGCAGTTCAAACGGCACCACACCACAGCTTCCTTGGAAGATAGGTTCCCTTACACTTCAACGTTGGGTCAATGGACTCTGAATTTTTTTGCGTTGGTTTGCTTCATCCATTCTTGATTGCATAGCTGCTGTATATCGAAAGAACTTTGAGTCAGCATTGCTGCTGCTTCGTATGCAGGACGTCGTGACTTGAGTCTTGCTGCGGGTGGGTTAGTGAACTCCTGGTGTAGTGGAAGTGTGGGGCATGCGCTGACCTTTTCTTCCTCTCCCAGAAGTGCGTGTTTTCTTCTTAAGTGCTGTAGTGGAATTTGTCTAAGGAATGGGAGCCAGTGGCATGGAGTAGACTTAATTGTACCAGCAATTCATCTCATGGTGGCGTTAAGGTTTGTGTCTACTTTTTGCACGTGTGGGCTCTGAAGCCAGGCTGATGCACAGTACTCTGCAGGTGAGTATACAAGGATACGAGCTATTGTGCGGAGGCAGTCTGCAGATGCTTCCGGTGAGGTCCCACACAACTTGTGTAGAATGTTGTTCCTAGTCGAAACCTTCAAAAACATTTTGCTGAAGTGTTCCTTGTAGCTCAAAGTCCTATCCAGTTTGACGCCAAGATATTTTGGGAGGGGATTGTATGGGAGCTTCTGCCCTTAAAGTGTAACGTTTGGCTGGTAGTTAGCAAAATGGTTGCTGAGGTGGAAGCACGATACCTCGATTTTGCTGGTGCTAGGAATTAATCTCCACTTCCTGAAGAACTGCTCCAGGACCTTTACATCTGCGGTAAGTGTCTTTTCAGTTTCGCCAAACACACTATCCTGAGCCACTAGGGCGATATCATCCGCGTAGATGAACTTTCTAGATGTAGTCACCGGCAAGTTACGCCCAGGATATGTATATAATACGGGGTAACGCTAGCGATTGCGATGATCTGTGAAATTTATTCTGAGTTTCAAACATTATATAGCATAAGTAATTTCTGGGCTATTTAGAGATTTGACAAATGGTCAAATGGCCAAAAACGCACTTTAATGACTCCTTTATTTCCTTGTTAGTACTGAACCCTAAAAATAAACAATCCTACCGTAACCGTAAAATATTAAACTCTAAACTAATATCACGATCAATGAAATGAATAAACTGCAGTATCCGAAACGAGACAGAGATCGGCGCGCCGATGGCCCTGTGTCGGCGGCGGCGGCGGCGCTCATGTCTACTAGGGACTGGTCATCATCACAAAAAAAAACTTAAATAAAATAAAATCACTTGGTGATTTTACATTAAAATCAGCAAAACTAAGTTAGGAAGTCATCCCGGGCATTTTCAACTACAGTTGTTAGGGATTTCGTTGCCAAAACTATTTTTAGGTATCAAAAATAGTACTATTTTCGCAAATTTTTAAAAGCCCATACAAAAGGCCTTTTGGTAAAAGAAATGTTGTGAAAAAAATACTTGCTGCTTACTAACGATTTTATCTCAGCTCATAACTATTGAAATTACCCACATACGTAATGGTGTAAATAAAAAATATATCGCATGAATAGAGTGAGAGCAGCTAAAAACTTTCGGAAGAGCCCTCGTACAATATTATGGCACCACGGAGCTGATCTGATGAGTGATGATGGAGACAGAAGGCGGCCATAGCAACTCCTAAACTACACAAGACAAACCCATCGTGTTTGGGCTCATTGTGGCATAGCAAGTACAAAATTGTAGTCGGTTTTTTTGGGAATAATAGTACATTACTACAGAGGTCGGGACGAAAGGGGTTGCCGGCCGAAGACATATAGACGGCCGAGCGAAGCGAGGTCGGATAGGTCTCAGGCGGGCAACCCCATATTTCCCGCCGAGGTATGTATAGTGCTTTTCGCAAACATACAATGAAATAAACAACAAAAAAATCAAAGTTTTATTTTTAATACGCATAGTGGCAGAATGTCACAAATTTATGTGGAATGGAAATTAAAAAAGAGGACTTTGCCGGCCTAGGCCTGCAACATTTGTATGAAATTGCATTAACGACCTCTTGTCCTAGCCGCACCTGAAACGTCATACTTCGCAGCCTATTATAAGGAACATAACATCAATATTTCATTGCATGTTTGAGAAAATTATTTTATTACTGTTTGTCAATTTTTGTTTTTGGTGAACAATAAAGATTTTTTTATTGTATTGTATTACTTTTACAAGACTTGTTTTTATTATAATTCAGAGAAAAAGTGCCCTCGGACCCTGGCGACTTGTTCTGGACTCACTTCGAACTCTTAAGGAAATGCAAATTTATTGGTAAGATTTTTTAATTTTTCACTCCATTAGGAAATTATAGTTTCACTAAGCGGACAATTTCGCTTGTAATAATACATTATTATAGAGGCCTTTTTTTAACGTTGGGGAAATGCTTTTATGCATCCCACCCGGTTGGGGGGGACCAGGACGGGTATGACGGACTAACCGCAGCAGAACGCCTTGGACTACCGTCTAAAACCCCAACGAGTGCCGGCTCCGCCTTGTCGAGGTCGCCGCGGGATCGCTATCAGCATTTTTTTTTATTAAAAATGGGATTGCTCTTGGCCAGCATCTAGCCAGGGGGCAAAGATGAGGCCGACGATGAAGCGAGCTCACCCAGAAGATGCCATCACTCGTGCCTTAAAAAGGTCCATTCTACCGCGTGCATTACTCTAGAGGCCTCGAAACGAAGGGTTAAAGGCCAAGTAGATATAGACCGGCCGCCTGCAGCCCAACGTTTCTCGCCGAGATTTGTATAGTGCTTTTCTCAAACATATGCAATGAAACAAATAAGTACACCACTTAAAAAACTAATTTAACAGAAGCCATGTTTGACATCAAAATTTTGTATGAAATTTCTTTTCAGTTCTCCCGAGTTGTTCCGCTTGCATCGTGATACTTTGAAGCCTGTTATAACGCACGTAATGATGAAATTTAATTGCATGTTTGAGAATAGTACATTACGATACAAGTGCGGCAAATAGGAAATTCGCAACGAGTGGTGATAAATTAAAACACGACCGAAGGGAGTGTTTTAAATCGACACAAGTTGCAAATTACCTGTTCGCACGTGTATCGTACAACGTTTTACAGTACATATGGCTCTTTAAAGTTTCGACATATGCCCGTAATCTGCTGATTACCGCACTCGTAGCACCATATATATGTACTGTAAAAATATTTATAGTTAGAATGGGGTAGCACATTGTTACTAAAGATTCTCAATGTAACTTGAGACGTTGGTGCCGTTTCAGAAGTTGTAGCAACTTGACGGTAGATGTCGCTACTACTCTCCCCAAGGCTTAATTAGAAGAGTCAACTGATTGAAAGATTCTTTGCTATGACTCTGACGAATTAGCCGCCCGCGGTAGCTTAGTTGGTAGAGAGCGATGGAAGGATACAGAGGTAGTGGGTTCATGTCCCGCCCGCCCTTTATAATTGACGGCCTGTTTAGCCTAGTTGGTAATGACACTGCCTCTGAAGCTAGAGGTCCCGGGTTCGAATCCCAGCCAGGACATTTGTGCATTTAGCACGAATGTTTGTTCTTGGGTCTTGGATGTTTCCTATGTATTTAAGTATGTATTTATCTATATACGTATGTATATCGTCGTCTAGTACCCATAGTACAAGCTTTGCTTAGTTTGGGACTAGGTCGATTTGTGTCAGATTATCCCCCAATATTTATTTATTAATCATAAGCAAGTAATACAATGTAAGTAAAACAGTATATATACATTTACATAGCTTATATAGTTACTTTATACAGGCTTGTTTACGCCTTCAAAAGCTGGTTGCATAAAATATATATATATTTGGTTATTACATGATGAAACTAACAACATACATTCTAACTATAATAACTAGGTTTAATTTATGTGGCCCATTATGTTGGGAACACTTTTAGCATCAAAACATTATTTATAAACAGAAGACAGTGATTCTAGTAAGTAAACAATTAAACCGCTAATATTGCGGGTAACGCGAAATATGAATACCTGCAGTTCGTAGCCGTGAGCAACGTGCATTCATAAATTCAATTCAAAAAATATTTAAGATTTTATTTAATGACAACTCCTAGCTCAGTTGGTTTTTGATTCACCTTCCATACATAATTTGCCCGTGGATTTTGTGTGGTTGTTACAGCGGTGGTACAGAACAACAGCCAGCCGCTACACAAAGACCCGCTGGAAATGTCCCAGTCAGCCATCAAGAAACGGCCAAAGATGGTGAGTGATTGTAAAGTTTAGTCGGCCTGTTTAGCCTAGTTGGTAGTGTCATTGCCTCCGAAGCTAGAGGTCCCGGGTTCGATTCCCGGTAAGGGCATTTGTTTCTGTGGTGAGAAGAGACATTTGTTCCTGAGACTTGGACGTTCTCTATCTATGTATATCGTCGTCTAGTACCCATAACACAAGCCGAGCTTACTGTGGGACTAGTTCGATTTGTGTAAAAAAAAATGTCGCCTAATATTTATTTATTATTTAAAGTCTATTTATTTATGTAATCGTATGGCATTTATTTACGAACCGTGAGATCTTCGAGAAGACAAGTACGGTTGCCAGTTTTTGTTGCACTTTTAGCACCACCCAGGGGTCACGTGTAGGGTGACGGTGGGTACTCCCTACGGACGTGGTGCAACTTCGACCCTCCTTTGTCAAGTGAGTGGGCAACTTGACTGCTAGAAGTTCTCAAGCCGCCCGAAGGCCTCTAACTTGGCTTAACGACTGCTGTCGTAGACAGCAGCCGGGATCAACGGCTTCACGTGCCTTCCAAAGCACGAGAGCACTCAGTTAGTAACCACTCAAAGCGGTCACCCATCCAAGAACTGACCTGCGCCCACATTGCTTAACCTCGCACACCGCACGCGGCAGGCGGGTGCCGCTGGGCCACGAGCGCTCTATGTTACCTAACTACATCTTATGCTGTGAATTTGGGTTCTGGAGTTATGTGACATCAAACCGGTATGCAAAGAGATAAAATGTATTGCATTTATTGTCTTCTACTCGTAGAGAATAAGTGGATCACTCTTTTCAACCATCGAACTATGTTTTTTTTTATTCATAGAGACATATATGACTGACTAATTAACCTTTTCGCCGCCAGACGTCAAAGTAATTCGCCGTGCCCCTGACGCCACAACGGTAAAAAAATGATGTGTAAAGAAATAATGCCAATATAAAATTGGGCAGCTTCTCAGTAGTTTATCATTAAAAAAAAATGGGTGACGATTTTACGTTGACGTCTATGGCCGACCGTGGCGTTCAAAAGTTAAAAAAAAAATGGAACAATGATTGCTAATATTTTAGCCTTTAAATAAAAATGCAAAACACTTACGTGCTCGTAAACCAGCTGTCTACAACAAATATTTCGAAATTTTGATTCAAAATCGTAAACAGACTCCCAAAAAGAAAAATTGAAATTTAGTGTTCTGAGCAAGATTGTTTGCCTGCCTAAGGCATTTTGGAAGAGAGAACCAGTAAAAGATTTCATGCCTGAGCTTGATTGTTCCGGTAGCTCAGGTAGCTAGGCGATTGGCCGCGTATGCCAAATGTCACAGGGTCAAATCCTCTCGGGGCATTTTTCACATTTATTTTCCCTTTTTTTTGTATTTGTTTTACCACAATAATACATGTTTTTTTTTTAATCTGAAAATAATAATTTTGTCTAATCTCATGTTTAAATGCAACAATTTTGTTTGTACACATGAATAGGTAGCCTTGGTGAAACTATGTGTAAAAAATTGTGTATTATACCAGCAATGGAACCCAATTCTGCTAAACAAAAAACAATTTTGACTTTGACTTTTCCTTTCAAAATGTAGAAAATTGTTTTTCTTTAAGTTTCGAGTTTTGTCCACAGCAAGTAATCCACACATACACAGACGAAGAAGCAACTTTCGCACACACACGCAACGGGAATAATGGACAAGTGCAGCTGTGGCAGTTCCTGTTAGAGCTGCTGACGAGTGCCGAACACCTGGACGTCATCCGGTGGCACGGTAATACACGTCACGTATATATCCGTCACATATTCCTAGTCAGGACAAGTCCAGCTTGAAGACTGTTAATTTGGTCCTTCGAACTCTTAGATTGTTTGAGCAACTTTGTAGTTTTCGTAATATTTATTATTTAATATACTATTTCCTTGCCAGGGCAACCACCCCGCCCTTACGACACATATTTTCGTCCAATATTCCGCAGTGTTTCAAGACGAGTCTTTGACTAATGTTGCCAGTGTTGACATATGGCACTGAAACGTGGTCGCTTACTATGGGCCTCATAAGAAGGCTCAAATTCACCCAAAGAGCAATGGAGAGGGCTATGCTGGGAGTTTCTCTGCGTGATCGCATCAGAAATGAGGCCATCCGCTGCAGAACCAAAGTGACCGATATAACACCTCGAATGGTTAAACTTAAGTGGTCCGGTATCGGTTCCACGAGCTATAATGCCCACTGTCACTTAGGTTTAGTTTAGTGAGATTTTAATTACAAACAAATATAGAAATTTACATATTCCCAATTTTGCATATTCTCAAGTTTACAGATTCCCAATTCTACAGATTTGTAATTCTAAAATAGTCCTACCTAACGGCCCCAGGCCTTCTGGGTAGGTTGGGTTTGTTAGCTATCTTCAGATGCCCGAAGGGCTGCGCAGAGATAGGAGCTCCGCCGAGCGGGGCTCCGACAGTTTTAAGGTAGATTAGGAATCTGCAGAATTGGAAATCTGTATAATTGGGAATCTGAAGAATTCTGAATCTGAAGAATTTGGAATCTGCAGAATTGGAAATCTGTAGATAAGCGAATCTGTAATGGAAATCTGTAGAATTGGGAATGAACCGTTTAATGGTATAGGATTTATTTATACAACTTAATGGAATCAAGAATAATGGAAGTCCAGAAAATCTGTGTCTTACTCATTTCAAATTCATCATTGGCCCCTTTCATCTTTTCAGATGTTTGTAACAGCTGCTGTTTCAGGAGCCACATCTTTTCTTGTGGCTGAACAGACCGATACGGGCTCTAAACTATTAATAAAAAAAAGTGCCGCTTTCTCTCTAGCCGCTTTCTTCTAAGTTTTCCAACCACCCATTTCAAATGAAGACCCCTGAATCACAAATGAAAATACCCACGCTGTTCGATTAATAGTAGTTATATACTCATACTCATTTATTTGCAATGATTTTACACATTACACGTCAAAATAATACATTTCATCATACTAGGTATTTACATTAACATAAGGTCCAAAAACTTTTCCCATTAAATATGTCAGTGTCTCTTACAGTTAAAGTTAAATTAAATTTTTTTTTATTTTTATTTATTCATATTAATAGTATATTACTGCAGAGGCCGGGACGAAAGGGGTTGCCGGCCGAAGACATATATACGGCCGAGCGAAGCGAGGCCGGATAGGTCTAAGGCTGGCAACCCCAAATTTCCCGCCGAGGTATGTATAGTGCTTTTCTCAAACATGAAATGAAATAAACAACAAAAAAAAAACAAAATTTTATTTTTAATACGCATAGTGGCAGAATGTCATGATGCCTGTGCCACAAATTTATGTGGAATGGAATTAAAAAAGAGGACTTTGCCGGCCTAGGCCTGCAAGATTTGTATGAAATTCCATTAACGACCTCTTGTCCTAGCCGCGCCTGAAACGTCATACTTCGCAGCCTATTATAAGGAACATAACATCAATATTACATTGCATGTTTGAGAAAAGTAACATACAGACAAAACTTAAACTAAGATACACCACAGGAAACCTGTTAGAGGTTTATGCGTGGCGCAAATGGTCAGACCGCTCACATCGTTATTGTTTATTTATAGCTACGAGTATACAGATGACATAGAATTTAACACCTACCCGTTATCATACATCTCCGTTCGCTCCTGTGCCTGTGCAACTTGACTCGTTTTTCGTTGATTTCGAGTGTATATAGAATTTCTTAAATACGTGTTTACACAATTAAGATACAAAATTAAATTACTATTATGATTATCGGATCAGTTAAATGTCACAACAATTCGGATTCATTATACTCTTTGTCCAGGCACCGAGGGTGAATTTAAGTTGCTGGAGCCAGAGCGAGTGGCCCGACTGTGGGGCGCGAGGAAACACAAGCCGGCCATGAACTACGAGAAGCTGTCGAGAGCGTTGCGCTACTACTACGACGGGGACATGATCGCCAAGGTGGCGGGGAAAAGGTGAGAATCGAGCGCTTCCGTGCTTTCCTAGTCAAATTACTCACCCAATGTTTGGGTCAGGCCCGGTTGTGGGAAACCAGTTCTGTCAAGCTGGTCTAATTTGACTGTCGTTCAGATGTACTCTTTGAGTAATAAGAATGGTTAATATACACAGAATACATGTCAATGTATTTATTTTAATATACTGTGGTTTATGGAATTATTTTACAATTTTTTTTTAATTGAATTATTTTTCAGTTTTATAAATCAAATTGTTTTACACATTTATTTTATGGAATTATTTTTACCAAATTGTATTACAAAATTAATCGATCATAATAACCTACTTAATCGTATTGTTTTTACCGAATTTTATTTTTATATCCATATTAATTAAATAACTTTTCTAGATGAATTTTATACACAATTTTTTATACATTTTTTTTTCCTAACTGACGTCTACAAAGTGTATTTGCCTAATATAATAATTTAACCTTTTTTTATTATTATCTCTTTATTAATTTTCCATTTCAGGTTAAGTTTTTTTTTATTATATTGGGAAATGTTTTTTTTTATCTTAGCGTATATTTTATGAATTGTATTTAAATTAAATTATAATGCTGCGCCCTAACAGGGTCCCTGTACTGCTTGTACCTAGCATTAAGTCGCATGTCTTTATTGTATGTACATGGTTGCAAATAAATTGAATTGAATTGCTTTGGAGGGCACGTTGACAGGACTGTGTATCGGAACTTTTCCATACAAAAAACGGGACCGTTTCCCACCCCCTAATACTGAACCGATTTGGATGATTGTTGCAAATGTCGAAATCTAAATGTGTGACAGACGGACACGCGAGTGACAGCAATAGGGCTCAGTTTGGAACCTTCGGGTACGGAACCCTAGAAAGTATGAATTTTGAAAGTTAGGTATTATAAAATATATTTTACATAATTATGAATTAAGAGTCCGTGGGAGTGGAAGAGGAGCGTTCGTGGCCCAGCGGCGCCCGCGTACCGCGTGCGGTATGCGAGGTTAAGCAATGTCGGGCGAGGTCAATCCTTGGATGGGTGACCGCTTTGAGTGGTTACTAACTGAGCGCTCCCGTGCTTTGGAAGGCACGTTAAGCCGTTGATCCCGGTTGCTGTCTATGATAGCAGTCGTTAAGCCAAGTTAGAGGCCTCCGGGCGGCTTGAGAACTTCTAACAGTCAAGTTGCCCACTCACTTGACAAGCCTAATCCCAATATGGTCTAGTTTCCCCCTCGGGTTGGAAGGTCAGATGGCAGTCGCTACCGTAAAAACTAGTGCCTACGCCAATTCCTGGGATTAGGTAGCGGACCCCAGGCATCCTTCAGGATGCAACTGCACTGGGAATAATAACGCTAGGAGGATGATGTGTTGATATACATCCTTATTAAAAAAATCTGAGTACTGTTTACTTACATTTTTGAATTTTATTTCTGATACAGTAAAATACTTTTTCAAATGGCTTAAAGATCACCCGTACGCTAGACCGAACTCGATTCTCCGTACAAACGTAGTTTCGTCCTCATTTTAAAACGCCTTGCTGAAACAACATGAAACTTTGTATACACAATGGGATCCGCCATATCTATATCGGAAATTAGTTTCTGTTGCTAGAAATTGTAATGGTAAAAAAATACAGCGAGTTTTTGATTTTTTTAGGTCTTGTATGAAAACCTTAATAATCACTGTATTTTTTCTCCATCTAAATATATAAAAGAAGAAACTGACTGACTGACTGAATGATTGACTGACTGACTGACATATCAACGCACAGCCCAAACCGCTGGTCCTAGAGATTCCAAATTTGGCACGTAGGTTCCTTATAAGGTCTAGGGGTGCACTAAGAAAGGATTTTTCAAAATTCAACCCCTAAAGGGGTGAAATGGGGGTCCGAAGTTTGTATGGGGAAACAAGATTAGTTGGACTATTTAATTCGAAACTTCACAGGAGTATTTCTAACGATAAATGAATAAATACGTGTTTCAGGTTTTTTGAGAAATCAACCCCTAAAAGGGGGAAAGGTGGTGACAAATTCTGAAAATGGATATGGGTGTTGTTTCTATGGTTTATCGGGTCGCTGATTACGAAAACAACAATGATTTTAAAATCCCACGTGGAGGACGTGAAATACCATCCCCTCTGTTGGGGTCCGAGGGGGTTGGAATGTCTAAATCAGGGCTCGGAAACCGGTATTCTGTCCATACAAAAATACCGGTATTTTTTTAGTTCTTATCGTTCTTTCGTCTACTATTTCATGTTTAATCAGGCAATCTAACAATATGAAGTAATCACCCAAATACATTATTGAGTCCTACATAAAGAGCATAAACTAATTAAAAATATTTGGCTATTTCAGGATTTTGAGATTAACCGGTTCCGAGCCCTGGTCTAAATATTAATATGGGTGTGATTTTTATGACTTTTTGGGTCGTTAATTTCGAAAATGGCATTGATGTTGAAATTTAATATTGCGGGCATGAAAACTTAAAAATAGGTGCCAAATTGCAAGAAGAAACTGACTGACTGAGTGAGTGACATATCAACGCACAGCCCAAACTGCTGGTTCGAGAGATACCAAATTTGGCATGTAAGTTCCTTATAAGGTCTAAAGGTGCATGAAGTGCCGTGAGTTCCCTATAAAGTTACGACCTTTTTTGATTCAATGTATTGTAATTGGTTCTATTAATCAGTGCCGTCCTATACGATTTCAAGCGTCCCAGAGGACTCTTAATAGGAATCCAAGGTACCTAAACTGTGAATAAAGTAACAGCCATATTGATTTTCTTCATTTCCGTCCCGATATCTGAGCGTCCGAGAGGTCCCCTAATACGACTTCGAGGTAAAATTTGGAAAAAGTGGCGGCCATATTGCTTTTATTCATTTTCGTTCGGATTTCGTTCAAAATCGATATCTGAGCGTCCGAGAGCTTCCCTAATACGACTCCGAGGTAAAATTTGGAAAAAGTCGCAGGCATATTGATTTTCTTTTTTTCGTCCCAATTTCGTTCAAAATCGATATTTGAGCGTCCGAGAGGTCTCGTAATACAAATGCGAGGTAAAATTTAGAAATAGTGGCAGCCGTATTCATTTTTATCATTTTCGTCCCGATTTCGTTTAAAATCGATATCTGAGTGTCCGAGAGGTCTCTTAATACGAATCCGAGGTAAAATTTGTGAAAGTGGCGGCCATATTGATTTTCTGTTTTTTCGTCCCGATTTCGTTCAAAATCTATATCTGAGCGTCCGAGAGGTCTCTTAATACGAATCTGAGATAAAATATGGCACTCCATACATGCCTGTATGCAAAAAAGTTTAAGGTTACTATAGGCGTGTGGGGTTTCTATGGATTTGCTATTAAAAACGACAGAGGTTCCAATATTTTTTTCCATTTAAATCAACCTTTAGATTTATTAAGCCACTCGAAGGCCTCTAACTTGGCTTAACGATTGCAGCCGCGATCAACGGCTTAGCGTGCCTTCCAAAGCACGAGAGTCAGTTAGTAACCACTCAAAGCGGTCACCTATACAAGAACTGACCTGCGCCCACATTGCTTAACCTCGCACACCGCACGCGGTAGGCGGGTGCCGCTGGGCCACGAGCGCTCTAAATTTTTGATAGTTTGTGCCAAATTGCAATTCAATCGGTCCAGTAAAAGCAACTTGGTTGTAACAGACGGACTGACAGTAAGGAGTGCAAATGGAAGTGAGGCCAAATTTTATTTTTGGATGCTGCAATGAGAACTGGCATAACCTACCTAATGAATTTAATTTTAGGAAAAATAAATGTTACACGTGATATTGAATTAGCCGTATTTCTGTACTTCAAAGGACCAGAGTTTATGACCGCTGCGCGCTGCTTGGTCGTTTACAGATCTATTGGTGTTACTGTAGTACACAGATACTTTTACTAAGGGCCATTTAAGACATGCTTTTATTTCATCGGCCCTTTCCCCTTCGGCCTCTCGGAAATGTATGATAATAGTTTTCGATCCTTATTTTTGCCAAAATCAAATTAAATTCAACAGTTTGCCGGTTCTCAGAATGTATACTGACTTTTCATCAGTCACGAACCTGTTTTTTGTAGACGGTTAAAATTTTCGTTTAGTACGCGGGCGAAGCCGCGGGCAAATGCTAGTTATAATATCAAGCAACAGAAACTAATTTCCGACCTAGTTATACCGGATCCCCTTGTGTATACAAAGTTTCAAATGATTCCAGCATGGCGTTTTAAAATGAGAGCGTAACTGCGTTTGTATGGAGAACCGAGCTTACTGCGGACTCTTAACGGTTATATATGACACGTTGTATTTTAAACTGACAGACTTTAGCTACAAGGCGAGGCTGAGTCTAAGGGTGGTATTCCACTCGTCCAATATCTTTGTCAAATCTTTGATCAAAGTTCTTTGACGGAGGCCCATTCCACTCATCCAATATTTATATACTCATTTGTCGGCCTGTTTAGCCTAGTTGGTAGTGGCATTGCCTCCGAAGCTAGAGGTCCCGGGTTCGATTCCCGGTAAGGGCATTTGTTTCTGTGGTGAGCAGAGACATTTGTTCCTGAGACTTGGATGTTTCCTATGTATTTAAGTATATATCTATTAAATATATCGTCGTCTAGTACCCATAACACAAGCCTTATTGAGCTTACTGTGGGACTAGTTCGATTTGTGTAAAAAAATGTCTCCTAATATTTATTTAAAAAAAAAAACTTTGTCCAAGTTTTATTCTTTTTCATGCGTAGTCATATTGATTTAACTGTCATCAGAATCTTTGATCAAATGTCGGGATCCCATCCAAGTTGGATGAAATCATCCAATTTCTTTGATCAAATGTATATTGGACAAAGATATTGGATGAGTGGAATTCTTCTCTTAGCTAGAAGAATAGAGCGAGTGGCTCAAAGGTTGTCTGTATCAATGTGTCAATATAACAATTAAATAGTAACCCTAGTTACTAGTGGCTCTGTGGCGTGTAAACCGCCAATATATTTTTTTTTAAATTACAAAATTTCCAAAAACTGTCTCGACAAAAAAAAATATTATTTTATTATATCTATATAATTATCGAACCTGCTCACAAAATGTCACGAGAATCGTTTGAAAAATGCGACCTGTAGAGGAGAACATCCGGACAGGACTAAACTGTGGAATGAACTGTCGCCTGCGGTATTTCCGGACCGATTCGACCTTCAAACCTTCAAGAAAAGAGCGTACTCCCATCTTAAAGGCTAATCGCTTACCATCAGGCGATTCGTCTCGTGGTTTGCCTCCTATGTCATAAAAAAAAAACATACGAAAGAATTTTTGTCGAACGCTGAAACGGAGACGCTTCGCTCGCTCGGTCAACTAGGGACCGGACAGTTCGTGGCATTTTTTAACATGGAGTGGACTCGCTGTTTACTTTTTTGTATGAATGAATAATTATTAGGGATGTGACGACCCCATCGCCCACTGGATTTCCAGTGCAGTCAGTCAACATAGGGCAGCTTGTGGCAAGCTGTTAGGGAGCAGCGACCCTATGTACCTGAGTGCTCCTGGGGGTGTCCTGTAGGTTGGTTGTATGAACAGGCCCCCCGCCTCTGGCTTGCCTTAACCGGCTGTCCAGAGTGGAGTCGCTAGAGCTGTTGCTCGGGGGTGGATGTGGTCACCTAAGTGGCGAGTTGGCTATATGTTTAAAGTCCAGTGCCACCTCTCTACCCCCAGCCCTCTGCACCGGTGTTGCCCTTAGGCCATTTTTAATGTCGCTATTTATAGGGGCCCATCTAGCAGAGGGCGAGTCACCGTCTGCCTGACATAAAAATGTGAGACAGTTTTATTAGGCAGACATCAGTTGTCTCACTCAATAGCCCAGCCATTAGTCCATCATATTCACCCAATAGCCCGGTTCATTTAGATTCCATCAACCAGCAATAGTTCCTGTACACCCTGGCGGGTGCTGTCTCTGTGTGCGTCCCATGACACGGGCAGGGACAGCATCCGCTCGGTGTACCCCTTGCATTTCATTAAATTGTCAAAAGGGCCTCTACGTGTTGGCTATGTAGTACTCGGTTGGTACTTGTACTACTCGGTACTTCGGCTCCGCGCACGCCTTCCAAAGGTCCGGGACACCATTGTCCCGTGAGCGGAAAAGACATACAATAATAATAATATTGGGGGACAATCTTACACAAATCGACCTAGTCCCAAATTAAGCAAAGCTTGTACTATGGGTACTAGATGACTCTCTTTTCTGTCCCCCTTGGTCGTATAGATTATAGGATATAAACTCGTATAGGATATCTATAGAAATCCTTAGTTTGAGATTGCATACCTAGTAAATATGTCATTTGTATGCATTACAGCCTCACACTTTCCTTTCTCTGGCATGACAGCTGCTGCCGGCATATTTATTGATATTAATCTTTCACAAAAGTAGAAGTTATTGTACTAAATGCAAACCTAAAGTTATAAGCAGCTCCCAGTTAATATTAGACGTTGTTCCATATTTGTCGGCCTCTTTAGCCTGTTGGTAGCACAGACTAGTAAGGGTTCAGACCGCCAACTCACGAACCAAAAATATAGACCGTAAGCAACCATATTTAATCTGTACGCGCTGGTAGATTTTTGACGTTTACATTTTTTTATTATTTAATGACACTGTGGCAATGGAACTTACTGTGAACATCCAACGATTAATATATATACATAGCTCATTTAAATTTAACTTTGTGTAGAAGCTCACGGCATTTCCAATTGAACACCAACGTCCGATGTAAAATGAAACTGGTATTCAATTGAAATACCGTGAACTATGTTGTACCGTATTATATGAAATTAAACAAACAATTTACTTATGAATAGATTTATTTTGTAATGTATCTCATTTCATATCCGGGAAAACGATTCATCTTCGTCCTTTCACAGAGTTCTACGTTTTACAACCACAACACTCGTACATTTTGCAAAATGAGAACTTGCATGGCATGCCACATACGACGCAGTTCACTATCTTCCATTTGATTTCCAAACAATGGTTATTACGCATTTCCAGATGAATTTTCGATTAGCTACACACTGTTCCGTTTGTTTATTGCATAGTAATCTATCAATACTACAAATTGAATAACAACATTTGCAAAAATGAAAAAAATGTTCAGAGACGACTAGACGAAATTCCGAGGAGACGCCATTTTATTTTTATTTGTCACTTTATTTTGACATTTGACGTCCATTGGCAGACAAGGCAGTAGCCAATGAGAGCTCGGTATGTCGTCAGAATCTTTTTGACACAATATGGCCGCTATCATACACGTTTCGTTCTACGTAGATAAACAGCTGTGGTTGGTAGTGACACTGCCTCCGAAGCTAGAGGTCCCGGGTTCGAATCCCGGTAAGGGCATTTGTTCCTGAGACTTGGATGCTTTCTATGTATTTAATTATATATCTATTAAATATATCGTCGTCTAGTACCCATAACACAAGCTTTATTGAGCTTACTGTGGGACTGGTTCGATTTGTGTAAAAAATTGTCGCCTAATATTTAATATTTATTTAATCTGTAATGGACGTAATCGCATGTTGGTATTAACAGTTGTACCGCAACCTGCTATAAATGTAGCTTACTGGGTTCCACTCATCCAATATTTTTGTCCAATATACATTTGATCGAATAAATTGGATGATTTCATGAAACATGAAAGGGACCCCGACATTTGATCAAAGATTTTTTTTTAATTAAAAATGGGATTGCTCATGTCCAGCATCTAGCCAGGGGGCAAAGATGAGGCCGACGATGAAGCGAGCTCACCCAGAAGATGCCTATTCACTCGTGCCTTAAAAAGGTCCAGGTTATATGAACTCGGAAATACAGACGCCGGCAGAGAATTCCAAACCTTAGAAGTGCGCATTATCGTCGGCGATTAAAATCAATATGGCTACGCATGAAAAAAATTAAACTTGGACATAGATATTGGATAAGTGGAATGGGCCTCCATCAAAAAGTGATATTGAACCGTTAAGTTTAAGGAGAAACTTTGCCTCCTTGTGCGTGTGCTACAAAGAGTACATTATATATACTGAGAAGTGTTCTATCGCTTGTATTGTATAATGGGTTGTGCTCCGAAGAACTGTTCGACATGATGCCCACGGCCGCTTTCTACCATTGCAACGCTCGCCGTCGGCGGCATTCATCCTCACACCTTAGACCTAAATGGTCGCGTAAGGTATGGTTTCAGAGGAACTTCCTCCCTCGGACGCTCCAACTGTGGAATGAGCTCCCTGCCGACGATTTCCCGAGGAGCTACAGTATGGGATTCATCAAGAAAGGAGTGTATACATATTTAAAGGGTCGGCAACGCGCATGTAACACCCCTGGAGTTGCAGGCGTCCATAGGCTGCGGTGACCGCTTACCATCAGGCGGGCCGTACGCTAGTAACACTACCTCCCAACACAATTAAATCACTCACACTGTAACAACAATTCTATAATAGTGTAGCGGATCAACATGCGAATGAAATCGCTATCGCTTATGAGCTTGGGCAACCGCAGATCGCGCCACCACCTCGCCTGACCTATTGTTCCGCGCTCGGTGTGCGCACACGCCGCCCGCGCCCCGCGCCCCGCGCCCCTCACCTGTAAGAACTTTGGATTTCGCCCGGCGCGGCGCGGCCCGCTCAATGCGATTCGTACCCTTGCCTAGCTTACACGCGCGCTTTGCATTATATAGCTGCATTGGTTTTCATTGCTTTTAGCTTAGATTTGTGTCATGTTAAATTGTTACTTTCGGCTTTGCTCGTTTACAAATGGTTAATTTTTCTTCCAAATTTCTTAGAGACAAATATCTTTCGTAAAGTTTATTCTGTTGTGTTTTGTGTAGTAATTTAAATTAAAGTCAATTTAAATTGTGCTGCGCATTTTTCTATTCGCAAGTGATCGCATTCGCTACACCCGTCATCTGACGCAACCTAACTGGGTTCCATTCCCGGTTACGCTCAACCTACAATAGTATAATTTTTCTTTTTTTCCAATGTGTCATACAATTAGCTCGTAAGTAAGCTTATTAACTATATTGTCCACGATTTCGGTGTCGATACAAACCCGATAGGGTTTAACGACACTTCCGTTATACCAATGTATCAATTTTATATTGTAAAGAAATAAATAAAAATGTGAAAAAAAAAAGTTTGCCACCGACGTGATATTAAAAAAAATTGATCAAATATTGGACAGAGATATTGGATGAGTGGAATACTCGTCCCACCCTTATCTGCGGCCACACTAGTTCTCGGTTGTCCGAGTGCCCCGCTAGATGTCGCTGTCCCGGGCGGGAACTGGGTAACGGTTGGTTTCCGTGAATACTGTAAGGGGCTCGTCGCGCGCCCAATTTGACACTAACACAAAGTACAATATATACACTGAGACACAAAGTACAATATATATACTGAGATAGAGATGCCAGTGAAATACTCCACATAGATAGTAGCGCCGTTGTGTATTTTGTAAGAACTAACCGCACCAACACTGCATCTCTGTCACTTCAATATGCAAGTGGGATAGATATAGCACCCAGTGACATCTGGTACAAACAAGTTAAACTAACATTTCCATAGAAAAAATCGTACTTCGAGCTGAAAAGCCCCTGCACTGAGATAGAGATACCAGTGAAATACTCCACATAGATCGTAGCGACGTTGTGTATTTAGTAAGAACTAACCGCACGACCCCTGCATCCCTGTCACTTCAATATGCAAGTGCGATAGAGATAGCACCCAGCACTGACCACTTAACCCTATAGACACCGCTTCATAGAACTTTGTCTTGAATCTCAAACTGCCAAATTGGCGGGGCGCGGGGGGCGACAAGTGCACTGTGATTGGCTAGTACAAGGTCAACCAGCAATCACGTGTACGGTGCGTGATGCGCGCCATTTTGTGTAGTGATGGGACACACTCGAAAAAGATACTACAGAATATAAGTGTAAATTTAAGTTTTAAATTGGAATCAATAAAAATACGAAAAGCAATTTAAATTGTTTTTAATTCAAAGATACTAACTAAATATAAATGCTTATTGTTTAATGTACAGTGGAGGAATTTGATTTCTGGGCCACTTCGTACCTTGTCACAGTGTCAGGTCATATGAGATTTCTAGCAGCTTTCACATTGATTTTCACTGTGACAAAGTACGAAGTGGCCCGGAAATCAAATTTCTCGCCTGTAGAGTATACAGTAAGGTGACTTGAGACAGTGCATATGTTATTCCTATGTATCCTATGGTATGGTAATAGGAATAAATGTATAAGAAAAATAATCATAATCATTAACACATAAAATGAATGCAAATACAAATAAATAAATAAATATTAGGGGATTATTTTTTACACAAATCGTCCAAGTCTCAGAAACAAATGTCTCTGCTCACCACAGAAACAAATGCCCTTACCGGGAATCGAACCCGGGACCATTAGCTTCGGAGGCAAAGACACTTCATCTGCGGTTTAGCAGTTTAGACGCGCAGAGACAGATATACAGACAGAGTGACTTTCATATTTGTAGTATTATAGTTAGGATATAAATTTTATTTGAACACACTTTTATGTTTTTTTAATTGTACATATGCATGTAACATAAATTTCCATTATTTAATTCAAAAATATAAGTTTGTGGTGTATCCTACGTATATTCCACGTATCGTATATTCCACCATAATTTAATATTGTTTCACGAGTATCAGTTAAGTTCGTAAGTTTAAATAATCAATCAGTCACATCACTACTTGAGAGTGCAATGGTTAGACAAAGACAGAATTACAAAAAATAGTAAGTGAAAGAAAGAGACAGACATTGAAAGACATCAACGCGTCGCCAGGTTTACAACCTTCACTTGATAACCTTGATTTTTTAATTATTATTGTTTTATCGTGGTAAGAAAGTAAAAAATAGCTTACCTGTGGAATGAAATCCCATCTTTTTGAAGACTAGATGTCTTGCTACACTTTCCACACAATTTAACCATACAAAAAGGCATATTTAGAGCACTTTATAAGTCAAGCAATGCGTCGAATATTGCACGTTACTTCGTCAACGATCGGCCGCACACTAAGAGCATATTTGGGGGCGTGGTGACCACTTGACGTTTTTTGAGCTTAGGCTTGGCTTACGCGGGCGCCCTTGTAAGCGGGGTCTATAGGTTAAGTGGTCTGTGGCACCCAGTGACATCTGGTACAAACAAGTTAAATTAACATTTCCATAGAAAACTTCGTACTTCGAGCTGAAAGGCCCCTGGACACTAATTCACACATGTTTTAATCTAATGTGTGCTCTTATAGCGCGCGTCTTTTTCGATGACGCGTATTGGCTATGTGCGAAGTACGGTAAGCTGGAGGGCTACTTCGAATCGTGCCGTCTCTCACTCTCGTGTTATATACATATGACGGAAAGGGACGGTACGATACGAAGTTCGAATTTCGGAGTATGCAGCTTACCCTACTTTGCAAATAATCAATACGAGACATCAAAAAGGTCGCGCGCTACAAAAATACACATTCGTGTTTGTGTTTGTGTGAATAAATGTGGATTGTAGATTAAGGCGCGCGACGCGACCCCTTACAGTATTCACGGAAACCAACCGTTACCCAGTTCCCGCGCGGGACAGCGACATCTGGCGGGGAACTCGGACAACCGAGAACTAGTACGGCCGCAGGATAAGGATGGTATTCCACTCGTCCAATATCTTTCTCCTATTGATCAATTTTCTTTTTAGGGCACCGTAGCTAAATGGCAAAAAACGGAACCCTTATGGATTCGTCATGTTTGTCTGTCCGTCCATATGTCACAACCGATTTACTCGGAGACTATGACCACTGCAATTATGAAATTCCGTGTGAAGGTGTATGTTATGAACAACTATAGAAATATGATGTAAAATTACGAAAATAATATTAAATTGGGGGGCACCCCATACATGTAACAGGCGGGTCAAATTTTTTTGTTGTGAAAGCATGAACGCTTAGTGTTGGCCGAATATTGTGTAGGTTATGAAAATATAACTTTCCATGTTTTTTTTTCTTACTGAACCCGACTTTACAAGTCTCTGTATGTATGTTCCCCGATAACTCTTGACTACGTTGGCCGATTTTGATAATTCTTTTTTTATTTCAAAGCAGATACCCCGACATTGGTCCCATATAGATTTGGTGAAGGTCTGATGATGAGATCTAGGAGGAATCGAGCGAACTCCTCGAATTTTATAAGCACGCATATGCCGATTTCGGTATTTTCTTTAGGTAACCAAGCATTGGCTCACGGAAACCACAAATTGTGGCATAGCAAGTACAAAATTGGAGTCGGCTTTTTAACCGACTTCAAGATTTCAAAAGAAGAGGTTATCAATTCGGTTGTATGATTTTTTTTGTTTTTTTTTTTTTTTTTTTTTAATATTTGTTACTCCATAAATTCGTCCTTTCTTAACCGATTTGAAAAATTCTTTTTTTGATTGTATGTATATATATCCAAGTTGGTCCCGTTTTTGTCAAAAGGCAGTTCTGATGATGGGATCCATGAGGAATTGAAGGAACTCCTCAAATCTTTAAGGCAAACATATAGTGATTTTTGTGTTTTTATCAACAAGTCAAGCATTTGCATCCAAAAATGTGACATTGGATGAAGTGGAACTGCTGATGATGATCAGAACAGAACTCTTCAACGACGAAAAGTTCACGTTTGGCGATTTGTCCTCCTAGCTGTGTTTGTTAAGCAAGTTCTATTTTCACGATTAATTTTTGTCATGCTCGAGTTCTGATGATGGGATCCATGAGGAATTGAGGGAACTCCTCAAATCTTAAAGGCAAACATATAGTGATTTTTGTGTTTTTATCAACAAATCGAGCATTATCATACAAAAATGTGACATTTGATGAAGTGGAACTGCTGATGATGATCAGAACAGAACTCTTCAACGACGAAAAGTTCACGTTTGGCGATTTGTTCTTCTAGCTGTGTTTGTTAAGCAAGTTCTATTTTCATGATTGATTTTTGTCATGCTCGAGTTCTGATGATGGGATCCATTAGGAATCGAGGAAACTCCTCAAATGTGGAAGGCACACAAATAGTGATTTTAGTATTTTCATGAACTAATCAAGCATTTTCATTCATAAAAGTGACATTTGATGAAGTGGAACTGCTGATGATGATCAGAACGGAACTCTTCAACGACGCGTAGTTCACGTTTGGCGATTTGTTCTCTTCGTTTTGTTTGTCAAGCAAGCAAGGTTTTTCCATGATTTCATGAGGAATTGAGGGTACTTAGTCTTCTACCATTATAAACATACTTATAGCCATTTTTGTATTTTATTGTATGGAATCTAAGAGTGCACCATCTAAGATTAATAATCTTTCACCGGACTCCCCATAGAAGTCGGTTTTTTTTTCTTAAAAATTATTTTTGTTATAAGTTATTCATATTTTCTTTAAATACTGTTATTTAATTAATCTTTATGCTTGTGATAGGTATGTTTCATTATTTATTAAAATAAAGTTTTGATTATAATTTCATCCGAGTCGACAAAAAAAATCTATACAGTTATTGAACCTGCTTACAAAATTTCACGAGAATAAGTTGAGAAATGCGACCTGTAGAGGAGAACATACGGACAGACAGACATACTAGAGAATTTTTGTCGAAAGCTGAAACGGATACGCTCCGCTCGCTCAGTCAATAATACGCGACGTCAAGAAGGAGGCGCGCTACAAAAATATTACGTTTAATCGTTAAATATTGTATATATACTAACTAGGGCGCGCGACGCGACCCCTTGCAGTTTCACGGGAACCAACCATTACCCAGTTCCCGCGCGGGACAGCGACATCTAGCGGGGCACTCTGACAACCGAGAACTAGTGCGGCCGCACAATAAGCGAAATTAGGCTTTTTTCCAAAAAAATATTAACGATGCCATTCGAACCAGTCTTTAAAGAGGATTAAAAATTTTTATGGGACCAACTACGATTTTAGTGGTCGGCGGTTACGAAGTCAATCCTGACACCTGTCATTTCCATAGATTTTATAACCTAAAAGTCACTTTGAGGTTATAAACTGTATGGAAGTGACAGGTGTCAGGATTGACTTCGTAACCGCCGACCACTATAGAGCACACCACAAGCCGCAAATGAGTGTCAACGGTGGATATTGTTCCCGCCGGAGACCAAAAACGCTCCATACTCATCATCCTCCTAGCGTTATTCCCCAGTACAGTTGCATCCTGCAGGATGCCTGGGGTCCGCTACCTAATCCCAAGAATTGGCGTAGGCACTAGTTTTTACGCCACTGCCATCTGACCTTCCGACCTGAGGGGGAAACCAGACCTTATTGGGATTAGGCTTGTCAAGTGAGTGGGCAACTTGACTGTTAGAAGTTCTCAAGCCGCCCGGAGGCCTCTAACTTGGCTTAACGACTGCTATCATAAACAGCAACCGGGATCAACGGCTTAACGTGCCTTCCAAAGCACGGGAGCGCTCAGTTAGTAACCACTCAAAGCGGTCACTCATCCAAAGACTGACCTCGCCCGACATTGCTTAACCTCGCGTACCGCACGCGGTACGCGGGCGCCGCTGGGCCACGAGCGCTCCAAAAACGCTCCATACTATTTGACAGATTATTATGACGTCACAGTGCACGCGCACCGTACCAACGATGTATGGGAAAACAAGAAAATTGCTATTTTAACAGTCAAATACTGCGTTTAAGTACATAGTTGTCATACAATTTATTTTTATTGAATCATTTAAATTTTTTTGGTAGCTTTTATTTAACTTTTACATGACTTAGTTCCGCCTTCCCCGTTCCATCACCGGACGTCCAGACGTGGTGAGCGGTTGTATCCTTACGTTGTCAGTCTACCATTTATTCGCACGAAGCGATTTGCTTCTTCTTTCCTAATGCGAACAGCTAATGACTGGAATTTGCTGACGCCGTCTGTATTTCCTGATACATACAATCTGGGTCTCTTCAAGACAAGAGTGAATAGGCTGTTACTGAACCAGCGAGCAACATCTTAGGCCTTGTCATCGCTTTCCATCAGGTGAGACTAAGGCCAATCGCTTTTTAGAAACATTGAAAAGTCTTTTATTTTATTATTATTCTGATTTTTTTTTGTATTTATCATTTTATTCTGTTAATTTGACGGTATACTATGCATATTACGGCAACATGTTATAATTTCAACATGAGGAAATTATTAGATTATGAACTTTGGTGGAAATATAATACGTTGTAAACGTTTCAATAAATCAAATAATAATATATTAAACGTTTTCAATAGCACTAGGAAGCCATCACGTCTGACACCTAACACAAAGTGAGTAGATCTAAAGAAGACAGTAAGGAGGCTAAGTTTAAGGTTGAATACATATGAGGTTGTATTGGCTATGTGCACGTCTGAAACGTCAAACGTCAAAGGTCCCGAGACAATGTCAAAACTCAGAGATGTCAAATAATGACACATGAATATTTTATTTACTTTAGTAAACGAGAAAGACCCCGTATTGGAAATTTTACTGAAATAAATAAATACATACAAACGAAACGAATCGTAGGAAACCGTTAAGAAACCAATAGAAAACGTGAAAGTAAATTTGACAGTGGTCCCGGGTAAGTGCACATTTCTGCCATGGTGTGCGCTACGATCGCCTAGCTTACCCCCACCAATAGCCAATACACCTTATTATGATAGAGTAATTTCTGCATTACACATTCAATAATCCAACAGAAACTACCCTTTTAGAGCATCTTGTAGTTCAACTGTTATACCAACATGCGTTTACGTCGATGGAACAACGTCAAAGGCTAACTGGGAGAGAATGCTTGTGGCGTTATATATGCAAACTATTTGCTAATCAGCCACTTCAATATTTATGTCAAGATACGATGTTCTTTTATTAGATTGACAGTTGTCAATAGGGAAAAATGTCCTGTATGATTTTTATGTTTCTGTTCTAACTTACTATATTATTGTCGATAAGAATATACTGCTATCAGAATATACTGATCTCCAGTATTTAATTCCTTCCTGCCGGCCGACCCTTGAACACTATCAATATAAACACGGGAGGCGTTGAACATCTCTCGCCCCCCAAATGCTTATAGCATTAGGTTTGCATTTTGTACGATATGAAAGATTAAAAATAGTACATTACTATAGAGGCCGGGACGAAAGGGGTTGCCGGCCGAAGACATATAGACGGATAGGTCTGAGGCGGGTAACCCCATATTTCCCGCCGAGGTATGTAAAGTGCTTTTCTCAAACATGCAATGATATAAACAACAAAAAAAATAAAGTTTTATCTTTAATACGCATAGTGGCAGAATGCCATGATGCCTGTGCCACAAATTTATGTGGAATGGAAATTAAAAAAGAGGACCTTGCCGGCCTAGGCCTGCAAGATTTGTATGAAATTGCATTAACGACCTCTTGTCCTAGCCGCACCTGAAACATCATTCGCAGCCAGCAGATTATAAGGAACATAACATCAATATTACATTGCATGTTTGAGAAAAATCAATAAATATGCCGGCAGCAGCTGTCATGCCAGAGAAAGGGAGCGTGAGGCTGTAGTGCATACAAATGACATATTTACTAGGTATGCAATCTCAAACTAAGGATTTCTATAGATATCCCATACCAGTTCCACCAAGGGGGACAGAACAACTCTTATGCAGCTAATTTGAGAACTGGTCTTAAGGGTCCCCGTGCGCTCGGCTCGACTAAACTCAATTCTCCATGCAAACGTAGTTTCGTTCTCATTTTAAAACGCCGTGCTGAAATAACAAGAAACTGTGTATGCACAATGGGATCCGCCATATCTAACTGTAACTAATAAGTACAGGCTTAAGCATTCGAAGTACAGTGCCCTGGAACCATTGTACGATTTCTTTTTTTTTTATGACATATGTGGCAAACGAGTAGACGAATCGCCTGATGGTAAGCGATTAGCGCCGCCCATGGACACTCGCAACACCAGAGGGGTTGTAAGTGCGTTGCCGGCCTTTAAGATGGGAGTACGCTCTTTTCTTGAAGGTTTGAAGGTCGAATCGGTCCGGAAATACCGCAGGCGACAGAACTGATTCCACAGTTTTATTTCGTGCCGATTGCGGTGGAGACTGCGGGTCCTTGGGGGATGGAGACCAAAACCTTTATCAAGGATTTGGGTCGCCGGCTTAGTGAGAGGGGCTGTGATCCGCGCTCCGGATCGTATCTGGTTCAACAGATTTCGTTGGCTACACAGCGCGGTAATGCTGCTAGCATAATGGGTACTTTTGAGCCAGCTACGGTTCGGGGTGGTCCTATTTAGTTGATAAGTTCAGGTTAGTTGATGAAGCCTGTTGCGGATTGCTTTATTGTCGTGTGCGACGACGCCTGTTGCTGATGCATAGTTGTACCCACCTGACGAAGATGGCATTGCGGATTAAAATTGCATGTTAAAATTTTGTAGAGAACGTACTAATAAGAGGTAACTTTGTAACAACTTCTCCACTGCTAAATAAAAAAATTAAAAACAAGTGGCATTTTAAGTCAATTAAAGCCCCTACTAATTACAATATAGTTATTTTACGCCACATCTGGCCAAAAAGTGATTTTTACCGCACGCTACGCTTACGGAAAAAGCCGCTTTCTGGCCAAGTGTAGTAATAAAATGATGAAACTATATATATATATATATGTATATGTATATGTATAATTTTTTTTTAATATTTGTATATTATTATAAATAGAGTATAAAATTGTTGTAATTATTAGTAGGTTTCATAAACTATTTCTGCACCACCTACTGCGAATTTTAATTATTTGCTTTGATTTCCGCTACCCAAAGGTTGTCTGGTAGAGATCGCTCTTTAGCGATAAGACCGCCTTTTGTTTGCCTCTTCTTATTGTTATTACGTACTGTACTGTGTCCTTTAATTGAGGTGTGCAATAAAGAGTATTGTATTGTATTGATGTACACAACACGGGAGGTAATAAATAAAGCCCTCGATAGAATATATATACGTCCCCCGCCTACAGCTCGGGCCGCACAATCTACGATCTCAGCCTTTCTTTGCTTTACCACCCTTGTTGCGTAATGTACCAGTACCATCAGCAGAGATAGTGGTCAACTGTCGAGTGCATACCAGTTTTACATTTAAGAAAATTTAATTTTGTATTTTCTGTCCACAGATTCGTGTACAAATTCGTGTGTGATCTACAACAGTTGCTCGGGTACGGCGCAGGCGAGCTGGCGGAACTGGTTCAGGAGGTACACGACAACAAACAGACACAGGACGACGACATGTAGACTTTAGCTGCCGTGACAATGTTGAAATCGAGGCATATAGAGCTATTGGGGTTGTGTAAAAGTGTAAAAATATAACCGCTTATTTGACCTCGGTGGCACTAGATGTGTGCGCATCCCCAAGTCAATAAAGGGTCGGCAAAGCACTTGTGATTCCTCTGGAGTCGCAAGTGTCCATAGGCTACGGTGTCTGCTTACCATCAGGCAGGCCGTAAGCTTGTTTGCCACCGTCGTTGTATAAGAAAAAAGATAATCCAAACAAGAAAAAAAGATGAAATAGGCCGTGTGTTCTGCCATACATAGCCGAATAAAGGGTTCATTAGTCCATCGGTTAGATTATCAGAAAATATAAAAGACCCGTATTTTTAGGATTCCGTACCCGAAGGGTCCAAACATTCCTTTTTTTTTCCTTATTAGTATATTACTTTATGTTTTGAGTTTTTTCTTATTGTGCTGTATGTTGGTTTTTAGCCGACTTCAAAAAAAGGAGGAGGTTCTCAATTCGTCGGAATATTTTTTTTTATGTATGTTCACCGATTACTCGGAGACAAGTGGACCGATATCAAAAATTCTTTTTTTGTTTGAAAGGATGTGTCTTCTAGTTGGTCCCATTGTCACCAAGTCTGAATCTGATGACGGGATCTTGGAAAAATCGAAGGACCTCCTCAAATTATATACCAAGAGGATGGGGTCTGGCAAAGTTTGGAGTCGGTGTTTTTTGTAAAAAATTTACTTGTTAACCGACTTCAAGATTTCAAAAGAGGAGGTTATCAATTCAATTGTATGTTTTTTTTTTTAATGTTTGTTACTCCATAACTCCGTCATTTCTTAACCGATTTGGAAAATTCTTTTTTTGATTGTAAGTATATATATCCAAGTTGGTCCCGTTTTTGTCAAAACGCAGTTCTGATGATGGGATCCGAGGAATTGAGGGAACTCCTCAAATCTTTAAGGCAAACATATAGTGATTTTTGTGTTTTTATCAACAAGTCAAGCATTTTCATCCAAAAATGTGACATTGGATGAAGTGGAACTGTGATGATGATCAGAACAGAACTCTTCAACGACGAAAAGTTCACGTTTGGCGATTTGTCATCCTAGCTGTGTTTGTTAAGCAATTTCTATTTTCACGATTAATTTTTGTCATGCTCGATTTCTGATGATGGGATCCATGAGGAATTGAGGGAACTCCTCAAATCTTAAAGGCAAACATATAGTGATTTTTGTGTATTTATCAACAAATCGTGCATTATCATACAAAAATGTGACATTTGATGAAGTGGAACTGCTGATGATGATCAGAACAGAACTCTTCAACGACGAAAAGTTCACGTTTGGCGATTTGTCCTTCTAGCTGTGTTTGTTAAGCAAGTTCTATTTTCACGATTGATTTTTGTCATGCTCGAGTTCTGATGATGGGATCCATGAGGAATTGAGGGAACTCCTCAAATGTGAAAAGCACACAAATAGTGATTTTAGTATTTTCATGAACTCCCTGTCCTTTGTCGGCCTGTTTAGCCTAGTTGGTAGTGTCATTGCCTCCGAAGCTAGAGGTCCCGGGTTCGATTCCCGGTAAGGGCATTTGTTTCTGTGGTGAGCAGAGACATTTGTTCCTGAGACTTGGATGTTTCCTATGTATTTAAGTATATATCTATTAAATATATAGTCGTCTAGTACCCATAATATTTGTGCATGTATCATCTCTTTTGTAACTTGTTTGTGTTATTGAATAAATTTCTCTTTATTTTTATTTTTTTTATTTATAACACAAGCCTTATTGAGCTTACTGTGGGACTAGTTCGATTTGTGTAAAAAATGTCCCCTAATATTTATTTATTTATTTATTATTATTTATTATAACTAATCAAGCATTTTCATTCATAAAAGTGACATTTGATGAAGTGGAACTGCTGATGATGATCAGAACGGAACTCTTCAACGACGCGTAGTTCACGTTTGGCGATTTGCTCTCTTCGTTTTGTTTGTCAAGCAAACAAGGTTTTTCCATGATTCCATGAGGAATTGAGGGCACTTAGTCTTCTACCATTATAAACATACTTATAGCCATTTTTATTTTATTGTATGGAATCTAACAGTGCACCATCTAAGTATAATAATCTTTCACCGGCCTCCCCCATTAAAGTCGCTTTTTTTTTCTTAAAAATTATTCAATGAATGTTTTTCTTTACCCGCCGCGGCCGCGGGAGACTAAGTGGACGGTTCCGCTTGTAAAATATTTATAGTTAGAATGGGGTTTTGTTACTAACGATTCTCAATGTAACTTGAGACGTTGGTGCCGTTTCAGAAGTTGTAGCAACTTAACGGTAGATGTCGCTACTAGTCTCCCCAAGGCTTAATTAAAACGAGTGAACTGATTGAAAGATTCGTCGCATCGGGAAAACCCGCGGTAGCTCAGTTGGAAAGAGCGATGGACGGATTCCAGAGGTCGCGGGTTCAAATCCCGCCCGTGGTGATGAATTATTAATTTCGGTTGGAAATTAAAATTCCGCTAAGTGGACGAATCCGCTTGTAAAAATTTTTACTGTTGTGTTTTTTGTTTTTAAAAATAGGTACTGGAAAACAGGAATGACAAGCCAACAAAGTCAGCTGTTTTGTTTTTTTTTTTTCAAATTTTTGTACCGAAGTTTTTGTTCAACTTCCCATTGACCTAAGAACTTGACATTTGGCGATAATCAACGTAAATGACAAAGATAAAGTGCGTCAAAGTACGATAGAGGGAGCTCGTGACGTCACGCGGAACTTTAACGGGCTATATCTACAAGATTGTTTTCTGTATGATTGAAAAAAAATCGATGAGTGTGCTCAGGAGCTCCATGAGCTCATACCGCCTTCCCCCTTCTTCCATCGGACTTCCAGACGTACGGCTGGCTACCATCCTTACCTGGTCGAAATTCCTCTAATTCGAACCAAGCGCTTTGCATCATCCTTCATAATGCGCACTTCTAAGGTTTGGAATTCTCTGCCGGCGTCTGTATTTCCGAGTTCATATAACCTGGACCTTTTTAAGGCACGAGTAATGGCATCTTCTGGGTGAGCTCGCTTCATCGTCGGCCTCATCTTTGCCCCCTGGCTAGATGCTGGCCAAGAGCAATCCCATTTTTAATAAAAAAAAACGTGTTTTATAATTTTGAACCGACTTCAAAAAGAAGGAGGCTCTCACTTCGACTGTTTTTTTTTGTTTGTTACTTTTTCTATGATTCTTTTTTTATTTGAAAGCTGGTGCTACCCGTGTGGTCCCATATTAATTTGGTCCAGTTCTGACAATGGCATCCATGTATGTGCGCGACAAATAACTCTGTTAAAGTCGGTTTTTAGGGTTACGTACCCAAAAGGGTAAAAACGGGACCCTATTACTAAGACTTCGCTGTCCGTCCGTCCGTCCGTCTGTCACCAGGCTGTATCTCAAGAGCCGTAATAGCTAGACAGTTGAAAATTTCACAGATTGTGTATTTCTGTTGCCGCTACAACAACAAATACTAAAAACTAAATAATAATAATAATTAAGTGGGGCTCCCATACAAAAAACGTGATATTTTAGCCCTTTTTCATGGCTACCACTCGCCGAGCTAGATCTCAAGAACCGTAATAGCTAGACAGTTGAAATTTGCACAGATTATGTATTTTTCTTGTGGCTACAACAACAAATACTAAAATCAAAATAATGATAATAATTAAGGGGGGCTCCCATACAACAGAGTAGTTGCCGCTAAAACAACAAATACAAAAAACAAACTCAATAAAACAAGTGTTTAATGGCACCAGCTTTTAGCCTTTTTTCTGGTACGGAACCCTTCGTGCGCGAGTCTGACTCGCACTTGGCCGGTTTTTTTGTTAAAATGTTCGATTATTGAATTTATTGATAATCTAACTGATGGACTGATTATTGTGTAAGATATAACATTTTTTTTTATACCACGTCGGTGGCAAACATGCGTACGGCCCGCCTGATGGTAAGCGGTCACCGCAGCCTATGGACGCCTGCAACTCCTAGGGGTGTCACATGCGCGTTGCCGACCCTTTAAGAATTTATACACTCCTTTCTTGAAGAACCCCATACTGTAGTCCGTCGGGAAAACCTCGGCAGGGAGCTGATTCCACAATCGGAGCGTCCGAGGGAGGAAATTCCTCTGAAACCGTACCAACATAAGCCTAATAGGGTATGACACAAATATATAATGTTAGTGAACCAATAATATTATGTGTACTGCTTCATCATCATATATTTAAGAGTGTAGCTTTTGTCGGTGGAGTAATCGCCATTCTGTTCGGTTCTCTGCCAATGCTTTGAGCTCCTGATACATTACATTGACCTTCTCTTTGGCTTGATCCATAAACGCACGTCTCGGTCTTCCCCTGCCTCTGCTCCCCTCTATCTTTTCTTCAATTATAGTTTTTATGTAATTGTCATGTCGTATCAGGTGCCCCAACATATTTCCTCTTCTGTTCTCAATCATCTTCAAAAGCAGTCTATTCTCTCCTACCAAATCCAAAACCTCTTCGTTTGTTTTCCTTTCTGTCCAGCTTACGGCTTCCATTCGCCGCCAGCACCACATTTCGAAGGCACTTAATCTTTCTTTATCTCGCTGAGTCAATGTCCACGTCTCGCTTCCGTACAGCGCTATGCTCCAGATGTAGGTCTTTATAAATCGTACTGCTTAAGGTTCTAAAATCAGGCTGTGCAGTCACCTTGACCAGTTTACTACTTAGTAAACTTAATATATGTACGATTGTATATGAAGGAATATGAAGTGTAAATATTTTTTTTTTTGTGTAAATATAAATAGTATAATAGTGTTTAAGGACTGTTTGTACAAATAAAGTTTATGTTTTGTTTAATTTTGTTTTATTTGAACACGTCACTCCTTGAACGTAACGGAATTAATGTCCCAGCAGTGGCGGACTTCTACATTTGTTTTTAGGATTCCTTAACACGGAACCCTTATGTTGCCGCCATGTCCGTCCGTCTGTCCGTGGCTTAGGGAGGTATTCCACTCATCCAATATCTTTGTCCAATATACATTTGATCAAAGAAATTGGATGATTTCATCCAACTTGGATGGGATCCCGACATTTGATCAGAGATCCTGATGACAGTTAAATCAATATGGCTACGCATGAAAAAGAATAAAACTTGGACAAAGATAATATCTTTAGATGAGGGGAATGGGCCTCCGTCAAAGAACTTTGGTTAACCTTTTCGCCGCCAGACGTCAAAGTAATTCGCCGTGCCCCTGACGCCACAACGGTAAAAAAATGATGTGTAAAGAAATAATGCCATTATAAAATTGGGCAGCTTCTCAGTAGTTTTTCATAAAACAAAAATGTCGGCCAGTGCCGTCGTTGGCGTCGTGGTGACGATTTTACGTTGACGTCTATGGCCGACCGTGGCGTTCAAAAGGAGATTTGACAAAGATATTGGACGAGTGGAATACCACCCTTAGCTCAGTAACCGTTTCTACTAAAAACTAGAAAGTTGTAATTTGGCATAGGTATACATATCAATAAAGCTCGTAATACACAGAGCGGGCGCGGTGCGGGTTTATTCATTTTAATGCATTTAAAAAAAAAACGTCTTTGGCAACCATGCTGAGTGGGCTCCATTTTCGCAACTGTTTAATTATTATAGTACATTACGATACAAGTGCAAAGAACAGGAAAATCGCAACGAGTGGTGATAAATTGAAACACTTGGCATTACAATGCAACAGAAAAAATAGTATCACAACAATAGACACCAATACACACACACACACACACATATTGGCTATGTGCGAAGTAGATGGTGGGGGTAAGCTAGGCGATCGCAGCGCACACCACGGCAGAAATGTGTACTTACCGGGGACATCTGTCAAATTTACTTTCACGTTTCCTATTGGTTTCTTAACGGTTTCCTACGATTCGTTTCGTTTGTATTTATTTATTTATTTTCTTATTTATTTCAGTAAATTTTCCAGTGAGGGGTCTTTCTCGTTTACTAAAATAAATAAAATATTCATGTGTCATTATTCGACAACTCTGAGTTTGACATTGCCCCGGGACGCTTGACGTTTCTGACGTGCACATAGCCAATACACTTCACACTTCATTCTCACACAAACATATGGATAGGATATCTAAACCCCACAAACTATTTGCAACGATATAACTACTAGAAAATCGTTAGTTATAGTAAATTGATCATTGTTCTCTTACCTAAACATGTAAATTGTAGAAATGTACACCCACAAAAAGTAATACACATACACACACACACATAGTTACAATAATTAGAGATTACTACCTCACTTTAACACGTATACTTAGAATACACGTACACACACAACGCGGTCATTTTATAGCCTGTGTAAATAAAAATGCGTTGCACAAAATCCAAGGTTCTGGCAGAATACCAGCGATGTGGCTAGCCACATCATTATGCTGAGCCAGCGCCTATTCTGTACCACGACACATGGTTTTGTATTTAATTTGTTTTTACGTTAGTTCTAAGCTGCATGCCTCTTTTTGATATTTTAACTTTTTTTTCTTGTGTTTCAATTTTTACCATGTATGTTGTGGAAAGGAATTAAAGAATTTATCTATCTATAAATTCTTTAGCGCTAACAATCGTATTACGGGTAATCAAACTCAAAGTGCCACCCTGCGACACATTTATTATGTTATATTATATAAGTAGCAGTGATACATTATAGTGAACATCTGTACATAAACGAATTACTTAACCTCTTCGCGTGCCTCTTCGAAGAAGTGTAACTCAACTGGCGGTTTGACGTCACTATAGGTAGGTATTTAAAAGGGCGCAGTACGCTCGGTTCTCCATACAAACGTATTTAGGCTCTCATTTTAAAACGCCATGCTAGAATAACATGAAACTTTGTATACACAATGGGATCTGGCATATCTAGGTCGGAAATAAGTTTCTGTTGCTAAAAATTGCAAAAGAAAAAAAATACAGCGGTTTTTTGAGTGTTTTACGGCTTGTATGAAAACCTTAATAATCGCTGTATTTTTTCTCCATTGTAATTTCAAGCAACAGAAACTAATTTCCGACCTAGATATGCCGGATCCCATTGTGTATACAAAGTTTCATGTTATTCTAGCATGGCTTTTTAAAATGACAGCCTAAATACGTTTGTATGGAGAACCGAGCGTACTGCGCACTCTTAAGTGGAAAAGCGGATCCCCACTTTATGTGTAGGAGGTAACCTATTTTTTTATTATATCGTTTTATCGGCGTTTTGCAAGCATTTTGAATGTCCAAGGAAGAGGCAACTGGCGATGCCCTTGAATCAATAAAACTCGTGTCTACGCCAAATCTTGGACCACGGCACCGGGGCAAATTAGGACAGGTAATACATACGCTAGTGGGTGGCGATTATTATCAATATTATCATCATCATATCATTCCTAAAAACTGGAGATCTGGATACACAGGTAGGTAAGCTTATTTATCTATAGTAATATTATAAAGCTGAAGAGTTTGTTTGTTTGAACGCGCTAATCTCAGGAACTACTGGTTCGAATTGAAAAATTCTTTTGGTGTTGGATAGTCCATTTATCGAGGAAGGCTTTAGGCTATATAACATCTCGCTGCGACCAATAGGAGCGAAGACGCGGACGAAGTCGCGGGAAACAGCTACTTTCAAAAATATATAAAAGAAGAAACTGACTAACTGACTGACTGACATATCATTGCACAGCGCAAACTGCTGGTTTTAGAGATTCTAAATTTAGTATGTAGGTTCCAAATAAGGACTTGAGGTGCATTAAGAAAGGATTTTTCAAAATTCAACCCCTAAGGGGGTGAAATGGGGTCCGAAGTTTTTAGGCTATATAACGCTGCGACCAATAGGAGCGAAGACGCGGACGAAGTCGCGGGAAATAGCTAGTTTACCTTATAAATAAATAAATTTCGCGTTACACCTGTTATAAGAATATTTTTAAGAATGTATATAAAGTGCGACAGTTGAAAGTGTTATATCATCATATCAACCGAAATACGTCCCCTGCTGGACATAGGCCTCCCCACAGAGTGCCACAATGATCGCTCCTGCGACCCACGCTTCCAGCGAACTCCCGCGACTTTTACCAGGTCATCGGTCCATCTTGTGAGCGGTCTACCCACGCTGCGCCTTTTTATACCAGGTCAGTGTCAAACAAGCGTATGGCCCGCCTGACGGTAAGCGGTCACCGCAGCCTATGAAGTCACATGCCCGTTACCCTAAAAATAATAAATAAATAATAATTAATATTGGGGGACAATCTTACACAAATCGACCTAGTCCCAAACTAAGCAAAGCTTGTACTATGGGTACTAGACGACGATATACATACATATATAGATAAATACATACTTAAATACATAGAAAACATCCAAGACCCAAGAACAAATATCCGTGAAAAATGCACAAATAAATGCCCTGGCCGGGATTCGAACCCGGGACCTCTAGCTTCGGAGGCAGAGTCACTACCAACTAGGCTAAATATTTCTACACTCCATTCTTGAAGAATCCCATACTGTAGTTCCACGGAAAAACCTCGGCAGGGAGCTCATTCCACAACCGGAGCGTCCAATGGAAGAAGTTCCTTCGGGGGATGCTAATACATATTGACGACGCACTATTCATTAATTATCATCACTAATTATGCTATAGCGTCAAATGACAGACAGTCATTTACGTTTGACAATGATTACACATGATGCCGCAATAATGCTGACCTTTAGTGTTGAATTCGTAAATTAAGTAAACATGAATAAGTAAACGTTTCTAGTGGGCAAATAATTGACGTCCAATGAGGCTATGGAACGTTCGAGAGTAGTACGTGAAGAATATTGCGTGGGCACTTGTTTTAGAGTTCAATGTATTTGTCGGCCTGTTTAGCCTAGTTGGTAGTGACACTCCGAATCTAGAGGTCCCGGGTTCGAATCCCGGTAATTCTGGTAGTATCTGTGGCTCCTTTAAAAATTGCAAATTTTTCTAAAAATGTGGTGAGATGGTAGCTGTCAAAGTCGTAAAAGCGTCGTGACTGGTAGAGAATGCTTGCCATAGCATTAAGTCCGCCTTTTGTACTATAAATGTTCTTTTCTGCTATAGAGTAAAGTAATAAATATAAAGTGGGTACCCTGTAATCCCCCCTCTTCTTCCCCTAAGAAACCCCAGCAGAAGCCCCTCTTAGAACTAACCCCTTGTACCTAATAAATGCACGTTTGGTGTCTTTATTTCCTAAGATAAGCTAAGGTTTAACGAAGATTTGGCCAATGTGATCGTCTGTGGTAGGACCCCGTAGTGTTGTGAACCGTAAGAACCCATGATCTTTGATGTGATTACTTGTCAAACCCTTGGACTCCTCAACTACCTAGCTTACCTAGACCTACCTAAAATGAAGCCTATTTAACCTAGCTACTCATAGTCGTTACTAATGCTAACCTTCCTACATATAGAACTTTATTTGCTACATGGAAAACTAATTATTGAACTTTGGCTATTCCGAAGTTCAAAGAGTTCAAAATAGGATAAATAATTATTGTTTGTGGTAATTTAACCCCGACCTTAACCTATCCTGGTCTCTTGCCGGTATTAGTAGCCAATGGGTTTTTAAAGAAAGGCAAAATTTTCCTTAAAAGCCACTCAGTTTCCCTAAAATCAAAATTATTTCCTAATTTTTCCCTAATACATAGAACTCTGGTACTTGATAACCTAGCTAGCTAAGAATAATTTTGATTGCTTATTGTTGTATGGAGCGACCTCTGGCTTCCATACCGTGCTACTGGACCGGTAGGATGGGGCATGACCTCTATGCTAAGCTAAAACGATCTAGACTCCCTAATGAGAATAAGCTCATTAGTCAAGTCTTATAGATGATTGCGAATCATCTCTAACTAACCATTTCACTTGGAGGTGCTAAAACCTCTGAACCCTAGGGGTCCCTAACAGCCAGTAAGCTCTAACACTACCAATTCTGATATATGGAGGTCAGGAGCTCTGAGTCTGATCGTGAAGAAGTGATCTGTTATTGGTTAGTTACTGATCCGAGCTTTCATCTACTCACAGTAACTAACAACTAATGGATTGCTCCGCCTCACAATTAGGTCCTAATTCAATTTATTCCATATTCCAGAATAAATTGGTTTCCTATCTATAATTTATTATGAACACCTTTAGTTATAAATTAAAGAAGACTCAGCACTTCTCACCCTTGATACCAGAAACCTAGACCTCTAATGCCTAAGATCTTAGCTGATATTGTAACTATTTATCCCTACAACTGGTAGTCTTATTCTGATACCTATATTTAGACTACCTAAATGCCTAAGACCTAAGTCTTCATAACTGTAACCTAGAATACCAAATCAGAGGAATACTACACACATGTACCCTACCGTTACTACACACATACCTATTTGTTCCCTAAATCAACCTATAACCTTGTTTCTCATATTTAGGTCACCTAAATAGCCCTAGAATATAAGTTCTAAATTAACCTGCTTGAAACCCATTACCCAAGCTTTAGTGTGTGAAATTAATCCTAAATCTCTACCCTAAATATTGCCCTAATCTGCTTATTTGAAATTAATACCAATTCTGGATTTTAGCTTCAAATAAGTATGTGTTTTCCCCACTCTAAACTATAAAGTTCAGTCGGCTAAATTGAGGATTGCAAAAACCATCAGCCTGTATAAATGCCTTCCCTCGCACAACCCAAGGGCATTTATAGATGAATATAAAAGTAATCGATACATAAATACATCAAGACCATACCTCGAATATTGCGAACCTCTGCGAGCGGAGCACACACCCTCGCGCCAACCCAAACCATGGCCGCTCTCACCTCCACTCAGCAACCGGCATCGGGCATGGAGGGGCCCAGATGCGCCATCCACGCTGGCAGTGTTGACGCCAGACGATACCTCCATTCTCGTACTCCTCTGTTACTCCAGTGCAAACAGAGCTCGACACCGTGCACCCCGCGCAAGTATACCGCAAACATGGACAGCAATCTGCCCGGCTTATATAAATAATCACAACCACATAAAAGAAAGAGTAAGTAAATAAATTAAAAACAAGGAGAGATTCCCCACCGAGCAGAGCTTCCGCACCGCACGGGAATCTCGACCTTAACGAATAGGAACACTCCCGTAAGTAACACGAAAATACACTGATAACGCATTGCCAGAGACACTGACAGCCCGACCGACCAAACTCAACTGACCTGCGCCCCGCCCTAATTCCGCCTTTTATACTATCCGACCCTAGACACTGTGGACATCTTGGACACTGTGGACATCTTGGACACTGTGGACTCCTTGGACACTGGACATCTTGGACATTGTGGACACTGTGGACATCTTGGACACTGTGGACACCTTGAACACTGTGGACATAGGACACTGTGGACATCTTGGACACTGTGGACATCTTGGACACTGTGGACATCTTGAACACTGTGGACACCTTGGACACTGTGGACGCCGGAGACCTTGGACACTCTGGACATGTTGGACAACTTGGACACTGGACACTGTGGACATCTTGGACATTGTGGACATCTTGGACACTGTGGACATTGTGGACACTGGACATTGTGGACATCTTGGACACTCTGGACATTGTGGACACTGTGGACATCCTGGACACTTTGGACATTGTGGACACTTTGGACATTGTGGACACTTTGGACATTGTGGACAACTTGGACACTCTGGACACTGTGGACACTTTGGACAACTTGAACACTTTGGACAACTTGGACACTCTGGACACTGTGGACACTTTGGACAACTTGGACACTCTGGACACTGTGGACACCTTGGACATTGTGGACACTTTGGACATTGTGGACACGCTGGACATTGTGGACACTTTGGACACTGTGGACATTGTGGACACTGTGGACATCTTGGACACTGTGGACACCTTGGACACTGTGGACATCTCGGACACTGGACATTGTGGACACTGTGGACAGTGTGGACATTGTGGACACTTTGGACATTGTGGACACTTTGGACATTGTGGACACTTTGGACATCGTGGACACTTTGGACAGTGTGGACACTTTGGACATTGTGGACACTTTGGACACTTTGGACATTGTGGACATCTTGGACACTCTGGACATTGTGGACACTGTGGACATTGTGGACACTTTGGACATCTTGGACACTGTGGACATCTTGGACACTGTGGACACCTTGGACACTTTGGACACTGTGGACATCTTGGACATTTTCCTATTGGTGGATTGCGCCACGCCCACTCCTTCCGTCATTAGAGATTGTAACGCCCTATTCTTACGAGTAGATGCACCTTATGCCTATACTAATAAGGTTGAAAATCGTACGACACATGACAGGTTCTTTATCTTTACTTGAAGGGAGGCAAGTAATAAATAAAGAAATAGGTCTTAGGCCTTTAAAGATAAAGTTGAAATTCGTTTACCGAGTGTTTTGTCTTAGGTTGAGGCGAAGTAACGTAAAAATTAGGTAAAAGATTGGTTCTAGTGTGGTATTTATATTATGTTATAGATTAAGCTGGTATAAATAAAGGTATTCGGACGTAACGCTTGTACTACTTTCTATTTCCCTTCCTTTTAACTATTTATTCCGTATGAGTCCTGTTTTTAAATGTTTCTTTAACAAAAATGCTTTTACTTTAGATAAACTTTGTTTAGATATATAGATTGGCCTTAAAATAATATATGGGACACGGTAGTGTCCTCGCCAAGTTCCTCAATTATGCCTTATAACTTAATAATTATTTTTAAGTAAAAATATGGATGTAATCAGCTGTCCCTTGGGAAATTATTTTAATATGAAAGTGACATGACCAGCTAGCTGTGTCATGTTACAACCCTCCCACCCTATTTCCAAAATACGAAGTTAAAAACTGTAAAAATCGAGGTGGTGTGTGGTGCACGTCGGCCTCATAAGTAGCTGGACATTTCGGAACTTTATCGCTTTCACCCGTTAGATATTAAGTATGACAGTTTAAACATGATGTTAAAAGCGACAAGGTACAAAAGTGTTCAGCCCCTTGTGAGGCCTACCGTACAATATATTGTAATAATAGGTCTAATGGTTATTGAGTTAATACCGCTGAAAAACTGCCTTGCCCAAAAAAAAGGCCGTCAGTTCCCTAATATGAAGGAAAGTACGACCTTTTTGATTCAATGTATTGTATAGTGGTTTTAAATGTGGACTAGTAGGTCGGTACGGAACCCTTCTTTGTGAGTGATCCGATACGCACTTGGCCGTTTTTTAGGGTTCCGTAGTAATTTAGGAACCCTTATACTTATACTTTCGCCGTGTCCGTATGTCTGCCCGAGGCTTTGCTCTGTGATTGTTAGTGCTAGAAAGCTGCAATTTGGAATGGATATATAAATCAATAAAACTGAGCAAGTCGTAAAATAGAAACTAAAAATAAAAAATTAAGGGTACCTCCCCTACACGTAAAGTGGGGATGCATATTTTTTGCTTCAACCCTATGGTGTTCGGTGTTGTTGGAAAGGTTTTTCATTATGAATACGAGTAGAGGTCTTAATCAAACATTTTTTGATAAAGTGAATATTTTCGGAATTATTCAATCCAAACGAAAAAAATTTGGGTCCTCTATCTTTTGAACTATGTAACTCTCCACCATATCAGCCGAAGGACGTCCATTACTGGACTTAAGGCCTCCGCCTATTTCATGGGAGGTAAATGCCATAATCTCCACGCTTGGCATGCGGGTTGGCGACCGCAGTATCTCCACCGCACCCCAGGGATGGTGCTGCCCATCCCCCGGTGGTCTTGGTCGTAGTTTTAGGACATACATAACCGGGTCCCGGGTGTTGGAACTCTCACAACAAAGGAATTAAAATTCCCGTCCATCCTCCTAGCGTTATACCCAGTACAGTTGCATCCTAAAGGATGCCTGGGGTCCGCTACCTAATCCCATGAATTGACGTAGGCACCAATTTTTACGGAAGCGACTGCCATCTGACCTTCCAACCCGAGGGGGAAACCAGACCTTATTGGGATTAGGCTTGTCAAGTGAGTGGGCAACTTGACTGTTAGAAGTTCTCAAGCCGCCCGGAGGCCTCTAACTTGGCTTAACGACTGCTATCATAGACATAGCAACCGGGATCAACGGCTTAACGTGCCTTCCAAAGCACGGGAGCGCTCAGTTAGTAACCACTCAAAGCGGTCACTCATCCAAGGACTGACCTCGCCCGCCATTGCTTAACCTCGCATACTGCACGCGGTAGGTGAGCGCCGCTGGGCCACGAGCGCTCCTTAAAGGAATTAAAATTCCCATCGTGGCCATATTCCTAGCTCAAGACATTCAGGATGAATCCAGTCTTTGCGCGCACATACTTCTAGTCTACCTGAAGCTCGAATCGCACAGAGCGGGCGCGGCGCGGTGCGGGGCGAACGCGGTTTTGCATTTTTGATCTTTCCGAAACTGTCCACTGTCGATTACTGCTTCATATGTCACACACGCCGGCTCCGCTCTGCCACGCTACCGAATACCGCGCGGTTTTTTGGTGCGACGTGCTCCTGACCGCGTTCGCTTTACCACAAAACCGCATCCGCCCCGCAATAACGCTGCGCGGCGCTCTGTGCGTTTCAAGATTAAGAGTCCGCAGTAAGCTCGGTTCTCCATACAAACGTAGTTTCACTCTCATTTTAAAATGGCATGCTGGAATCATTTGAAACTTTGAACACACAAGGGGATCCGGTATAACTCGGTCGGAAATTAGTTTCTGTTGCTTGAAATTATAATGGAGAAAAAAATACAGCGATTATTTTCATACAAGACCTAAAAAATTCAAAATTTCGCTGTATTTTTATTCATTTCAATTTCTAACTAAACAGAAACTAATTTCCGACATAGACATGGCGGATACCATTGCGTATACAAAGTTTCATGTTATTTCAGCATGGCGTTTCAAAATGAGAACGAAACTACGTTTGTTTGGAGAATCGAGTTCTGTCGAGCGTACGGGTGGGGCATGTTATGGACGATTTACACCAAACGGCAGGAGTCGGCGCGCACGCCACCAGAGTCAAAGGAATTCGAACCCTCCATACAGAAGCTAGACTACATACCCAAACGGCAGCGGCAGAGCGCGCGGCAGCAGACCGGCTGGCCGCAACCCATTCAAATTTGAAATCTAACTTCTGTATGGAGGGTTAGAATTCCTTTGACTCTAGTGGGGTGCGCGCTGGCTCCAGCCGTTCGGTGTGAATCGTCCATTAAGCGAGTGAGTGAGTCGGTCAGGACTTTGCCGTTTATATTACTTTTAATTACAATACAATGTTTTTCTTATAAGGCGACTTCCTGACTTGGCGGCGCGGGATCGATATGTTATAGGTATTTTGTTGTTTGACGTAAGCTTACTGCTGTGAGATTTCCTCACTTGACGTAATACTGTCAGTATTAAACCTTGTAATCTGTTAGTTCAACCATTTGACACATCACAACACCCATAGAACGTAAACACGCAAGTCTTATCGGAATTATAAATAAAATCACGTAATAGTAGGTATTAGGGCTTTTCAATTAAATAAAAATATTTTTTTGCTTTTCTTAAACATAATTTAAGTCTAGTATTATAAAATCTGTGTTTAAGTTAAGTTACATTTTTTTAGTTCATTGTTGTTGAGTAGGTATTTTACGATAATATTTCACCACCCAAACAGTTACGTGTTATGTCGTTTTCTTTTTAAAACTACTTGGTCTGTTCTGTTGGTCTGGTACGTTGGTCACAACACGTCTGTCGTTTCGATTCAGAAGATATTTCCGTCAATTGATAGAAATCGCTTAGGTCGCGTATATTCGTAAAGATAAATTAATAACAAAAAAAAATCTATTGTATTGATTGACATAAATGACAGAGAAAAATCTGTGACATGTAGAAGAGACGAAGAGCCTGGTGCCTTCGCAGGCGTCGACATTTTTGCTTCTGCCGCGCGAATAACACTACGATTTTTTATTCCACTCCGCGTGCGAAACACATAACGTATGTCGCGGTGTACACATGTGTGGTTCGAATTTACACTAGAAACGGTTCGAAGACCACTTTGTTGACGCTGTACACCTAAATATTAGTAAAACTCCGTAAAGTTGGAAAACATGTGCAAAATTTATAGATTGATATAAATGACAGACAGACCGACCAACTACGGCATCAGCATAGCGATGACGTGATTAAGAGAATATGTCTATCTTTCTTATTTCTTCTTAAAATGTTTCTTATTTTATGGAATATAGAACGCCATACATAATACTTAAGTTTTTTTTTGTTTGAGGAGACTGATACAATCATGTGATATAAAATATATAAAAGCATCATAAAAACATTTCAAAAATCGGCTGTAAAATCGATTCAATCAACCATTCGTTAATAATCGCTTCATTTGACAAACGATACGTCTTAGCCTCATCACTACAAACGTCAATAAATAAATATCGAATGGTTGAAGTAACAGATTACAAGGTATAATATAGTACATTGTATGTTTTCATCACATTTGCGAGGAAATAAATATGTAACTCCAAAACTAATCAAAATTGAAGAAATCGACCACTTCATCTCCAGTATCAATGCATGGATGCCGAGAGGCGCGCGCTACGCGCGCACCTTCGATATTGCGACCAATCAGAGAGCAGTATTCTTGTGGAGTGCGGCGAACTAGATTTTTTAAACCAATCAGATCACAGAGAAACTCATAACTCCCTAAGGAGTTATGAAAATCCATAACTCCCGCGGGAGCTAAATCGGCTATAACTACTCTTTACGCCTGCGTACAATAAGACCCATAACGAGCAAGTGTGATGAAAATAAATTAGGTTGTCTATTATCTTGATATTTTGAGCATGCAGCCTGCGCGGCCTTATTGGTAAATAACTATACAGTGAACGATCTTCACTTGTTTACTCTGCTACTCAACATATTGATGACGGATAATGTGGATCATCGCGATCACAATGATGACATCAATTCATAGTAGCCTTTGGATGACAGTCGTGTGTTCGACGCGTGAACACACTGATCGTGATCTGACACTGCGCAGGGCACGCGCGCACAGCGGACATACGTAAAAATCAATAATAAAAAAACGTTAATACAATTAAAAAAGCTGAGACATTTATTTTAAATTAGTTGTTGAACCGTGATTGAATAAAACGAAAACAAAATAGTGATTAAATTATTTAAATCAATATTTACTTAAGAACTTATAAGTGTGTTTTCATAGTGTCAAAGACTAATTATTGTGTAATAATCAACAACTGAAGCTGCTTTAGGAAGAATCAGTAAGTTTTTATCCATTAGTAGTTCGGAGTTCGCCTCCATTGGAATTAGTCGTGTCCATATAGTGTTTTGTGTGCATAACCAGTCTAGCTAGACCCCCGCCTTACGGCGTTTTGTGCGTGCTTCCAGTGTCTAGTTCCGTTGGACATAACGGTTTCGCGTAACCAGAAGCAAGACCCCTCGCGAACGGCGTTAGTACAGGCTGCCGGTGTCTCGCACGTCTGGTTTTTGAAAGCAAGCGGCTGTTACCCACTTCAAGAATTTTATTTTCGTGTGCAAAATCAATTTACGACAAATTACAATGGCTTCAAACTGCGCAGCTTGTTTGAAAGAACAAAATCCAAGCAAATCACTTAAATGCTGTAGCTGTGATGAAAATTACCACGAATTATGTGTAGGTATAAAGATGAAGGACATGAATTTAGCTCAAAAATCGGCTTGGACGTGTCCAAAATGTTGCGGTAAACGACCAAAAGGTGACAATAGTCGCACACCGATAAGCAAGGATTGTGGATCCACGAGCAACGTAACTTTGCGGAAACCTTCGCCTTTGACCCGCGAGGATATAACGGACATTGTGCGCCAAGAAATTCGTAGTGCGATAAACGAATCATTGAAAGACACTATCCAAGCCTGCATAACGGCTCAATTTAGAGAAATGAAACAAAAAATTGGCGAAATCGAAGCTTCAATCACATTTATCAGCGAACAGTATGAGGACTTCAAACGGGACATTATAAATGTTAAACCTCAAATCCAGAATCTAGCTGAAGAAAACACTCAATTAAAATCCACGGTATCCCAGCTGTGTACTCGTCTCAACCAGATGGAACAACTTACCCGCGCCAGCAACATGGAAATACACTGCGTACCCGAGCACGCTGGAGAGAACCTGGGACTGCTCGTGAAACAACTAGGAACGGTCATCGAGCATCCAGTTCAAGAATCAGAAGTAATGCAATGCAGTCGAATCGCAAAGTTGAACCCCAGTAACACAAGACCTCGTTCCATACTAGTGAAATTTTCGTCACCTCGTATTAGAGACAGTTTTCTCACTGCTAGCCGCAAATACAATAAACAGCATGCCAATGAGAAATTAAACTCAGGCCATCTCGGAATAGCTGACGAAAATAAGCCCAACATATATGTCGCGGAACATTTATCCAGGGAGACCAAAGTTTTGCATACGGCTGCGCGAGCTAGGGCTAAAGAAATTGGCTATGAAATAGTTTGGGTCAAGCACGGTCGAGTGTACCTACGTAAATCGGAGGGCTTGCAACATGTGTGGGTGAAAGACATGGAAGTGTTAAAAAGCTTAAAGTGATGAAACAATAGAATTAGTAATTATATATCCCATAAATATTAATTTTAGCATATCACTTAGTAATTCTAATTATTCATGTTCCCTCGTAAAAATATTGATCCAACCTTGTTTTTACTTATATGCTATATCTCGTCTAGAAAACCGTGTATGAGCTTTATTTACAATTTTAATACACTTGCCGTAATAAGAAAAAATATAACCATGTTGATATATCTGCCCTATTCACGGTCGCATTTTGTGGGTATATCGTTTGTTTCGTTACGAAATAAAAAACGCTGTTATCTGTTTATGCTTAGAAATATCGCACGGCTCCGGCAGCCTTACAAAATAAATATCAGTAGTTATAATAATGTGAGCATATTTCATATTTGGTTTTGTCAATCTTATACAAGCAGTCCCTACAATTGTTTTTCAAGACTGAATGTGATGTTCCGCGGCCGAGGGTACCTTATGGCGATAGCAATAGGGTGCCTTTGTTTGTGGAGCGCCACAAATCATAACACTCGCACTACAAATAACATTTACACGATAAATACACGAGTATATATCCTAACTAATTGCCTAATTTATTTCATTTACTTACCAGTACTAATTATTCTATATTTAGACTACACAACTACATGCACATACGACACTTTTATCATTATTATAACTATCAAAGTCCTTTATAGTTTTGAGTTTTTTTGTTGCAGTGCCCGTTTACAGGCAATCACTTGTATATTATTATAAATCCTGATTATAGTAGCATACCAACGTGCCTGTACATAGGCACTGCCACAAATAATGTCTATATATTGTGCTCAAAATTAAATAACTAAAAATGGCTAACCTTAATGATATAAGTGTGGAGTTGGAAAAAGTTGAAGTAGCTACTGCTTTCAAATGCGCTCCAAATGAGTGTGCTCAAATTTTCAAATCACACTCGCCGGCTTTGAAAATATTTCACCTAAATATTCGCAGTGTAAATAAGAATTTTGACCAGCTCTGTGTCTTACTACAAAGCTTACAATTTGAATGTGATGTTATTATACTGACTGAATGCTGGCTGAAAGACTCCCCACACATTCCATGCCTAGACGGATACATATCACATAAAACAAACAAAAACCCTATTCAAAATGATGGAGTAATAATTTATGTAAAATCAAATCTATCCTGCGTCATAAAGGAACCAGTTTTTGAAAATGGCAATTGTCTCTCGTGTATATTAAATAATAATGTAGCAATTTTAGCCATTTATCGTTCGCCGTCTTATACATCAAAGTCTTGTTACGATTCTTTTGTTAATAGTCTTGATGAAGCCTTATACTCTTTAAAAAATGTCTGTAATATTGTTATAATTGGTGATTTAAATATAGATATTGCCTCTGACAATAACGAAAGGCACTCAAATGAGTATCTAACACTAACTGCTTCCCACGGTCTTCTCCCTACGTACCGCATATGTACCAGAATGAATAAATGTATTGACCATGTAATGTTAAAATCAAAGTTGCCAGCCATTACTTGTGTCCTCGAGACTTTCATCACAGATCATTTCCCCTCGATTTTAAATCTTAAATTAAAAAATAATCCGGCTAGGCCTACTCATACAAAAATAAGTATTGATCATGATGCCATAAAACTTGATATTGAGTCAACTGACTTCTCTGAAATTCTACAAACTAGTGATCCAAATGTTGCTGCAAGTCGCCTTGTCTCCCGTCTAAAGGATACTGTAGCCAAACATTCTCGTGTTATTCGAATTACCCGGAAGAATCGCAACCTTAAGCCTTGGATCACTCCGGGCTTAATTAGATGCTTAAAGCATAGGGATAAGCTACACAAACAAGCTGTGCGGCTCCCTGATAATCCTATCACTAAATTATCATATACCAGATACCGAAATTTCTGTAACAAACTTCTAAAAAACTTAAAAATAGCCTATGAAAAAAACATGCTACTTCGGTCTAAAAACAATCCTAAAGCCACTTGGCATGCAATCAAAAAGATCACTAATACTGTAAAAGATCCTACTCCTCCTCGTGTTTTATTAAATATGTCAGATAGTTTTGCTTCTTCACTCGACCATGTAAACAATTTCTTTGCTAAAATCGGAAGCAAAATTGCATCAAAAACCATTAATAATAGTGATCATGATTTCAAGCCCTATTTAAAACCGAATTCAATCACAAACTCTATGATTCTATATGAAACTGACTGCACTGAGATTGAATCCATCATTCTATCGTTACGTGTCGACTGCGCTCCTGGTGTTGACAATATATCAGCTGGAATTATAAAAAAATCCAAAGACGTTCTTGTACCTCTCATTACACACATCTGTAATATATCCATCAATAGTGGCATCTTTCCTGATTGTCTCAAGATAGCTGTTGTTCATCCTGTTTATAAGGCGGGTGACGTGGGCAGTGTCAATAACTACAGGCCGATATCAGTCCTTCCTGTTTTGTCTAAGATCCTTGAAAAAATTCTAAATATAAGACTCGTAAAATTCCTGAATACCAATAAAATCATTTCAGAAAACCAATTTGGTTTCCGTTCTGGAGTTAGTACTGAAGATGCAGTTACGTATCTTGTCGAAACTGTTGTTAAGGATCTTGACAGTAGGATTAGGTGTCTTGGAATCTTTTTAGACTTGTCTAAGGCCTTCGACACTGTCCATATCCCCACCCTTCTCTTTAAACTTGAGAGATGTGGCATCCGTGGACCTGCGCATAGCATCTTTTCTAATTACCTCACAAATCGGACCCAACATGTTAAGATAGACGGTCATCTTAGTCAATCAGTGCCCATCACATACGGTGTCCCTCAAGGCTCTATTCTTGGCCCTACACTTTTTCTCCTTTACATAAACGAGCTTTGCCAATTATCTATTCCAAATTGTAAAATTATTACATATGCCGACGATACCGTCTTACTTGTTTCTGGCATAAATTGGAGTACCGTAAAGACCCACGCAGAAAGAGCTATTAAAGCAGTGCAAAACTGGCTATTTTATAATCGTCTGTCCCTAAATGTTGATAAAACGATGTATATTCCCTTTTTCATCAGATCATGTAATCGACCACCGTCTGCGTTTGATATAAAAATACACACATGCGCCAACTCAGATACCGATTGTCCATGCTCTACTCTAAATCGAGTTGACACAGTAAAATATCTAGGTATTATCTTGGATGAAAGGTTGAACTGGAAGGCTCAACTAGCCTCTCTTTCTTCCAGATGTCGACGACTGATCTACATTTTCAAGTTACTTCGCCAGTCTGCTGATGTCCATACACTCCGTGTGGTCTATCTTGCTCTTTGCCAGTCTGTCCTTGGCTATTGTATCCCGTCATGGGGGGGCGCCGCTAAAACCTTTATGATTACCCTCGAACGTGCCCAACGTGTGGTATTGAAAGTCATACATTTTAAGCGTCTTCGTTTTCCCACTGCCGAGCTCTACAAATTAGCAAATGTTTTAACAGTCAGACAATTATTCATCCTGCGTGCTATATTCCGTAAGCACCCTGAAGTCCCAGCTACACGTGACCTTAATAAGCGATCGTCGAGAAATGTTTGTCCGTTTAAACCACATAAAACTACTTTTGCTGGTAGACATTATAGTTTTCTCAGTTGCATTATTTATAACAATGTTAATAAACATATTGGTAATCTTTTCTCCTATAATAAATACACTCTGAAACAAAAACTTTTTGAATACCTCAGCAATTTAGGCTATAACGAAACTGAACTCCTACTAAAAAATAGGAATTGCTGACTTAGTACCTAATAATTACGCTAATCTGATATAAGACCTTTCTTAAATTTACTCCATTCTTTTATGAATTTTATAAATTGTATACCGGAATATTTACTACTACATCTCCTTTATACATTACTTTTATCACTAATATATCCCTTTATACACATATGCACAGACACTCCCTTACAAACACACACACACACACACACACACACACGCACTTAACTGTTTATCTTAAAAAATATATTCTTATAGAATATTCTGTTATTTGAAATTGTAATTGCCTTTTCATAAATTGTCCTTATTTGGTTTGTTAAATAGATGGTATTTGCCAACCTTCCGGACTCACTGCGCCCTAAAATACAGGTTTATTCCTAGCTTAGGGTTCAGGGATTCATTTCATTAGTTACCTTCTGCAAGCCACTGAAATGTAAAGTACTATATTTTTGTAATCCTTAGTGAAATAAAGATTATTATTATTATTATTATTATTATTATTATTACTTTTCTGCTTCTAATCATAATATATAAATCAATGGTGCTGCCGGAAGACCAGCGCTGACTCCTGAGTCAGCTCAGCACCATGCTGAAGCGGGACCATTTCATGGTAAACTTTAAAAATTGTAAAACTTTTTAACATTTAATCTGTTTGCCATGAATAAAGCTTTTCTATTTCTATAATACACTGTTCCGTATCGTATTTTTTTGTATTTTTTTATAAGGATTAACTACTCACCTTATAAATATAAAAATAAAAAATCAGTAATACTACCTCCTACTACTATTTTAAGTTATCAGTAGTTGAAAATCATTTTTATTATAATCTTACACAAATCGACCTAGTCCCAAAACTAAGCAAAGCTTAAGTACTATAGGTACAGTCAACAGCAAATGATCATGATCATGATCATGATGATCATGAGCATTTTAGTACTTTATCGCACTTAGGCAGTAACAATACTGAGACAGTGGGATGCGTCGAAGTACGAGGGGCGTTCAGTAAATTCTCGGTATTGACATCTTTTAAACCTCTTTGGTAAACTTTTTAATACTGGCCGGTAAAAGTCATTCATTAATATTAAAAAAAGTACAATTAAAACGGCGCGGCGATGTTCTTTTGTTTTTTTGTAACTACCGAACAAACGTGATCACTATGAGCGTTATTTCAATGTTGGTTAAATTAAAGCACCGAGCGGTAATAAAATTCTTGACCAAACACGTAAAAAATCAATAAGCTATAAAAAATAAATGGATTATGTTTACCGTGAGTCTGCTCCTTCTCTATCAACAATTCAGAAGTGGTCAAGTCAATTTAAGCATGGGGCAGAGAGTATCGAAGACGACCATAGAGCTGGTCGGCCCGTCGAAGCTTGTTCATAAGAAAATTTAAAAAAGTGGAGAAAATTATATCTGAAGATGGTTGAGTAAAGGTGAAAGCAATAGCTCAAAGAACTAACCATTCTATTGGTACTAGACACGATATAATTCATGACCATCTTAATATGTCAAAAGTCAGTGCTATATGGGTACCGCGAATCTTGACACCGTTTCAGAAGAATACGCGTGTTGCTCGTTGCTCCGAATTTCTTGAGGTGTGCGGTGAAATTCCTGATAAGATACTGCAAAATTTTGTTAGTAGAGATGAAACGTGGGTTCATCATTATGACCCTGGGAGCAAACAAGAGTCCATGCAGTGGCACATTAAAGGAACTCCTCACCCCAAGAAGTTCAAGGTCGTGCCTTCAGCTAGCAAGGTCATGGTCACAATATTCTGGGATTGTGATGGAATGTTGCTGATCGATTATAAAGAAAAGGGTGTAAATATTAAAGGAGAGCACTACGCTAATATTATATGCCAAATAAGGGAAGCAATCAAACATAACAGACGGGGAAAATCAGCCAAAGGTGTTCTGCTTCTACACGACAACGCCCCTGTGCATAGTGCTCATATTGCCAAGGCTGCTGCTCTTGAATCTGGACTCGAAACTATTACATACCCACCGTATAGTCGAGACTTGACCCCGAGTGACTTATATTTGTTTCCCAATGTCAAAAAGAATCTACGTGGAAATTAATTTTCTAACGATGAAGCATTGAAGACAGTAGTGTAGGAGCATTTTGACACCAAAGACAAAAAATATTTTTATGAGGGGTTAAAAAAACTATTTGACCGGTCTTATAAGTGCATAAACATAGGAGAGGAGTATATTGAAAAATAAAAATAAAACACCTATAATATTCTTTTGTTTTCATTCTAATACCGAGAATTTATTAAACGCCCCTCGTAGTGAAAGTGACAAGTTACTAAAATGAACGTCTACTTTTGTTGTTGACTATACTAGACGACGATATATGACGATATAAAAAATGCAAAAAACATCCAAGAGTCAGGAACAAATACTCGAGCTAATTACACAAATAATGCTATGACTGGGATTCGAACCCGGGACCTCTAAGGCTTCGTAAACGGACAATACCAACTAAGGCAGAGTGGTTTTCTTATTGCTTATTTATCTCGCCATACGTTACAACGTATTGGTTCCCGAACTATAAATATTTCTAAAAGTAAAACCTCACAAGTTTTTCACATTTCTTAAGCTACTTTTCCATCTGCAAGCCGAGGCGAACATTGTATAGTATACAAACGGTACCATTGACGTTCTGAATGGGGGGAGTGTTTTTTTTTCCTTCTTTTTATTTTTATTAGTTCCACTACGTTACGAAAGTTACTTGTACATTTTAAGGATCGGAAATTTTCGTGACGTAGTGGAACGAATTAAATTTGGTCCTTGAGAAGAGCTGAAGACAGATTTTAGTGGCGTGCTATAGGAGAGGCTTATGTCCAGCCAGCATTGGACTGACACAGGCTGATGATGATGACGATCAATTGAAGGTCCTTAATTATGATACCAGCTTGGGCCTTTTGACTCGCTTCAGAGACTTGCTGTGCGAACGTGGACGATTCCAAACTCACGAGCTATATTGATATTGAACCGTTAAGTTTAAGGAGAAACTTTGCCTCCGTGTACGTGTTTAATCGCTTATATTGGGTTGTGTTCCGAAGAACTGTTCGACATGATGCCCACGGCTGCTTTCTACCATCGCACCGCTCGCCGTCGGCGGCATTCATCCTCAGACCTTAGAACCTCGACCGGTCGCGTACGTACGGTTTCAGAGGAACTTCCTCTCTCGGACGCTCCGCTTGTGGAATGAGCTCCCTGCCGAGGTTTTCTCGAGGAACTAAAGTATGAGGATTCTACAAGAAAGGAGTGTATAAATATTTAAAGGGTCGGCAACGCGCATGTGACACCCCTGGAGTTGCAGGCGTCCATAGGCTGCGGTGACCGCTTACCATAAGGCGGGCCGGGCTGTACGGTTGTTTGCCACCTACGTGGTATAAAAAATATTTTATTACTTTCGAGCCAGTTTCAAAATCGCATTTAAAAACAAATATGGCGAATGGAATGGATGGTGGTGAATGGGCGAACCACTTAACTATTTTTCATTTCCAAAACTGAAACTGTTTACTTTTCGGGATTAAATTTTAACCAACAGAATCTAATTTCCGACTTAGATATGCCGGATCCCATTGTGTATACAAACTTTCATGATATTTCAGCACGGTGTTTTAAAATGAGAACGTAACAAGGTTTGTATGGAGAATCGAGTTCAGTCAGTACGGGGGACTCTTAAGCGGGCGGGCGGTCGGTGGGCTTATGCCACCGACGTGGTTCACGTGGTATAAAAAAAACTGGCCGCACGAAGGGTTCCGTACCAGTAAAAAAACGCCAACAACTTCTCTGTTGTATGGGAGCCCCACTTAATTATTATTATTATTTTGATTTTAGTATTTGTTGTTGTAGCCACAATAAAAATACATAATTTGTGCAAATTTCAACTGTCTAGTACGCTTGTTTGCCACCGACGTAGTATAAAAAAAAAATGTTATATCTTACACAATAATCAGTCCATCAGTTAGATTATCAATAAATTCAATAATCGAATATTTTAACAAAAAAACCGGCCAAGTGCGAGTCGGACTCGCGCACGAACGGTTCCGTACCAGAAAAAAGGCTAAAAGCTAGTGTCATTAAACACTTGTTTTATTAAGTTTGTTTTTTATATTTGTTGTTTTAGCGGCAACTACTCTGTTGTATGGGAGTCCCCCTTAATTATTATTATTATTTTTATTTTAGTATTTGTTGTTGTAGCCACAATACATAATCTGTGCAAATTTCAACTGTCTAGCTATTACGGTTCTTGAGATCTAGCTCGGCGAGTGGTAGCCATGAAAAAGGGCTAAAATATCACGTTTTTTGTATGGGAGCCCTACTTAATTATTATTATTATTTAGTTTTTAGTATTTGTTGTTATAGCGGCAACAGAAATAAACAATCTGTGAAAATTTCAACTGTCTAGCTATTACGGTTCTTGAGGTCCACCCTGGTGACAGACGGACGGACGGACGGACAGCGAAGTCTTAGTAATAGGGGCCCCTTTTAACCCTTTGGGTACGGAACCCTAAAAACGTGCTAATATGTAAATGGTAGCAGCATAAGTCCAAAGAATTATAAAACTCGTGCAGAAAATTACTATGTAAAATTAACCATACAAAATAATTCAGCTCGTTATGTAATGCTATACATAAAATTGGACCCAAGTTGACAACTTAAATGTAATTATTTTTTCTCAAACATGCAATGAAATATTGATGTTATGTTCCTTATAATAGGCAGCGAAGTATGACGTTTCAGGTGCGGCTAGGACAAGAGGTGGTTAATGCAATTTCATACAAATGTTGCAGGCCTAGGCCGGCAAAGTCCACTTTTTAATTTCCATTCCACATAAATTTGTGGCACAGGCATCATGGCATTCTGCCACAATGCATATTAAAAATAAAACTTTTTTTTTTGTTGTTTATTTCATTGCATGTTTGAGAAAAGCACTATACATACCTCGGCGGGAAATATGGGGTTGCCCGCCTCAGACCTATCCGACCTCGCTGCGCTCGGCCGTCTATATGTCTTCGGCCGGCAACCCCTTTCGTCCCGGCCTCTGTAGTAATGTACTATATTACATTGAATATACTCGTACCACGTGTAGAATGTAATTATACTTCTCCTGTATAAAAAAAGTAATCTAATTAGGTATGACAATGTACAGTCCAAGAATTAGAATACAATTCTGCTCTATAATTTATCAAAATTTATACACAGTGTCAAAAGTATATAGTTTAAAACTTAAGTGACATTTAGGTTATAAACTCAATGGAAATGACAGGTGTCAGGATTGATGACGACCGGTCTAGCCTAGTTGGTAGTGACTCTGCCTCCGAAGCTAGAGGTCCCGGGTTCGAATCCCGGCCAGGGCATTTATTTGTGCATTTTTGACGGATATTTGTTCTTGGGTCTTGGATGTTTTCTATGTATTTAAGTATGTATTTATCTATATAAGTATGTATATCGTCGTCTAGTACCCATAGTACAAGCTTTGCTTAGTTTGGGACTAGGTCGATTTGTGTAAGATTGTCCCCCAATCACTTGTACTATTCCTTATTCTGTGCCCCAATATTATATATTATTATATTACTTCTTAACCGCCGACCAGTATAATTACAATTTTAACTAACATCAAAGTGAATGAGTACTAACTGTCGTCCGGATTATCCGGTATAATATATTTATTATTACCTTATTTATTTATTTATTTATTTCTTACAAATGTTTAAATGGCCTTACAGTTAACCCAATGCGCCTAAGTAGATATTTTATAAGCTTAAGTTTCAAGCTTATATAATATCTATTTAGGCGACGAAACGGCGTGGCCCCATTGCATCGTCGTCTCCGGTGTAGGATTCAGTAGGTTGCCCCGAAACCGTCGAAACACGACACCCTTCGGCCAGAAGTCAACGCACGCGATGGTCTCCTGCAGCGGCCGCGGCACGCGCACCACAAATGAGCTGAAGTGCACGCAGTGACGTGAACGCAGCTGGAACACCCTCAGCGGGAAGTCGGTCTTCTGGCGAACGTACTCCACCACATCATCAGCCGTGTCGGTGTAGTGCAGGCGCGATACATAGATATATTGCTCATTATTGAATTTACACGCTGTATGTTGGGAAACAATACAAAATACTGCTTCAATTGTATAGGATATAGACTTTTAATCCATTTGTCCATGACTTTAGTCACGTTTCGACAACGATTTAGAATGATCCCGTGAAGTACGAAAAGTTCCGTAATCGGCCCCGCGTAAGGTCAAATGTGTGTGCTGAGCTGACCTACGATTTCCTCATTGTTTGATGTTCGCTAAGTAAATGTTCAATATTTCGATTCATTAGTTTTACAAATTAGCATTTTTAAAGTTCCGTAGTAAACAAAATACTTTTATAGTTTCGCCATGTCCGTCTGTCTGTATTTTCGTTAGCAGCTTAGATCAGTAATCCTTTCTAGTGGCACACTATAATTTGCCACGGGTATACAAATTAATTACGCCTATAGAGTGATAAAATGAAAAAATATAGATATTTTCAGGGAACACACGAGCAAATCTCGTTGCCCCGGTACTACTTAGGTATTATTCATAAAAGTTGGAGAGAAGCACTAATACCTATATGCTTCGGCTGGAATAGCAATTCGTGGATGCGGATGGTTATCTATTGACGGACTCCGCTTCGCTTGTCTATCAAAATTATATGTGTTGTGTATTAAATAATATAATATACAACTTTTTCTTAGTACATATTTTATTTGTCTATCGAAATCATCTTGTCCACGGATTGCTTATCGAGGGTTAAAAATAATTTGAAGCGAGATGTTTTTGACGAACTTTGTTTAATGATATGCAAGAAGGTTTTTTGATTGGTGACATTCGTATTCGTCGTCAGCATTTATAATGACGTAATCACTAACCTAATCTTAACCCACTTTTTCCTTAATATACGTGTTCTGCGTGCCATTAAAGTGATATGTTAGCATAACAAGTTTTACTTTTAATTTGATATTTCAAAAATGCATTGTCAAGGATTTCGGTGAAGCCAGGCATTGACCTACATTTTATTATAATAATATTTATATCTAGCTTTTGATCGGGGCTTCATAGGCACGTAGGGAATTCAGTTTCTGAGTTACTTAACGTTTTTTTAGGCGATGGCAAACTAGGTAAGCAGACACCGTAGCCGAAGGACACTTCGACTCCAGAAGGATTACAAACGCGTTGGCGACTCTTTATTGACTTTAGGCACCTTTGGGGATCATTGTGTTGAGAGCTAGAGACATAGGCAGGTCCCTCGATCCACTCTCAACACAGCGCATCCTCGGGAGCTCTGGCGACCTTACTCACCCCCAGGAACACAACTCAACACATACACCTAAGTAAGAGTAGTAATGTTATAACGGCTGCGGTCTTCTGTAAGATAGAGATAGTTCCCCAGTTAGGCTGCTCCAAATTTAAATTTCGCTTTCGCAGACGACGTTCGGCTGTGCCCTACTACTCTTTTAGGTGTCCTAATATCTTATATCACATTTTCTTAGTGCTAGAAGTGACATCGAAATATAAACTTCCAACTCAAGGGCCCGTTTTAGATTTAAGTTAGTTTTAATTTTCTTTATATTATTTTGGTTAAGTATTCTTGTATATATTTTCGTTGTACATAAATAAATGATTATTCAACTTCCAACTGGTTTCACAAACATTCAAGATGGTGGAAGAATGATTATGAGATAACGTTTATATTTTCTAGTAAACAGGTCATTACAAATTTAGATTCACGTATTTCCAATAGAAATAACTAAAGTTAAGGGTATGAAAGTCCCCGTTTCTACTATAAATAAAAATAAATATAAATTAATTTTTACTTAAATAGTCGCGTACAAATACATTCCGTAACGGAAACCTCGGCAGCTCATCCCACAGCCGGAGCTTCCGACGGAGAAAACTGCTCCAAATTTCGAAATTTCCTTTGTGAAGTTTTAGTCATATTTCCTCTTAGGAGATTTTAGACTAGGTAAATGCGATCGTTTTAACTTCCACTGCTGGACACAGGACTCCCCCAAATTCACGGGGGTATATGCTATAACCGCCACGCTTGGCATGAGGGTTGGCGATCGCACAGGATCTACACCGCACTCCAGGGATGCTGCTGCCCATCCCCCGGTGGTCATTTTAACTTCGTTGTGTCGTTAATAATGTAGTGTGTAGAAAATAGGAAAATAAATACCCAACTTTGTTTTTTTTTGTATCGAGATTTTACTAAGCAATCAGGCTTTAATCAGACAAACAATTATATAATCAAGAATCATAGCAAAGGGCTCGTCTACACCACTGGGGAGCAAAGAGCTTGCAGCTTCCTCGCACAGCGCCTAAGTATAGCTATACAGCGAGGAAATGCTGCCAGCGTCTATGGTACGATGCCACGGGGGCCCTTTTTAGAAATAGTTTAGTTTAATTTTAGTTTTTTTTAGTATTTTGTAATTATATGTTTAAAGTTATGTTATTCTTATACAAATTTCATCAAAATACAGTTAGCTCTTACATAGATAAAAAAAAGAAACATATATCTCAAAATCAGTCCTTTATTTTTCATAATCTCGTAACAACAAGGTTTACAAAAGAAAAAAATAAATGCAATGAATAAATGCGATATTTTTTCATTGCATGCCCTTAACAAGTGACCACAGGGAAAACGAATGTTGTTTCTTCAACTATTCATAGACACGGGGTCAATGACGTCAGTAAATAAATAAATTATTGGATGGTGAGGGTGACGTATGTTTTATATAATTAACGACATGTGATCAGTGGTCAGAGAAACGACAAACAAATACGTATCTAGATAGGTACATAAGCTCACGCCCATATTCCCAAAAGGGGTAGGCAGAGCATACGAAAACTATTTTAGTGCCACTTTTAGCAATTGTAGGTAGGTTATAGATGGAGAAAATGTGACATTGCAGTGACGGTTGCTAGCCCATCGCCCACAACACACTTCAACCTTGTTCCCATAGTCGACTCTTACGACACCCAAGAGAAGAAAGGGGGTGGTGCTATTCTAACCAGGCACCACACGGGCAATACGTATTTTTAAAAAATCATGACTAATGTTTTACAATAATTTTGTGCTAAGCAAGGACTGTGTCAAACACAATCTTACCGTAAGGCCTTTTTCAACGTGCAATTGGCTGATATAGTCAAAATTATTAGGTTTAGGTTCAAAGATCTTTATTTCTCATAAGAATAATAATAATTTACAAAATATCCAAATCGCTATAGGTGTACCTTAAATATTTGAAGAGTTCCCTCGATTTCTCCAGGATCCTATGATCAGATTCTTACCTGATAACTTTGGGAATACCCCTGAAGTATACCGTTTCAAACAAAAAAGAATTTTCCAAATCGGTTAATAAATGTGGAAGTTCTGAGGTAACTAGCACAAATAATAATAATAATAAAACTAATTAAAAATTCACTGTTTTCTGTTTTTTTCTGGTGTACACACACAACTACCAAGCTGCATGCCAAACTTCAGCTTTCTAGGTCACCTGGAAGTGGGTTAGATTTTTTATTACTAGTCAGTCAGTCAGTCAGCGGTAAAAATGCCGTTTTTTGGAATTTAATATCTCAATAACTATTAAACCTATATTTATGAAATTTGAGGTTCTAGTTATTATAAAGAATCTTAATACATATACCAAATTTCATTTTTTTATGTTAGATAGATTTAGAGGACCATCACTGAATGTGCTCTCGGAGAGGGTCATCGTCATCAATCCTAATGTTAGTACAGTTGCATCCTGAAGGACGCGTTCGCTGCCTAATCCCAAGAGTTGGTGTACGCACTAGTTTTTATACGGAAGCTGCCATTCAACCCAATGGCGAAACTAGACCTTATTGGCTTGTCAAGTGACTGGTTGGCAACTGTTAGATGACTGACTCGATGTTAGACGTTCTCAAGCCGCCCGACTGTTAGATGTTCTCAAGCCGCCCGAAGGCCTCTAACTTTGCTTAACGACTGCTGGCATAGACAGCAGCCGGGATCAACGGCTTAACGTGCCTTTCAAAATACGGTAGCGCTCTGTTAGTAACCACTTAAAGGATGATTCACAGTAGACCGTTCCGTGTCCGGGCCGGCCCGTTTTCTATGACAGCAAACGCAACGGCCAGCGTATTTCTCTAGAAGAAAACGGGCCGGCCCGGACATGGAACGGTCTACTGTGAATCATCCTTTAAGCGATCACCCATCCAAGAATTGACCTCAGCCGAAGTTGCATGATGCTGCGCCACGAGTGCTGTGATGCGCTTGGAGATGGTATAATTACTTATCCGCCATGTGTATTCCTCGCTTTTAGATGAAGTAATTAGTCTTAAGAGTGCGCAGTACGTTCGGTTCTCCATACAAACGTATTTACATTCTCATTTTAAAACGCCATGCTAGAATAACATGAAACTTTGTATACACAATGGGATCCGGCATATCTAGGTCAGAAATTAGTTTCTGTTGCTTGAATTTATAATGGAGAAAAAATACAACGATTATTAAGGTTTTCATACAAGCCGTAAAAAACTCAAAAAACCGCTGTATTTTTTTTCTTTTACAATATCTAGCAACAGAAACTAATTTCCGATCTAGATATGCCGGATCCCATTGTGTATACAAAGTTTCATGTTATTTTAGCGTGGAGTTTTAAAATGAGAGCATAAATACGTTTGTATGGAGAACCGAGCGTACTGCCACGTACTGCGCCCTCTTAAAGGGCATCTGTGCTTTTGCCTTCCAAAGGTCCAGGATCCCACAGTCATGATGAAAGATGTCAAATAATCATAAATAAGATTTACCATATATAGAATTTTTAAATATGGAGATTATGAAAACGTGACTATCTTCCATGTATATATTAAAATAAAATAAATCATACGAACGAACAACTATAGTTATACATAATTGGAATATGTATCTTGTAAAATAAGTATGTTACCATGTTAACACATCTTACTCCCACGAATTAAAACTACTCCTAACGACACCTTATACGACAGAATCCATTAAGCCGTTTAGGTAACAGAGCGCGGCTAATAAATACACATACAATGGACATTTATATATGATAAATTTATTACCTGAGCATTTTCAAGAGAATCATATACCTACAACGACTTTCAATGATTAGTGAAATCATGTGAATAGCTACCCTCAAAATAAATGTACGGGATGGTACGGGTAAGTTTGGTGACGTAGTGGAACTAATTAAAATTCTCAATTGCAAGTTATTAACTTTGTTATTTTTATTTGTAAAACTCGCCTACAGGCTCTCATCCTGAGGAGGTATATACCAAGCCAGTGAGACGTGCAAATAATAAACTGATACACGTGACTCCAGTTTTGAAAAATTAAAAACTGGTGAACATAGAAATGAAAGAAAGTAATGAAAACTCCTAAAAGAAGTAAAAGTGAATAAGGAGCAATACGACCGGTATTCGATTTTTTTCTTGTCGTATTAATGTTACCCAAAAGAATATTTACCAAATCAATTAATTTTTTTATTTATTAACATAACTAATACAAATTATTTAACTATAATAATTGTCTCATCACAAGATTATACTAGATACATACTTAAATATGTAAAAATGACTCTAGCGAAGGACATAATAATAAAATGTATCAAATCAAAATAGTCATTACATATCATTAGTAACAATTTTGACATTTAAAAAAATGCGACATGACAACAAAAAGTCGTAAGTGGTACTTCCGACAAACGACAATGACCCATATCCTGACAAAAAAGTCGTAAGTGGCACTTCCGACAAACGACAATGACCCATATCCAGACAAAAAAGTTGTATGTGGCAGTTCCGACAAACAACAGTGATACATGTCCGGACAAAAAAGTCTTATGTGGTACTTCCGACAGATTATATGTATCAGATTCCGGTTAAAAACGCATCAACTCTCATTTCCGCTATTTCTAGTGATTTTTTTTCTATATTCGTTTATACACAATTTAAGGATACTTGAAAATAAGAACTGACTCCAAATTTCATAACAATATTCCAAATATTGACGAAATTATGCACCAAACCTTCTTCGGCAAACTTTGATCGCCTCTCCTGTAAAGTTGCCATTTGGCAGATCCGACTCTTTTGATTGGGACCGTCGACCTCTTGTCTTGAACACATTTGCAAGTCACGTAAAGATTTGTTCGCAAAGAAGCGGCCAATTAATTTGATATATTTTGTACTGATATAGTAGTTTAATTAAAACAAATAATGGTCGTCCCATTCCCATGTCGATATAACATTGTTTAGTCGTAGTGTCGTCAAAAATACGTGGTTAAAATCTTTTGGGTCATTCGGGCCCGCGGTGTATAATTTTTTTTCCAAACGCAACAGCCATGGCAACTTAGACAAACATAATAGTTGACCGGTTCATCAGAAATGTAGATTTACTTCGCAAATCGTTACCCAATATATGTCATTGGTATTGGTATTTATGTTGAAAAGTGACGTAAACGCAATTCTATTTTATATAAACACGTGTCATATTAGTTTAGTATTATTTAGCATGGTCGGCAAACGTCATAGTTGCGTAATGAGGAATCTGGGTCGGATGGTTTTTCTGCGTTTTAATGATTGAATCCGAGAGATTGACGAACGACGAGAAGATGAACGAACACGAAACATAAACCAATAATCAAAAAACCGGCCAAATGCGAGTCGGACTCGCGCAACCCTTCGCGTACCATTATTTATAAAAACGGGAAAAAATAAAACGTTTGCGTATGGGAGCCCCTTTAAATATTTATTTTATTCTGTTTTTTTAGTATTTGTCATTATAGCGGCAACAGAAATACATCATCCTAGCGTTATTCCCAGTACAGTTGCATCCTGAAGGATGCCTGGGGTCCGCCACCTAATCCCAAGAATTGGCGTAGGCACTAGTTTTTACGGAAGCGACTGCCATCTGACCTTCCAACCCGAGGGGAAACTAGACCTTATTGGGATTAGGCTTGTCAAGTGAGTGGGCAACTTGACTGTTAGAAGTTCTCAAGCCGCCCGAAGGCCTCTAACTTGGCTTAACGACTGCTATTATAGATAGCAGCCGGGATCAACGGCTTAACGTGCCTTCCAAAGCACGGGAGCGCTTAGTTAGTAACCACTCAAAGCGGTCACCCATCCAAGGACTGACCCCGCCCGACATTGGTTAACCTCGCATACCGCAGGCGCCGCTGGGCCACAAACGCTCCGGCAACAGAAATGCATCATCTGTGAAAATTTCAACTGTCTAACTATCACGGTTAATGAAATACAGACGAACGGACAGCGGAGTCATAGTAATAGGGTTTAGATTTACCCTTTGGGTACGGAACCCTATAATTTTTCATTTACAACTTTCTAATAATTTAGATAGTAAAGTACCGGCCCGTTTTCTATGACAGCAAACGCAACGGCCGGCGTATTTCTCTAGAAGAAAACGGGCCGGCCCGGACACGGAACGGCCTACTGTGAATCATCCTTAAAACGGCTTCCTCGGATCTAATTTGAGTACAGGGTATGCTCGAATCTAATGCAAATTTCACCGGATTCCGGCTCCGATCGTGGAATGAGCTCCCTGCCGAGGTATTCCCGTCGGACTACAGTATGGGGTTCTTCAAGAAAGGAGTGTATAAATTCTTAAAGGGTCGGCAACGCGCATGTGACACCCCTAGGAGTTGCAGGCGTCCATAGGCTGCGGTGACCGCTTACCATCAGGCGGGCCGTACGCTTGTTTGCCACCGAAGTAGTATAAAAAAAAAAATTGATTCCTAATAGTCGTGTATGTACGGTAGGTTTCAGAATGGAATATAGTAGAAAAAATGTTTAGTCATGAGTCATGACCTCTCCTTATACGTCTATTACTATACGGTATACAAATTTAACCTAAAATAACTTAATTTAAACCTTATTTCTTAAAATAGCCTTTTGCTTCCTCATGTAATTTTTCGATTACAATTTTTTAAAAACCTGAACTCGACAAAAAGTCTATATAATTATTAAAACTGCTCACAAAATTTCACGAGAGGGTTATCCTCCTTAAATCTTAAGTCTGGACATGCGAAATCATTTTCGCCGATGCTGAAACGGAGACTTTCGTTTCACTCTGCCCAAATTGTTACCAATGTTCCCAAACTTGTTTAAATTTAAAATCCAAAGGTTTTAAGCATTCGACTTGACTCATACATAATTTATGTGATGATTTGGCTCTTTTATTGTGGTTTTATTGAATAATTAGCATTTTTTAAAGTGTGTGGGAAGGTACCGGCATGGTAACATATCAATGTGCGCCTGATATCAAAACTGGCAACCGTACTTGTCTTCTCGAAGATCTCACGGTTCGAAAATAAATGCCATACGATTAAATAAATAAAAATGTGCGCGTGACTTAATATATCATAAATATACAGGGTGTTTTCATTGATTTCCGTTCTTTCAAGCATATAGCAAAATAATTATTTATATCACCAAGGGTGAATACAAAACTGCCTTAAGAGTTGACGTGGAGTTAAGCAAAAGTTAATGACAAGTATGATAATATTCGGAATTTGAATGACACCGCACGTGACGCACGTAAACATTGTTTATTTGTTAAGGATGTTTTATGCTATACTATGGTTGTATTGGTTGTTAATTAACGAAAATGATTTTTTTAATAACTTCGAAATGGTACGAATTGGGATACTCTTAGATAAGATTACTTTATTTCATCTCAGGAGTCTGCCCTCGCAATTAACGGATTTCAATAAAAAAAAACATCCATATAAGTATACACATTTCATTTAATTTATAAATTATGAGAATTTTTATCGTTTAATAAGATTAGATTTTTTTATCAATTACAATTTAGAACATTACTTAACTTTGCGGAAGAAATATAAAAATAGAATATAACAACAATTAATATTATTCAAACTATAAGTTATTTCATTGCTGTGCCCTTACAGGGTTTATACTCACTTGACAAAGGGGGGTCGAAGTTGCACCACGTCCGTAGGGAGTACCCACCGTTACCCTACGTGACCCCTGGGTGGTGCTAAAAGTGCAACAAAAACTGGCAACCGTACTTGTCTTCTCGGAGATCTCACGGTTCGTAAATAAATGCCATACGATTAAATAAAACAGGGTTCATGTTGAATTGTAATCTCTAATTATCCATTGACAGGTGACAGGTTAACTTATAGGTAGAAAATGCCAAAGAACGTTATAGTGGTCGGTGGTTAAGAAGTCAATCCTGACACCTGTCATATCCATAGGTTTTATAAAAAAAAAATCACTTTTCGATTATCACCTCTAATTTATTTATTTAATTATTATTTTTTTCAATTGAAGAACTATATTAACATGAGTGCAATGAATGATTTGATTTTTATTTTATATTTTCGAAATTATTAATCTGTTTGGCATCTTAGGTAGCGAGTGAAGTTGTCTGCAATTTTAATCCTAGTGTTATTTGAACCCCCGATTAGCTGTAGCTTCCACAATCGAAGTAACTTTTTCTATAAGACCTAATTACCTCCGCAGTGGGCACCATGGACCCCGCACTGGCGCAAGAGGTGGCGGCGATGTCGCGCGGACGCGCGGTTGACGCGGCGATGGCGCGCGGCGACTCTGACGTGCAGGCGTTCTTCAAGAACGCCGTGCTGTTTGTCACTGGAGGCTCCGGGTTCCTGGGGAAGCATCTGGTCGAGAAGCTATTCAGGTGGGTGCGGCGACAGAAAATGCAGACAAAATCGACGAAAACAAATCAACAACGCCATTACACCGACCTGCGAAAAAATACTTGCTTACAAAAATGACAAAGCCGACTATGCCGTCAAAATTAACTGGCATTGTTAGTTCTGACAAAACTGACTAATCGACAAAAGCGACTAATAAACTCAATATATCGACAAAAATGACTAAGCGGAAATCTTGAGAAAACACAAAAGCGACTCTTCGACAATCAGCACATTCTAAGCGCTTACCTATAGGTTAGTGTTCCCTCACCATCAGGCAACTATGCTTGATTGCCACCATCAAGGTATTAACACCAGTAGTGCCCACGGACCCCACACTGGCGCAGGACGTGACGCCGATGTCGCGCGGACGCACAGTTGACGCGGCGATGGCGCGCGGCGACTCTGACGTGCAGGCGTTCTTTAAGCACGCCGTGCTGTTCGTCACAGGAGGCTCAGGGTTCCTGGGGAAGCATCTGGTTGAGAAGCTGTTCAGGTGGGTGCGGCGAATGAATGCAGACAAAATCAACGAAAACAAATCATCAACGCCGACTAAAACGATAAAACCAATTAATCGAAACAAAACGGCTACTTGCGAAAAAACTTGTTTACCAAAATGCCAAAGCCGACATAGCCGCCAAACTTTACTGATATTGACTGAAAAAAAAATATTGACTGAATTAATCGTCATCAAAATGAATACCGGTCTCAGCAGACTTGCGAACAGAAATGACAAAGATAACTAATCCACAAAAGGGACTATCAAACTGAACATATCTATCAACAAAACTGCCCAAGCAAAAATTTTGAAAAATCACAAAAGCGACTCATCTACAATGGTGACCATGATTTATGTACGGCGTTATTATTATTCTAGGAAAAAAATCATAACATAAACTTGTTTTATTCGATGTTACTACTATTGCATTGAAAATACGTATAGAGTATGAAAAATTAGCTTCTGATTACGTCTCCGATGTCACCCTGTAGTGCATTGAAAAGGCGATCATGTGTAGAGTATGAAAAATTAGCTTCTGATTACGTCTCCGATGTCACCCTGTAGTGCATTGAAAAGGCGAACATGTGTAGTGTATGAAGAATTAGCTTCTGATTACGTCTCCGATGTCACCCTGTAGTGCATTGAAAAGGCGATCATGTGTAGAGTATGAAGAATTAGCTTCTGATTACGTCTCCGGTGTCACCGTGTAGTGCATTGAAAAGGCGATCATGTGTAGAGTATGATTAGATTTAGATTAGATTAGTTAGCTTCTGATTACGTCTCCGATGTCACCCTGCAGAAGTAACTTGTGATTGTCCTTACCCTTCTGTTCGGAACTGGCGGGATTCTTGCACAGTTTCACGCAGCACGCAGCGCAGCTCCGTGGTGGCGGTAAGTTGCAGCCTCAGGAGATAGGTAGCCAAGTTATAAGGGCTGTATATAGCAGTTCATATGCTTAAGGCGAAGGGGTGGGCAAGCTCTTTCCATACGCATGCAGATATGAATGCAGTGGCAGTTAAACCCTGCTGGGTTTTGTCCGCTGCTAGGCTGTCATTTGTGAATTAATTATCTATGTAAATAAATTAAAAAAAAAAAAAAAAAAAAAAAAAATACAAACTTAGTGCAAGTTTTTCTTCGTTTGTGTTTGCACACCAGTTACAATTTTTGGTCCATATGCTTATTTTTTTGTAAGCTATGTCCTGATGTTTTTCTTTTTTAATTTTTTTTTTTTGTTTTTTTTTTTGTATTTTTTTTTTATTTTTTTTTAAATAAATATCTAATATGTACCAATAAAAAATAAAATTAAATGCTGAAGTGCCAAAACTAACGCAAAAAACTTGCACAACCTTTGTATGGAGAATGGCTTACCCTACCCTGCGCCTTAAGATTTGTTCGCCATTCATCTGAGCATCTGACCTTTGATTGCGTTTTACATACATTACAGTTTAAATAGAACACAAACAAAACTTATTTACAATGCATACCTGCGGAGGTGGCAGGCGTGGCAGCCCTTATATATTTACACTATGTACAATATATATTTACACATTCTATCGTGAACTATGCATACTAGCGAATATGAAGTTATATCTCAAATTCTCATTAATTCTCCTTAATGCAAAAACACTGTCGTGAAAATGTATATTTCCTCTTCACACCGGCCATTGCGCTACCAGACGTCCCACGGAGGTTCGCCGTGTTGCAAATGTTACAATGTTAAGTCCCTTATCCACAGAGGGCCAGCATTGGGACCATTGTCCCTTCCCTCTCTGGAAGCCTGTGCCTAACGGTGGGACGTATATAGGCTGATAATTTATTTATGTTTGTCTGTCAGGTCGTGCGACATCAAACGTGTGTATCTGTTACTGCGCGAGAAAAAAGGGCAGACATCCCAGGAACGACTCGCCAAGATCTTTCAGGACCCTGTAAGTATTCTTTAACCCTTGTCACCTAACATACATACATATAATCATGCCTGTTTCCCAGAGGGGTAGGCATAGCTCACGAATTTTTATTGCCTCGATCCTGATATATAACGTTCGGCTAGTGTTGGTAAAGACTTGAGTCTTTGGAGTCTTCATTCCGAAGACTCGACTTAGTTTTTTAACTAATCGAAGCTTGAGTGTTCTGTAGAGACTCGAGTCCTCTAAAAAGACTCGAGTCTTCTATAGAAACTTAAGACTTTTGTTTCCTAAGTGTAAACAAAAGGCTTTTAACTCATTATGATTAGAATTCAACTGTACTTGTAGAAACACGTAAGGTTACGCGGCCTACTCAGTGAAGTAGGTACTGTAGGAATCAGTTCTTTGGATAAAAACTTCAAAAGTGAGTCTTTGCTATTAGATTCAAGTATTGTGAGGCACCCTAAAGAAAAAAAAAAATAAGAGATACAATCGTTCGAGTCTTTTATAAGGCTCGAGTTGTGACTACAGGACTCGATAAGACTCGAAAAAGGACTCAACTCATGACTCAAAAGACTCGGAAGTCTTTTAAGCTTGGAGTCCCGTAAGTATGAGTCGAGTTCTTGAATTCGAGACTCCAAAAACTTGAGTCTTTACCAACACTATATTTCGCTTCATGAACTGTCATAACATTCTTCCTGCATTTGCGCCGATTTGGGGTACTCTTGAGCTGACCTTTCTGCAGAATGTCTCCGATTTGGTCGGAGTACGTTCGCCGAGGTCTTTCCCTTCCAGCTTGTCACCTAAGCTTAATCAAAATCAAATTTTTTTCGACCGAGCAAGTGAAGCGAACGAAGGTCTCCGTTTCAGCGTAGGCGAAAATGGTTTCGTATGTCCGGCGGATTTCCGAGTGTCCATCCGGCTGTGTTCTGCTCTATAGGTTGTTTTTCTCAACTAGTTCACGTGAAATTTCGTGAGCAGGTTCGTTAATTCATAGAGAAATTACTTGGTCGAGTCTTCGGAAGTCTTGAAGTCATACAATCAGAAAAATATAAAAGGGGGGGGGGGATTGTGAGGGGGTGCCTACGACCCTCGTGGAAGAGACACGCGTATGTCCTCCGATTACGATAAAACGACATGCAACTAGGTTCAGGAATGGCGTTTTTGGAGAAACTTCGATAAGTATCTGACCTTGTGAAATTAGGATCTTGAGCGTAGCGAGGGATTCAAATATGTTTACCAGACGGAAAACAATTTTGCTACCGTGTGACACGTACTGTTTTTTTACACCGCTATTAATACTCAATACTCAATTATTTATTGCACAGTGCCTATGCGGCACGCTGCTAAAGACATAAATATTCTTACAAATAATTTTGCTACCGAGTAGCACATACTGCTTTTCACACGTTCTATGAGGAAAAGACTCATTGTAGCCCTCAAATGAGACATGAGAAGTACCACTTTGATCCCTCATTGCAGGGCAACAATGACTTTTTGTGAATAGTTGTTTCATCATCATCATCATCATATCAGCCGAAAGACGTCCACTGCTGGACATAGGCCTCCCCTAAAGACTTCCATTATGACCGGTCCTGCGCCACCCGCATCCAGCGGACACCCGCGACCTTCACCAGGTCATCAGTCCGCCGTGTGAGGGGCCTGCCCACGCTACGCCTTAATTCCTTCAGTAAATTGTTTAACTGTACGTTTTTATATGAAAGTAGATAATAATAACCATACACATGACGACTCTAATTGCATCTTGTTCTATTTCCGTATTTGTTTTGCGATGATTTGTCCGAGCTCTGTTTAATGTACCGGTTATCGATACTTTAATGTAAACATTAAGATGCAACCACAACTACAGGTTTTTTTAAAAGGCCATATGCTTATCGTTTCTGATCATATTAAAAAAATCTTACTTATATAGATAAATACATACTTAAATACATAGAGAACATCCAAGACCCAAGAACAAAATCCGTGCTAGGCTGCGCGCTATGCGTGCTATCCGTGTTGTAGGGAAATTATGATATGGGTGTAGATAAAAATAATAATGTATGTGCTAGAGACGTTGGAGAAGGTAAACATCATGACCCGGTCAAGTTTTTCCTTTTGGTTCGAAGGTCAGAATGACAGTGGCATTCGTGAAACTAGTGCTTCATGTCTCGGGATTTGATGCCAAAGTCCCGGGATCCTCTAGGACACAACTGCGTTCCCTTATCCTCTAGCGTCCCTTAAACATCTCTCTACCCAACTCTGTCGGGCATTGTCGAGCTGTGCATTACCCGCTAGATTTGTGTTGTTATATGTCTTGTTCTTTTTATGGTCTTGTGGTAAGTTCTTTTTAGTACATTACTACAGAGGCCGGGACGAAAGGGGTTGCCGGCCGGCGAAGACTTTGCTCGGCCGGGTAGATCTGAGGCGGGCAACCCCATATTTCCCGCCGAGGTATGTATAGTGCTTTTCTCAAACATGCAATGAAATAAACAATTAAAAAAATCAATGGTTTATTTTTAATACGCTTAGTGGCAGAATGTCATGATGCCTGTGCCGCAAATTTATGTGGAATGGAAATTAAAAAAGAGGACTTTGCCGGCCTAGGCCTGCAAGATTTGTATGAAATCCCATTAACGACCTCTTGTCCTAGCCACACCTGAAACGTCATACTTAGCAGCCTATTATTAAGGAACATAACATCAATATTTCATTGCATGTTTGAGAAAAAATATTTCTTTAATTGGTTTCTGTTTTATTTTTATATGTTACCTGCTGGAAAACCCACTTCCATTGGAAGATCAGTGTTGGTAATCCCACCAGCACCAAGCTGAGATGGAACCATTTTGTGCAATACCACTTATTACCTATTGTTTTTAATGATTTTCTTTTGTTTGTTTAATGTTTTGTTTTCTATTTCTAATGTAATATCCATGAACTGTGTCACCGATTAATAGAACAGCTCCGGCCAAAAGTATTGCGCACTGCTTATTTTTCTTTGGAACTTAAAAGTATCTATATTTTTTAAATTACAATAGTCATTCGAATTTTGTCATACTTTAACTCTTAAGGCCCTTTTGCATTCACCCTCTGTGATATAGTTAATTATTTTGTATGAAAATATTTATTTTTCTTGAATTTTGACAAACGGATTACGTCGTTTCTATGGGTGGGTATACACGGCTATATGCCTGAAGGAGCGGAAATCAATACGCTCTGTCATAACGCTCTGTATATATATATATATATATATATTTTTTTTAAATAAATATTGGGGGACAATCTTACACAAATTGACCTAGTTCCAAACTAAGCAAAGCTTGTACTATGGGTACCTACTAGACAAAAATATACATACTTATATAGATAAATACATACTTAAATATATAGAGAACATCCAAGACCCAAGTACAAAATCCGTGCTAAATGCACAAATAATGCCCTGGCCGGGATTCGAACCCGGGACCTCTAGCTTCGGAGGCAGTGTCACTACCAACTAGGCTAAACAGGCGATATAAATGCTTCCTTCCTTCCTTCCTTTCATTTGTTACTCAAAGAGTACATCTGATTGTCTGTCAAATTAGTCCAGCTTGACAGAACTGGTTTCCCACAAAGCAGCTTGACCCCTTGAGCTTGATTGCTCGATACTTTTGGCCAAGGCTGTATATTAATAACTGTGGCGTTATTAATAACTACGCGAAACTGGTTGACCAGTGTTGCTCCAAAAACAAATCAAAGACTGCCTCTTTTTTGTTTGCATTTTATGGCCAACATTTTAGTCAAGATTTTAGTATGCCTGGTCTTATACCCCGATATCAACGAACTCGTGCAGAGGTCACCCTTGTTTTTCTTCCTTTACTTTTTTTAAAATACTGCGTTGTTGCCAGGTTTTCGAGATCTTGCACAAACGCAAGCCGAACTTCGTGGAGCGAGTGACGGCGGTGAACGGTGACGTCACACAGCTACGGCTTGGCATTAGCGACAAGGACTGGCAGATGCTGGCTGACGAGGTGAGTCATGTTTTAGTGTTCCATGCCTAAATTGGTGGTTTTTAACAGATTTCTGGAGTCTGGGCACACCCACTACGCATGGACGGCTCCTGAGTCCATCTGCCACAGCCATCTGCGCTTTTGTGTGAACTCCAGGATTTGAATTCGAACGCCATGAAGTCCTCCTCACGCCTCGCTATTTGGGATTAGGCTTGTCAAGTGAGTGGGCAACTTGACTGTTAGAAGTTCTCAAGCCGCCCGAAAGCCTCTGACTTGACTTAACAATTGCTCTCATAGACAGCAGCCGTCATCAACGACTTGCTTTGCACGGAAGCGCTCAGTTAGTAACCACTCAGAGCGGTCACCCATCCAAGAGTTCTGCTCATGTCGATGGTCTCTTCCTCCCCTGTCTTTCCCTGTCTGTCGCGCTACGAAGGTCTAAGAGTTCAAATAGTTAACCTCGGCCGCGATACGTGGTCGCCACTGGGCCACGTGCGTCATTGAAGTGATATCCCCATATTTTCTCACTAAATGCGTATCGATATTTTCAATGTTGACAGCACAAGAAGTTTATATGTTTCTCCGTCAGGTGAACGTGATATTCCACGTGGCAGCGACGGTGACGTTCGACGAGCCACTGCGAATCGCAACCCGCACCAACGTGCGTGGGACCATACAAGCCATGCTGCTCGGGAGAGACTGCAAGCAGCTGAAGTAAGTCAATATTCCCTGGACCTTATCCATTTTTTTTATGCCACGCAAGCTGGCTAACAAGCTGACAGGGCTGTCACCTGATGGTAAGTGGTCACCTTCGCCTATGGAGTTATGGACGCTTGCAACAACAGAGGCATCACTCGTGCGTTGCCAACCGTGAGATACCTTTTTTGAAGAGTCCCAAGCTGTAGGCCATTGGGAATACCTCGGCAGGGAGCTCATTCGACAACCTAAGTGTTCTCGGTATGAAGTACCCATTGAAACGTATTGTACGAGAACGCAATGGCTCAAAGTGCGGGGATGAGCTCGCTGGCTGGAATTTAGCGCGCGTCAGCGTGCGTGTCGTGGGAGGGGTTGAAGCGTTACCAACCATATTACTATTTATAATTTATTAAGTCAAAAACGGCTGGGCGGATTACAGGGTTCCATAATAAACAAGGAACCCTTATAGTTTCGCCATTTCCGTGCGCCCGTCCGTCCGTCTATCCGCGGCTAAAATAAGTAAAATCTTGCAATACTTGCAACTGACTTTTGAATCATGTATGGGAGATCCCTTAAATATTTATTTTAGTATTTGTTGTTATAGCGGCAACAGAAATATACATCATCTGTGAAAATGTCAACTGTCTTACTGTCACATTCATGAGACATAGCCTGGTGACAGACGGATGGACAGCAATCTTAGTATTAGGCTCCCGTTTTACCCTTTTAGTACGGAACCCTAAAAATAAATGCGAAATAAAATTAGGGCCGGCCACGCACTTGTGATTCTTCTGGAGTTGCAAGCGATGTTGTATAACTTATACCAAAAAAAAACCGACTCCAATTTTGTACTTGCTATGCCACAATTTGTGGTTTCCGTAAGCAAGCATTGGTTACCTACAGGAAATACCGAAATCGGCATATGCGTGCCTATTCGAGGATTTCCCTCGATTCCTCCTAGATCCCATCATCAGACCTTCATCAAATTTATATGGGACCAATGTCCCATATAAACTTGATGAAGATAGTAAAAGACCCATAGTCAGGCTTGTATGTAGATGAATTATTCATAGTTATGGATTCCGCAAGTAACAAAACTAGTCCCTTCTACCTTGTACTAAAACCGGTTTTCGTCACTAAAATATACATATCAGCGGAAATTATTATAAAGTATTATTTGCAATGTCACGTGTTGATATCACGTTTGATATCAATGTCACGTTTAATAACTCGCAGGGAATATCTGACTCGACAATTCGCATTCCAAGGTGTGTGAATTGAAGACCTAGGTGGAAGAGTTTTCGGGCTGTGTAGGTATGAAAGGAAATACTGTTTGCAAGGTAAAAGTTGTAGTTTATTCATGAAATATATAGAATTATAATAAGAACTTGTTCAAAGTCCAAAGCGATACCAACCAACTATACTTACCGTTGGATGTCAAAGTCAAAGTCAAAATATTATTTATTTAAATAGGCCTAGCGACAAGCACTTTCGTCAGTTATAACATTTTATTAAGTTAGTTGTTTAGATATATTTATATTATTATTTATAACAAATATTAAATTGTTGTAGATATGTCAACATCAAGAAATTATAAAACGGATATACACTTAGATTTAAGAAAACTGTTCGCGATTGCCTGTCCGATTCAGTTTAGTTGTCAGGTACATAATTGTTATACTTTTTTTTATTACTCATTTTAAAACTTTAACGCAACTGTCTAACGCAATATAAACCCTTTTTATAACTGAGCTCTTAAATTGTGGGTGTTTTGAAGAACTTTGAGCATTTTTGTAACTTTTAAATTTTAGTTTTTTTTTCACTGCCTTTTTTATAAAATGCATGTGGTGTTCACCTGCCAGTGATTGTTACATCTAGCATAAAACTGTTATTGCAAGCTATATATATATAAATTTGTAAATTTATTATCAATAATATGTTAATCAGTATATTTTTTAATCATTATTATTAAGTAAGATTGACAGTTTTTTTTTTAAATTGTATAAATTCACGCTTTGACATGTAAAAGTGCCCATGTGGCCTATTTTCAGAATAAATTTTTGATTTTGATTATATATGTAATTTTCGGTGTGTGTTGGTGAGCCAAATAAATAAAAAGTCCCCCGCCGCATTTGTCTTTCTGTATGTTCGCAATAAACTCGAAAACGGCTTCACGGTTATATAAGTAGATGTATGCGGCTTGCACCAACGTGTAGCTTGAATCTTCCGGGTGGTTTTGGTGTGCATATTTCTCATATGCATTATATTGTTAATATCCGTGCGAAACGCGGGGCGGGTCGCTAGTGTATTATATATTAAAAAAAGAGAAGAAGTCACATTTAAGATACGCCAGATAATTCTTCTACCGAATAGTAGCACTTCTCCAGTTGGAAAGCCTTCAATTTATTCCTAATTATGAGAATATTAGTGAGTGACTTTAGTTACCTGGTCAAACAGCATAATAGCTTGGTAACTCGCCGAATGGGGAACGTACCCAAACTACGTGACTCGTTTAAAACCCACTCTAGGTCACTGGGGGGAGGGAGGTGGGCAGCTTCTCGTCACATACCTAGTGGAATATTTTTGAGAAACATTCTAATTGAAGCAGACTCACGCGCCATGGTTTACCCCACCACTAACACTTCTCCAGTTTCGACTTAAATACAATTACAATTTAACTACGCATGCACTTTCGACGTCATGCATTAGGGGCCATATGAGAAAATACAAACAAGAGCCATTTTTTTAATTTTCCGCGAAAAATGATTAATAAATTATACTACGTGAAAACTAGAGGGGTCACCGGAGGGGGAGGGGAGTAAAAAAAACTGTAAAAAGTTGGTCACATAGTTTGGGTATGCTCCCATGCTTCATCACAACCTTGATATTACGAAGTCAAGAAATCTTGCGTCCTCCAGATTTGCGTTTTCCGGATACTTTTCCAATCATGATGGTCTGTAGGAGACAATACCGATCATGCCCTAGAACATGTCGTGGACAAGCGACCTTTCTCTCTTTGATAGAATAGAATACTTATACAATAGAATGATGTTTATTGTTGAACTGTGTACAAAGACAAAGATGTTGTAAAAGACTACATTGATGGTGTGGAACTGTGGATAAGTTCTAGGTTTTTTTGCCATTTGGCGCAAAACCTTTAAATTCGTCGCTTATCCCTCCATAGACCATATCTCATACATACATACCCACGTGTACAAGCACACTCAACGTTTTAATAGTAAGTTTCCTATGGACGCGTGCGTCATCATATCGTTTACCTAATCTATTTTTATCACTTTGTTATTTTAGTGCAATCGGGTCGGTGACATCTTTTACTTAACATATCGTGCCAAACAACATAACAGCCCAAAATTAATATGCAACATTTGTACCTACACGTGGGGTATTAAATTGTTGATTATACCCTACGTCTTTGGTCCTTCGAACCGGATCTCTCAGTGTGATTGCGTGTAATAAAAGTAGCTGCTTCTACAAAACACTAAAATAAATTTTTCAAAACGCTTATTTGCAGTGATTTTGAAAGACATACATCTAAGTGGGCATATACAATAACAATACAATATACTTTATTGCACACCTCAAAAAAGAATTACATATTAGAAACAGCATCAAGATACAATCAGAGGTTAACAACAGGTGATATCCCTGTGGCCCGTCAGAGACGCGCGTGTGTGTGTGTGAGTGTGTGTGTGTGTGTGTGTGTGTGTGTGTGTTTTTTTGGTTGGTTAGCAGACACCATAGCCTATGGACGCTAGCGGCTGCAGAACAATCACAAGCCGGCCACCCTTTTTTGATTTGAGGGTTCGTTGTATGTGCGTCTCATTTAGAATTGGTACTCTAACAGTATCAAGAAAAGTAAAATTAAAAATAAACAAGGTCTTCCTCATTGATCTCGTCATCAGATACCAAAATTATATTGGACAAGGGACCTTGGAGGCATCTCCTCTCAAACAAAAATACGAAGATCTGCGAGAGCAATCATTGAAGGCAAAAACAGGCGAATTGAGAACCTCTTTTGTTGAAATAAAAATATTGAATCATAAACAATTGTAGGGAACAGGTTTTTTCCAAACGTATTAAACGAACCGGCCCTTGTTCCTAGGGCATGCATTCCGGAATTCCGAAATCTCGAAATACCGGAATCTCAACCATTTTCCCTTTATTACAATTCCGGAATTGGAACACTCGGAATTTCGAAATTTCGGAATTGATTTTGATGTATTTCCAGAGCTTTTATACGTTTATTTTTAGGTTTTTTACCATAAAACTGGGAAGCTAAATGAGGGTTATTAGATTTTATTCCGGAATTCCGGAATTGGAGCCCAATATTGAAATCAGTTCCGGAATTGAAAAACTATCCGATATTGCAAGCCCTACTTGTTCCAGGTCGTTCGTGCACGTCTCTACGGCGTACGCGCATGCGACACACGGCCGCATCGGCCGGACCGTCGAAGAGGATTTTTACGACAGCCCAGCCGACCCCAACACCATGGTAGACCTGGTGGAACAACTGAGCGAGGAGAAACTGGCCGCTATCAAGCCTAAGTAAGTTTCATTCATTCATAGTCCGTCCACTGCTAAACGTAGGCCTCCATCACGCAGGCTTTCTCCATCTAGTCACTACCAGCGATTCTCACTAGTTCAGCGAGTTGCAGGACGTCCTACCCTACGCTTGCTCAATGGTTCACTCAAGAACTCGTCTACCCCAACGGCTGTCAATTCTACGGTACTATTTCTTCGGGCTATGTCGGGAACTTTAGTCCTAATATTGGCGCCGTTCCGAATTCTGAACCAATTAAGTTTTTTGGTCTTAAAGACATATCAATTTGAAATTTTGTGTTGAGTCGTTCGTGCACAATTTCACGCCATAAGCGCATGCGACGTACACCCGCATCGGCCGGTCCATGACAGAGGACTTTTACGACAATCCGGCTGACTCCAACAACATGGTAGACCTGGTGGAGCAACTGAGCGAGGAGAAACTGGCCGCTATCAAACCTAAGTGAGTTTAACTCATTCATTCATTTGTCAGCCTGTTTAGCCTAATGGGTAGTGCTCCTGCCTCCGAAGCTAGAGGTCCCGTTTTCGAATCCCGGGAAGGGCATTTGTTTCTGTGATGAACAGAAACATTTGTTCCTGAGACTTGGATGTTTTCTATGTATTTAAGTATATGTCTATTAAATATATCGTCGTCTAGTACCCATAACACAAGCCTTTAACTTACTATGGGACTAGTTCGACATGTGTAATAAATTATTTATTTATTCATTAATTTTGTATTAAGCAGTATGGAACACTGCTAACGAAAATTTCTTTCAAATTAAAGGGAAAAATTGTAAATTTAATGTTCCGAGTAGCATAAAAAAAATTACCAATCACGTTTATTTGTTTTGGGTAATAGAAAATCGGCTGATATTTTTGGCAATTCTTATGGTTACATTACAACACCGCGCGTGCGTATTTAGAATAAATGCCTCGTTTTAAAGTGAACTTTTGTAAGTAGCTCGCGTTCTATGCTTTTTTCGTTCACTGGTTGTGACGTGTTCGAATAGACAAACACATTACATATTTAAAATGTGCAATACAAACAAAACAAACGTCTATTCGAACACGCTACAAATAGGTCATCTTCTTAAGTTTTTCACCTATACATTCTTGACCTCAATCTCAGTGCAATTATTGCCTATCATTACATTACATCTATGTAATTCGCGCCAACATTATGTCTACCAGTTATGGAAATACGACTGTACTAGTATACGGTATCGCAAACAGCAAAATTCTCAGTATTGTGATAATTACATTCGCCACTTATTGGAAACTTAGCTCTTGCCCGTGACTTTGAATTTATGAGAGGTCACAGCGGACTGTAAGCACGCATATTTTAAGCAGTCCAACGTGTTATTGATGTGAGATTGTCACGATGTGGGTTGCAATGTTTGGTTTGACGACAATCCGCCTTTGGCTAAAGGCCCCTTAAGCATTAGCGGTTGGCCGCTAAGGCGGTTCAATTGAGCGGCCAGCCGCCTGACGCGTTTGTTATAGCGATGAATCGCCAATGCGTATGAACAAGTCGGCAGTTCTTCATTTAACCGCCGCTGTTGAAATTTTGTGTCAGTCAAGTGCGCACGATCACAGTGATCGGAATTAGAGATTCAAGATTCAAGATTCAAGATTCAAATATTTATTCACAACAAGCACTGTAACAAAAGTAAAAAAACATACACAACAAAGGCTAAGTATTAGGTGATTCTATTCTTCGCGAGAATTGGTTATGTGCGAAGTAGGTAGTGGGGGTAAGCTAGGCGATCGCAGCGCACACCACGGCAGAAATGTGTACTTACCGGGGACATCTGTCAAATTTACTTTCACGTTTCCTATTGGTTTCTTAACGGTTTCCTACGATTCGTTTCGTTTGTATTTTTTTTTATTTCAGTTAAATTTCCAGTAAGGGGTCTTTCTCGTTTACCAAAATAAATAAAATATTCATGTGTCGTTGTTTGACACCTCTGAGTTTGACATTGCCCCGGGACGCTTTACGTTTGACGTTTCTAACGGGTAAGCACTCTAGTGGCTATGTAGCCAATAGAGTGCTTACAACCGGGTAGAGAAATGTTTTTTTTTCTTGAATACCGGGTATTCGATCATTATCCGGGTACTAGTCCTAGTTAAATACATAATTAGGTTTAGAAGGTCCCTTTTTAGGGTTCCGTAGTCAACTAGGAACCCTTATAGTTTCGCCATGTCTGTCCGTCCGTCTGTCCGTCCGTCCGCGGATAATCTCAGTGACCGTTAGCACTAGAAAGCTGAAATTTGGTACTAATATGTATATCAATTACGCCGACAAAGTGGTAAAATAAAAAGTGGAAAAAAATATTTTATTAGGGTACCTCCCCTATACGTAAAGTGGGGAGCGATTTTTTTTTCATTTTAACCCTAACGTGTGATATATTGTTAGATAGGTATTTAAAAATAAATAGGGGTGTACTAAAATCATTTTTTGATAATGTTAATATTTTCGGAAATAATCGCTCCAGAAGTAAAAAAAAATGTGTCCCCCCCCCTCTAACTTTTGAACCATAAGTTTTAAAAATATGAAAAAAATCTCAAAAGTAGAACTTTATAAAAACTTTGTAGGAAAATTATTTTGAACTTGATAGGTTGAATAGTTTTTGAAAAAATTACAAAAACTACGGAACCCTACACTGAGCGTGGCCCGACACGCTCTTGGCCGGTTTTTTAAAAAGTGTGACGAAAAATAACTAGAGATAGTTATAACTTTTAAATTGTCATAAAACTTCCTGTTCTGTACAAACAACAACACTTGTGTTGCTGTTTGTATGTAAAAGCATGTATGTTTACCATCACGACTAGTACCCGGATAAATATTGAATACTCGGTATTCAAGAAAAGAAATATTTTTCTATCCGATTGTAACCACTCTATATTATGTCCTCTTGCGAAGAATAGGTATTTTAGCTCACCTAATTCCGATCACTAAAGATCACAAGCGGTTGCATATTAAACTGGAAAAGCGGCTGGCCGCGCGGCTAGCCGCCCCCGCGGTTAACCGCTAGTGCGTAAGGGGCCTAAGGGGCTTCACACACTACGACGGATTGCGCTGCCCCGTTGCGTTGCGTTATTTTTAGGAACCCTTATAGTTTCGTTCGCCATGTTCGTCCGTTCGTCTGTCCGCGGCGAAGCTCAGTAACTAATTAATTTAATAAAACTTAAACGATTTTCAGTATATTATAAATTTAAGACTATTACATTTTTATTACAAATAATAATAATATATACTTAAGTAATTGAGGATAAACAAAATAAAAACTAAACTATCTAATATTAAAAACTAAATTAAAAATATTTATAAGTAAAAGATTTGCCCCAAATCGCCTTCTGAGGGCAGCGTACCTAGAAGGCTGGCAGCATTGCCACGTTGAATGGCAATGCTGATCCTCTGTGCCAGGTATGACCCAGCCCTCCGGTCGCGCGTTACCTCCATCAGGCGTTTGGAGCATTCTTTAAATAAGCTATGGGCGCTTTCCCCCCACGGACCCAAGGTCTCAACCCCAAACGGCACAAAATGGTAGCCACTATTTAAGGCTGCGTATTTGCGCCGCTTGAGTGTTTCGGCCGAATTGGCAGCAGAACCGGCCTTTGTAGCGGTGCCACGGAGATGAGACGACGCCATAGTATCGGCACAAGTCGCGTCCCAAACCAGCGGCCGACCCATTTTCCATGGCACGAGGGTCATTCCGTCGGGTCTCTTGCCATCGTCGCGGGCAAGACCAGTTGGTTCCAAAATGGCAGGCGCTCCCGCGCTGGCCAGGGCCCGACGGATGATGTCATTGAGATTCGCATGACGAGGGGCACGGCCTGCGCTTCTACTGCAGGATAATCCGTGGTGGCCAAGTTGGTCGACTGGGTCACCGCAACGACAGCGATGCGGGGCAACACAGGTCACTCCCAGGCGGAGGGCGACGGAGAGGCGGAATGTGGTGTTGTCTAAAAGTGTTCCTAACGATGACGAGGGCAGAGCTTGAAGCCACTGCCCGGATTCCCATTCTGCAACGGCTAGGAGCCGAGCACGCTCTGTTAGGCTGGTTGCCGTTTGATACAGGTTATCCCGTACCAGTCTACAGAGCGGCTCGTCCCAGAGCCGCTGGGTACTGCGGTTTCCGGGCAGGATGGTGTTTGGACAAGAATTGGTCCACGCATTAATAGCCTCCGTCATAAAAGGAATGTCGATTTGTAGGGTTGGAGACTTGAGAATTTTGGAAGTAAGGTGGAAAGAACTATGTAATGATGACAGATACGCTGGGAGCGAAACGCTAGAAACCTTCCTAATTCCTAGGCCTCCATGTCGTATTGGAAGGGAAGCCTGGACCCACGAGCGATCGTCCAAATTGACGTTTATTATAGAATTTAAAAGATTCTGAATAATTTTGTCGATTTTATCTAAAAGGGAGGGAAATTTCCAAAAGTGACTGCACCTTAAGACGTAAGTAAATTTTGGAACGAAAAGGCAATATCGAATGATTGCGTAAGCTACGTGTGCATTTAATTTTGACATGCGGTCCGAAACTTCATTAAGATTTTCAATTTTGTTATCTAAAAAAACAGGAAATGATTCGTCTAGGACCGGAGCACCTAAGAGGTGTAGTGTGCTCTTCTCAGCTAATTTAATATTGGGAGCAAGGCGACGGAATTTAAGTATTTTTTATAAACATATATAATGACTTATTTATTAATTATTATGTGTGAAATAGTATGTTGTCTTGCGTTCCGTGGGTCACGTACGGTGATGTCTGAAAACCAGCGCTGCAAGTGTCTGACACCTCGGCATAATGCTGAGACAGTAACCGATTCACTGCCGCGAAGACATACGTTATGTGTTCTATTTTATGTGAGTTTCTTCCTTTTGTAGCTGTGTGTCTTTTGTGTAGTGAATAAATGTCTTTCTTCTCCATCTTCTTCTTCCTTCGTACATATCAATATCAATCGGGCCAATAAAACGGTACCTATATTAAAATATTGTAAAAAAAATGTTTAAGTGTTAAAGTGATCCACATGTAACAAAACCGTGTTGAGTTGACCTTTCTTTGACAATTGATTTAGCTATTGATTTTTGTGATATTAATTAATAAAGTGCCTATTTTTACTGTAGTCCAGTAAGTGTATTTTCTCGAACATGCAATGAAATATTGATGTTATGTTCGTTATAATAGGCTGCGAAGTATGACGTTTCAGGTGCGGCTAGGACAAGAGGTCGTTAATGGAATTTCATACAAATCATTTTAGCCTCTAAAACGGAGACGTTCACTACTAATGACACCTAACCGTGAAAAGTGTACAAAAAGACACTTTCGTACTTATAATCTAGACACGCGGCAGCGTGTTCAGCCAAGTTCACCCCAGGAACTGGCGGACAGCAGCCGTGTGTTATTTTACACGAACCATTTGGAGCCAGTTTTGACCCCCCAATAACTCCAAATCTAACATTAAAAAAAATGGTACATATATTGAGATCCTAGAACCCCAAATTTCATAACGTATAGGTTTAATAATTATTGAGATAAAAAAACGGCATTTTTATCACTGACTGACTGACTAGTAATCAAAAACCTAACCCACCTCCAGGTGACCTACAAAGCTGAAAATTGGCATGCAGCTTGGTAATTGCGTGTGTACACCAGAAAAAATGAGAAAACAGTGATTTATTTATTAGTTTTATTATAATTATTATTTATGCTAGTTACCTCAGAACTCCCGTCATTTATTAACCGATTTGGAAAACTCTTATTTGTTTGAAACGGTATACTTCAGGGGTCGTCCCATAGTTATCAGGTAAGAATCTAATCGTGGGGTCCTGGAGAAATCGAGGTAACTCATCAAATATTTGAGGTCCACCTATAGCGATTTGGGTATTTTATATAGTAATTCGCTCTTAAAAAGCATCATTTGGCGAAGATTGACAACAAGAAATGATATCCTATCAAAACCATAAATGTGAAAATGGGAGCCAAGTTACGTAGATTCTCTGAAATGGTGCCAAGTCCGGTACTACATTATTTGCCGTAAAACTAATTTACTGCGGCTGAATCGCATATTCTTAATATAGAACTTGGCTCTCATTTTCACATTTATGTTTTGATGGGATATTAGTACTCATTACAATAATTGTTACTACAAAACTTTAAGTAGTAAATAGGTGCTTTGTTATTCCGTGGTCAAAACGATCGAGAACTCAATCGGTTAATTGATAGCATCAGCCGTTACTTTGCGAAATTCCAACTGAGCTATCGGGACAATCAAGCTCAGGCATGAAATCTTTCACTAGTTTTTTTACAACGCTTTAGGGAGGCGTGCAGCTCGCGTCTATAAAAAAATATTTTAGGAGGAGTAAGAAAAACACCGGTTTGATAACAAAACGACGTATGTAATTCTCAATTTCACCACACTGTTCTAAATCCTCGAATAACAAAACATATCTGAAATCCTTTGTAGAAACCACGGGAAACAAACGTTCGCGCGTTGTAGAATTTGCTTCACCGTAACAGCGACATCTCCCGGATAATAGAAAAACTAATCTTCTTATATTTGCAGTATGCAACAGATTATACTTACAAGTTTTATTAAATCTTCTTTAGACTTTTTTTTTGCGATACTTACGATTAGACGGTTCTGCATTAATTGCCAAATTTTTCCACTCGCCAACACCACGTTATACTTAATGACGTCTGTTGTAGCTCTGACGTACCTAAGACTTAACGAGAATATGATTATGGGTCTCGACCGGTTGGATATACTATCGAACACAACCAGCTGCTTACCGTCAGGATTAGTTATAATACCGACTAGCCGGACTGCCGGAATCACCGGCTGAACGTGCTTTCCAAAGCACGGAAGCATTTAGTAACCCCGGATCCCGGAACGTCGTTTCATGACATTAGAGCGTTCGTGGCCCAGCGGCAGTTCGCGGCATGCGAGGTTAAGAGGGCGCAGTACGATCGGTGTGGATCGGTTCTCCATACAAACGTATTTAGGCTCTCATTTTAAAACGCCATGCTAGAATGACATGAAACTTTGTATACACAATGGGATCCGGCATACCTAGGTCGGAAATTAGTTTCTGTTGCTAGAAATTGAAAAAGAAAAAAAATACAGACGCTTTTTGAGTTTTTTACGGTTTGTATGAAAACCTTAATAATCGCTGTATTTTTTCGCCATTATAATTTCAAGCAACAGAAACTAATTTCCGCCCTAGACAAGCTGGATCCCATTGTGTATACAAAGTTTCATGTTATTCCTAGCATGGCGTTTAAAAATGAGAGCATAAATACGTTTGTATGGAGGACCAAACGTACTGCTCCCTCTTAACCCTTTATAAGGCAGAGGGAATATTTTTACCACCATCCACGAGACAAAAGACAATCTATGTAGAAATATTTAGAGTCCAAAATTGAACGTATGTGGTGATATGTCAGACCGTTAAAGGGGCAATCGGGGTCAGTCCTTGGATGGGTGACCGCTTTGAGTGATTAGTAACCGAGCGTACCCGTGCTTTGGAGGCACGTCAAGGCGTTGATCCCGGCTGCTGTCTATAACACATAGATAACCCCCTCTAGATGGCCCCTATGAACGATTTAGTTCGAATCAAAAGTCACCAAGGTTAGCGGTATGTGCGGGTCGCGGGGAGGTCGGTAACGTCGCTGCCATTGGCTGTTTCATAGAGCGCGCGCTTGGGTTCAACATGGCGCGCGCGGCGTAGGGATGGGACGCGTTGTTTATTACCGGCTTTTACCGGTAATGCCATTTATTTTAGGGTAACAATTTTAAATAGCGTATATGCTCATCTAATAATTTAGTATCTAGAATAATATTTTTAGGCAGCGCATAGTGTAATGTAGTGTAGGTCGATTCACAAGAGCTGGCGCGGAAAATGTATGAAACTGTCATTAATTTCATAGACATTCCGCGCCAGCTCTTGTGAATCGACTTACACGGTTACAGCACTGGTGAATGTAAAAATTGCGGAATATTTTGACGACCACTTTGGCTTAGTTGGTAGTGGTCCTGCCTACGAAGGCGGAGTTCCCGGGCTCGAATCCCGGCTAGAGCATTTATTTGTGAGATGAACTAACACGAATTTGATCCTGAGTCTTGGAAGTTTTTCTATAGAAATAAATTTGTTTATCTATATAAATAAATACAGTAGAACCACAAATATCAGTTACATCGGCAATCTTCGTTCACGCCGACGAGTGCAGACAAGTACCGAATGAAACCGAATGTACGACCAATTCAATAAAGACCTTGTTGCATTATACGTAAGGTCAAGGTAGAATATGCAATGACAGTTGAACTAGTGCTCTCGTGCTTCGCGCAGCCAGACAAAATGGCGATCGCCGGCGTCGCGCGTAAATTGTTGGCCAATGGCTGTTGAGGAATTTACCCACGCAAAGCACTGCCAATCACAGGCTAAAAAGTTTGCTCACCAAGACGATTCGAAAAACCCAATTGTAATGGCTCCTTCTCCAACCGATTCCGAGATCCCTTATACTTCTTCGAGGTCCAGCATAGGGTCCACCTCGTGACACTAGTCCTAATTGCTCACCAAGACGAAACGAAAAACCAAATTGCAATGGCTCCTTCTCCAACCGATTCCGAGATCCCTTATACTTCTTCGAGGTCCAGCATAGGGTCCACCTCGTGACACTAGTCCTAATTGCTCACCAAGACGAAAAGAAAAACCAAATTGCAATGGCTCCTTCTCCAACCGATTCCGAGATCCCTTATACTTCTTCGAGGTCCAGCATAGGGTCCACCTCGTGACACTAGTCCTAACTGCTCACCAAGACGATTCGAAAAAACCCAATTGCAATGGCTCCACCTCTAACCACTTCCGAGATCCCTTATACTTCTTCGAAGTCCAGCATAGGGTTCACCTCGTGATACCAGTCCTAAATGCTAGGGAAATCTATGTCCTACTTAGTGGTAATACTGTTACTAATTTGTTATTTCATTAGATATACATACTCGATATTACATAGCAATAAATATGATACAACCGGTTAATAAACTTTATAATAAAATAAAACTACACATTAACTACTTCCAAACTAAATATTCCATTCTACTACATTGATATGTACCCGTATCGTACCTTTAGCGTATACATAAAATAGAACGAGACACTAATTTACTACATTACTACTTTAATTAAAAGAACACTGGCAACACTGACAGTTTAATGTAAAATAACTAATGACCTTTTCCAATAGAATTTCAATATTAATAAAACAGCGCAACAAAACGCGGACGAATACATAATTAATTGAAATCGAGACTTATACGGTAATGTCGAAAGCGTCACTGGCACATCACTAGCCCGAGCATGTACTTTCGTCAGAAGGGAGAGTATATTGACATTTGAATTGGTTGGAAAGGGACAAGAATACTTCTGTACTTCTTACTGGCTAATGTAAAATGAACTCCGCCTGGCAGAATAAAATATGCCTTTTGTAATTAATTTAACTTATCTGTGAAATGTTATTCCGTCATTCTTGTACTTTGCTGTTCGAGAGCTTTTCCCACATAACTTTACACAGCAAAACACCATTTCTAAAGGATAAAATCGATTTTCAATGCTCGTTTATCTGACGTACGTATAGATCGCGAACCCGGACGAGTCTGACTGAGAGCGCGAGGCGTTTTTGCTTACATGTACTAGTGGTACATAGGTGAGGTGACCGCACGTCGCCCTATAATCTCCATCTAGAGGGGGTTATCTATGCTATAACAGCAGTCGTTAAGCCAAGTTACAGGTAAGTAAATTACTTTGGAGACGTTTTTGCATCTGTAGTAGTATTTGTATATTTACAGCGACACACGTACACGTTGACGTATACAGAAAGCATACCGCGAACTTCGAAAATCGAACTTCGTGTCGTGCCGTCCCTTTCACTCTCGTGTTATACACTATATGACAGAAAGGGACGGTACGATGCGAAGTTCGATTTTCGAAGTTCGCGGTACGCCCTCAGACCCATGTCAACGTGTGTGTTTGGCTGGCTACAGAGGTCACAACAACAAATGCAAAAAGGGCTCGAAAGGAATTTACCTGATGTAGAAGCCTTTCAGCGGTGAGAACTTCTAACAGTCAAGTTGCCCACTCACTTGACAAGCCTAATCCCAATAAGGTCTAGTTTCGCCATTGGGTTGGAAGGTTAGATGGCAGTCGCTTCCGTAAAAACTAGTGCCTACGACAATTCCTGGGATTCGATAGCGGACCCCAGGCATCCTTCAGGATGCAACTGTACGGAATAACGCTAGGATGATGTTGATGACGATGCAATGATGATGCAATGATGATGCGGTGATGATGATAAATAAAATAAATAAATATAAATAAATATTGGGGGACAATCTTACACAAATCGACCTAGTCCCAGACTAAGCAAAGCTTGTACTATGGGTACTAGACGACGATATACATACTTATATAAATAAATAAATACATACTTAAATACATAGAAAACATTTAAGACCCAAGAAAAAATATCCGTGAAAAATGCACAACTAACTAGGCTAAACAGGTCGTCAAAATGTCGTGTCGTCGTCGTGATGGTGGTTACTTATTCTGTGATGGTGGGTAGTTACTAAAATATATGGTTGTTTCTGTGCAGATTGATCGAGGACTGGCCTAACACATACGCATACACCAAGGCTCTCGCCGAGGAGGCTGTGCGGACCATGGCAGGTGGCATGCCAGTCTGCATCATCAGGCCCGCTATAGGTAACATATTTTGGTGTCACTCTTGTCAACTGCCAAATCTGTTTTTTTATTTATTTATTAAAAAGGCACACAAAACAAGTATCAATCATTAATACATATTTTTTTCTTATATAAAACTAGACTGATGCTCTAAACTATGTGTACACAGTGAGATAGAAATTTCTACATTATTTGAGGGACATTATAGTCGTGTTATTGAGTTATACAATATAATTATAGTCCAAGACTTAATTTTCTTCTTATAAAGAGTAAGTGATAAAGGAAGTAAAATGTTCTGTAACGCGCTATCAATGTTTAAAAGATCAGTTGCATAAATATAACTCCCAACCAAAGGACTGTGGACTTCGGTCCAGAGACATCTCTCTATTGTCGTCTATGTAAAATATTTTATACACACAAGACACGAACGGCCAACCAATTTGATTTCTGGGCCACTTCGTATCTTGTCACAGTAAAAATAATATTAAAGATGCTAGAGATGTCATATTATTGTGATGTCATATTATAGGTTGACTGTAGTGTTGGTAAAGACTTGAGTTTTTGGAGTTTTCATTCCGAAGACTCGGCTTATTTTTTTAGACTAATCGAAGCTGAGTGTTTTGTAGAGACTCGAGTCCTCTAAAAAGACTCGAGTCTTCTATAGAGACTTGAGAGTTATGTTTACTAAGTGTAAACAAAAGGCTTTTAACTCATTATGATTAGAATTCAACTGTACTTACTTGTAGAAACACGTAAGGTTACGCGGCCTACTCAGTGAAGTAGATACTGTAGAAATCAGTTCTTTGGATAGAAACTTCAAAAGTGAGTATGCTATAAAATTCAATTATTTTGAGGCACGCCTAAAATAAAAATAAAATATTATTAAAGATACGATCGTTCGAGTCTTTTCTAAGGCTCGAGTTTCGACTTAGGACTCGATAAGACTCCAAAAAGGACTCGACTCATGACTCAAAAGACTCGGAAGTCTTCTAAGCTTGGAGTTCCGTAAGTATGAGTTGAGTTCTTGAATTCGAGACTCCAAAAACTTGAGTCTCTACCAACACTTTCGTTTGCTCCAAATTGGATAGATTTGTTTTTGCACTAAGAAAACTCAGTAGAACAGTATCTACTGAAGCTGCAATAACAGCATATTATGGATACGTTTCGTCTACTTTAGATTATGGTCTCTTATTGTGGGGCAATTCGGTTCAGGTTGAGAGGGCATTTAAAGTACAAAAAAAGTGCATACGTGCTATCACAAACTCATGGTTAATGGATAGTTGCAAACCTTTATTTAAAAAATACAATATACTGACTTTGGCATGTATGTATATTAGAAAGGCCTGTCTGTTTGTCAAAGATCATAGGGACTATTTTCAATTACGTTCCGATGTGTCTACCGGAACACAAAGGGCACAGTACAGAAATCTCTTGTATCAACCTCGATGTCGTGCTGATATATATAGACGCAATGCCTACTATTCTTGCATATTAGTGTACAATAACTTACCAGACGAAATTAAACTTTTGTGCAATATAGAATTTAGGACAAAATTGACGAAATGGCTCTATGAACATTGTTTTTACTCCGTAAAGGAATTTTTGGACATTGCACGCAACTAAATTAATTTATAACCTTAAATTGTTTTCCTAATATCATTAGTTAGTTCATCAATATTTTTATTTGTAATTATTAATAGAGTATTATGCTAATATTTGCATGCCGTTTAAGGCTGAATACTGCGACTCACAATATAATGTTAACATCTTATGTACATATTCTTGCAAATAAACTTTACTTTACTTTACTTTACTTTACTTTACTTTACACTATTTGACTGTACAGATGTAGTCAATAATCCTTTCCCATCGGCTAGACTCGGTATACGACTAGTTCCGAAGTATCAATCAATTTTAATTTCATTTATTTCATTCTTTCACTAGATAAACAAAGAGACCAAATTCTACTAATACTACTAATCGGACTACTGAAAGGTTAACTTTTCCACAACGCCACATTAGGGGAGCCATTCGTCTTCTTTGCCCTAGGCACAGCACCGCAGCATTTCGTGGCAGTTTTAAATACTATGCCACGAAGTGCTGGAACAATATACCTCCACCTATAAGGGACTCATCATCAATTGGTTCATTAAAATGTAAATTTAAAAAATACATCTTAAACTTAAAAATAATAATTGGGTATACTTCTGTGCCTTTCCTACTAAAACGAACGCCTCCCATATAATTAATTTCACCTTGTATCAAGGATTAATGACTGTTTGGGTGGCATAGATTGCTATTGTAGTTCTAATCGAATAATAATAATTGTACCTTATTACACTTTTGAAACTTTTTGCAATTATATAAAATATTATGTACTTTAGCGCGTAGTTGCGCTCTCTCGGAAGGGTTTCCACGGAAGATCAGCGTCGGGGTCCTTAAGTGGTATCTTGACATTAAGTTGAGTGGAGACCTTTCAGTGACGCTTCATAATAAATTAGTTCTATTGTATATGTAACACCTAAGACTTTTCTGAAAAATATCTTCTATTATATTCTATACCAATCGAGCTGTCTTCACGTTTGTTAGTTGACGGATCTTGCTCACTGCAAAAGCTACAGAACACTGCAAAATTACACACATGGTAGTGACATCCGCCGCGGCTGTGGGCACAGAAATGAGAATGCTCTGGATGTTTGTGCTTGTTCCAGTGATAGCATCGAACTGGTAGCCGAGCCCCGGCTGGGTGGCCATCCGGCTGTGGGCACAGAATTGAGAATGGCCTGGTTAATGTTTGCGCTTTTTCTAGTGATAGCATCGAACTGGTAGCCGAGCCGCGGCTGGGTGGCCATCCGGCTGTGGGCACAGAATTGAGAATGGCCTGGTTAATGTTTGTGCTTGTTGCAGTGATAGCATCGAACTTGGAGCCGAGCCCCGGCTGGGTGGCCATCCGGCTGTGGGCACAGAATTGAGAATGGCCTGGTTAATGTTTGTGCTTGTTGCAGTGAAGGCATCGAACTTGGAGCCGAGCCCCGGCTGGGTGGCCATCCGGCTGTGGGCACAGAATTGAGAATGGCCTGGTTAATGTTTGTGCTTGTTGCAGTGATAGCATCGAACTTGGAGCCGAGCCCCGTCTGGGTGGCCATCCGGCTGTGGGCACAGAATTGAGAATGGCCTGGTTAATGTTTGTGCTTGTTGCAGTGATAGCATCGAACTTGGAGCCGAGCCCCGGCTGGGTGGCCATCCGGCTGTGGGCACAGAATTGAGAATGGCCTGGTTAATGTTTGTGCTTGTTGCAGTGATAGCATCGAACTTGGAGCCGAGCCCCAGCTGGGTGGCCATTCGGCTGTGGGCACAGCATTGAGAATGGCCTGGTTAATGTTTGTGCTTGTTGCAGTGATAGCATCGAACTTGGAGCCGAGCCCCAGCTGGGTGGCCATTCGGCTGTGGGCACAGAATTGAGAATGGCCTGGTTAATGTTTGTGCTTGTTGCAGTGATAGCATCGAACTTGGAGCCGAGCCCCAGCTGGGTGGCCATTCGGCTGTGGGCACAGAATTGAGAATGGCCTGGTTAATGTTTGCGCTTGTTCTAGTGATAGCATCGAACTCGTAGCCAAGCCCCAGCTGGGTGGCCATTCGGCTGTGGGCACAGAATTGAGAATGGCCTGGTTAATGTTTGCGCTTGTTCTAGTGATAGCATCGAACTCGTAGCCAAGCCCCAGCTGGGTGGCCATTCGGCTGTGGGCACAGAATTGAGAATGGCCTGGTTAATGTTTGCGCTTGTTCTATTGATAGCATCGAACTCGTATCCAAGCCCCAGCTGGGTGGCCATTCGGCTGTGGGCACAGAATTGAGAATGGCCTGGTTAATGTTTGCGCTTGTTCTAGTGATAGCATCGAACTCGTAGCCAAGCCCCAGCTGGGTGGCCATTCGGCTGTGGGCACAGAATTGAGAATGGCCTGGTTAATGTTTGTGCTTGTTGCAGTGATAGCATCGAACTTGGAGCCGAGCCCCGGCTGGGTGGCCATCCGGCTGTGGGCACAGAATTGAGAATGGCCTGGTTAATGTTTGTGCTTGTTGCAGTGATAGCATCGAACTCGTAGCCAAGCCCCAGCTGGGTGGCCATTCGGCTGTGGGCACAGCATTGAGAATGGCCTGGTTAATGTTTGTGCTTGTTGCAGTGATAGCATCGAACTTGGAGCCGAGCCCCGGCTGTGTGGCCATTCGGCTGTGGGCACAGAATTGAGAATGGCCTGGTTAATGTTTGTGCTTGTTGCAGTGATAGCATCGAACTTGGAGCCGAGCCCCGGCTGGGTGGACATCAGCAGCGTCTACGGCCCTAGCGGGGTAAGTGACCACAAACACACGAGAATATTGAGTAATCTTTCTTACACCAGCATGACGGAGCCAGTAAATATTGTCAGTCATTTTCTGTCGGGTAAAATCTCGGGTAATAATGAAAGTTGAATTATGAAGTGGACGTCCGAAGGTGGTGGTTGATGGGTTCTCCTGTATGAACCTCTTAAGAGGGCGCAGTACGATCGGTGTGGATCGGTTCTCCATACAAACGTATTTAGGCTCTCATTTTAAAACGCCATGCTAGAATAACATGAAACTTTGTATACACAATGGGATCCGGCATATCTAGGTCAGAAATTAGTTTCTGTTGCTAGAAATTGAAAAAGAAAAAAAATACAGCGGATTATTGAGTTTTTTGCGGCTTGTATGAAAACCTTAATAAACGTTGTATTTTTTCGCCATTATAATTTCAAGCAACAGAAACTAATTTCCGCCCTAGACAAGCTGGATCCCATTGTGTATACAAAGTTTCATGTTATTCTAGCATGGCGTTTTAAAATGAGAACATAAATACGTTTGTATGGAGAACCAAACGTACTGCGCCCTCTTAAACACGTAAATAAAATATTGTCATGTCCTATCGTTACATAATATTATCTAATAATAGAACTCAGTCAACATATTGAAAGAAAAAACGGCAGCTGACTCGCCTAAAATCCGCTTGTAATTCTTCTGGACTCTGATAATAACAATAACAAGGGCTTAGTAATAATAATAATAACAATAACATGCATTATAATATAGTTTTCTCAAACATGCAATGAAATATTGATGTTATGTTCCTTATAATAAGCTGCGAAGTATGCGAAGTACGTTTCAGGTGCGGCTAGCACAAGAGGTCGTTAATGGAATTTCATACAAATCTTGCAGGCCTAGGCCGGCAAAGTCCTCTTTTTTAATTCCATTCCACATAAATTTGTGGCACAGGCATCATGACATTCTGCCACTATGCGTATTAAAAACGTATTTTTTTGTTGTTTCTTTCATTGCATGTTTGAGAAAAGCACTATACATACCTCGGCGGGAAATTTGGGGTTGCCCATTTCATATATGTCTTCGGCCGGCAACCCCTTTCGTCCCGGCCTCTGTAGTAATGTACTATTACGTCAGTGAGCGTTAAAATACTTGCCTATATTACAAATACAAATCTCAAAACAATAAACAGTAACTTATTGTAATACACAATTTTAAAAACAATACTTTGAAATAATTTATACCAAAAAACCAACTCCAATTTTGTACTTTGCTATGCCATAATTTGTGGTTTCCGTGAGCAAATGTTTGGTCACCTACAGGAAATACCGAAATCAGCATATGCGTGCCTATCAAATTCGAGGTGTTCCCTCGATACCTCCTAGATCCCATCATCAGACCTTCACCAAATTTATATGGGACCACCTTGGGGTACCTACTTTGAAACAAAAAAAATATCAAAATCGGCCAAAGTGGTCAAGAATTATCGGGGAACATACATACATAGAAAAAAGCAAACATGCAGACGAACTGAGAACCTCCTTCCTTCTATTTAAGTCGGTAAAAAAAAAACGGGGAAGATCGTGTTATTATCTCGACACAAAAGCTCTTAATTCAACTGTGTATGATTCTAACCCATTTGTGTTCTAGCTCCTTCTCGGCTGCGGACTCGGGGTAATGCACACCTTCATGGCCGACGACAACACTTACATCGACCTCATTCCGGTGGACTATGTGAACAACGCCACGGTGGCGGCCGCGTGGGCCACGGCTGAGCGCAACAGCAATGGCCAGAAGGATGTTAAGATATACACCGTATCGCCCGCTCGGAACCCGATCAAATGGCGTAAGTAACATATATCATTTCCGTGAAATCTGAGCACCAAAATTATAATTATTATGGGTGTCGTTTTTATGGTTTTTTGGGACGTTAATTACGAAACTGGCATCGATTTTAAAATGTAATATTGTGGTAATTACATTTTTTTAAAGTTTGTGCCAAATTGCAAGAAACTGACTGAGTGAGTGAGTGACATATCAACGCACAGCCCAAACCGCTGGTTCTAGATATTCCAAATTTGGCACGTACCTAGGTTCCTTATAAGGGGAAGGGGTGCATTTAGAAAAGATTTTTCAAAATCACCAATGTGTACAAATTCACAGTCTTTAAGAGACGTAACCTGCACCATAAATATATATATATAAAATATATTTCAAGAACTACGGTTTTCATGTTAACCTTAGTAGAGAAGTATCCGGCCTATCCGGCCCTTATTTTAATATCCGGCCGGATACCGGATAGCAACGTATTATCCGGCCGGATACCGGATAGTGAACTTGCATGATTTTGGGGTATAAAATGGAATCTAAAACACAGTCACGGTCAGAATCGTACTAGTTTATTCTTTTGAAACTATTTTAACTAAATAATCTAAAAAAGCCAGTCATTTGTATTTAATATTGGAAATCCACCAAAGGCACATTGGTGTAGGTTTGTTTACTTGTAATTTTCCTAAACGCGACCGTTCAGGCGATGTTTGCCACCTCTACCGCCCGTCGGCCATAATCATTCACCGGCGCATGGCGTACAGGTGTAGCGTGGAGTAAAAAACCGGCCAAGAGCGTGTCGGGCCACGCTCAGTGTAGGGTTCCGTAGTTTTCCGTCCGTCACATTTTTTTTTTTTGAAAAAATTACAAAAACTATTCAACCTATCAAGTTCACAATAATTTTCCTACAAAGTTTTTATAAAGTTCTACTTTTGAGATTTTTTTCATATTTTTAAAACTTATGGTTCAAAAGTTAGAGGGGGGGGGGGACACATTTTTTTTTAACTTCTGGAGCGATTATTTCCGAAAATATTAACATTATCAAAAAATGATTTTAGTAAACCCCTAATTATTTTTAAATACCTATCTAACAATATATCACACGTTAGGGTTAAAATGAAAAAAAAAAACACTCCCCACTTTACGTATAGGGGAGGTACCCTAATAAAAAAAAAAAACCACTTTTTATTTTACCACTTTGTCGGCGTAATTGATATACATATTAGTACCAAATTTCAGCTTTCTAGTGCTAACGGTCACTGAGATTATCCGCGGACGGACGGACAGACGGACGGACAGACATGGCGAAACTATAAGGGTTCCTAGTTGACTACGGAACCCTAAAAAACTGCATTTGAATATATTGAATGCAGTCAGTCGTGGTCGTGGCCAAGCCGATACCTAAATAACTTGATGTCTTCGCAACTCTGTAACTGTTAACTTTGCAGGAGAACTGCTCAACATAATGTACTCGAAAGCCATTTACTGCGGTACGCCCAAAGCGATCTGGTACAACTTTGACTTCCACACGAAAATCCGGTGGCTGTTCTTAATACAGACGGTGTTCCTCCACTTCATACCTGGATACCTGGCTGATGGAGTACTCATGCTGCTCGGGCAGAAACCCAAGTGAGTACAAAAAGTAAAACAAACCGAATGGAATCAAAAACCACAATTTAGAAACCAAAAATAGAATAGACACTTTAAACTCTCGCGCTTTATACATACATACATATAATGACGCCTGTTCCCCAGAGGGGTAGAGGGAGATCACGGATTTCTTCATGAACTCTCATAACATTCTGCGCGCCGATTTAGGGTACTCTTGACCTGGCCTTTCTGCAGAATGTCTCCGATTTGGTCGGAGTACGTTTCCATCCAATCCTGCCAACTTTTCCATCCAATCTTCCTTGTATGCTTGTATGTATGTCGTGTAAAGAGTTGTAAAATTGAAAGTTTTATTAATTGTGGAATATCATTTCACAGGTAAGGAACAATTTGTTCTATTTTACGGAAATACGAAAAAACGACAAGACAAACATGTCAAACTTATTAGGGTGACTATGATTTGGGTCGGTTTTGCAGAAATATTTGTACGTGTTTAGTGAGAAAACCTTTTCCACGTGTCAGTTGAATTTCAATCTTTGTAAAAAAGTAAAAGTAAAAAGTGGTTATTCTTCAAATTAGGCATATTACATGCACCTATGAACGTCAATAAACTACCACCGGTTCGGAAAAATAAACCTCTGCCACGAGAAGAACCGGTGTAAGAAACTCGGCGAGGTGTCATTTTTTTCAAAACAATATACATTGTATAGTTAAATATAAAATTACAGTCTCAGCAACAAAAATAACAAGCTACAGTAGAAAACCTATTTTCGCGATAGATTAGCCGTGCAGGACACTATCACTGCCAAACATCCGTGTCCATGATGTAATCGTTTAACTTATAATATGCTTTTGAAATACTTAAGTGTTTGTTTTACTACAGATTTGAATTTAGAATTGCTAAGTTCAGTAATGTGTTTTGGAATTTTATTGTAGAATTGAATACAATTTCCTTAGAACGACTTTTTCGCCTTTACTAGTTATTTTCAGTTTCCCAGTGTTTCTGGTGGCTATTGGTTTATCAACGTTCGTTGGGAAATTGCACAAATTCTTCCTAACATACATTATTATTTCAAATACGTATAGGGACGGCAGGGTTAGGATATCTATTTCTTTGAAAAATTCTCTTAATGAGTCACGCGACCCCAAGTTATAATTTTCCCGGATAGCCCTTTTTTGCAAAATAAAAACAGTTTCAATATCGGCAGCTGATCCCCACAAGATAAGACCATAAGTAATTATACAATTAAAATAAGCAAAGTAAACTAACCGTGCCGTTGCCACATTGGTAAGCTGCCTTATTCTCCTGACTGCAAATGCAGCAGAGCTCAACCTACTTCCTATCGCTGTTATATGGGAACCCCACTGCAATTTTGAGTCCAATGACCTAAAAATACAGACACATACTATGAATACCTAAGAATACAGTTGACGTAACAATAATAATGTTTGGCCATTAAGTTTAATATTTGTATCTAAGTTTCTATTTGATGAGTTCGCTAGAGAGAATTTCATACATTTAGTTTTTTTCGGATTCAACACTAAGTTATTGGCAGCAAACCAGTCAGATATCATGGACAGGGTATTATTTGGTTCAAAGAGTTCAGTATCTCTCCTATTTACCTTGAACAGTAATGAGGTGTCGTCTGCGAACATTACAATGCCTGATCTTCTTTGAACACTTTTTCATTAATATAAGCTTTTATTAACTTATTTTTTGAGAGATTTGGAGAATAAAGTTAGGCTGAGGTAATAATTACATAAGACTATACTGTCTAACAATGTATGATACACTTATGATTAGCGAAAATAAATATTTCTTCAAAAATATTCTTATTTTATTAACTAATTTAGTTTAAATATTTTACATAGAACCTATATTAAAAATAATCCTAATATTCGCAGATGTACTTGGTCACCCTAATTAAAACGAGATCCAATCGTCAGGTTTGGCTTCTCTGTCGGTCACACTTTTTCGTCGCAGTACTCAATCCGTCTTAGGTTTAGATCCGTGGCATTGACTGTTGCGCTATTGGCTATGTGCACGTCAGAAACGTCAAACGTCACGGGTCCCGGGGCAATGTCAAACTCCAGAGATGTCATATAATGACACATGAATATTTTATTTATTTTAGTAAGCGAGAAAGACCCCTTACTGGATATTTGACTGAAATAAATAAGAAAATAAATAAATAAATACAAACGAAACGAATCGTAGGAAACCAATAGGAAACGTCGAAGTAAATTTGACATATAAGTCCCCGGAAATTGCACATTTGTGCCATGGTGTGCGCTGCGATCGCTTAGTTTACCCCCACCACCTACTTCGCACATAGCCAATACCTCTAATATCGCGGTGTCTAGATTCATTACTCGGAGGTCACAACTTTTAACCAAAATTTCTCCGAATTGAATATTATTGTAAATACTTAGACACAAGGAGTTACTGCAAGTGCAGAGGCACTAAGAAAGCGTCCTTTTAAATACGTATTCGCTACTATTAACAGGGCTCACCTTGTATTATTTACGTGTACTTATGAACAAGGACTTTGTAACCAAAGTTAGTTTAATAAATTTTCATTTCGGTGGTCTTCGTGAACATGTACATAAAGTACCTGAACAATTATGTAGATGTGAAGTTATTAAGACACAATTATTGTACGACGCTTCCATTAGGAAGATGGCTACATTTAAAATGTGCAACTAGCAATGCACCGAGGAGAAGTTTCATAAGTTGCGAAACTTCTATGGAGAATATTCTCTGGAACTTAAATTTAATAAACAATCTTATCGTGTCAGGACCGACGTAGTCACATGCCATTTTAAAGATTATGCCCGCCTGCCCGGCTAGTATTAGCTTATACCGTCACGTTTTATGTGACGTTTCAGTACATTTTGGCCATATAACGTGACGGTATAAGCTATCATACTAGCCGGGCTGGTTTACTAATATGTGGCGTGTAATATTATATACTACACAAAATGTTAAAGTTCTCATGGGAACATTCTCACAGAGAACTTTCTAAGTTTCTTTCACGTAATTTCTCGGAAATTTCCGAGAACATTTCTGCAATTTCTGCAATTTGTACATTGCTATGTGCAACACAAACAAAAACGCCTAAGTATTCGAACACGTCACAACTACATACAACAGGTTAATTTTTTCATTTATCTTAAGTTTTTCACATAATATATGTGCCTAGTTTTAAAATGTATATTAAGATTATTTTGTTCGTTTTCTTTCTGTGTTATGGCAATAAAACATAAATAAGTAATATTGTTGTTGTTGCAGAGCAACAAAGATCTACCGCACGGCGTTCAATCTTTCTTCCGTACTGGCCTACTTCACCACCAACGAGTTCTACTTTAAAGACGAAAACCTCGTCCAACTACAGAACAGTTTGTCGAAAACAGGTATACTTATTTAATAATTTATACCAAAAAAAAACCGACTCCAATTTTGTACTTCGCTTTGCCACACATGACATTTTTACATATCCTTCCCACTTCACCACCTGTACTGCTTTCAGATAGCAAATGAGGGGTTATTACAGATCCCAACCAAGTCACTTTATATGGGCCGATGATATTTGAGGAGTTCCGTCAATTCCTCAGGGAACCCATACCTTCAGTTTCTCATCATAAGTACCACTTCAAAATGCGGTTGGCGCAGGACCGCTCATTGTGAAAGTCTTTGTCTTTGGAGGAGGTCTATGTCCAGCAGTGGACGTCTTTCGGCTAATAAGATGAACCTAGTTATCACCCGATCCTCCGATGACACTTTAAAAAAATCAGCCAAGAGCATGTCGGGCCATGTTCAGTGTAGGGTTCCGTAGTTGCCTAATGTATTTACTTAAAAAACAATAACAAGCAAAGGGCGCACCTTCGCAGCGTTTCATACGTCTTTTACTAAGAAGGGAAGACTTTTTAAGAGAACTCAAAAACAGCTCAACTGATCATGTCCGCTATAGTTTTAATTGATAGTCTTTATTAAGCTTTACTTTCATGATTTATTTCATATTTTTTGGACCCATAGCACCCCATAGTTCAAAAGTTAGAGACACAATTTTTTTTGGAGTGAATATGTTCGATAATATTTTTTTGTCAAAAAATGTTTGAACAGGACTTCTATTCATTTTGAAAGACCTATCTAACAACACCCCACACTATAGGGTTGAAGCAAAAAAAAATTTCATCCCCACTTTACGTGTAGGGGAGGTACCCTTAAAAAAAGATTTTCAGATTTTATTTTACGGCTTTGTCAGTTTTATTGATTTATATATCTATATCAAATTGCAGCTTTCTAGCACTAACAATCACAGAGGAATGCCTCGGACAGACAGACAGACTGACAGACGACAGTCAGACAGACGGACATGGCGAAACTATAAGGGTTCCTAGTTGACTACGGAACCTTAAAAAGGGCACGCCTCTTTGCCAGTGGTTAGGTTTCCCAACGTGGTCAAGAGTTATCGGGGAACATATATACATAAAAAAAAGAACAAGCAAACATGCAGACGAACTGAGTACCTCCTTCCTTCTAATGAAGTCGGTAAAAAATGTGATTGCTCTTGGCCAGCATCTATAGCCAGGGGGCAAAGATGAGGCCGACGATGAAGCGAGCTCACCCATAACATAAGATGCCTATTCACTCGTGCCTTAAAAAGGTCCAGGTTATATGATCTCGGAAATACAGACGCCGAAGCCGGCAGAGAATTCCAAACCTTAGAAGTGCGCATTATACAAGTAAATTTTTACAAAAAAAAAACCGACTTTAAACTTTGCCAGACCCCATCCTCTTGGTATATAATTTGAGGAGTTCGTTATTTTTTGTCTTACCCCATCGTCTTGGTATATAATTTGAGGAGATCCTTCGATTTTTCCAAGATCCCGTCATCAAATCCAGACTTGGTGACAATGGGACCAACTAGAAAACACACCATATTAAACAAAAAATAATTTTTGAAATCGGTCCACTACTCACCGTGTAATCGGTGAACATGCATAAAAAAATCCGACGAATTGAGAACCTCCTCCTTTTTTGAATCGGCTAAAAAGATGATGCAAAGCGCTTGGTTGATTCTAATATAAATTATTTCCTTTCACAGACAAAGAAATCTACAACTTCGACATGGAAAAACTGAATTGGTCTGAACAGATGGTTATTTGGGCCATTGGGCTCAGGAAATACATCATCAAGGATGGTCTTCAAGACACCAACTACGCTGTGAGGAAGCAACAAGTTTTTAGAATACTAAATTTTTTTGTAGGCGCTCTGTATTTATATTTGTTGTACAAAGTATTTAGTTCTGTTATTTGGTTCGTGTGGGTGCTAGCTAATTTCTAAGGAATAAAAAGATGTTTTATTAAACATATTTTTTTCATTTTTCTTGCCTACTCCAACATAAATAAGCCAAGTGAGTCGGACTCGCGCACCGAGGGTTCCGTAAAAAAGATCCCATCAAAAACATAAATGTGAAAGTGGCAGCCAAGTTCATTAAGAATATACGATGCCTGGTTGTCGTCTTCATCGACAAAAGAATTGAGATCTAAATGGGTGCCAAGTTCCGTAGATTCTCTGAAATGGTGCCAAGTCCGGCACTACATTGTTTACAGTAAAACTAATTTACTGCAGCTTAATGCATTTTGAGCTTGGCAATTTTCTTAAATATCCAACCGCTTTTATGGTATTTTAAAATACTGTATAGAAAACCTACAGGGGGTTTTGATTCCCTTGCGCGTGTCAAAAATTTGCAGAAATTTGCGGCATAAACGGCTGTATCTTTTGATTGCGTTAGTTTAGTAGTTTGATTTTTTCACAGCTCCAAGGGGCAGTAGACTTAAATATTTGATATTCTCCAGCTTGATACCTCCACGCGTTCCTGAAAAAAATGTCTGTCAAGAACAGACAGACGGACGGACGGACAATTTAACATAGTGATCCTATAAGGTTTCCGTTTTTCCTTGCGAGGTACAGAACCATAAAAAGTTGTATGTGCTTATTGTTATTACATTTCAAAAATGACGACCTGTTTAGCCTAGTTGGTAGTGACACTGCCTCCGAAGCTAGAGGTCCCGGGTTCGAATCCCGGCCAGGGCATTATTTGTGCATTTAGCACGGATTTTGTTCTTGGGTCTTGGATGTTCTCTATGTATTTAAGTATGTATTTATCTATCTAAGTATTTATATCGTCGCCTAGTACCCATAGTACAAGCTTTGCTTAGTTTGGGACCAGGTCGATTTGTGTAAGATTGTCCCCCAATATTTAAAATGTATCTATTTATTGCAATCAACTCAAATACATTTCGTAGTTATGTCGTTACGGTGTATTTCAATCTACTAATCGTGAATAGGTACCTACTGTTCATGAAAAATATGTTCGTGTTGTCATAAGCACATTTTTGGTACCTCATTTCATTAGAGAAGTATAAAAAACTGGCCAAGTGCGAGTCGGACTCGCGCAGAAGGGTTTCCGTACCATCTATAAAAACGACAAAGAGTCCGACTCGCACTTGCCCGGTTTTTAATATTTGTTGTTATAGCGGCAACAGAAATACATCATCTGTGAAAATTTCAACTGTCTAGCTATCACGGTTCTTGAGATACAGCCTGGTGACAGACAGACGGACGGACAGACAGCGAAGTCTTAGGTAGTAATAGGGTCCCGTTTTTACCCTTTGGGTACGGTACCCTAAAAATAAGACCCATTTTCTGATATTTTAAGCAAAACTAAGCTAAAATTTTAACAGAAACAGAAACAGTGCATTGTAATACCCAATATACCTATGGGTATGAGCATGTTACAAGTACCTACATACGATGTCAAAGTAAAGTCTACATATGTCAACAAATAGAGTTTATTTTAAGTGTTAATACGTGTGTTTTTAAGTGTATTATCATACATATTCAAACGTACATTTTATTTGTTTTTCAGTAAAAGACATCATTCTTAATCAATTCCCGTGGAGCAAGGTTAATCATCCAGGTCATTTATTGTTCCAATCAAGAAACAATGACGCATTTTTAAGCATATTATATAAATAAAATGTCAAACAGGTTTATGAATAATGTATTAATCAACGAATATTTAAAAAATATGCTTCATGCATAATATATAATTTTTAAGAAAAAAAACCGGCCAAGTACGAGTCGGACTCGCGCACGAAGGGTTCCGTACCAGAAAAAAAATGCTAACAACTACTCTGTTATATGGGAGCCCCCCTTAATTATTATTATTATTTTGATTTTAGTATTTGTTGTTGTAGCCACAATAAAAATACATAATCTGTGCAAATTTCAACTGTCTAGCTATTACGATTCTTGAGATCTAGCTCGGCGAGTGGTAGCCATGAAAAAGGGCTAAAATATCACGTTTTTTGTATGGGAGCCCTCCTTTAATGACAATTATTATTATTTTGTTTTTAGTATTTGTTGTTATAGCGGCAACAGTAATACACAATCTGTGAAAATTTCAACTGTCTAGCTATTACGGTTCTTGAGATACAGCCTGGTGACAGACGGACGGACCACGAAGTCTTAGTAATAGGGTCCCGTTTTTACCCTTTGGGTACGGAACCCTAAAAAACCGACTTCAATGGGGGAGGCCGGTGAAAGATTATCAATTATCATACTTAGATGTTGCACTCTTAGATTCCATACAATAAAATAAAAATGCCTATAAGCATAAATAAATTGCTATAAGTATGTTTATAATGGTAGAAGACTAACTAGAATCCTCCATCAGAACTCAAGCTTGAAAAAAATGTGTCTTGAAAACCTAGCTTGCTAGTTGCTTGACAAACAAAACGAAGAGAACAAATCGCCAAACGTGAACTACGCGTCGTTGAAGAGTTCCGTTCTGATCATCATCAGCAGTTCCACTTCATCAAATGTCACTTTTTTGTATGAAAATGCTCGATTTGTTAATAAAAACACAAAAATCACTATATGTTTGCCTTTAAGATTTGAGGAGTTTCCTCGATTCCTCATGGATCCCATCATCAGAAAACTGTGTTTTCACAAAAACGGGACCAACTTGGATATATATACTTACAAAAAAAAACATACAACCGAATTGATAACCTCCTCTTTTGAAATCTTGAAGACGGTTAAAAACAGCAGCGTTTACTTAATAGTTCGTCTGCACTAACTCTGCAACAAATAATTTGGCAACACAGAACTTTATGTCATATATTTGTATGGAAATGTGACGTTTGAGGTGGTGTTGCCAAATTGTTTCAATGCAGACTTAGCGTGGACGGAAGGAAGAAGAAGGAATGTATCAATTAAGTTTCCAGAAACTAGAGTTATTTTTTTGATAACCGCAATAACAGAACAGGTGAGTAGATTCCCATTCGCTAAACTTTAGTACCTAGGTAGGCAAAAAAGCTTTTATTAAATCATTTAAATATAAAATAATCATCATCATCCTCCTAGCGTTATTCCCAGTACAGTTGCATCCTGAAGGATGCCTGGGGTCCGCTACCTAATCCCAAGAATTGGCGTAGGCACTAGTTTTTACGGAAGTTACTGCCATCTGACCTTCCAACCCGAGGGGGAAACTAGACCTTATTGGGATTAGGCTTGAACAAGTGAGTGGGGCAACTTGACTGTTAGAAGTTCTCAAGCCGCCCGGAGGCCTCTAACTTGGCTTAACGACTGCTATCATAGACTGCCACCGGGATGAAAGGCTTAACGTGCCTTCCAAAGCACGGGAGCGCTCAGTTAGTAACCACTCAAAGCGGTCACCCATCCAAGGACTGACCTCGCCCGACATTGCTTAACTCAACGCGGTACGCGGGCGCCGCTGGGCCACGAACGCTCCTTAAATATAAAATAACTAGATGAAAGCCCGGCTTCGCTCGGGTGAAATAAATAAGAAAGAAATAAAGTAAACATTTATTTGTGACAGTAATGCAAACGACGAAAGAAATAGTGTACAAAAATGTATAAAATAAAAACTTTACAACAACGGATTATGATGAAACTTCGTATAGAAATATAGTCTGTAGTCTGGATTAACATATGGAATAGGGAGTAAAAGATTACTCTAACGACGTCACGGGCAAAGGCTAGTATCTTTGCAAGTAAATCCTAAGCATTCTTATAAGGGTAGTATTTAAAGGCGTATAAAAAATTTGAATCCGTAATCAGTACTGATTTGTATAGCTAAAATACTAATCGTTCATTAAAATTCAGTTCAGATGTGCAATTGTTAAATATTGATGTGCCAGTCAGTATTTGTGGTGCGAAGTCAGAGCTGCTAACGCGAACGAAAACAAATGAAGTTCGTTTATCTCCCTCTCTGTCGAACTTGCAAAATCGAGCGTCACAGAGGGAAATACACGATGTTCGTTCGTTTTCGTTTCGCGGTAGCAGCTCTCTATTCTCCGCCAAATTCTATTAAGTGGGGCCCTTTACACTCAACATTATGTGTCAATATTATCGCGATTTTTAAAATTGTATGGGGTCTGTTAAACGCTTAATATTATTACAATACTGGTGTGTCAATATTATCGTGGTTTTCAAAATCGTATGGATTTTTCTTCAATATTCATTGCACGTGATACGGATCGTGATATGAGTATATCGCGTGATAATAATAACCATGTAACAGGCCCCTATGGATGTTGCTTCAATATTCAGTGTTTCGCGTGATAATAATAACAGTTGATAATATTTTCTCCAATTAATGGAAGCTATTTAACAACTTGTTCCGTTTTGCCAAAGGTATTTCACATTCCGAAACGCGCACTATCCAGGAATAGGAGCCGTCAGACCAGAGGGCCTACCGCGATCTGAAAACCAAGTATTTCCCTCTCCGCGCTCGAATATGCAAGTGCGACAGAGAGGCATATATATTTAGTTTTCGGTTGGTAGCACCTTAGTCCGAGCGCGGCGGACGGTCGAAGAAAGTCAAGGAACATTCCGTGTGTTGTCTGTCACACATATAATTTTTTAACTTCCCATCGACCTATGAACTTGAAATTAGGTGATAATGTTTATTATGAAGTATATTTTACCAAAAATATCAATATATTGATAAATCAAATTTGTTTTTTAGTTGTACGGAACCCTCAGTGTGCGACTCCGACGCACTTGGCTGGTTTTTATTACATTTTGAATTTCATTTCTCTTATAGTAAAATACCCTATTCGTTTTAAAGTTGACGCCTGAGGGACTACCGCGAACCAAAAACGAACTATCTTCCTCTCTGTCGTTCGAATATACATGTGCGAGAGAGAGGCAGATAGTTCGTTTTCGGTTCACGATAGCGCCTCTAACGTCCGAGCGCGGCGAACGGCATGAGCTGGGGGTCTACTCCGAAATTCAAAATCCTAAATTCGTATGGTGCCGTCCCTTTCACTCTCCTGTCATAGACTATATGAGTGAAACCCAGTACCACTGAGTTATAAGATTGACCGATATAGGAATAGAATTTTGCTAGACGTTTAGAAGCCATAAGTCACCTAGTAGTTTGTCACAACAAAATAGAGACGCAGCTTTAAGATGGCGGACAGACTCAGCAAACATTTAAGTGGTGTCCTTTACACGATTAATATTATCACAATACTGGGATATCAATATTATCGCAGTTTTCAAATTTATATGGATTCTGCTTCAATATTCACGTGATACTTATCGTGATATGAATGTATCACGTGATAATAATAACCATGTAACAGGCCCCATACATTCGCTTTGAAGGCGGTAGTTGTGACAATCAGCCTAGCTAGCACGATAGATTATACCGTTACGTTTTATGTGACGTTTTAATACATTTCGCCCATATAACGTGACGGTATAAGTTATCGTGCTAGCTAGGCTGATAGGTGTATAGAACGCTTAAAAACTACAAAAACAAAACGCTGCAGACGCGGCTATCCGAATTCACACAATGGGCGATGATGGCCCATCACCCAGAACGCAGCCCAGCAACCTGGCAAACACACCGGACGCAAACATAGTTTACAATTTCCGAACGTACCCAACCCGACGCTTTCAACCAACGAATTTAATATGGCCGACCTTTTGTCTTAAAATTAACACTTTTTAATGCAAAATACGCGACAATCCGAATTTTGCGGATACATATGTTCAACTCGAAATCGTTATTTTTATACGTTCTTCAATTTGGGCAGGTCTCGTTCGGGTCTACCGCACCCCTGCACGAAATTATTAATATAGATAACATAGCCTAAACACATTGTTTATATCACTCACAAAAACTCGAAAATTTACTACTTTTAGGTAAATTGCCGCCCCGTTGCGTAAAAATACATGTCTTTTTTTAAACTGTACAAATCTGAAAGATAAATATAAAAATCAATTAGTTTTCCTGGCGAAATAATATCCAAGAACGGTAATAGTATACTACGATACAAGTGCAGTAAACAGGAAATTCGCAACAAGTAATGATAAATTGAAACACGACCGAAGGGAGTGTTTTAGATCGACACGAGTTGCGAATTACCTGTTCGCACGTGTATCGTACAACGTTTTACAGTACATATGGCTCTTTAAAGTTTCGACATATGCACGTAATCTGCTGATTACCGCACTCGTGCGGTAATATAGCATCATATGTACGTACTGTATATTTGTCTGTATCTTTACCGGTGTTTTGTGTACAATAAAGTATTTACATACATACATACATACTGTAAATATAATTTACAGTACATATGGTAGGTATAGGTAGGTATGGTAGTAGTAGTATCACCACTCGTTGCGAATTTCCTGTTCTCTGCACTTGTATCGTAATGTACTATGTTTCAATTTTGTTATCTTCCGTTTTTTCGGCGTGATTGATATGTAGAGTCAGGAGCAGCTACTCCTGCATAGAAGTTTGTATGCAGGAGTAATCATGTTTCTCTGCAGCTGACTGTACATATATTCATGCCAAAACACAGCTTTCTATTAGTAACGGTTACTGAGCTAAGTTGCGGACACGGCAAAATCCTGGTCGGCGGTTACGAAGTGACTTTTAGGTTATTAAATCTACGGAAATGACAGGTGTCAGGATTGACTTCGTAATCGCCAACCACTATAGTTTTCATCTATATTAAGTAAGAAGTTTATTTACTTATCTAAACTTTATTGCATATAATATGAATAGAAAAGTAAAATGACGACCTGTTTAGCCTTGTTGGTAGTGACACTGCCTCCGAAGCTAGAGGTCCCGGGTTCGAATGTGTTAGATTTTCATTATTTTTTTTTTTATAATAATAATATAAGTCTTTGTTGCATGTAAGTTTATTTATAGCACAAGTAAAACAGTAATTCAAATTCGTTTTAAACTTTGCCCACTTCAAATGAACATCATTTCTTTAGGTTTACTCGCAAACATGACATTGGTACATTCCAGTCAGCTATATAATTACACGCTACTAACGCAAAAATAAATTAAGATTAGACAGAGACTAGTCAAGATATTTTTGCATGCGTTAGCAACGAAGTCATTATTGCATTTGGTTGTGTGTAGCTTTTATGCCTCTCTTTTGCCGGTGGTTTAGTTAAAATAGGCTTGACCTCCTTCGACATCTTTCTAGTCTTCTCTATAACTATCGACAACTTTGCCAATGACTTCATGTCTATGTTCGATGATTTAGAAGCAGTTTCAAAGTTGGTAATCTTTATTTTCCTTGTATGGTCGATGTCTTGGTCGTGGGGTTTCTCTTGTTCTACACGAGGTGCACCCGGCTTGCCTTTGCCGGGTATCTCAGGGAAGGGCGGGAGACCGAACTCTTCTGGCTTGAAGTCGCGTAGTGATCTAGGAAATGATATCTTGTGAAAGGATAACACGATGGAGGTAATCAAGCATACGGTCTTCCTGATGATAAACAAGACAGACACCGTCACCTATACATGCTTGCGACTTCAGAAGATACCACAAGCTCGCTACAGACCTACAATGTTTTTTTTTTATTAAAAATGGGATTGCTCTTGGCCAGCAATTTAAGCATTTGGTAGTTGTGTCGACAGCCGGGCACGAATGTACATGCGCATCAGAAGCTTTGAGGAACATGACACATAACATAACAATCGCAGAGCAGGTAGTTGATAATCGTATTTCAATATTAGGCCACAACGATAAAATGAGTCACCAAGATAACACGATAACATTGCCGACCTTCCAAAATTCAAAACGCTTCAATCTATTTGTGAAAGTATTTATTGAACACCACCAAGACTCCCAACGTATGTGTGCGTGCTGTGACAGCCGTCAAACAAACACGCTCTTTCGTAAGAATGTGACTAAACACATTGAAATAGTAATTTGGAGGGGCGGGCTATGTTATAGTAGTTTATCTCTACCATAGTACAAACATGCACGACTGGATAGATTGCATATAAAACCTAAGGTTCCGGTTCTAATCCCAAGATTTAGCGTAGGCACTAGTTTTATGGAAGCAACTGCCATCTGACTTTCCAACCCAGAAGGAAAAGTAGATCTTGCTGAGATGAGACCGTATAAAAGCTAGGTTTATATAAAATGCAGTTAGGCATACTTTACCTCAGAACAATGGTGGCCTGCCGAGTTTTCTCACGGTCCAACCGTCTGTCAGGGATCATCACTACCTGCAAAAAATTAAGGCTATAATTCAATGCATTTTATTTTGCCCAGTAACGCTTACTTTGCCCACTTTTTTTAGTGACTATAAAGAGCTTTTATTCATTAAATATACAAGAAAAACAAAAGAAATAAATATTAACTTAAAATATACCTAATTAAATGCTAAAAAGTAACTTGCAGCTCAAATAGAATGGGAAAAGTAATCATTCAGTAGGTAAGCCTAATTGGACTAAAACTGCTAACGATATAATGATTATTGCACCACAAACGAGATTTTTTTACACAAATTTGGCATAGTCTATGATCTATGGAGACATGGTCTGCTACTCCGGATCGTGACACAAGCCTACGTCACTGTACAGCCTGTACACACACGAACTCGCACTGCGACCGGCAACTACCGATAGACTCGATAGCAGTGAGGACGTAGGCTTGTGTCATTCGTACAACGAATTTTCCGCTGGGTGTCATACCTTGTATTATTGTATCATGGCATAGTCCATAATGCATCTTGTCGCCATTCTTAAAAACTGTGAAAAAAGGAGAATAGCATAACATTTTGTTTACTTTTTACCTGCATACCGGCTGCAATCCCTGCTTTAACGCCCACTTCTGAGTCTTCAAACACGATACACTGTTATGAGGTTAATTTCTGGTGAATTACGAATATAAATTTTATTCAACTACATCAAATACATCGATAACGACCACGAATTTTATACGGTGTACAAAATTAGTCACTGTACCCTTCAATTTACGGCGATTGATGATCAAGGGTTCTCCTTTGGCGAAGTGATTATTATGAACCCTTAGAACATTTTAAGTAGGAGAGCCTTCTTGACTTTTGTTGCAGGGGGTGGGGATATGATGTCATCAATTCTTTGTATGGATTACTATTTTTTTTTCTATGGAATCTTTCTCTGGAAACGTCAAGATGGCTCTTCTTCTTAAATTTCTCTAATGGTTCATAAGAGTCACCCTGCCAAAGGAGAACCTTTGATCATCAAACCCCGTGTATCCTAATTAACTTAAACCCTGCTTTGTTGTTAATTGCTTATTAAGATTTATAACTACTTATTACCCTGAATAAATAAGTTATTATTATTATTCTTCTTTTTCTTTATTCGTCTCAGTATTCGAAATACTGGTATTATGAAATGCACGGGCCGAAGCCAAGTGCAGTTCATTAATTAAATATACCTACGTAAGCCAAGTGTACTTTATAATACTACTCAGCTGCGGTTGGGTTTTGGTCAGATGCAGATAAATGGGGGAGTGATGGTGTTTGGGACCTGGAAGGCGGTGTTTGGTTTTGTGTACTTTGAGATTGAATATCGGTCTGTAATAATGTTCGGACCATTCTACAAGTGTTCAGAATGACTGCTTTCTGCATTACTGCATATGAGGACGATGGCAATGCCAGTGTTTTCAATGAAGTGTGTAATTGATGCGGGATGACCCCTGTAGTAGACAGTACAATCGGGACTATTGTAACGTTATTTAATTTCCATATTCTGGTTATTTCCTCCTTCAAATCCGTATATTTGGTCAGTTTCGCAGCTATAGTACTTTGCACATTATGGGTATTCGGGAATTCGGCTACATCGATTAAAAGGGCTGTTTTATTTCTTTTGTCTACTACAGTGATATCTGGTCTGTTAAAATGCGTTGTCCGATCTGTTAAATTGCTCTGTCGTAATACATTTTGTGACTTTGATTTTCTAAAACACTTTCTGGTGTATACTTGTAGTAAGCAGTGGGTGGTTGGGGGGTAAGTTCATATTTAATTGCAAGTTTTTGATGTATAATATTGGCTAATTGGTTGGTTGCGGTTGGTCGTGTTATGGCATTTACCCCCCATGAAATTGGGGGAGGCCTGTGTCCAGCAGTGGACGTCCTAGGGCTGATATGGTGGTGGTAGTGGTGGTCGTGTCTGTGTTTGTAATCAGTTTGGACTATTGCTCTGCATGCTCCGGTAATGTGTTGAATCGTTTCTCCTGGACTATTGCACTTCCTGCATAAATCTGTGGCTCTATTTTTCATGATGAACTTTTGATAGTTACGGGTCTCTATAATTTAATTTTATTATTATTGTATGTCTTTTCCGCTAACGGGACAATGGTGTCCCGGACCTTTGGAAGGCGTGCGCGGAGCCGAAGTACCGATGTACCGAAGTACCAACCGAGTACCACATAGCCAACACGTAGAGGCCCTTTTGACAATATAATGAAATGCAAGAGGTACGCCAAGCGGATACTGTCCCTGCCCGTGTCATGGAACGCACACAGAGACAGCACCCGCCAGGGTGTACAGGAACTATTGCTGATTGATGGAATCTAAATGAACCGGACTATTGGGTGAATATGATGGACTAATGGCTGGGCTATTGAGTGAGACAACGGACGTCTGCCTAATAAAACTGTCTCACATTTTTATCTCAGGCAGACGGTGACTCGCCATCTGCTAGATCAGGTGCAGAGGGCTGGGGGTAGAGAGGTGGCACTGGACTTTAAACATATAGCCAACTCGCCACTTAGGTGACCACATCCACCCCCGAGCAACATCTCTAGCGACTCTACTCTGGACAGCCGGTTAAGGCAAGCCCGAGGCGGGGGGCCTGTTCATACAACCAGCCCACAGGACACCCCCAGGAGCACTCAGGTACATAGGGTCACTGCTCCCTAACAGCTCGCCACAAGCTACCCTACGTTGACTGACTGCACTGGAAATCCAGTGGGCGATGGGGTCGTCACATCCCTACGCCTTGGTTATTATTATTATTATTGGACTTCTGTGCTTTGTACAGACGCGACTAAACTGTTTATACAAAATATTTTTAGAGTTAGTTCTGTGCCTTTATAAAAATCACTACAAAAGCTGGCGACGGTACCGCAAAGTCAAGATCAAAGCTCAGAAATCATTGAACTTACTTTGCATCATGCTAAAAGGGACCTTTTGTCTTAGATTGTCAGTTCAACTTCATTGCTTAGTTTATCTATTTGCGGAAAATATTGCTTGTTGTTGTATTGTTTGTATTTTGTAATTGTTTGGATTTTTTTCTTTCTATTCTTATTCTTACCTCCGCGGGTTTCGGCTTGGAAGGGAAACGACTGGCAGCGACAAGATAGATGTCGGGATTAGGTTTGCCCCGATCCACCTCAGGATCCGTTGCGCACACCTAATAGGAAGAATTGTTTAAGCTGTTAACTTTACTATAATTGTATCATATAATTCAAAAATTCAAAAACGTTTATTCGTGACACACACGGTACATAATAATAATAAAAAAAGAAGGAAAGACAAACAAAAAAGGATCAAATAATAAGTAACATATGTATCGGTATACCTTATGGTTGAACAACGCGAATAGTTTTGGCCGCGCGGCGGCATGCAGTCTCACGGCATGCTCGGTGCTGTTGGTGGCGAGCGCTATAGGGATCTTGGAATCGTATAGGTGGGTTAGTAGACGCTCAGCGCCTGCGAGGAGAAACCGGAAAGAAGAAACTAGGAAGAGAAATTAAAATATAAAAAAACAACTGCTTTTGGAGTTCCATGCCAATAAACTTAGATGTCAAATGCCCATGTCGCACCAACTCCCGTAACAATCGGACACTTTACGCTCGAAGTTGTAGACAATTACTTATACGTAGGACAGACTGTCCAGTTAGGTAGGTCCAACTTCGAGAAAGAGGTTAATCGTCGAATCCGACTCGGCTGGGCAGCATTCGGGAAGCTATCTTTTCGTCCAATATTCCGCAGTGTCTCAAGACGAAAGTCTTTGACCAGTGTGTGTTTCCAGTGATGACATATGGTACTGAAACGTGGTCGCTTACTATGGGCCTCATAAGAAGGCTTAAAGTCACCCAAAGAGCAATGGAGAGAGCTTTGTTAGGAGTTTCTCTGCGTGATCGCATCAGGAATGAGGCCCCCCACACGGTGGACCGTTAACCTGGTGAAGGTCGCTGGATGCGGGTGGCGCAGGACCGGTCATTGTGGAAGTCTTTGGGGAGGCCTATGTCCAGCAGTGGACGTCTTTCGGCTGACATGATGATGATGATGATGATGAATTAATACGACTCTAACAACACCTTTGAAGCTAAAATCCATCGAGCCGTTCAGGCTGCAGAGCGTGCATTTGAACTTGGCGCCAAAAACCAGCAATATTGTTATTTTTTTATTTTAATATACCCTGTGTCACTCTCACAGTAAATACGAATCGAACGACACCTCTCAAGCTCAAACCCATCGAGCCACGTGTAAAGTCATTATTTGCGATATGTTTCGGAGCAGAGGCCCTACTCCGAACTTCGTATTGTGCCGTCCCTTTCCGTCATATACAACTATAACAAACTTCCCAGAGACATAAAGGAACTTCCCATTAAAACTTTATTGGTGGCTTTGTGAACTGTGTGTATACTCCGTAACCACTCAAGTGCTCGCGTTAAAAAAAAAGGTGGTCTAAAGTGCTCAAGATTCACCGGGCATTAGCAGCGCATTGTCTTGTGTTGTTAATAAATCGATTGCCTGGCTTCGTCTAAACTTTTTGCTATGATTCTTTTTATGTTATAAAGCTAAAGAAACAGGCAATTTGTTTATATAATTAATTACATCGGTCACCATAGTAAAATATTTTTTTTAAAAGTCACAAACTTAACATACCGTTTCGAATGAGATCTTTTGCAATAAATATATTTTTATTTTAAAATCTAAATCGATAACATATGTAAATTTTATGTTTATTTAAAACTGTAATAGTTTACGCTTCGATTGATACCAAATAAAGTATATGTTCCCGGGGAAATATTTATCATAAAACCTTTTTCATTTGCAATGTTTACATTGTCAGTTTTGCAATTCGCCGCAAAACAGTGTAGTTTGTTTATGATTTTTTTATGAATAATTTAGGCAAACGAGTACAAAAATATTGTCAGACGTAGATAGAGACACTATTAATCTTTAAATAACAAGTGCCAGTTTTGTCAAAATCGCAGCAATTTCTGTCACAAATTATCAATAACAAAAAATAGCCTTACATACCTAACGTAATGAGGGCCGCTTTTGACGCCCGATTACAAATAGTTCCGTGCACTTCAAACCACATAAAACACTTAACACATATACTACACATGTTACAGTTCACTACTTAATAGATATGCGACCGATTACAACTCGATTTATATTTTTGTTCTCATTTCAAAGGTATACAAAAACCCACGTAAAGGTCCCGACTCAAACTAACGGACATACTCCGGCGGGCCTGCGCTGTCAAAATTTAATCATGGCGGCGATAAAGGACGGGGTACACTGGTGCGCAACGAAACCACAGTTCATGCAGTGATCGTCAATATTGAAATCACGAAATTTACATTTCTTATTATATCAATTACGAATAGTTACAGATCCTTAACTTATTACTTATACAATGCTAATACAAAATTAACAGCTGTACACTCATGGTGACTTTAATTATATATATTCTTGGAGTAATAATAACGTTTGGCATTTTATTTTAAATATCAGTGGCTGTCGTGATATAGAATAACTGACAAAGTAGAAAAGTTGGAAAACCGCCGATTTTTTCACTTCAAAGTTATATATCTCAACAATGGCTGAACCGATTTTGATAAAACATGTTTTACTAATATTATCGTTTCAGAGAGAAAAGTTATGTTATTCTCCTATTATAAATTCGAGGAGTTAAAAATGCAGTGTTTTTTCACCATAATAGTTACAACTTTTTGGCTCGACATATCAGATCTCAAAGACCTCGTGTTTACGTGTCTAGACATTTATAGTTGCTTCAGTCATATTGATCCACGGCTATAAGATACTACTAAATTTCTCTTGGAAATCCTGCTCTGAAAAAAAGACAACCAAATCGGTTCACCAGTTTAAATAAAAGCTACGATGCCACCGACAGATATACACATTAAACTTATAACCCCCCTCTTTTGCGTTGCGCAGTATAGTAGTAGTAGGTACGGTACCAGAACTGACTATATTGTAATTTCATCATGTCAGCCGAAGGACGTCCACTGCTGGACATAGGACATATATTTATTTGGCACCTCAACAAGTTTATTTTAACTCTAACAGGTTCTCATTGCTGAGGTGATAAGTTTTATGTGATGTGGTATGTGTGTGGTACACGAGAGCAAAGTTACCTATATGCATATCGTGTATTTGAATCTCTCGATACGCTATAAAACCTATCATAGAATCACTTGCCACGCTCCCTAGTGATTCGATTAAGGCACTAAGGTATCCTTCGCTACCTCGGTATTCGAAATTATCACTCGTCGCAAAAAAACGAATGCTCTCTTATTGCACAAATAATTATTAAATCCTTGCCTGACACATCACGTAACCACTAAAGAGGAAAATTGTAATGAAAATTTAAGAAATTAAATTAAATTAATATTTGAAAAAAATAATCACATGTAACAACAAAATTCATACACTTAATTTGTGAGGTTAAGTATTTTTTTATTGGTACGTGGTTTTCACTGCCGCAATGAAGAAATTTTGGGGTGTTAAGTTAAAACGACTATGACAATATATATGCTAGCTACAAATAACTGAGATAACGGTCAATACGGGTCATAATCAGAACTGGTTTTTTTTTTTTAAAACCATAGGTACATTCTTATTTGACCCATTACATGGAATATGTGAATTTTATAAATTTATATGATCAGTTAAACACGTTAAAGTGAACCCTACCTCTACTTCATAGATTCATAAATAAAAGGTAAGCAGTTATATTGGTAATGGGCCGCCACTTAGTATGCGTAAAAGAACCTACCAAAAATAAATAAACTAAATTAAACCATTCTGCGACAATAGCCCAGTGTGCACCGCGCCTTACGACATAATACGTGGATCCGACGCGAATCGGCGGAAGTGCCTTGTGCAACCACAGTTGCGTACAATAGTATTTATAGACGTCACAAGTTCATTCACCTAATCCTGCATAGAACATACCTAATTGTTCATTAAAAGTGGATTTATGTTGATTTTAATAGACGCATTTATTGATTTTAATAGCCTAGTACAGAAATATGGAATAATCACATAATAATGTAAGATTTAAATTTAACCTCGCAAAATTTTCATCACTCAACGTACTTTGTTGGAAGAATTTATCACATTCCATTTTAATTAGTATCGAAATATATGCTTCGTCTTATGAAGCAGTAAACCAGGATTAATTTGGTATATAATACCAACTAAAAAATGCGAAATTGATTGCTTACAGCATTTTTTAATCGCGAGCTCTTTCGCTGACGTACCGAACTTCGATGGTCATCAAAACAACTTTTATATTTTATAAAAATTGTTCCGTAGACTGCCGTTTTAATTTTTTTTATAGTTGCCACATTCATACTCTACCTATATAACTCAATTAAAAAGCGTTCTTTGCATGTTCCGCATAGCAACAATTTAAAAACCGTTGGAACTCCAACTCGCAACTAGTGTTGCGAGAGCACTGTACGTTTTCCCAAGTCGCAACCCTAGTTGCGGAGAGCACGTGAGTGGGTAAAAGAGTTTCTAAACTCGAAAACTAGAAATAGATAAGCTTTATGAAAATACCTAGTTTAATTGTTTAGAATAAGTGATCACTTCATCTTGCTTCATAATTTTCATTTATGAACAAAATAAAGTTACCTACTTGTTGCATGCTTACCCAATCCAAATTTGGCGCACTATAAATAATATATGTATACCACCTTGTTTGTACCCATTTTTTGCAACAAACATTATTATTATTTGTATCTCCGTTTTTAAACTCTCGGGTCTTTACAGCCCGGTCATTTGGTAGGCGTGCGTGGGGATATATAGAGCCAACACGTAGATGCCTTTGGGAGACGAAGTTTGATGTAATAAGTACACCTATTAGAACCCATTGACGGGTACAACGGTAGATATAAGTTTTATACCCGTGAACCGGGCCCAATAGGCATCGGTGCTATTGTATGTGAAATGGAAAGAGAATGAACTGGGCTATGGTGATGAAGTTTGGATGGTTAATAAGAATTGGGCTATTGCAAAGAGTTCCGGACACCTTCCATAACATTGTAATTACAACGTTATCGAGGCAGGCGGTGACTATCCGCTCCTAATTATTATTATTATAATTATAGTGTATAACACGAGAATGAAAGGGACGGCACGACACGAAGTTCGATTTTCGAAGTTCAGAGTAGACCCTCAGTACGGCGCGATCGGCAACCGTGTCAACACTCAACCTTATGAAGGACTCCAATTGTACTCCAAAACATATCTCAAGTCACTACTTGCGACACTCGGTACGGTACCGTTCTTACTTTAAGACTTTCGATTGTATTTCAAGTTCCAGCTTTTGTGAAATGGGCCGTTTTGACAAGTGTGACTAACCAGGCTGTATAGGCGCGCTAGCCACGCTCTTCCCAATCACATCGGCGAGCTGATGCTCGAAATCGTCGACGGATATCGGCAGCAGGGCGCGCTGGACCACCATCTCAGACAGCTCCCGGTCCGTCGCACCGTAGCACTGAAATTGTGCGAAAGAAAAGTTCTGGTCGAAGGGTGTCCGAGATATCAACTACGCCAAGCGTCGCTGGTATATTGCGGAATGGAAAAAAGAATGCATTTATTAATGAGAAGGGTCAATTAAATTTTCCTTGTTGTTCTGTTCCGTCAGCGAGGAGACAACAGTAATGTTAGTGACCGAGTTTCATAGAAAAATATATAAAATATCGAGGGTTGCGTGGTCAAACCCGATAAGTCGCGTAAAATATTTTTTGAAAATATAATTATATGTTAGGGATATATATGTTATAGTTTTTATTTCAAAAAGCAATTATTTTGATTTTTCGGGTTTGACCACGCAACCCTCGATATAAAGGTTCAACAACAGTAGGCCGTACAGACCTGAACTTCCATATCCTTGGTGTATTGTTTTCCATATTTCTCACAGATAGTTCTGATTGCTTTATGGTAAACAACTTCGGAATCTAAGACAAAAACGGAAAGTAAACAATTGGCCGACATTTTAGCTCGAAACGCCCAGAGGGCCTACTCTGAACTTCGAAAATCGAACATCGTGTCATGCCGTCCCTTTCACTCTTGTGTTATACACTACTTGACGGAAAGGGACGGCACGATACGAAGTTCGATTTTCGAAGTTCGGAGTAGGCCCTCAGAGCGGGCGCGTCGCGGTGCAAAGCAGAGGCGGTTTTGCATTTTTGATCTTTCCAAAACTTGACTGTCGATTGCTGCTTCATATGCCACGCACGCCGCCTCCGCTCTACCGCGCTACCGAATACCGCGCGGTTTTTTGGTGCGACGTACCCAGGAATCAGGATCGCATTCGCTTTACCGTAAAACCGCCTCCGCCTCGTAAAGACGCTTTGCCGCGCTCTGTGCGTTTCAAGCTTTTAATTATTTAACAATTAAACTTGTGCCAAAACTCTACTAGTGGCTCTGTGAGCTGTAGAATACACAAAAAAAATCATTTTCAAATTTCAAAATTTCCAGAAATTGACACGACAAAAAAATCTTTACAATTTTCGAACCTGATCACAAAATTTCACGAGAAATGCGACATGTAGAGGAGGATATCCGGACAGACAGGCAGAAAGATTTTTTCTCGAAAGCTGAAACGGAGACGCTTTGCTCGCTTCACTCGCTCGGTCAATTAAATAGTGCTAAAGGCTACTAGGGGCAAAGTTGCCGTCCGTTGATGCTAACTGTTACTAATTAAGAGCCAACTGCATACTACCTATAAGTTTCCCAATTTTACTCACACTCAAAAGCTTTGGGCAAAGATGCCAGGATAGGCAAATGTCACTTAAAGGCTATAACAACAGGCTTATACATATTCTTTGGTCACAGCAGCAAACATGTGCCTTCGACCTTACTAAATAAAATAATTAATAATATAAATTCCCTAATAAATAATACAACAATAAATGTTTGACAATAATTTAAGAAAATGAATAATATTTTACAGCTTGATTTATTAACGACTGATTTAATTTTATTTGATTTAACTTAATTTAATTTAATTTAGTTTGATTTGATTTGGCCAAGTGATCGTCTAGTAACATACCTACGTTGTGTGCCGCGTAACTCAAATTCTTTAATGTGAAACAAACAAGATCTGAACTCCTCACTACCTGACCTTTAGCCTAGCCCTAGCCCACTATTCCTAAGGAATTGCACTGCTCATTTTCCTAAACCTATCACAATTTTGATTATAAAAAATATTAAGTACTAGTCTTTGCTTTACCTACTGTATGCTTCTTTATATAAACAAATAATTATTTGTTTTTTAATAATGATCCCCGGCCAGACTACCTGAGGCCAGGCTAAGCGTAACACAGTAGCCAGTGGTTTTTAAAGAAAGGCAAATTTTCCTTAAAAGCCGTAATTTTCCCTAAATCAAAATTATTTCGTCATAAAACACTGATACTCAATTTCCTAGCTAGCTAAGAATAATTTTGATTAATATTGTATGGTGCGACTCTTTCACTACCATACAATGCTACTGCTTACGCCTGGATGGGTGACAGACCTCCTAGCTACGTATTTAATACCTATTTTATTATATTGAATTTTTAATAGGTATTTTTATATGACCTATGAATCTACCAATGCTTCGTAACCTAGACTTGCTGATGAGAAGAAGCATCAAAGAAACTCACCAGATAGTCATATCGATGATTAGAGGAATCATCTATTAATTTAAGCTTGATAAATAAATTCTAGTAATTTATTAGTACTGACGCTAACATTCTTATATACAAGAGTTGAGGTACAAAGTTGTATCTATTGAAAACAAACCACCTCGTCACTAACTCCCTAAAAACCTAGTTTCCATAAAGTGGTACACTCAATATCGACTATTCAGGGCAATTCATATGAAATATTTGATCCTAATCGATACCTGAAATAATAAAAACTCATTTACTCATGATAAATGTTCGAGCATTATTCCACTCATGATAATAGATAAAATTGACTAGTAGACTGCTCCGCCTGCTACAATATCTAGAATTATTTCATCTTTCTGAAACAATTCTATATTCTAATCATAACTGGAATTATTATACCTCAATGAGCAAAGTAAATTAAATGTAGCACCTTTAAACCATATTTCACATGTAACCCATGAAACCCCATACTTCATAACCACACTTGGAAACCATTATTCACAATTGACCTTTACCTACTTATTCACGTCTACCAAACATCCTACAATAACTATCAACCTATTAAATGAAACCTAGTTCCCTAAAACCAGCTCTAATAATTGTTTTAGCCCTAACACCCTATTACCTACTACAAATGACTTTAAACCTATCTCTACTCTCAACTAGTCCCTATTCTAGTGTAAGCAAAACCCAATTATTTAATAGTGTCATGAAATGTGAATCCTACTATAACCTAAGCTGTAACGTTCGGTAGGCTAGACCGAGATAGGCAACCTAAAGCCTGTGTATTTGCTCCATTCACAACTGTCCGAAGACTAAAAGGATCTGTGAATGATGCGCCCTAACGTATATAAGGTAAGTACATAAATATATTTAATAAAGAACGAACTTCAGGCACACACAAGATCTCTACGAGTGAACACCGTTCATAGCGGTCGACTTATTGGAAATTGCGACCTTCTCGCATCAATCTGTGGCTAGACCCCAAAGCACGTAAGAGTATATCATCATCTATGTTGGTAAAGAGATGATGCCAAGCCCTCTTAAACTTGGTAACAAAACTAATAGGATTCCAAGCTGTATCTCTTTTTCATGTCGATGGTGAGATCCAACTTGTTAAATAGACCATGCTATTCAGACATTGATCTGGCTCGATATCAAATCAAAACACACAAAAATCATAAAATAAAATCTAAATTCACAGTTGAATAACTCACCATAATTCAAAGTATTTGCACCATAATGAACCACTCAACTATGATAACGGTAATTAATAAAATAGTACCTTAAATTATCACTACATTAAAACGAGCCAGCTTCAAATGACAATCCGCACAACAACACAAGTAAGAATGAGCACCCCGAATCGAACCCCACGCACTATTTATACCTTGATATGTGTTAGCCTTCCAAATTGAAACCTTTGAGTGAATTGTCCGCAAGCTTAATTACCCTACAATCCAAGCAATACAACACCTTACGTCAAGCAAATATGGTCGCAAATCACTTGTTTCATGCAATACATACGCTCTTATTGAAATGAATTGTACTCGCGGGCAGGTGCAATAACAAAATAACAAGCTTCGCTCAAGCGAAACAATACCTTACAACTTGCATATACGATCGCAATTTGCTTGCTTTAAATACTAGATACGTTCTTATTGAAACTCATTATACTTGATGAGCTGATGTGTCAATATGAATAGGTATATTTTAGTGTTGTGGGTGACGTTCCAATTGTGCTTACATTTTATAACTTTATTTTATCCAATGTTTATATAATTTTTATTTATTACTGATGAAATACTTATGATTAATATATTAATACTTCTTTAGCATTCAATAAAGAATATGAATATGCTTTGACAACATAGTTCTAGTTACACAAAATTGACGCCTAAATTAATAAAATAAGTACTTAAGAAACGATCCTTACCAAGAACAGTGCCATCCAAGTCGAACAAGCAATGCGTCACCTTTTTAAACTTCCTGGTGCAGTACAACTTTGCCGGGAATGGTATCATTGTATGCGATCGCCAGAGAAGTGAAATTTTGCCCGCGCAACATTGTTCATCTTTGCCTGCTGAACTGAAGAAGTATAAATGTAACATTATAGGGAAAAGCTAGGATGTCGCGGGTTTGAATCCTACTCGGACATTACATTTTTCAGTTTTCCCCTTTAATTTGAAATTTGTTATTTTCACTAGCTGCGTTACTGCTTGCTTATACAATACTTATTTGTTATACAAGGGTGCAAAGTTGTATTTTACCCGCGAGTGTGGAATTGAAGCACGAGCCAGCGAAAGGATTCTATAGTTGAACCACGAGCGAAGCGAGTGGTTCTAAAATAGAATCCTGAGCGTAGCGAGTATTTCAACACACGAGAAGTAAAATACAACTTTGCACTCGTGTGTAACACAAAACTTTTCTCCTCACTATAGCGAAGAAAGTGCAACCTGCAAAAAAACACAGTTCCACAGGCATGATTTTCATCACTGGAATCACCGATTTTTTTACGATATTATAACAGAAAACTCTGGAAGTTGTGTATAATATTTACGTGAGTCGGAGTCCGTGACAAGTTGTGTATATTTTAGTTGACATTGACAATGATGACATTTCTGACGATGCGTTTTGAAATTGCTTCGACTCGACTTGTGCGTTTACAATTATACTCAATATCATTATAAAACAAATGTTATTTATAGAATTTGAAGGTTTACGACTTAAATCATTAAATAAAGCTAAATTTGGTATTTTGTATTAAATTCTCAAACCATTTATTTAATGATAATTGATATCAAACTAACCATTATTATGAGCGTTTTACGTTTTGTTATCTGTCAAAAGCTACTCAAACACGCTCCAAGGTCAAATTACTTGTGGATAAAATGCGTTTTTACCCGCTTGTTTCAAAGGATAAAAGACGGCTTTCCGAGCTAGTGAGGGGAAAAATTTGTAAAGAGGTAGGTATACTTATTTACTGAAACATTTTTTCATACATTTCGTGGTAGGTTTTGAGTCTTAAAACTCGAAAAACATCTAAAAAAGCATCGCTTGTAGACGTGAGTGACAAACTTAAAGCCATAAGTAACTTTATTGTTCTCAGGGGAGGGTTAGCGCTTTTGGGTGAAATCGTTACATTTGTATTGAGGTAATGTTAGCCGAATTCGGCGACAAGTTGATTTTGACACGCGTGACGCGTCCTCGAATTGCCGTCCCCGCCGAGGCACATAGTGCTTTTCTCAAAAAGTCCAATGGAATTTGTAGGTAAATTATAGGAAAAATACATTTGAAATTCTAAGGATTCAGTAGTAAAAACACACGCAGGACGGTAAACGACACGCGCCCCAAAAATAAAATAAAAAATTAAATGAATAACTAAGTTAAATTTAGGAGAGCATATCACAACGGCCGCGTCCGCCTCCACTCCTAGGAGGGCATTGTGCCCAAAATACTGGCAGCGTTTTCACGCTGGATGGCTAAGCCAATGCGTTGGGCGAGGAAACTTCAGCCAGCCACTCCAGCAGCTCTTTTCTTTGGTCCCCAGTGACGTCAACCAGCCTCCTTGAGATTTCTTCAGAGGTTTTGTCCGCCGGGACCCCACGGACCAAGAGTCTCAACACCGAATGCGACAATGTTGTACTCGGCGCCGAGACCACAGTTTAGCTATTTTGATTTTCTCGGCCGCTTCAGCCGCCGCTCCGGCCTTAAGACTGCGCAGTACGTTCGGTTCTCCATACAAACGTATATATGCTCTCATTTTAAAACACCAGGCTAGAATAACATGAAACTTTGTATACACAATGGGATCCGGCATATCTAGGTAGGATCATAGTTTCTGTTGCTTGAAAATATAATGGAGAAAAAATACAGCGTTCATTAAGGTTTTCATACAAGCCGTAAAAAACTCAAAAAACCGCTGTATTTTTTTTCTTTTTCAATTTCTAGCAACAGAAACTAATTTCCGACCCAGGTATGCCGGATCCCATTGTGTATACAAAGTTTCATGTTATTCTAGCATGGCGTTTTAAAATGAGAGCCTAAATACGTTTGTATGGAGAACCGATCCACACCGATCGTACTGCGCCATCTTAACGCAGGTCCGTTGGGGATGGGATACAGCTGTGTCTCACTTCACACTCCACAAGTCAACTTGCACACTCCAAGGGATCAACTTAAATATGCTTACTTACCGTTTTCCAAAGAAAAACTTGGCTAAATACTCGAAATGTTAACTTTATTAGTGAGATAAATGGTGTGACTGGAATTTTAAGTCCACTAATTTGCCTGTTTATAGAATTTTGAATTTTACTTTGTGTGACATTTTGATTTTTTTAATTCTACGCAGTCTATATAATGGACCCTTGGGCTTCAAGTATTGGGCACTACGGATGTCTATAGAGATCTTATACGACTTCCACCAAGCGGGACAGAAAAGTTCTTACGCAGCTAAATTGATAACTGGTCTGAAACGTCTGGTGGCTTAACCAGTAACAAACTTTTTGATTTAGACGGGTAATTGTTTATTTGCTTCGAACTATTAGACATGACATTGAGAAATCAGAAAACGTAATTATGACCAGGACAAGAAATGATATATCCCTCTCTGTCGCTCTTATTTAATTTGGTATATGACCATCTCGCTGGGTAGCGGTATTATTGTTTGACGTCATCTCTGGGGTACTCTTAGCGTATAAGGCACAGACATCAGAGAAAAATTCCAGTCAGACGGCCTGTTTAGCCTAGTTGGTACTGGCACTGCCTCCGAAGCTAGAGGTCCCGGGTTCGAATCCCGGCCAGGGTATTATTTGTGCATTTAGCACGGATTTTGTTCTTGGGTCTTGGATGTTCTCTATGTATTTAAGTATGTATTTATCTATATTATAAGTATGTATATCGTCGCCTAGTACCCATAGTACAAGCTTTGCTTAGTTTGGGACTAGGTCGATTTGTGTAAGATTGTCTCCCAATATTTATTATTAAAAGCAGACTCGCAGTATTAAGCCAGATGTTTTTTCATATAGTTGTCTCGTTAAATCCTTACGGTGCACCAAAATGAGTTAGAATGCGACAGATATATAGTACGATCATTTTCGGCTGTTAACGAATTGTCTCCATTTGAAAGCACACCAGGATGTTAAATCCCATATAAACACACCACAACGTCAGTTCAGTACAATTTTCAGTTATGAAGACGGAGACACTGACAGGTAGACGTGTCAAATGTCACGTGTCCGTCTCTCTTAAACTTTCTGATTTGTACATTAGTGAGAATAGATCAGATGTACAGAAATTGTTCAACTTTAATGAGCGGATCTGCTTTACTCTGAAATCTGTGGCGTATATGAACTAGATACTGTCATATTTGAGTGGTTAAGTACTTTGCAATCGCGTGCACAAAGTACAATATACAGGGTGTCCCAAGAAGTAGTGATATACTGAAGCTGGGAGGTAGAGGACCTAGAGGGCTATCTGAATCACCCCCATGTATGTTCCGCGATTTTTAGTATTTTCGGAGTTATGTTTTTTTTTTAATTTTTCACCTATCGCCGCGTACGATGAGATTTTTATTTATGGTGACGTGAATTATTGCGGTAGATGCTTGATTTTTTTTGTGTGCTAAGCTGATAGATAGGCCAATTCAGTATGGTAACATTTACTATCGTTAGATCTTTGAATGGCATAAAAAAAAATTAAATGCCAAGAAAGATAAAATTACCCAGTATGTTCACAACTTCAAGGGCCCTTAAAAAAATAAAATCACATAAAAAATAATTACCGATTGGCTTTTAAAAACTTGCTCTATCTATCAGGTAGCTACCCTGAAAATTTCATTTTATTATTAATAAGGCTTCAATCAAAAAATTGAAATCTAAATGTGGTAAGTGCACAATTTTAATTTACATAATGATTAATGCAAGCAAAGCAAAACCTTTCTAAATAAATTTCGTTCTAAATCACGCACTGGCCATCAATAGAAAAAGAACAAAAAACAAAAGACGGTTGACGCATGAGAAAATTTTCACGTTGTTTGGTCATCGTTGTTATTTTTCAATAATTTAAAAATTGTGTTTTAATACTGCTAATTGTTCGTTTCCCTAATCATTTTGGCTATTCATATGGACTTTGACTTGCATTACGATTTGGATTAGTGTTATTACCTGGAATCGACGAGTTGACATCATTTAACTGGACTTGAGTTTGCGTGTAAGTGATCATGTTTACTTCACGTGATTACGCAGAAATGCATCACTATTACGGTTATGCTAGGGGGAATGCGGCGGAAGCTTCAAGGCTGTACCGGGAACATGTGGAACGAAGAGGCGGGCCTCAACCTGAAACGTTTCCTGACTATCGCATGATCTTAAGACTACATAATGCGTATTTGGAAGGTCACATACCGGGTACGAAATCAGGCCGTATGACCACTATGCCGGATCCTGATGTAGTAGATGCAGTTGTTGAAGAAGTAGAAAGAGACCCGTCGACCAGTGTGAGAGTTACGGAACGTCGTACCGGACTTTCTAAATCTCAGGTACACCGTACACTACAGACCGTAGGATATCATCCGTTTCACATTAGAAAAGTGCAACAGTTGAAACCGGAAGATTACAATCGGCGAATTGAATTCTGTCAGGAAATGCTGAGGAGACAAGCTGAAAACGAAAATTTTTTTAACCAAATTTTGTGGACGGATGAATCCCACTTTAGACGCAATGGGATTTTTAATATGCACAATTCTCACTTATGGGCAATTGAAAATCTGAATTTAAAAAGGGAATCATTCCAAGAACACTTTAGAGTTAACCTTTGGTCTGGCATACTTAACGGTAAGTTAATCGGGCCCTTTCAGCTGCCAGACCGCTTGGGCGGCAATCACTTTTTAAATTTTCTACGCGTCGATCTGCCCCTGCTGTTAGAAGATGTAGATTTGGAGACACGCAAAAACATAGTACTGCAGTGTGATGGTGCACCATGCCATTTTGCCTTGGACGTGAGAAACTATTTAAATCAAAGATACGCTGAAAGATGGATTGGTCGTTGCGGCCGGGGTGACGCCTGCCTTACGAGGGTAAAACTGAAAGTTTCGGGAATAGAAGAAAATATGCAGTATAAGTGAGTTTATTTATTTTTATTGTTTTTCAAAATATTCTCCTTTGTATTTCATGCACTTATGCATGCGTTCAAACCAGTCCATAAAGCACTTTTTGAACTCTGAAGTAGGGGTCGACAAAATGGCTATTTTATAGGCCTCCACTGCTTCTTCTGGCGTCTGAAACCGCTGACCACGCAGTTTGTCCTTGATTCTGGGGAATGTAAAAAAGTCGTTGGGACTTAAGTCAGGGCTATATGGAGGGTGGTCCAATATTTCGACTTTTTCACCGTCCAGGTACTCAGTTGTTGTCCGAGCGGTGTGTGGGCTGGCGTTGTCGTGGTGAAGGATGATGCGACGACTAGGGTTTGTTTTTCGGAGTTCAGCAAAGACGTTCGGCAAACAAATAGTGGTGTACCAATCAGCATTGACTGTTCTACGATCCTCAAGAGCCACAGTAGCTACGTGACCAGATTTAGAGATAAACGTAGCCACCATCTTCTTAGCCGTACTGCGAGAACGAACAACTTTTGTGGGTTTGAGCTCGTCTTCGAAGACCCATACTCGGGATTGGTTTTTAGTTTCAGGCTCATAAGCGTATATCCACGACTCGTCACCTGATACTATGCTAAAAACAGCATTTGAGCGTCCCTTGTTAAATCTTTTCAAAGTTTTGCGGCACCAATTGACACGGACTATTTTCTGCTCGTCAGACAATAGGTGAGGTATCCAACGGGAAAATAACTTTTTCACGCCTAATTCTTCTTTTAAAATAATTTGTATTTGACTCATTCCAATACCCAGGTGCTCTTGAATTTCCCGATATGTCACATGTCGGTCTTCATTTATCAGACGACGCACAACATCGACGTTTTCTTGCGTGACTGCCGATTTTGGTCGACCTTCACGCACTTCGTCGGTGAGGGATACACGGCCACGTTGAAATTCTGAATACCACCTATATATTGTAGTCTTTGAAGGAGCTTCAATATTAAAAGCAGCAACCATCCGCTCTTCACATTGTTTTTGTGTTAGTCCACTTTTAAAGTCATAATAAATCATAGCTCTGAAATTTTCACGGCACAATTCCATTTTAAGCAGTGACTCGACGACTTCAATAAACAATTGAAACCGAACCATACTTTTTTTTTTCTAAGTGGCCAGTGTGTTGAGATAAGGAAACTTCAGAGATTATAAAAAGGTATAATACATGTTAAAAATAAATTAATAAGTATTCGATTCCCGCCACTTTCAGTGCAAGCCTCGTATAGCCTGGCCTCCACGTTCCCCCGACCTAAACCCCATAGATTTTTTTCTATGGGAATATTACAAAGACCTCGTCTACTCGAGAGAATGCCGCAATTTGGACGAGTTAACCCGGAAATTGAGAGTAGCAGAAGAAACCATTAAAAATAATAGAAGTGCATTCAGACGTTTAAAAGACAACTTTTTCCGGCGATGTCGCACTTGCATTGAGCAACAGGGGGGCCATTTTGAAAATTTAGTGTAATTAAACACCTTGTAATTGGTGTTACTTTGCTTGCATTAATCATTATGTAAATAAAAATTTTGCACTTACCACAGTTAGATTTCAATTTTTTGATTGAAGCCTTATTAATAATAAAATGAAATTTTCAGGGTAGCTACCTGATAGATAGAGCAAGTTTTTAAAAGCCAATTGGTAATTATTTTTAATGTGATTTTATTTTTTTAAGGGCCCTTGAAGTTGTGAACATACTGGGTAATTTTATCTTTCTTGGCATTTAATTTTTTTTATGCCATTCAAAGATCTAACGATAGTAAATGTTACCATACTGAATTGGCCTATCTATCAACTTAGCACACAAAAAAAAATCAAGCATCTATCAATAATTCACGTCACCATAAATAAAAATCTCATCGTAGCGGCGAAAGGCGAAATTTAAAAAAAAAAAAACATAACTCCGAAAATACTAAAAATCGCGGAACATACATGGGGGTGATTCAGATAGCCCTCTAAGTCCTCTACCTCCCAGCTTCAGTATATCACTACTTCTTGGGACACCCTGTATATACTGAGATAGAGATACCAGTGAAATAATCCATATAGATCGTAGCGCCGTTGTGTATTAGTAAGAACTAACCGCACGACCGCTGCATCTCTTTCACTTCAATATGCAAGTGCGATAGAGAAAGCACCCAGTGACATCTGGTACAAACAAGTTAAACTAACATTTCCATAGAAAAAATCGTACTTCCAGCTGAAAGGCCCCTGATCGCGTGTTGAAGATTGGCAGCGTGAGATAGCTGTCCCACACTCAACGTTTTCAATCTAAGTTCAGTTACTAACGCTAGATAGCGTTAAAATATAATTGATAACTTGAAAACGGCTTATTTTACCCACTCACTTGTTTGGTTTTTGAGTTGAACTCTATTCCCTTGTAATACGGGTGATGTCTGGTTTTTTTTTTATTTTTTTATTAAAAATGGGATTGCTCTTGGCCAGCATCTAGACAGGAGGCGAAGATGAGGCCGACGATGAAGCGAGCTCACCCAGAAGATGCCTATTCACTCGTGCCTTATAAAGGTCCAGGTTATATGAACTCGGAAATACAGACGCCGGCAGAGTAAACATTGTTACCAAAAGTACTACCTAGTATTATTTGATCTGTGCCAAAAGCAAGTGAGTGGATCTCAAGAGTATTTCTAAAAGCTCTTATGCAGCTAAATTGAGAACGTATCTTAACGTCTGGCGGGTTACCATAAGTAGCCTCTTTAATTTGGCTGGGTAATCGTTTATTTGCCTCAAACTATTTGACATGACGTTTAGATGACATTGAGGCAAATAAAGAAAAGCGGAACTATGACAAGGACAACAAATGATATATCCCTCTCCGTCGCTCTTATTCAATTTAGTACTCTGAGGAGTGGATAAACTACCTCCTTAACTTAGGCCGGTAATAGTTGGTTTGCCCATAGAAACTTCCACCCGCCTCTTCACCCCTTAAAGAATGATAACCGGATTAAAAACTATCCTACGTCCTTTATCCACTCAAACTATCTCTATACCAAATTTCATCTAAATCGGTTTAGCGGTTAAGGTAACAGCGTGAAGATGTAACAGATTATAATATTAGTATGAATTTGGTATGGATTTTCTTTATTGAAATAAAACAGAGTATTTGGCTTTATTACAGTGTATTTAAATCGAACCTTCACATGAATGCCGAAAACCACAATAATTCATATACTGCTAACTTGTGCTAAAAGCAATAACATAATGTTTTTCATATCAGCGGCACGAACGTGGTGATTTAGGCTTGAAACCAGTGAGCGAAATGCAATTTTGCTGCGGGCGTGAAAAAAACTGCTTTAATATCGTAGGCTAGTCGCAGGTCATCATTTCATACTGCGGGGTGTAATACAAACTTGGAACATTTAAACTTCATTCTCTCTGTCACTATTCCTTGGCGTTATACGTTCTCGCCGCTGAGGTGAAAAGTTGTATGTATCACACGAGAGCATAGATATTTGCATCTCGTGTCTTTTGAGTCCCTCGCTACGCTCAAGCTTCTAATTTTTAGAATTTATAGAATATTTCGCATTGCTCGGGACTCAACATCAACACTCGCAGCAAAAATCTACTTTGCTCTCGTGTTGAACAAATAACTATTCTTATGCTTTTTATGTCAAAATATCGGTCAGCAGACCAGCAGGATCGTCTTATGTTAGACGTATAATACAACAATACAATACAATTTTTCTGTATTGCTCATAAAAAACACACAAAAGATAACAGAATTATACATCTTCAGGCATCTTCTGGGTGAGCTCGCTTCATCGTCGGCCTCATTTTTGCCCCCTGGCTAGATGCTGGCCAAGAGCAATCCCATTTTTAGTATAAAAAAAAACACGGTTTATCAAAATCGGTTAACCCATTTTTAAGATAGCTAGAGGAGCTATAGGTAAATAACTTAAGAAAATTACGTGTTGTATGTAGTTGTGACGTGTTTGAAAAGACATTTGTTTTGTTTGTGTTACACATTTTAAATATTGTAATGTCTATTTCTATATCTCTATTTCTGTTCGTTACACATTTTAAATATTTTAAAGATTGTCGGCCTGTTTAGCCTAGTTGGTAGTGTCATTGCCTCCGAAGCTAGAGGTCCCGGGTTCGATTCCCGGTAAGGGCATTTGTTTCTGTGGTGAACAGAGACATTTGTTCCTGAGACTTGGACGTTTTCTATGTATTTAAGTATATATCTATTAAATATATCGTCGTCTAGTACCCATAACACAAGCCTTATTGAGCTTACTGTGGGACTAGTTCGATTTGTGTAAAAAATGTCCCCTAATATTTATTTATTTATTATTATTTAAATATGTAATGTATAGTCATTTTCTTAAGTTTTTTACCAATACTTTCTGTTAGCTTTTTAGCATTGAAATGAAATTTTTGGACGTTTTCAACTTTAACAAATTGTTTTTTTCTGTGTGTTGGCTGCGTGTGTGTTTTTTTTTTGTAATATGTATATTTGTAATATTGTTTGCGATTGCTGATCTGCTGATACTGACCAAGATAATTTAATATCACACCTTCAAAAGACTTTATACAGTTTGAAATGTTTCTGATACAGTACATATGTAATAATATTTTGGAACATTTCCAATTAAAATCAAGTTCATGAAGCGAAAGTTGCATGTCAGGATCATAGCAAATGGAAATCCGTGATCTCTGCCTACCCCTCTGGGAAATCGGCGTGATTATAAGTATGTATATGTATGTGTGTATGTAAAATTTAGCCCCAAATGCACTGTTCTAAATCTAAACTAAATAACATTTAACTAAATCAAAATTAACAAAATATAATTCCATTATAGCTAAGTATTCATCATGTGAGTACAAAATGGTTTCAATATGCTAGAAAATTATAAAGAATCATGTCAACAGTTTCACTAGATGCTGAATAAGCGAAGCTTGTTACTTTCGAATGCCGTTGATCCCGGTTGTGGTCTATGGCAACAGTCATGCTGTATCAAGTTTAACGTTCCATATAATAATATTGTTGACGACCTGTTTAGCTTAGTTGGTAGTGACTCTGCCTCCGAAGCTAGAGGTCCCGGGTTCGAATCCCGGCCAGGGCATTTATTTGTGCATTTTTCACGGATATTTGTTCTTGGGTCTTGGATGTTTTCTATGTATTTATCTATATAAGTATGTATATCGTCGTCTAGTACCCATAGTACAAGCTTCGCTTAGTTTGGGACTAGGTCGATTTGTGTAAGATTGTCCCCCAATATTATTATTATCCTTATTTATTCTTTTTCACATGTTAGGTTTTTTACAATAAATTTATCAAATTATTATTATTATTATTATTGTGTATGACGCTAGAACCTGACATATACAGGATGTTGGCAGATCGATGGACATACGTACATATACCTATAGGCCATAGGGGATAGATGAGGTCATCTGCTGTGTTCTAGCACAAAAAAATTAATTGGGTGTAATGATTTCTTTCAAGTTCTTTTTATTTTTATTTTTCAAATACAGTAATAGAGGTTATAAAAATTGAAAACAGCATGAAAAATGATAAAACGGGCAACATTTTTATCTTATTTAAATCTTGAATAATTCCAGTATCTAACGAATTCACTTAATTCAACAAGATTAATTAAAATAGTTTACGAAATACAGACTGCTTTTGGAGTTCCGTACCAATAAACTAGCATCATTTACACAGACAACTAATACGAATCTCTAATCCTTTGAAGCTAAAATCCATCGAACTGTTCAGGCTGCAGAGCGTGCCAAACATTTGAATTTGACGCCAAAAATTCGCCATTTTGTTTCTTTATTTTACTTTGAGTGTCACTCACAGTAAATACGAATCTAACGACACCTCTCAAGCTAAAATCCATCGAGCCGTTCAGGTCGCAGAGCGTGCCAAACAATTATACACACATACTCTCGAAAAACATAATGGGCGCAATCACAATCGGGTAAACAACTGAGGATTAAAATAATAAAAAAACCCTTCAAAAATCTTTGGGCCAGTCAATTTTTTTATGCTTGACCTCGTAGCAGATGTCCTCATCTATCCGATATATACCGTCCATCCATCTGCCAAACAGCCTCTATAACGCCATCTAGTGGAACTCGACTTGACATTTTTTTTTTCAAGTTATGTGTTATTTTATTTCATTTCAGTTTGCAAGATAATGTAAAATTGTACATTATCTTGCAAACTATTCTTTTTATAACGAGGTGCGGGTGCCACCGGCTGTTACTTATTGCGCTTACTCGTATGGTATCTCGCATTAGGAGAGCCAGTGTAAACAAATTTTAATATAATAGTTCTTCGAAGTCGTCGTTGGCACACGCACTATATAAATAAATAAATAATAAATAAATCTTGGGGGACAATCTTACACAAATCGACCTAGTCCCAAACTAAGCAAAGCTTGTACTATGGGTACTAGACGACGATATAAATATTTATATAGATAAATACATACTTAAATACATAGAAAACATCCAAGACCCAAGAACAAATACCCGTGAAAAATGCACAAATAAATGCTCTGGCCGGGATTCGAACCCGAAACCTCTAGCTTCGGAGGCAGAGTCACTACCAACTAGGCTAAACAGGTCGTCAAAGAATATACTGTAGCTTTTGTTTATAGTAGTGCATGAGTTAGTCTAAGTTTAGGAAATAAGGTATACCTGAGTTTCGAATGTGTGAGAGAGCGCAATACTTGCCAACAAACTGTATATACAGTTTGGCGAACAAAAGGTGTATGCTTACTGTAATTTTATATATTGGGTTAAATAAATAAATAAATAATCATACAAGTTTTGTTACATACAAATATTAAAAAGTTAGTAGTAAAAAACTTAACCCAGATATAACTGCGTAAAGTTCACATTTCAAACAGAAATGGGGGTGCCATAACGGTCGGTAGTAATAAGTGGGTAAGAAGATGATCTGTTGTATATACAACATCACCCCGGGCAGGATCCATTTTTCATTCGATTGGAAATTATAATTCCGCTAAGTGGACGTTTCCGCTTGTAAAAATATTTACATTCTGTTGTATGTAGTTGTAGCGTGTTCTAATAGACATTACATATTTAAAATGTGCAACACAAACAAAACAAACGCCTATTCGAACACGTCACAACTACATACAACAGGGGGCCAATTCTCGGTCCGATCGAGATGCGTCTCTATCGTGACATTGTATAGAATGGTAGAGTCACTTGTATGGAATCTCGAATAGAGATCATCTCGATCGAACCCGAGAATTGGCCCCCTGGTCATTTTCTTCATTTTTTCACCTATAACATTACCATTTTATTCTCACATAACGACATATGAATGTATACATACAAATCACAATTTTACATTTTTTATAACGCTTATATAACAAATAATATCAAAAGGAAAAGGAACTTACATACAATTTTTACAATTCCAATGGTAACAATATTGTGTATGACCGTAAAGGAACACGATTTCATGACATTTGTGTTAATAACGTGGTTATCGTTGCAAATAGGATTACTGGAAGATATCTTTGCAAGTCCGTCTGTTGAACAAAAACAACGGATTCTCAGCAGGTACTGCCACCGCATACATTGAAGCGATCAAAATAATCTAAACAAAGCTATACATATATGTGTTAGTGCATGTTCAGATATTTTTAGCATGTAGTACAGATATATGTATTTGATGGCAAATTCATCTCCTTCAGAGGAAACTGAGCTATTAAAAAAATAGAATTGTATTTTTTGCACAAAATTATTTTTTACGTATTCCGAAAATATTTTTGTTTAGAAATGGCAGGACTTCTAGTTTACGATGGATGCCCTTACATTTGTGTATTACCAAATGATTTGAAATAAATCACAAATGCTTGATTTATTTTCAGTATACAATAATTAAGTTTTACACACAATTTGACAGTGTTTTATATAAAATTACCACCAAAAGTTAAGTCAATACCAATCAACAAGTTTAAAGATTTAATTTGGTTTAAAAACCAGTTTTCTTACGGAAAACATTGGAGTATTATTACATTGAAATTTCACATACAATTTATGTATGAAAATATTTTTTCCTTTTTATTCCATAGCGAAAGGCAAGTTACATATTATATACATTGTCTCTATATATTATACTATTTTATATACATCTTTATAATGCGTATGATACACTTTTAGAATTAATTTTATACAAATAGCATTATAGATTAAAACATTGTTGTGATATATTTTACAATGTCTTAACCTGTCCTATACAGATATTAGCTTGTTTTTAACTTTTACAAATATTTTATGGTTTTAATCACATAACGCTACGTCGAAGTTTCGACCCCTTGCTTTTTAAATCTAACTCTAATGATTTATTACTAAAAAAAATATTTTTACTTTAGGCACTCAAGCATCCTCTTATGGTGAGTAAGAATCTTCATTCTAAGTTTATAATAGATTAAAAATCACGTAACGACGGTTAAATATGATAGAAATCTAAATAAAATGCGAATATTTCTATCGAAAATAAAGATAATTCATAGTATGAGACAAGGACACAGTTAAAGTAATATACAATTTTGTATGATTAATGTTGGCTTAGCCAAAAGTATTAGGCATACATTTTTACTCAACTTTATACAGGGTGTGGCCTGTAATAGGAGCAAAAAATTAAACGGTACACTATTGAGCTCTTCAGAAATTATTTCCAAATGATTTTAATTGAAAAAAAAAAAGTTTTTTTATTCGCAAATATAGTTTATATGTACTTTTTTACTCTACTGGAGTTATATTAAGAACAATTTATTCAAAAAACACTAAAAAATTATAAAAAAAAACCCTGAAATATTCTTTTAAACCAAAAATGCGACAAGTCATAACTCATAACTTGAAGCAACCTCAAAATCAGCATTGACTGCCGCGGCCGCGCTATATTCTCTGGGTGCCGAGATCCATTACTTGGAGGTCATAACTTTAGACCAAAATTTCTCCCAATTGAAAAGAGATAATTTTTTTTTTGGACACAAGAGGTTACTGCAGATACTCTAAGGAAGCATCCTTTAAATTTATTGCTCCTATTACAGGCCACACCCTGTATATTGTGTATGTATAAATATATCGTTGTCAAGTACCCACAACACGTAGGTAGGGCAAGGCATTCTCCATACAAAGGTTGTGCAAGTTTTATTCGTTAGTTTTGGCACTACAGCAGTTAATTTTAATTTTTGCGTACATATTGGATATACGCAGAACTAGAAGATAAAATTTTGCTTTATAAAAAAAAATACAAAAAGTCTTAAGGCGAAGGGGTTTACTGCACTGTGCCTTGACAATAGACATATTCAGTTCTTTATGACCACCATGTTCGATCCGATTTGATGGCAAACTGTACATTTGCGACAATCGTTGATGCGAGAGTTAGAACCGTTGATATGGAATGCCTAATACTTTCTGGCCAATATGTTTTTTTTTTTAATTCTAACAAGATTTCAGCGGAGAGAGCGCGTCGTTGCTAGATGCGAACTAAACACTAAAACTCTTGCTAGATAACGTTTAGATCAATATGAAAGAAATACGGTACAAGTTTTTATGTGGACACGTTATATTTTTGAGTTTAAGAAGGTATTTAGTTTTATGTAAATTCTGGCTTCTTTAGTGTCTTTAAAAACAGCGCCTTTTTAGGCCAGCAGTTGGAAAGTGACAGTAGAATTTTCTTACTCGAGATATACCCGCTGAATGCCTTAATACAGATGAGAACTGATGATAAATTCAAGATTTTTTCAATGTTTAGAACGCATTTTTACCACATCAAGAATACTTACAAAAGAATTGGTCTAGTTATATCTAAAATTGTCAAAGTCATTGTCATCATGTGCAATAATATTTGGATTTATATATTTTTACAATATGAATTTGACAGATTTTAAACGCCGATAAAATGACAGGACTGTCATGTGTCCACAGCAACCGTGGACGTTATTTCTATGGAATTTGTGTTACTAGAATTTAACTTATCTGATTTGTCATAAAAATCGCATTTTGTCAGCGTCTTTACACCATTTACACTATTTTTTACATTAACTGCCACTTCTTCAATTTTTTCACTCTCCGTTGTATCTTTTCCCTTAGTTAATTCTTCTTTTGAGTTTGCACTATTATCATTAACATCAGTGCCATTCATTTCTACTTCATCTCTTACTTTCTCATCTATACTATTTTCATCAATAACTCCATTAACCTCCTCTTGTTCCTTACCTTCAGCTCTAATCCTCTCCTCCTCTCTTACCCGTTCTTCCTCCTTCCTTTCTTCTTCTTTAATCTTCTCCTCTTCCATCTTTTTCTTCCTCTCTGCTATCTCGAGCCGTCTCTGCGCGTTCCACCACGGCATGAAACGTTGGAACATCACCCGGGAGCGATGTTGGGGCTTAAGAACCCATGATACGGCCATGTCTACGTCCGCTATCCTGGAAAACATAAAATCAAAATAAATAAAAATTCAGCAAATAGGCCACACGGGCATTTTTATTACATGTCAAAACGTGAATTATACAATTAAGCAAACTGACAATAATAATAATGATTTCAAAACTATACTGAATAACAAACTTATGTCATTCAATGAAAATAAAATCCCCTATCAAATCAATCACCTGGCGTTTACAAGATCGACTGCAGTTGTGGGAGTTCCTACATTGGTGAGACTAAGCGAACCATTGCAGAAAGGGTCAAGGAGCACATCACAGCTGTCGGAAATCGTCAGGTTAAGCCATAGCCGAGCATTTACTAGAATCAGGACCAAACCACTGGATTGAGCTTCATAAACCGAAAGTCTTTTCTACAGAACGATTGGGTCGACTATGGGAACCAGTTTGTAGTGTGTTGTGTGCGATGGGCAACCTGTCACTGCAATGTCTGCAATATCATATTTTGCCAATCTTAAATATAAGAGGTCAAGCTAACATGGTAATTGACATTAGAATTACTGTTCAGACCGGGGTATTACCATGTATGTTATATTTATTGAGTTCCCGATATTTCATCGCTGTTGCAAGCACCATTTCCAAGGATATTAATGACTTGCTGCGAGTTTTATTAGTGGTCTACCCATACTCCATAGCGATGTACCCTCTTCTTGATGCGAAATATCGGGAACTCAATAAATATAAAATACTGCATGGTAAATACAACGTTCTGAACAGTAATTCTATTCCCAATCTATAAACCTACAATAGCTAAAAATAATATGGCACTGAAATTTATATGTCCAAGTATGCTCTCTTCACCTGCTTCTTGACCGGACGGCGTCCTGTGGGTCGCCCCAAGTATCGATGGAAGGATATGGTGGACGCGGACCTGCGCGAGCTTGGAGCCGGTGCAAGCTGGCGAGAAATAGCGCAGGACCGAGAAAAGTCGCGTGCTCTTGTCTTGGAGGCCAAGACTCATTTTGGGTCGTCGTACCAGCCTAGTTAGTTAATAATATAATAATAATAAGCCTTTTATTTCAGACATTTTACAGTATCAATCAGTATTCTATAATCTCACACGTCTTTTTTTCTGTATGTCTGTTTGCCAATTGGCAAAGGCCTCCTCCAACCTTCTCCATTCTTTTCTGTCTAGAGTTACTCTGCTCCAGATTTTTCCAGCCACTTGACGTATTTCATCGTCCCACCTTTTAAAGGGTTTGCTTTCCCCGGGGTGCCATTGAGTAAGACGTTTGCTCCATTTTTCCTCTCCCCTGATCATGTGACCGTTTCCATTTCAGCCTTCTTATTTTTATGTTGATATCGTGTGCCTTGTTCTTTTTTCTTATGGTAGTATTTCTTATGCGGTCAGCTTTTCGCATACCTAGCATGCTCCTTTCCATTGCGTGTTGATAGCATTCTAATTTGGAAGTGGAATGACTGGTTAGGGCCCATGTTTGGCTTCCATATCTAGCCTAGTTAGTTAGTTAGTTATTTTTTTTATGTGTTAGGAGACAAACGAGCAGACGAATCACCTAGTAAGCTATAGCGCCGCCCATGGACACCCGCAACACCAGAGGGGTTGTAAGTGCGTTGCCGGCCTTTAAGATGGGAGTACGCTCTTTTCTTGAAGGTTTGAAGGTCGCATCGGTCCGGAAACACCGCAGGCGACAGTTCGTTCCAGTTTAGGTGTGCGAGGCAGGAAATTTCTAGAGAAACGCACAGTAAATATGTATTAGAAATAGTTAGATGCACTCACTTCCTCTTGAACCTGTCGCGGTCCATGGCATCCTGCTCCCAATTGCCGCGGCGCGCTTGCCGCGCGGCGAACGACCAAACCCGCATCACGTGCACCTTGGGTGGCTTCTCCGAGAATGACACCTGGAAATAAAGACAGGGTTCTTAAGTACATACCATAATATTTTGTATACAAGCTGACCAAAATTGTTCTCTGGTATTTTATAGTTGCACCGCTACAGCCTTTCTGTTTTGCCTAAAGGTTGACTGGTAGAGAATGCCTCATGGCATTAATTCCGCCTTTTGTACGTTAAGTTTTCGTGTTGTTCAATAAAGATTAAATAAATACCATTTATACGATTGGACCATTGTCTCATTTCATGACCATAAAGTACGTACCCACATTTTCTTGGAATATAAACATCGTGACTATTTGGAATTAACAATGTAAAATAATTTTTAAAAAACCCAACTGCTTTTGGAATTCGATACCAATAAACTACCATCATTTACACACCCACCATATCAGCCGATGGACGTCCACTGCTGGACATAGGCCTCCCTCAATTTCATGGGGGGTAAATGCCATAATCGCCACGCTTTGGCATGCGAATTGGCGTTAGCAATATCTCCACCGCACTCCAGGGATGCTGCTGCCCATCCCCCGACGGTCTTAGCCGTAGTTTTAGGACATTCCCGGGTCACACAATCAATTTAGGCACACACAATACAAATCTAACGACACCTTTAAAGCTAAAATCCATCGAGCCGTTCAGGCTGCACAGCGAGCCAAACATTTGGATTTGGCGCCAAAAAACCGCCATTTTGTTTATTTTTATTATTATTTTGATATACCCAGTGTCACTCTCACAGTGAATACGAATCTAACGACACCTCTCAAGCTAACATCCATGGAGCCGTTCAGGCTCCAGAGCGTGCCAAACAATTATACATACATGCTCTCGAAAAACATGACTCTCCTTTTGGTGTAGTCGGGTAAAAAATAGAAACGGAAGGTGGCCATAGCAACTCATAGTTTAGGATTGTATCATAGGCGAAATTAGATTTCATTTCGTGAATCCTACATATTTTTCATCATCATAAACACTACCCACTCATGCAAAGCGCAACTGATTCGTCCGACCGAATTCCGGGTTCAAAGCAACCGATGAATCATCAATTCAATAATACACACCGTGTCAGTGGAGGGAAGTCCCAATCCTTTCTTGGGAACTAAAAAGAACCGGTTAGAATTCGTAAAAGAAAAGGATCAAGACTGAGTCGAATGACACGACCTTCAGCGGCTTCAGCTACCTTCAGCAATTAAGACAACGGGCGTTGATGACAAGAAATTAAAAGAACTTAAAACTATTAACTATTATTATGTTATGTAACAGTCAGCTGCAGAGAAACCTGACCCCCCTCCATACAAACTTCTATGGAGAGTGGGTCACGTTTCTCTGCAGCTGACTGTACTCAGGACAGCGATTTGGGGGCAATCAATATGGTACCATTGGAACGAACCACGTTAGAGGAAATCGAACTTTGTAGTGTTTTTGTAGTAGTTAGGATTAATCGACAGAGTGAAACGAAGGTCTCCGCTTCAGCTTCTGCAAAAAAGATTTCGTATGGCTGGATGTGCAGATGTCCAGATTTCCGATTGTTCTCCTTTACAGGTCGCATCTCTCAACCGAATCTCGTGAAATTTTGTGAGCAGTTTAGTGATTATACCTAGTATTCTTTCGACTAGGCCTTAACAAATTAAAAAAAGTGATGTCTACAGCTTGCAAAGCCTCAAGTCTCTAATTCAGCAAAGGTCGCTAACAGTCTCGAAAGCGCGGCGCGACGCGGCGCTGTCGTTCAAATAGGGTATCGTTATGGCACGTAACTAATTCCCTTTGAATAGAAAAACGCGCGCAGACTCCGGTCAGTTCAAAATGTACGGAACACTGCCGCTACGTCATCAAAAACTGCCGGCACCGGTACACAGTGAGTCACGCGTGACGTCACGGTGATTCCGCGACTAATGCTGACTGCGGATTAGAATAGCGGCTTGTTGTTCCTTTTGTTCAGGACTCGTAGCCGTTGGGGCTTCGGTCCCGATGCTCTTTGTGTCCTTAGCCTTTCGGCCGCGGATGATTCTCTTGTAGGCATCAACGCCAAGGCACGAGACGAATGGACCCCCATCATAAGTCTCGACCGCCGGGTGGGGTAAGAATTAAGGCAGCTCTTAACCCCATACACTGCTTCACTGCGTAGACACGAACTGCATCTGGACCATCTGGACTATTCGCAAAGAAAGCCGCGTAGTGTTTTGTTCTTAGACTGGACGTCGTTTTGTTTACATAAAAACGATGACGTCACCAACAAGGCCGGCCAGTACGCGTGTGTCACGCGTGACATCACAACTCCCGAACTAGCGCGGACCTCTCATACCATTCACCACACGCGTGTCTAAAGCCCACTAACAACCCCTATTTATATGGCTCACGCCGTGTTTTGTTCTTAGCCTGGACGTGGATTTGTTTATATCAAAACGATGACGTCACTAAGATGATCGCTACGTCACTAACAAGGACGACCCGGTACACGTTTGAGTCACAACTCCGCGCCGAATGCGGACTGGGTCAATGTCTCAATGGTACTAGGTTTATCGAGAACCTACGATGTTGGAGTTAGACTAGAACCATCTGGGGTTACCGCCAAGTCGTAGGGATGTCGGTTGATATATCTCCATCTCTATCGCTCCTATATACAAGTGCGACAGGGATGGTGGTGTACGAACTTGTTTTGTAGTACCGCCTCCGGTTGGCCTACTCGTACATTTTACAGCGTAAATAATCTTTTAGATTATTTAAAAAAAAAATAATAATGAACGTTTATTTAACAACATTTGGAAGCAAGTATACGTCCGTACTGAATCAAAGAGGGTAGCGAGAGAATTGCTATTAACAAAAATATAATAGTGTTGCCATATCATGTTTCAATTTGATTTAACGTAGTATCAATTTATACATGATTATTTTAGATTGATTTTTGCATAATAAGATGAATATAAACCAACAGTTTCCTGAAAGATGCTCGGGGTCCGTTACCTAATCCCAGGAATAGGGATAGGCACTAGTTTTTACGGAAGCTCCTGCCGCCTGACCTTCCAACCCAAGGGGGAAACTAGACCTTATTGGGTTTAGGCTTGTCAACTGAGTGGGCAACTTGACTGTTAGTTCTGAAGCCGCCCGAAGTCCTCTAACTTGGCTTAACGACTGCTGTCACAAACAGCAGCCGGGATTAACGGCTTAGCGTGCTTTCCAAAGCACGGGAGCGCTCAGTTAGTAGCCATTAACCACTTGCTTAACCTCGCATACCGCACGCGGTACACGGGCGCTCATGTTACTTTCGCATTTATAGATAATATTAAATTCTTCTTTTAATTTTTTATTTTATGTCCCTGAACACACTTGCGGTAACTTACCGTTCAATGTGCCTTTCAAACAGTTACGCCCTAAGAACCAAGTGCAACCAGTACAATGATGAAATAAGTGGCTTATGTTGCGATAAGGTTATCTAAATAATTGAATATGTGTTGCGTTTCGAGCGAGTACTTAATTAGTACAAGAAATATGTGCGTTCATAAAAAAACTTTAGTAGCTATTGCAATTACAATTTCATTGGTTCGCTCATAGCAGACAGTAATGGACGATTTACAGCAAACGGCCGGAGTCGGCGCGCACAACCAGAGGGCCTACTCCGAACTTTGAAAATCGAACTTCGTGACGTGCCGTCTCTTTCACTCTCGTGTTATACACTATATGACGGAAAGGGAGGGCACGATACGAAGTTCGATTTTCGAAGTTCGGAGTAGGCCCTCAGAGTCAAAGGAATTCGAACCCTCCATACAGCTGGATTTCGTATCCAAACGGCAGCAGCAGAGCGGCAGCCGATTCGCTCTGACCGAAATCTAACTTCTGTATGGAGTGTACAATGACATTAAAAATATCAGGGAATATGAAAAATATTAGGGACTAAAATTATGTGATGAAAAAGTGAAGTAATATTTTCTGACCCATTCATTCTATTCAATTAATGAATATTATACGAGATTTTCGACAAAATATGTAATCTGCATCTGCATTTTTTTTCTTTGTAATTTTTTTTGGACAAAATATGTACATAAACTTATACTTATATTATTTTAATTTACATCTTATATCCTTCCTACCTACCTTACCTTTAATCTGCATCTTATATTTTTTTGTATTTTTTTTCTGTAATGTTATGTTAAGTGTAACTATATTTGCATGCATTTATGTGTTTTAAGGCAAATAAAAGGTTGATTATGATTAAAATCATAAGCTTACTAAAAAGGTGCAATTGTTGTCAGTTTTAGTTAGTGTAGGTATGTGTATATATGTTTTCGGTAGTAAATTTAATGATCTACAACTGTTTCGTAAACCGTTTTACGTGTTTTATAACTGTTGACGAATTTATAATATTATACTATTTCCACTTATATCAGATTAACTACTTAAATGTTTAAAATTGTAGCGAAATTTTCCAAAACCCCGCGTAAGGTGATATATTATAGGCCGGTACTGTATATCCAAATGGGCTATTACAGTACATTACGACAGAGGCCGGGACGAAAGGGGTTGCCGGCCGAAGACATATAGACGGCCGAGCAAAGCGAGGTCGGATAGGTCTCAGGCGGGCAACCCCATATTTCCCGCCGAGGTATGTATAGTGCTTTTCTCAAACATGCAATAAAATAAACAACAAAAAAATCAAAGTTTTATTTTTAATACGCATAGGGGCAGAATGTCATGATGCCTGTGACACAAGTTTATGTGGAATGGAAATTAAATAATAGGACTTTGCCGGCCTAAGCCTGCAAGGTTTGTATGAAATTCCATTAACGACCTCCTGTCCTAGCCGCACCTGAAACGTCATACTTCGCAGCCTATTATAATTTATAAGGAACGTAACATCAATATTTCATTGCATGTTTGAGAAAAAATTAAAACAGCATAAGTACAAGTACGTTATCTATTGTCAAGGTTTGTTTGAAAACATGCGGTAATCCGTGACGACATACTTAGACGTGTGGACATTAGCCCCGCGTCACGTATGCCACGTTACGTAATTGTACGTTCCACTCGGTCGAGACTAAAGGTGCGATTCCATGCGTGGCTGCAGCGAACGCGAGAAAATCCAATCTCACACCGGCCAAGATTTCGCGCGAATTGCGGCGCGGTAAGCGTTGAAAAAAAAATGCGGCCTTCCCAATATTTCTTCAGAATATGATTTTTTCGGCTTATTAGACTCTGAATCTCAGACGCTATCGATCCTAGAAGCAAAAAAATGTCGCCACATTTACATACTAAATTTCCGCTAGGTATATATAAATGTATGAGAAGTAACAAAGCTATTCTGGGGACTGATTTTCTTCTAGAATCGATAGCGTTAAAGTCCATTACTTGAAAAAAGTCGTTAGGCCTTTTTTTCGATATTCCCCTTTAGGCAGATTGCCGTATTGGCGGGGCGGTATCAATATCTGGTATTTTGTTGTTTGTCGGCGTCGCAAAGCAAAAATATAAGCTAAGTAAGCTAGATAAAACACGGTTCTATCCATTGTCTCTGCCCACACCTTCACTGTACTGTACGGTCAAGTTCATAACATGCAGTTATAAGGGCACATGTCGACCGTATCGCTGTTGTATTAAATAAATAAATAAATAAATAATAAATATTGGTGGACAATCTTACACAAATCGACCTAGTCCCAAACTAAGCAAAGCTTGTACTATGGGTACTAGACGACGATATAAATACTTATATAGATAAATACATACTTAAATACATAGAAAACATCCACTTTTGAACCCCACTGTACATTAATATTTCGCCCAATTACAAAAATGATAAGGTGATTTTCACGATTTCTTGTCGTCCGTACACAACTACGAGCTCATGTACGGTCGGCGACACAGTTTTTGTTAAAATATAAAATAGCTAAGCCACCACCACCACCATATCAGCCAAAAGACGTCCACTGCTGGACATGGGCCTCCCCCAAATTCACGGAGGGTATATGCCATAATCGCCACGCAAATAGCTAAGCATTTGACCACTATCTCACCTGAAGTGATGATGAGGTCGAGGGTGTAACATGCGTGCCTAGATATTGCCTATTCACTCTCGTCTTGAAAAGATCCAATTTATAAGTATGTGGGAGAAATATTCGTAAGAGAATACCACTCCTTAGCTGTCCTCGCAAGAAAACTAGAAGCAAAGCGCTTCGTGCGAATCAGTGGCATGTCAACAATATAAGGGTGGAACCTATCTCCGCGCCTTGTCCCACGATAATTATGTTTACAATTTTGGACTGTATTCCTTTCATTTTGTCGGCCTGTTTAGCCTAGTTGGTCACTGCCTCCGAAGCTATATGGTAAAAATGTGTCCAATATGTGCATTAAATTATATAATAACTTGCCTGAGGACATTAAGGTCCTCCGGGGAAACGGTTTTAAAAATAAGTTGACGAGTTGGCTTCTCGACAGATGTTTTATAGTGTTAAGAGTTATTTAGAGTATAAGTGACAGAAATTGGTATTCGGTATTATTATTATTATTTAATGCATATTAATTATGAAATTGATAATTTTTATTTTCACTTTTTTCATCGCCTCTGTAAAATATTTGCACGCCTGCATGCAGGCTGAATACACTGTCATCTTTAATTATGTAACACCTTCCTTTACTGTATTCTGGCAAATAAATACTTTTGACTTTGACTTTGGCTAGAGGTCCTGGGTTCAAATCTCGGTAAGGGCATTTGTTTCTGTGGTGAGCAGAAACATTTGTTCCTGAGACTTGGATGTTTTCTATGTATTTTAAGTATATATCTATTAAATATATCGTCGTCTAGTACCCATAACACAAGCCTTATTGAGATTTCTAGGGGACTAGTAAGATTTCTGTAAAAAAAAAATTACTATAATATTACGCGCTCGTCGCAGGTGCACTCGTCCTGAGGAAGAACTTCCGAAGAGTTCGAAACATGTCGCCCGGAGTGACAATTTATACGTGAGTTCTAACCGTTTGCGTAATATAATTTTGAAATGACTCACGAAAGTTTAAATTCAAGTACTATAATATTTATTAAAAAAAAAAATACGAGAAATGCAGACATATCTTTGGCGTCGACTGTACTACGTACCTAAATAGCCGTGTCAGACTTGGCCCCAGCTCGCGTTGATTACGGGTCAACGAACTTCCAGACAATACTGAATTATTCGAAGTCGGGTCTCGATGTTATCAGACTTAAATAAATAAATATTGGGGGACAATCTTACACAAATCGACCTAGTCCCAAACTAAGCGAAGCTTGTACTATGGGTACTAGGCGACGATATACATACTTATATAGATAAATACATACTTAAATACATAGAGAACATCCAAGATCCAAGAACAAAATCCGTGCTAAATGCACAAATAATGCACTGGCCGGGATTCGAACCCGGGACCTCTAGCTTCGGAGGCAGTGTCACTACCAACTAAGCTAAACAGGTCGTCATAACTTATCAGTCAATTAGGTCAAGCGGTCAGAAGGAACCGACGGATTTTTTCTAGAACAAGCTAGTTGTTTTTGTTTGTTCTGCAGGCGTCCTTAGGCTACAGTGTCTGCTTACCATCAGGCAGATCGTATGTACAGTAAACAGCCAAAGTAAATGATCATCTTACTACCTTGTCACTTTCACTACTTTGACGCATCCCAACTGTCGCAGTATTGTTACGTTAGTGCGACAAAGTACTAAAATGATCATCTACTTTTGCTGTTGACTGTACAGATGTAGTGAAATGCTTTCCCGTCGGCTAAGCTCGAAATACGCCAAGACCCGAAGAGACTATCAATTATCGTATTTAAACGATTGACAGGTTCTGGTCTGTACAATACAATACAAAAACAATTTAAAAAAAAATGCACGTCAGACTGGCTCCCCGCCTTATCTGTCCCACACACGCCACGAAATGCTGGAATAACATTCCACCGCCGATATTACCACGCGTTCTAAATTTAAAATTGAATTTAAAAAACATTTATTGTATATTCAAAATCCAATTTCCGTGTTTATTAAGTTTATTAATTATCCTACCTATTTAACTATTGTTTATATTATATTTATTATTGTTAAAAAAATATTACTAGCTCTGAAGTTGTAATAACTAATATAACTACGTTTGTAACAATTTTAGTGTCAATGTAAATGCATTGTTTGTGCATCAGTTGTGTGGATCGGTCGCGCAACTTATTTTTTTGTCGGGACCCACAGAAAACCAGCGTCGGGACACCTTTTGTGACCCGACACATGCTGAGTGGGCCCCATTTTTGCAACTTTAGTATTAAGTAATTTTAAATTGTATATTATAATTTTTTTGCATGGTTGTCGAAATAAAGTTTTTCCATTCTATTCAAAACAACCATGTATTGGTAAAATGTCATTTTACATGTCTATGTTACAAATAAATTGATCTTATAAGTAGGCAAGTTAAATAGTGTGGTCTAGTGTGATTAGGGCCGACTTTTCCATCGTTGTCGATTTTTTTTTGTCAGATTTGGATAAATTTTTTTGGTTTTGAAGAGTTCGTGATTCTGTACAATGTCCACTCAATTTCCTACAGTGTCCTACAATTTTATTCCATTGAGTGACAAAACTTATTGGAATTGTCGTAACTCAATGGAAAATTATTACAAAATTGTTGGAACATATTATGGTATTGTGTTTGCATTGCACAGAATCACAAGCTCTTCAAACCTACCAAATTTTATAAAATTCTGACGAAAAATTTAAATCGACAACGATTAAAGAATCGGCCCATTAATAATCAAAATAGTATAAAAAATTAAGATTCAAAATTGGTCACCTGTCACCACACACCTCAACAAATTCATCAATGCTATACCTAATTTAGTTTTTTTTACAAAATATTTATTGATGAATGTGAAACTTTTTCCATTTTTGACAAATGTCACAATGAAACCTGCCAGTATTTTGACATGGTAAAGAATATGGTAATTGCTTTATGGATCTATGTAATCTGAAAAAAATAAATAAAAAAAATCTTTTTAATTTATTAATTCAACTGTAATAGATTTGACATCGCGGAAACTGACAATGCCATCAAACACATCACGATACAATAACACCTATGCTATGGACATAGTCAAAATCGAAAATGCAACACACATAGACATTTGTGGCATTTAAATCCGTTCACAACAAATTCAACGAGTTTCATGGAATGTTATTGTGTATAAAATAACTATCCCGCTTGCACAATATACATACTCGCCTGTGCTCGGTTGCAAAACCCTTCATACACGCGACACGTCAGTGGTACTTAGGTACTCGAATGCTTCATCCCTTGCACAAGAAAACACTGTCTTACAGAATGACGTGGCCGTGCTCATGATAAAGCTATTGCCGTCTCTTTTGCACTTAGGAAATGATTTTGATGTGTCATACGTTGCATAGTATGACTATTGTTGCTGGAATATAGACTTTGGAGTAATAATACACACGCTTTGCGATACTATTGCGATGTAGCTCGAAAAACATCGTTTTGGTGTTATACTGACAGCTGTAAGATAAGTGACACAATAGATTAAAGACAAAAAAATACGCCGAATCATCATCTTCCTGCGCCATTTCTCGCCAGCTTGCACCGGCTCCGAGCTCACGCAGGTCCGCGTCCACCATATCCTTCCAGCGATACTTGGGGCGACCCACAGGACGCCGTCCGGAAAAGTGGCGTGCTCTTGTCTCGGAGGCCAGGACTCATTTTGGGTCGTCGTGCCAGCCTAGTTAGTTAATCATCATCTTAAAAGACCCCCCTTGTGGAATGTACAGTTTTCTTGAGAGGCTAACAGTATGGTATGGGATAGACCATATACCCAGATTAATTTGTTTTGTTTTAGATTTCCGTTTCAGTGCACAATTCATATCGACATCTTCCATTTGTTTTAACTCATTAGCTCTAAGGTTAGCTGGATCACCTAAAGGGAGCTCGCCTGTACACCACCACTACGTTGCACCGAAAATGCTACAAAAGTTACCATCACTGGTCATCATTCATCATCATCATCCTCCTAGCGTTATTCCCAGTACAGTTGCATCCTGAAGAATGCCTGGGGTCCGCTACCTAATCCCAAGAATTGGCGTAGGCACTAGTTTTTACGGAAGCTACTGCCATCTGACCTTCCAACCCGAGGGGGAAACCGACCTTATTGGGAATAGGCTTGTCAAGTGAGTGGGCAACTTGACTGTTAGAAGTTCTCAAGCCGCCCGGAGGCCTCTAACTTGGCTTAACGACTGCTATCAAAGACAGCAACCGGGATCAACGGCTTAACGTGCCTTCCAAAGCACGGGAGCGCTCAGTTAGTAACCACTCAAAGCGGTCACCCATCCAAGGACTGACCTCGCCCGACATTGCTTAACCTCGCATACCGCACGCAGTACGCAGGTGCCACTGGGCCACGAGCGCTCACTGGTCATCATTCATCACAATCATAATTAGTGATCGGACACAGGTAGCAATTTTAGACGAAAGTGTAACATGGATGTGACTTAATTTAAATTCCGTGTATAATATCTACGTTAAAAATGGATTCATTTTTGTTATCTAATGACAATCGCTTTACAACTTCGCACCGCACACGCATGTTAATGTGGAGATGTAATTTTCTTTACATAAGTGGGTCATATAGAAATGATGATTTGACGACCTGTTTAGCCTAGTTGGTAGTGACTCTGCCTCCGAAGCTAGAGGTCCCGGGTTCGAATCCCGGCCAGGGCGTTTATTTGTGCATTTTTCACGGATATTTGTTCTTGGGTCTTGGATGTTTTCTATGTATTTAAGTATGTATTTATCTATATAAGTATGTATATCGTCGTCTAGTACCCATAGTACAAGCTTTGCTTAGTTTGGGACTAGGTCGATTTGTGTAAGATTGTCCCCTAATATTATTATTATTATATATGTTAAACAAACACATTGAAAACATCTAACATAGAATAAATGTCGGTAAATAACTACAAAACTGAAATTCAGTAAGTTGTTTTTACAGCATATGTATTGTTTTATTTTTAACGATACAGGCTTACCCATGTTAGTTATTATGTTTGACGTCCAACTCGCCCAAGTGACAATTGCTACCTGTCACCGATAATTAATCATTAATGTACACAGCTATACAATTAGGTTATTTCTATTTCACATCCATGTAGCCCACGGAGCGCTCGTGGCCCAGTGGCACCCGCGTACTGCGTGCGGTATGCGAGGTTAAGCAATGTCGGGCGAGGTCAGTCCTTGGATGGGTGACCGCTTTGAGTGGTTACTAACTGAGCGCTCCCGTGCTTTGGAAGGCACGTTAAGCCGTTGATCCCGGTTGCTGTCTTTGATAGCATTCGTTAAGCCAAGTTAGAGGCCTCCGGGCGGCTTGAGAACTTCTAACAGTCAAGTTGCCCACTCACTTGACAAGCCTATTCCCAATAAAGTCGCTTCCGTAAAAACGAGTGCCTACGCCAATTCTTGGGATTAGGTAGCGGACCCCAGGCATTCTTCAGGATGCAACTGTACTGGGAATAACGCTAGGAGGATGATGATCCATGTAGCCCATGTAGGTATCTAATGTATCTATCAAATACATTTAAACGGTGTAGTGTACCCTGTTTAAACGGCTCTAACGATTTTTATGTATATTACAATGCACTGATCTAAGCGGGTCAAAACTCGATCTGGACTATCTGGAGTCGCAAACTGCCTTGGCGGTGACAGCTCACCATAAGGCGGGTTGTACGCTTGTTTGCCACCGACGTGGTATAAAAAACATAGTCCACGCTGCTGAACACAAGCGTTATCTCATGAATACGATATGGGCAACAATCCCCCCCAGTGCGGGTTGGGGACTTCATTAGATCCACTTAAAAAAGTTCAGTTATTGCCAAGAAACTTGACATTCATAAACAAAATCACACTTTTTTTCTGGATAATGATTTATGCATACCGGCCTTCATGGTTTGCTTTTTCTTTGGCAAATTTACGTTTATCTATATTTCGGAAACATTTAGCTTGACTCGACACGCACTTGGCCGGTTTTGTATTTTCCTAAACTCCGAAAGGATCTGACGGTGACAAAGTTTGATAATAGTCACTATTATCTAATCCATTAAGTCCACTCAAAACTCAATTAAACAAAGAAATAAGCAGTTGTACATTAATCTTTTTATTTACTTTTTAAACGTCAATGGCAATTTGACAACGAGCCCTATTGTCAAACACATAAGGTTTAATGTTGATGGTTATTAAAGTGTCGTATATGTCGTTTTAAATCAATTGAGAGCTGACAGATGGCAACAAGTGTGTGGAAGGTCACCACCTTGATATACGTGAATAAAATGCGCAGAGGACGAAAACGTAACTTCGAAAATCATAACAATCGCGGATTCGAAATTGCAATGTTTATTACGTTTCTAGAAACACTATTGGCTATGTGCACGTCAGAAACGTCAAACGTCATGCGTCCCGGGACAATGACAAACTCAGAGATGTCAAATAATGACACATTAATATTTTAAATTATTTTAGAAAACGAGAAAAGCCTTTACTGGAAATTTTACTGAAATAAATAAGAAAATAAATAAATAAATACAAACGAAACGAATCGTAGGAAACCGTTAAGAAACCAATAGGAAACGTGAAAGTAAATTTGACAGATGTAAGTACAGATTTCTGCCGTGGTGTGCGCTGCGATCGCCTAGCTTACCCCCACCACATACTTCGCACATAGCCAATACCTGTCACTCGCGTGTCCGTCTATCGACTCTGTCGTCTGTCATACATTTTGATGCGAAGAATTTTTTAACTTCCCATTGACATATGAATAAACTTGAAATTTGGTGATAATGTTTATTATACGTATAATGTTATCAACTCAAAATACCAATGTATTGATGAATCACATTTTTTTAGCTGTACGGAATCCTCGGTGCGCGAGTCCGACTCGCACTTTATCGGTTTTTCATGTCACTTCAGTGGCAAACAAGCGTAAGCTGTCACCGTAGCCTATTCACGCTGGCGTCTCCTCAAGTGTCACACGCGCATTGCCGACTCTCAAAAAAAATTGCACTTTTTTGAAGAGCCCCTTACTGTATCTTTATAAATATTTTATTTTACACATAACAAAGGTAAACTTATCCTTACAAGGGATTTCTTCCAGTTAACCTTTAAGCACTTTAATGGAGAATAGAACAGGAACCAAACGAGCGTAATCCCTTCCTTTGTTACTGTAATGCAGTAGTTGCATATTACTCATATTAATCAACAATGTTAAATTCTATGAATAAGGGAGACATTGTATGTACACCTCGGAAACGGTAAATAAGCGTACTCTCCGTTTAAGGCCGAGCCACACCGAATGCGTGCGCAGCACGTGCGCGTGTGCGTGTGCGTGGCGTGCGCGTTGTATCGTATGAAATGTCATAGTAGATGACAAACCGCTTGCGTGCGCAGCACGCGTGCACGCCACGCAAGCGGTGTGTCATCTACTATGACATTTCATACGATACAACGCGCACGCCACGCACACGCACACGCGCACGTGCTGCGCACGCATTCGGTGTAGCTCGGCTTTTAATGATACACGGACACTAGTAGCAGTAGTTGTAGTAGTAGCAGCCTTAAGACGGCGCAGTACGATCGGTGTGGATCGGTTCTCCATACAAACGTATTTAGGCTCTCATTTTAAAACGCCATGCTAGAATAACATGAAACTTTGTATACACAATGGAATCCGGCATACCTAGGTCGGAAATTAGTTTCTGCTGCTAGAAATTGAAAAAGAAAAAATAATACAGCGGTTTTTTAAGAAAGGAGTGTATACATTTTTATAGGGTCGGCAACGCGCATGTGACATCCTTGGAGTTGCAGGCGTCGATATGCTGCGGTGACCGCTTACCATCAGGCGGGCCGTACGCTTGTTTGCCACCGACGTGGTATAAAAAAATGGATTTTCCGTCCGAAGGAAAAAAAGTATATTTAGCGGTTATCAAATGTGAAACAGAATAGTGTATACATTTTTATAGGGTCGGCAACGCGCATGTGACATCCTTGGAGTTGCAGGCGTCGATATGCTGCGGTGACCGCTTACCATCAGGCGGGCCGTACGCTTGTTTGCCACCGACGTGGTATAAAAAAATGGATTTTCCGTCCGAAGGAAAAAAAGTATATTTAGCGGTTATCAAATGTGAAACAGAATAGTGTATACATTTTTATAGGGTCGGCAACGCGCATGTGACACCCTTGGAGTTGCAGGCGTCCATAGGCTGCGGTGACCGCTTACCATCAGGCGGGCCGTACGCTTGTTTGCCACCGGCGTGGTATAAAAAAAATGGATTTTCCGTCCGAAGGAAAAAAGTATATTTAGCGGTTATCAAATGTGAAACAGAATACTTTTATATTCCATCAGACTCAGCACTGCTCACGTGTTCTTATCGATTCAGAAGGCGACTTAATTAACAAAAGTCGTGACATATGTACAAATAGTAACCGCAGGTGTGAGTATCAAGTGTGATAAGAATGACCACGCCCACTGCCCACGTCACTACTGTCACTAGTGGAAATACCAGCCAGACATACGCCAGTACTGGAAATAAAACAAGTGAATTTTTAACAAAAAAAAACAGACTCCATACTTTGCCACTTTTACTCGGCCTCTCCTTCTATATAATTTGAGGATTTCCCTCGATTTCTCCAAGATCCCATCATCAGATCCAGACTTGATGACAATGAGACTAACTAGAAAACATACTCTTTAAAATATATAATAGTACATTTCGATGCTAGTGCGGAAAGTATGTCATTTCTTCACGAGTACCGAGGGATGCCACGAGCCGCAGGCGAGTGGCAACACTCGGGACGAGTGAAGAATGATATTTCCGCACGTGTATTGAACGACGTTTTTTAATACACTTGCGAAAAAATAAGAAAAACAACAAGTAATATTTATAAAAACAATATCGAATGTTGCCTTTAGAAACTTAAAACATGCTTGCAGTAAGTAAAAACGCCTCTTCTTTGACAGGCGTTTCGGCAGCTATTCCGTTCCACTCAGACAACTTATTAAGAACGGTTTTTCAATATTCAATATTAAAAAATAAACGTGTTATAATGATGAAGAGGTAAGTAATAAAATATGAAATGTGTATATTTTTCGTATTCTGATATTAACAGTAGGTTTTTATGTTGATTACGAAGTTTAAAGGAAACTAATATTTAACACCCAGCAATAAGGAGTCATGCATTGGAACAAGCATAAATTTAAAAAAATTGGAAAAGTGAAAAGCACTAGTGCGCGAAAACCAACTTTCCGCACGCTAAACAGCTACGTAAAGTAGCACTTTTTGAGCAACTGAATAAAAAAGAATTTTTGAAATCGGTCCAATAGTTTCCGAGACATCGGTAAACATACATAAAAAAGTAAAAAAAAAAATTGCGACGAATTGAGAACCTCCTCCTTTTTTTAAATCGGTTAATAAGTTTCTGTAAAAAAAAAAAGAATCATTTTTGGTACAAGCTATTATTGCCGATTGTACATTATCCCAGTAACAGAACGTAGTAACCAACTAAGTATCAAGCGACTGATTTTTTTACAATGTTTTTTACCTGTAGACGCCCCCCTACTGGCGCAGGGGTAATAGTACATTACTACAGAGGCAGGGACGAAAGGGGTTGCCGGCCGAAGACATATAGACGGCCGAGCGAAGCGAGGTCGGATAGGTCTCAGGCGGGCAATCCCATATTTCTCGCCGAGGTATGTATAGTGCTTATCTCAAACATGCAATGAAATAAACAACAAAAAAAATCAAAGTTTTATTTTTAATACGCATAGTGGCAGAATGTCATGATGCCTGTGCCACAAATTTATGTGGAATGGAAATTAAAAAAGAGGACTTTGCCGGCCTAGGCCTGCAACATTTGTATGAAATTGCATTAACGACCTCTTGTCCTAGCCGCACCTGAAACGTCATACTTCGCAGCCTATTATAGAAAGAAAGAAAGAAAGAAAGAAAAATGATTTATATAAGGAACATAACGTCAATATTTCATTGCATGTTTGAGAAAAAACCATTTCCCACTTATAACCTTTTTTCTTTCAACTATCCAACCTTCAAAAAGCAATAGTTCCAAATGCCAACGACACTCGAGCTCGTGTAAATCCACATTTAGCATCTTGGGCTCCCAAACTACACTCGTGGACAAAGAATACGGATCGGTAAAATACCGTCTATTCCTAAAATAGTACAAGTTTTTTTAATCCTGTCATAATTTTTATTTAATTTTACATTTAAATTGCAAAGATAACAGTAAAGAAAATAACGTTACCATGTTTAAATCGGGCTCGTAAAAACCCATTAAAAACAACGATAACGAAGCGAGATATCGCAAAAAACGTCATTTATGGATATTGATATTTTTATGATAGGATCCCGGAAATTAGTCGGGTTGGGTTGTAGTTGGTAATAGTATATTATGTAACCATAAAAAAACCTTATTGTGGTTATTAAATTCAGGATGACCCGATTTTTTTTTACCGCGAGTATTTTCGAAATGTTCAATTTCAAAGAACACTGCAGCAGTTGTCATTTATAGTACCTAAAACAAACAATGCGTGCGCATTTATATCAAACGATCTATTCCGGATACCACACGTCACAATGGGCATTCCTACGGACGAATAATGTTCGATGATGCGCGAGCCAAAACATCCTAACATCGCTAATATGATGGATTGACGAGCGCCATAGGCTCATTTCACATTACACGTGTCAAACTAGAAGCTTTTGTGCCACTTTTGTGTTACTCGTTACTTCGAAGCGCAACACACACAGAGGACGGGCGTGGATCGGGGGTCGGGTCGGGAGTTCGTCGGGCCTACTCACATAGCTCTATATACTTATATGAACGACAACATCGCTAATATGATGGATTGACGAGCGCCATAGGCTCATTTCACCTTACACGTGTCAAAATAGAAGCCTTTGTGACACTTTTGTGTTACTCGTTACGTTAATTCGAAGCGCAACACACACAGAGGACGGGCGTGGATCGGGGGTCGGGTCGGGAGTTCGTCGGGCCTACTCACATAGCTTTATACAGTTATATGAACGACATCCGTCATCAAGTCATGTAGCTCGATTCCACTCGCACCCCAGATTCGGTTGATAAGTTCAGCCAATCTAACTGGAGCGCAAAAAAAAGAGTATTCCAGTGTTTAAACCGCCCGCGCGGTCGTGTCGGAGGCTTTCCCCTGGATTTTCCCCAGGTAACTCTCCCACCGCGCATTTCTATCGCTTTAATGGGCACGGCTTATAAAGACACAGTCAGGTACAAAAAAACGGCGGGGGCGCGGTGCAAGTTAGGCCGACGCGCCCCGCCATCTGTGTGAATGGGAGCTATGCCAATATAGGCCCGCCGTACTCCCGGCCCGACCCGCGCCCGTCCTCTGTGAATTTCACGCTTAACGAGTGCTTGACAGGTATGTAGTGTGTGGCGAGTACACGGTGAGTAAGATCGACGAGTTCCCGAGGAAGGGTTGAGAGTAGCACAACGAAATAACAAAAAGACAAAAGGTCGGCAACGTGATTGTGATTCCCCAAGAGTCGTACGCGTCTGTAAGCTAAGGCGTATTCTTACCATGAATCAATCCGTATGCTACCGCGACGTCAAAAAAATAATACAGAAAATTGTTCATAAGTTCAGTAGCTCGAGCTGGCAATTCTAAAATTGTCAAGCAGCGAGTGGAAATACTTAATTCCTAATGATATTTGTATCGGTTCTGCCACTGCGATAACCGTTCCGCAAATTTCCACGTTTAAATTCATCATTACCATCGTCATTCTCAAACTATTATCGCCCACTGCTGGGCATAGGCCTCCCACATAGAATGCCACTCATCCCGATCTCGTGCTATTCACCTCCAGGTGTGTTAAAATTACGTAACAAAAAATGATTTTGAAAGTATTCTTTTTTAACCAACTTCAATAGAAGGAAGGAGGTTTTCAGTTCGTCTGCATGGTTGGTTTTTTTTTGCAAATTTTATGTATGTTCCCTGAAAACTCTTGACTACGTTGGCCGATTTTGATAGTTCTTTTTTTGTTTCGAAGCTACCCCTAAGATGGTTCCATATAAATTTGGTGAAGGTCTGATGATGGGATCCAGGAGGAATCGAGGGAACTCCTTAAATTTAATAGACACGCGTATGGCGATTTCGGTATTGTTTAATGTTGATTGGAGTCTGTTTTATTTGGGTATAAATTATATACATCAATGTATACATCAATGTATACATCAATGTATACATCAATGTATACATCAATGTATACATCAATCTATACCTCATATGCCAGCAGCTTCTTGATGATCAGGCACATGATCCTTTAACTTTATTCATAACTTTCAATCGATCTTCTTCTCCCTTATCACGTTTATTATGCATTACCTACTGTGTTTATATTTTAAGTTGCGCCGCCCACATTATGTCTGCCTGATCCACGTCCGCCGTTTGTATAATAAGTTATTTTTTTGGCCTAATAAATTGATAAATAAGCCTTGACAAAATGGCCGCATCACATAATATAAAAGTTCTTTAACAACATCGTTGGCAGCAACAAGTATTTCAAGTGTGAGTACCTATTTAGTCATTAGTTTATCATCAATGACTTATCGTAATTAGTTGAGAAATTAAATGAAATCGTTTATTTCGGACATCGGGCCACCATATTCTTTCTTCTGATATTTAAGTACCTACTTGGGAAATTATTTAAAAAGTTAAGTATGCCAAGGTGTTCCTAAAGGGCTATTTCCATACAGCTAAAACTATCCTGGAAAATTATTTGAAAATAAGTTATTTGAAACTAGGTACATACATAGGGAACCAACCGACATCTATGGCACAATTAAATTATTAGATCGCTAAAAAGATTCAATCCTGCTGGCTCGTTAATGTCAATTATTTTTTTAAAGAAATGTGCGTATAATTGATTCAGCATAAATAAGTCAAGTGACTTGAATTTTAAATATGATATTTAAACATATGGTTTAGTGTTTTCAAGTAACAAAACCCAATTTGAAGAAAGTGATTCATTGAGCTAGAATCGTTTTGACATTTAAGATTTAAGGTTCGATTTCAATGCAACTATAGTCACGATTTTCACTTGAAAGCTTCAGTGGAAATCGTGATTTTAAAAAGTTTACACTATACCACATACAAATTTTAAATAATTCGTATTATACCTACTTCAAATACTATACTTGTATGATGGCAACTGGTGGCACTTTTTATTCAAACTTTTATCACGTAGAACAAAATACTAGTTGTTACCAGCTATTGGCAACAGCCGCAATATTCCATTAAGTTACTGGACTACTTTATTTATAATTTTTTATTTATTTTTTTATTAAAAATGGGATTGCTCTTGGCCAGCATCTAGCCAGGGGGCAAAGATGAGGCCGACGATGAAGCGAGCTCACCCAGAAGATGCCTATTCACTCGTGCCTTAAAAAGGTCCAGGTTATATATATCCACCGAGTCGAGTGCGGCAAGTTGGTACTTAGCCGAGCCATCCCATAATTTGCAAATGTTATCTGAGCAGTGTTTTTATTCAGTGGAGGAACCGAGGAATACTTGAAACATAGTTTTGATCGTTTATAGCTCAAAATATTCAGATTGTTTACTTAATCAAAAATACAGGCACCGCCAGTGGAGTTACACTCTTCACTTATTCCACTGAAAACTAAGCAGAGAATTGGTTACGCTGTCGAAAGTCAACGTCTTTGTTTTAATTGTCTGCAGGTCAAATACTGAATTAATAGTACATTACTACAGAGGCCGGGACGAAAGGGGTTGCCGGCCGAAGACATATATACGGCCGAGCGAAGCGAGGTCGGATAGGTCTCAGGCCGGCAACCCCATATTTCCCGCCGAGGTATGTATAGTGCTTTTCTCAAACATGCAATGAAATAAACAACAAAAAAATCAAAGTTTTATTTTTAATACGCATAGTGGCAGAATGTCATGATGCCTGTGCCACAAATTTATGTGGAATGGAAATTAAAAAAGAGGACTTTGCCGGCCTAGGCCTGCAACATTTGTATGAAACTGCATTAACGACCTCTTATCCTAGCCGCACCTGAAACGTCATACTTCGCAGCCTATTATTAGGAACATAACATCAATATTTCATTGCATGTTTGAGAAAAGTTAGTTATCTTGGTACTGGAATAAAATCTTATTCATTGCATTTGTACGTCACTCAGGTGAATGTAATGGGTAACTCGAAGAAAGTCAAAAGACTATACAAATCAAGTAATAATCTTTGAGCTCAATCAAATTTTAAATAAGCAAATGTGTATAGTAGTGAACCTTATCGTAGAAAAGGCAGAATAATATCATATAGCATCTTTTACCAGTCAATCTTAATGCAAACCACAACAATACGATTTGCCATTCATCATTATAATCATCATGTCAGCCGAAAGACGTCCACTGCTGGACATAGGCCTCCCCCAAAGACTTCCACAATGACCGGTCCTGCGCCACCCGCATCCAGCGGACACCCGCGACCTTCACCAGGTCATCAGTCCACCAACATCCATCATCCGACCACGTAGCGGAAGGCGTAGCGTGGGCAGGCCCCCCACACGGTGGACTGATTTGCCATTTGCTACAATATAATTTTACTGCTCAGCTGCTTTTTAAGGTTCCTTACCTCGAAAGGAAAAACGAAACCCTTATATGATCACTTTGTTGTCCGTCTGTCTGTCTGTCAAGACCCTTTTTCTCAGGAACGGGTAGAGGTATCAACCTGGAATTTATATCAAATACTCAGGTCTACTGTCCCTTGCAACTGTAAAAAAGTCAAACTTCTAAGCCAACGCAATCAAAAGATACAGCCGTTTATGCCGCAAATTTCCACAAATTTTCGACACTCGCAAGGGAATCAAAACCTACAGTGTATAAGTACTTCCCGTGAACTCAGAAGCTTGAAATTTGGTACGAAGCAACGTCTTATAGCACAGGTAAAGGAAAAATTGCGAAAACGGTAAATTATTAGTTACATCATATAATAAAAAAAATTTTACGCAACACTCGGTCCGACTCACACTTGGCCGGTTTTTTTTCATTTAGATTCAGATTCAGGTGGTTTATTTCTCAATAGTATTACATAATTTTCATCTAAATATTAGAATAAAAACATGCACACATTACTGAGATCGTCAAGTAGGTAATACATTGCAGGTAGTGTAAGTAGGTATAAACCTATACGGATATTCCATTAAGTACATATTTAAGATCAGTTCCACTCACTCATAAGAAGATAATTCTAAAAAAAATTTATGATAGATTAACCAGCGATTGGCCCTAGTCTCGACTGACAAGGCCTAAGATGTTGCTCACTGGTTCAGTAATAGCCTAACCACTCTTGTCTTGAAGAGACCCAGACTCGAGTTCATCTTCATATGGGTGGAACTGATGCAGACGCTTCAATAAATACCTACATGGATACTCTGCAACGATTTCACCTATTAAGTCCACCGTTTGTATGATAAGTTTTTTATTGCTTAAGCAATAAAGATTAAATTGAAGAATAAGCCTTTAAAACAAAATGGCAGCACACATAAATACAAAGTTATTAACAACCACATCGTTTGTCGCTACGTCAAGTATTTCAAGTATTCGAAGTCGTTAGTTTATCATTAAATGATACTATCCTAATTGGTCTCATTAGTAGCGTGGCGTTTCGTGTTTAAACAAAGCTGTTAACAAAAATAATGTCCGTGTTGTATGCTTGTGTTATTCACTTGAATTGCACGATATAAAACTAACAAACTTTAAATTAGTTTTTTTTTTTTTATTATTAAAAATGGGATCGCTCTTGGCCAGCATCTAGCCAGGGGGCAAAGATGAGGCCGACGATGAAGCGAGCTCACCCAGAAGATGCCTATTCACTCGTGCCTTAAAAAGGTCCAGGTTATATGAACTCGGAAATACAGACGCCGGCAGAGAATTCCAAACCTTAGAAGTGCGCATTATAAAAGAAGATGCAAAGCTCTTGGTTCAAATTAGAGGAATTTCGACCAGGTAAGGATGGTAGCCAGCCGTACGTCTGGATGTCCGATGGAAGAAGGGGAAGGCGGTATGAGCTCATGGAGCTCCTGAGCACACTCACCGAAGTACAGTTTGTAGAAGACGCACAGACATGCTACTTTGCGTCTATGTGCTAAGCTCTGCAGCTTATTTCCCACTACCGTACTGCCGCCAATGAGCCTCCTGGCTCTGCAGTCCACCGAGTCGAGTGCGGCAAGTTGGTACTTAGCCGAGCCATCCCAAAGGTGACTACAATACTCCATGCAAGACCGGACTTGGGCTTTATATAAAGATAGAAGCTGCCCAGGCGTGAAGTATCGCTTGACCTTATTTAGGATGCTCAGCTTTTTGGCCGCTGTTCCGGCTTTGGACTCGATGACTATACTTGACTCTACTTCTATTCTAAGGACGAGTACTATCAGCTCTGAAAGTATTGGCAACTAATATGGAAGCACCTTATATTACTTATTAATAAAACCACTCTTAACCTTTTGGACGTCAAGGGATCCCAAATCGAAATGAATAGCGTTTTTCGTTTTTGTTACCGGTATTTAAACCGTTATAGCGGATTTCGTTCCTGTTGAACGAAATTAACCGCGCGGTTTTATTATTTCGACAAGGATTCTCAAACTGTACTTCCTTCCTGGATGGGTGGCTTAAGTCACTTCACTCGAGTTTGAATGCGTGGCACTGGCATGATAACATCTACTTTTACTTTTTTTCGGAAAGTTTAAATTTCGTTCTTTTTGTATACCGATAACCGAAATGATATCGCCTTTCATTAACGTCATTCTTCGATAAACCGGTATATATGACATGGAAAGAACACGATAACGGTTTACGAGAAATAATAAAACGGTTTTTTTGATACCGTTTCCGAGCCCTGTTTTGACCTCTTCATAAGCGTAGTTAGGTATTAATCTTTAGGCAACCATAATACTAGTACAAATTTGTGTTGTCGATACATTTTCCTCTTAGCCCACATGCCTGTTGCAAGTAGGTCCCATCCGAAAATTATTCAGCTACTTAGTAGTGACTGTGGCTACAGTAGGCACATCTAAAAATCCCTGAATCGGGCTGGTTGGCGTGTCAACAAAACACGTATAATATCATTGCAAGATAAGAATATTATAGTTCTAGATGACGATACGATACGCAACAGATTCTGGCACGAGACAGCGTGCACTAGTTGAGTTGCCAAAAAGTTTAAATCGAGCAAAAAATCATTTAATGATTTAAGCAAAAACAATTTAAAGCCTTGATTTTGTAGCTAACCGTTGCAAATATCGTTGCTTTGTCATCAATATCATCATTAGCGCCTGCGCCGCTCTCCGCTTCTGCCAGGCCTATCCCGTACTTAATTTTATGTGCGTTATTTCGCACCTATGATATGGGCATGTTATGCGAAGGGATGAGTCATGTGACAAGAAAGGTATTAGGCATGAATGTGGAGGGATGGAAGAGGGGTAGGCCAAGGAAATGGTGGATGGATTGCGTGAGAGACGATATGAAGAGGAAGGATGTGAGTGACGAGATGACGGGCGATAGAGATATGGAAGAAAAAAACATGCTGCGCTGACCCCAAGTACATGGGAAAAAGGCACGCGAATGATGGTATTGGTAACCTAACCTATCTGCTTTGGAAGGCACGTTAAGCCGTTGATCCCCACTGCTGTCTATGATAGCAGTTAGTGTTGGTAAAGACTTGAGCCTTTGGAGTCTTCATTCCGAAGACTCGACTTAGTTTTTTAGACTAATCGAAGCTTGAGTGTTTTGTAGAGACTCGAGTCCTCTAAGAATACTCGAGTCTTCTATAGGGACTTGAGAGTTTTGCTTACTAAGTGTAAACAAAAGGCTGTTAACTCATTACGATTAGAACTCAACTGTAATTGTAGAAACACGTAAGGTTACACGGCCTACTCAGTGAAGTAGGTACTGCAGAAATCAGTTCTTTGAATATAAACTTCAAAAGTGAGTTTTTTCTATTAGATTCAAGTATTTTGAGGCACCCCTAAAGTAAAAATAAATAAAAAATACTATAAGAGATACGATAGTGCGAGTCTTTTCTAAGGCTCGAGTTGTGACTACAGGACTCGATAAGACTCGAAAAAGGACTCGACTCATGACTCAAAAGACTCGTAAGTCTTTTAAGCTTGGAGTCCCGTAAGTATGAGTAGAGTTCTTGAATTCGAGACTCCAAAAACTTGAGTCTTTACCAACACTAATAGTAATAGCAGTCGGTAAGCCAAGTTAGAGGCCTTCGGGCGGCTTGAGAACTTCTAACAGTCAAGTTGCCCACTCACTAAGCCTAATTCCAATAAGTTCTAGTTTCCCCCTTGGGTTGGAAGGTCAGATGGCAGTCGCTTCCGTAAAAACTAGTGCCTACGCCAATTCTAGGGATTAGGCAGCGGACCCCAGGCATCCTTCAGGATGCAACTGTACTGGGAACAACGCTAGGAGGATGACGATGGTATTGGTAACCTCAAAGTTAGTGGTGGTAAACATTATTTTTTTCTATAATAGCGAAAGAAGTAAAATAAGTGAAGAATATTCACATTCATTACTACTTTTCGGGATTTTGACCAGTTCTTGGCATTTGTAACATAAACACAAGAACGAAAATAATCTCATTGAATCAGGACTTCACACTTATATCAATTTTATCATTCATTGTCTGCTGTCACCAACGTAGTGACGTCATTATCTTTATCTCAATTACAGATAAACCTAGAGAAAATTGCTAGTATCTTTTTAACGTTCCGTACCTCGAAAGGAAAAAACGGAACCCTTACAGGATCACTTTGTTGTCTGTCCGTCCGTCTGTCTGTCAAGACCCTTTTTCTCAGGAGCGCGTGAAGGTATCAGGCTGGAATTTATATCAAATACTCAGCCTTGGAGCTGTGAGAAAATCAAACTTCTAAGCCAACGCAAACAAAAGATACAGCCGTTTATGCCGCAAATTTTCGTCACTCGCAAGGGAATCAAAACCGACAGCGTAGGTACTTCCAGTGAACTTAGAACATAACCGGGTCCAAGATACAAAGCTTGTACATTTATAATAATAGGAAGTTAGATGAAACAAGTCTTGCCTGCATATTTTCTGTATGGAGCGTTTTTGGTGTCGGGGAACAATATCCACCTTTGACCCTCATTTCCGGGTTTTGTTGTGCTTTAATCGTAGTTGGCCCCATACAAACAATCTCAAATTTAATCCCCTTAAAAAACTGGCGTCGTTAATATTTTTTCGAAATATAATCTTAAATTTTGATTTTTAATGGCGATTATTTCACCGACAATGTTCTTCAATTTATGATAGACGATGACTATAATAGGTTATACATACACACACACGTAACTGGACGCAGTTGCGTCACAGAATAAGGAATAGTACAAGTACAGAAATTTCACTTCCTAACAAAAACGGCGTTTAGGCATAAGAAACGTGCCTACTCTCTGCATCTCTGTCTATCCCATAACTTGTATTCATTCACGCGCGGCACGTGTAGCCCTAGGGTTGTCACGCCAAAAATACTTCAATGAGACAAAACATGTTCTACCTCACCAGATGTCGCTTAAGTACAGTGAACCGAAATTAATTAAGTAAATGTTACTTCACATGAATAGAGCGTTCATGGCCCAGTGATAGTTTTTAGTTTTCATGTACACAAACCACGTAAGTTATACACTTGTACCTATTATTCGCGTATGACCACTCCCTTTACTCTTTTCACCACCACTCCAGCGAGAGATAGTAAAGCATGATAAGCAAACAGCAATCCCCAGAAAACTCGTCTGTGGCTCGTGGATCACTTAAAGTACAATTTTACAAAAAAAAAAATTGTGTATCTCCATTTAATTTAGGGAATGCTCAATCATCAAAATGCTGAAAATTAAAACTACAAGTTTTGTAATTTATTTGAAGTGTGCATTAATAGTAGATTCTACAAGTGCATAAAACAAACCATTTCATCTGAGACCATTTATCGATCCGAGCCGCAGGCGAGGGTCGTTGTAAAGTCTACTTTAAGATAGGTTTTATACACGAGTTATATATACACTATGCTTTTCACTTCGATTGCGAGAAAATTAAACTAATAATTAATATAATGAAAATTATGATATCAAATTTATACATAGTGCTCGTCGACCCGGGGGTGGCGGCGCTGGGGCGTATATAGAGCATGAGAAGTGAAAAGAGTGTATGTATTGGAATGTATCCACATGGAAACATGGTTCAAAATAAATTTATCACGTCACACGGTGCCTACGTGGAAGCGCGGATCTCATATAGCAAGGTTTTTGTGAATGATTCATTTACACACACTATTGTATGTTAACGACGGGAAAGTACACATTAAAAGCCGAGACACACCGAATGCGTGCGCAGCACGTGCGCGTTGTATCGTATGAAATGTCATAGTAGATGACACACCGCATTCGGTGTGGCTCGGCCTTTAATGATAATGACAAACTCACTCTTTTAATGCTAAGTTACGGACGAGCGAGTTGGTCTAAGGATGACCATGGGTAAGTCGAAAATCATGTGCCAATTCTCGTTACAAACAGGGTTTCGAAAGGATAGTTATCAATGATAGTTATCTTGATAGTTATCGTGATTGATAAGACGAGTTTGATAATTATCGATTTGATGTTTCCGGACGCGCTCGCTAAACGACAACGTCAAGGTCAATTTCTGGAGGAGTTCCAGGGATAATTATCTCGATAGTTATCAAAGACCATAATTTTCGACGACCTGTTTAGCCTAGTTGGTAGTGACTCTGCCTCCGAAGCTAGAGGTCCCGGGTTCGAATCCCGGCCAGGGCATTTATTTGTGCATTTTTCACGGATATTTGTTCTTGGGTCTTGGATGTTTTCTATGTATATAAGTATGTATTTATCTATATAAGTATGTATATCGTCGTCTAGTACCCATAGTACAAGCTTTGCTTAGTTTGGGACTAGGTCGATTTGTGTAAGATTGTCCCCCAATATTATTATTATTATTTCCTTGATAATTTCGAACCCTGGTTACAATTGGACACTTTACGCTCGATGTTGTAGACGATTATATTATATACCTGGGACATTAGGCAGGTCCAACTATGAGAAAGAGTTTCATATCGTCGGATCCTAATTCTAATACATATCAAGTAAATGTGTGTAAGCCACATGTAGATAGATACTACTTGGTGAGATAGGTTTTTACCCTCAACAAATGATCACATTTGTGCAAATAAACATAAGTTATGACTCATAACAACAATATTGTTGAAGGATGATTATTATTAAGAATTAATAAATATACCGGACTCGTTATCTAAAAACGATACACAGTTCAAGGTGCAAGCGTAGAGCTGTCAGTTACGTTACAATATAGCCTGTTAAATCAACTTTCCAGCGTCAACAGCATCATTACCGACTTCAATAGAAGGAAGGAGGTACTCAGTTAGTCTGCATGTTTGCTTGTGCTTTTTTTTATGTATCTATGTTCCCCGATAACTCTTGACCACGTTGGCCGATTTAGATTGCTTTTTTTGTTTCAAAGCAGGTACCCCGATATTGGTCCCATATAAATTTGGTGAAGGTCTGATGATGGGATCTAGGAGGAATCGAGGGAACTCCTCGAATTTGATAGGCACGCATATGCCGATTTCGGTATTTTCTGTAGGTAACCAAGCATTGACTCACGGAAACCACAAATTGTGGCATAGCAAGTACAAAATTGGAGTCGGTTTTTTTTTGGTATAGATTATTTTCATAATCTATCGCTGGGAATAGATATGTCTTCAAGTACGCCACTCCTCCCGGTCTTGAGCTAGCCTAACGCTTTCACTGCCAACATGCGAAAAACCGTATGTAGCGGAAAGTGCCTACGAAACAAGCGCCGGGCTGGCGGGTTCCTGGCACTGAAAGGAACTTAAGTGGAGGCTGACAAGCGCCAATGACCTTGGCTATGTTTGTCTGCGTCTAACTGCGCCGAAGTGAAAGAGAAACTATATACCCGCTATACAAGCAGTTAATTAGAAATTTTATTATAAAAAAAAAAACCGGCCAAGTGCGAGTCGGACTCGCGCACGAACGGTTCCGTACCAGAAAAATGGCTAAAAGCTGGTGCCATTAAACACTTGTTTTATTGAGTTTTTTTTGTATTTGTTGTTTTAGCGGCAACTACTCTGTTGTATGGGAGCCCCCTTAATTATTATTATTATTTTGATTTTTAAGTATTTGTTGTTGTAGCCACAATAAAAATACATAATCTGTGCAAATTTCAACTGTCTAGCTATTACGGCTCTTGAGATCTAGCTCGGCGAGTGGTAGCCATGAAAAAGGGCTAAATAATCACGTTTTTTGTATGGGAGCCCCCCTTCATTATTATTATTATTTTGTTTTTAGTATTCGTTGTTATATCGGCAACAGAAATACACAATCTGTGAAAATTTCAACTGTCTAGCTATTACGGTTCTTGAGATACAGCCTGGTGACAGCCGATGGAATGGTGAAGCAGAGCAACGATGGAAAGGCACCCTTAATCAAGGAGTGACCCATAGAGTAAACGTAGTCATAGAGCTGGTGAAGCTTGTATGTAAACAGAGGAAAATACCGCAATGTTAAAGGCCGATATCGCATGCTGCGGATATTTCCTCATATTCTGTTATTGGTTAAAGAGTTTAAGTGAGACGGGTAGATGAAACCGTCACCTATTATCTGTATCCTCAACTTCAGTGTTTAATGAATATGTTTGCTATTCATTGTGTTTAAACAGATGTTCGTAGTATTTTTGGGGTCCTAAACCGAACCGAAGTTATAAGCTCTACTGTCAAGGCATTACAAGTGCATTCAAACATGTAAACCGGGGCAGTGGCATCATTCTTACTATGCTCTATTCAATCCGGTAAACGAAATAGTACTGTAAAGCTGCATGAACTAAAGTTACTGCCAAGAAAACCATGATTGGGCGTAAAAAGTTGATTATCAATGTCACCTTAACAGATCAAAGTCACCCCGGTTTACGGTACCCTGAAGACTAGAAATAAATTTGATGCAGACTAATTTTAATATTTTTTCTCAAACATGCAATGAAATATTGATGTTATGTTCCTTATAATAGGCTGCGAAGTATGACGTTTCAGGTGCGGCTAGGACAAGAGGTAGTTAATGGAATTTCATACAAATCTTGCAGGCCTAGGCCTGCAAAGTCCTCTTTTTTAATTTCCATTCCACTTAAATTTGTGGCACAGGCATCATAACATTCTGCCACTATGCGTATTAAAAATAAAACTTTGTTTTTTTTGTTGTTTATTTCATTGCATGTTTGAGAAAAGCACCATACATACCTCGGCGGGAAATATGGGGTTGCCGGCCCCTTTTGTCCCGGCCTCTGTAGTAATGTACTATTATTACCTATCCGTACCTCCAAATGTCATGAACTAATTATTATGGACCCAGGTATGTCCTAAAACTAGAACCAAGAACATGCGCAGCAGCATCCCTGGAGTGCGGTGGAGATACTGCGATCGCCAACCCGCATGCCAAGCGTGGCGATAATTGCATATCATATACCCACCGTGAATTTTGTTGATGGCTTGTAGTATATAGATATCATAGTAAAATATTATCTAAACCAGGGGGGCGACACGGCCTATCGGTGTGAGTCGAGCGCCGGTGACCTTGTAAAGGCACGTCTGTTGCATAGGGTTGGCAATGTAGCTGCCTTGGCAAGAGGAAATAATGTTTATTCAATGATCATGATATTCATCAATCAAACACCGGCAAGCTAGTCAAATTTAATCTGTAAGTTTTGATTACAAACAGACAGACAGATGCACTGAGTCAGGAGAAAACTTACTAAAAGCTCGTAAAAGAGGTACCTACAAAACTTCTCATAATATGGAAATTTACTTTTCTTGTGTAAATCTAAGCTTCACATTAATTGTATGCTAAAATAATAACAATAATATAAAACATAATTTTTTAAACCTCAATCCATAGAAATTATGTGACATGAAATGAAGTCATTCACTGCGACCGCGACACCCGCGTTAAGTATAATTTGAAAGACTCAATTGACATTTCATCTATTTCGCCATTTCATTTTTTTTTTGTTTAATTTATTCCGAAGATGTAGGTACTTCTTAATGTATTACAAGTCAAAATGCATCCATACTCATACCAACGTTTCGTCTTTCTTTAGTCTTTCGAATTAAAAAACGGATTTTAGGTGAAGTCTTAATTCTAAATGTAGGGAAGGACACAACATATAAAATTTTATAACTAACTTATCTGGATCGGTAGGTAGCCTAAAGTAGCTTTTCCCTTTGTGGCTTTTGGTATTACTGTCACAACCGTAGACACAGCAATAAAAAGCTCCAGCCATAGTTGATTACATTGAATTACAAATGATAAATTCTAACGAATTTCAAGTAAAACTACACGCCCGCTACTGGCCGATCGATCTCTGTTGTGTGAGCGCACGTCACGCGAGCGAATGTTGAAGCGAGCGGCACCCCTGCGATTCATCTTGCCGCGGCTAGCTGTCCACACACCGCGCGCCCCTCGCGCACCCCGTGTCCCGCATCAGTCGTGTTCACGTCAGGACACGCACTGATAGCCGCGAGACGGGTTTACAGCACACATGCTTCGGTGTCGCTTCTTGTTACGTTAGTATTGGCTATGTGCACGTCTGAAACGTCAAAGGTCCCGAGACAATGTCAAAATTTAGAGATGTCAAATAATGACACATGAATATTTTATTTACTTTAGTAAACGAGAAAGACCCCGTATTGGAAATTTTACTGGAATAAATAAGAGAATAAATAAATACATACAAACGAAACGAATCGTAGGAAACCGTTAAGAAACCAATAGAAAACGTGAATTACTTTCATTTGACAGTGGTCCCCGGTAAGTACACATTTCTGCCATGGTGTGCGCTACGATCGCCTAGCTTACCCCCACCACCTACTTCGCACATAGCCAATGTATCTTCTTTGCCCTTGCCAATTAATGTTGTATTGAATAGCTGCTCCAATAGTAAATAAATCTTACCTTCTTAGGAGGCTGTTGTCTCTTCAGTATCTTCTTCGCGTCATTCAGCAGCAGTCCAGTACTCTTCACCTCCTCTGTGAAATCCGGTAAGTCCTCGCACACTGTCGCACTGTCCACCTCATCACTATCCGCGCGCACTGTGTCATCAAACAAACTGTCATCCGTAAGGTCACCGACAGTTCTGGTTAATGAGTGGGAGAGTTTGCAGGATACACCGCATCCGGAGTCACTCACATCGGAGTCACAGTCACTCTCGGTGTCACCAAAAACGTCATGGGATGTGTAGCAGCTGTCTGGAGAGTCTTCGAACACAATGAATGAGTCTTCTGAGTCACAGTCGGAGACCATTCTGCTTCGGTTTGCTTTGGGACTGTCGGTGAAGACAATCTGGAAGGAGTCTTCACTGTCCGTTGTTGATGTTGAGCGGAATCTGCCGTGGACCTCATCAAAGTATTCCGGTTCAGGTTCTGCTACTAGTTCGTTAACTTTAGGAAGTATTAAGTCACAAAGCTGAGTCGGTTGAAGCGATGGTGAATTATCAGGACTGGAGACTTCCTCTGTATCTAAAGTGTTAGGGAAACACATGTCTTCTTGTATGTTCTTTATCATTTGAGACTTTTTCCTTTTATCTGTCCCTCGGTTCGGGTTTTTATAGTGCTTGTCAAATGGCTTCTCGATTCGCAAGCACTTGCGATGGTCTTTTTTGTCTGTTACAGGTTCTATGACGGAATCTGTTTCAGGTGTCGGATCTAATCTAGATGTTCTAGGTTTTCTGCTTAGTAAAGCTTTGAGTTTGTTGACTTTGTCTTCGCAGGATGCTATTACTTCACGCTTATCATCTTTAGGTTCCTCTACAGCATTTAAAACCGGTACATCTTGTTTAATTTCCTCATTCTTGGTTTCTATATGATTTTCAATTCTCTTAGTTTCTACTGTTTCAATAGATTTAAATTCTTCAGGTACTATTTTAGCTGTTGGCAGTGTCTGAACTATATCCATCACTTCTTTAACAGGTGTTGTCTCAGTCTTGACTTTAGGAGCTTCTGCCTCCATCATCTCTCCGTTATGATGATTATATGGACTGAAACATTCAATGTGGTCATCGTTCGAGAGCCGCACAAAGTCTTCAGGCGAGAATGCATCTTCAAATGACTCTTCAACCGAGCCGGGCTCGACAAACGCTCTCCGAGGCTTTCTCCTATACTTTGGGGTGGTTGGGACAGGTTTGCTGGTGAGTAGATGACGAACTCGATTGAGTTTGTCCTCGCAATGTGCGGCCGCGGCTCTGCAATCCGCGCTCATGGCGTCGACTGTGGCAGACTGCTCCGCTGTAGACTTATTTAGGTCTGCTCTGTTGGCCGGCTGCCAATCCGGCTCGCGATCACAACAGTCGTAGTACTGAGACGCGGGCGCGCGGCGTCTTTGAAACATGCCGCCTGAAATCGCGCTGAAAACGCCTGAGAAAAAACTACCTATACCCAAAAACATATTGTCACTTCTTGTCTCTGTTTGTACCGTTTCTGTCTCAACTTTAGGCTTCGAGAATACCTGTGATGGAGTTTTAGGCTTCTCCGCTGTCGGCATTGTGTCCGCTAAGTTCTTTTGCAGCGGATTTGGCATCATATGTAGATTGTGTATAAACATTTCTTCGGCGAAAGTTTTTGTCAAGTCAGACTTGGATTCTGTACTGTAGTTGGCTATGGAGTACTGCATTCCGAAGGCTGGAATGGAGCTCAAATTGAGCTGATTACGCTTATTGCGCCACTGATTCGAATTCATGGTTAACTACGAATTATTTTCACTATGACACTACGAAAATTTGTCCGTGAGGATGCTAGGCCATTTTAGCACTCAAACTAACATAGGGTCCAAAAATCTTGCGGTACAAGGCTCTAGAAACGGCTTATAAGTTAATCTGCACCACTTTTTAGGACACTTCAAGGATTGAAACACGGGACTTGAATCAAAATAGTCCAAGGGAATCACTTCTTCGCGACCAAACACTGTATGTCCTCTCGACGCGATGTCTGCTAAGTCTGTAGAACTTGTCAATTTGTTTTCTTCGTAATAATAAACGTTGATGGGCTCCATTATTGCAAAATTGCGAAAACACATTAAACACACATCTTTACACTTCGGCCATTTTGAGAATAATAAAGGACAAAGATAAGGAAATAGTATTTATAGAAACTGTAGTTTATGGTTTGAATGGCTGATGTAATATTAGTGAAACGGAATACATTCCAAAAGAAATCAAATACTAAAGATGTATTACCAACCTAATCAAAAGGTAGCTCATAGCTGTAAGTTGAACATTTATTTGGAAACGTAATTGTTCCATTAAAACGATGGCGTAAACGTGTCCTATATTTATAAGAATTTTAATTTCATCCGTAAATATTAATTGCTTAGAGTAATCACATTATAGTTTATGGTCGGTAATCCCGTGGACTTTTTGTTTCCGTTTCTTTCGCTCTTCGATACTTATGTTTTAAAGAGAGTGAAACAGAGAATAATGTTTACAAGTCATGGAACCACAGATAGCGCCTATTCTGTTGGCAGCACTTCGACTCGCTAATAAAATATGTAAGTTGCCCCTTTGATAGTTACGCTATTCCACAACAGATGGCGATGTTTTTAATTTTCAGCAACGGGTGGCGCGAATTTCAGTCTTCATTTATGCTGCTCGAAGCACAGAATAAGGAATAGTTGCTCGAAGTATTATCATCATTGTTCATAAGAATTGTTTTAATGCGTAGGTACCTAAAAATGGATGCCCTCAGCCTATTATTTGCCGAATTCCGTAAAATTAGGTAATGATCATTTCGAAATAATTATTTTCTTGATAAAGAGTAGCAACTTCTTGACTAGATACAATACTATTTGACGTTTTGACCAAGCGGGAAAGCGAGCGAAGCATCTCTTTTTCAGCTTGGGTAAAAATGATTTCGTATGACTGGCGGACATTCGGATGTTCTTATCTATTCCGTGAAGAATAAATATACTTAAGTCGTAATTTCTGTGAGCAGCTTCGATAATTACGATTACATGGATTTTATGGCTCCGCAAATCTGAAAAATTTCCACATTACGGAAAGAAAAAAAAAAAACCATATAATCAGATATAATAATCGCTTTGCGAGATTCATGGCAGTTGGAGAGACTTCGACGGAACTCTTCGAATATTACCCATAAGGCACAGATATAGCAATTATATAGGGTTTTTCCTTAGTCTTGGACATTGAGTACCTAAAAGCAATATAGGCATAATTAGGAGCTAGATTTTAATAGTTACCTAGGTACTGTCACCGAATTACTAACCCGATGTATAATTACCGGTACATCGCTCCCATTCACCTACCGAACTTACAAAATGTTCTAACTACTTACAAGACTCGTTTGTCATTATGTCATTCTTCTTTTGAAGGTATTATACTCGTACGAATGAGTGAATATATGCAAATATAGTCATCAATATTTATTGTAAGTTTAGTTGTCTTTATGAATAAAATAAAGCGTCCAAATGGAATGCTATAAAACGCAGCGTTTTTTGCTGTAGGTACACATACATACAAAAAATGATTTAAAAATAAATAAAATAAATTATTGTTATTATCTATACTAATATTATAAAGCTGAAGAGTTTGTTGTTTGAACGCGCGAATCTCAGGAACTACTGGTTCGGATTGATAAATTCTTTTTGTGTTGGATAGTCCATTTATCGAGGAAGGCTTTAGGCTATATAACATCACGCTGCGACCAATAGGAGCGAAGACGCGGACCAAGTCGCTGGCAACAGCTAGTTATTACATAATGACGCCAATTTTCCAGAGGGTTAGAGCTCACGAATTTCCATTTGCTACGATCCTGACATGAAAATGTATATAAGGGTGGTATTCCACTCGTCCAATATTTGTCCAATCTTTGATCAAGTTTCTTTGACAGATGACCATTCCACTCAACCAATATCTTTGTCCAAGTTTTATTTTTTTCAAGCGTAGCCATATTGTCATCGGAATCTTTGATCAAATGTCGGGGTCCCATCCAAGTTGGATGAAATCATGCAATTTCTTTGATTATATGTATATTGGACAAAGATATTGGATGAGTGGAATACCTCCCTTAGATACGCACCACATCAGCTCACACTGCTCCACCTTACATTAGACCGCATGCATAATAACACAACTACTTACTTGCTCCTTAGGTATGTGGTGTTGTTCCTGGTGGTAAGTAAGGTCGCCAGAGCTCCCGAGGATACGCTGTGTTGGGAGTGAGACATCCTTTTGTCTCTAGCTGTCAACACAATGAATTCTCTAGTAAATAAAGGGTCGGCAACTCGCTTGTAATTCTCCTGGATCCGCAGGTGTCCATAGGCTACCGTCTTTGTTTACCATCAGGCTGCCGGTCGCCTATAAATATGCCACCGTCGTTGTAGAATAAGATACTTACTCTAAAAACAAGGGTGTAAAGCGTACTGATATGTAGGATTGGTACTTTTTGATAGCTGTGTAAAGGATGATTCACAGTAGGCCGTTCCGTGTCCGGGCCGGCCCGTTTTCTATGACAGCCAACGCAACGGCCGGCGTATTTCTCTAGAAGAAAACGGGCCGGCCCGGACACGGAACGGCCTACTGTGAATCATCCCTAAGTTGCTGGCTGCTAGATGATGAATAAGGAACGTTCAAATGGAGTTTGAATTACTTTGGAATTGCGAATGATTTGACGTATGATTCAGTATGATACTAGACGACTCGAACGGTGAACGGTGTTTTGTATCTTTCTAAATAAAGGTGGAGTTTTTTTATAAACCTCATTCATTGTTTTCATGCGCCGCCTCTGCAGATACTTTTGTAACTTTAGGTATATGATATTTTTGATGATGTGGGAAACCAGTTCTGTCAAGCTGGTCTAAGTTGACAGACAGCTGAACAGCTGTTACTCTTTAAGATATACGTAGTAATAAGAAAGATAATGCACACAATACAATACAGGGAAGGGAACTTCAACTTTGGGAACATAATACTAATATTATAAAGCTGAAGAGTTTGTTTGTTTGTTTGTTTGAACGCGCTAATCTCAGGATCTACTGGTTCCAATTGAAAAATTAGTTTTGCGTCGGATAGTCCATTTATCGAGGAGGCTTTAGGCTATATAACATCACGCTGCGACCAATAGGAGCGAAGACGCGGACGAAGTCGCTGGCAACAGCTAGTATAATATATGTGTAATGTTGTCACCTATGTCGATTATGGCTAGGTACTTGGATAAGTTGATGAACAGAAAGGATATTTTCTCGCCTTATTCATCATCATCATCATCACATATCAGCGGAAAGACTTCCACTGACGTACGACGCCCTCCCCCAAGCATCTCCACAATGATCGGTCTTGCGCCGCCCTCATCCAACGGCTCTTGACCAGATCGTCAGTCCACCTTGCCTCTCTTTTTTAGGGTTCCGTAGTCAACTAGGAACCCTTATAGTTTCGCCATGTCTGTCCGTCCGTCTGTCCGTCCGTCCGTCCGCGGATAATCTCAGTGACCGTTAGCACTAGAAAGCTGAAATTTGGTACTAATATGTATATCAATTACGCCGACAAAGTGGTAAAATAAAAAGTGGAAAAAAATATTTTATTAGGGTACCTCCCCTATACGTAAAGTGGGGAGTGATTTTTTTTTCATTTTAACCCTAATGTGTGATATATTGTTAGATAGGTATTTAAAAATAAATAGGGGTTTACTAAAATCATTTTTTGATAATGTTAATATTTTCGGAAATAATCGCTCCAGAAGTAAAAAAAAATGTGTCCCCCCCCTCTAACTTTTGAACCATAAGTTTTAAAAATATGAAATAATCTCAAAAGTAGAACTTTATAAAAACTTTGTAGTAAAATTATTTTGAACTTGATAGGTTGAATAGTTTTTGAAAAAATTACAAAAACTACGGAACCCTACACTGAGCGTGGCCCGACACGCTCTTGGCCGGTTTTTAATGGACTCCAATTCAATACTTGCCAAATAAAATGTATACGTCAATCATCAACCATCAACCATCAGTGGTGACCAGCGCTGACTCCTGAGTCAGCAGCATGCTGAGGCGGCACCAAGCTTTGTAATTTTTATTAAGTATATGTAACATCTCGCGTTGAAAACATTGTAATTTATTTCAATTTTAGTTTAGTTAATATGTAATTTAGTTAATAATACTTGCAACTTCAATTCAAAAAAATCTTGTCTCTTGGGTAGTCGCGAATTGACGCTGGCCACTTATAAGCGACGTAAAGAATCAACTAATTTATTTCTTATTAGGTAACGGAACTAAATAAATAACAAATGACTATTTGGCTTTTTAATATAAATATAACCATACTCAGGTTATTTAAACTCTATTAAGCTGTTATTAACTTTAATTCGGTCAAGACTGAATCAGCCAAGCTTATTTCCGTCACAGGTATTTATTTGAGTACTTATGTAATTTTACTGTCATAACTTAATCGGTTAGTTTTTAAAGTAGACGATAAATGAGAAGTGAAACAGAAATATTTAATTAACAAATAAAAAAAAAAAAAAAAAAAAACAAATAATAAATATACCACAAATCACCTTTTCTTTTATTTCCTAGACATAATAGTTATTAAATGATTTGTGGTTTTTAGAGAAGAGCCAAACACCTTTTCGTAACGTGATATATCTGGTTGTTATTTCTGGCTTGTGTATTGAATAGGTACTTACCTTGTATCAAATTTATAGATTTTTTAGACTTTAGATTATACTAGGTAATGAATAGGCTAAGCTGGCTGGCCAGACATTAGAACAGTTTCACTTCTAGGTACATTTTAATTTCCAAAAAGGTACATAAATATAAATAAAATATAAATATTGGGGGACAATCTTACACATATCATTTAATAATTTAATCATCATTTATTGCATCCATGGTCTTTACATATAGGTGTTACATTAGTATTAGTTTCACATGGACCCTGATAGGGCACAGCAATTGGTAGTGACTAGCGAGTCCTATAACTAATTTAAGAGATAATGGATTCATTGGTATGTACATTCAACTAAAATTATTAATATGACACATAGTAAAAACCGGCCAAGAGCGTGTTGGGCCACGCTCAGTGTAGGGTTCCGTAGTTTTCCGTCCGTCACATTAAGTTGACATATTAAGTACAGAAACACAAAACCTTTGAAAGCACGTCATTTCATTGTGATTTTGTAGAAATGACAGGTACAATAAACACCTGTTTATACGGTTAAATTACAAACTTAGTTCAGAAATTATTTTTGTAATTTTTTCAAAAACTATTCAACCTATCAAGTTCAAAATAATTTTCCTACAAAGTTTTTATAAAGTTCTACTTTTGAGATTTTTTTCATATTTTTAAAAATTATGGTTCAAAAGTTAGAGGGGGGGGACACATTTTTTTTTACTTCTGGAGCGATTATTTCCGAAAATATTAACATTATCAAAAAATGATTTTAGTAAACCCCTATTTATTTTTAAATACCTATCTAACAATATATCACACGTTAGGGTTAAAATAAAAAAAAAATCGATTATCGACAGTCCCAAACTAAGCAAAGCTTGTACTATGGGTACTCGACGACGATATACATACTCATATAGATAAATACATAGAAAACATCCAAGACCCAAGAACAAATATCCGTCCTAAATCCACAAATAATGCCCTGGCCGGGATTGGACCTCTAGCGTTTGAGGCAGTGTCACTACCAAGTAGGCTAAACAGGCCGTACATAGGTACAAGCAGTTGTAAGAGCATGTTGATATCATTTTGTTCATGAATTTAGGATAGGTTAGGGTAGAATGGCTAAAGATTATTATTTTAATTTTGTAGATACACATGTTATTTCAGCTTATGAAAAAACCAAAAGTTTTAAGAGTCCCCAGTACGCTCGGCTGAACTCGATTCTCCATGCAAACGTAGTTTCGTTCTCATTTTAAAACGCCTTGCTGAAATAACATGAAACTTTGTCTACACAATGGGAGCCGCAATATCTAGGTCGGAAATTAGTTTCTGTTGCTAGAAATTGTAAAAGAAAAAAAAAATACAGCGAATTTTTGAGTTTTTTACGTCTTGTATGAAACCTTAATAATCGCTGTATTTTTTCGCCAATGTAATTTTAAGCGAAAGAAACTAATTTATGACCTAGATATGCCGGATCCCATTGTGTATACAAAGTTTCATGTTATTCTAGCATGGCGTGTTAAAATGAGAGCGAAAACTACGTTTGTATAGAGGACCGAGCTCCTTGCGAACTATTAAGTATTTGTGATTATAAGTGCCAAGTCCTGAGTTTAATTTCCCGGTACCTGTAGCCAGGTAAAATTGGAAATTGTATATATTAGGAAGTAGTTGGCCAGAAAAGCTTATCCCGAAGTGTTGTTTATCTATCGGGCGCGGGAAACATAACCTTGTCTCACAGAGGCGTGGTTTCAGTGATTCGAGGAAGCATCTTCAACTTATCAACTGTCGATCTTCTCTCATCCTCTCGAGGTGGCCAAGCCAGCGAAGACGATGCGCTTTGGTTTCACCAATAATATTTGGTTCGGCCGCCAGCTCTTCTATTTCTGCATTTTTACGGATCCTCCCAACTCCCACCGTCTCTTATCACCGACCGGGCCGACCGGACGGCGTCCTGTGGGTCGCCCCAAGTATCGCTGGAAGGATAATAATATGGTGGACGCGGACCTGCGCGAGCTTGGAGCCGGTGCAAGCTGGCGAGAAATAGCGCAGGACCGTGAAAAGTGGCGAGGTCTTGTCTCGGAGGCCAGGACTCATTTTGGGTCGTCGTGCCAGCCTAGTTAGTTAGTTCTTCAACATATGATGACGAGCAATAGGACAGTAGTAAATAGTAGGTTTGTTTACGCATGCGCATGTTACAATTAGCGGTAGCGTCAACAGAAACGTTTATTCGTTGCATCGCGGTTAAGTAAGCGCACGTTTACGCCCAGACGCCGTGACCGACGGCCGGTATTACATGTCGATTTCGCGATCGAGTAATTACTATTGTTCAATAAACAATCTATAACATCCCCACTAAGCATCCTCGGCACATCTCTCCCCTCCCCGTAACTAACGACATGGACAGACAGTTGATCTCTGGCTTGCAATCGTTTGAGATGCATGCCGCGCGCACCTGTGACGTCACCAATCAGGCATTCACCATAATATATATAAAAACTATTGCCCTGTGTCTGTATGTGTGCCTGCGGCTCGTGAACCCTGGCCCTCTAAGTAAAGGAACTTCGCATCAAAAGGTAAGCCAGAGAATTGACTAATGGACGACATTTGTTTTCCTACCTACAAACCAATTTGGACAACTATCCTATATTAGAAATTATAGATACAGACTGAGAGTCTATAGTATTTTAACAGGTAGTAGATCGCGAAGAAGTCAACCAGAAAAGCTATAATGGCGCTTCTAACTGAATTCAGTTGCTGGCGAATAAGCGGTGTGTAGATATGAGATGTGCTGCTCCTAGGTAGAATAATGTACAAGGGGAAATATATACAGGAAAGGGTTATCTACAAACTATATACATAATATACAATAGCTAGGAGTCACAAGAAGAAACGACAATAGAGAGATCTCTCAGGGACCGAAGTCCATTGAGAGTTGGTTAGAAGTGATATATATGCAACTGATTTAAGAAACTTCGATAGCGCGTTGCAGGACATGTCAGATTTGACGGATGACACGAGTGACGCCACAGGTGCACGCCAGCGACTGGGTTCATCCAAAAGCGGCTTAAGGCGCAGTGGAATACTACCTCACAATTTTTTTTCGATTCGTAGACCACAGCTGAATATCCACCACCACCATACCACCATATCAGCCAAAGGACGTCCACTGCTGGACATAGGCCTCCCCCAAATTCACGGGAGGTATATGCCATAATCGCCACGCTTGGCATGCGGGTTGGCGATCGCAGTATCTCCACCGCACTCCAGGGATGCTGCTGCCCATCCCCCGGTGGTCTTGGTCGTAGTTTTAGGACATACCCGGGTCCGCTGACTGAATATCATCACGTTTATATTTGGCGTCCAACTAAGGAAATACGTTACAGAACACCGTACCGGTAATAGTTCAAATATGTATTAGGTATGTAGGACTGTGTTTCTGCTGGTGAGTAAGGTCGCCAGAGCCACTGAGGATGCTCTGACTTGAGAGTGAGAACCTATCACTCATATCAATCGGTTGGCAACGCGCTCAAGAACGAGGAACCTGCATTTGTCTATAGCTGTTAAGATAACGGACCCTCAAATCAATAAAGGGTCGGCAACACACTTAGCTTTTCTTCTGCAGTCGGTGTCTGCTTACCATCAGACAGGCCCTATACTTACTTGCCACCAGATTGAAACCCTACTAGTATCGGACGCTCCGGTTGTGGAATGCCCCTGAAAAAAAAGGATAGCTCAACTAGTTTGGCTACTTGAGAAATAGCCAAATTTTGCTTAGTAGTAACCAAAATTATGTTAATTTTCAACAACTAATTTGGTTACTAGTAAACTCTCAGTTTGCCAGTCCTCCGATTTAGTTACTAGCAGCTAACATTTGGGCTACTGTTAACAAATCTTTGTTTTTTGAGATGAGCTCACAACCGAGGTTGTCCCGAGGGGCTACAGTACGGGGTTCTTCAAGAAAGGAGTGTATAATTTTTGCAAAAGTCGGCAACGCGCTAGTACACCTCTACACCTCTGGAGTTGCGGGCGTCCATAGGCTGCGGTGACAGCTTACATGAGGCTGGCCGTACGCTTGTTTGCCACCGACGAGGTATAAAAAAACTGTTTTTACAGAAGCGGTTTGAAAGTTTCGTCACACTTGAGAAGGGACGAACCTTTTCATTCACGACCATACCTAATTGCCATGACACGTAATCAGTGAATGCACAATAACACTGATTACATGACCCATCATTTTGTTTCTATCCACCACTGCAGTTTAGTTCGTAGACTGTCGGGAGGACGACCACAATCAGTTTCCTGGTGATCGGGTATTTCTGGACAGTGTCTCTAGTGGTTCGGGAATATTTACACAGTATGTAAGCATTATTTGATACTAGCGTTCAGTCCGGCAATGCATAGGTAGTCCAGCATTTACATCACAGTATTCACAGTTTGACTCCTTTAAAGAGCCTGCTGTCAGTGAACCACGCTGCATCCTGCATATTCAAAAGCGCTGGCATTATTTTTGTAACATAATAAGAGTCTAACAAAGTCAATAAATACGACAACCGAAATCACACATCTATATGTTTTACACTGTTGCATAGGTACGCAAGGACCCCGCTAGAGCGAGGGCCCGGGTGGCTGCCCTGCTGGCAACCCCCAAAGCTGCCCCTTTATTAGGGAAATAATTCTGGGGCAGCTAGTACAAAATAATTGATGGCAAGTTGGCATGGCAACCAGGTGCATACTGTCTTAAGTTTTTCCTACTCGATAAAATATGAATTATGAAATTGAATCAGAAAGGAAAACTTATAGAGTACTGCCGGCCTGTTGGCAGCCCCGGATCTAAGAGGGGGCAAACCGGGGCACTTGCCCCGGGCTGCAGTTTCATGGGGGCGCCTAATCTGGCAATTGTAACAGTTTTTCTCAAAAACTGAAGGGAGGGGGCGCCAACATCAAGGTTTTGCCCCGGTACGAAAAAATCGTAGATCCGGGGCTGCCATTTGGTTAATTTAATCATTTGTTGTTCAAAGGCACATATGATATTCTGAAAATTGGGTATAAAAATAGATTTAATTTTAATATGCTAACAGACTCTTATATCAGAACAAATATTAATACGAGTAAAAACCCTTTTCTCATGAAATTTTTCCACCATTTTTATGAATTCTTAAAAACGATGAAATTACTTCATCAGAAATTATTTACCTCGATGAAGTACACAGTTCTTTATACTTGCAATATTGAATATTATTTTCCAAATAATGAATATTATTTAAACAAAATAAAAACTAAACTATCTAATATTGAAAACATTTTTTTTAAATAATGCATTTATTTATGTACAATGTAAATATATACAAGAATACTTAACCAAAATAATATAAAGAAAATTAAAACTAACTTAAATCTAAAACGGGCCCTTGAGGCATTGTACCGAGGATGCTGGCGGCATTTCCTCGCTGTATCGCAATGCTGATACGTTGAGCGAGGAAACCGCCAGTTCTTATATTTATGATTAAAAATAATTATAAATAAAACATTTGCCCCAAATCGCCTTCTGAGGGCAGCGCACTTACAACCCCTCTGGTGTTGCGAGTGTCCATGGGCGGCGCTAATCGCTTACCATCAGGCGATTCGTCTGCTCGTTTGCCACCTATGTCATAAAAAAAGCGTGCCTAGAAGGCTGGCAGCATTGCCACGTTGAATGGCAATACTGATCCTCTGTGCCAGGTATGATCCAGCCCTCCGGCCACGCGTTACCTCCATCAGGCGTTTGGAGCAGAAAAATTAACAGATAATCATGTTTTATACAACTTGGTCATCTTACACCACACGACGTTTTGTCATCTCATCCCCCATACATCGCACGATTTAAGTATTCAGTTATTATTCTAGCAGAATTTTTTTGAAAAAACAAACTTGTCATACGTATTCGATGTAACAACTATTCCATTGAAAACGCGATCATGTGTAGTCTGAAAAATTGACTTCTGAATACATCTCCGATTATATCCAGATTGAAGTCAATCATTGACCTTTCAATCCCAACTTAACCCAGCAAACGTTTGCGGGAGGCAACAGGCGATCCTCGTGCGGGCAGCTTTCTCGCACAAAGAATCGCTATTGCAATTCAGCGCGGGAATGCTGCCTGCATGATGGGCACCCTGCCTAAGGGGCCAAATTTAGATTTTTTATAGGTTAGTTTTAATTATTTTTAAGTTAGAGTAATTTCTATTTTGTTATTTCACATGTTTTTCTGAATAAACAGGTTATACTTAACCCTCGTCATAAATGAAAATCTCTATAAGCGCTAAAAGTACGAATGTCTCGGCGACAATTTTCTATTCGTGGCTTTTGCGGTAGGATAGAAACGTTAGGTCCGTGGGGTCGAGGCGCCCACACACTTTACCAGCCTTTTAAAAAAAATGATCAACACTACTGGTGACCTGAGAGCTGGCTCGTTCCTCGGCCAACGGATAGGCATTGCGATGCATCGAGGTAACGCAGCCAGCCTTCTGGGAACCATTCCCAGCAGCGGCGATTTAGGTGACATAGCTTACACTTTTTTTTAGTACATTAATATTAAGTTTATTTTTAAGTTATATTTTAAGCTGTTTAAGTTGTAGCCTTTGTCCAATCTCTGAAGTCTTAACGTCATTACATTAGGCATTGAAGAGTTTAGGTTTTTTTTATTTATTAAAAATGGGATTGCTCTTGGCCAGCATCTAGCCAGGGGGCAAAGATGAGGCCGACGATGAAGCGAGCTCACCCAGAAGATGGTAGATCTTGAGATTGAAAGGAACAAACATCGGCAACATCTTTTACGTTATTTGTATAAGATTTCTGAGGGCTGACCTGTGTGGTGTATTACTTATTCTGTGGTGGTGTCAGAAGCATTTTTGTCAAATGTCGCTGTTTTCTTATAACACGACAAGACTCAATAAGTCTTATAAGCAGTTATCTCGCTATCCGAAGTATCTGGTGTACTGAAGGTCAACTGTTTGACATGTAGCAATTTGCAAAAATGCATATTCATGTTGTTGGTATATAAACGTGACTTTTTGATTACTTGGTCGACTTCGTGATTGGTCGATGCCACAGACATCAGAGAAAAGCAGACTCGCAGTATTAAGCCAGATACATTTTCATATAGTTGTCTCTTTAATCCTTATGGTGCACCAAAATGAGTTAGAATGCGACAGATAGTACAATCATTTTCGGCTTGTAACGAGTTGTCTCCATTTGAAAGCACACCAGGATGTAAAATTCCATATAAACTTAACACACCACAACGTCAGTTCAGTACAATTTTCAGTTATGAAGACGGAGACACTGACAGATGAAGACGTGTCAGACGTCAGTTATCTGTCTCTCTCAAACTTTCTGATTTGTGCATTAGTGAGAATAGATCAGATGGACAGAAATTGTTCAACTTAAATGAGCGGATCTGCTTTACTCTGATATCTGTGCATCAATAACAATCAGTAATCTCACTTTAGAGAACAAAATACCTACCACATATCGATCTCGCCCCGCCAAGTCAGGAAGTCGCCTGCGATGGAATCTCGTCCATAAGCTGCGGTGTCTGCATCAGGCAGACCACAAGCCGTTGTTGTACAAAAAATATCTCGAACATGTCTTTAATACAGTGGTGTCTCGGCATACCTACAGCTACCCCTTTAGAAAATAAAGGCGTGAGTGTATTTGAGGTAAACGTAGATACGAACTAGACGAAACGAAACGAAACGAAACCAATGAAATGTAGATGTTCCACAAAGATATGTTGAACATCTTAATTCCTAGTTGACATCTACTGTTATGACTTATGAACTAAGTTTCAAAGTGTCACGTATTTCGATCATTTAGGTACCTTATGCCCACGTTGCTTAACCAAGCCAAGTATATGAGCATGTATGATGTAGCATGTCAACAAAAACGCGACGGGTTATTCCTGATTCGCGGCTTTACTTAATCTACTAAACATGAATTTCTCTAATGAAAATGCATGCCGGACATTCGATGCAAGCCCATTGTGTGAAATAGTGCGCTCTGTACGTTCGCTGCAATTTTGTGTAAGTTTACAAATACGGTTTATTTGACCAACACGGGTAAAATTGTACATAGGCACAGATCTTAACTTACTTTACAGTACATATGGTGATACTTTACCGTACGAGTGCGGTAATCAGCAGATTACGTGCATATGTTGAAACTTTAAAGAGCCATATGTACTGTAAAACGTTGTACGATACACGTGCGAACAGGTAATTCTCAACTCGTGTCGATTTAAAACACTCCTTTCGGTCGTGTTTCAATTTATCACCACTCGTTGTGAATTTCCTGTTCTCTGCACTTGAATCGTAATGTTTTTTTTTATGACATAGTAGGCAGACGAATCGCTTGATGGTAAGCGATTAGCGCCACTCATGGACACTCACACCATCAATGTACTATTAAACAACCATGTTGGGCCACAGGACATACAAATTCTGGAAATGCCGCCAGCATCCTCGGTACAATGCCTCAAGGGCCTGTTTTTAGATTTAAGTTAGTTTTAATTTTATTTATATTATTTTGGTTTGTATATAAGTATTCTTGTATATATTTTCTTTGAACATAAGTAAATTTATACTCTACCAAATTCTAGCTATTTAATGGACTGTCACACGGGGGTGTGCAGTTACAATTGCAGTCTGATAGAAATTCATTAACATTAAATTGATTCAAAATTTTATACATACATGCGTCCTTATATCGCATTCCGCATTGTTGGTTGCGATTCCCGGTGGGGAAGCAATTTTCCTTAACGGGGTATTTTACAACACAAAAAAAATACGTTACTAACAAACAAATCATACGAAAATCTCCGGTTAAAATCAACTTCAGCACAATTTTGTAATTTTGAATATTTTAAATACATAAACATGAAATATCCTATCATTGATTTTACCGTGTTTTGGAAGGCACGTTAAAAGCCGTTGATCTCGGTTGCTGTCTACGATAGCAATCGTTGAGCCAGGTTAGAGACCTTCGGGCGGCTTGAGAACTTCTAACAGTCAAGTTGGGCACTCACTTGACAAGGGGGGTCGAAGTTGCACTACGTCCGTAGGGAGTACCCACCGTTAACCCTACACGTGACCCCTGGGTGGCGCTAAAAGTGCAACAAAACTTGTAACCGTACTCGTTATTTATTTATTTATTGTACACAATTACAGGTTATAATTACTATATACATTCCCCGAGGTCGCTGCCTCTGGGGAGGGTGCCCATAAGGCTGGCCACATTTCCCCGCTGGATAGCGATACCTATCCGTTGACCGAGGAAGTGACCAGCCCTATGGTCAGCAGTATTTTCAAAAAAAAATTTTTTAATGGTTTTATATAGCCGATGTGCGTCCGGGCTCCAAGGGCCGAGAGTTTCGACCGCAAATGCCGCAAATATGAGGCTATTTGTCAAGCTAGCATATTTGCGACGCTTCGAAGCTTCTGCCGCTATTGCCGCCCCGCCCGCCCTCAAAGACGTGGTGGCTAAATGGGACGGTGCTAGGGTATCCACACAGGTGGCATCCCAAATAAGCGGCCGTCCCATCTGCCACGGAATAAGCGTCATGCCATCGGGTCTCTTGCCGTCGTCACGGACCAAGCCTGGAGGTTCCAGGACGGCTGGCACATTGACGCTGACAAGAGCCCGACGGATGACGTCATTGAGGCATGCGTGGCGGGATAAGCGGCGTACTTGTCTTCTCGAAGACCTCACGGTTCGAAAATAAATGCCATACGATTTTTTTTTTTTTTTTTTTTTTTTATTGGGGGACAATCTTACACAAATCGACCTAGTCCCAAACTAAGCAAAGCTTGTACTATGGGTACTAGACGACGATATACATACTTATATAGATAAATACATACTTAAATACATAGAAAACATCCAAGACCCAAGTACAAATATCCGTGAAAAATGCACAAATAAATGCCCTGGCCGGGATTCGAACCCGGGACCTCTAGCTTTGGAGGCAGAGTCACTACCAACTAGGCTAAACAGGTCGTCAAAACCTATTGATTTTACTGTGAACAATCAAGTGCCAGATTTGGCACCTTTTCAGATAAGTAACACTACATTTGGTGGAAATGAGAACTTGGCTTTTTTCACATTTATGTCTTGATGGGATTAGCTTTACTCGAAGCAAGTACCTAAGTATTATGTATGTACCACGCGTGGGTTAAAATGTTATCTCATTAAAGTTTAAAACAATGTTATGACGTTTGTATCGTAAATTATATAGCATTTTCATTGCAGCGTGCTTATAGGGAATGATGAAATCTAATAAGTAATAATGTTATAATGAAGCTTAGGTAACACTTATACCTCCGAGTTGGGGACTCCCACCCAGTCGCTGTTGCTCATAATGCTACACGTATATTTTCTTATATATCAGAAAATACATGTTAGCGAGTTCGTCGAATTTATTACACTTTTAAGAGACATTTTAATCAACAAATGTTACTACACGCTTCAAGAATATTTCGACTATACCTAATAGAATACTTATATAAAAAGAAATCTTCGGTCTGCTCTCTATTCCTTAACTTGCAATGCCCTCTGGGGGTTTTGCATGTAATGTAACCTTACGAATCCCGTGTAAAGCAAGTGAAAAGTAGAATATGGGATCAATTGAAGGCACTAAATAAATAAATAATAAGTATAGATACCTATTTAATAAGATGACATTTTAATGCCCTTACAGGGTAGCATGTACCTACACTACCTCACCACTATGTAACATCATGTATTTATATGCATTGAAATTGTACATGTACGCAATAAATAAATAAATAAATATCTCCTCTAGGCCGGAAAATAAACCCATGTACTAATTGACCGAGTGAAAACGAAGTCTGTTTCAGCTTCGGAAATTTCCGGCTGATTTCCTCTACAGGTCGCATTTCTCCACCGATTTTCGTGAAATTTTGTGAGTAGCTTTGGTTATTAACGCACACCATATACGCACACCATACCATTTATGCACACCATAACTTAACTGTAATAGATAGACTTGACTTATGTACTTATTCCGTCGAAATGCATGTTGAGATAGCGGCTATACAAATAGTCGACTTCAATTTAATTGTTTTATGCGTGTACCGTTCTAATACGGAGGGTTTTTTTGATACATTTCTTCACCAATTAGAGTCACTACTTACTCAATTAGCTAATGAATATGTACACATCTTAATAATGGGTGATATTAACATAGATCTCATGAAACGGACAAAGCAAAGGCGTGACATTCTGGAATTATTGAATAGATATAATTTAGCATCCATGGTGAATTTTGCAACAAGAATTCAAGGCGACTCCAAATCTTGCCTCGATCATGTGTACACTGACATACCGCGGGACTCCACCTTAGTGTGTCCAGTGGACACTTGTATAAGTGACCACTGTGCTGTTTCTTTTAGATTATCCGTTATTTCGGTAAATAACCAGACTCGGCACGTAACTAAGAGGCTTACCAAGTGAAGCAAACATAAGGCGATTCCTCGACTATGTAGGTAACTATGACTGGTCAGGAATATCAAATGCGTCAAACTTTGACGTACTTTTTGAGGTATTCCGTAGTGATTTTGACGCCTTCTGTCCTCTGAAAAAGGTACCTATTAGACCGAAGGACAAGGTTTGGTTGAATGTGGAGACTGCAAAGAGTAAGGAATTTCTATTACTTTTAGGCATGCTTGTGAGATTCCACCCAGACAATAAAGATCTTACAGAACTAATAAATCGTTATAAATGTCAACACAGCGCCTTACTAAGCAAAACAAGAAAGGTGTATATGAACAGCATGATTGAGGTCAGTACAAATAAAACCCGAGCACTATGGGGCATCATTAGGACAGAGAGTAATACAGACCGATTAGTTGGCAATGAGTTTGGCGTACTGCGTCGGGCGGTTTGCGGCGAGCGTGGTTCAGGACGCGAGCTGGCGGACGCACTCAACCAGCATTACCTGAGCGTGGTGCGGGACACCCCGGTGCGCCCGCGCCTCACGGAAGCGATGCGCCTGCTACGAGCGGCCCGCCCGTCGCAGGCTTCTACAATGTTTTTGCCACCGTTCACGATGCATGAAGTGGTGGCAATTATAAAAAGAATCAAAGCAAAGGGCACAAAGGACATTTATGGTTTTCCAACCCTAATCCTTCACAAGTTTCCAAACAACTTCATCGATCAATTGTGTGAACACTTTAACGACTCGATTTCTAATGGCCACTACCCAGACCCACTCAAAAGAATTAGGGTTACTCCGGTATACAAAGGGAAGGGCTCTAAGGATGTAATGAAAAATTACCGTCCGATATCCCTCGTACCCGCAGTGTCCAAGGTCTTTGAGATGGGTCTATGTGACAGATTGGCAAAGTTTTGGACTAGCACTGGCGCACTAAGTAGCAAACAGTATGCCTACCAAACAGGCCGATCAACGTTAGGAGCAGCGCGCAAACTCCTGCAGGCAGTCTTGGATAACCCGGAGGCGAAAAGGTGCGTCGCTGCTATATTATTTGACCTCTCCCGCGCATTTGATTTAGTCGACCATGAGTTGATAGCAGCCAAACTCGAACATTATGGCGTTCGGGGAACGGCTTTAAAAATAGTAAAGTCTTTCCTGGAAAACCGTTCCCAAATAGTTGACGTGAGTGGTGACAGGTCAGAGCCTGGGCTAGTTGGGGATAGGTCTGTACCGCAGGGCTCCAACGTAGGAAATAGCGTGTTCACATTGTTGATCAACGACTTGCCATACCACAGCTCAACTGTACAATTTGTAATGTACGCAGATGACATTTGTGCCATTGTCCATGGCTGTAATCAAGAAGAGCTACGAAATAACGTCAGGGGTGTTATTTGTAAGCTACTAAATTGGTTTGAAGCTAATGGCATGCAACTAAACATAGGCAAAACAAATCTCTTACAATTCACTCTAACTTGCAAAATTAAATCAGGGTTAGATGTGACTGTTGGCGGTACCCAGGTAAAACCTGTAGACCACGCTCGTTATGTGGGCTTTACGTTCGATAGTGGTTTACAGTGGGGTGAGCACATCGACGCACTGTGCGCAAAACTAAACTCGGCCTACTACGCATTATCTCGCTTAAAACGTACTCTGTCACTGGAGAACCTGCTCACTGCGTACTATGCGTACTTTCACTCGCACTTAACACGCAGAATCGATCTCTGGGGCTTAGCAGCTGATAGATACCGGCCGTTCATTCTGCAGAAGAAAGTCATCCGCTTGATATGTCGCGTGCCCCTGGACGAGCCAGCGCGAAAATTATTTATTAATCTTAGGGTAATGACAGTGCCTTCCCTCTTTATATTTGAAGTAGGTAAATATATGCGAAGAAACATACATGAGTTCCCAATGGCTAAAATCAACTCAGCTAGAAGAAAACCGGGACTGGCTGTCCCAGTACCCAGGTTACAGAAAACAGGCCCAGGCAGGTGTAGTGGGCCCTAAGATCTACAACAAAATACCTGAGCAAATCCGGGCCGCTGGCACGGAATCTTGTTTTACTCGTAGACTTAGAGTCCATTGCACAGGGAAAGCCTATTACTCAGTTAAAGATTTCCTGGACGAATAACTATTGCTGAACGAATGTATCGAAACACTATAATAAATAAATAAATATTAAAACAATGAATAACTTACTATATTAATTAATTACTATTATTTGTCATTAACCTATGTAATTTGTAAAATGGTAATTCTACAATGATACAATAATTAATTTCTATGATAATTTTGCTCTAAGTTATTAATGTTATTATAAATAATAGATATGATCTTGACAATCTATGATCAATACAATAAATACTATTACTATTACTATTAACTAATATTTTTTTTGTCCAGTCAATTTTTAGAAATTTAAAAAACCGGCCAAGTGCGAGTCGGACTCGCGCACCAAGGGTTCCGTACCAATGTCTATAAAAACGGCAAATAAATCATGTTTATTGATGGGAGCCCCCTTTAATATTCAATTTATTCTGTTTTTTTTTTGTATTTGTTGTTATAGCGGCAACAGATATACATCATCTATGATAATTTCAACTGTCGAACTATCACGGTTCATGAGATACAGCCTGGTGACAGACGGACAGACATACAGACAGACGGACGGAGAGCGGAGTCTTAGTAAGAGGGTCCCGTTTTACCCTTCGGGTACGGAACCCTAAAAATCGGAAAAAAATCGCGTGGCTACAGCTCACAGATCCACTAGTATCTCACATTGCACCATGCCGAGTTCCCTTGCCGGTAGGCATATTACTAAACCTATTTGCCACTGGGTAGGGGACGTTGGCATCGGGAAATCGATGCTCATTAATAATTGGTGAACTTTTCTTGCAATTAGGACAATGGCGCCGTCAGTAGGCGAGTACTACGCTGGGAAGAATGTACTGGTCACAGGGGCCACCGGCTTCGTCGGGAAGGTACGTAACTTACTTATCAAATTCAGATACTTTCAAGACCTTTTACTCACTGGCTCCGTCAGTAGGCGAGTACTACGCTGGGAAGAATAAATTGATCACAGGGGCTACCGGTTTCGTCGGGAAGGTAAGTTACTTTGTTACTAAATTCAGATATCTTTAAGACCTTCTCCTTACTGGCTGCGTCAGTAGGCGAGTTCTTTGCTGGGAAGAATGTACTGGTCACAGGGGCCACCGACTTTTTCGGGAAGGTACGTTACTAAGTTATCAAATTCAAATACTTACAAGACCTTCTACTTACTGGCACCGTCAGTAGGCGAGTACTACGCTGGGAAGAATGTACGAGTCACAGGAGCCACCGGCTTTGTCGGGAAGGTACGTAACTAAGTTATCAAATTCAGATACTTTCAAGACCTTTTACTTACTGGCTCTGTCAGTAGGCGAGTACTACGCTGGGATGAATGTACTGGTCACAGGGGGCCACCGGCTTTGTCAGGAAGGTACGTTACTAAGTTATCAAATTCAGATACTTTCAAGACCTTTTACTCACTGGCTCCGTCAGTAGGCGAGTACTACGCTGGGAAGAATGAACTGGTCACAGTGGCTACCGGTTTCGTCTGTTACGTTACTATATGTTACCAAATTCAGATACCTTTAAGACCTAGGTACTACCATAGAGAAAATAAGTAAGAATAGAGAGCTAACTCCATATGACTTCATACATCATTTTTTACTTATTATTTCGTAGTCGACATCTAGCGTCAAATAGCGGAGTTATCAGTACTGCTACTCGACAATAGACGCCGTGACGAATGAACAATCGAATGCTCAACCATTTTTAGCTAATATTATAACCGGTTAACCGGAATGCTGTTTTGAACTCATTCTGCTTTAAATATTAGTAGTAAATCGTTGAGAAATACACTTTTCGTCAGTAGCGACATACGTGAAATCTAGTATTTTTATAGCAGTACTGACAATTCCGCTATTTTACGCTAGATGTCGACTACGAAATAATAAGTAATAAATGATGTATTTTCTCTATGGTACTACTCACCGGAACGCCATGGCGATGTCGCCGTTACATTTTGACGTTGCCAAATAGTCGCCAGGTGAGTGAAAATCTTTCAAAGTTGGACCCGGGTATGTCCTAAAACTACGACCAAGACCACCGGGGAATGGGCAGCAGCATTCCTTGAGTGCGGTGGAGATACTGCGATCGCCAACCCGCATGCCAAGCGTGGCGATTATGGCATTTACCCCCCATGAAATTGGGGGAGGCCTATGTCCAGCAGTGGACGTCCTAGGGCTGATATGGTGGTGGATGGAGTGAAAATCGCCTAATAGTCGTCAGTATGACTCAAACCCCCGTACACGATACGGTGCAATACTTTTAAAAATGTGTCATTGAGAGAAAAGAAATCATGAGCACGTGGCCTGTACTTACGTACGCGGTTTTAGTCTATAGACAAGATAATATACATCCGACAATTAATTCTTGGTACATCTTTCGTAATTCTGGTCGTATCGACTATGAAAAATCTCATAATCTTCCAATGAATGCATCCTCCGCAATCTTCTTTTATAGAGGCAATATTATTGTCTTCATGACTGCGAAATACTGTATTAACTACGGGATTATTACAGATGTTGCTGGATATGATACGGCAATAATGACTTACTTGACTTGCGTTGTGACGACCACTTTGGCTTAGTTGGCAGTGACCGTGCCTACGAAGCCGGAGGTCGCGGGTTCGAATCCTGGTCAATGCATTATTTGTGTATCATTAGCAAGAATATTTGTTCCTGAGTCTTGGATGTTTTGTATGTATTTGACGGCCTGTTTAGCCTAGTTGGTAGTGACTCTGCCTCCGAAGCTAGAGGTCCCGGGTTCGAATCCCGGCCAGGGCATTATTTGTGCATTTTTCACGGATATTTGTTCCTGGGTCTTGGATGTTTTCTATGTATTTAAGTATGTATTTATCTATATAAGTATGTATATCGCCGTCTAGTACCCATATCACAATCTTTGCTTAATTTGGGACTAGGTCGATTTGTGTAAGATTGTCCCCTAATTTTTTTTTTAATTAATTAATTTATTTATTTGTAACGTTCTAAAAACCTGTTATATAAATAAATAAATACAGGACAATCTTACACAAATCGACCTAGTCCCAAACTAAGCAAAGCTTGTACTATGGGTACTAGACGAATATACATACTTATATAGATAAATACATACTTAAATACATAGAAAACATCCAAGACCCAAGAACAAATATCCGTCACAAATGCACAAAATAAATGCCCTGGCCGGGATTCGAACCCGGGACCTCTAGCTTCGGAGGCAGAGTCACTACCAACTAGGCTAAACAGGTCGTCGAAATTGGTTTAATCCTAACTTAATATTATTATACTCGTATATCGCTGCATAGTCATATTACAATGCAGCTCATATTACAATAGAACTTAATTTACAGGTAAGTTCATTTAATTTACATAAAACACATAGGTACATACATTAACTCACGCCTTTATTCCCGAGAAGGGGTAGGCAGAGCACAAGAAAAATAATTTCAGTACCACTTTTAGCAATTGTAGGTTTCTAGATTGACACAGGGTGCTAGCCTATCGGCTACAACACACTTTACCTGGTTCCCATAGTCGACTCTTACTACAACCATGGGAAGAAAGGGGGTGGTGCTATTTTAACCCGGCACTACACGGGAAAATCACGGGGGAATCGTTTAATTTCTAATTGTAAATGAGAAAGTAACTGTCTGTTACCTCCTTACGCATAAACCGCTGATTAGTTTGAACGATCCCCGCGATGATAAATACATGTCATAGTTTGATTAAAAAATTAAAGTGGAAGATAATCGATTCGTATGTACGTGCCGTGAGAAAAATTAAATATCAAAAAAAGGTCTGGAAAATCCGGCACTATGCAATAATTAATTGAATCTTATTCGTTAGAACAATGATATTTACAAAAAAAAATGTAACGAATGACATAAGAAAAAAATATAAATACTTAATGAAAACATCTGATAAATCCAACAATACCACATACAATATAATATAATAATAATATTGGGGGACAATCTTACACAAATCGACCTAGTCCCAAACTAAGCAAAGCTTGTACTATGGGTACTAGACGACGATATACATACTTATATAGATAAATACATACTTAAATACATAGAAAACATCCAAGACCCAAGAACAAATATCCGTGAAAAATGCACAAATAATTGCCCTGGCCGGGATTCGAACCCGGGCCCTCCAGCTTCGGAGTCAGAGTCACTACCAACTAAGCTAAACAGGTCGTCAATTCATATGCCCATTTCATTTGATTTAAACAATAAACGACACGTAAAATTATTCGTACGTGACCGTGGCAAGCGCAGGTATTCAATAAGTACAAATCGAAAGGAACCGGGTGATTGGTAGGGTGGGTCTACGCTAGACGAGTCAAGCACGAGTCGAGCACGAGCGGAGCACGGGCCGAGCACAATTCGTGTAATGCGGACAGACTTACGAGCCTCTAACGAGCGCGCTTCGAGCATTTGGCTCGTGCTCGACTGTGCTCAGCCAATTAACGGTTTCTTGAACACGAAGGGGTTTCAACCGCGCTCGCTGTGCGCTCGTTCGAGGATCGTAAGTCGGTCCACACTACACGAATTGTGCTCGGCCCGTGCTCCGCTCGTGCTCGACTCGTGCTCTGCTAGCCTAGCGTAGACGCACCTGTAGGCTTAAACTTGGTCCGAGGGTAAAAAACTGATGACTTTTCTCTCAGATCCTTGTGGAGAAGCTGCTCCGATCCTGTCCAGAGCTGAACACCATCTACCTTCTGCTGAGACAGAAGAAGGGAGTGTCCAGCGAGGAGCGACTCCGGGAACTGATCAGCAATAAGGTGAGGAGGAATACTTTAAATAGCTCCTCCTAATCACAGTCATCATCATGGTGAGAGCGTGTGTAGTGAAAGCGTTTAATTTTTTACAACTACGTTCGCAAACTAGAACTAGCCGCACCTGAAACGTCATACTTCGCAGCCTATTATAAGGAACATAACATCAATATTTCATTGCATGTTTGAGAAAAAAAAGTTATGCACCGCATACTGTCTTTTACTGTCATACACACACACCTCACGAACCACAAACACACACTATACTATAATCCACGCATTCCCACTCACACACACTTGTGCATTATTATTATTCTTATTTTCTGTGTTACCACTAAGGTTGGATTTGTGTTTTGCATTTTTTGTAGACATCTGTCATTGGCTATTGTTATTGTAGTTTAAGTATTGTATTTTTCATATTGTATTGCTGTTGATGCCCCAAATAAAGTAAATAAATAAAAGAAGCCCAAGTCTTCTAAGTTAGATGTTGTATGCCGCCCTAAGGCTAAGAGGGAACTAATAGTGAAGGATTTCGTGCCTGAACTTGATTGGTTCCGATAGCTCAGTGGCAGGTTCAAATCCTGATCGGAGAACAAATTTAAAAAACATCCCTTTTAATTTGAAATTTAGAATTTTCTTTAGCACCGTTACTGCTGATAGAAAATTAGTATGAGGATTTCTGCATAGGCTGCATGTGTCTCTAGCTGTCAACACAGCACATCCTCGGGAGCTCCGGCGACCTTACTTGCCACAAGCAACAGTAAATGACAGGCATGCAGACGATTAAGAATGATTCACTGTAATCCGTTCCGTGTCTGGGCTGGCCCATTTTCTATGACAGCAAAACGCCGGCCGTTACGCAGCTGGGTCGCGTCTGGGCCCGGTCATGCTCACAAGCGGTCCGGCTGGATCACTCTTAGGTCAACGCAAACGTTTGACGGCCAAGCTAGCAACGGCCAAGGCTAGGACACGGCACGGTCTAGTGAGAATCATCCCCCAGTTCTCTGGGAACAACACCTGTGATAACACTCATTCCGACGAGTTCTAATGAGTTCAAAATATGTCGCCAACGTTAAATAGCTTGAACCGGATGTTTTTTACAAGTGTTATTTTATATATCTCCAGCTGTTCAACCCTCTGCGCGCGAAGCAACCAGAAATATTCAGCAAGCTCCGTCTGGTGGCTGGAGATATCTTGGAGGACGAGTTGGGCCTGAGCAACGACGATAGACAGGAGCTGCAGAAGCGATGCAACGTGGTGTTCCACAGTGCTGCTTGCGTGCGGTAAATGAATAAATAAATATTAGGGAACAATTTTTACACAGATGTATTTATGTAACAGAAACGAAATTTTATCACTCTCCACAAAACTATCAATTGTACTGTTTATGACTGCTCGTAATAACTTATTAAAAAACAAAAAAAACCTAATACCTACATACTTATATAAAAAAAAAACCGGCCAAGAGCGTGTCGGGCCACGCTCAGTGTAGGGTTCCGTAGTTTTTGTAATTTTTTCAAAAACTATTCATCCTATCAAGTTCAAAATAATTTTCCTACAAAGTTTTTATAAAGTTCTACTTTTGAGATTTTTTTCATATTTTTAAAACTTATGGTTCAAAAGTTAGAGGGGGGGGACACATTTTTTTTACTTCTGGAGCGATTATTTCCGAAAATATTAACATTATCAAAAAATGATTTTAGTAAACCCCTATTTATTTTTAAATACCTATCTAACAATATATCACACGTTAGGGTTAAAATGAAAAAAAAAAATCACTCCCCACTTTACGTATAGGGGAGGTACCCTAATAAAATATTTTTTTCCACTTTTTATTTTACCACTTTGTCGGCGTAATTAATATACATATTAGTACCAAATTTCAGCTTTCTAGTGCTAACGGTCACTGAGATTATTCGCGGACGGACGGACAGACGGACGGACAGACATGGCGAAACTATAAGGGTTCCTAGTTGACTACGGAACCCTAAAAACTAATCTAATAAGCCGCTGCCATAGTAACCTCAATATGGCTTGTGTTATGGGTACTAGACGACGATATATTTAATAGATATATACTTAAATACATTAAAAAAACATCCAAATCTCAGGAACAAATGTTTTGCTCACCACAGAAACAAATGCCCTTACCGGAATTCGAACCTCTAGCTTCGTAGGCAGTTGTACTACCAACAAGGCCAAACAGGCCGACCAGCAAAATAAAGCACAAGGGCTATCCATTTCCCCGGTTCCCATAGTTACACTCATCCGAATTAGTTATTCACCTTACACGCCAACCAACTGACCTTGCTACTCAATGACCATTAAGGATATCTAATCAAAATCATATAAGTACTAAAGTCCCACCACCATCACCTAATCCCATCTTCTATGGCGGAGAGAAATACTGGCTATGCTTTTGTGAATGCCTGCGTATGCTGCCTGTTTTTGCCGATTTGCCATCATTGGCAATGAGTGACCGATTGGGGAGGATTAGAATCGACTGTAGCTACCAGGTTTTGCATCAGATTGATAAGCCCTATTTGCTTCAGGTTTGACCAGAAGCTCAAAGATGCTGTTAACCTGAACACAACTGGAACATTGCGGGTTATGAAGCTGGCCGAGGAAATGGAGAATTTGGAGGTAAAAGAACTTCCTCAAGTTGTTTCAAGCAACCCCGACCATTGATTCATGCGCAATTTGCAGATGCTGCAAATCGTTTTTGGATCGATCCCGAAAAATGTGAGCTAGCTAAATTCAATTTTAGCTATATTCAATTAAACGTGAATGGCCCGCAAGTCCCGTAACACATCTGATATCAGAGACTAGAAAATTATGGAGTATGTAGTTATAGATATGACTAGTTAGTTATGTATTAAAAAAAACAACGTATGATTCATATTGTGTAATATACCTACACCAGATATACATACACCGGAGCGCTCTTTGAGTAGTGGTTACTAACTGAGCGCTCCCGTGCTTTGGAAGGCACGTTAAGCCGTTGATCCCGGCTTTCGTCTATGACAGCAGTCGCTAAGCCAAGTTAGAGGCCTTCGGGCGGCTTAAGAACTTCTAACAGTCAAGTTGCCCACTCACTTGACAAGGGGGGTCGAAGTTGCACCACGTCCGTAGGGAGTACCCACCGTTACCCTACACGTGACCCCTGGGTGGTGCTAAAAGTGCAACAAAACTGGCAACCGTACTTGTCTTCTCGAAGATCTCACGGTTCGAAAATAAATGCCATACGATTTTAAATAGGTTTTTTTTTATCAAAATTACTCCTACATCTGTGACGACTATGACTATGATTATAATTCTATGATAACCTATAATTTCGGCATTAAATAGAGATCATAGCAAACTCATTATTTTTGAACTCCGCAGCTAGTGTTGTTTAGTTGTGTTTTTTTTGTTTTGGGTAGACTTTACAATTTTCTAGTCTCTGAAATTATGTCTAAAACTCGCGGGATCGTTCTATTAAAAATTATGAACACTATTTTGTATTTTTAAAACATCTTTTATTTTCTAGATTCTAGTCCACATCTCAACTGCGTACTGCCGCTGCGAGCTAGACGTACTGGAAGAGAAGCTGTACCCGGCGGTGCATAAGCCCGCCTGGATCATGGACATAGTCGATTGGATGGACGACAGAATGCTGGACTATTTGGAACCTAAGTATTTCGTTTTATTTGAAGTTAGCGCCATCTGTTGTAGAGTAGCTGAAGTTGAATAATTACTAAATAATATGTTTGCATGCATAGTGAGTTAGCGACATTTGACATTGATTACCAGTTCCAATAACGCAATACAGGATGGGACCTGTCCTGTAAGAGGAACAAAAAATTAAACAGCACACTATTGGTTTAGCCAGCAATTATTTTCAAGTAGTTATACTTGAAAAATATTTATTTTCTATACTTTTTATTTCGAAATTTGAACATGAGCAAAGTCGATCATAAGGTTGCCAAGATATGGGGCGTTATAATGTCGAGAACACGTTAAAAATAGACCGTAGCGCCGTTGTGGTATTTAGTAAGAACTAACCGCACGACCGCTGCATCTCTGTCACTCCAATATGCAAGTGTGATAGAGATAGCACCCAGTGACATCTGGTATAAGGAAGTTAAACTAACATCTCCATAGAAAAAATCGTACATGGAGCTGAAAGGCCCCTGCCACACACACACACACCCTGCCCTGGCCTGGTGCGCAGTTGGGGGCACACATTTAATCTTCATCATTTTAGATAGTCGTATTGAATGGGGTACGCTGAGGCTTGAGAGTTATCTATTATCTATAGTGTTTGTAATATAGAATGCTCTCTATTTTGTCTCACAGACTCATTGCCCCTGAGCCGAATACCTACGCTTACACAAAAGCCATAACTGAGGACATGGTGGCTGAGTATGGCAAGAAGTTTCCAGTCGCCATCGCAAGGCCTTCGATCGGTAAGAAAGCGCTATCTAATATTGATTAACCAGTACTTACTGTTAGAATAAGCAAAGCGACATCTCGTGAGTACTATGAAACTAAAAATGTTGAAAATAAATACAAACGACACACGTTTAGTGAACTTATATTTAAGAAAAAATTAAGTAGTGTACGTTTTTTTATTATACTGCTTTCTTCTGTCTTCAGTTATGTAATCTTAAGTAGTCGAAGAAGATATGTCTCAGAAATACCACCAGGATTTAAGTTATAGTAATTTCACTGCTCACCGAGATCTATTTATTTTGCAGTTGTTGCTGCGTTGAAGGAGCCCATCCCCGGCTGGGTAGATAACCTGAACGGGCCAACGGGACTGATTATTGGAAGTGGAAAAGGTAAACTCGAACATAATTATGTCATAATATAACTTTTATTTTACATTTAGCCTTGGGCTTGTACTTTCTGCCTGCATTTATTTAAGTCCGCCCTTATGTGAAGGAACCGAGCTTTACCACGTGGATGAGTGGTTCCTGGATCCGTCCGGTGCAAGCTTGAGTATCGACGGGAGGCCTCCTGGGTTCTTTCAAAATTCTCACACGGCCGCGAGGGAGCAATATCTTTAAACGGACAAAATCAGCTTAATTCGCTTTCAAGCCAAAAAATGGAACCAACAAGTTATTCAAAACAAGATCAATTATTTTTGATTCATTAATTCGAACCGGTTCGCCCGGGTATTTTTTACCAGACTGACTCTAATCTACAACACCCGACAGTTAAAAATGTCTTCCCAATAGCGGGATGCATTTAAGCCAACTACTAGGCCCTACGCCCGCCCGCCATACTAAGTTTTAAAATAGTGCCCGATCGGGCATGAGAGCAGCATTCGTTGTTTCTTTATTAAATACAATATTAAAAAAAATCAACTTTACCTACTAACTAGCGACAGCTAGTGACAAAAAGCAGAAACTATTCTTACGATTTACTTGTTTTGTCCAGGAGTGATTCGCACCATGCATTGTGAGCCCTCATACCTGGCTGACGCCATGCCGGTGGATGTGGTGGTTAATGCATGCATACTCATCGCTTTCGCAACTGCAATTGAAAAGTAAGTTTAACCGTTACCCCATTATTCATAGTTCTTAACAAAAATCTGGAACTAACAATGTGTTTCGTCAATTACTCCCAAATGCCAAATATTCAAACGCATTTTAACTGCATTTCACTTTAATTCAGTTTAATATCTAAATGTTTCGCAGAGTTTAAAAGTAATCGTGTATAATCCATGCTACTTGACAACAGATGGCTCTTTTGTCAACAGACCCCAGGAGGCGAAGTTCTTCAACGTCACTATGTCTGGCTCGTTACGCTGTACGTGGGGAGAGATGATACGACTAGGTACGTATTCAATAGATACAGTTCATTTTGTCCTAATTTCTGCCTTATAATACTAAGAGACACTTAGCGACATTTAGCGAAGTCAGACTGTAGCTAAAATGACACAATGACATTTGGCTGATTGTATTTAATTTTGTCTATATCTAAACCCAAAGACACAGAAATGACACAGAAATTGCACATTTGCACAATTGCAGCATTGGCACAGAAATGACTGGAGACTCTTATATCGAAAAGAGTGATACCTACTCTTAAATTAAACTGAGAAGAAAGGCATTTAGTAATTTTTAAAACCATGTAATAATATTACTGACGCCATCTCCCGCTGAGTAAACAGAACTAATAGTAAAAATTCGTCGCAGGAGAATACTGGGTGAACATGTTTCCTCCGACGGTGGCGCTGTGGTACCCCGGCGGCTCTATCAAGTCTTATTGGCTCTGGCATCAATTCTGCCTGGTGACAACACAGCTGATACCGGCTTACCTCATCGATGTGCTACTGTTTCTGCTGGGGAAGAAGACTTTGTAAGTTCTGGGTCCTGTTAGAATATCAGCAAAGTTGTCTCCTGCCGCACTATTATGCTGAGTCATAGAGAAAATAAGTAAGAATAGAGAGCTAACTCCATACATCATTTTATACTTATTATTTCGTAGTCGACATCTAGCGTCAAATAGCGGAATTATCAGTACTGCTATAAAGATACTAGATGTTACGTATGTCGCTACTGACGAAAAGTGTATTTCTCAACAATTTACTACTAATATTTAAAGCAGAATGAGTTCAAAACAGAGTTCCGGTTAATCCGGTTATAATATTAGCTAAAAATGGTTGAGCATTCGATTGTTCGTTCGTCACGGCGTCTATTGTCGAGTAGCAGTACTGATAATTCCGCTATTGGACGCTAGATGTCGACTACGAAATAATAAGTAAAAAATGATGTATGAAGTCATATGGAGTTAGCTCTCTATTCTTACTTATTTTCTCTATGGTTCTGTTCAGAATTATAAGAACTGGAGCGAACATTTTGTTGTATGTCATCACCGAGTCATCACGCGATTTGAATCCACTACTGTCCAGTGACGTCGTACCAAAACGTTTAGGTAAGTATCCTGGTTTCAGACCATTGTCGTAAACTGAAAAAAGGTATTTTCCCCTCACTAGCTCGGAAAGCCGTCTTTTATCGTTTGAAACAAGCGGGTAAAAACGCATTTTATCCACAAGTGGGGAAAGTAATTTGACCTTGGAGCGTGTTTGAGTAGCTTTTGACAAATAACAAAACGTAAAACGCTCATTTTAATGGTTCGTTTGATATCAATTATCATTAAATAAATGGTTTGAGAATTTAATAAAAAATACCAAATTTAACTTTATTTAATGATTTAAGTCGTAAACCTTACAATTCTATAAGTAATTTTTTTTTTATAATGACTGAGTATAATTGTAAACGCACAAGTTGAGTCGATGCAATTTCAAAACGCATCGTCAGAAATGTCATCTTGTCAATGTCAACTAAAATATACACAACTTGTGACCGACTCCGACTCGCGTAAATATTATACACAACTTTCAGAGTTTTCTGTTATAATATCGTAAAAAAATCAGTGATTCCAGTGATGAAAATCATGCCTGTGGAACTGTGTTTTTTTTGTATGTTGCACTTTCCTCGCTATAGTGAGGAGAAAAGTTTTGTGTTACACACGGGTGCAAAGTTGTATTTTACTTCTCGTGTGTTGAAACACTCGCTACGCTCAGGATTCTATTTTAGAACCACTCGCTTCGCTCGTGGTTCAACTATAGAATCCTTTCCCTGGCTCGTGTTTCAATTCCACACTCGCGGGTAAAATACAACTTTGCACCCTTGTATAACAAATAACTATTTTTTTAAATTGAGAATTTTCGTTACCAGCGTTACTGTTAATACAAAATTAGTTTAAGACTAATAACTGACACTGACATATTTCCCTAATTGTATTCTTTTAACATTTAATTTATTTAGGGACAAGAACATATAACAAATAACAATAACAAAACTTAAAATAAAACTATAAATAAACTTAAAAATAACTTAAAATTTTAAAATATGACAACGGTATAATTCATATATTCATATTATGATTAATATTTTTTTGTATACTCGAGATTAAAAAGCTTCTTAGTTCCCGCATTGTTTTTTTGCTGTAACATGCTATAGTATAGATTTTTTTAAGGCAGTGTTACAGCTCAAGAAAATGGTCTGCAACCAGGATATGTTATCGATACGAAGTGACTTTATGTATATCACAAAACTGATCTAACATGATAAACATCACATATTTCTGATAAGAAGTGGCTCACCCTCCCTCATTTCCACAGCATGGTGAAGGTCCAAGAGCGTATCAGCCACGGCCTGGACGTCCTACAATACTATACCACCAAGGAATGGCACTTCAGAAACACCAACTTCACTGCTCTCCGTTCAAAGGTGTTTTTTTATAATATATAATTCGTAATACAAGTAAAGGCGAAAAAGTCGTTCTTGGGAAATTTTATCAAATTCTACAATTAAAAATCCTAAACACATTACTGATCTTACTAATTCTAAATTCAAATCTGTAGTATAACAAACACTTATTTCAAAAGCATATTATACGTAAAAGGTAAACGAACATAGGTTTTCTATGTAGTATTGTAATTTTATAGTAGCTGACTCAGACTGTAATTTTATATTAAACTACACAATATACTATATTGTTTTGAAGAAATGACACCTCGCCGAGTTTCTTACGGTGCATATAATATGCCTAAATTAAAGAATAAATAAAAGAAGTAGAAGCATTATATAGCGTTAAATTCAAAGAAAGAGGGCTAAACGTCTCACTAGGTGGCGTTGTTTTCTAAAATGAAAGTGCTGTAAGTATGCGCAAACTTTTTTACTCTCAAGCTCGTAAGTGTACCTACGCCTGATATGCTGTGTTCGTCGCTCGCGTTTGGAAAGCAAACATTAAAAAAATGAACAATTATGTTTTAGGTAAATCTACTTAAGGCGACGCATTGATAAACAATTAAACTCGAATAGAGCCCTCTTACCCTTTCCCCGCATCTACCCCTGTATTTTTACGCGGCTTGCGATCGCGGAGCGCCGGCCGGACAGAGCCCGGTCGTTCGACTCGTGCGCTGCGCGGGTGCGCGCTGGAACATAGACGTCCAAGGAGATTCTATGCTTTCACATTTATTTAAATATTTTTTAACTATACATTACTTTTTGGAATTTACAATGCTGGTACGGATTAGGTTGTATAAGTCTAATTGATAATTTTTTGATTGTCGAATCCAAAAGTTGATTTAATTTGCGGTAGGGTAAAGTGCAACAAAAAACATCCTTACTCTTTAGGACTAACTTATAATATTAAACAATAACTTACAATAACAAATTAAATTCTCTCACGGTCAGCTACATAAATATGCATACACTTGTATTTATATTCGAACCTTATTTCCCTTCCCTTTTTTAAAACCCAGTTTCAATCTAAGAAAATTAATCTTTTCAAGGAAACTTAGCGGCGATATTGTTTTTATTTTCAGCTCCTTCAATAAGGCTGAATGTTGTTTATCGAAAATGATGTCTCTTGTCCGCCTGTTCTTTTTAAATGGCACGAACAGCATATACTTTTCCATTTTTCTGTTGTATTTCTATCAAAAGTATACTGAACACCAAATACCAGTGTGGGTTTAGAGGATAATCTCGAATTAATTTTACTGTGGTAACCCTCACAACTGTTAGTAGTGCGATGAGTGTCTCCCGCACAACTTATCAAATTGTGGTTCCTGTTATACCATGTTTCATGGAAGTAATCAAAAAATAATTTCATTTTCTTCGTGGCAGGAGCAACATTTTTAATAGCATTTCAAGCTTGTGACATAAAAGTGTGTGGAAGTAAAACAAAATTAGAGCAAATTCTTGCAATGTTTCTTGCACTCCTATCATCACTAGGTTTTCGGACCCTTGCTATTTTCAGCACTTTTCCTTCCTCCAGATGGCTTTATTAAAGTGTTGATAATTTAAATAATAACATCCAGATAATTTAACGTTTGGAAAAGTCCATTTGACGGCATTGATCTGGGCAACCTCGTAATCACACTTAAAGGACTTCATGACGACAGGCAGTTTTTCTTTTATTAATTTAAATAATCTCATGTACGTTTTTTGTGTTTTATTTGGCAGAAATGCGTATATAACAGGGAATATGTTTACTGTTGTTTGGTCCGAATATATGTCTAGATGAATAATATAAAGCTGACTAAAAGGACGTGGAGCTGTTTTGAATGTGCCGTCACCTCTGTAACTACACAAATTTGATGATTTTATTGCCGATAGTCACTTTGGTTCTGCTGCGGATGGCCTCATTCCTGATGCGATCACGCAGAGAAACTCCCAACATAGCTCTCTCCATTGCTCTTTGGGTGACTTTGAGCCTTCTTATGAGGCCCATAGTAAGCGACCACGTTTCAGTGCCATATGTCATAACTGGCAACAAACACTGGTCAAAGACTTTCGTCTTGAGACACTGCGGAATATTGGACGAAAAGATGTGCCATAGCTTCCCGAACGCTGCCCAGCCGAGTCGGATTCGACGATTAACCTGCTCTTTCTCGAAGTTGGACCTACCTAACTGGATAGTCTGTCCTTGGTATATGTAATCGTCTACAACTTCGAGCGTAAAGTGTCCGATTGTTACGGGAGTTGGTGCGACATGGGCATTAGACATGATCGTCGTCTTGTCCATGTTCATCCTTAGACTAACTCGCTCGGAGGCTTTACTGAGGTCATTGAGCATTGTACTTAAATCCTCCATGGTCTCAGCCAAGACTACTATATGGTCAGCAAACCGAAGGTGAGTGAGGTACTCTTTATGCTGATGCCTAGCCTTATCCAGTTTAGAGTCTTGAAAACATCCTCCAGTGCAGCGGAGAACAGTTTAGGAGAAATAACATCTCCTTGCCTAACTCCCCGCTGCAATGGAACAGGCTTTGAGTTCTGGTCCTGAAGTCGGACTGACATAGTGGCGTTCTCGTACAAACACTTCAGCACTTCGATATAGCGGTAGTCCACTTGGCACCGCTGGAGAAATTGTAGTACAGCCCGGGTTTCAATCGAATCGAAGGCTTTTTCGTAGTCCACGAACGCTGAACCGAGGGGCAGGTTATACTCCTCAGTCTTCTGTATAACCTGACGGAGCGTGTGGATGTGGTCTACGGTGCTAAAGCCTCTTCGGAAACCGGCTTGTTCGGGAGGCTAGAAGTCATCTAGCCTGCGTGCGAACGGTTCGTAATGACTCTTGAAAACAGCTTATAGACATGGCTCCGAAGTGAGATTGGTCGGTAGTTCTTCAGTAAGACGTTGTTACCCTTTTTGAAGAACATCACCACCACACCTCTTTTCCATGCCTTTGGAATTTTCCCTTCCAGTAAGACGGAGTCGAACAACTTCTGAAGGGCCCTAAGGACCGGTTTTCCACCCGCCTTCAGGAGTTCAGCTGTAATTCCGTCTTCACCGGGTGCCTTGTTGTTCCTCAGCTGTTTAAGCGCCATTCTAATCTCGTACAGGCTGATGTCCTGGATATCTTCGGTATAGTGCCCGGTTAATCTAGCTCTAGGGTCTTCCACCAGACCAACTGCGGGTCTGCTAGTTGACGTGTATAGCTGTCCATAAAAGCACTCTATCTCACTCAGAAGCCCAGGTTTGGACGAAACGATTCTACCATCCTCGGTTTTTAATCTAGCGAGCTGGCTCTGCCCAAAACACAGATCTCTTGAGAAAACTTTAGAGCCCTTATTTTGCTCGATGGCCCTTTTCTACACGGTTTGTATTGAATTGAAGTTTAAAATTCAGAAATAATCAAGGTGATGTACATTAATAAATCCATTGAATGATTTTTAGTTTAAACAAGAGTTGTCTAACTGTGTTTGAGTTATTGCCGAAAATCTGTCTTGCCCAAACAAAAGGGCGCAAGTGCCGCGAGTTTCCTATGAAGATACGATCTTTTTTGGTTGAATGTATTGTATAGTGGTTTTAAACGTAGATTAGGAGGTGTCGGTACAAAACCCTTCTTTGTGCGTGGTCTGACAAGCACTTGGCTAGTTTTTCCATAATCATCAACTACTTGGTTTGACGAATGAGCCCAAATACGGGTTTATCTTCTATAGTTTAGGAGTTGCTATGGCGACCTTCTGTTTCCATCATCAGATCAGCTCGATGGTACCATAATATTGTATGTATTGTCACCTTACATAAGTATGCCCACCGTGGGATGAGCTGTAGCATCCCTGGAGTGCGGTGAAAATACTGCGATCGCCAACCCGCATGCCAATCGTGGTGATTATGACATTTACCCCCATGTAATTGGGGGAGGCCTGTCCAGCAGTGGACGTCCTTGGGCTGATATACCTAGTGGTGGTGCTTACATAAGTACGCCAAATTTCAGCACAATCGGTTGAAGATATCTATTTCAAAATCGAGTTACAAGATTCCACCCGAACAAACATACATACCACCGTATCAGCCGAAGGTTATCCACTGCTGCTCATAGGCCTCCCCCAAATTCACGGGAGATATATGCAATAGTGTTCGTTCTTAGCGTTCGTGCTTAGGGATCTACCTGTTGTAATTAAGTCGACTAATGAGGATACGCATTCTAAAGTGGAGCGAGAGTTTTGGGCTGAAAGTTAATCCCAACAAAGACCCAAGTTATTATTATCGGCAGTAGTAATATGATTTCCAGAATCGACTTCGCCAATCTCCCTTCTGTATATTTCGATGGTATTCAGATTCCTTTCTCAACCCAGGTGAAAAATCTAGGGATTATTATGGATCGCACTCTATCCTAGGTGCCGCAAGTGAGCGAGGTCAGCAGGAAGATGTTTGCTGCAGTAGCTTCTCTAAGACGCCTTCGTAACTTCCTTCCCATCGCCACTAAAATTGCACTTGCCCAAACCCTTCTTCTCCCTATTCTCGATTACGTGGACATCTCATATCTTGATATCACTGAGGAGCAACTCAATAAACTTGAGCGTATTCAAATGTATGCATACGGTTCATATTTGGGTTACGCAAGTATGACCATGTCTCTAGTTTCCGTTTAAAACTCAAGTGGATCCCAATCCGTCTTCGTCATAACTCTCACATTCTTTCTCTTCTCTTTAATATACTTTTTAATCCGGCAACCTCTCGCTACCTCAAGGAACGATTTAACTATCTGCGTTCAATTAGATCCTCTAATAAATTTCTTCTTGCTGTGCCTTCGTCCTCCTCTAAATTTTATAACAGTTCATTTACTTTTCAAGCAGTCCGACTATGGAACTCTCTGCTCCTTGATGTAAGACGGGCTAAATCTAGTGCGTCTTTTAAATCTAGTCTGAAAGAGCACTCTTTGTCTCTTCCATAATATTTTTCGATACTGGTCTGTAGTTTACTTTTGGGTCTCACTTAAGTTTGTGGTATATATTTATGTTTATTTATTTACTTATTTATGTATGTTTATTGTATATATATTTATATATAGTGCTTTATGTGGTTTTTATTATTATTATTATATTTATTTTTATTTCTAGTAGTTATTCCTTTTATTTGCACCACCCACTTATCATGTTTGTTTACTTTTTTTTTCTTCGCTACCCTAAGGTTTCCTGGAAGAAATCGCTCATTTAGCGATAAGACCGCCTGTTGTTTACCTCTGCTTGTATCTTTATGCTGTTTCTATCTGTAATTCTTTTTTGAGGTGAGCAATAAGGCATATTGTATTGTATTGTATTGTAATTTCCACGCTTGGCATGCGGGTTGGCGATTGCAGTATTTCCACCGTACTCCAGGGATGCTGCTACGGTGCTGCCCATCTTCCGGTGATCTTGGTTGTAGGTTTAGGACATACCCGGGTCCAACAACACCGACCGACCAACATACATACCACCACCACCACCACCATATCAGCCAAAACACGTCCACTGCTGGACATGGGCCTCCCCCAAATTCACGAGGGGTATATGCCATAATCGCCACGCTTGGCATGCGGGTTGGCGATCGCAGTATCTCCACCGCACTCCAGGGATGCTGCTGCCCATCCCCCGATGGTCTTGGTCGTAGTTTTAGGACATACCCGGGTCCAACATACATACATACATTGCAAGTTAAATAAAAGCTTGTAATATAAGTAGGTATTATAATACCTTTAAATTAGTTTATAAGTACCTACCTATCTCCCAAATACTAACCTTTCTAAGGACTTATCTGACATAGTTTCGATTTCGCCTAAATCCGGAGACGACTCCATGGCTTTGCCTTGTTCTAATTATTGTTTTCTAATATAGGCAAATAAAATTAATAAAATTTACTTATAAATTTAAAAGAATATTTTGTCAGTAGAAACATCTCGATTTAGTATACACGAGTTTAAAAAAAACGATTTATTTTATAATTGGAACATTATTTAGTTTGGCAAATAAAGTTATTTTGGGAAAATTACTTAAAAAAAATTACATTGCTCAATTGAACAAGCCTTCCTTTTTTTTAGAGATCTTCACCAATTATTTCATTATTTTTAAATGAATAAAATACCACTTTAAATCAAACAGTATCCATAACGCGTGGGAGCTCGCCTAGCACAGGCCCAACGCTGACAGTAGTCGATAGCGGACTGAGGGGGCACTGATTGCATAGAAAACACGCGGGCGGCTAGCTGATACCGTAAGGGCGTATGCGACAAAACAGTCTTTTTCAGTTTAAATAAAAACCATTGGTAATTTCATAAAATCCTTTTACAATATTGAAGTGTTTGTTTAGACAAATTTAAATGGAAAACTAAGAGACTTTAACAAGTGCCGTTGATCTGTAAAATGCAAATCTCTGTTATTAAAGAGGTTTAAAAGAGAATTATTTTTGTGTTATGAAAGTTATCCAATCATGTAAAGCTTTTACAAAAGTAAAGCCAAAGATACTATGGATCATATAAAAAATAATCGGGTTCGTATGTTTCTTGGTTGCGGAGATAAATTATAATCCCTGTCGCCAATATTTTCAATTCGTCGTCTTAATTTGATTATTTTCCTGAAAGGTCGGTCTAAATGTCACTTGTAGTTTAGAAGTAGTAGCGAATTTTATGTAGAAAATAGCTTCATTTTCATTTTTTTTTCACGTAAGTACTTAATATTTGTGGTTTTGGTAAAAATTAAAGTAATTAATTTGTTAGTAAAATATCTTCCAAAGTTTCACGTATATTTTCAGACTACAGATTACTTAAAAAACATGTTTAAATTTGAAAGGTGTCCGAAGCCGACAATGAGACGTTCTTCACCGACGTGAGCAAAGTTGACGTCAACGACTACCTGAAAAACTACATGATCGGAGCGAGGGAGTACTGCTGCAAAGAGGACCCTAGCAATCTGGAGCGAGCTAGGAAGCTGCATAAGATGTAAGTATGAGTACCTCGTATATAACCAGACTGTTTTGTATACATTTTCGTACTTACCTTCTTAAGCCCTTTATTCTACAAGCTTTTATTTAACTTGCAATGTATGTGTGTATGTGACATGTTTATTCGGGCGGAATCTTGTAATCAATTTGAAGCAGATATCTTCTACTGATTGAGCTGAAATGATATACTTATGTAAGTTTGGTGACAATATAATATTTTGGTACCACCGAGCTGATATGATGATGGAGACAGAAAATGGCCATAGCAACTCCTAAACTACATAAAAGAAACCCATCGTATTTGATCTCATTCGTACCGTCTCAACGAGTAATTGCTGATGTGGCAAAAAGTACAGTATATAATAAAAGCTTGTACCATAATTGAATTTTTTGACAGAAACTTATTGATATCCCACTTGGGGGTCTTGAAGATCGTATTTGATCTCATTCGTACCGTCTCAACGAGTAATTGCTGATGTGGCAAAAAGTACAGTATATAATAAAAGCTTGTACCATAATTGAATTTTTTGACAGAAACTTATTGATATCCCACTTGGGGGTCTTGAAGATCGTATTTGATCTCATTCGTACCGTCTCAACGAGTAATTGCTGATGTGGCAAAAAGTACAGTATATAATAAAAGCTTGTACCATAATTGAATTTTTTGACAGAAACTTATTGATATCCCACTTGGGGGTCTTGAAGATCGTATTTGATCTCATTCGTACCGTCTCAACGAGTAATTGCTGATGTGGCAAAAAGTACAGTATATAATAAAAGCTTGTACCATAATTGAATTTTTTGACAGAAACTTATTGATATCCCACTTGGGGGTCTTGAAGATCGTATTTGATCTCATTCGTACCGTCTCAACGAGTAATTGCTGATGTGGCAAAAAGTACAGTATATAATAAAAGCTTGTACCATAATTGAATTTTTTGACAGAAACTTATTGATATCCCACTTGGGGGTCTTGAAGATCGTATTTGATCTCATTCGTACCGTCTCAACGAGTAATTGCTGATGTGGCAAAAAGTACAGTATATAATAAAAGCTTGTACCATAATTGAATTTTTTGACAGAAACTTATTGATATCCCACTTGGGGGTCTTGAAGATCGTATTTGATCTCATTCGTACCGTCTCAACGAGTAATTGCTGATGTGGCAAAAAGTACAGTATATAATAAAAGCTTGTACCATAATTGAATTTTTTGACAGAAACTTATTGATATCCCACTTGGGGGTCTTGAAGATCGTATTTGATCTCATTCGTACCGTCTCAACGAGTAATTGCTGATGTGGCAAAAAGTACAGTATATAATAAAAGCTTGTACCATAATTGAATTTTTTGACAGAAACTTATTGATATCCCACTTGGGGGTCTTGAAGATCGTATTTGATCTCATTCGTACCGTCTCAACGAGTAATTGCTGATGTGGCAAAAAGTACAGTATATAATAAAAGCTTGTACCATAATTGAATTTTTTGACAGAAACTTATTGATATCCCACTTGGGGGTCTTGAAGATCGTATTTGATCTCATTCGTACCGTCTCAACGAGTAATTGCTGATGTGGCAAAAAGTACAGTATATAATAAAAGCTTGTACCATAATTGAATTTTTTGACAGAAACTTATTGATATCCCACTTGGGGGTCTTGAAGATCGTATTTGATCTCATTCGTACCGTCTCAACGAGTAATTGCTGATGTGGCAAAAAGTACAGTATATAATAAAAGCTTGTACCATAATTGAATTTTTTGACAGAAACTTATTGATATCCCACTTGGGGGTCTTGAAGATCGTATTTGATCTCATTCGTACCGTCTCAACGAGTAATTGCTGATGTGGCAAAAAGTACAGTATATAATAAAAGCTTGTACCATAATTGAATTTTTTGACAGAAACTTATTGATATCCCACTTGCGGGTCTTGAAGAACAAGCGCACATATTAAATTAAAGCTCATAAAATTCGCCATCAATACGAATCTAATGAAGTAATGATGTATAATTTACCAAAATCGGCTGAGATATTGAGTTGTTACGAGAAGACATAGGCATACATACTTACATACATACACACAGGTCCAACGTACACCTCCTATTTCGGCTTCGCCACAGTCGAAAATAAAATTAAGTATTGTTTTATTTTTATCGTAACTTTTTTTATTTCAGACGTTACTACGTAGACCGCGTGACCCGCTGTATCCTCATCTTTCTGTTCGTGTGGTTCCTCTACAGCCACGCGCACTGGTTCACCACGGCCATAGAATACCTCGATATTTCCATGAAGAAAATTATAGGCTCCTATTGAGTAGGTAGCTACTGTTATAAAAATAGCAAACTAAAAGAGGCAGAGGCATACAAAAGTAAGACGCGATGTTGCCCTCGAATGTTATATAGGAATAAAGTAAGGGCATGTGTAGGTACCAAATCAAATAAATATGGTTTTGTTGATTATCATCTATTATTATTAATAAATGCGAATATTCACTCTTAAATTAAATCGATAACATGATGCGTTTTAGTAATTAAAACATTGTATTTCTTTATTTTATTAACTCGATTTGGTCCCTGTAAAGTACTCAAGTGTCATTTGTTTACATGAACATTTGCAAAAAAAAATCTTGGGGTCTTGAAACGCTTAGCTTTATATGCTGATGAGTGTTCGAGTTTTTAACCGTATAGTTTGTAAGATTAGATGTTATTACAAGTACCTACGAGTATTTGTATGTATGTACCTGGTTTGAGTATTAGTTTCGTCTTTTATAAATATTTTTAAGAACACATAGTTTTAAAGTGTTATTTTATTAACTTAAAATATTTTAATTGTATAAACGAAGGTGTTTTTAATTCGCCAATATAAATGTTTCGACAGAAATAAATATTTTAGTGGAATCTTTTTGTTAATTAAGAAAAATTACCTATAAAATTATAAGAACACACCAAAAACATGTTAAAAATATTGAGCATTTATTTATCACTTTATCGTAATATTCATTAACAAACAGGTGTAACAACTACAGTTGGTCCGTTTTTCAAATTCTAAATAAACCACCGAAACTATGGGTTACATAAAGTAAAAAAGTAGCCGATTCAAAATTAAACAATTAAAAACTTATATTAGCCTTACATTTTCCAATTGATAAGTATAGTATTGTAAGCTTTGTCACCCGATACTTAATATCTACCTTTATATTTTATTATATCACATAATATCGGGAACAACACGAATAGTTCCTTTTCATCTAAATACGTAACAAAAACTTTATTTAACGTATCTACTTTTCAAATTCTCATTCATTAAATATAATTTTCTAAAAAATAATATCTGTGGAGAGAGCTTTGACACAAGAGTATACTATCAATGTCTGTCTAGTCTGTCTTATTGAAAACATAATAATATTAAATATATATTATTTCCATCATTATTTATTTCAAGCTGGTATACTATATAAAAATTAATTACATTATAATTTCATATCTTACACGAGTGAACAATAAATTAACATATTTACACATTTTAGAACACAACAGATAAAATTATTTTAACATAGTAGTATATAAAATACGCGCACAGCGAGTATATGATGATCGTAGTAGCTCTGTCCAGGTAGTACAATCTGTAACAAAATGGGTTTTTATTCCTAATTGATACGCTACATTAAATAAAATAGAAACAATAGTATTTTATGCAATCGTTATGCAATGTATGCTTTTATCAGAAAGCTAATTATATCACTACAGTATACAGTACTTTGTCTACGACTCAACCTAAACCGCTTATAACCGAAATAATTAAAAAAACTAGTCCGGCGGATACAAAGTGCAGGCCAAACGGGCCAGCGTTCATTGATGTCTTTTCATGCAGACGCGCCTTTCATGGTTATAAGTGATTGGTCAATTTCGTTATAGTTCTCTCTAAAGTATTGTCTTGTGAGTTCAAGAGAAAAAATGTTAATGTTTGGTTTATGGCAGCCATTACACGGTCAATCTAGATCGAGATCCGTGATCGTGATCAGTGATCTTGATCCTGATTGACTGTGGGACGTGTTGGATTGACGGATTGCGATATGGATCACAATTATAAAGACTTAAAAAGTGTGTTTTTAAATGCCAATATGCTTGCGAATAGGGGGCCTGGGAGATTGGAGGCGATCGCAAGTCAATGTAAAGTCGAATTCATAAATATATGAATCACAAAAGTCCTATACCCTACCTATCTCGTCATCATCATCATCTTTCACGCCCCGTCATCAGAAAGCGGGCCGCCTCGATGATGGGACGAGTGCGCGGCTCCACGAACACCATCCTACAATCGCTGGCCGAGAGGTGGGACTCCCCGAAGTCCCCGATACTGTGGCGATGGATTCAGATCCACACCACAGTGGTGCATTAATGTTAGAAATTGGATTAAATTATTTTTGTCAAAGTTTACTTGCTTACTTACATCTTTATGCCATTATTATGGAATTATGTTCTGAAATAAATTGTTTGAATCTGAATTATATCAGCCGAAGAAAGTCCTCTGCTGGAAATACTTAGGCCTCTTCATATGATTACCTCTCTTGTACAATGTCCAATGACCCCAATGTACAATGTTGACAGCTATAATTGGGTTAAGTAACTCACTGTTTCTGCAGCTTGCGCGCCTGTGGCAGTGTGGAGGGGTCTTCCTTACAGCAGTATTGCCGGGCTCCGTAGATGTAGTCGCGGATGTACATACTCCAGTTCACTAACTAAAAGCGGAGATGAAAATTACATAATTTGCTAAAACGTTACTTGAAAGAGATCCTTTAAAGATAGGAATTCGACATTCTATTTTGTACTTAAATTGTCATAACAACGCAACGGATGAAGTACTTTATCTGCCACTCAAAAAACCTTGCACCAGGGTGTATAGTGCGGCCACTCTATCCGCTCTACCGTAGGGCAGGCCCTGGTAGGTTGGTCTTAAAAAATTAGGAATATTCTCAGAAATTTGAGACTAATAACTTTGGCAAGAGTAAGTAAGTAGCTCTTGGCAAGGGTACTAAAATTACCGAATCTTATGCAACTTTGTAAGTTCCTATTTAGGGCATTCAGCATTACCAACGGCACAGTAAGCATAGCAATGCTTGTGTCGGAAGATGTCGCTCTTCCGTAACTCGAAGTTATTAATTATAAACTAACAACAAATTAAAGATTTAAAAAAAAATAATTACTTTGATATCTGTATAGAATGTCTCGTCATCTTCTTTTGAGATGACTCTCCTTAGTGCTAAGAAGTTATCGTTCTTGAAATGCCACTCCTTAGTTGTGTAGTACTGAAGAACTTCCAGACCGTAGCTGATTCGCTTCTGTACTTGAACCATGCTGAAATAAAGGATTAATTTAAGTAATGCTTATGGTTTTTAAAACAGATGGCGCCACCGTATGAATTCAATTCAATTTCAATTTGATTTTTTTGTGAAACATAGGTACAACAGAGATCTGAAATAAGTACATGTTTTGCCGTTAGGCATACAAAATATTTGACAGAAGGTATATAGGTGGTCTGTTATTCGTCCTTATATTATAATATGTCAAACAATAATAAAACACAACTTAGCTCGTCAATATACAATTCAAAATAGTACTTATTACATACGTGACATCTAGTATCTTTATAGCAACACTGATAATTCCGCTATTTGACGCTAGATGTCGACTACGAAATAACCATTAAAAACTGATGTATGGAGTGAGCACTATATTCATACTTATTTCTCTATGATCTTAGATATTGTGGCCAAGTACTAATGGTAGGTAATGAGTGTATTTTCAGGATCAGATAAGTGCTCAGTAAACAAATAGATTCCCTTATTGGGATTTGAATCCGGGATCGCCAGCATCGTAGGTTAGACTAAAGTGGTCGTCTAATTACTTAAGGATCACTGCCAAAGCCATAGTAGTCGTCAAATCATTACTCACAATGTCTTCTTGCCCAGCATCATCAGTAACAGGTCTACCAAGTACGCGGGTATGATGTGTGTGAACAGCAGCGCGATCTGATGCAGGACCAGGGAGGACTTGGGAGAGCCACCGGGGTACCACAGGCAGACAGAGAAGGGGAACTCTTGTACGTGAACGCGACCTGCGGAATTAATTAAAAATGTTAAGAGCGTGCGTGAACAAAGTGAGATAATTATAGAAATTTGCCCAAAAAGCTATTCCGCGATACGCGATAATCGCGAACAGTGTCAGGAAGTAAGTCTCCGTTGGTTCGTACATTACAACTTTTGAACGTACAGGGCCTATGATGTTTGCAATTTTATCAGTTATCGTCGTAGATAAGACATTCGTCACGTTCTGACAACTGACAAGTATGCGAGTGCGAGAGAGACGGGTGTCTTATCCACGACGATAAGTGATAAAATGGCAACCATCATTAGCCAGCTGATTGCATGTGTTTGCTAGCAGATGGACTACTGCCCATCACAGCTAGCAAACAGCGTGCGTGATGAATGTTTGAAGTTTTGCGAGACGATGGATTTACCTCTATCATCAGGTTAATACACCGAATATACCTATTTTACACATAACATAACAAACTTCTTACTGACTAAAGATAATATAATTTTTAAGAAAAACAACCGACTTCAATGGGGGAGCCCGGTGAAAGATTACTTATTATACTTAGATGGTGCACTCTTAGATTCCATACAATAAAATAAAAATGGCTATAAGTATGTTTATAATGGTAGAGGACTAAGTACCCTCAATTCCTCATGGAATCATGGAAAAACCTTGCTTGCTTGACAAGAAAAACGAAGAGAACAAATCGCCACACTTGAACTACGCGTCGTTGAAGAGTTCCGTTCTGATCATCATCAGCAGTTCCACTTCATCAAATGTCACTTTTATGAATGAAAATGCTTGATTAGTTCATCAAAATACTACAATTACTATTTGTGTGCCTTTCACATTTCAGGAGTTCTCTCAATTCCTCATGGATCCCATCATCAGAAATCGAGCATGACACAAATTAATCGTGAAGATAGAACTTGCTTAACAAACACAGCTAGGAGGACAAATCGCCAAACGTGAACTTTTCGTCGCTAAAGAGTTCTGTTCTGATCATCATCAGCAGTTGCACTTCATCCAATGTCACATTTTTGGATGAAAATGCTCGATTTGTTGATAAAAACACCAAAACCACTATATGTTTGCTTTTAAGATTTGAGGAGTTCCCTCAATTTCTCATAGATCCCATCATCAGAACTGCGTTTTAACAAAAACGGGACCAACTTGGATATATATACTTACAATCAAAAAAAGAATTTTCCAAATCGGTTAAGAAATGACGGAGCTATGGAGTAACAAACATTAAAAAAAAACATACAACCGAATTGATAACCTCCTATTTTAAAATCTTGAAGTCGGTTAAAAATAACCTATAATTATCAAAAACTTCACCCCGCGGCATCGTGCCAAAGATGCTGGCAGCATTTCCTCGCTGTATATCAATGCTGATGCGTTGCGCGAAGAAGCTGCCAGCCCTTTGGTTAAGTTCATACTGTTATGCTGTGTAACTATTTTTTATAAATAAATAAATAAATTTCTGAAGAGTTTTTCTGGACTTTCACTATGTCTATTACACGACATTATACATTAACTAGTGGCAGTGGGCGGCGCACATAGCACGCAAAACCAATGGCCGTTGGGGCGGAAAGGTTCTCGAGTAGCGACCACGTACCGGAAGGCGTAGCGTGGGCAGGCCCCCCACACGGTGGACTGATGACCTGGTAAGGGTCGCGGGTGTCCGCTGGATGCGGGTGGCGCAGGACCGGTCATTGTGGAAGTCTTTGGGGGAGGCCTATGTCCAGCAGTGGACGTCATTCGGCTGAATGATGATGATGATGATACATTAACTGACAACTTAAAAAAGTTGAAAAAACCCTGACATTTTCATCTCAAAGTCCAATTAAACAACCGATTTTGATAAAACATGTCTAAGAAACATCGCAGGTAAACCTGCTTTCAAATAAAAGAACCGTATTCAAATCGGTTCATCCGTTTTTTTTCTTTTTTTTAATACCACGTCGGTGGCAAACAAGCGCACGGCACGCCTGATGGTAAGCGGTCACCGCAGCCTATGGACGCCTGCAGCTCCTAGGGGTGTCACATACGCGTTGCCGAGCCTTTAAGAATTTATGCCACAGACAGACACACATACACAGATAAACATGTTAAAATTATAACACTCCTCTTTTGCGTTCCGCGTCGGGGGTCAAAAGTCCTCCAGGAATCAGTCTTCAAACCGCTTATACTTGACTTGGTCATGTAATGATAGATTATTTTCACATGCCTCGATAAGGCCGATTATATTAAGGGTCAATAACGTATATTTAATAACATCTACTGTGCCTTATGTTGTTGAGAATAAACTTTCATTCATTCATTCATATAAACTACGAAAAGTACCTATATCTATAGTGTTTAAAGTTCTTACCCATATCAAGCGCCGCTCCCCAAGTGAGTGGATTCCTTCCTGATTCTGTCAAATTCACCACTTGCACTTCTTTTGGCCTGTAAATTACAACATTCGTAGTAGCAAAGTGTACAAGTGACGCATGTATGCTAGAAAGTTTACGTATTGACTCCAGTGTTATAGGCGAGTAGTATATAAGTACAGCTGTTAACCTTTTGGATACCAACGACGAATATATCAACACCATTGGCTCAACAACAACGATGGATATGTTAGTCACGGTGTGCAGCACGATATCAACATACATTCATTTGTATCAATCAATCAAATATTTATTCTGCAAATAGGCCACAAGGGCACTTTTACATGTCAAAGCGTGAATTAATACAATTGAAAAAACTGACAATCTTACTTAATAATAGTATAGAGTTTAACTTCGAGTTTGACATTCCGAGTGTGCGAGTGACGGCTTTTGTATTTGACAGAGCGTTGAAAAGATTGACGACTTTCTCTCTCTCTCTCAACCTCAACGCATCCTCAAGTCGATAAAAGATCGGCAACGCGCTTGCGATTCTTTTGTATAAAAAGGACCATACGTCAAAATGGTCCTAAAACCAGCAAAGTTGAGAGTTATGTCATTAAATAGGTATTAAAAAAATATTTTTAGCTCGTATTCACTCTGACAGAAATATGAATATCTCAGTACTGCAATGGAATTAAGCTTGGTGCCCACAGAACGAAATGAAGTAGATTTAAAGACCTATCTAATGACCTGACTTTTAGATTTGTTGGTTCCATTACCAGGGCACCTACCACCAGGTCTTAATTCAATGAATGCTACTCGAAACCAGCTTTTTCTGAATTGCTGACTGGAAAATGTCACGAGACCGTGAAAAAACTGGAAATTGAATCGATTGTAGAAGCTCTCGGTCACCTAAATTCCAGGCAGTTCATTTGACGTCGTAAATTGCCTGGAATTATGAATCAGCGGTAGGTGAGTAGTATATAAGTACAGCTATTAACCTTTTGGATACCAACGACGAATATATCAACACCATTGGCTCAACAATACGTTATATGGTCGCCCGTGCTCCTTTGCTTACTTGTTAACAGCAGTGTTGTAGGCGACCAGTATGCAGCCGTTGACGACAAAGTCCACAGGGATGACGTCAGCTTTGAGCGAGTCATTGCAGTGCATCGTGCGTATGACGCCTTTGCCAGCCCCTACGAGTAGACCGGTGGGGCCGTTCAAGTTGTCCACCCAACCTGGCATTGGCTCTTTCATGGCTGCCGTCACTGAAAAACGAAGTTGAACGTGATTTCCCCAAGCACACTACGTAAACTTTGGCATCCTTATTATAGGTAATAACTACAACTTAGAAAAGTTGAAAAACCCCCGACATTTTCATTTCAAAAGTCTATATCGCAAAAACGGCTCAACAGAATTTCATGAAACATGGCTAAGAGCACTCGGGATAAAATTGTCTATGACACAAAAAATCTAAACGAAAATCCGTTCCTCAGTTTGGGAGTTATCATCATCCGTTACACAGACAGACACGTTAAACTTATAACACCCCTCTCTTTTTGCGTCGGGGGTTAAAAAACCCGTCAAGTGCGAGTGCGACTCGCGCACCGAGGGTTCCGTACAACGATCGTGTACCCGTCCCGTCGACCCGACCCATTCATTCAGGAGAAATTGAATGCCGTGGGTACAGCGCCAACTATCGGAGCAAAATGCAAACTTAGCTGAGAAATGTTTTTTTTTTTATATAAATATATAATTTATATAGGGATATAATAAGTTTATTTTAAGAGGGGGATGTTTTTACATACTCATTGTGCATTTACGCCCTTTCATATGACAATCAATTGACATAACCAGCCACTAGACTTTTGTGTGTGTGTGTTCCCCCCCATTTACCTATAGTTATCAGATAATTGTCAAAGATCTTAATTATCTTGATAATTTCGACTCCTGTTTGTAGCACAAGCAAAACAAATGCCTATTCGAACAGTCCACAACATGCAAACAGGGCTCAACCACAGAATAAGTAATATTACAAGTGCTTAACTTGAGTTTTTCACCTTCGTCGTGTAAAAAACATTAAAGCTCTTATAAATGACGCTATCTAGCATATAAATTATAATTAATTATACTCTTTGCTCGTACCTAAGTGACCGTCTGTATCTGTAGTGAAGGCTTACCAATTATTTTAAAAGAACGTAACATTGTATGGATAGTCGATGAATGAAAAGGTTCGTCACTTTACGACCTTAATATCATTAAAATGGAGTCGAAAAGTGACTTCTCATTCCTCGACTGGACATTGACGGTCTTCGTGATTCATTCATCCATGGTCAAGAACCGAATAGACAAGTGGCAAAAGATTTGTTTATAGTTCTAGCTACTCACCAATAGAGGGCCTTGCTATGACGATGGGGAACTTTCCTTCATACTGCGCGACTAGCGCCTCCGACAACGATTTCGTGTACGCATACGTGTTCGGTTGGGGGTCAATTAATCTGGAAAATTAATAAAAAAAGTTTTTTGCAGTGTCTTTTTTAAGATAACGAAAAATTGAGTAGCTCACTTAAGTCAAAAGAAATCATTCATGAGACTTCCCTCACCGCCTATATGTACCGAGCAATAGGTCTTTTATAAACTGATGATGATGATGAAGGAGTAAGAAGTTGGTGATAGTAGTAGTTGCTGGTTCTGTAGGTTTCTATCATCGCACTGCTCGCCGTCAGCAGGGCATTCATCCTCACACCTTAGAACCTAAATGGTCGCGTACGGTACGGTTTCAGAGGAACTTCCTCCCTCGGACGCTCCGGTTGTGGAATGAGCTCCCTGCCGAGGTTTTCCCAAGGAACTACAGTATGGGATTCTTCAAGAAAAGAGTGTATAAATTTTTAAAGGGTCGGCAACGCGCATGTGACACCCCTGGAGTTGCAGGCGTCCATAGGCTGCGGTGACCGCTTACCATCAGGCGGGCCGTACGCTTGTTTGCCACCGACGTGGTATAAAATAAAATAAAAAGGTATGTGGTGTTATGTTCCTGGTGATGAGTAAGGTCGCCAGAGCTCCTGGGACCTGCTGATTCTCATATCAAAAATGTCATATTAGCAGCGCGGTTGTTCTGCAGTCACCAGCGACCAGGCGACGGTCTCTACTTACCATCAGCCCTTATGCTGATCATCCAACGTCATTGTATAAAAAAACATCGTGGAAAAATACATACTTGGGTTGCAAATGCGTGAGCAGTTCATCGTTCATCCACTCCACACATTTCATGACGTCTTGCGGCTTGTGAGCTGTCTCGTACACCCGCTCCTCCAGCACGGGCAACTCGCAGCGACAGTATGCGGTCGATACGTGGACGAATACCTGTGGACGAGTGTACATTGTTAATTTTAACGAGTCCAAAGACATATCAGACACCCGGCCCACGCGGCTCCGTTGTTGCAAACAGCGCAGTCAAACCTATGGTACAAAATATAGCTACCGCAAATCCATTTTACACACAGATGAAAGATATTTTTGAAATCGAATGAGGAGTTCTGGCGAGAATTATTATTGGTAAACGGGACTTAATCGCGTACAACAATTATTCACCGAGTCCCGTTTACCAATAAAGGATGATTCACAGTAGGCCGTTCCGTGTCCGGGCCGGCCCGTTTTCTTCTAGAGAAATACGCCGGCCGTTGCGTTTGTTGTCATAGAAAACGGGCCGGCCCGGACACGGAACGGTCTACTGTGAATCATCCTTAATGTGTTAAAATCGTGCAAGTTTAAATCAATATATTCTGAAGAGTATCCGTTACACGGAAAAGACGATTTTACAAGCTTTTATTTAACTTGCAATGTTATGTTCTGTCGAATCTTGCAACTGAATTTTATTGCAGTTATCTTGAACCAATTGAGCTGAAATTTGGCATACTTATGTACATAAAGGACGCAGGAGTACGCTGGATGCGGGTGGCGCAGGACCGATCATTGTGGCACTCTTTAGGGGAGGCATATGTCCAGCAGTGGACGTCCTTCGGCTGATATGATGATATTCGGGGACAATTCAATATATGAATCCAAGTTGATCTGATGAGGGAGACAGAAGCTCTTTGGAGCCGTCTCAACGAATAGTGAATGTGGAAAGAAATACAGCTGTCATTAAAAACATGTACAGAAAATGATTTTATTGACAGAGCTTATTTCTTGTTTTGGTTCGCGCATGACCCAAGTATGCTTAAAAGACAGGAAAGCTAGTGGCCAGCAGATACATCAAAAAGCGTGTTTGTTGAATGGTATGGTACAAACCTCTAGTTGTGACATGCCATCAGTAAGGTCTAGGACTCGTTGAGTGCCGCCGGTGTTGAGAGCAGCAGCATCCTTGAGCGGCATATCGAATCTGGAATATAAAGTATTAAATTTTTATTTAAGAAGTATCTATGTAAGAAAAATCTGTTGTACGCGAATCCGTTCCTATGGGATTTGTTACACACATCCACCCCCCTTTTTACCCCTATTAGGGGATTATTTCCGGGATAAACAAAATCCTATGTCCTTCGCTGGGGTTTAAACTACATGCAAAGTGTTAAATATAAGATAGCAAGTGCTGTCTACTTAAACTTAATTGTAGGTATTATAGTCTACTTGAACTGTATATGTCACTAACTTTTTTAATTGTCTTTGACACCTTCCTCTCTCATTCTCTTTGACGCTGGACACCGCCTTGTAAGCATCGATATGCTAATCATATCTAGATTAATCATCTATTATTGTTGACCGGATACTGCAAACGATTCTGAGTAAACGCTGTGCATTATCTAATGATAGTAGCTGTTTTTATTTCTCGCCGTCGAATCATCCTGAACTCGTTACCTGCGCCACTCTCCAACAGGTCATGTGCCCAGTTGTGCATGCGAACAAGCTAAGATAGCATTGAGACAGGATGTCTGGAGAAGGAGATGAAAATGTATCTCAGAGAGAAAATTTGGAATCCACACCATCGCCTCAACCGGGTTCGTCGGCAGCACAAAATACACATACATTTGGAGGTTACCATGTGGAACGACTCAGTGGTCATCGAAACTTTAGCTCGTGGAAGTTTAATATGAAAAACATTCTTATCATTGACGGGCTATGGAAGTGTGTACTAGGCGAGGATACGGAGCCCGCGCGTGATGAGCGCGCTTTGGCCCGCATTTGCCTGTCGGTCAGTTCTAGCTGTCATCAATATGTATTAAACGCCAAGTCCAGCATGGAAGCGTGGAACAATTTAACTAAAGTTTTCGAAGATTCCGGTTTAGCAAGAAAGGTGATGCTGCTGCGAAAGTTGCACCGCATCGAACTTAACTCTTTTAACTCGATGTCAGAATACATCGAACATACTATGATGCTCGTACAACAGCTTGCAGATATCAATAAGGTGGTGGATGACGGCGAAGTTGCCGAGATCCTGCTGTCGGGACTTCCTCAAGAATACGAAACGTTAGTGAGTAATTTGGAGACAGTCTGTATGACATCGACTTTGACCAGTGAGGTAGTGCGGACACGTCTGTTACAGGAAGAGGCGCGCAAAGCGAACGCAATGAACAAAAGTGGTACTGCGTACATGTCGAAGCCTGCTGCTCCAGCTGCCACAAAACAGTGCACTTATTGTGGTAAAACCGGTCACGTCAAGAGTCGCTGTTTTAAGTTAAAGCGCAAGAAAAAAGAAGATCAGGCGTCAACAAGAGGGATGCTAGCTTCTGCATTTTTGGCTACAAGCAGTGATTGGGTTCTTGATAGCGGGTGCAGCCAGCATATGTCGTGTCATAAGGACATTTTTGAGAATCTAACCTCTATGGAAAGTGAGGTTATGATAGCTAATAACACTAAACTGCAGTGTGTTGGCATCGGAACTGTCAAAATTAACATTAATGACAAAGTGTTCAACTTAGAAAATGTACTATATGTTCCTAACCTGTCTGCCAACCTTTTATCGGTAAGTTGTTTAGCTTCTCAAGGTTTCCAAGTTCTTTTTACTAAAAATGAGTGTCACATATTTAGACGTGAAACTTCTGGCAACAACCAATTTCTGTTAAAAATTTCTTGTAAAAATGGTTTATATAGGTTTCCCCAAAGTAAAAACTTGTGTGCAGTGGTGCAGTCTTCAGGTATCTTGCATATGCAAGATGCACAGAGTGCTAAGCCAGCTGAGATGCCAGCATTCATCTGGCATAGGAAGTTGGGCCATCTAGGTACGTCCGGCATGTTAGCTTTAAAAAATGGAATGGCATGCGGTGTGTCTTTTCAGGATTCGGAGGTGGATGATCTCAGGAACTGTGAAACTTGCCTTGAGGGAAAGATGGCTGCCAAACCATTTCCTTCGGCCAGTAAACACCGTGCCAGTCAAGCATTGGAACTAATCCACTCCGATGTGCTCGGACCCTTGCCTGTTCCAAGTTGGGGAGGATGTCGTTACGTCGTGACATTCACGGACGATTATTCCAGGATGACCTATGCATATCCACTCAAGAAGAAAAATGAGGTAATTAAAACTTTCATTAATTTTAAAACTTTCATTGAAAAACAGATAGGTTTGCCAATTCGTGTTCTTCGGACAGACAATGGGGGCGAATACTGCAGCCATGAATTTTCAAATTATCTTACAAAACATGGAATTGTTCATCAGACTACTGTTCCATATTGTGCAAATCAGAACGGGTCCTCTGAACGTTTGAACAGAACGCTTATGGATAAGGTTAGATGCATGTTACTGCAGTCTGGTTTAGACAAGCGCTATTGGGCCGAAGCTCTGATGACAGCGGTTTACCTAAAAAATAGGTCGCCTACATCAGCACTCTCTGGTCATACACCACATGAAAAGTTGACCGGGTTAAAACCAGACCTTCGTCACTTACATACTTTTGGATGTATTGCATATGCCCTATTGCCTAAAGAAAAAAGGTCAAAATTAGATGCTAAATGTAAAATGTATATTTTTGTTGGATATAGTGAAAGCTCTAAAGGATATAGGCTTGCAGACCCCTCAAACCCAAATAGGGTAATTGTTTGTCGAAATGTAGTGTTCATTGAGAATAAATTTTATACCAAAGACATGAATTTTAATTTTAACAATAATTTGAATAATGATTTTATTTATTTTGAATTTTTAGATAATGAAGTTAATGATTTGGATTCTACTGTTAAAATCAATTCTAGTCAAATTAGTTGTAATAATAATAATTCTAGTCAACGTTTACAAAGTCCTGAAAATTCAGGTTCATCATCTGAACACAATGTAATTCTTTCGCCCTTGTTTTCAGGAGATGACGAGCACTACTGCACTGGCAGTGAGCACGACGGCTCCGTGTCGTCACCTGTCGTCGAGTCGGCGCCATCGTCACCTGACGTCCAGACGACGCCAGAGCGTGTGACGTCACCGTCGCGGGGGGTGACACGTGCAGAGGGAGAGAAAGTTGCTACTTCCGAGTCGCCGCTGACTTCACACCGAGCCGCTCGTAGTACACGTAATAAGTTGCCAAATAGGTATGAAGATTACGATCTCGATTATTCTCTACTGACACAAGATGGCGCTGGGTTGCATGCGGATCCTTTAACATACGAGGAAGCCATTTCTAGTTCTGACTGTTCACATTGGAAGGCAGCTATGAAAGGTGAATATGATTCACTCCTCGCCAACAAGGTATGGGTGTTGGTTGACCGTCCTAAAACTAAAAATATTGTCAAGTGCAAATGGGTGTTCAAACGTAAGTTTGATGCATCTGGTAAATTTGATAAGTATAAAGCAAGGCTAGTTGCCAGAGGCTTCACACAAGTTTTAGGGGTTGACTACAATGATACTTTTTCACCAGTTGTCAGACATTGTACATTAAGAATTTTATTTTCGTTGGCAGCAGAGTTAGACTTAAATATGTATCACATTGATGTTGCTACTGCATTTTTGCATGGAGAGCTGACAGAGACCATATATATGGAGCAGCCTCCAGGTTTTTGTGATGATGGTAAAAATAAAGTTTGTCTTTTATTAAAAGGAATTTACGGCCTTAAGCAGGCTAGTAGAATCTGGAACTTAAAAGTACATGATTTGTTATGTAAAAATGGTTTTAATCAGAGTAACTGTGAACCGTGCGTTTACACTAAAATATCTGATAAAGAAACTACTATTTTAGCACTTTATGTCGATGATTTCTACATATTCAGTAATAATGATAATGAAGAACTTTTATCTTTGCTTAAAAACCATTTTAGTGTTAAGGATCTAGGAGTGCTTACCAGCTGTTTAGGCTTAAATATAAGTAGAAATAGATCTGAGCATTTTATTAAGCTTGATCAGTCTGATTATATTAAAAGATTGTTAGTAAAGTTTGGAATGCAAAATTGCAAACCGGCCTCTACTCCTATGGCTACTAATTGTAAGTTACAAAAGGCTGATATGTGTCTAGATGACAATACTTATAGATATAGGGAGCTTTTAGGCAGTCTCTGTTATTTAAGTGTGTGTAGTCGGCCTGATATTTCTTACGCATGTAGCCAGCTGAGCCAATTTAACCATGCTTATGACAAGTCACATTGGCAGGCAGCTAAGCGTGTTTTGAGATATTTAGCGGGAACACTAAATTATTGTCTATATTTTAATAGGTCTGGTAATTTAGATTTAACTGCATACTCGGACGCGGATTGGGCTAACGATATTGTCGATCGTAAGTCATACACAGGTTTCGTGGTAAAGCTCGGTAACAACATTATAAATTGGGAGTCGCGTAAACAACGATGTATTGCCCTAAGCACAGCCGAGGCCGAGTATCTTTCAATAGGAGATGTTTGTAAGGATCTTTGTTTCATAAAAAACTTTCTGTCAGAGATTATAAGTGCTGACTTTGCCATCACTCTGTATAATGATAATCAAAGTGCGCATAAAATTGTAGAATCAAAAGAGTTTTGCCACAAACGCACGAAACATATTGATTTACGTTATCATTTTGTTAAAGATCTGGTACAGAAAGGTTTTTTAACTGTTAAATATATGCCAACAGAGCAGATGATTGCAGATGTACTCACAAAGTCTCTCAGTGCTGAAAAACATAAATATTTTGTTAATAAATTGTGTTTAAAGTAAATTGAATGTCTAAATGTTTAATGTACTGAGCATGTAGAGACTGTTTTATTTCTATAAAGACTGATTAAGCATGTACAGTCATGTATTGTGTAGAAATAATATTATAGAGCATGTAGAGTTTTCTTGTTATTTCTACCACTTGTTATCTTAAGGGGAAGTGTTAAATATAAGATAGCAAGTGCTGTCTACTTAAACTTAATTGTAGGTATTATAGTCTACTTGAACTGTATATGTCACTAACTTTTTTAATTGTCTTTGACACCTTCCTCTCTCATTCTCTTTGACGCTGGACACCGCCTTGTAAGCATCGATATGCTAATCATATCTAGATTAATCATCTATTATTGTTGACCGGATACTGCAAACGATTCTGAGTAAACGCTGTGCATTATCTAATGATAGTAGCTGTTTTTATTTCTCGCCGTCGAATCATCCTGAACTCGTTACCTGCGCCACTCTCCAACACAAAGATCGAAAATGTAACAGATATCCATACCAAGTTTCTAGAACAATATTTCTTTTCTATTCCTCTAAAAGACGTGTAGGTCTATTAGTGTTAATGCAATGTATCCACTTGCGTATTTTTGTATGCGGTTAACGTTCACACCCTCCCTCCGCACGCACTTACAAACATGATGACATGCCATTTGTCATTTGCTCGGTGGACGTGGCGCAAGCAACAGGTCCTGACAGTATCTCCTGAAGATGCCTCGTAGAGAGGCGAAACACGTGTCTAGGTTTTGTCTTTATTGGTGGTGTTTTTTTTTTGTATTTAGTTGCATGTATTAATAACTACATTTTAACAGCATGAAATAAAGGGCTTTTTTTACAAATATTGAACCTGTTGTGGTTATCTTTGATGTTGGTGGCTAAACCAAATGTCACCGGGCAGAGACAAAGGCTCACAGGCTCCGCTGGCTTAGCCACCTTAAATGGATGGCTAAAGAGAGAATAAATGTCGGAGCGGAGGTAGCGCTGGAAGGACTTGATCGAGGCGGTTGGCAAGAATTAGCGCAGAGCCGAGCAGAGTGTGTCGGAGCGGAGGCCAAGATTAATTTTGGGCCGCTGAGCCAACGGAGTGATATTAAAACTCACCTAACGCAAGCAGCACAATGGAAGATTATCTGGCACTCCCGCCTCAGTTCCTCTCGGTGTTCGTTTGAGATACCCATGCCTTCCGCCAAAATGTCTCCCGGGATCAGACGAAGTTTCTCGAAACACTTAGGGCTGGTTTCGTGAAGACGATCGAACACCTGGAATTTTTGTGGAATACGTCTTATAATTGAATTTAAACAGTGCAGCCAGTCTTACGGGAAGACTTGCATTGGGATCCGACCTAGGAAACTTTTTTATTATATTATTATTTTGTTTAGTTTAATAAGGTTAGTGTCATTACATTAAGTTTATTTTAATTATTCCATAGGTATATTAGGTATATATTTTATGTTTTATGAATCAATTAAATAACTAAGGTAAAGTTCACATTTTATACGTAAATTCAAGCCTTACATTCAAAATTTATTTCAAAATATCTCTGCCTCCAAAGTAGCGGTATATATATACCAATATCTGTCATATTTCCAAATTCCAGTTAGCACTTCCAAACAATTGCTTTCACGCTAATATTAAAATAGTTCCACTACTCGCCACAAGACAGCGCTAAACTCAACTCACCCGGCACTTCAAAAATCCCTCAAGCCTTTCACTACTGCTCTGCCCCTTCTTCGCTCTCATCAGCATATATATCCTATTCAGATCAGGGCAGCATCGTAGAAGTTTCTCGACGAGCACTTTCCCCATGAAACCAGTAGCTCCGGTGATGAAGAGGGTTTTGTTGGCGTAGTACTCCGCTACGCTTATAGATGGCGCCATGGTGGAAAGCTGTAAAGATTTTTTACTTATGTATTGTAACAAACGAATTCCATAGATAGAAAAATTCGTGATTCATATTATTAATAGTATTATTTATTCAGTTTATCTATTGAAGGACTTAGGTTAAAAAAATTACAATATTTGTACATATATATATATATAATCCATTCCATTGTATATATGTCCATTTATCGTGCACATACTTAATGCAAATTTAAGACTTATATGGTTTTCTCATAGATGCCATTGTTAGAACTGGACCGAATTAATATGGGCCCACACGGGAAGCACCGGCTTTCAAATAAAAAAATTGGTTGTTTGTAAAGTAGGTTTACGATCGAGATGTTTACGTGATAACGTCTTACTTCACTTGCACTTCACTTATACCTGCGATCGCGCTCGTGAGGTTTTGGTGTGACACAAGTTTCTGAACATGTCACCCGACTAAAACGATTTTAAAGACGTTTTTCACCATTTCAACCCCCACAACTCCGCCATTTTGAAAAAAAAAAACTATAAATCCATATAGGTAATAATAATTATCGACTGTTCATATATTTTCGCGATTCTTGGTTGAATGCGACATGTAGAACATCTGAAAATCCGCCGGACATCCGGACATTATGTACGGTCGACCAATTTGGTTTCTGGGCCACTTCTTACCTTGTCAAAGTGAAAATCAATATGAAAAGCTGCTAGAGATCCCATGTCATTGTGATAAGGTCAAGCATCCCAGAAATAAAATTGGTTGGCTTTTGCATGCAATAAAAGCATTCTTGTCCTCGCTAACACCGAGACGCCTCTCTCACTTAAATCGGCGATAGATTTAGAGATCAATAATGTAAAGGAGTGGGGTCCCAGCGCGCATAAGTTATTTGCAGAAATTGCGAAGCGTCTCGTTGACGTAACTGGTGACCGAAGAGCTGGCGGTTTCCTCGCTCAACGTATCAGCATTGCGATACAGCGAGGAAAGGCCGCCAGCATCCTAGGTACAATGCCTCAAGGGCCCGTTTTAATTTTCTTTATATTATTTTGGTTAAGTATTCTTGTATATATTTTCGTTGTACATAAATAAATGATTATCGCCTAAGAAGTGAGTTGCCACCATATAAAATTAACGTATGCAGTGGGTAATTGAAAATCATTGGAGTACTTGAAAAAAATTACCGAGGTCAAAATTTCAGCGAAATAAATTTGAATGAATACCAAAAATAACCACTCTGAACTGAATTAAATAGTGTTTTTAATAACGTATTGGTGTTGTTTTAATAAAATATGTGGAGATATGATTTATGCTACTGGTAATGACAAGAGGTTTTAAAAAGGAAAGTCATGTAAGATTGACATTTGTTTGCTCCGACTTTAGGTATTAAATACTTCAAAAAGTTCAAAACACAATAGCTGCAAGCGTCGATAGGGTATACCATATCAGCCCTAGGACGTCCACTGCTGGACATAGACCTCCCTCAATTTCATGGGGGGTAAATGCCATAATCGCGACGCTTGGCATGCGGGTTGGCGATCGCAGTATCTCCACTCTCGATAGGGTATGCCGAGTGCTTATTTGCCACTATAATATCGGTCTGTCTTGACAAATCATTGGGCGACCTTCTTAGGTGTTCATAATTAAATCAATGAAGCAATATATATGCAGTTAATGTAAAGACAATTAAACAGATTAGTAAACATTACGATGTGTTAATGCTTCTTAAAATGGAATGTTACAGAGAAAGTTGTCATGTATAGGTACCCTGTTGCTAGATATTTCTTAAAACGTTTTTAAAACATTAAGGATGTAGTAATTACAAGTTTAGAAACAAAAAACGCGTACTTATTATGAAATTCATATTTTTTAAGTCGTGTGACGTGACACTGCTATAAGTGAACAAGGTAAATCATTTTCATTGAAATATATAACTATTAGCTATTTAGGTTCTAGGAATTGTGAACTATTTACGTAAACTATCTAATATCTATCTATCTATAATATAATAATTTTTATTTGTAAATTAGGTAGGTATTAGGTTTTTTAGGTAGTTAAATTTTTTCCTAGTTAAGATTATTTTATGTTTTTATATTTAATTTCTTATAAATATAATTCTTCTTATCAATAATTACATCTGTTAAGTAATAAAATAAAATAATAAATAAGTAAAAAATAAAATAAATAAATCACAAATATTTTATTGAATAAAAACTTACAATACAGTTATACAAAGTAAATAAAAAATAAATAAACATAACGATTGGTCTTAGAATGCGCCCCGTGTCATTCCTGACCCAAAGGTGCCCATCACGCTTATCGCGTTCCCGCGTTGGTTCGCAATGGACAGCCTTTGCACCAGGAATGAGCGGAATCCAGCGTCATGACCCCTTTCGTGCAGACGCTGCCCAACCTCCCTGAGGAAAATAGGTTTCTGTGCGCGTCAATTAGTTTTATATTGAAATTTATGTGTTTTTTGTAAAATAAATAAATTGATTACCATATTTTTTACCTTTTTTTTGTTAACGGTGTGGAAATATGCGTTACGCATACCCCCTAGGCTGGGAAACTTGATGGGGGGTTATGTGGGACTCTCTTCTCCCGCACCATTTCTGAGCGAAATGGAGGGGAGAAGCCTACCCACTAAAACCACACCGGCGTTTCCCCTCTTGGCCGTGAATGGGGGCGCCATGGAATCGCGAACATTCTACCACGACGCCCCCCGACCCTATTTGTTACCTAGCAAGATATGTTTTATGGACTTTTTACGGCCGAAATGTACTAAAACTCGCATAAAACAAGTCCGTAAAACCTAACGTGCTAGCTGGGCAGATACACGGATTTGGGGTGGAAATGCTCATCCATTTGGGCTGTTTCCCGTATGAATTGATACGTATCTTGTCATATTTTCTTTCTTTCTATCTAGTACAGGACTATTACGCCGTAATATCGTAGATGATACTATGTATTTTTTGCATTTTTCATTAAGAAATATCGTTTCAAACATCATTCCAAGTCGACGAATTTCAAGCTAATAACTGTTTTTCCACCTAAATTCTACTACCTACTTACAATAAAAGCAAAAAATAGCACCGTTGTATCACAGGCAATATTCCCGGTGGCAATATTATTGCATCGGCATTGCATATCACTTTACTACTGCCACTTGTTAGTTGGCAACCACAAGATGCGAGCTATCAGCTATTTAGTGGTCAGTGGTTAGCGAAAGACAACTCACTATTTATTATCCGCTTACCGAAATTGGTCTGGTATTCGTAATTCCTACCGACAACTCCCTTTAGGGGAGCCAGTATAAGCTTTATCTCCGGTTACGCATAGTTACTACAAATCTAAGGGTCAGTTTATATTAGATGGTGATTGATGAGGTGCATCGAGGCAGTTAATCTTATAACTGTTGGAGCTACAAGGGGTTAATTAGAGATCATCTACTATTACCAACTTGGGCAGCGTGAGTTGCAATCGGTAAATAGATATTTTCTGGAAATATTAACTACAAGTCATTCCGCGGATTCGCCCGGATTTTATTAAAATCCCATTTATTATAACGTAACAAGAAGCCTACGATGGAGAAAACTAGAGTACTTATCTACTTATTTTTTTAAATGCCTACACGAATTACAACTTCATTTCATTAATTATTGACTTTGTAATAAATAAGCGAATAATGACTTTGTAAATAGGTATAATATGTCCACTAGTTAATAACAATAAAATAACACATTTAAAATATGAATTTAGTATTGTCTGGATGGGAGCGATATTAGCAATAAGACCGCTTATTGTTTGAATGCTAAGTCAAAGCGTCTGATAATTGGGGAAACGTCCTAGGGATTTGATATCGATATCAATTGTGATATCAATCAATAGCTACTACATAGTATAAAACAGTCGCTTTCTACACGCAACGGATTTAGAAAATTATTTATAAAATTATATTACATACCATAATTATATGTATCATATATATGTGGACCTGTGAACGTTGAAAGAACGCTGAGTAATATTTAGTGGATATTATCATTAAGACGGCAATTTTTATTAGGTACCGAAAGGAAAGAGTATTAATTGTTTAATATGGAAATAGTATTAATAATAAATAAATGTTTATTAGTTTTTTTAAGTAGAAAAATATTCAATAAGTATTTATAATGTTGAATAATATCCTGATCTTGACAGTAACATCGATATATTTTTTTATCGTAAAAAATGTTTGCAACAAAACTAGTACCTATTTGTGCTCCCAGTTTTCACACGTATTATGTGTTTTTGTACCTACTTTTATAGGTTTGAGCAATAAATAGTATCCTATAGAGTCATTCAGGGACAATAACAAACAAATAACAAAAATAAAACTTAAAATAAACCTATATGAAAACTTTAAAATAAACTTGTAGTTAAATAGTCCATAAAGAGTAAACATTAGTGGACATTTTTTTTATTATGATGATGAGTATTTGTATTATGATGCAAATTCTAAATAAATGTGTGACCACAAGTACTAATTTCAGACAACTAATAAATATAAACTAATTTAATACGGGTAAGTAAAACACAAGACAAGATGCATAAAATTTAGAAGTATATTTTATTTTTGTCCACTGTTGCATCATCTTTTGCATCTCAATTGTAGATTTGACATTTACCTTATAGTTAATTACAATAAATAAACACTTTAAGTAGTTTTTGTATAATGTTAGTAAGATTTTTTGTATATTAATGATACATAATAGGGTATTTTACTATACGGGTATGAGCAATAAAATAAAAAGGGTATTGTTTGTTACAGAGGAAATATAAATGAATAATATATTTTTTATTATTATTACTTTAGTAAATTATTAGCATAGTTTTGCAGAATTTGTTGACAAAGATGCTTAAAACAATAACTATAGTCGTTTATAATTAATTGAAATACAGATACTTTTTTTTAAAGTTACTTGCCTGCTCATTTGTTGAAACAACGTGAGCGTGAAATGCAAAATTTCCATATTTTAGTGCCATGTGACATTTAAAATGCAAAATTCTAGCTTATGTTTTTAACTATTTATCACCGTCATAAAATAGAAATAAAAAATCCAAGTGATTATTGAAACGCATGAACTATTTTAAGCTACTTTTTAAAATAGGGTTTAAGACCCTATTATATACAGGATGTTCGGAATAACGATTTAGGAACTTTAGGATTAGGATACTGGACTATTAGAAAGAGTTTGAACCCTATATATGTTAGTCCAATCTGTGCTAGTTTTTTTTTAAATCGAGTTTTTCTAAGTTATTTTAATTCGTCCCAAAAGTTTTGATGAAAATAAAATAAAAAAGGACTATGCAATAAAACAAATTTATTAAATTAAAAATTGGTTAATCAATGAATTGCAATGTTAATTAATTAAAAAAGGGGGTTGATTGGGGGACGTAAGTTTGTATGGAGGGACAATATAAACGAGTATCACGCGGATGAAGTTTTGAGCAGAAGCTAGTATAACATAATATTATACAATGAGGTATCAAGCATTATTGACTTAGGTACCTACTGTATGCAAAAACAGAAAAAGATAAGGTATTCTTCTAAGCTATCCTATCCTTTTACTTATATCAGTGCTTTAATGCAAAATTTAGTAAAGAATAATTAATGAATGAAACATTTTATTTCAGACCCAATTGAGAAGTATGTGTGGCGTTACTTTGAGAGATAGAGTGAGAAACACCGTTATAAGACGGAGGTGTAGACCGAATGAATATAAAGTGACAAAAATTGAGAAAGTTGTGTTAAATGGTTTGAACCTGTAGACAGATTGGATGAAAGACGATTGACAAAACGAGTATATGAAGGAAGAGTGAATGGCAAAGTTGGTAGGGGAAGATGTTGACGAACGTACTCCGACCAAATCGGAGACATTCTGCTGAAAGGCCAGGTTAAGAGTACCCTAAATCGGCGCGCATGCATGAAGAATTTTATAAGAGTTCATGAAGCGAAAGTTGTATGTCAGGATCGTAGCAAATGGAACTCCGTGATCTCTGCCTACCCCTCTGGGAAACAGGTGTGATTATATATATACGTATGTATGTCCATATCGGTTAATAACAATTCTTTTACACTAAATAGCGTTAATAAATTCATCATGATGCTACCTGTGTAGACACACTGGCACCGTCTCACCTCCAACGGACTACAGTAAAAGCGGGTGCAGCGGCGGAAAACGCCGAAAAGCGTAATAAATACAAGGACCTCGGCAGAGAGTACATGTTTGTACCTTTTGGCGTCGAAACTCTAGGTCCATGGGGTCCCAGCGCGCATAAGTTATTTGCAGAAATTGCGAAGCGTCTGGTTGACGTAACTGGTGACCGAAGAGCTGGCGGTTTCCTCGCTCAACGTATCAGCATTGCGATACAGCGAGGAAATGCCGCCAGCATCCTCGGTACAATGCCTCAAGGGCCCGTTTTAGATTTAAGTTAGTTTTAATTTTCTTAATATTATTTTGGTTAAGTATTCTTGTATATATTTTCGTCGTACATAAATAAATGATTACCAATTCATCATAAATTTAAGTATAATTCGCATGTCAATAAACATACATGACAGACACATGCAAGTAAGTCAAACACCCACAAGTTATTTTGTAGGGTAAGTTAAAGTCAAAGGAACTACTCGTAAGTAACAAGATCGCTTGTTTGCCACGGTCGTGGTATAAAATACAATAGAAATACTGCCAGCGTTCTAGCATACTCGCATTTTATAGCTTTATAATTTCTAAATACAATGTTCTATTAATTATTATTCTAAACGTAAACCCTCAACTTGAAATATGAAGAATTACATTCACTAAAATAAAGGCAGATAGGTATGAATTGATTAAACTATACTATTATAGATAAGGCCGTCTTAGGGTCAAGTTTAAACGTCAGTATGACTGAAAAGGCCATTAGAAAGTCGCGTGTTAATATTCACAAATCGTTTGAAAAGTCGTTTTCATTTTCATGTTTTCATGTCAGAATACGTCTGCCCGTAATGTTTGGTTTCTTTTTGTAATTGTTGAGCAAATAAAATGTAAATCCGTAATTGGCCAATGGCAAAGTAAGATGAAACCTTTTGTAAATTTGCTGTAACTTGTGCTGTGGATTTTGTATCGTTAAATAAATAAATAAATAATTTTTGGGCAATATTTCCTATATATGGTTTATTGTTTATGATGTAGTGTGAGTAATATGGTAGTAATTGTTATTGAAAATATGCATAATAGAGCTAGGATCATGACAATATGCGTTTTTTTATTACAGCGTGCAACGAGGGGAGAAGGGACATAACAGTAATTCAAACCTCGATAAAAGTTTATTTGTACATGACATTGATTGACGACCACTTTGACTTAGTTGGTAGTGACCCTCCCCGCGAAGCCACCGGAGTGCCTGGGTTCGATTCCTGGTCGGGGCATTATTTATGTATATATAGCACGAACATTTGTTTAACAATTTTATTTTAAACTAGAGGTCAAATTAAGAGTGTCAGTATCGTAGATGCTGTAAGATTAATCACAGTATTTATAGTGTATACATATGACCTTATCTATGTTGCAAGTCTAGTCTATCGTATCTAGAAATCATTTAAATTGCCTAACCTTGTTTTGAAATAAAGATTGATTAAAGGTTAAAATTAAAATAACCAGCAAAATTCAAACAAGAAAATAACGTTACTTTTCCTATAGATTCTCTTTCCTAATATGCTCAGTATAGGAAGGGTATAAAATGTAACAATTATTTATTATTCTAGATCATTCTATAATAGAATTTTGGGAAAATTGGCGCATAGATCGTATGGATGTGATAATTATCCAAAGGTCAGGAACATTCAGGAATACACTATCAAAATTTGTCACGTTATTTAGACCCACGGTGTATAAATAGCCTGCATTAATCTCCAAGACAGACAACATACACCACTTTTCATCCCAAAAGTTAGTAATGACTTAAGAGGGAAGAAATCGGGGGTGGAAGTTGAGAAAGTTCACACAGACAAATTCGCGGACAAATATGTTTAGACTATTATTAGAATAATTTCGTCTAAGGGATTTCTGCTCCATCATTCATAGACCTTCAAATACATTTAACGGTACATACCATAATGATTGCAAAGTGGTACGTGGTACACCGGCATCGTTCTGGGCTGTGTTGCAAGTGATGAGGTTAGAACACTGCAAAGGTTATAATATTATGTGCTATCAAGGTCTTTGAATATTTGACCATAGATTATGCTTCGTTATTATAACAGTGGTATGGAATTTGTTACAGCCAATACCTGACGACTCAGCACCAATATAGCGTTTACACATTTTTAGTGCTAAGTCGTCGTAGGTGTGTATTTTTGACACATGACACTTGAAAATGAAACAGTATATAAACAAAAATACTGTAGTTGGCGTTTGTTATATTTGACGATAATAAATCTTCACCTTAAAACATAACACATAATTTGAATTAATGACCTAAACAACACAGTTAAATTGCAGCATTAATAATGAGCATAATACTGGTGTATCTAAAATAAACAATAAACTATTAATATACTTTTTGTGAACATCTAGAAGTTCTTGGCAGTATTTTTATGTTTTAAGACATTTGATTGAGTATAGATAGATTAATGAAAAAAAAAAAACTAATTAAATAAAGTGACATTTTAAAATGTTATAAATCGCTTACGCACATGCGTCCCGACACATATTGTAACGCAAGTTGCAATGCAAGTTTAGGAGCATATTACAGATATCATGAGCGCTATGACGCTAATGGTAAATGTTTGATATCACTAGCAAGCATGACCTTTCAAGCAAAACTTTGCACGAATACATAGCCTTTATGAATAATGTTCTAGAGCCGGGGAGCGGCGTCCCACTACACTTCGAGTCGCCCCGGGTGCCGGGGCGCTGCCCCGGGCCGAGCCGCGACCACTCGCCGGCCGACCGCGTGCCCGCCGCCCCTGCGCCCGCCTCCCTCGTGCTCCACCGCGCCGCCGCCGGCGCTGCCACACCGCGCCGGGAGGCGCCCGCCCCGCCGCCGCCGTGCCGAGCCGAGCCGGCGCCGCCGCTGCCGGTCAGTGTAGACCAGCCACCGAGCCGAGAAGAACCGCCGTTCCTGATGGTCGAGTCGCCGCCGCTGTCGCTGAGCCAAGCCGAGCCGGCAGCGCCGCCGGTGCCTTGCCCCGCCCGCGCGTCCGCGCCGCCCCCGGCCGCCGCGCCCGCCCGGCCGCGCCGCACCGTCGTGTACTCGGACCGGGTGGGTGTCGGCCTCGGCGCGCTGCTAGCGAGCCGCTTGACTCAGAGGGTGACCAACAACTGTCTCCCGGGAGCCTCCGTCGATCGTTTGGCCTCGTGCATCGCCGCTGACCACTTCGACTGCGACTCTACGCTGGTAGTGTTCGTCAGTGATATTTTAGACTGTACCGAGCGAGACATTATTAGACTATCGGATACCCTCACTGAAATAGACCAGCGAGGTATAGGTAAAATCATAATATGTGCGTTGCCTTTTTCGAATACTGTGTCGGCAAAGCAAAATATATACTTACATTATTTAAATTCCATTTTGTATAGGTTGTCTCTATACAGCAGTACGATTTCGTATTTCGATACGAACAAATTTGTTAAGAATTTAGTTTTGACTGAAAAGCGTCCATATCTACCGAAGAGGTACTTACGTGAGTGTGCTAAATTGTTAGCATATAATATTGTAGACCCCGTCGTGACTAGCACGACGTTTGATAATGTTAAGGCGGTTCCTGTGTTACGTTTTAGTAGCGTGGGCTCCGAAACGGGGTCGGTGCCGGCGAGTAATTTAAACTGACCGATAAGACAACGCGTGTTACCACCGGCCCCGAACCCGTTGATAGATGTAACACTAGTATTAATATGGTTCATCAAAATATACAGGGATTTACTAGTAAGGAACTTGAAATTGATTTGTTCATACAATGTTCAAATATTCATATTCTATGTATAACGGAGCACTGGCTTAAAGATCATGAATTTATGTTTAACTTTAGCAATCATAGTATAGTAAGTTCATACTCTAGAAAGTCATGTAGGCGTGGAGGATCCTTGATTATGGTGAAACATAATTTGAAATGTAAAGAGCGTAAAGATATTGTTGACATGTCCGTCGAGCGTCACATAGAACTTTCTTGTGTGGAGTTAGACCAATTTATAATTGTATGCGTATACAGGCCCCCATCGGCGGATTACAGTCTATTTGAGACAGTGATGGAAGAAGTGCTCAGCAGTATTTTTAAGAGTACAAAATGCGTTATTGTTTGCGGTGATTTTAACGTTAACTTACTTGAGAAATCGCCCATGAGTGTGAGTCTAGTGAATACTTTTAAATCTTTTAACCTGGTGAACTTGTTGTGTGAGCCAACTCGCATTACAGCAACCAGCGCGACATGTATAGATAACATTTTCAGTAACAAGGATGCGATTAGTAAATTTATTATAAACAACTTAAGTTCTGACCACTGCGGACAACAAGTCTCCTTCAGCGGGAAAACTGACAAAGTTCCACGACACACTATGTGCAGACCTATTTCTGAAAAGAGCTTAGATTTATTCAATCGTAATATAATGAAACGATTATGTTATCTTCCACTTACTCAGGAAAGCCCTGACCGTTTGTGTACTCGATTGTTTAATTGTATCAAAACTGAATTCGATGTCTGTTTTAATTTGAAGAAGATTCAAAGCAAGATCAAAACTAAATTTAGCGACTGGGCTACGCCAGACATTCACGAGAAGAGGCGTCGACTCTATGACTTGTATGATTCAAGAACTACTGATAAAAGGCCGGAATTTCTAGAGTATGTTAAGAACTATTCAAAATCTTTTAAGTTAATGTGTGTCGCTGCTAAAGCCGATTACTTGTCAAAAAAGATCCAGAACTCCAGTGATAAGATTAAAACTGTATGGCAAGTTATCAACAATGAAACTGGGAAAAGTAAGTTAAAAGATGCGCACTTCAGCCTGCGAGTCGATGACACTCTGGTGAGTTCTGACCACGAAGTAGCAGATCATTTTGAGCGGTTCTTTACTAATGTACCCGTCGATACCACGAAGTCTTTGAATTCATCACCAGATGTCGCTGAATCGTTATTGAAAGAAAATGTAACAGAATGTAAAGAAATCTTTAGCTTCACTTACGTGAACCCACATATTGTAATTAAAGCATTTAAATCATTAAACTTAAAAAAGACTGAAGATCTTTGGGGTATTTCAGTAAAAGTATTACATTCCATTGTAGAATCAATCGCACCTTTCTTAGCTGATATTTTCAATAAATGTATTGATACTGGAATTTTTCCTAACCTGATGAAACACAGTAAAATCATCCCGTTGTTTAAATCAGGATCAAAAACTGACCCTACCAACTTCAGACCAATCTCAATACTACCGGCATTAAGCAAAGTTTTTGAGAAAGTCATTCTTAATCAGCTGATGTCCCATTTTAATCGCAATAAACTACTCAATAGCAATCAGTTCGGGTTCACTAGAGGTCGCTCTACCACTGATGCCGGTGTGGTACTAATTAAACATATTTTTGATGCCTGGGAAGAGGCTCAAGATGCTATTGGAGTGTTCTGTGATCTATCAAAGGCATTCGATTGCGTTAATCACGAGAATTTAATTAGAAAGTTAAGCCATTATGGGATAAAAAACGGTGCCCTGGACCTTGTTACATCGTATCTGTCAGAGAGAACTCAACGGGTAGTCATCAACGGGATTCAATCTGCAGGGACAACGGTTGCTCTTGGAGTTCCTCAAGGATCAATTTTGGGTCCATTTCTGTTTTTAGTTTATATTAATGATTTACCAAACCTTGTAAAAGATAAACATGATATAGTGCTATTCGCAGATGATACGTCGCTTATCTTCAAGGTAGGCCGCAAAGACAAAAACTTTGACGGTATTAATGAGGCACTAGGTACTGTTGTGAACTGGTTTACAGCAAATAATTTGCTCTTAAATTCCAAGAAAACAAAGTGCATCAAATTCACTGTGCCTAATGTCAAGCAGGCAAACAATTCTAAGATCAAATTAAAGTCGGATGAAATGGAATTTGTAGATAGAACAGTGTTTTTAGGTGTCACCTTAGATTCAAAACTGCAATGGCATGCGCATATTGCCACTCTGGCCGGCAAACTTAGTTCTGCGGCCTATGCAGTAAGACGTATTAGACAGTTAACTGATGTTGAGACGGCCAGGCTGGTATATTACAGTTACTTTCATAGTGTTATGTCCTATGGAATCCTGTTGTGGGGAAAAGCGGCTGACATCCAGACCGTTTTCGTGCTACAGAAACGAGCTGTACGCTCCATCTACAAACTTAAGGCCAGAGAATCTCTCAGAGAAAAATTTAAGGAGGCAAATATTCTTACTGTGGCATGTCAATACATTCTTGAAAACATTATGTATGTTCGAAAAAATATTCAAGAATTCAAACTTAACAGTGATATCCACGACTACAACACTAGAAGTAAACACAAGATTGCAGTGAAGGCCAGTCGTCTCCGGAAGGTTAGCACGTCGTTTGTGGGGAACTGTATACGATTTTATAATAAAATACCCATCGATATAGTTAATTTTCCACTTAGTAAATTTAAGTCTCATATTAAACGTTATTTGTTAAGCCAGGCCTATTATACTGTCAACGATTTCTTAAATGACAAAAATGCTTTTGAGCCAGTGATAGTTAAATCCTGTTACTTTTAATATACCTATGCTTCACTTAGCATATTTCCTTGTATAAATACTTATCTCTGTCGTTGCATTTTATGAAACATGATGCTGTTTCTCGCCGAAGAGTAATTTTAATCTTTGATTTTATTAATGTCCGGCAGCCTGAATATGTCATGCTCGCTTAAAGGGCTTTGCTTACGGTGGCGTCGTTGATCGGGTCGCCACCTTCCCTAACAGATGGTCGAGGGAGGCGATGGCTGAGATACGCGTCATACTCGTGATCGGGTGCTGTTTGTGGAGTCCGGTCTGTTCATGCTTGCAAGGGCATAGTAAATACCTTAATACTAGTGTTATTTTATTGTATGTAGATTGACGAGAGACATGATCCTGTTCTGGATTAGTTTTATTATTATTGACGCTTAGAGACCTTATACATCTCTAACAATATTAAGTTTACTTATTTTAATTTTAGGGCTTAGAGATCATTTACATCTCTAAGCACTTTGAAATAATTGTTATTAATCATATTTGGACGCTCAGAGACCATATACATCTCTGAGATATTAAATTAATTTTATATTCCTTTTGTTTATTCGGACACAGATCGTATTCAATACGTCCTTAATATTTGTAAATTTATTTTCATTGTATTGTTAATCAGTATATTTTTTTTAATCATTATTATTAAGTAAGATTGTCAGTTTTTTAAATTGTATAAATTCATGCTTTGACATGTAAAAGTGCCCTTGAGGCCTATTTGCAGAATAAATATTTGATTTTGATTTTGATTTGATTTTGGTTAACCGCTTGCCGTATACTAACTGCGCATGATTTTTTACTAATCACCATCGTGCTAACAATAAACAGGCTCAGAAAAAAGTTATTTTGATAACATCTCTAACAAAAGAAATAAATGATGTTGTAATAATTAAATTATAGGAAAAAATGTAATGAAGTAATATAAAATCATGCATTACAACGGTCCCGATTGTCAAATAGCGTGAACAATGATGATCACGAGCCGTGATTAAAAGACTCGTGTCATCGCTTCCGACATGAGCGTAATTACTGCCATAGATGACGTTGCTCACTACACCGTTACAGTACTTGCAAAGTTGTAGTTTAATATGACGAGCACTTCTAGTTAGTGACCTTGCCTACAAAGCTGGTGGTTCTGGGTTCGAATCCCGGCCAAGGTATTATCTATACTTTTATTCAAGAACTAAATAAATAACCTTATAACATGTATATTATTAAATAAACTAAATTAAAACCTTACAAATCTAAAAACCTAAGTCTAAAATTGGCCCCTGTGGCATGGTGCCGAGGATGCTGGCAGCATTACCTCGCTGGATCGCAATACTTATGCGTTGGGCGAGGAAGCTGCCAGCTCTTTTGTCCCCGGTTACATCGACCAGCCGTTTAGCCAACTCTTTAAACAGTTTCTGTGCTAATATTATCTATACTAATATTATAAAGCTGAAGAGTTTGTTTGTTTGAACGCGCTAATCTCAGGAACTACTGGTTCGAAAAGAAAAATTCTTTTTGTGTTGGATAGTCCATTTATCGAGAAAGGCTTTAAGCTATATAACACCAAGCTGCCAATAGGAGTGAAGACGCGGACGAAGTCGCGGGCAACAGCTAGTTATGTATATATAGAAGTTTATAAACTACTATAAAGCTTTTAGTATCTCAGTTTACCTACACCCAGTTTTTAATTTTTCCATTTGCAATGAGGACCAGTGATGTCCAATTGTTTATTATATCATTCATATTGATACAGAACACACTCGGTAGGTAATACTCACGGAATATATTTATTTGTTCTTTGGTAATACTGGCTATAGTAATACCGGTGTTTATTTATGGTCTCTGAAAGCATAACATTACAGTCGACGTCAATGAAATGTTCGGCAACAACAGCAATTTTGCTGGCCTTAATAATGACACTGAACTCAGATCATAGAAAGATTTTTTATGTTCTGAGACACTGAAGGTATATTTATTCGAAAATCGCAGAATATTATTGTCAATGTGTGTACGTTAGCATTTCTTAACAAAAATATCACTTGTAATAAGAAGTGGTGAATTTCAAATTTCAAGTTGGAAAGCCACGTGAAACTTGTACAGTCAGTGTCATATAGTTCGGTACACCATACAAAGTATATGATGTACCGAACTATTTGACCACTTTGACTGCTACGTACTATGACGCTGACTGTACTTATAACTAGCAAGCACAAGTATAGTATTAATAATCTTTACATTATAGGTCTACTAACTCTAGTTGATAAGTTTTTATCGTTTTGTAATGTACTAACAACATATGGATGAAATATCCGAAATAAAGAATTATTATTATATTATTATTATTATAGTAGTGTATTAGTAACAGGGCAAATATTTGTGTGATAAGCGTGTATATTTACTAAGTCTTCGATGATTTCTATATATTTAAGTATTTTATGTCTATTAAAGGATGATTCACAGTAGACCGTTCCGTGTCCGGGCCGGCCCGTTTTCTATGACAGCAAACGTAACGGCCGGCGTATTTCTCTAGAAGAAAACGGGCCGGCCCGGACACGGAACGGTCTACTGTGAATCATCCTTAAATCGTCGTCTAATTCCTATAACACCGGCCTTATTGAGCTTAATATAGGGATAGGTCGAATTGTGTGAGATTACACACAACCCCTCTTCGTCTCTTCGTCTTCGTCGTCTTAATATCTATTTATTTTATAAGTTTATTGTTACCACTAAAGTTGGTCTTGTTTTTGTAGACATCTGTTGTCATATTTTTTTATGTATGTCCGCAAAAAAACTCTTGACTACGTTGGCCAAATTTGTTAATTCTTTTTTGTTTCAAAGCAGGTACATATAAAATTGGTGAAGGCGGGATGATGGGATCCAGGAGGAGTTGAGGGAACCAATCAAATTTAATAGTCACGCGTATGGCGATTTCGGTATTTTCTATTGTTAATTGGAGTCTGTTTTATTTAGGCATAAATTATTTACGTATTGTATTGCTGTTAATGCCCTATATAATATTAAATTATAACATAGTTCTAAAAAACTTTTAATCATTAATAACAATCGTATGGCATTTATTTCATAAGCCGTTGACTAATTTCAAAGGTTTATGAAATAAATGCCATACTAAAGTTATAAATCTACTTTTTTTATTTGTAATTGCATACTTTCAGAGTCTTAGGCACTCAATAAAGAAGAAGAACAAAGCCACGAACGAGCGCTATCCTACTGAGTTAGCACGATTGTTTATATACCGCCACGTGATATGGCCAAAATAAAAAATGCACTTTATTCAGCAAGTGGGCCGCAATGGCACTTTTACAAATCAAAATCTACGCGTTTCTGCAAAAGAAGACCACCGCCGAGAAGAAACGCCGATACAAACTCGACAGTCAACCATTTTTTCCCAGATATATGCTTATTGCAATGATAATCGTACTAAAACAAAATATACTAAAACGTCACATGAAACGTGGCGTTTCTTGATATAAGCTATCGTACTGGCTAGGCCGGTAATGAATAAGCCCATTTACACAAGATGACAAGGGTCTCACACAGATGTATGTATGTTTGTGTAGATATTAACGCTAATAGTGAGGTAACGTGGCGTGAGCGTAATTGCAGTTGATGTAATGTGTTTAATCAAGTTAATATTACTTAAGGTTTTTTTCTATTTTTATCCTTCTGACACGAGCTGAATGCAAAAAATGTTGTAATACTTAATAACTTTAATAAGTGACATTGATGCTATAAGAATAGCAAGAAACAGCATGGTCTTATAAACTTTACTGTCGATATCTATGACCTGTTTAATTGAAAACAAATCGAATCTTTTCAAAATGTGAGTATTTTGTTAACTAACAGGAACCAAAGATCGAAGTTTATCCATATCACACGAATATGCTGTTAAATATTAAACTAATCTTAAACCCCCTCCCCCCCCCCCCCCTACATTTTTTGTATTCGTTATTTCACAGCACTCTTTCGTAGAATAAACCTGTCTACCATATCCCTTAATTGTATGCTTATATACTCTGAGTAAATCGGATGTGACATACAGATGGACGGACAGACATGACGAAATTAAGTGTTCATTTTTCGTTATTTTGGCTACGGAACCCTAAAACATAGATATCAATATAGTGCTTTTGTTTTTTTCAGACACACGCAATAATACGGTCTGGAGAGTGCGCCGGCCTTGCATCATACGCAACATTTGCAAAGTCTCACAATTAGTTCGTTTTGTGATAAATTTGTCCCCTAACAATTATTTATTAATGTGTGTCACAATCGTTGTTTTGTTTGTGTCCCAGGTGTCTCCCAGCTTTCGCCGACGAGTAGCATGAGCACGTGGGATGGCACGTCCGTGTCGTCTCTCTCTTTCTCGGAACACAGAGGTAAACAAAACACGGGTCGTAAAACAGAAAGCCCTCTCTCGCATATTTATGAGCCTCGCCTGCGGCTCGTGCCTCAAACATCTGCGATATCGGCCTTTCTTGGTTTTACAACCCTTGTATCGTAAATAGCTATTTTAATACAGTCGCTCATAAAGTGGTACTCTTTATAGCTGTATATCGTGAGGAAAGTTTGATTTTTCGCATTAGTGCTTTTTAGTTTTGCGATTTTTTTTAAATTTTCTATTGTTCCAAGCCTATCTCTATTGTCCAATCAAGTTCAATCACTTTATTCTTTTTTGATTACGCTGTTTGGCATTGAAACTATAGATACATTTAATATGTTTAAAATATTAAAATTTTATATTTGACTATATACGTACACGACTGTACAGGGTTATCTATTAATTAGATAAAGTAGTGATTGTTCCACTGAATAATTAACTATAGTTATAAGTTAAAAAATGCATTGTAATTAAAAGTAACGGCGAGGCTCCTTAACTCAAATAATCATTTATAATTAAGATTAGTAGTTAAGTTTGTTCAAAATTACTTGACACATTTATTTATCAGTTGCTACAGGTGACCAGAGCGCTCGTGGCCCAGTGGCACCCGCGTACTGCGTGCGGTATGCGAGGTTAAGCAATGTCGGGCGAGGTCAGTCCTTGGATGGGTGACCGCTTTGAGTGGTTACTAACTGAGCGCTCCCGTGCTTTGGAAGGCACGTTAAGCCGTTGATCCCAGTTGCTGTCTTTGATAGCAGTCGTTAAGCCAAGTTAGAGGCCTCCGGGCGGCTTGAGAACTTCTAACAGTCAAGTTGCCCACTCACTTGACAAGCCTATTCCCAATAAGGTCGGTTTCCCCCTTGGGTTGGAAGGTCAGATGGCAGTCGCTTCCGTAAAAACTAGTGCCTACGCCAATTCTTGGGATTAGGTAGCGGACCCCAGGCATTCTTCAGGATGCAACTGTACTGGGAATAACGCTAGGAGGATGATGATTCTTTGTTTGTCATTGTTGGCTTCCTGCTGAGGTTTTCCCGAGGGACTACAGTGTGAGGTTCTTCAAGAACATCTTGTGACACCCCTGGAGTTGGAGGCGTCCATAGGCTGCGGTGACCGTTTACCATCAGTCGGGCCGTACGCTGGTTTGCCACCGATGCGGTATAAAAAAAAGTAACTAAAAATAAAATGTAAAATATATATCAAACTGCTGCCATAGGCCTCCCCTAAAGACTTCCACAATGACCGGTCCTGCGCCACCCACATCCAGCGAACATTCATTTGTGATTATTTTTAGGCATGTCATAAAAATTAATTATTAGGCGTGTCATAAAAATTAATTATTAGGCATGTCACAAAAATTAATTATTAGGCATGTCATAAAAATCTTTAATGTTATAAAATGAGTGGGTAGTAAGGAGCCACGATTTTTTTAAACTTCTACACCGCCACAGTAGATTCCGTAAGTTGTGTCTCACACGCCAAAGTCTTTGTATCAAAAGACCGAAAATGAACCTTACTTGACTGCACGTAGGTTGCCTTTACATCACTTGACATGACTTAATATGAAATCATGTAGTATGGGGCATTAAATTTACTGACTTTATATCAAGTCAATGGCGGTGAAAGGGTTAAAGATAGAAAAACCACCCGCATTTTTTATTTCTACGGGAAGTTTTGATAGCGGCGTGTTGTTTATAATGATCATTGCTAATTTAATAGTTAGTTTATTGTCGATGTAGTTCTCGCCATATCTGACTCTATCTAGGGCTTGATTAATTGATACGTCATGGCTGCTACTTTTCCTTACCACAATAAAACGCACCTACTGACCTGCACAAACATAATAAAACCAAGAGGAAACTCAATAATTTATTATGTTCCACAACTTGGAGCATAGTTATATGAATATTAGTTGATGAGAAGATGAGTCTTGAGTCTCGGCTGTTGTCTATGTATTTAAGTATTTATGTCTATAAAAAATATATCGTCGCCCCCATAACACAATCCTTATTGAACTTGTTAGTTCGACTTGTGTGGAACGCCTCTTTTTACAGTTAATTTATGTAAGACGCGTAATAAATAATGTTAGCCTAATAATAATCTAGATAGTATTATGGTATTCATTAAATACTATTAAATAAATAAGTGTAAGGCACTCTAACTATTTCTCGGTAAATCGAAGTCATGAATACAGTCGTTGATTGACTATTTCCGATAGGGCGCCCTCTATAGTGGTTTAACGATTACCGAGCGATAGTGGGGCGGCAAGATCGGTTAGCGATTCATTCCATCGGCGGCAGCCAAACTGTACAGACGTCCATAAAATATATATGTACTAATTTCGGAGTGTTTGTTAAAATAATTTGGATATTTGGGACTGATTAAATAAATCATTGTAATTAAATCAACGAGTTGTTTTACTTCGGGAAGTTAATCTCCTTCAGTTTCAGAAGTGGGATACGCAAAAATCATACAGATATTTGCCACGGCTCACAAACGTAAGTACCTTTTTATGTAACTACGCTCTTCAAATTACATGATTTTGGTAATATGTTAACTAGATATAATAAGAAAACTGCATTTGCCGTAACGGAGCTAGTCCGGAGGTTAATGCGGTTGATCATGTATGTTCACCTTACCAGGGTACCCCCTGGATTTGGACATTCATGGTAAATTATATTTAAAAAATGGTTAGAACAGAAACTGTATTTGCCGTAACGGAGCCAGTCCGGAGGTTAATGCGGTTAATCATGCATGTTCACCTTGCCAGGGCACCCCCTGGAGATGGACATTTATGACATATGGGTTAATATTCATTCATACTGAAGTTACAAAATTATACATAATTTTCTTTTTTTTCTCATAGTCATGTAGAGTCGAAATGTAGAGTCGAAAAGTAGAGTCGAAATGTAGAGTCGAAATGTAGAGTCGAAATGTAGAGTCGAAATGTAGAGTCGAAATGTAGAGTCGAAATGTAGAGTCGAAATGTAGAGTCGAAATGTAGAGTCGAAATGTAGAGTCATGTAGAGTCGAAATATAGAGTCATGTAGTCGAAATGTAGAGTCATGTAGTCGAAATGTAGAGTCATGTAGAGTCGAAATGTAGAGTCATGTAGAGTCAAAATGTAGAGTCGAAATGTAGAGTCATGTAGAGTAGACAATGAAGAGTCGACATGTAGAGTCATGAAGAGTCGACATGTAGAGTCATGAAGAGTCGACAGTCATGAAGAGTCGACATGTAGAGTCATGAAGAGTCGACATGTAGAGTCATGAAGAGTCGACATGTAGAGTCGAAATGTAACTCTACATTTCGAGTGTAGAGTTAACATTTAGTCGTGTAGAGCAGTTTTTATTGTGTTACTGTGACTATCCGCATTTTTAGTAACTGTTTCGCGGTTAGATTGACAGTGACTAAGCTTGTTAATTTGAAGTTTCAGATATGGACTCTGAAGATGATCGAGAACTCAGACGTGAGGGCCACAGTCCCAGTTACGGCCGAAGAGAATCCGGACCGGGGGGCCGAGAATCTCGTGGTCCCAGTTACGACCGAAGAGAATCCGGACCGGGGGGCCGAGAATCTCGTGGTCCCAGTTACGACCGAAGAGGATCCAGGTCAGTGGGCCAGGATTCTCGTGGTCCCAGTTACGACCGAAGAGAATCCAGGTCGGTGGGCCAGGATTCTCGTGGTCCCAGGCACGACCGAAGAGAGTCCAGGTCGGTGGGCCAGGATTCTCGTGGTCCCGATTATGACCGAAGAGAATACAGGCCGGAGGGCCTATATTCTCGTGGTCCCGATTATGACCAAAGAGATTACAGGCCGGAGGGCCGATACTCGTATTCTTGTGGTCTCGATTATGACCAAAGAGAATACAGGCCGAAGGATCGAGACTCTCGTGGTCCCGATTACGACCAAAGAGATTACAGATCCGGCTACTACGATTTGAGAGTGACTGGGCAAGGACGCGAGCACGAGTTAGACAACCGCTTGCAGCGTGGCGGCAGTCATTCACGATATGAAGAACGTCAAACTAGCAGTCGCAGGCGACGACGCAGTTCCTCTGAAGACCCCGGTGAGCGTTATCATAGTATAAGTAAACGTTTCATATCAAACAGCAGACATGGTGACTATCGCGAGTCTGTTTTTCTAGATAAGTTTCTTGATGCTATCAACCGTGTTAAAAGTCCCGACAAACCAAAACTAACGTTTAGCACTAATGTACTACCCGAGTTTGACCCTATGTCGAAGGAGCAGACTGTATTGACTTGGCTTACTAAAGTAGAAGAATGCGCCACTATTTATCAGTGGGACGACAGGGAAACAATTCACTACGCCCTCCCTAAACTCGCAGGAGTTGCCAAGACCTGGTATCAAGGCCTGCCAAGTATGTTATTCACATGGACTGAGTGGAAAAGGAAACTAATTGAATCATTCCCCTGTCGCGAAGATTACGCAGAGCTCCTTACAGAAATGCTTTCAAAAAGATGTCGGTATGGCGAATCATTGGATCAATACTATTATGTTAAAATCAACTTGCTAAATAGGTGTAAAATATACGGTAAACAAGCCGTCGACTGTATTCTTTACGCGGTAGACGACCGGGCAGTAATAGTGGGCGCTCAAGCAGCCCGATTCTCCGAGCCCGAACAAGTATTAAAATACTTTAGAACTGTTAAGTCAGGATCAGGTAGGGATAGCGACCAGCAAGACCCACAACGCACTCGTTTTGATAACAGAAGAAGCTCCCTTTCGCAACCGGACTCTGCAAAGGAAATTACTAGAAGCAATCAGAAATGTTATAATTGTGCCGAAGTGGGCCATCGTCTGTGGAAATGCCCAAAACCTGCAGCAAAATGTACCCATTGTGAGAAATTGGGCCATTTAGCAGATTTCTGTTATAAGCGAGTAAACAAGATGCCACAAGCGACTCAATCCCAGCTGAAAGGGGAAAATAAAGAGAAAATGGAAAAGTCGCTGAACTAAACATAATAACGCCAGCAGTAAATAAATAATGGACATCAAGGTCAGTGGTTCAATAATAAAGTGTCATGTCGATCTTGGCAGCCAGTGTTCACTTATAAAATTAAGTGCGGCCCAAGGATTAAACTTAGACATTGGAAAACCTGATGATCTACCGGTATTGAGGGCATAGGGGGAAACCTAGTGACTCCTGTAGGTATTGTGTCAAGAACAGTTGATTTAAACGCACCACCAGCGAGAAAGTACGGCTGAAGGTGCGCAGACCAGTCACCTTACCGTGCAATGTAGAGTCGACGTCTCTCGTAACAGGTACGGTACTGGTGAACGGATCGTTGAGGGGCTCAGAGGGCAAGGAATATTACCTACTCTCTCTCTGGACAATACGACATCGGTCGCGGCGCTAGCACACTGATCGTTTTAAATGCATCACCTAAAGTGATTACTCTCGAGGCTTTCTGTTGACACGCGCAGTTTTTAAACAAGGTAACGGCATTACATATGATTGTTGTAGTGTAGTATTTAACGAAAATGAGGTTGACGAGTCGGTGAATTGTGGGGAAAATCTAAGCACTGACGAACGTCTGAACCTTCAAAAACTTCTATCGAACTATGGCGACTGTTTTTCCAATGGTGTCAACGACCTCGGTTTCACGAAAGTTACCGAAATGGTTATTGAGCTTGAAGATACGCAACCTGTGGTATATCGTCCTTACCGCATGTCTCATGCTGAACGACTGTTGGTTAAAAATACGGTTCTTGAGATACAGCCTGGTGACAGACGGACGGACGGACGGACAGCGAAGTCTTAGTAATACGGTTCCGTTTTTACCCTTTGGGTACGGAATCGTAAAAATCAGCACGAAAAAGACTTGCTAAGGTTTAACAAAACTCGAAAACCGGCGACTATTTACAGTGAAGGCGAATTGGTGCGTGTAAAAAGGCAAGTAGCACATGATGAAAATCGCAAAAACTGGTAAACAAATACCAAGGACCCTATCGCATCATAAAAGTACTTCCCAATGGTCGGTTTCTTATAGAAGATACTCCACTAACACGAAAACAAGGCCGTCGTTACGAAAATGTAGTAGCACTCGACAAAATTCAACCGTGGTTGAGTTTTGATAGAGATATCAATAGTGATATCGATAACGAAAGCTATATTAGCGACCAAGAATGACTGCCCAAAAAAAGGGTGATGAGAAATAAAATAAATATATATATATATATATATACAGATATATGTATACATATTTGTAAAATAAATATGATCCTAATTACAGGTTAAGTTCAGTATATTTTCGCCAATCTATATAGGTTCAATGTCACTGAACTCAACCTTCACTAATGTCATCGATTACCCATGCTCTGTATCTAATACAACCCCCGTGGGCTTAATGTGCGTGTGTGTGTCAATCAGTGTTTGAATTTCGCAATCATGCTTGTTGTACACACATGCGCGTTGTATGCGTGTTGTATACTCTACAATTTATCATTTAATTTAGACTCTTGTTTATATTCTTTGCAGACTGAATAAGGTGTATCTTAAGTTAAGTTAAGTTAAGATTCTTAACGATTTTAAATATCGCTTGTATCTAATATGAATTCTATAATACGTTTAATTAATTTAGCCCATGAAAACGTGTATCTATAATCGTAATTGAGTATTGACTTTACATTAAAACTATTGACCTTACTTGCATGGCAATGCTTCTATTTAATATTGATTTTATAAGCAGGATTTTCTTTTCGCATACCTAGACTTACATAATTCGTTCGTTTCGTTCATTCGTTTCTGCCTATAACTTGTAAGCACATAATTTGATCTGTTGTAGCGCTATAAATATATATATATATTCTTTTGATACCATACAACTCTGTAGATGTATTTTCCTTACTTGTACAATAGAATAACGTGATATAATCTAATTAAGGAAACTGTAAGTCTAGAATTTAAGAATGATTTTCGTTACTTACAAATATGAAAGACTGTTTGTTTCTGTATAAAAAATAATAATAATAATAATAACCATGGGGTCTGTTACCATCAGCCCCGAAGACATAAGTTGTGCCATCCGTACTGCCCCGAACTGGAAAAGTCCGGGACCGGATGGATTGCACAACTTCTGGCTGAAGTGGTTTCGATGCTCACATGAACGTTTGGCAACACAGTTCCAGCAAGCCCTCGAGCTCGGTTCCCTGCCACATCTCTTAACAACTGGTGTTACCTCCCTGCTCTACAAGTCCGGTAGTACCACGGAAGTGAAGAACTACAGACCCATCACGTGCTTGCCTACGCTGTACAAGCTCCTTACATCCATTTTAAGAGCAAAAATTAACACGCACATTGTTGCGAACAACATTTTGGCCCCTGCTCAAAATGGATGTAGGGTTGGGTCGCGTGGTACTAAAGAACTCCTCCTCATAGACATGACCATTTGCCAACGAGTCCGGCGGAGCAGAGGGGCCCTCTCGGCCGCTTGGATTGACTATAAGAAGGCCTATGATTCGGTGCCTCATTCTTGGCTGAGGAGGATCTTGGAGCTGTATAAAGTTGATGCAGCTTTAAGATCCTTCTTAAGTGCTTGCATGGGGCAGTGGACCACAGTCCTTCGTCAACCGGGAGGAGGAGACGGCTCCTCTGGTCCGCAAGACTCTATCAGGATTGAGCGAGGTATTTTCCAGGGTGACAGTCTGAGTCCCTTGTGGTTCTGCCTAGCGCTGAATCCGCTCAGCACTCTGCTGAAGGATTCGGGGCTAGGTTGCCAGCTGCGGAGAGAGGGTGAGGTCATTTCTCATCTGCTCTACATGGATGACCTCAAGCTATTTGCACCAAATAGACAGGACCTGTTGGAGCTACTGAAAACAACAGAAGTTTTCAGTAGCGCCATCAAAATGGAATTTGGTGTAGATAAGTGTGCGGTCATGCATGTACAGCGGGGGAAAGTTGTAAATTCAACAAATTTACAGCTTTCTGAGACAATGTCACTCAGATCTCTCTCCGAAGCAGAAACCTACAAATATCTTGGTATGTCACAGTCTTTGGGTATTGAGGGTGAGGGCATAAAGCAGGCGGTGAAGGAGCGCTTCTTCTGTCGCCTGACAAAAGTACTTAATAGTTTTTTGTCGGGTGGCAATAAGGTGCGCGCATTCAACGCCTGGGTTATGCCCTTGCTCACATACTCCTTTGGCATACTAAGGTGGACTCAGACTGAGCTGGATGCCCTGGATCGAAGGGTGCGTGTACTGCTCACTGCTCACCGCATGTTGCACCCACGCTCGTCTGTTATGAGACTGTACATCCCGCGGAAGTGTGGAGGTCGCGGCTTTTTAAATGCCAAAGACCTCCACAACCGCGAGGTGTGCAGTCTCAGGGATTATTTCCTAAACAGCGAGTGTGGGATGCATCGTGACGTAGTGGCAGTAGACGCATCTTTCACCCCGCTCTCCATGGCAAACGAGAACTGGCGCAGATTTAAAGTACTGAGCACCGAGGACCGCAGGGCGGAATGGAAGAGTAGGGAGCTACACGGGCGGTTCTACAAGGCCCTTACGGGGCCCGACGTAGACCTGCTCGCGTCGGTGAACTGGCTACGTTTCGGGGATCTCTTCGGGGAAACCGAAGGTTTTGTCTGTGCAATTGCGGACGAAGTTATCATGACGAACAACTACCGGAGGTATATCCTGAAGGACGGTACGGTCGACATTTGTCGGGCATGCCGCCGTCCCGGAGAGTCACTCAGGCATATCATCTCCGGTTGTGGTCATCTTGCTAACGGCGAGTACTTGCACAGGCATAACTTGGTAGCCAGAATTATTCACCAGCAACTTGCTCTTTCATACGGTCTTGTGAACTTCGAAGTGCCGTACTATAAATACTTACCTGCGCCAGTTCTCGAAAATGGTCGTGCTACGCTCTATTGGGATCGATCTATCATCACGGACAGGACTATTGTAGCCAATAAGCCCGACATCGTGCTGATAGATCGATCGAAGCGCCAGGCAGTGCTCGTCGACATCACCATCCCCCATGACGAGAACCTCGTGAAGGCCGAGAAGGACAAAGTCAGCAAGTACCTAGACTTGGCACACGAGGTAACCGCCATGTGGGATGTTGATTCGACGATCATTGTCCCGATAGTTGTTTCTGCGAACGGTTTAATAGCGAAGAGTCTCGACCAACACCTCAAGAGACTCTCGCTAGATGGCTGGGTCAAGGGTCAGATACAGAAGGCGGTACTCCTGGACACGGCGCGGATAGTCCGGAGGTTCCTCTCTCTGTCGCCCTAACCACCGGTAGCTTAGGCCCTGCCTCGCTGCCGGCGGCACCCTAGGTTAGGTTTTTATAATGATTTTATGTTTAGTATTTATTGTTATATATTTTACTTTTATAGAAATATTGTAAAAACCAACCTAAGACGAGAAATAAATAAAGTGAATAATAATAATGTCATATGTATTTAACTCTCATCGAATTAATCACAACCCCTGCTAAAGTATACTAAGAGGAATATTCATGTTTGATATGGATTGTAGAAAGCACATGTAATAATTATTCTTATCAATCCCAGTTCAAAATTGTATTTTTGTAATATTTTCGTAAGATGTATACTAAGGCTTGATGTTGCTTTGTAGTGGCTATGGTTTAATCAAAATAAATAGTTTAGTTAAATTGAAAAGGTGGGAATGATTGTTAATTCATTATCAATAATATTTGTAAGCCTTACATTGTGATTAGCGAAGGGACTCGCCACAACAGGATGGCCGAGTTGTTAGCCTAATAATAATCTAGATAGTATTATGGTATTCATTAAATACTATTAAATAAATAAGTGTAAGGCACTCTAACTATTTCTCGGTAAATCGAAGTCATGAATACAGTCGTTGATTGACTATTTCCGATAGGGCGCCCTCTATAGTGGTTTAACGATTACCGAGCGATAGTGGGGCGGCAAGATCGGTTAGCGATTCATTCCATCGGCGGCAGCCAAACTGTACAGACGTCCATAAAATATATATGTACTAATTTCGGAGTGTTTGTTAAAATAATTTGGATATTTGGGACTGATTAAATAAATCATTGTAATTAAATCAACGAGTTGTTTTACTTCGGGAAGTTAATCTCCTTCAATAAGTAGGTATATTTAAGTAAAAATAAAACAAAACGAAATTTCTATATAAACTAAATCATACTACAATTTAACTAATGTATACATTCCCCGAGGTCGCTACCTCTGGAGAGGGTGCCCATAAGAGTGGCCTCGATAGATAATTAGTCATACCTATCCGTTGACTCAGAGAGTGAGTGAGCGGTCAGCCGTATTAAAATAAAATTGCTTACTAAACCCTTAACTTCGCAACGTCCCCTGGGTTTCCCACACTCTTTGACCGTCTTTTTGTATTTTTTTCTTGGTCAGTAAGAGTATGACTATTCAGCGTCACCGAGGCTAGATTTAGGGACATTATTTATTGCCAAGTTAAGGGTTAAAATATTAATCACTACATAGTATAAAACAAAGTCGCTTCCCGCTGTCTGTCCCTATGTATGCTTAAATCTTTAAAAGTACGCAACGGATTTTGATGCGGTTTTTATTAGATAGAGTGATTCAAGAGGAAGGTTTATATGCATGCATAATATAGTAGAGAAACACTGATAACTTTAGAGATTTCATTCGTGATGTCGTAAATAAACACATTATTTTGCGCTTACCTTGCAAACGCTGGCTGAACCCTACGAGATAGATTAAAATAATGTACTACAGTATTGTACACCTTAAAAAGGTCTACAAAAAAGTCTGCAATGGTATATGTCTATCTCTTAGGGATATCCCACAATTACCATTTTTATCCTTTACTTTTTATGAGAAATAATGGCTTATTTAAGCAATACAGCATTAATCTTTATCCAATTAAATACCTTTAATAGATTGTGAATTTAATTTAGACCAATATGGCCCTTTACAGCATTTAATTTAAATGAGTATTTTCGAAAATATAACAGATTTAAAATGCAGGGACATAGCGGTTGCGGTTGTACCGGCCGGGTTGTATATAAAGACATCCTGTAGTATATTTAGTATCAGCATTGCACCCGTGCGAAGCCGGAAACTTTGCACCGGCCTGCCCTTGCACTTCTCCGAGGACCAATTGACCCGGACGCAGGTGACAGTGACATTCATCGGAAAGCGGCCAGGCATTGTACATACTGTTTTCGACTTTATATCTGAGCAAAAAAGCGCTAGAATGTTTACATGTTTGTAATGACGACTGTACTATGACGATAACACACAAACGTGACAATCCTAGCTATTTAGATGAAAGAAGACGCGCTATGCAGGTAGAGCGGGAACCGTGATTATAGTTTTTCTAATTTTTAAACAACGGTTTTGTTTGATAGAGAACTTTCTGTATCTAAAATACTTATGTTTTGTTTAAGCAAGATGCAAAAAAACTTACGACTTTTTGTTGTGCTTTAATCGTAGTTGGTCTCATACAAACATTTAATGCCGTGGTTCGAATGGCAAGTTTAATATTTTTTTGAAAACTATCCTATTATGTAATCAAGAAAATATGGGGCCGTGGGGGCCGAGCGCGCGTTGATCTTTCGAAGCGTCTAATAGAGGCTTCTGGTGACCAGAGGGCTGTCCCCTTTTTCGCTCAGCGAATAAGTATTGCCGTGCAGCGAGGTAATACAGCCAGCCTTCTGGGCACCCTCCCCATTGACAGCGATTTGGGCCAAAAAAAAATATTTATAATTTTAATTAAGTTATATTTTTAATAATGTTTTTGTTAGTAAATATGTACAAAATACTTAACCAAAGTAACTTTAAAAAAAGCCAGGGACAAACGTAGTTCGCCGCCGGCTTTCGACGGCTCCTAGCTAACATGATATTATGACGAAACAATAATATTCGTTGTAGGAAAAATAAGACAATGGCAGTTCTGTTCGTGACATATTGCGTTTAGTCATACATTTTTATTTTACTCTTATACTATAAACATTCTCATTTTAATTTAGATTTTACTTTAAAAAAATCGTATTTCGATGTAATTTATTGAGGTGCGCAATAAAGAGTTTTTGTATTGTATTGTATTGTATTTTTTTTAAGTTGAATATATTTACGATTTTGATCCACTTTAACAATTGCATTTTATTGCGATATTTTCGATAGTTAACTAACAAACAGTATTGTAACAATTTTAACACGTTGCAAGCACCCAACTAGGCCAGTTATGTTATTACATATGATGATTTATACTAATTTCCCTTTCTCATCAAATTTGTAGTAATCGTTACAATAAAAACTTAACTTTGCGGTCCCGTTACAACGTTGCAAGCAAAAAGAGTTTTAATTCTATAAGCAATGAGATGATTAGTTATTTGGCCGACGTTTGCGTGACTTGGTTTCTCGTTGAAGGTCGAGAATGCCAAGTGTAAAAGTAAATGCTATACGTTAGTTACATTTGGCAATACTTATTTGTTATTTTCCGTTGTCGCGAATGCATCGACGTACATAAGTATAGATAACAGCAAAGGTAAGTCAACACTCTTGCATCATGATTCACAGTAGGCCGTTCCGTGTCCGGGCCGGCCCGTTTTCTTCTAGAGAAATACGCCGGCCGTTGCGTTTGCTGTTATAGAAAACGGGCCGGCCCGGACACGGAACGGTCTACTGTGAATCATCCTTTATTCAATTTTTTTTGTCCGTACATTGATTAGTGAAAAATGAATAAATATTGGGGGACAATCTTACACAAATCGACCTAGTCCCAAACTAAGCAAAACTTGTATGTACTATAGACGACGATATACATACTTAAATCAAAATTAAAAAAAAAATGTCTGCAAATAGGCCACAAGGGCACATTGATAATTATTATGTTTTCAAAACAGAATTGCAGAACTAAAAAAAAGTAGACAATAATAATAATGATTTCAAAACTGTAGTGATTAACAAACTCACAATATTCAATTAAAATAAACTTACAATATATTATATAAAAAAAAATAGTGACGTATATATACGGTCTCTGTCCGAATACAAAAAAGTATATACAATAAATTTAATATCTCCGAGATGCATATGGTCTCTGAGCGTCCATTATTCCTAAGTCCTTAGAGATGTATATGGTCTCTAAGCTAAGCTAAGCTAAAAAGATAAATACAAACTTAAATACATAGAAAACATCCTAGACCCAAGAACAAATATCCGTGCTAAATGCACAAATAATGTATTAGTACATTACGATACAAGTGCAGAGAACAGGAAATTCGCAACGAGTGGTGATAAATTGAAACTCGACCGAAGGGAGTGTTTTAAATCGACACGATTTATTTTTTTGTGGTTACGCAACGATGAGGTACTTTATATGTACATACTCGTACTGCATATTTCATTAAAATATTATGTTGATGTTGGAGTTTAAGGGCCCACGCCTTAATAACCCGAAAGATTTTAACCAACGATTCTAGAGCCTAATTAGCGTATATGTATGTTAAATGTGGTATAACATGCAGTGCAGTAAGAGACATTCATTATTCAAAACAAATCATAAGTTGAAAAATCTCAACTCTAACATACCCTAAAGGCGTGACGTTTGTCAGATGGTCGAGGGAGGCAATGGCTGAGATACGCGTCATCCTCGTGATCAGCCCGGCTAGTATGATAGCTTATACCGTCCCGTTATATGGCCAAAATGTACTGAAACGTCACATTTAACGTGACGGTATAAGCTATCATACTAGCCGGGCTGGTGCTGTTTGTGGAGTCCGGCCTGTTCATGCTTGCAAGGGCATAGTAAATAAATGCTAGTGTTATTTTATTGTGGATTGGCGAGAGGCATCATTCTGTTCTGGATTAGTTTTATTGTTACTGATGCTTAGAGACCTTATACATCTCTAACAATTTAATTTTATATACTTTTTGTTTATTCCGACACAGATCGTATTCAATATACGTCCCTAATAAGTTTATTTTCATTGAATTACTTATGTAAGTTTGTTAATCAGTATAGTATTGAAATCATTATTATTTAGTATTGTCGGTTATTTAGATTGTATAATTCACGTTTTGACGTGTAAAAGTGCCCTTGTGGCCTATTTGCAGAATAAATACTTCATTTTGATTGATTTTGACTTTGTCCTAAATTAATGTACCATGGATTGGAAAATTCAAGAAAAACCAAGCAACTTAGAGAAGTTAAGAAATCCCTGGCATTTTCATTCCAAACTTAATGTCTCAAAAACGGCTAAGCCGATTTTAGTAAACATGTTTAGGAATCATCATTAGATAACCTGCTTCAAGATAGAAACCACACTCAAATTTGTTTCATCCGTTCAAGAGCTAAGGTGTCACAGAAACACAGTACGTATTTTTTTGACCGAGTAGAAGGAGGTATCCGTTTTAGCATCGAAAAAAGTCTTTCGTACTCATGTCCGGCCGGCAAATAAATATACATTATTTTAAATTATTTATATTGTAACTTTTGATAAGTATAGGTTATTTTATTATCTTTAGTCAGTAAGGAATTATGTAATAACAAATGTCATTAGATAAATTAGAGTAAAAAAAATACATATATACAGGCTGTTGGGTAACAAGGTGCATAGCGTGCGGTAAAAGCCACTTTTGGCCAGGTGTGGCATAATAGTACATTACGATACAAGTACAGAGAACAGGAAATTCGCACGTGTATCGTACAACGTTTTACAGTACATATGACTGTTTAAAGTTTCGATATATACACGTAATCTGCTGATTACCGCACTCGTGCGGTAAAGTAGCACCATATGTACTGTAAAATCATTTATTTTTTGTTGTAAGGAGCGAGACCAACCATACTGGTTTATTCTTAGCGACCGCTAATGCAATGACCTTTTCAAGGTTGTTTTATGCGGATGCTCAATGTGCATCGGTAAAATAAGAGGCGGCGCGCCGCAAAAAAATCCAAACCGGCGGGAGTTTTTCCAGCTTTTTTTAAAAATCCCTTGCCTTCGGGACGTTGAACTCTATATAATTATCGAACCTACACACAAATTCACGAGAATCGGTTGAGAAATGCGATCTGCGCAGGACACCAACTGGAAATCCGGACAGACGATATCATTTTCGTTGAAGCTGAAGCTTCGTTTCACTCGGTTAACTATTAAGATTAAAGGATTTTTTGTACACAGTTTCTACAATAAATAAATAAATAAATATTGGGGGACAATCTTACACAAATCGACTTAGTCCCAAACTAAGCAAAGCTTGTACTATGGGTACTAGAGGACGATATACATAAATACATACTTAAATACATAGAAAACATCCAAGACCCAAGAACAAATATCCGTGATAAATGCACAAATAATGCACTGGCCGGGATTCGAACCAATAAAATGCCTATTTCCATAAAGTACCTTTTACTGTGGAACGCCACCTCACGAATTTACAGATCATAACAAAAGCGCGTGCGCAAAGTTCAATACATCTAGAATACTAAATCTAGTTTAAGTATGCTGGATTTGCTCTCACGCTCTCTGTGAGAATTAAATATACAATGCTGTAAAAACAGTAATTGACAGAAGTGTGCAATAATTTTCTGTGTGCTGACAGTTATGAATACTGTACATATTTTGATATTCTAGTTACTTAGTATATGAACCGCTAATAGGTAAACATGAAATCTGTAAACATAACCAAATGGCAGCTTCCTCGCACAACGCATCAGCGTTGCTATACAGCGAGGAAATGCTGCCAGCATCTTTGGCACGATGCCGCGGGGTGACCACTTATTTTAAATTATTTATTTTGTAAGTTTTTAATAAGTATAGGATATTAGTCGAAAGTGATGATGAAAAATGGATGTCAATAAAATAGATTGTGAGATATACCAAATGACTAAATATTTATTATTATGCATTTCTGCCAATGACGGTCCCAAGCCCGTATGATAAAAGAGGAGGGTTAGTTGTGTAAAGATCCAACCAGCTAGAAAAGATCAACGTCGAGTATCGGACGACGGTAATTAACCCGCAAAAACCAGGCCTAACAAGCCGGAACCGATGGGGGTAGGAAATGACCTTCACAACTCGCAACTCTGTGGAAAATGCTTACAGAATCGAGGGCCCTGGCTTAATCGCCCGGACCAAGAGGAAGAAAACCTCCATAAAAAATTACCCTAATCCTAAGGTGGGACTACGTGCCGAAAGGATGCATGGCTTGCGGGAGGCAAGTCCTAAGCGCCAACCTCGACGGACCCGGCAAACGTCGTTGTATACTGCCTTCTCGAGGGAATGGGCGTCACCCCTCTTGCGACCTGTTATAACGGCCCTACTCGTGGGAACAAAATGAGCAATAATGATCTTCTAATGAAAAAAAAATAAAAAATAAAACAAGATAAGATAGGCATAAGTATTTCAAGACCAATGACCCAACAACTATTACACAAAGGAATGTTTATGAACCGACAAGGACCAAATTTCTTTAGCGGAACAGAAAGTACAGATAAGAGTCAAACCTTCAATCCGAACAACGAAATATCGAACAAAATGAGCGGTACGTCCTCAGAACATAAAAAAGGGAGAAGTGCCATACTGCTTCATTACAACGAAATCCGATGTCTCCATTATTCCCCCACCGCAGACCACACACACACATTGAACCGTGTAAAAACAAAACCTCGGGCGGAGCCACCGAACCTACGAGAACATGCAAGCAAGCGCTGTGATTGGCTTCGCGCACCCTTCAAAACAGAGCAATATGCGCAGGGGTGGGAACAAACGTTAAAATGAGTTTTATCGACATCGATATTTTAATTATTATGTTAGGATGTTGGTGAATATCGAAATAGTTAGTTTATATAGTGTTATTTTAACATATAGTTGTTTAAATAAAACCAATCGAATGAATACAGTTACATACAGGCAAAAAAAATGCAATGAATGCGATGAATTTAGACCAACAGAAGTATATAAATATAAATACTCGGCTTTTATAAAGCAGTACCTACATACATTCATGATTATGCTTTCATCAATATTTTTACCCTGTACCGGGCTTGTCCCACTTGCATTTTGGCGCGAAACGACACTGTCTGTAGTAATTTTAATATTATAACTTTATTATTTCTTATGTTGAAATTGCATGCCACCATGCCTAAGTCTGCACACCTGCTTAAGCATTACAATTTTACTAAACAAGTAATACCATTAATAATTTTCCGATTTTAGTTTAACGGACATTATAGCCTCAGTACCGGATTGGCTCATAGTTTCCTGTGTTTATTTATAGAATATGTAAGTATAATATGTAGTTCCGTTAATTCCTTACCTTCAGTTTACTCATCATCAGTTCCAAAACAACATTTCTATTTGGATAAGCATTAGTTGCTAAGTCAACAAAATCTCATCGAAATCTGGGAAGTAATTATTTCGTTGAGGAGTTCCATACCTTAACATCTGTTATCATCATCACCAGTTCCTCTTCACCAAATTTGTGGTTTCCGAGAGCAAAGGCATAGTTCACTAAAGAAAATGCCGAAATCACCAAGTGCGTGCCTATCACATCTGAGGAGTACCATTGATTACTCCTTGATGTGATCTTCAGACCTACACCAAATTTATATACAACCCCTCTGAAGATTTCTTTTCTAACAAAACATAAGTATCACAATTGGACAACATATTAAATAATTATTATAGCTGTGTATATACATAAAATAAACATGAACACGCACTGAGATCCTCCTTCTATAGAAGTCGGTTAATAAAACTACATGAGAAAATAGCTTGTAGTAATTTGGAAGATAAATATAGTGGTATTAAATTATGATTTTTGATTTAATTGTTGACACTAAATTACTAGTACGACATCGTTTTATCGATAACGCATAAACGGCAATTACAATTGGCACCGCTCTAATAGAATTTGCGCGAATTTCACGAGCAGCGGCGGTCAGCGGCCTCGTTCCTCGAAACAGTTCACGCAACGACGATAGCTACACTGGTTTGTTACATTGCGCCGTGGTTTAGCGCGGTACGGGTTGGTTGTTGTACTGAACGTTCAATGTACAACTTTTAGATAAAAAATACGCTTTTTCATACGATATCTTAGCTCGAGCGTGCGGCGCTGCGTGTACTTGTTAAAATATTGGTTTTTAGTGATTTATAAGTAGAAATTCCAATACTTACACGTGGTAAGTGACTCCATTGTTCTTGTAGTTTTTGGTTACACTCCTATTTTTGCAGGTAACGACGGAACAGTTCGGCATTTTACAAACATTTCATCGGCACGGCTAAATTGCGACTAACCGGCGGCGGGCAGTGTCACTGCTTTTTGGCCATGTCGCGGCGACACGCGCCACGCCCCCGTTTCATATCTATTCCTTTCTATGATCTGAGGGTACGTCAGAAAATCAACCATTTAGAGAGGTCCACTACGGTAAAAGACAAAGGACCAGCCCAGACTCTGTTCACCGTAACCAAAAACAAACCAAACTAAACTACTGGCTTGCTAAACCTGCAATACCAACCTCCAACAGTTTCGCGGTACTCGATGACGTAGAACACCCAGACATGTCTACAAAACCAGTACCCAAACCATCAAAACCTCCACCATTGTTTATTGATGGTGTTAGCAACATCCAGCCCTTACTCAAACTGCTGGAACAAGTAGCCCAAGGGCAGTATGAAATCAAGGTATTACAAAGCAATAGAGTTAAAATTCAGTCAAAATCAGAAGAGACATAAGGACATACTCCATTATCTACAAGGAACTGAAGGCCAAAAACACAGAATTTTATACTTATAAACCAAAACAAAATCGAAGCTTTAAAGTAATACTAAAACATCTTCATCCATCAACCGACAAGGAAGATATAAAAATAGCCATTGAAGAACTAGAACACAAAGTGACAAATATCTGGAACATCCAAAACAGGAAAAGTAAACAGCCACTACCAATGTGGAGCATTGAGCTAGAACCACGAGAAAATAACAAAGACATATACAATGTTAAATTTCTATTGCACTGCCGCATATCGTTTGAAGCTCCCAAACCGATCCGGGTAGTTCCGCAAGGCACTAACTGTCAGGAATATGGCCACACACAAAAGTACTGTCACAGACAACCCAGATGCGTCAAATGTGCAGGCCCACACCATACTTCAGCATGCTCAAGAAAAGAGCGATCAGACCAGGTCAAATGTGTCCTGTGCGACGGAAATCACCCTGCTAACTACAAAGGCTGCACAGTTTATAAGGAGCTACAGAAAATCCGATATCCTCCCACATATCCCAAAAAAAAACGAGTACTGGAGTACACAAGACCAAACAAAGAAACCGTGTATAAAACGACAAACAACGAATACTCATATCTTGCAGCGAAAGGAGTTGCCGATCAGTCCGCAAAGCAATTAGTTGACATAGACAACGACAAAAATAACATTGACAGCGAACTCAAAGCCATTAGGGAAACATTAGTAGCCCTTATGAACCAAATGTTACTTATGACCAAAACGTTCACCGAATTAATGTCAAAACTGTCAGCACATTCAACGCATTAAAATTATGCGTATGGAATGCTAATGGCTTGTCCAACCACTCGGAAGAGTTAAAAATATTCTTGAAGATCCACCACATAGATGTTTTACTAATCTCTGAAACCCACTTCACCTCGAGAAGTTACTTTAAAATACCAGGCTATAACATATACCAAACTAACCACCCAGATAACAAAGCGCATGGTGGGGCAGCTATCCTTATAAGAACAAATATCAAACACCATATACTTGAAAATTACTGCAAAAACTATATTCAAGCAACAAGCATTGTTATAAGCGACTGGTACTGCGATATAACAGTTTCGGCTTTATACTGTCCACCTAGGTACACAATAAAAGAACCTGAGTTCAATGATTACTTTAGAACTCTTGGAGGCAGATTTATCGCGGGAGGCGACTACAATGCAAAACACTCCTTTTGGGGCTCCAGGCTTATCCTGCCTAGAGGCAAATGCATCCAATCAAAAAATATGGCTGTGATATCTTCAGGTCAGCCGACTTACTGGCCAACCGATAAAAGAAAAATACCAGATGTCATCGATTTTTGTGTCACCAAAGGAATAGCAACAAATAATATATCCTGCCGCAGCTGCCAGGATCTCTCTTCTGACCAGTCCCCAATATTGGTAGACCTTCTGAATACTGCTGTCCAAGAACGCACTACAAAATGTACATTGCACAACAAAAGTACCAACTGGTCCATATTCCGAGAGCTCACAGATAAAGCGTTTAAGAAACCGGTTAGCCTAAAATCGACAGACGACATAGCAGAAGCAGTTATATACTTCAACAGTAGTGTAGGGGAGGCAGCTTGGTCTTCAACTCCACCACTACATCACCCAGGCACAAATCATTTTGTAACAAAACACATACTGGACCAAGTAACCCTAAAAAGGAGAGTGAGGAAGCGGTGGCAACAAACCAGAGACCCTGCTATCAAAAAACAACTCAACCATATCAATCGACAGCTCAAACACACGCTAGAGCAAGATAGAAACAAAAACTTTCACAACTATCTCACTGGCCTGGATTCGACTGCTTCTTCAGATTACTCCTTATGGAAAGCCACCAGAAAAATGAAACAACCAGTTAACATCTCTCCCCCTCTAAGAAAAATGGACGGTACCTGGGCACGAACAGACCAGGAAAAGGCCAGTACCTTCTCAGAGCACCTGTCGAAAGTATTTATACCACACCCATACGAAGGTTCACCAGAACATGCCGTAGAAATTACTGACTTTTTGGACGGTCCTAAAGACACAGAGGAGTTGCCTGCAAAGTTCACGAAATCAGAAGTAGTCAGAATAATAAAGAACTCAAATACTAAAAAATCACCAGGATACGACCTTATAACAAATCGTATTCTACAGGAACTACCCGAATCTGGAATAACATATCTCACATCGTTATTCAACGCAATGACTAAACTTCGGTTCTTCCCCATAGAATGGAAGGTAGCACAAATCCTAATGCTTTTGAAACCTGATAAACAACCTGGAGAAGCAACCTCATACAGACCCATAAGTTTACTACCTATTCCATCAAAAATATATGAATCCTTGCTGCTCCAGCGTATACTACCTATACTCAAAGAAAAACAAATCATCCCTGATCACCAGTTCGGATTTCGCAGCAAACACGCCACTATTGACCAAGTGCACAGATTGACAAAAAAAATCATGGAGTCCCTAGAGACAAAACGCTACTGTGCCAGTGCATTCCTGGACATATCACAAGCGTTTGACCGCGTATGGCATGATGGACTACTTTTCAAAATAAAAACTGCTCTACCGGGATACTTGTACGGAGTTCTAAAATCTTTTTTACAACAGCGTCACTTTATCGTACAAAACGGCGATGCACTGTCCGATCTATCTAAATATATAAAAGAAGAAACTGACTGACTGACTGACTGACTGACTGACTGACTGACTGACTGACTGACATATCAACGCACAGCCCAAACCGCTGGTACTAGAGATTCCAAATTTGGCACGTAGGTTCCTTATAAGGTCTAGGGGTGCACTAAGAAAGGATTTTTTAAAATTCAACCCCTAAGGGGGTGAAATGGGGGTCCGAAGTTTGTATGGGGAAACAAGATTAGCTGGACTATTTTATTCGAAACTTCACAGGAGTATTTCTAACGATAAATGAGTAAACACGTGTTTCAGGTTTTTTGAAAAATCAACCCCTAAAAGGGGGAAATGTGGTGACAAATTCTGATAATCGACATGGGTATTGTTTTTATGGTTTATTAGGTCGCTGATAACGAAAATAACAAGGATTTTAAAATCCCACGTGGAGGACGTGAAATACCATCCCCTCCTGTTGGGGTGCGAGGGGGATGAAATGTCTAAATATTAATATGGGTGTCGTTTTTATGGTTTTTTGGGACGTTAATTACGAAAATGGCATCGGTTTTGAAATTAAATATTGTGGACATGAAAACTTTTGAAAGTTTGTGCCAAATTGCAAGAAATAACTGACTGACTGAGTGACCAACATATCAACGCACAGCGCAAACTGCTGGTTCTAGAGATTCCAAATTAGTATGTAGGTTCCATATAAGGTCTTGAGGTGCATTAAGAAAGGATTTTTCAAAATTCAACCCCTAAGGGGGTGAAATGGGGGTCCGAAGTTTGTATAGGAAATCCAGATTAGTTAGATTATTTTATTCGAAACTTCACAGGAGTATTTCTAACGATAAATCAAAAAACATGTGTTTCAGGTTTTTTGAGAAATCAACCCCTAAAAGGGGGAAAGGTGGTGACAAATTCTGAAAATCGATATGGGTGTGGTTTCTATGGTTTATCGGGTCGCTGATTACGAAAACAACAATAATTTTAAAATCCCACGTGGAGGACGTGAAATACTATCCTCTTTGTTGGGGTCCGAGGGGGTTGGAATGTCTAAATATTAATATGGGTGTGATTTTTATGATTTATTGGGTCGTTAATTTCGAAAATGGCGTTGATTTTGAAATTTAATATTGCGGACATGAAAACTTAAAAGTAGGTGCCAAATTGCAAGAAGAAACTGACTGACTGAGTGAGTGACATATCAACGCACAGCCCAAACTGCTGGTTCGAGGCTCGAGAGATACCAAATTTGGCATGTAGGTTCCTTATAAGATCTAAAGGCGCATGATTTGCCGTGAATTCCCTATGAATATTGTTAGTGGTTTTATTAATTAGAGCCGCCCGATACGATTTCGACAATAATCGATATTTGAGCGTCCGAGAGGACTCTTAATAGGAATCCGAGGTACCTAAACTTTCTCTTAATACGACTCCTAGGTAAAATTTGGCAAAAGTGGCGGCCATATTGCTTTTCTTCATTTTCGTATCGATTTCGTTCAAAATCGATATCTGAGCGTCCGAGAGGTCCCCAAATACGACACCGAGGTAAAATTTAAAAAAAAGGGGGGGCAATATTGATTTTCTTCATTTCCGTCCCGATTTCATTCAAAATAGAAATCTGAGCGTCCGAGATGTCTCTTAATAAGAATCCGAGGTAAAATTTGGAAAAAGTCGCAGGCATATTGATTTTCTTCATTTTCTTCCTGATTTAGTTCAAAATCGATATGTGAGCGTCCGACAGGTCTCGTAATACGAATGCGAGGTAAAATTTGGAAAAAGTGGCGGCCATATTGATTTTTTCCCCTTCGGTCCCCGATTTCGTTAAAAATCGATATCTGAGCGTCCGAGAGGTCTCTTAATACGAACCCGAGGTAAAATTTGGAAAAAGTCGCAGCGATATTGATTTTTTCATCTTCTTCCTCATTTCGTTCAAAATCGATATCTGAGCGTCCGAGAGGTCCCCGAATACGAATCCGAGGTAAAATTTGGAAAAAGTGGCAGCCATATTGATTTTCTTCATTTCAACCCGATTTCGTTCAAAATCGATATCTGTGTGTCCGAAAGGTCCCCTAATACGAATCCGAGGTAAAATTTGGAAAAAGTGGTGGCCATATTGATTTCCTTTATTTTCGTCCCGATTTCGTTCAAAATCGATATCTGTGTGTCCGAGAGGTCTCTTAATACGAATCCGAGGTAAAATTTGTGAAAGTGGCGGCCATATTGAGTATCTTTTTTTTCGTCCCGATTTCGTTCAAAGTCGATATCTGAGCGTCCGAGAGGTCCCCGAATACAAATCCGAGGTAAAATTTGGAAAAAGTGGCAGCCATATTGATTTTCTTCATTTACAACCCGATTTCGTTCAAAATCGATATCTGAGCGTCCGAGAGGTCCCCTAATACGAATCCGATGTAAAATTTGAAAAAAGTGGCGGCCATATTGATTTTCTTCATTTTCGTCCCGATTTCGTTCAAAATCGATATATGTGTGTCCGAGAGGTCTCTTAATACGAATCAGAGGTAAAATTTCTGAAAATGGCGGCCATATTGATTATCTTTTTTTTCGTCCCAATTTCGTTCAAAATCGATATCTGAGCGTCTGAGAGGTCTCTGAATACGAATCTGAGGTAAAATTTGGCACTCCATACATGCCTGTATGCAAAAAAGTTTAATGTTACTATATAGGCGTGTGGGTTATCTATGGACTTGCTTTTAAAAACGACATAGAGGTTTCGATATTTTTTTCCATTTAAATCAACAAGTACGGTTGCCAGTTTTTGTTGCACTTTTAGCACCACCCAGGGGTCACGTGTAGGGTAACGGTGGGTACTCCCTACGGACGTGGTGCAACTTCGACCCCCCTTTGTCAAGTGAGTGGGCAACTTGACTGTTAGAAGTTCGCAAGCCGCTCGAAGGCCTCTAACTTGTCTTAACGATTGCAGCCGGGATCAACGGCTTAGCGTGCCTTCCAAAGCACGAAAGTCATTTAGTAACCACTCAAAGCGATCACCCATCCACACATCCCACATTGCTTAACCTCGCACACCGCACGCGGTAGGCGGGTGCCGCTGGGCCACGAGCGCTCTAAATTCTTGATAGTTTGTGCCAATTTGCAATTCAATCGGTCCAGTAAAAGCAACTTGGTTGTAACAGACGGACTGAAGTAAGGAGTGCGAATGGAAGTGAGGCCAAATTTTCTTTTTAGATGCTCCAATGGGAACTGGCAAAACCTACGTAATAAATTTAATTTTAGGAAAAATAAATGTTACACGTGATATTGAATTAGCCGTATTTCTGTACTTCAAAGGACCAGAGTTTATGACCGCTGCACGCTGCTTGGTCGTTTACAGACCTATCGGTGTTACTGTAGTACACAGATACTTTTACTAAGGGCATTTTAAGACATGCTTTTATTTCATCGGCCCTTTCCCCTTCGGCCTCTCGGATATCCTTATTTTTGGCAAAATCAAATGAAATGCAACAGTTTGCCGGTTCTCAGAATGTATACTGACTTTTCATCTGTTCATCTGTTAATGAATCACAATCACCAAACTTCGTATACCGAAATGAGAATGTAACAACTACTTTTCTGGAGACTGCATCTAAATCGGTTCAGCCAAACGCGAGATAATCGTGGACAAACATACGAACCTGTTTTTTGTAGACGGTCAAAAATTTCGCTTAGTACGCGGGCGAAGCCGCGGGCAAATGCTAGTGTCCCATAAAAGCAGGAGTCCCACAGGGCAGCGTATTGGCACCGGTACTCTACCTACTTTTCACTGCAGATCTACCCACATCTGAATACATAACCACAGGTACTTTCGCCGATGATACTGCCATCCTAGCTGCGCACAGTGACCCCATCATAGCTTCACAAATACTGCAAACAGGACTGAACGACATATCACATTGGCTCAAGAAGTGGCGGTTAAAAGCTAATGAAACCAAATCAGTCAATGTTACATTCACACTAAGAAGAGACTCCTGTCCTCCTGTCACTCTTAATAATATAGTAATTCCACAAGCTGAACATGTGAAGTACCTTGGACTACACCTGGACAAGAGACTCACTTGGCAAAAACATATATTTACTAAAAGAAAACAACTTAGTCTCAAAACAAGGAAGCTCTACTGGCTCATCGGCCGTAAGTCCCAGCTATCACTCGAGAATAAAATACTCTTGTACAAGGCTATTCTGAAGCCCATCTGGACGTATGGGATCCAACTATGGGGTACCGCATCCCATTCAAACATTGAAATAATCCAGAGATTCCAAAATAAAACACTACGCATGCTGACCACCGCTCCCTGGTTCGTACCGAACGAACTACTACACCACGACCTAAGGATTCCCACAGTGAAGCAAGAAATTGCAATGCACACTAAATCCTATAAGGAACGCATAGCACACCACCCAAACACTCTGGCTCAGCCGCTAATGGACGACCACAAAGGAGCGCGAAGACTCAAGCGGAAAATACCCCAGGACTTAGTCAGGCCTTAGAGACATATCCAGTTACTCTGTTTGTATGAGTAGGATGCGACACAGGTCGCACGCCGAGCACGCCAACTTGCACCAACCAACATACTGCTGAATGTCCCAAAGAAGGTGACAGATTGTAGTAAATAAAGAAATATAAAAAAAAAAAATATTATGCATTTGAAAGGTTTTTAATGGATTCAAAATTTTAAGCATTATTAACATATCATAAAGTTTTTTATCATCGTCGCCATTTGCAAGGCCATGAGAAAAAACGAGTTATTTTAATTTCATATTAAATTATAATAGAGAAACTCTTTATTAAGCATTTTGCAGTAGAACACAGGTATCATTTTTTGCTAATTACTTTCGGCATAAATAGGCTTATTAAAAAAAACTTAAAATTCAATATGACGTTTTATCATTATACATTCCTATAAATAGAAATAAATCAGAATTTATAAACTGCGTACTTATTTTTAATATATTATGATTAGGTAGATTTCATCATAATTAAGAACGAGTATCCTAAGCAACAACTGTTTTATTGGGTTTTTAGGTTTCCGTGCCCAAATGGGCACACATTTTGTTCCGAAGAATGTTTAACTTCCCATTGGACATAAAATTTGGTGATAATGTTTATTATTACGTATAATTTACCAAACAATACCAATATATTGATAAATCACATTTGTTTTCACTGTACACGTGCAGTCTGTGGGCCCGGCATACGCGCAGGTCTCTCAGCGCCCTGCGCGTCCAATACAATGACGCATTCAGGATGATGATGGGGGCTGCCTCGCCGCTGCAGTGCATCGGGCATGTCCGCGGAGGCGCGCACCGCATGCTTCTTCACCAATCTGCGCAAGCGGTGCGCGTCCTTGCTCTGCAGAGTGCGTGCCAGCCCCAACATCATCTTGAATATGATCTCCAATAGGCTCGACTGTCCTTACATGAATCACTGCATGCAGATTCATGTACATCTGAATGTTAAGTGATGTCTATTTAGTTACAGTCTTGTTTTAAATGACGCTGCTTATTTTATTTTATTATTATTTATTGTAATTCTGTTTTTAATTTATTCTAATTTGCTGTATATTATCATTAACTTGAAATTTGTATTTGTATGTATGGACCATTTGTTGTCTAAAATAAATGAACATTATTATTATTAGTTGCACAGAACCCTCGGTGCGCGAGTCCGACTCACACTTGGCCGGTTTTTACCACCAATTCCAACTATTAAAGTTGATCGATAATCATAGTCAGATAATCACACCTGTAGTGATTAAAGGTATTTAACGTAATTATTAATTATTGTTAAATACGTTCACTCGGTCCAAATTACAACGTATTACCTAATCGTTAATGTGCAGTCGTTTCTCGCTAATTCATTCGATCTTAATGAGTGAGAAAAAAATCCTTAATGGAATATTTTGTGCATTGAAAAAGCGATGTGCATCACCCGTTTCCAACATCATACATTTTAAATATTTTAATGTGCTTCAATGAAACGGGTCACTCACGTCTTTAAGGTCGAATATCGGTCGACATGTTTCAGACCGATTCGCACCTCGTGGTCCTTAATCATTGAGTAATAATTATCGCGGCGGCGGCGTTATTTTAATATGTCTCAAACTCAAAGGAGTTTTCTATTTTTCAACCTTGCTTACAATCCCATTAGGACACACAAATTGAAATTTATATTCGTGTTCAGTTAAAATTTGAGAAAATGGCATAAATGTACTTACCTTAACTGTTCTTCTAATCATTGTTCTGTTCTACTCATGTACCTACAATAGAGAATTTTACATAGACTTTGTCACAAGAGAGCGAATGTTTTTTTTTTAAATCGCAAAAAAAACTTTGGCCTATTCTTATTTGAAAAAAAAAAAACCGGCCAAGAGCGTGTCGGGCCACGCTCAGTGTAGGGTTCCGTAGTTTTCCGTCCGTCACATTAAGTTGACATATTAAGTACAGAAACACAAAACCCTAAAAATCACGTCATATCATTGTGATTTTGTAGAAATGACAGGTACAATAAACACCTGTTTATACGGTTAAATTACAATCTTAGTTCAGAAATTATTTTTGTATTTTTTTCAAAAACTATTCAACCTATCAAGTTCAAAATAATTTTCCTACAAAGTTTTTATAAAGTTCTACTTTTGAGATTTTTTTCATATTTTTAAAACTTATGGTTCAAAAGTTAGAGGGGGGGGGGACACATTTTTTTTTACTTCTGGAGCGATTATTTCCGAAAATATTAACATTACCAAAAAATGATTTTAGTAAACCCCTATTTATTTTTAAATACCTATCTAACAATATATCACACGTTAGGGTTAAAATGAAAAAAAAATCACTCCCCACTTTACGTATAGGGGAGGTACCCTAATAAAATATTTTTTTCCACTTTTTATTTTACCACTTTGTCGGCGTAATTGATATACATATTAGTACCAAATTTCAGCTTTCTAGTGCTAACGGTCACTGAGATTATCCGCGAACGGACGGACGGACAGACATGGCGAAACTATAAGGGTTCCTAGTTGACTACGGAACCCTAAAAATGCCCAATGATCTTTTGAAGATTTAAATGTATTTTAAGGAACTATATGGTAATTTTGCAGAGATTGCGAAGCGTCTGGTTGACGTAACTGGTGACCGAAAAGCTGGCGGTTTCCTCGCTCAACGTATCAGCATTGCGATACAGCGGGGAAATGCCAGCATCCTCGGTACAATGCCTCAAGGGCCCGTTTTATATTTAAGTTAGTTTAATTTTTTTTTATATTTTTTTTTTGTTAAGTATTCTTGAGCTTTGGAAGGCAACGTTAAGACGTTGATCCTGGTTGCTGTCTATGATAGCAGTCGTTAAGCCAAGTTAGAGGCCTCCGGGCGGCTTGAGAACTTCTAACAGCCAAGTTGCCCACTCACTTGATAAATGCTTTCTTCAATGGTAATTTATGTATTAAAATTTGCCCTAAATACGGTCATAATTAATTACCCGCCCCGTGTGGCGCCGGGTTAGAAATGTTAGAATAGCACCTCCCCCTTTGTTCCCTTAATTGTTGTGTAGGAACCAGGTTGAAGTAAGTTGTGGGCGATGGGCTAGCCTGTCACTGCAACATCACACATCCTCCATATCTATTAAACCTACAATAGCTAAAAGTAGCACTGAAATTAATTTTCACGTGCTCTGCCTACTTCTTTTAAGAATAAAGGCTCGAGTATATGAATGCGTATGTATGTATAGTTAATCAACAGTAATAATAATAAGAATAAGTATCGAAACGGATCTCTAGCAGGATCTGAAATTAATATTTACAAATTTCCTATGGTGCTTTTTTCTGCTGTACCTGCATCATAAATCAGGTACTCTTTTGCAATATAGGTAGGTTTTACATCACCAGAAGAGCTGTCTAAACATGAAATTATGCATAAAAGTAAAAAGTAAAGTAAAAGTAAAAGTAGTTTATTCTTCAAATTAGGCATATTACATGCACCTATGAACGTCAATAAACTACCACCGGTTCGGAAAAATAAACCTCTGCCACGAGAAGAACCGGCGTAAGAAACTCGGCGAGGTGTCATTTTTTCAAAACAATATACATTGTATAGTTAAATATAAATTACAGTGTCAGCTACTACAAAATAACTGAAATAACAATGCTACAGTAGAAAACATATTTTCGCGATAGATTACTCGTGCAGGACGCTATCATATTTCTCTAGCTGTCAAGTGTCAACAGAACGATTCCTAAACTCAATATTAAGAGTCGCCAGTACGCTCGGCTGAACTCGATTCTCCATACAAACGTAGTTACGCTCTCATTTTAAAACGCCATGCTAGAACAACATGAAACTTTGTATACACAATGGGAGCCGCCATATCTAGGTCTGAAATTAGTTTCTGTTGCGATAAATTGTAATAGAAAAAAAATACAGCGAGGTTTTGAGTTTTTTACGTCTTGTATGAAAACCTTAATAATCGTTGTATTTTTTCTCCATTATAATTTCAAGCAACAGAAACTAATTTCTGACATAGATATGCCGGATCCCATTGTGTATACAAAGTTTCATTTTATTCTAGCATATTTATTCTAACATAGAGCGTAACTACGTTTTGGAGAACCGAGCTTACTGCGGACTCTTAAAGGGTCAAGCAACGCGCTTATGATTCTTCCGGAGTCGCTAGTGTCCACAGGCTACGGTGTTCCTACCCAATAGGCAGGCCGTAGGCTTGATTGCCACAGTAATTGTAAAAAAAAAACACTGCAAATATTATATTTGACGACCTGTTTAGCCTAGTTGGTAGTGACTCTGCCTCCGAAGATAGAGGTCCCGCGTTCGAATCCCGGTCAGGGCATTTATTTGTGAATTTTTCACGGATATTTGTTCTTGGGTCTTCACGGGTATTTATATATATAAGTATTTATATTGTCGTCTAGTACCCATAGTAAAAGCTTTGCTTAGTTTGGGACTAGGTCGGTTTGTGTAAGATTGTCCCCCAATATTTATTTTTATTTATTTTATTTAATATAGGCCAACAGTGTTTCGGAATCTTATTTATACTATACAGTGTATACAATATTCAATTGGTACCATTCTTAGTTTATCGTACATTACATTACTATAGAGGCCGGGAAACGTTTCTTGCCGAGATCTGATGCAATGAAATTAAAAAAATCACCACTCAAAAAACAAATTTAACAAACGCAATGTTTCACATTAAAATTTAAAAAATAAATACTTCCAGGTCTAGGTCTTCAATTTTGTATGAAATTCTTTTAAAGTTCTTCCGAGTTGTTCCACCTGAAACGTGATGCTTTGAAGCCTGTTAAAACGCACGTAATGACGAAATTTCATTGCATATTTGAGGAAAAAAGGTAATTCAATATACTAATACCATAAAGGTGTTTCCGTGTTTTTTATTTTATTTCGAATACCTTACACTGACATCATAACGGTAGTTATAAAAAGTATACAAAGTAATTTAGGTACTTACTGTGAATAGCGGCTGATCTTCTCACATGTTTTTTTTTTTAATCAATAATTAATTCTTTTACATCATCATTGAATCACACTGCTTAATAAAACCATTCACATTTACACGTCTATGGTATAAGTGTTTACCTACACCTACAACGACCACCATGTACAAACATCATTATAATATTACACGATTGCTATTCTTGTCAAGGGAGATTACTTAATCCGGATTTTATAGAACTCAAAAGATGTAAGTATTTAAAAACTTAATTTGCTTCAAAATCAAGAATGACCATCGTCATCGTCACAAAAACTTATTCGAAAATTAAAAAATAAAATGTAAAACCAACCTGCCAGTCACAAATACAACAAAAGCGCACTCTAAAAAATATTAAAAACAAAACACAAGTATTGCACGGTTATAAAAATGAATAAATAAAAACACAAACCTGCCAGTCACTATCACAGAAACGAACTCGAAATTTAATAATTAATATTTGAATATAGAACACAACAGTACGCCGGACGATATCGCAATGATCGTTGTTCTCGTTGTAACCGTCATAATAAGGTATCTCGTATGCTAACAGAGCGCCGTTGCAAAACCAACTTAGGTTTACAGTTGACTGTATTTGAAAAAATACGATGGCGGTGGCAAATAAACGAACGGCCTGTCGGGTGATAAGCGGACACTGTATGATCATGGACGTTAACGACTTAAGAGAAGTCATTTACCTACAGTTTATTAAATTATATTATAATTGACGAAAAGTTTCACCTAAATACAAAATAATAATTAAACTCCCTATAAGGTATAAATTGGATTTCATACCCAGCCCAGAATAAGATCCTCGCGACGCCGTCTCATCGTGATTTACTAAATTTTATAAGTATGGTAGCCTTTCGGGTATTTATAATATGGGCACAAACATTACATATACTGTAGAATTGTAGATGCCTGAGATATATGTATTATTATTATTAAATAGACGGTCATACAACAAATATCTTTGTAAAAATGGCTGTTCCGTAGTTTCACCGTTGGCAAAGTTAAGTTTGTACAATCGTAACACTGCGTCTGCTGTGGGGCTGTGGGTATTTATGAGCGATTTAACTAATGATTATTAGTCATAACTTCATAAGTTTTATAGTTAAATTATGAGAAGATTATGGTAAGTAGGTAGGTAACCAGAGTCGTTTTATTATTATGTTTCTAAAACCAACAAATTACATAAAAAAATTGAAAGCTGCCAAAACTTTTTTTATAAGTATTACAAAGCTAAAAATTAGAACATCGAAACGCATGCTGTTTATCGTCCATTTTGTTGTACGTAAGTATACAAAAAAAACTGTCGAATGCAATAAAATTATTATAAAACAGGATAAGATACGCGTTTTCATTTTCACCAGAAATATATTTATATTTTTTATTTTATTCCGATTTGTAAGTTACTATTATTTACGTCAAAATTTAATATATAAGTACAATATAATTTACAGTATTTATAATAATAATAATAAAATGTGTATAAATTCTTAAAGGGTCGGCAACGCGCATGTGACACCTCTAGGAGTTGCAGGCGTCCATAGGCTGCGGTGACCGCTTACCATCAGGCGGGCCGTAAGCTTGTTTGCCACCGACGTGGTATAAAAAAAAATTACAAATTCTACAATAAAATTCCAAAACACATTACTGAACTTAGCAATTCTAAATTCAAATCTGTAGTAAAACAAACACTTATTTCAAAAGCATATTATAAGGTAAACGATTACATCATGGATAGGGATGTTTGGCAGTGATAGTGTCCTGCACGGCTAATCTATCGCGAAAATAGGTTTTCTACTGTAGCTTGTTATTTTTGTAGTAACTGAGACTGTAATTTTATATTTAACTATACAATGTATATTGTTTTGAAAAAATGACACCTCGCCGAGTTTCTTACGCCGGTTCTTCTCGTGGCAGGGGTTTATTTTTCCGAACCGGTGGTAGTTTATTGACGTCCATAGGTGCATGGAATATGCCTAATCTGAAGAATAAACTACTTTTACTTTTTTTACGCTTGCTTAAAAAATAAATAAGTTGTTCTTTATTTAGGTATATATAAACCCATCATATTACAAAAATTAAAATAAAAACAGTCATACTAAAAATTCAATTAAAAAATACAAATAATAAAACAAAATAAAACATTTACAATAAAAAAGCCATCTTTGACGCCTTACTTGTCAGATAGCATGTCGCGTACACCATGTTGACAATGCTGTTAGTCGTTTCGCTCTCTCCCGATGAAGGACCAGTGTCTCTTACGCATTATAGCGTGTGTGTATTTATATAACATTAAAGAAATAAATATTTATGGCTGTGGGGCACCAGCGCTCTAAGACTTTATAAAGATATTTCAAAACGCCTTGTCGACGTTTCTGGTGACAGGGCTGGCTCACACCTAGCCCAACGCTTTAGCATCGCTATACAACGTGGCAACGCGACCAGCCTCCTGGGCACATTACTGCCTGGCGCCTATTTGGCTCAAGTTTTTTATTTATAGTATCATTGTTTTTAGGGTTCCGTGAAAAATGGAACCCTTATAGATTCGTCATGTCTTACAATTATGAAATTTGGTAGGAAGGTGTATGCTATGAACCGCTATAGAAATATGATGTGAAATTAGGAAATATATATATATATAGCTTGTTTTTTTTACACTACTAGTATGTTCTTATTGCGGTGTATATTAATTGTTTATTTTTATTGTGACTTTTATAAGCTCTTGTTTTAGCTGGCGAGCGATTGAGGCAGATTGCATTTGCGCTAAATAGTTTAATAATTAATTACCAGTAGCTAGTAATATATTTATATTTATTGTATATATATATATATACATATATAATATATATAGACAATAAATATAAATATATTACTAGCTACTAATATATATTATATATATAATATATATATATATTATATATATATTATATATATATATATATTATATATATATATATCATCATCATGTCAGCTGAAAGACGTCCACTGCTGGACATAGGCCTCCCCCAAAGACTTCCACAATGACCGGTCCTGCGCCACCCGCATCCAGCGGACACCCTTCACCAGGTCATCAGTCCACCGTGTGGGGGGCCTGCACACGCTACGCCTTCCGGTACGTGGTCGCCACTCGAGAACCTTTCCGCCCCAACGGCCATCGGTCCTACGTGCTATGTGCCAAACGTGAACTTTTCGTCGTTTATATATAAATATATATATATTTGACGACCTGTTTAGCCTAGTTGGTAGTGACTCTGCCTCCGAAGCTAGAGGTCCCGGGTTCGAATCCCGGCCAGGGCATTTATTTGTGCATTTTTCACGGATATTTGTTATTGGGTCTTGGATGTTTTCTATGTATTTATCTATATAAGTATGTATATCGTCGTCTAGTACCCATAGTACAAGCTTTGCTTAGTTTGGGACTAGGTCGATTTGTGTAAGATTGTCCCCCAATATTTTTTATTTATTATATATAAGGAGGAAGGTCGCGGGTGTCCGCTGGATGCGGGTGGCGCAGGACCGGTCATTGTGGAAGTCTTTGGGGGAGGCCTATGTCCAGCAGTGGACGTCTTTCGGCTGACATGATGATGATGATATATATATATATATATTTATATATATATATATATATATATATATATATAATATATAGACAATAAATATAAATATATTACTAGCTACTGGTAATTAATTATTAAACTATTTAGCGCAAATGCAATCTGCCTCAATCGCTCGCCAGCTAAAACAAGAGCTTATAAAAGTCACAATAAAAATAAACAATTAATATACACCGCAATAAGAACATACTAGTAGTGTAAAAAAAACAAGCTCAGTATTACATAGAAAAATACTACTTGGGTATGTGATTCACATTGCAAGAACGAAACGTAACGAAACGTCAGACTAACTTAGTGATAGTGACGTTGACAAGTATGAAGTAAGACAATACCATACAGTTATTCTAAGGTGTACCGCAATGCAATCAGAAGAAAAAGAAATGATTATTAAACTGGGAGGCACCCCATACATGTAAAATGGGGGTCAACTTTTTAACCGACTTCAAGATTTCAAAAGAGGATGTTATCAATTCGGTTGTATGTTTTTTTTTTTTTTTTTGTTGGTTACTCCATACCTCCCTCATTTCTTAACCGATTTGGATTTTTTTTTGATTGTAAATATATATATCCAGGTTAGTTCCGTTTTTGTCAAAACGCAGTTCTGATGATGGGATCCATGAGAAATTGAGGGAACTCCTCAAATCTTTAAGGCAAACATATAGTGATTTTTGTGTTTTTATCAACAAATCGAGCATTTTCATCCACAAATGTGACATTTGATGAAGTGGAACTGCTGATGATGATCAGAACAGAACTCATCAACGACGAAAAGTTCACGTTTGGCGATTTGTCCTCCTAGCTGTGTTTATTAAGCAAGTTCTATCTTCACGATTAATTTTTGTCATGCTTGATTTCTGATGATGGGATCCATGAGGAATTGAGGGAACTCCTCAAATCTTAAAGGCAAACATACAGTGATTTTTGTGTTTTTATCAACAAATCGAGCATTAGGTATCATACAAAAATGTGACATTTGATGAAATGGAACTGCTGATGATGATCAGAACAGAACTCTTCAAGGACGAAAAGTTCACGTTTGGCGATTTGTCCTTCTAGCTGTGTTTGTTAAGCAAGTTCTATTTTCACGATTGATTTTTGTCATGCTCGAGTTCTGATGATGAGATCCATTAGGAATCGAGGGAACTCCTCAAATGTGAAAGGCACACAAATAGTAATTTTAGTATTTGCATGAACTAATCAAGCATTTTCATTCATAAAAGTGACATTTGATGAAGTGGAACTGCTGATGATGATCAGAACGGAACTTTTCAACGACGCGTAGTTCAAGTTTGGCTATTTGTTCTCTTCGTTTTGTTTGTCAAGCAAGCAAGGTTTTTCCATGATTCCATGAGGAATTGAGGGTACTTAGTCTTCTACCATTATAAACATACTTATAGCCATTTTTATTTTATTGTATGGAATCTAAGAGTGCACCATCTAAGTATTATAATCTTTCACCTGCCTACCCTATTGAAGTCGGTTTTTTTTTCTTAAAAATTATTTTAATGCACATAGGCGTGTTGGGTATCTACGAATGGGTCTTCAAATATGACATAGAGGTTTCTAAAAAACTTTTCCATTTAAGTCAACCGTTAGCGAGATATTAGCTGTCAAAGTCGTAAAAAGTGTCCCCCCCCCCCCCCCTATTTTCCAAACTATAAAGTTAAAAATTCTGAAAAAAATCAAGATAATGTACATACATTATTAAATCCTTTCAACGATTTTTGTCTAACGGTTTTTGAGTTATTGCTGAAAAACTGTCTTGCACAGACAAAAGGGCGTAAGTGCCGTAAGGTTCCTATGAAGATACGACTTTTTTTGATTTAATGTATTGTATAGTGGTTTTAAATGTAGAATGTAGATTAGGAGGTGTCGGTACGGAACCCTTCTTTGTGCGTGGTCCGACACGCAGTTGGCCGGGTTTTTTTCTAGTTTTAGTTTTATTTCCTTAAATATTTCTTTCGTTATTACTATTCTTCCAAAAATATTATATAAGTGATTATAATGGCTGTGAAAAAGATTTTTATTAATCTGCCGCAAATCAATTTTGATTATTATTTCTGACGTTTCTAGAATTATGTTTATTTATTTATTTATTAAAGAAATAAGGAATAAAACAAATATAACAACTAGATAATAAAATAAATTGAAACTAAAAACGAATACTAAATAAATTAAAATAAATCTAGTCTGTTTATTTATTTATTTTTTAAAGAAATAAGGAATAAAACAAATATAACAACTAAATAATAAAACTAAATTGAAACTAAAAACTAATACTAAATAAATTAAAAAAAATCTAGTCTGTGTTTATTTATTTATATATTACGAAGACGGTAAGTGTCGCGGGAGTCCGCTGGATGCGGGTGGCGCAGGGCCGGTCACCGTGACACTTTTTAGGGGACGCCTATTTTTTTTATTACAAATGGAATGCTTTTGGCCAGCATCTAGCCGGGGGGCAAAGATGAGGCCGACGATGAAGCGAGCTCACCGCAGAAGATGCTTTCACTCGTGTCTTAAAAAGGGCCAGGTTATATGAACCCGTAAATATACAGACGCCGGCAGAGAATTCCAAACCTTAGAAGTGCGCATTATAAAAGAAAATGCAAAACGCTTGGTTCGAATTAGAGGAACACAATCTCGTTCCCTAGAATGCCTGCCTTTTATTGATTTGGGGCATATTTGTGGGTTTGCTGTGTTGACAGGTACCTCGCAGTTTCTTCACTCCGTATTCTTGGGAGCTATGTATGACCTTACTCACCCCGAGCTTATTACTACTTCCCCTTTACATTGGGCTGCATCAAATAAGTGTGTAATGATATTCCGCTGCGCCCTACAACTCTATTATCTATCAATACAAAATAAAATAGCATTAGTCATTCTAAGCGGCAATGACAGCAATTTAGCGGCGCGGCGTACTTAATTGATAAATTATCAGAGTAATTACGAAGACTTGAGTCCGTGGAAACACGTGGAATCCATACGATTAGTCAATGGGGGTTTTCCAAACAAATTACGTATTCATTTTCATTAGATAGTACAACTAGTTGTTTAGATTACCCCTTGAGCCATCTGTTGTTGAGTAGAAGAAGTAAAAACAGTAAGGGCGCCATCTTATCGACGTATGGATGTTGTACACGATATATTGTATTATAGTCAGTCGCTATTATGATAATTTACAATGAATTTGCAATATGGTGACAAAATAGAGTTATATTTTTATATAATTCTAGAAATAAACAAGTATATATTCTTTCTGTAAACGTACGAAACGTTTTGTCAGTGCAAAACCGAGGCAAAACCGAAACGCATTTCACCCGCTGTCAACAACGCCATGACACCTTCTAATCTAAACGTCAAATGAATCGAAGGGGTTTCGTTTTGGAGATTATTGCGTGCGATGAAATTGTGCTTATTTCGACCTAAAATAAACAAAGGCCGGTATTTTTCCCGCAGTTCCCGCTCTGAGGCGTACTAAACAAGTCGACAAACACATAATAGGTGGGTTTCAAGCGAGTTGTTCGCGGTAAAACCGTTTCTTTTGTTGGTTATGTATATTTGTTAGTATTTTTCTTGTTGCCAATTCTGCTGAGTAATTTTAAGGTCGCTTGCTTGACACGGTGCCAAATCGTGTCTTTGTTCGGTTTATACGCGGCAAACATTCGTCCAGGGCTCCCGCGAGTCCCAGTGAAAGTTATTGCGTGTTTATATTTTGACGAAGTCCAGCTGTGTAGAGGAGGAAAGGAATACAGTTAGTGGATTTTGATCCTGAGTTTTTTTTTTCAGAACACGACGGTCAATAATACTGCCACATAAATATTGAAGAGGGTCAGGTTTGTATTTTTTTATATTGTTCAGTCAGAGGTCAATGATCATACAGCCATACATTTTTTTGAATATGTAATTATGTGTATACTACCACTATTCATGGCTAATATTGTGATTCCTTATTTGCTCTAAGTTGAGGTAAACTGGAAGTGAATCCTTATAAGGACAACACCTTGTGTTTGTGTTATTGATTGATCAGTAGGTATATAGATAATTTATGTTTATTTGCTAGTTTGGAGGTAAGATCGGCGGAAACAGTGACATTACCAGAATAATTAATATTTGTATATCTCTATCTTGTTGTAATAAAATAGAACTACTTAATATTAATATTAATAATGTTTAAAAAAAATACAGCATGCAAAAATAATCCAAACAAAGCACTGTACCACTAAATTGACGACCTGTTTAGCCTAGTTGGTAGTGACTCTGCCTCCGAAGCTAGAGGTCCCGGGTTCGAATCCCGGCCAGGGCATTTATTTGTGCATTTTTCACGGATATTTGTTCTTGGGTCTTGGATGTTTTCTATGTATTTAAGTATGTATTTATCTATATAAGTATGTATATCATCGTCTAGTACCCATAGTACAAGTTTTGCTTAGTTTGGGACTAGGCCGATTTGTCTAAGATTGTCCCCCAAATCCCAATATTATTAAATTGGTTTCTAACACATGATTGTACAAAAGTATGAAATAATAAAAGGCATATTTATTTTTTAATATAATTTTATCTTATTTATCTTCTTTGTCCCATTGGGGACTTCCATGAAAATTGGGGCATTCCAGTATTTTTCAGAATATGGACTTTTTGGGCTCACTCTACTCAGAATCTATAACACTATCGATCGCTAGAAGAAGAAGTCCCCAAATTTACATAGTAAATTTTGATGTTGGTTTTGTTACCGCTATACATAAATGTATGCAAAGTAACGAAACTGTTCATGGGGCACTTATCTTCTCCTTCTAGATTCTATAGTGTTATTGATTAACATTCAAATGAATCTATAAACCTGGTATAAAAAAAATAGTTTTTTTTTTTAATTCTCCCTTTACTTTCTACTGGGGTATAGGGCTCCATTCAACAACCTCCATTTGCTTCAGTCTTGCGAGTTTGGGTTACATCTTCCCATTTCATTCCCAGAGAAACCAACTCTTTACCCTATTATCACTGTCACTTGTTGACGTGACTTACAATTTATAGTTTTAATCATTTACACTTTGTATGTGCCATACAATTATATAAATAAAACTATATGAGTGTGCTGCGGGCATGTTGTGGTTGCCATTTTATCACTTTTTGTCGTGGATAAGGCTTTCGTCACGTTCTGACAAATATGCTAGTGCGAGAGTGACGGGCGTCTTATCCACGACTATAACTGATAAAATTACATTATTCATATTTTAGCTCAGGGCTGTTGATCATTTCTTGAGGTCATTCAACCCAGTTTCAGGATATAGAGAGTGTTTGTTTTTTAATGTTTTTGAAGCCCTGCCAAGAGCAATTATTTGAATGTGCTACCAAACATTAGCACTCAACTCTTGCACCATTTATGTGTATTTATTAAGATTATCAAATACATATTATATTTACACAACAAAGGGCCCATTTATTAACCGACTTCAAAAACAGGGGGAGGTCCTTGTTTCGTTGGGGTTTTTTTAATGTATGTTCACCTATTACTCGGAGACTGTTGAACCGTTTACAAAAATATTTGTTTAAAAGGGGGTTTTTTCTAGTTGGTCCTATTGACATCAAGTCTGGATCTGAGGACGGGATTTTGGAGAAATCGAGGGAAATCCTCAAATCATATAGTAGGAGAGACTGAGTGAGAGTGGAAAAGTATGAATTCCGGTTTTTTTTTTGTTAAAAATTCACTTTTTTGTATTTATGAAGTCCTTTATTTTGAAGATCTTTCATATAATATTTATTTTCATCATCATCATCATCATATCAGCCGAAGGATGTCCACTGGGGGCCATAGGCCTCCCCCAAAGAGTGCCACAATGCCCCCCAAAACTCCCGCGACTTTTACCAGATCATCAGTCCATTTTGTGGAGAAGTCTACCCAGCTGCGCCTTCCGGTACGTGGTCGCCACTCGAGAACCTTTCTACTCCCACGGCCAATGGTTCTAATTGCAATGTTTCTTGCCCACTGCCACTTAAGTTTCGCGATTCGGAGGGCTATATCGGTTACTTAAATATACAAAAGAAATAAATAGATGCAGGCAAAACGGTCAAAATTATCAACACACACTTTACATAACATCTATATGTACTATTTACAGCAAATAAAAATATTTACATTTCTAAAAACTTGTGTAGATAATATTGAGCCTTTTTCCCGCTTAGCTACTTCTGCTAAGTATAGTGGTTATAAGATAAGTAGTAAATACAAGCCATAAAATAGACTAGTACGTAAATACTATTTATTAAATCCCATTTGTTTTCAGATTATCAAAATTGGTGAAATATTCCTGAAATTTCGGTAACTAGTGAAACGCGTAGCGAAGACCCGAAGAGCTCGTGAGCCGGCTTTAGTGATACCAGTCAGCGCTCCGATGATGTCTCTGAAGCCGCGAAACGTGGACTTCCAGGAGACATGGGCCAACCTGCGTGAAACGGTAAGAAAATTGACTTTTTTTACACAATGACTGTGGCACTGTAGCCGTAAACACTTGAATCCCTACGCTCAATATTCTACTTTAGAATCCCTCGCTACGCACGAGATTATACTTTAGAATCCCTCGCTACGCTCGGGGTTCTATTGTAGAATCTTTCGCTTCACTCAATATTCAATATAACGCCCTCGCGGTAAAAATATCATTTTGCTCCCTTGAGAGTCTTGAGACACAATCTACCAAACTTCCAATACCTCTTTTTTTAAAGTAATGGTGGCAAATAAGCTTACGGCCTGCCTGATAGGAAGCAGACACCGTCGCCTATGAACCCTTACGTGACTTGAGGATTCGATGTGTTGACAGGTAGTGACATATGCAGGTACCTCACTCTCAACAAAGCACCCTCGGGAACTCTGACCTTCTCACCACTAGGAACACAACACCAAATACCTTAAGAGCAAGTATAGTAGTCGGCGTTTAAGAAGTCAATACTGACACCTGTCATTTCCATACAGTTTATAACCTAAAAGTCACTTTGAGGTTATAAACTGTATGGGAATGACAGGTGTTAAAATTGACTTCTTAACCGCTGATCACTATAGTGTTGTCATTATGGCTGCGGTCTTCTGTAAGGTGGAGGTACTTCCCCAGTTGGGTTGCTCCAAATATGAGCGAGATGACGATATGTCCTACCTCTCTTAACACGTTGACTCCACAATAGCGTCGCATATGGACAAAAGGAATGTTTATAAGTATAGTAGGTATGTCTTTTTGGCCAAGCGTGAAACGGTAAGACGGATCAAATAATTACCCCATATTAGTATGCCATATGGACAACAGAACGCACATATACAACGAGGGCTGTTCCGAAAGTTTTTAGCTGCTCTCACTCTATTCGTGCGATATACGTTTTAATGATACCATTATGCGGGTAATTTCGATACATATGTGTTGGGGTGAAACTGTTGATGAAAGTCTCTTGGATTTTTTTTAAATTGTGTTTTAAGTACGACGTGTCAACAGCCCTATCGAATATGCGATGAACGGGTCACAATACCAATTTTGTGTTGCGGGCCAATATTAATTAATACGTCACCACAACTAAACGAAATTTTATACACCACAAACTATGAATCTTCCCTGTCTCTACCCACGTAATCCGTTTCGATTGCATGAAAATCAGCGACAATGAGCAGGTGTGTCGAATATTAGTCTAGGTCGCGAGACTAGGGACTGGTCATCATCACAAAAAAACTTAAATTAAATAAAATCATTTACTGATTTTACATTAAAATCAGCAAAACTAAGTTAGGAAGTCATCCCGGGCATTTTCCACCACAGTTGTTAGGGATTTAGATGTCAAAACTATTTTTAGGTATCAAAAATTGTACTATTTTCTCAAATTTTTAAAAGCCCATACAAAAGGCCTTTTGGTAAAAAAAATGTAGTGAAAAAAATACTTGCTGCTTACTAACGATTTTATCCCAGCTCATAACTATTGAAATTACCCACATAATGGTATAAATAAAAAATATATCGCATGAATAGAGTGAGAGCAGCTAAAAACTTTCGGAACAGCCCTCGTATCATGCGAGAAGCAAGTATGGAAATTGATCCATTAGTAAAAAGATTGCAAGTATGTAAATTTTACTCAAAACAGATTTAACAGAAAGGGAGTAGTGTTGCTAGAGTTATTATAAAAGCTATTTTAACATACTTTCAGATGTGACAGTAGCATTTTATAATGAAATTCCATACAAAGTTTTGTTTTGGAAATTTTTACTCCATATCATTGTGCCATACAGATAAAAAGTGCGCACATAGGCATGGTAGGTGAAGTCGCTAAGTAATGCATCAACTGTATCATTTACACTCGGTTGACACATTTGTTTTCCATTTGCATTGTTTTAAATGATTGACCTGAATTTCTTTCGAAATGTCGAATATTTTTATTTCATAATATTCCTTAGAAGTGAGGCGCAACTCCAGCTTGCTCGTTTTTGCGTGTCGGGTTCTGCGAGGTAACTCGGACTGCCCAGAACTGGTAGAGAGGCTTGTGAGGCTGTTTGTGCCCGATCTGAAAAAAATAACCCTCAGGCCGCGGTTACGGCCTCTGTTAGCAGTGCCAACCGCGCGTACGGTGGCACATAGAAACTCGCCGCTCCTTCGGGCCCTGACTCTCCTGAATGCGCTCCTGGCATCAGCACCGGAGTGTGACCTACTAGCGTGGCGATGGGCGACTGTGTGTCAGGAATGCTTGAGATTTTGCGAGGCGATGGACAAAAGGCAGTCTAGTGTTTTAACTTGCTAATATTAAGTTTAAGTATGTAGTTTCACAGTGTATTAGTTATATGACTGTAATACTGTGTTAATAAATAAATAAGCAAAAAGCATATAAGCCACAATTTGTAACTTATTAAATATTCTTTAACCGACTTCAATCGATGTAATGAGTTTCTCATTTCGTCTGCAAGTTTTTTTACAGACTTCAATAGAAGGAAGGAGTTACTCAGTTCGTCTGCATGTTTGCTTGTTCTTTTTTTATGTATGTATGTATGTTCCCCCATAACTCTTGACCACGTTGGCCGATTTTGATAGTTCTTTTTTTGTTCCAAAGCAGATACTCCCAAGTTGGTCCCATATACATTTTGTGAAGCTCTGATGATGAGATCCAGGACGAATCGAGGGAACTCCTCAAATTTGATAGGCATGCGTATGGCGATTTCGTTATTTTTTGTTGTTAATTGGAGTCGGTTTTTTAATATAACTGCTTAATGGTGATGATAAGCACAATAGCCTATGGATGCTTGCGACTCCTGAAGACAACAAGCTCGTTGCCGACCTTTTATTGACTTGAGGGTTTGTTTTGTTGATAGCGAGAGATTTATGCAGATCTCTCATACTGTTACTATTACATCACTCTCAACACAACGCTTCCTCGATTGCTCTGGCCTTACCACCAGGACCACAACACTACATACCCAAAGAGTAATAGTGTTAATATGCGGTCTTATTCAAGGGGGAGGTACTTCCCCAGTTTGTGCTGCTCCAAATAAAAGCGAGGTAGGGCACAGCGGAACGTCATCGCACTCAAATTTGGAGCAGCTGAACTAGGGAAGTACTTCCACATGTGCGTTCTTTGTGTCCATATGGCATACTAGTATGGGGTAGTTATTTGATCTGTCTTACCGTTTCACACTTGGCCCACAAACCCTAAACATATACCTACTATGCTTATAAACATTCCTTTTGTCCATATGGGACGCTATTATGGGGTCAACGTGTTAAGAGAAGATCTCGCTCATATTTGGAGCAGTTCAACTGTGGAAGTACCTCCACCTTACAGAAGACAGCAGCCACAATAACACCACTACTTGTTCCTTACATATCTGGTGTTGTGTTCCTGGTGGTGAGTAAGGTCGCCAGAGCTCCCGAGGATGCGCTGTGTCGGGAGTGAGGGACCTGCATATGTCTCAAGCTAACACACCGAATCCTCAAGTTAATAAAGGGTCGGCAACGCGCTTGTGATTCGGTGACGGTGTCTGCTTACCATCAGGCAGGCCGTAAGCTTGTTTGCCACCGTCATTGTATAAAAAGAGGTAAGTATACAGTGTGGAAAGATAAGTCGGGCCCTGGAGGGAAACTACCTTAAAACGTTGAGATAGCACAATTTGCTCAAGTTTTTATATTTGAATATTTCGCTTGCTCAGGACTCAACATCAACACTCGCAGCAAAAATTTGAACAATAGTTATTTGTTCAACAAGGGAGCAAAGTAGATTTTGGCTGCGAGTGTTAATGTTGAGTCCCAAGCAAGCGAAAAATTCTATAATTGCGTACGAGCGAGCGTAGCGAGTGATCCAAAATTAGAATCTTAAGCGTAGCGAGGGACTTAAAGACACGAGTTGCAAATATCTTTGCTCTCGTGTGATACATACAACTTTTCACCTCAGCGGCGAGAACATATAACGCAAAGGAATAGTGATAAAGAGAATGAAGTTACTTAAACTAACTGATGATATGAAAAAATAATAAGTAAGTTTTTTTTCACGCTCGCAGCAAGATTGCATTTTGCTCACTGGTTTCAAGCAGGAAAAGTCGTTTTCACGCTCGCAGCAAAATTACATTTTGCTCACTGGTTACAAGCAGCAAAACAGCCATTTTCGAGCCGCTGAGATGAAACTAAATATTCTATATTCAGGTGGCAGGGGTGGTTGGACTGCGTGCGGTGGAGCGTACAGTGTGGAATCTCCGCTTCAGCGACGTTTACGCTCTTTGTGTCGCGCATCCAGAACCGCTGGCTGATCGGCTGTATGATGAGACCAGGTACTTATTGTCGTTACGTGCGGGTTGTTCCGCGGCAACGATGGACAACGCCAAGTGTCTTTGAATTAATTTGTATGCTGAACAATAAATACTGTGGAACTAATTATAATAACGATGTGAAGTAAAAGCAAACATTATTAACAAATTTTTACGAAAACGTCCTAAAAAGCTGAGCAACCTAAATAAGGTCAAGCGTCTGGGCAGCTTCTTTCCTTATACAAAGTCCAAGTCGGATCTGGCATGGAGTATTGTAGTCACCTTTGGGATGGCTCGGCTAAGTACCAACTTGCCGCACTCGACTCGGTGGACCGCAGAGCCAGGAGGCTCATTGGCGGCAGTACGGTAGTGGGAAATAAGCACGCAAAGTAGCATGTCTGTGCGGTGCGTCTTCTACATTGTACTTCGGTGAGTGTGCTCAAGAGCTCCATGAGCTCATACCGCCTTCCCCCTTCTTCCATCGGACATCCAGACGTACGGCTGACCATCCTTACCTGGACGAAATTCCTCTAATTCGAATCAAGCACTTTGCATCATCTCTTATATTGCGCACTTCTAAGGTTTGAAGAAATTCTCTGCCGGCGTCTGTATTTCCGAGTTCATATAACCTGGACCTTTTTATGGCACGAGTGAATAGGCATCTTCTGGGTGAGCTCGCTTCATCGTCGGCCTCATCTTTGCCCTCTGGCTAGATGCTGGCCAAGAGCTATCCCATTTTTAATTAAAAAAAACGTGCATGGAATGATTTTGTAGTGCAATCCATGGCTGTTACGCACAAACTGTGTTCGAAATGAATTGACAGCCGCGCTTTAGTCAGAATCGTGCCTAAAATCGGTTTTCCGCGGTCGAACATGCCGCGCGTAATGTCGACCACCTTAATAATTCTCCTACACAAATTTGGACAATCTGACCTACGCCCAAACTAATCAAACCTTGTACAATCGGTACTAGATAAAGATATACATACTTATTACTTGAATAGATAGGAAACATCCAAGGCTCAGGAACAAATATAAAAGGCTCGGACAGCTGCCAAGAAAGGATTCGTGTAAACATGTCGGCCGCTAGCGTATGTTCTATTATAACAGTTTTAAACGGGTTCGCAGTATTCTATTGTAATTGCATTGTCTTGCGACAAGTCGACAACCAAGTCAATGTATGTATTAAAGGAAAATAATTATTGAGATACTAAATATTCATCCTTGTATCAACACAGTTAAACAATTTGACAAGGTAAACTAAAAAACAATTTAAACTAACTTAAAAATAAATAAAATATTAAGATAAAATTTAATTAGATTATAAAAAGAAAACAGCGTCTAGCTCTCCCTCTTGCGGCATGGATCCCAGGACGTTATCCACCAGCCCTGCGATCCCCCGATGCGTTGATCAGCCGCGACGACAAAGCCTTGATAAAGCTTTTCATGTCGGCTGACCAGGCACCCAAAATTTCTACCGCAAGCGCCCCAAATTCGTAATCTTTCATTAAAGATGAGTATTTGCGGCGTTTGAGGGTTTGGGCCTATAGGAATAAATATGTCTATTTTAATTATTTAATCTTTCACCCTAATTGTTATTAGTTAACAGATTCGGTAAACACTGTATAACAAAGTTGTCTTATAGATAATTTCCAACCGAAAATGAATAATTGATAAAGTTATCACCCCTGGCGGGATTTGAACTCGCGACCTCTGGAATCCGTCCATCGCTCTTTCCAACTGAGCTACCGCGGGTTTTCCCGATGCGACGAATCTTTCAATCAGTTCACTCTTTTTAATTAAGCCTTGGGGAGACTAGTAGCGACATCTACCGTCAAGTTGCTACAACTTCTGAAACGGCACCAACGTCTCAAGTTATATTGAGAATCGTTAGTAACAAATGTGCTACCCCATTCTAATTATGAAAGAAAAAAAGAAGAAGAAAGTAAGAATAAACATTTATTAATGACAAACACAGATAATAGACATAAGTTCTGCAAAAAAATCGTACCCCAAGCCACAGACTAGCTTCGAGTTAGACGCCTGGATGCGTTCAATTTTTGTATAAGGCCGTGTGGTACAGTCGGGTTCACGTACACGCATTTGTACCTTATTATTATTATTTATTGTTTATGAAATGTGTACGTGTGTGTGAACTTGGCTGTGCCGCACAGATCGTGACCCATCAATGGTCCTGCCGGAAGACCAGCGCTGACTCCTGAGTCAGCGCCATGCTGCGGCGGGACCATTTCATGGTAAACTTTAAAAATTGTAAAACTTTTTAACATTTAATCTGTTTGCCATGAATAAAGCTTTTCTATTTCTATTTGTATTAAGTTTACTAAAATAGGATGAACACTGTTTGTCAGAAAAGGGCCACAGCTCAGCATGAAGCTGACAAAGCAAGCGCTGTTCTTCCGTCGCGGCCCACGTGCAAGCCACAGCTCGCCGACGACGCGGCTATACTAGCCGATTTTTCTAACAAATATATATTCTTTTAACACTTATAAATTCTAACATTATGCATTATATAACAAAAAAACCGGCCAAGTGCGAGTCGGACTCGCGCACGAAGGGTACCGTACCAGAAAAAAAAACGCCAACAACTACTCTGTTGTATGGAAGCCCCCCTTAATTATAATTATTGTTTTGATTTTAGTATTTGTTGTTGTAGCCACAATACATAATCTGTGCAAATTTCAACTGTCTAGCTATTACGGTTCTTAAGATAGATTAAGAAAAAGGGCTAAAATATCACGTTTTTTATATGGGAGCCCCCCTTAATTATTATTATTATTTTGTTTTTAGTATATGTTGTTATAGCGGCAACAGAAATACACAATCTGTGTAAATTTCAACTGTCTAGCTATTACGGTTCTTGAGATACAGCCTGGTGACAGACGGACGGACGGACGGACAGCGAAATCTTAGTGATAGGGTCCCGTTTTTACCCTTTGGGTACGGAACCCTAAAAAAATGGGGTAGCACATTGTTACTAATTAAATACAAACCGTTATCGGAAACAAAGTATTAGGAAGAGACAAATATTAGTTTTCACTTCACTTTTCGGCTATTATTTAAATTAATTAATCTATTATAAAAACCGGTAGAACACTTTATTCGCTGACTATTCCTGCTTATTATAAATAATAAATAAATATTAGGGGGCATTTTTTACACAAATCGAACTAGTCCCACAGTAAGCTCAATAAGGCTTGTGTTATGGGTACTAGACGGCGATATATTTAATAGATATATACTTAAAAACATAGAAAACGTCCAAGTCTCAGGAACAAATGTCTCTGCTCACCACAGAAACAAATGCCCTTACCGGGAATCGAACCCGGGACCTCTAGCTTCGGACGCAATGACACTACCAACTAGGCTAAACAGGCCGACAAAATTATTGATGGAATTACCTCCCGTTATTGTTGCAGACGATTCTTAGAGGAACACGTTGAGGGGCTGTTGGAACGGGTGAGGGGCACAGCCCCTCTCGAGAACAACGACCCTCACGACGGCTTACTGGATCGGTGAGTTCAGTGGCTACTCTTTAATGTACAGTCGGCCTCACAGGGGGCTGAACACCTTTGTACCTTGTCGCTTTAACGGCATGTTTTAACTGTAATACTAAAGCTGGCTTGCACCGAATTACGAACACAGACTGATCAACGTCAAATATGGCGCCGGCAGCTGTCATCCCATAGAAACTTGTCAAACTACATACAAATTTTAACGAATACAGCTTACGATTACAGACGGTTCGGTGCAACCCAGCCTAGATGTCTTACGGGTGGAAACGGCAAAGTCCCAAAATGACCAGCTTATGAGGCCGACTGTACTAAAATCTATTATTGCTAAATAAGGGTGATACATTTGGATTAGCTATATTTTGGATACGTTTTAAGGGGAACATGTTGAGGGTCTGATGGAATGCGTGAGGGCATAGAAAAATGAGTAACATAGAATGCTCACTCCATACATCAGTTTTTACTGGTTATTTCGTAGTCGACATCTAGCGTCAAATAGCGGAATTATCAGTACTGATATAAAGATACTAGATGTCACGTATGTCGCTACTGACGAAAAGTGGATTTCTCAACAATTTACTACTAATATTTAATGCAGAATGAGTTAAAAACAGAGTTCCGGTTAATCCGGTTATAATATTAGCTAAAAATTGTTGAGCATTTGATTGTTCGTTCGTCACGGCATCTATTGTCGTATAGCAGTACTGATAATTCCGCTATTTGACGCTAGATGCCGACTACAAAATATAAGTAATAAGTAGTTTTGATAACAAAACTGATGTATGGAGTGAGAACTCTATCTTATTTATTTTCTCTATGGTGAGGGGCAACGCCCCCTCAAGAATACAGACATAACTTATAGGTTGTCCATACAAACGTAGTTTCGCTCTCATTTTAAAACAGAATGCTGTAATAACATGAAACTTTGTATAGCCTCCTAAGGCCCGCGTACAATTTTTTGTACAAATTCCAAAATTGATTTGAACTTAAAATGAATAACAAAAGAATTCCTAATTCTAAAACACATTAATTTTTCTGGGCCTTAGGAGGATAGACAATGAGATATTATTATCTGTTGCTTGAAATTATAATGGGGAAAAAATACAGCGATTATTAAGGTTTTCATACAAGACCTAAAAAACTCAAAAACTAGCTGTACTTTTTTTCCTGTTACAATTTCTAGCAACTGAAACTAATTTCCGGCCTAGATATGGCGGATCCCATTGTGTATACAAAGTTTCATGTTATTTCAGCACGGCGTTTTAAAATGAGAACGGAACTACGTTTGTATGGAGAATCGAGTTCAGTCAAGAGTGTGGGGGACGCTTAAACTTAGATGTTCTCAATTTAGCCCTATATTCGTTATGTTTCTTGGAAAACTATGTGGAAGGACTGTCAGACTGCTATAGTATTATAAAGAACGCAGGCGGATACGCAGGATATAACTACAACTTAGAAAAGTTCAAAAACCCCCGACATTTTCATTTCAAAGCTCAATATCTCAAAAACGGCTGAACAGATTTTCATGAAACAAGGCTAAGAACACTCGGGATGAAATTATCTATGACACAAAAAAAATTAAAATCGGTTCATCCGTTTGGGAGCTACGATACCACAGACAGATACACAGACAGACACGTTAAACTTATAACACCCCTCTTTTTGCGTGGGAGGTTAAAAATACCCATACAGACTTGCAATCCTAAACAAATTTTATGTATCTTGTCAGTTATGTGGACGCGTGGCGCGAATATTCGGAGGGCGTGGCCTATCTGAACAGCCTCTATTCCTACTTGAATCTACAGCATGTCAGGAGGCAGAAGGTAAGGGCAATCTCTCACTCACTCTCTCTCTTCATCTCTCTCCATTATAGATAAAAGCAACATGCATTTTTAATAGTTATTTGTTATACAAGGGTGCAAAGTTGTATTTTACCCGCGAGTGTGGAATTGAAACACGAGCCAGCGAAAGGATTCTATAGTTGAAAGGTTCTAAAATAGAATCCTGAGCGTAGCGAGTGTTTCAACACACGAGAAGTAAAATACAACTTTGCACCCGTGTGTAACACAAAACTTTTCTCCTCACTATAGCGAGGAAAGTGCAACATACAAAAAAACACAGTTCCACAGGCATGATTTTCATCACTGGAATCACTGATTTTTTTACGATATTATAACAGAAAACTCTGAAAGTTGTGTACTTATAATATTTACGCGAGTCGCGAGTCGGTGACAAGTTGTGTATATTTTAGTTGACATTGACAAGATGACATTTCTGACGATGCGTTTTGAAATTGCATCGACTCAACTTGTGCGTTTACAATTATACTCAAAGTCATTATAAAAAAAATGTTACTTATAGAATTTTAAGGTTTACGACTTAAATCATTAAATAAAGCTAAATTTGGTATTTTTTATTAAATTCTCAAACCATTTATTTAATGATAATTGATATCAAACGAACCATTAATATGAGCGTTTTACGTTTTGTTATCTGTCAAAAGCTACTCAAACACGCTCCAAGGTCAAATTACTTTCCCCACTTGTGGATAAAATGCGTTTTTACCCGCTTGTTTCAAAGGATAAAAGACGGCTTTCCGAGCTAGTGAGGGGAAAATTTAATTTCATTTTTATTACACGATTATGAATTGATATCAACACAGTTTGACTTTCTATTTTAAAATCAATCTCTTCCATTTTTAACCGACTTCAAAACAGGAGGAGGTTCTCAATTCGTTAGCATATTTTTTTTTCTTTGACTATTGGACTGATTTCAAAAAATCTTCTTTTTGTTTGAAATATATAGTATGTTTCTAGTTGGTCCCATTGTCATCAAGTCTGGATCTAATGACGTGATCTTGGAGAAATCGAGGGAACTCCTCAGATATTATATGCACATATATGGCGATTTCGGTGTATTTTATAGTTATAGTAGAAGTATGGAGGAGTTTGGAGTCGGGTTTCTTGTTAAAAAAAAAAGTAAATAATAAATAAATATTAGGGGACAATCTTACACAAATCGACCTAGTCCCGAACTAAGCAAAGCTTGTAGTACCCATGTACTAGACGACGATATACATACTTATATAGATAAAGATAAATACATACTTAAATACATAGAGAAAGTCCAAGACCCAAGAACAAAATCCGTGCTAAATGCACAAATAATGCCCTGGTCGGGATTCGAACCCGGGACCTCTAGCTTCGAAGGCAGTGTCACTACCAACTAAGCTAAACAGGTGGTCTATTGTCAAAACGTCTATACGTAATTTACTGGTTAATGTTTATTTTTCATACACTAAAATACTTTATTGTAGAGGAATTCTCCAAAACACTGCATTAGGTGATATATACAGGGTGACATCGGAGAAGTGATCAGAAATTATTTGACTCTATGAAGTATTGAAAGACAAACTCAATAAAGATGATATCACAGTTACTACTTACAATATTGACTATAATTTCTCAAATTACTAACAGAAAAAATAATGTTTCATACAACTTGGTCACCCTACACCACACGACGTCTTGTCATCCCTCATACAACGTGTGTCAAAAGTGATAGGGTGACCATGATTTAAGTATGGCGTTATTATTTTTCTAGTAAAAATTTGAAAAGTTAAACTTGTTTTATTCGATGTAACAACTATTGCATTGAAAAGGCGATCATGTGTAGAGTCTGAAAAAATAACTTCTGATTACGTCTCCGATGTCACCCTGTATTATTGACCGGTACTGTAACATAAGGTTAATCTTCCGGATGGGAGGGAATGGCCAGAGAATGGGAGACATTTTGATTTTCCTGCACAGATGCATGCAGATCCCCATACTGTTTCCATTCATCGTAAAGTCAACGCTAAATATTATCTGTTTGACAGGCAGTGGCGTGCACAGAGATTTGAGACAGGGTAGACAAAAAAAAATTCAAGCTTAAATCATCCATAATGTTTTTGAATAATTCACTTTAAAACACTAATACACCGGCACACGTTATCACATCGAAACAATGGCGGATGCATAAAAAATTAAAATGTAAACAAACCTAAACCTGCCCAACTAATATGAGATATGAGAGACAAAAAAAATTGCTTCGTATTTGCACTCATTACCATACGTAATGCTACTTTTTAAAGTGGTCGCGTAATCTTCGGAACCATTCGGGAACCTTCGGCCGTCGTCGTCTACGCGCGTAAGGATTTAGACAGTGGCTTATGCCTCTGTTTGTGTGCGTTACTTATATCAATGTGTGCATGCTTTTATAGGAAAACACACAACACTGTATAGGCGTAACTACAGCGCTCTAACGCACGCACACAATAACGCTTTAGAGCCGAATGTTTTCTGTCTTCGCCGTGAAAGACACGTAGCAGCGCTAGTGCCGCGTCATCGTTCGCACATCGCATCGTCGCCAGTGTACTCTGTCATCGCGGTACGATAGTGACAACGATTTACCGATAGATGGAGCTATTTTGTTTATTTGAATAATTGATTTTGGTTAATGGATTATGTACCTATACTACTATGAAATATGAATTTAAAAGGATAGATATGGGAATTACAGCAGGGTAGGCAGTGTCTTTTTGTCTTTATGAAGTGCACGCCACTGTTGACAGGTGTCAGATGCCGAGATAATCTATGGGTCGGCGGCGGCAGTCAGCTGCCCCGACAGCGATTCTCGTCAGCTGGAGGTAAGATTTTAAACTCCGATGTTCCATATTTGGAACTTTTCTGGACAAATTTTACATTGCTGGAACTCAAATTAGGACAATAGTATTGCTATGATAACTCTATAATAAATATTTGTAGACCGTCTCACATAGACCAACAATTTTTTTTTTCAAAATTCAAAGTTTCCAAAAACTGGCTCCACAAAAAACTATATAATTATCGAGCCTGGTCACAAAATGTCACGAGAATCGGTTGAGAAACGCGACCTGTAGAGGAGGACACCCGGATAAACAGATATACGAAAGAATTTTTGTCGAAAGCTGAAACGGAGACGCTTTGCTCGCTCCGCTCGCTCGGTCAATAAATGTTTGTGGACAGTCTCACACATATATTGACTTTTAAAATTTCAAATTAACAAACATGAACTTGTCAATTATTTAAGGCGCAGGGTAGTCATTCTCCATACAAAGGTTGTGCAAGTTTTTTGCGTCAGTTTTGGCACTACAGCATTTAATTTTATTTTTTGTTGGTACATATTGGATATACGCAGAGCTTAATGTTGAAATTTTGCATAATTTAAAAAAAATATATAAATAAAAAATACAAAAAATAATTAAAATTAAAAAAGAAAAACATCAAGACATAGCTAACAAAAAAATAAGCATATGGACCAAAAATAGTAACTGGAGTGCAAACACAAACGAAGAAAAACTTGCACAAAGTTTGTATGGAAAGAGCTTGCCCACCCCTTCGCTTTAATACAATAATTGATAGCCACTTCGGGTCTATTTGTACTTCGAGTTTAGCCGAATGGAAAGCTTTATTCACAGTACTTTATTCACAGCCGTCAAAGAGAGTAGTAGGTGATTATGTTTTTTTTTTATGATTTTGTATTTTTCTCATCAAAATAAATTAAAAATGAAATGCGTTCGTTTCGTGTCACTTTTTTTTTAAATGGCTAACATATACCAAGTCTGAAAACTGATTCTTTATCCACGACCCTGGCCCCGTAATGATATACATAGATTCCAATTCCACCTACAGGTGGGCGAGCTCGGGCTAGTGACCTGGGAGCGGGTGCTAATCCGGCCTCTGTTCTCCGCCCTCTCCTCCCGCATCGTGGCCGCCCTCAGCGAGGCCCGCGCCGGCCCGCCCGACCCCAAGCACGCCGATATATTGCGCCGCGCCATACACAGCGCTGTCGACGTGAGTATCTATCCTCCCTCCCCTCTCAGATACCACCTCTTACCATCAGGTGAGATAGTGGAAAATAAAACTATATAATTATCTCGCCTGCTCACAAAATTTCACGAGAATTGGTTTAGAAATGCGACCTATAGAGGAGAACATCCAGATAAGATAGACAGACATACGAAATATTTTTTGTCGAAAACTGAAACAGAGACGCTTCGCTCGGTCAATAAAAAATATAAATAGAGCGCTACAAGAAGCCCGAGTCTTCTACGAGCAGGTAGATGTCGCTGTACACCTCGCTAAGGCTTTGTAAGAGGGAATTAGTGAAGGATTTCGTGCCGAGCTTAATTGTTGCAGTAGCTAAGTTGGTAAAGTTGGTTAGAGCGATTGGCTGCGAATGCCAGAATTATGGGGCACATTTTTTTTATACCACGTCGGTGGCAATAAAGCGTACGGCCCGCCTGATGGTAAGCGGCGTCTGATGGCCAATGTAATGGCTCTAAAATTATATAACAAGATACCCAATAATATCATAATCGCCGACATTAATAAATTTAAACAATTACTGTTCAACATGCTGTCACAGAAATGTTATTATAATACTAGCTGTTGCCCGCGACTTCGTCCTCGTCTTCGCTCCTATTGGTCGCAGCGTGATGTTATAGCCTAAAGCCTTCCTCGATAAATGGACTATCCAACACAAAAATATTTTTTCAATTCGAACGAGTAGTTCTTGAGATTAGCGCGTTCAAACAAACAAACAAACTCTTCAGCTTTATAATATTAGTATAGATTAATAAATATATCAATGATATAGATAAGACATTGAATATTATTAAAATTATTCAATTGTTATTTTATTGCGATAATTATTTGTGGAATTTTAATTTTCTCAAACATGCAATGAAATATTGATGTTATGTTCCTTATAATAGGCTGCGAAGTATGACGTTTCAGGTGCGGCTAGGACAAGAGGTCGTTAATGGAATTTCATACAAATCTTGCAGGCCTAGGCCGGCAGTCCTTTTTTTATTTCCATTCCACATAAATTTGTGACATTCTGCCACTATGCGTATTAAAAATAAAATTTTGTTCTTTTTTTTGTTGTTTATATCATTGCATGTTTGAGAAAAGCAGTATACATAGGGAAATTTGGGGTTGCCCGCCTTAGACCTATCCGGCCTCACTTCGCTCGGCCGTATATATGTCTTCGGCCGGCAACGGCGGCAACCCCTTTCGTCCCGGCCTCTGTAGTACCTAGTTGGTTACTAAGTTATGTTACTGTAATAATCCTTATCTACATAAAATATACTAACGAAAGTTAAATAAATTATATATTAAAATGAAGTACACACAATCAGGATTTACATTTGTCAATTTCATTTAAAATGGCCTCCTTGGGCCTGAACACAGGCCTTCAGACGACGAGGCCAGTCATCAATAGCGGCACGCACGGTTGTCATATCTAATTCCGTCACTGTCTTGACTATGGCCCGCTTGAGGGAGTCAAGATTTGTGTGGGGTTTAGCACAGGCTTTCTCCTCAATAACCTGCCATATAGCATAATCCAGGGGGTTGAGGTCCGGGCTGGAGGAGGGCCAGTCTTCGTGGGCAATGAAGTCAATTTTGTTGCTTCGAAACCAGGCTTGAGTTGTTTTTGCCTTATATGCAGGGGCTGAGTCTTGTTGAGGGGCTGAGACCCAGGGCTGGTTTTGAAATAGAGAGTGGCTTAAAGGCTTCACTATTGGTTCCAGAACGGTTTCCTGGTAAACTTTAGCCCCAGTTTTGACACCTTTTTCACAGAAATGGACCTGTGTTAATCCTGAGTATGACACACCTAACCAAATCATGACATAAGAGGGATGATGGCCTCGTTGCACTCTCGGAACAGCTACACTCGCTTCTTGACTGTTTTTTGCATACACTCTGTCATTCTGGCGGTTACAACATTCTTCAATGGTAAAAATTTTTTCGTCTGTAAATAATATATTTCGGTGGCCATTTTGTGCGTACCGCTTCAGTAGCACGCGACTTCTATTCAGCCTCATAGTCTTCAATCGTCCATTAAGCAAATGACCTTTCCGTCTACGATAAGCGTGTAGTCTAAGGTCTTGATTGATAACTGTTTTAAGGGAGCTTCTCTTCACAGACATCTGAATTGCCAACAACTTTTGCTTCCGAACGGGGTTTCCTGCGATTCTCGCCTTCACTGCCTTTATTAGAGCTGGGGTCCGAACGGTGCGTGGTCTTCCAGACCTCTTGCGGTCATCAAAGCTCAGGGTACTATTGTACCTATTAATGGTACGATAAACGAATTGTTTGTTGATTTTCAGATCTTGAAGCAAATTCAAAATCACGTTTGGCGGATGCCCGCATTTGTGCAACGCAATTACAGCGACACGATTTTCTTTTAGACCCCAATCCATTATAAATATGACGAGATAAGTGTTGTTTGTGCTATAAAATTATAACTGAAAACCCGCCATTATATGTCATTTTTTATTTTTTCGGTAGCATTTGTTTTAACGCAAGAAATGAGTTTGCAAATCGAGTAACAGAACTTAGTAACCAACTAGGTAATATCACTCCAGTAGAGTAAAAAATACAAGCTGCTTTTGCGAAAATAAAATCCAGAAAAACCTTTTGTTTTTTTTTTTTTTTTTGATACGATTTGGAAATAATTGCTGGAGAGCCTATTACAGGCCACACCCTGTATAATGAATACTAACATTTCTTGTTTGCTTTACCAAATCAAATAGTTTTTGTTAAAATACTGTTAAATTTTACGTCTTGTCAGCGCCTTAATATTAAATGTTTGTCCAACAGGTACAATCGTTCCGCGTACGCGCCCCACTAGCACTATACCAGCAGCTAGTTCTGGAGCCGTACCTCGCGCAGGCGCAGGCGGCGCACGCGCAGCTCGCGGCGGACTTACTGCGCGCGGGCGACATCTCCCACTACATGCGGCACGTGCTGCAAGGTAACATGCTACGCTGCGAGTGTCGCGTGGATCCCTCTGTATGTCTTTTTTAGCAAAATCCTGGTCACGGCACTAAATTGTAACACACGTATTACTTCTTACGTGTACGTATTTTTGTTGGTGGCAAACGAGCATACGACGTGACTGGAAATTAGATGCTGTAGTCTATAGACGCTTAGAACACTATAAGAATGCTATATCTTTATCTCAATAAGCTATCATCTTGGTTCCGGCACCAAATTGTAACGCACATGTTACTTTTAACTTGTACTTTTTATTGTTGGGGGCAACAAGCATACGACTTAACTGGCGGTAATTAGACACCGTAGCCTATAGTCGCTTAGAACACCTAAAGAGTAATCTGTCGGTATCTCAATAAGCAATCATCCTGGTTCCAGAACCAAATTGTAACGCACATGTTACTTTTTACTTAGACGGTGACAAACAAGTCTACGGCTTGGCTAGTGGAAAGCAGATACCGTAGCCTATGAACGCTTGGAACTTCAAGAGATACAAGCGCGTTGCAAAGTCTCTAGTGATTTCGAGATTCGCTATTTATCCTGGTGTTAAGCAGATATCGTAGCCTATGGACGTCCGTTATTGGTTTGAGAATTTGCTCTGCGCGCCACGGTGTACCAGCACCCAGCAGCTAGTTCTGATGCCGTACCTCGCATCGGACTTACTGTGTGCAGGCGACATCTCCCACTATATGCGGCACGTGCTGCAAGGTAACATGCTGCGAGTGACGCGTGGATCTGTCTGTATGTCTGTATTTAGTAAAATCCTGGACACGGCACCAAATTGTAAATCACGTATTACTTTATATTTTTACGTATTTTTGTTGGTGGCAAACGAGCATACGACGTGACTGGAAATTAGATGCTGTAGTCTACATATAGATGCTTAGATTACCATAAGAATACTATATCTGTATTTCAATAAGTAATCATCCTGGTTCCGGCACCAAGTTGTAACGCACTTTTTACTTGTACACACTTTTTGTAGGTTGCAAACAAGCATACGATTTAACTGGCTGACATCAGACGCCATAGCCTATGGATGCTTAGAACAGCAAGAGTATTCTGTCTGTATCTCAATAATCAATCATCCTGATTCCAGCACCAAATTGTAACGCACATGTTAGTTTTTATCATGACGGTGACAAACAAGTATACGGCTTGGTCAGTGGAAAGCGGATACCGTAGCCTATGAACGCTTGTAACTTTAAGAGACACAAGCGCGTTGCAAAGCCTCTTGTGATTGTGAGTTTCGTATTTTTTTTGTGGTGTTAACGAACAGAATATTTTTGTTTCGTATTATATTCTACTCTCCCGGAAATATTGGCAGGTTAGAGGCCTTCGGGTGGCTTGAGAACTTCTAACAGTCAAGTTGCCCACTACACGTGACCCCTGGGCGGTGCTAAAAGTGAGACAAATCTGGCAACTGCACTTGTTTTCTCGAAGATCTCACGGTTCGAAAAAAATGGCATACGATAATTATTATAATTGGCAGGTCTGCAGCGGGAGATCGCGCTGGGGGCGCGCTTCCTGCACTCATCGTCGTCGGAGGCGGTGCGCGGGTGCTACGAGCGCGCCGCCGTCGCCGCGCACCTCGCCGCGCTGCACGCCGAGTGCGGCCCGCTGCTGCACAACGCCACCACCGACGAGCCCCACAACGTACAGGTAACATACATCCCCCCCGGGAGTTTTCTATATCAAATAATACTTCTGTATGATTTTTCACTTTGTGACAGCTTAATTACAGAGAGTCACTTACTCTATTTTAGAATGAGGAACTTTTGAATTTTTTTTTTTTTATGAACTAGGGATATTTTTGGGAATTAAAAAAGGTGATTATATATCTATTTGATTTCATTTGAAAAATGTATTTCTTAAAAGAAATGTAATATTATTCAGGGTCGAGCGTTACTGTTCATGGTGAGCACAGAACAGGACGACCGCCAAGATCCTTCTGATAATGCATGCATGACATAATTAATGATGTTAAGGGTCTTTTATCAGTCAGAGAGATCTTGAGTTTTTTTTTTCTCACGCTTCACGTTTTTTTAAAAAAAAAATGCGATTGCTCTTGGCCAGCATCTAGCCAGGGGGCAAAGATGAGGCCGATGATGGAGCTAGCTCACCCAGAAGATGCTTATTCACTCGTGCCTTTAAAAGGTCCAGGTTATATGAACTTGGAAATACAGGCGCCGGCAGGGAATTCCAAACGTCAGCAGTGCGCATTATGAAAGATGAAGCAAAGCGCTTGGTTCGAATTAGAGGAATTTCGACCAGGTAAGGATGGTAGCCAGCCGTACATCTGGATGTCCGATGGAAGAAGGGGGAAGGCGGTATGAGCTTATGGAGTTCCTGAGCACACTCCCCGAAGTACAATTTGTACTTTGCGTCTATGTGCTAAGCTCTGCAGCTTATTTCCCACTACCGTACTGCCGCCAATGAGCCTCCTGGCTCTGCGGTCCACCGAGTCGAGTGCGGCAAGTTGGTACTTAGCCGAGCCATGCCAAAGGTGACTACAATACTCCATGCAAGATCGGACTTGGGCTTTGTATAAAGAAAGAAGCTGCCCAGGCGTGAAATATCGCTTGACCTTATTTAGGACCATATAAAGTGACTCGGTTGGGATCTGTAGGAACTACCTCATTTTCTATCGGAAAGGCTGGTGAAGTGGGAAGAATGTGTAAAAATGTCATATGTGTGTGGCATAGCGAAGTACAAAATTTGAGTTGGTTGTTATTGATGAGAGTTGTATTTCACTATTTAAAAAACTTCACATTCTCCCTTTGCCACGTTTATACATCAGAGAAGTGTGTATTTTCGTGAATACTCATATGTACTACTTCCAAATACGTGGAGAAACTGTGCAAATACAAACGAGAGGCAAAGGAAAAAAACCTTTTGTATAAGCTGCAAAGTAGAAAGGCCATGTACAAACGCATTGTCTTCAACATGCGTCTTGAGGTGTATAACCGCATGCCTGAAGACTTGAGAAAGCTCCAAGGGAATAATTTTAAGTCCACATTAAATAGCTGGCTCATGGAGAAGTGCTTCTATCAGGTTCTTTATTTTCTCGAACAATAAGAGATTTGAATAACAGTATTATATTATATTTTTGTAATTAATTTTACAGTACACATGGTGCTACTTTACCGCACGAGTGCGGTAATCAGCAGATTACGTGCATATGCCGAAACTTTAAAGATTCATATGTACTGTAAAACGTAGTACGATACACGTGCGAACAGGTAATTCGCAACTCGTGGCGATTTAAAACAGTCTCTTCGGTCGTGTTTTAATTTATCACCACTTGTTGCGAATTTCCTGTTCTCTGCACTTGTATCGTAATGTACTATTGTGACATTCTTATTCTATTGTATTATTATATTTTAAAATTCTCATGTTTAATTCTTATAATAATTGATATAACTAGTAAAATATTTGCACGCCTTACATGGCTGAATACATGAGACAAAAAAAAGTAATATCTTATAAGACTGTATTCTCGGCAAATAAATTTGATTGATTGATTCTAAATTATTTTACAGTACATATAGTGCGGTAATCAGCAGATTACGTGCATATGTCGAAACTTTAAAGAGCCATATGTACTGTAAAACGTTGTACGATACACGTGCGAAAAGGTAATTCGCAACTCGTGTCGATTTAAAACACTCCCTTCGGTCGTGTTTCAATTTATCACCACTCGTTGCGAATTTCCTATGTTCTGCACTTGTATCGTAATGTAGTATTAATTTGCTCTTATGCTTCGGCGTTTCGCTGATCAGCCTATCAGCGCAGTAAGTAACACACGGCATGTGCAGGCGCGCGCGGACTTGCGGCGCATGTACGCGCTGCTGCGGCCGCTCGGCGCCGCCGCGCTGCGCCCGCTGGTCGACGCCGCGCATGCGCAGTGCGTGAGGGACGGCACCGCGCTGCTGCAGCACAAGCATACTAAAGACGAGGTGATCTTCCTATTTCATACATAAAACAACATTCTAATCTATACTATCTACTTATATACTAATATTATAAAGCTGAAGAGTTTGTTTGTTTGTTTGAACGCGCTTATCTCAGGAACTACTGGTTCGAATTGAAAAATTATTTTTGTGTTGGATAGTCCATTTATCGAGGTAGGCTTTAGGCTTTATAACATCACGCTGCGACCAATAGGAGTGAAGACGCGGACGAAGTCGCTGGCAGCAGCTAGTAAAAAATATGGAAAAAATAATTGTAATTAAATACATTTTCTTTCTGCCGTGGCCATATTTCAACATTCTATTTCTTAATTTTTTTTCTTTTATTTTTTAACCCAAATTAACACATTTTTGTCAAACTTGCAATGAAATATTGATGTTATGTTCCTTATGCATACTGCGGAGTATGACGTTTCAGGTGCGGCTACGACAAGAGGTCGTTAATGGAATTTCATACAAAACTTGCAGGCCTAGGCCGGCAAAGTCCTCTTTTTAACCGACTTCAAGATTTCAAAAGAGGAGGTTATCAATTCGGTTGTATGTTTTTTTTGTTTTTTTTTTTTTAATGTTTGTTACTCCATAACTCCGTCATTTCTTAACCGATTTGGAAAATTCTTTTTTTGATTGTAAGTATATATATCCACGTTGGTCCCGTTTCTGTCAAAACGCAGTTCTTATGATGGGATCCGAGGAATTGAGGGAACTCCTCAAATCTTAAAGGCAAACATACAGTGATTTTTGTGTTTTTATCAACAAATCGAGCAAACGACTCTGGCATAAAGTTATTTTAGGCATATACAGGGTCTTGATCATGAATCAGTTTTCCAGACTTATCATCATCATAAAAAATATTTGTATAAAATAAGGGTACAATTAGGTGTTACAATTTTATAGCATGTCCTTTCCTTATTTTACCATTATCTGGTGTACAAATATTTAAAAGTCAACTGAACATTAATAAAAATAATTTAAATTTATATAATAAAAGAAAAACATACAGGTCAAAAATGCAAAATATCTAAAATATAATAATAATATATTTTTTAAATAATTAACGACATATATCTAGTAATTACTTCATAATTTGTTCAATTTCATATTAGTCACATATCATTCTTATAAATAACAGTTAGTCAAAAATTTATCAACAGAGTAAAAGCAATTTTCTAGTAAATAATTATACAAATTTCTCTTAAATAAATTTAGTGGCAGGTCCTTGAAATTATCAGTTACGAGGCTTGCACTGAAAGTGGCGGGAATCGAATACTTATTAATTTATTTTTAACATGTATTATACCTTTTTATAATCTCTGAAGTTTCCTTGTCTCAACACACTGGCCACTTAGAAAAAAAAAAGTATGGTTCGGTTTCAATTGTTTATTGAAGTCGTCGAGTCACTGCTTAAAATGGAATTGTGCCGTGAAAATTTCAGAGCTATGATTTATTATGACTTTAAAAGTGGACTAACACAAAAACAATGTGAAGAGCGGATGGTTGCTGCTTTTAATATTGAAGCTCCTTCAAAGACTACAATATACAGGTGGTATTCAGAATTTCAACGTGGCCGTGTATCCCTCACCGACGAAGTGCGTGAAGGTCGACCAAAATCGGCAGTCACGCAAGAAAACGTCGATGTTGTGCGTCGTCTGATAAATGAAGACCGACATGTGACATATCGGGAAATTCAAGAGCACCTGGGTATTGGAATGAGTCAAATACAAATTATTTTAAACGAAGAATTAGGCGTGAAAAAGTTATTTTCCCGTTGGATACCTCACCTATTGTCTGACGAGCAGAAAATAGTCCGTGTCAATTGGTGCCGCAAAACTTTGAAAAGATTTAACAAGGGACGCTCAAATGCTGTTTTTAGCATAGTATCAGGTGACGAGTCGTGGATATACGCTTATGAGCCTGAAACTAAAAACCAATCCCGAGTATGGGTCTTCGAAGACGAGCTCAAACCCACAAAAGTTGTTCGTTCTCGCAGTACGGCTAAGAAGATGGTGGCTACGTTTATCTCTAAATCTGGTCACGTAGCTACTGTGGCTCTTGAGGATCGTAGAACAGTCAATGCTGATTGGTACACCACTATTTGTTTGCCGAACGTCTTTGCTGAACTCCGAAAAACAAACCCTAGTCGTCGCATCATCCTTCACCACGACAACGCCAGCCCACACACCGCTCGGACAACAACTGAGTACCTGGACGGTGAAAAAGTCGAAATATTGGACCACCCTCCATATAGCCCTGACTTAAGTCCCAACGACTTTTTTACATTCCCCAGAATCAAGGACAAACTGCGTGGTCAGCGGTTTCAGACGCCAGAAGAAGCAGTGGAGGCCTATAAAATAGCCATTTTGTCGACCCCTACTTCAGAGTTCAAAAAGTGCTTTATGGACTGGTTTGAACGCATGCATAAGTGCATGAAATACAAAGGAGAATATTTTGAAAAACAATAAAAATAAATAAACTCACTTATACTGCATATTTTCTTCTATTCCCGAAACTTTCAGTTTTACCCTCGTAGGCAGTTGAATATTCGTATTGCCATTCCTTGAACATTGTTTTGGACTAATGCAAGATTCGTTCTCTGCATTACAAGTTTGTTTCTATATTTACCTCGCTTTGACGTGGTAGTTATCGTCTTGAAATTTAATGGGTGTTTTCTGATAAACATGCACATTTCGAAAATGTACATAGCCGGTAATGTTAATATTTTTTTGGTTTTAAATAATGGTCTACAGTGTTCCAGATAATTAGCTCCACATGCTGCCCGAATGCATTTCTTTTGGGTCTTAAACATTTCGTTTGCGTCCACTGAGTTACCCCAAATCACAATGCAATATCTTAAAAGGGATGCAACATATCCATTGTATGCTGTCATAGCCGCTTCTTCAGACACCACATTCCTGATGCGGTGCAAAACATACACAAAACGATTTAATTTAGTACGTAAGATGTCAATATGAGCTTTCCAATTGCAGAAACAATCAATAGTCAACCCTAAGAATGTGGTTGACTTTACTTCCTCTACCTGCGAGTCTTGGCACTTAATGTTAAGCTCAATGTGTTTACTTTTGTATGTCTGAAACTTTAGTAATTATTAGCCATTTAAAAAAATAGTAGTAGTTTCACATGGGGAGTAGTAGGTACGGAACCCTTCATTACGCGTGGCCCGACTCGCACTTGGCCGGTTTTTTTTTTTTTTTTTTACTATAAGTAGCCGGCACTTTAGTAAAGGAGTTTGTAAGTAATGTAATTAATCAAAGATTACAATTAAACACTCTTCAAAATAAAATGATTGCAAACTTATTTAACTATGCAATAAATACTATAGTGACATAGAGCTGATTTGATGATGGAGCCCGGTGGCCAAAGGAACTCTTTGATAAATCAACGCAATCTCATTGAGTCTGGGTTTTTTAAGATCACCTCGACGAGTAGGTAGTAGATGACTGTTAAAAGAAAAGTACACTCGGCGATAAAACCTTGAAACAGAAAATAAATTTTGACGAAAAACTTACTTATTAAGAAGTGTTTACAGTTCGTAAAAAGAAGTGGTTGTTTTAAGAATTTGTTTTTTTAGGCAGGCGTCATTTGAAGAAGTCATCTTTTTAAGGAAGTCGTCTTTTTAAGAAGTCGGCGTTTTAAGTACGTCGTATTTTTAAGAAGTCGTCTTTTTAAAAATGTAGTCTTTTTAAGAATGTCGTCTTTTTAAGAAGTCATCGTTTTAAGTACGTCGTACTTTTAAGAAGTCGTCTGTTTAAGAATGTCGTCTTTTCAAGAAGTCGTCATTATAAGAATGTCGTCTTTTCAAGAAGTCGTCGTTTTAAGAATGTCGTCTTTTCAAGAAATCGTCGTTATAAGAATGTCGTCTTTACAAGAAGTTGTCGTTTTAAGTATGTCGTCTTTTTAAGAAGTCGTCAATTCGAGGAGTTGTCTTTAATAAAGTCGTCGTTTTAAGAAAGTCGTCTATTCGAGAAGTCGTCAATAGCCGCCGAAACCCCTCAGACCTATCCGGTCTATATGTCTCCGGCCGGCGATCCCTTTCGTCCCGGCCTCTGTAGTAATATACTATACATCTTCACCAAACTCCATGAAAATACATGGTAATACAGCAACATACGAATCGTACATGCTACCTTGAAAGGGCATTAGAATGTCATTTTTCTACCCCAGCATTATAATCTGTCAATTAAATGATTGACAGCTAAATCATTGATAGAAAATCAGCAACTCATTACGAAACCTCAAAAACGCTAGGTTAATGTGAAATTTGCAAGGAAACCTTAATCCTAATTACTTCATAATTGTATTGGTAGAGATCGCTTTTTAGCGATAAGTCCGCCTGTTGGTACCTACGTACTTAAGTCCATTCATGTTTACCATTGTAAATATTTCCTTATAGTGCACTATAAAGCATTTTATTATTATTAATAATAAACTGAAGTTTAATTTTTTTCGAGTATGATTTGTTTATAAGCAACTTAAAAAAAACTTTTAGTGTTGTGAAATACCCTATTACGATCGACTGCCAAGCGATAATCCGCCTTACCGGCTACAAAATAAAGGTGTCTCCCCCAGGCGCACACGCACTTCGTGTCGTCCATGGTGTCGCTGCACACGAAGTACTCGGCGCTGTTCGCGGAGGTGTTCGAGAACAACCAGGCGTTCCTGGGCGCGCTGGACCGCGCGTGCGCGAGCGTCGTCAACTCGCGCGCCGACGACCACGCCCCCCCGCGCGCGCCCGAGCTGCTCGCCCGATACTGCGACGCGCTGCTTAGGAGGTAACATTATCATCGTCATCTTGGTATATTGTGTCTCTACCCCTTTCTTATCTCTTTTACTCCCTCTCTCTCTTCTCTTTTTCTACCTATTTCTTATCTCTTTCACTCCCTCTCTCTTCTCTTTTTCTCTTTCCCCTTTCTTCCTTCTCTCTTCTCTCTTCCCATAGCTCCCTCCCCGTGGTCCCTCTCTCCTCTTTTCTCTATTTCCCCCCTTTATTCCTCCTCTCTTCTCGCTCTTCCCATCTCTCCTACCTCCTACCGCTATCCTACCTGCTCACCCCGTTGCTTCTATCCCCTTCCGCTCAGTCAGTCATTCAACAGTCCGCCGCGCGCGCCCGAGCTACTCGCCCGATACTGCGACGCGCTGCTTAGAAGGTAACTTTATCATCGTCTTCTCCGTGTGTTTCTCTCTACCTCCCTCACCCTTCTTATATATCTCCTCGTTTCTCTTTCTCTATCTTTCTTCCTCCTCTCTTCTCTCTTCCCTTCTGTCCCTACCCCGCACTCTATCTCCTCTTCCGCCCCATCTCTTCTCGCTCTTTTTATCTCTCCCTCCCCTCTTTACTCTTTTCTCGCTTCCCCCTCTATCTTCCTCCCCTCTTCTCTCTTCCCATCTCTCCCTCCCACTCACCCCGTTGCTCCTATCCCCTTCCGCTCAGTTAGTCACTCAACAGTCAGCGTCGCGCTGCTTAGAATGTAACTTGATCATCATCATCTCTGTGTTTCTCTCCCCCCCCTTCCTCCTCTCTTCTCTCATCCCATCTCGCATGATCGCATGATGGGCAGCAGCATCCCTGGACTGCGGTGGAGATACTGCGATCGCCAACCCGCATGCCAAACGTGGCGATTATGGCATTTATCCCCCATGAAATTCTTGGACTGATATGGTGGTAGTGTCCTAGGAGCATAGTTAAGAAATGTTTCCATTTCCAGGCGCGGCGGGGAAGCGGAGCCGGAAGCCCGCCTGGCGGCGGCCATCTTGGTATTCAAGTACATCGACGATAAGGACGTCTTCCAGAAGTACTACGCCAGAGCCCTGGCAAGGAGGCTGATCCATCAGCTGTCTGCTAGTATGGAACAGGTAACGATAATCCCCGCGGCGGTTCATCCGTCCTATGACACTGAAAGTGATAATTCATTTATTTATTTACCGACTTCAATAAAAGAAATGAGGTTCTCAGTTCGTCTGCATTTTTGCTTGTTTTTTTTTTTAATTAAAAATGGGATTGCTTTTGGCCAGCATCTAGCCGGGGGGCAAAGATGAGGCCGACGATGAAGCGAGCTCACCCAGAAGATGCCTATTCACTCGTGCCTTATGTATGTACGTTCCCCGATAACTCTTGACCACGTTGGCCGATTTTGATAATTCTTCTTTTGTTTCAAAGCAGGTACCCCGACATTGGTCGCATATAAATTTAGTGAAGGTCTGATGATGGGATCTAGGAGGAATCGAGGGAACTCCTCGATTTGCTAGGAACGCATATGCCGATTTCGGTATTTTCTGTAGGTAACCAAGCATTGGCTCACGGAAACCACAAATTGTGGCATAGCAAGTACAAAATTGGAGTCGGTTTTTTTTTGGTATAAATTATATTAACCTTGGAACGGCGTTGCTGTCACATCGCTATGTTACTAAGCATCTTTTGGGAATGTAACTAATTAGTTTATGTGGAAATATAATATTTACTGACGACCTGTTTATGTATTTAATTATGTATTTATCTATATAAGTATGTATATCGTCGTCTAGTACCCATAGTACAAGCTTTGCTTAGTTTGGGACTAGGTCGATTTGTGTAAGATTGTCCCCCAATATTATTATTATTACTTGTACAAATTGCTTAAGCGTAAGCGGCAGCTATATAAATTGCAAGTACGCGGGTGTATGCGCGAGCGGCGCGCGAGTTGTCCGGCGGGGGGCCGCGGCGCATGCGCATCGCCTTTGTCTCGGGACCGGTGGTATGATTTCACTGCGTGGTACAATCGTGATAAGCGGAGCGGAGCGGGTAGCGGATTTGCCGCTACAATTATATTGAATGATATTATATTTTAAAATAAAGGCTTCGTATATTAATATCGGCCTATGTTCAGCAGTGGACGTCTTTCGGCTGAAATGATGATGTTATTAATATCATTCGTAATTGAATGAATGAATGAAAATTATTTTACAGGAGGAAGCAATGATCAACCGCCTGAAAGCCGCCTGCGGCTACGAGTTCACGAACAAGCTGCACCGCATGTTCACGGACGTGGCCGTGTCCGCGGACCTCAACAACAAGTTCCAACAGCATCTCAGGGACCTGGACCAGGCTCAGGCGGGCGTGCCGGGGTTCAGTGTGCAGGTATTTAACCCTATACTACAGGAGGAAGCAATGATCAACCGCCTGCGGCTACGAGTTTACGAACAAGCTGCACGGCATGTTCACGGACGTGGCCGTGTCCGCGGACCTCAACAACAAGTTCCAACAGCATCTCAGGGACCTGGACCAGGCCCAGGCCGGCATGCCGGGGTTCAGTGTGCAGGTATTTATAACGCAATTACCGAACTACTATAGTGGTTCTGTGAGCTGTAGACCTAGCAAAAAAATTTATTTTTTATTTTTAAAATATCTAAAAATTGATTGGACAAAAAATTCTATATAATTATCGAACCTGCTCACAAAATTTCACGAGAATTGGTTGAGAAATTCGACCTGTAGAGGAGAACACCTGGACAGACAGACTCGAAAGAATTTTTGTCGAAAGCTGTAACGGAGACGCTTCGCTCGCTCGGTCATTATGATCGACCGCAGGCTGACATGGTGGATCAAATTTATGGGCCCTAGAAGAGAAACCTTAAAACGTTGAGATAGCTCAATTTGCTGATAGGAAACATGTTCTAAGCAATAAAACTGCATACACAAATTTTTGAAAAAAATATACAGATGGCAATAAAAACCATTTTTTTTTGTTTCTCAAAAATATTTTTAATGCCAATCAATCCTATTTCTATCAAGGAGCATATTATACTTCTTAGAGACCTAGTGTAGGATACAAGACGGGCCACAAATTAAAATAATAAAATCGGTTAAGAGCATGTCGGGCCATGCTCAGTGTAGGGTTCCGTATTTGTCCAATGAACTTACTCTAAAAAAATCAATAGCAAACAAAAGGGAATACTTTCGCAGAGTTTGATACGTCTTTTACTAAGAAGGGAAGATTTTCTACGAGATATCTAATACGGTTTAACTGATCATGTCAGCTATCGTTTTCGTAGAAAGTCTTTATTAAGCTTTACTTTCATTGTTTTTTTTTTATATCTTTTGGACCCATAGTTAAAAAGTTATTTTCGAAAATAATCAAAATATGTTTAAGGAAGACCTCTATTCATTTTGAAAGACCTATCCAACAACGCCCCACACCATAGGGTTGAAGCAGAAAACAAATAATCCCCACTTTACGTGTAGGGGAGGTTCCCCTTTTTTTTTTTTTACTATTGTTAGTTTTATTCGAAACCAATAATAGATTTATTTATTTATTTAATAGGCACACAAAACAGACAACATTCATTGACAGAAAAATAGCATAGTTCGCAGGTATTGATTTGAATGCTATCCAAAATATTTATGCACAGCATGATTAAAAGTAACAGCGAGCGTAAAACTAAAACTACACTAAACTAGGTACATACATAAATATGATATATTTGAGCAAGCTACCAACAGATAATTGAGTAGACACATGACTAAAAAAGAAATACAAATCAATCAAAAAACCAATTTAAGCTGATTTAAGCGGCTGAGTACTTTGACCAAGAACTATCTGCCGTCTGAAAATCGCAAGTCGCGAGTCGAATATGTCAATATCATTATGTTTCAATACCAGGTCATTATATTGACGACACATTCTTACAATGGGATTGTAAAAAGAAGTAAGATTACATGCTTTAAGGAATAACAGGGACATTGTTTTATCGAAATCAAATAATTATATACATTTTAAAAGAAGCATTGAGTGCAATGGAATAAAAATCTACAATTTATTAAGTAATGACATAAAACATAGTAATAATTTTAATGAGTTCTCAAAGAAGTTAAAATGTTTTTTTTAAATGTAATTTATTTATTTAAAATAACAAAGGTAGGCAGCATTCCCGCGCTGGATAGCGATGGCTATCCTTTGCGCGAGAAAGCTGCCTGCCCTCGGGTCACCTGTCGATTCTCGCAGGCGTTTACTAAGCGCCAACTCATATTGGGCGCCGAGACAACCATATTTGCCCACCCCCAAAAAACCTGGGGTGTTCGTCGCTCTACCTTTCAGCGGGGCCACGGGAACGCTTTAGTACACTTCCGCGACCCCGCCAGCAGCTGCCCGTCTGGGCCCACCACTGGAGGATCTTGTGCATCCTCCAAACACTCTTAAGGGCATGTCCGAACACTTGACACGCCCCCCAACTCGAGGACCTCTCTAGTATGGGTGGCAGACGTCCCCGTGTCTGCCACCCGGAGGTCTTGCGATCGTGCGCGGCCTTCGTCTCATTCTGCGGCGGCGCATTGCATCATCCTCAGCCGAGGCTTCTCTCTCGCGCTCCGCCGCCTCCTTCTCGGCCACGACCTTTTCGCAGAACACCAGCATCGTTTCCCAGGCCGCTTCGCTGGACAACATGGTCCGCACAACAGCTGGCAACGACAAATCTTGCCCTAGTCGGTCGACCAGCCTTTGCCTTTCGACGTCCCAAACCGGGCACTCAGCCAGAGTGTGGTGGGCCGTGTCTACGTCGGCTCCGCACTCGTGGCATTCCGGGGTCGGTTCTCGCTGTGCAAACAAAAAGCAACCTAACTGATAAACACATAAGGTGCAAATTGCCTTTGAAATTTCAAAGGACTAGACATGTTCTTTCCGTGGACCCTTCAAGTAGTTTTTAAAGTTTTACAGTACATATGGTGCTACATTACCGCACGAGTGCGGTAATCAGCAGATTACGTGCATATGTCGAAACTTTAAAGAGCCATATATACTGTAAAACGTTGTACGATACACATGAGAACAGGTAATTCGCAACTCGTGTCGTATTAAAACACTCTCTTCGGTCGTGTTTCAATTTATCACCACTCGTTGCGAATTTCCTGTTTTCTGCACTTGTATCGTAATGTACTATTATACTATACTAGGGGTGTTGATTAACGAAATTTATTTCTGGAATATCTTCGAAATGGTACAAGCTGAGGTACTAGTGTCTTAGAGAAGATTCGTTTATTTAATCTCTGGATTGTACCCTAGCAATTAACGGAATTCAATAAAAACATTTTCTTTTTTAAGGCTGGGTTGCACCAAACCGTCTGTAATCGTAAGCTGTGTTCGTTAAAATTTGAATGTATGGAAAGTTTGACAAGTTTCTATGGGAGCTGCCGGCGCCATATTTAACGTTGATCAGTCTGTGATCGGAAGTCGGTGCAACCCAGCCTCAATCTGTGACTAGTTTTATTATTCAGGAGATATAAAATTATATTTCCTTTCAGCCAATTGAGCTATCTCAACGTTTTAAAGTTTCTAGGATTGATTATGGGCCCAGCACGCTTCTCATTTTACTATATTTTCTTTTTTATGCGTTAGTAAAATAAGCAAGCGTAAAGTGTAATATTGTACATGTTGCAAGGTTGGTGATTTCCGTCAGGTGCTGCAGGCGGGCGCGTGGCCGCTGGGCGGGGCCATGGCGCCGCTGGCGCCGCCGGCGGCGCTGGAGCGGCCCGCGCGCCAGTTCGAGGCCTTCTACAGGGCTTCCTTCAGCGGCCGCCGCCTCGCCTGGCTGCACCACCTCTGCACCGGCGAGCTGCGCACCAGATACACCCCGCGCCCGTATCATCTCAGTGCCAGCACACCACAGGTCAGTTATGCTACCCTGGTACTTGCTCTCAAAACAGGAGGTCTTTATTCCAGGAGTTGAAGCATACCAAGCTTATGTAAGCCTATTATCGTCATTGAATGATATCCTCATACCAATATCCATAGGATCTCCATAGGATCCCATCCAAGAAATGTGCTGATAGTCTTATGCGACCCTAGTACCTTTTGTGTATCCTACCGAGCTTAAGAGAACTGAATACTTACACGCTTCGCCCGTATCATTCAAGTGCGATCACATCACACCACAGGTCAGTTAGTAGCCTAGTACTTTCTCCAATTCCTCCGACCTAGCTCAGGTTTTAAGGCGTTAATAGTAGCTTTGGAGCGATCCGCACGACAATTCAAAGCGTTCTACAGAGCTTCCTTCAGCGGTACAAGGGGGGCTTGGCTCCACCATCTCTGCACGGGAGAACTGCGCACCAAATACACCCCGTGCCCGTACCATCTCAGTGCGAGCACACCACAGGTCAATTATGCTACCCTGGTACTTTTTATTCAGAACAGGCGATCTGTATCTCAGGAATTAACCAGAATTAACTCAGAACCACCTATCAGCTCAGTCATACGCCTCCCCCAATTAAATGGGGGGTTAATGCCCTAATCGCCACGCTTGGCATGCGGGTTAGGGATCGCAGTATCTCCACCGCACTTCAGAGATGCTGTACACCACAATTCAGTTATGGTAGCCTAGTACTTTCTCCAATAAGGTCCTACGCGCTACTAATAGCTTTAAAGCGTCCCACGCGCCAGTTCGAAGCGTGAACAGAGCATCTTGCAGCGGTAGAAGACTGACTTGACACCATCATCTCTGTACGGGAGAACTGAAGTTGAATCAACTTCTTGCCTCGCACAGCTAAACTGTGGAATGAACTGTCGCCTGCGATATTTCCGGACCGATTCGACCTTCAAACCTTCAAGAAAAGAGCGTACTCCCATCTTAAACGCACTTACAACCCCTCTGGTGTTGCGAGTGTCCATGGGCGGCGCTAATCGCTTACCATCAGGCGATTCGTCTGCTCGTTTGCCTCCTATGTCATAAAAAAATGGTACCCTAGTACTTTCTCCTTAAGACAAATCTCAGATAAAAACATTCTTCATAGCCCCTGAGCCTATTTTTGAATACTGTTGATTCTATAGGACCAAATCAAAAAATATTTGTGTGAAGAACTGATGAACACGAATCTTATTCCTTAGTTTTGGATTTTTTTATATATTTGACTGCCATGGGGCCGGTTACTTTTTTATGTAAACGCTCTCGAATCTTTAGGACCGAGGCGAGGCTAACAATAAAAGAAAGAGAAATAAACAAAAATAAAAAATAAACAATAAAAAAATCTTTTATAATGCGCACTTCTAAGGTTTGGAATTCTCTGCCGGCGTCTGTATTTCCGAGTTCATATAACCTGGACCTTTTTAAGGCACGAGAATGCCTATTCACATCTTCTGGGTGAGCTCGCTTCATCGTCGGCCTCATCTTTGCCCCCTGGCTAGATGCTGGCCAAGAGCAATCCCATTTTGACGACCTGTTTAGCCTAGTTGGTAGTGACTCTGCCTCCGAAGCTAGAGGTCCCGGGTTCGAATCCCGGCCAGGGCATTTATTTGTGCATTTTTCACGGATATTTATTCTTGGGTCTTGGATGTTTTCTATGTATTTAAGTATGTATTTATCTATATAAGTATGTATATCGTCGTCTAGTACCCATATTACAAGCTTTGCTTAGTTTGGGACTAGGTCGACTTGTGTAAGATTGTCCCCCAATATTATATTATTATTATTTTTAATAAAAAAAAGAAAGGAAAATAGCAAAAAGGGAAATGAAATGATTTATTAAAATGCATGTGGAGATTGGGTTACAATTGCAGTTACACTTGCAGCTCTAGTAGTCTCACCAAACCCTACCTTTACAGGCGTACATACATTTATCAAGAAGAAAAGAAAATAAACAAACGTGCTCACAAAATTTCACGAGAATCTGTTAAGAAAATGCGACCTGTATAGAACAGATCCCTGAAGTTGCAGGTGTCCATATGCTGCAGCGACCGCTTACCATTAGACGGGCCGTACGCTTGTTTGCCACTGACGCTGTATAAAAAAAACCGGGAAATCCGCGGGCCTGATATACGAAAGCTTCTAATTTGATAACTCTTGACCATTCGTTCCAGTGCGCCCTACTTCTCTGCTTCGAAACGGAGGACTCCCTGGCCGCAAAGGAACTGAGAGCCAGACTCCAACTGACTGGAGATGCCTGGATCAGACAACTGAGGCCGCTACTCGACGCTGGCTTACTACTGGCACAGGTGACTGATTACTACTAGCTATACACCGTATCTGAAAACACCGTAACGAAATGGTTAATTTTCTGTGAAAATTTACCGATAAAAGGGGGAGGCAAGAGTTTAAAGTCAAGTGGGTTGTCATATGAAAGGGCTTAAAATGGACATTCTAACACAGTTTTTTTTATAATGAATAAATTTTATTTTATGAAAAAATAAATTAAAGAAAACCGTTTCGCCCGCCTTATCTACGTAGTTTGCCAAGAAAAAATATGAAATTGTTACACAATGTTAATATCAACATAAATATTACGGGAAAAATATAATTAGTAGTGTCTCCTTTTTTGAAGTCGGTTAAAAAGTATGTAATGCCGAACAAATTCACCTCAACAAAACCTCCTTGTAGCGAATAGCTATGTTGTTGTTGTTGTAGTAGCGAATAGCTATGTTGTTGTAGTAGTGAATAGCTATATAAAACTCTTTGCTGATGAAATAATAAATAACGTACTAAGAACTTAATAAATAATAATGGATCTTTTACACTGGTTCAGCTATTAAATTTACTCATTGAATATCTTTAAAACAGTAAGAGTTAAGACACTGGTTTTTTTTCTACTTAATAGTAGAAAAAAAGCAACAGTGGAGTAATGTCCAACATTATAATCTGTCAATTATATGACTGACAGCATTATTAAAACGGTAAACTTTTTGTACAATTGCAAGTCTAAGGTAGGTATTACAGTCATCCAATATCTTTGTCCAATATACATTTGATCAAAGAAATTGGATGATTTCATCCAACTCGGATGAGACCCCGACATTTGATCAAAGATTCCGATAACAGTTAAATCAATATGGCTACGGATGAAAAAAAAAATTGGACAAAGATATTGGACGAGTGGAATACCACCCTTATACCATAGACAATTCATTTTATGACTGGTGGGAGAATCAAACGAAGAAGTATTAGATTTGATAGGAGAGAAAAGGTTCTTGCTAAAGATGATGGAAAATAGAAGAGGGAATATGCTCGGGCAGCTGATACGACATGACAATTACATTAAAACTATAATAGAAGGCAAAATAGAGGGAAGAGGCAGGGAAAGACCGAGACGTGCGTGTATAGATCAAGCTAAGAAGAAGGTTAATGTTGTATCGTATCAGGAACTCAAAAATTTAGCCCAGAGAAGAACTGAATGGCGGTTTCTTCACCAACAAGAGCAAGTGATGACGATTAAAATGGATTTCCATACATTATTATGTTTTTTTTTTATATATGAGGCACACACATTGAGCCCATATTCTGCCATCATGCCGATTTTTTTGTTTTAATCTAATTATTTTGCTGTCGTTGAAAAAATATTGTATGCAACGTTACGTAATTAGGTCATGACATTCTCGAGTCTTTAATAACAAAACTTGCTATGCTCGTTTTGTTATAATTATGTAACCGGTGCATATAATACTATAGGGAAATTTGCTCAATTTCACTTGAAGAATATTTTTTTTTCAAGTTACCGGAAAAAAACACGGTGTTTACTCTGTTTTTGGACTTGAAAATGCCACTTATAGGCAGGAATCGGATTTGGTTAAAATTAAAGGGGTATTTAGTAGAATTGTTTTCACAAAAAATGACAATTCCGTAAGCATATAATTTGACTTAAGAGGGCGCAGTACGCTCGGTTCTCCATACAAACGTATTTATGCTCTCATTTTAAAACGCCATGCTAGAATAACATGAAACTTTGTATACACAATGGGATCCGGCATACCTAGGTCGAAAATTAGTTTCTGTTGTTAGAAATTGTAAAAGAAAAAAAATACAGCGGTTTTTTGAGTTTTTATTTTACTCTCTAAATACATACACACATGGTGACAGGCGAGCGGCAGACTATGACTATCTAATTTTGATTGGTATTCATATACAGGGTGACGTAGAGAACGAGGCGGAGGGCGAGTCGGAGGCGGGGGGGGGCTCGCAGGAGCCCGGGCCCGCGGGCCGCGGCGAGGGCGTGCTCGCGCTCAACCTCGCGCTCAGCTCCAAGCGCACCAAGATACGCCTCACCACCGCCGCCACCCACCAAGGTATCTCCTCGTTACCATCTGTCTACTACCCATATTGTAAATCCTCCTTCCTCTGTCTCATACACGCAGGCCATAAACAACATCACATATGATGTAGTTATGAGATCACGAATTACTTTACAGTACAAACTCGGATCGTGCGAAGGGTTGTCTTGGTAAGCATGCTTCCGCCGGCTAAATGGTTGCACATACAACACATGTTATTTTTAATAAATATATGGATGTAATTATTAAACTGTTGTATCTAACTGTACATAATCAGGCATCAAAACACTCGTCTGATCTTGTTATAACGTAGAATATCCGATCTTAGTAGAACGGAAATCAACAACTAAATCCCATTGATGGACCATGCCTCAGGTTGAGGCAGCGTCTCCATTTTAGCAGCCTCGAGTTGAGGCAGCCGCTCAACCCCAGGCTTCGTCTAGTGGATACGCGGCTTTTCTCATGTTAATTCATACTTGTGTGCAGGGACCAGCGCTAGCGGCAGTGGTAACACAAACAACGCGGACTCAGGCGAAGCCACGCATTGCGACGATGATCGCAAGATGTATCTGCAGGCCGCGCTCGTGCGCATCATGAAACAGAGGAAGGTGAGCTCCTGACCACTGCTTAGCCCCTGGTACTTTCACAGAACAAGCGTCATGATGAATGAACTACTGAGTTCCTACGAATTTCTTAGGCCCTGGTATCACTGAACAACTACAACGGTGAGTATCCCTGTTTACGATGATGAAACAGAGGAAGGTGAGCTCCTGACCACTCCTTATGCCCTGGTACTTTCACAGAACAAGCGTCATTCGTGAATCATGATCCACGACTACTGAGTTGAGAGCTCCTACGGATTTCTTAGGCCCTGGTACTTTCACTGAACAACTACAACGGTGAGTATCCCTGCTTATGATGATGAAACAGAGGAAGGTGAGCTCCTGACCACTGCTTAGCCCCTGGTACTTTCACAGAACAAGCGTCATTCATGAATGAACTACTGAGTTCCTACGGATTTCTTAGGCCCTGGTATCACTGAACAACTACAACGGTGAGTATCCCTGTTTACGATGATGAAACAGAGGAAGGTGAGCTCCTGACCACTCCTTATGCCCTGGTACTTTCACAGAACAAGCGTCATTCATGAATCATGATCCACGACTACTGAGTTGAGAGCTCCTACGGATTTCTTAGGCCCTGGTACTTTCACTGGACAACTATCACGGTGAGGATCCCTGCTTAGGATGATCAAACAGAGGAAGGTGAGCTCCTGACCACTCGTTAGGCCCTGGTACTTTCACAGAACAAGCGTCATTCATGAATCATGATCCACGACTACTGAGTTAAGAGCTCCTACGGATTTCTTAGGCCCTGGTACTTTCACTGAACAACTATCACGATGAGGATCCCTGCTTATGATGATGAAACAGAGGAAGGGTGACCTTCTGACCATTCCTTAGGCCATGGTACTTTCAACAGCAAATACCTGCAATTTGGTCGAGATTCCGAGGAGGACAAGTGATTTGGAGGAGGGAGAGAGCTCCTACTGAAATTTTAGGCCCTGGTACTCTTTGGCGGAGACAACGAATATCATCCAGGTAAGATTGGGGTAGAAAATAGTCTGCGAGATGAAAATGATATTGAGAGCTCCTATATACTTCTTAGACCCTGGTACTTTTAAGGTGAAACTGCAGTGGAACAGCAAATGTTAATTTATTGAGGAAGGAGTTGGTACTCTCACATAACGAACAGAACGGGGGTAGGCCCTAGTTTACATTACTTAACAAGCATTGTTCAGGAAAGTGAGATTGCTAACCACTCCTTAGGCCCTGGTACTTTCATAGAACAAGCATCATTGATGTGGATCTCTTGACTAAGTCAAATCTTCGTATGAAGGTGAGAGCTCCTACTGATTTCACGAATCCTGGTACTTTGAGGATAGAATTGATGATGATGAGATGGATGAAAATTTATGAAATATGATGGTAACTGTGTGAATGTGAATGAAATAACACAATGTGCTAGTAAAATGAACGGTTTATATGATAAGAATCTAATTGGTTTTTGACACACAAGACGACTTTGTGAAGTCATCCCTACGCCTTACTAAATAAAGCTCAAGTCTGAAACCGCACAACAGAACCTAATTCTGTGTTCTCCTATGTAAAACACACCTTACTGCCCACAGAATAAAGCTCATTTCTCCCCAGGTACTCCGCCACAACGAGTTGATACAAGAAGTGGTCGCCCAAGCGCGCGGATGCTTCGCTCCCTCCGTGGCAATGATCAAGAAGTGCATCGAAGCCCTAATCGACAAGCAATACTTGGAGCGAGCCCCGGGAAGGCTTGATACCTATAGTTACCTAGCTTAGGTCTATAAGCTACCTAGATGCCTGTGGGTATCGAGCTCAAAAAATGCATACAAACATACATTATTTAAATATGCTAGGAGGTTACCTGAGCGTCTAGATCTACCTAGATAGTCCTTCTGGAGTATCTAGATAAACTTCATCATGTAAGCCGAAGGACGTCCACTGTTGGACACAGGCCTCCCCCAAAGAGACAATGGCCCTTAGCAGGCCGTCAGTCCACATTGTGGGGGGCCCACGCTACTCCTTCCTTCGCTAGATAAACTTACATAATAAATTATTTAAATATATTTGCGGCTGTCGGGTGGTATCTAGATGTAGATGGTTGGAAGACATAATAACATACAGAAATTATTTTAATATACCAAATAACAACATCGCTTGGGTTCTCATATTGACATAAGTAACCTATATGTCGCATATTGCTAGGATTATGAGACAAATTCAAATATTTATTTAAATATTAAATATAATGAAACGGGTCACTCACGTCTTTAAGGTCGAATATCGCTCGACATGTTTCAGACCGGTTTATTAGCGAGGGAAAAGTTCTTTGTACCACTTTGCGTGGTACAAAAACTTATCGAACCGAATATAATTATGGAACTGGATGTGGTTTAGGACCGCGAACCGGTCTGAAACATGTCGAGCGATATTCGACCTTAAAGACGTGAGTGGCCCGTTTCATTATATTTAATATGTCTCAAACTCACGGGAGTTTTCTATATAAATTTTATTTAAATATGTATGCCCATGACTAGATTACCTAGGCGTATATGTATGCCTCCTAGATGGTATTTGAGTATGGAGGCGAAACATGGTCTGCTACTCCGGATTTTGACATAAGCCTACGTCACTGTCTAGTAACAAAACAAAACAACTAATGAAGGATTTTTTTTTCCTCGGTAATCAATAATCATGCAATAGTACATTACTACAGAGGCCGGGACGAAAGATCTCCTCAAACCTGTCCGTCTATATGTCTTCGGCCGGCAACCCCATATTTCCCGCCGAGGTATGTATGTATAGTGCTTTTCTCAAACATGCAATGAAATAAACAACAACAAAAATCAAAATTTTATTTTTTATACTCATATTGGCAGAAGGTTATGATGCCTGTGCCACAAATTTATGTGGAATGGAAATTAAAAAAGAGGACTTTGCCGGCCTAGACTTGCAAGATTTGTATGAAATTACATTAACGACCTCTTGTCCTAGCCGCACCTGAAACGTCATACTTCGCAGCCTATTATAAGGAACATAACGACAATATTTCATTGCATGTTTTTGAAATAGTACATTACTACAGAGGCCGGGACGTAAGGGGTTGCCGGCCGAAGACATATATAGACGGCCGAGCGAAGCGAGGTCGGATAGGTCTGAGGCGGGCAAGCCCATATTTCCCGCCGAGGTATGTATAGTGCTTTTCTCAAACATGCAATGAAATAAACAACAAAAAAATCATGGCATGGCACCATGGCAGAATGTCATGGTGCCTGTGTCACAATTTATGTGGAATGGAAATTAAAAAAGAGGACTTTGCCAGCCTAGGCCTGCTAGATTTGTATGAAATTCCATTAACGACCTCTTGTCCTAGCCGCACCTGAAACGTCATACTTCGCAGCCTGTTATAAGGAACATAACATCAATATTTCATTGCATGTTTGAGAAAATTATATTTCCTAGTCTACTTACACTGTTACAGAAATAAGTTCATGACTTTTGGAAAAAATAAATCAGTTTGCTGGAATGACGTGTCTATATGATATACAACTTTGTATGAAATGTTTTTCTATAATAATGGTAAACCTGAATCTAACGAGGAGGTTTAGGGGACGAGTCACGGATGAGGCATACTATTTTACTTGAAAATGAAAGTTTTTAAAATATTGTTTATATTAGATTATTGTAGATGGAATGTACTTGGTATTGTTGATTATGTTATGGGATAATAAATATGTGACAAAATGTAGCGATTCGTTTTATTTTTAAAATTGTGGGATTCTCAACTAAAAGGATACCTTTTGGTCGCCATCATTAATAGTCCAGGATTTCCTTATTCTTACTGACGCAGTTATAATTCGTCAATATTGCTTGAAAGTACCCTTCTTAACCCCCAACGCGGAATGCAAAAGGGATGTATCAATAAACGGGCATAAAGACCTGTAGCGACAGATGGCCTACAAGGCTCTTATCGCAAGGAATGAAAACTGTCCCCATTCGGGGCGATGCGACACATCCCGCGCACTATTCTGGGAGCAGACAGTTACTACCGGGGTGTCGTTCATATCGCACGTATATTAATACGTTTCTTAAGAGGGCGCAGTACGCTCGGTTCTCCATACAAACGTATTTATGCTCTCATTTTAAAACGCCATGCTAGAATAACATGAAACTTTGTATACACAATGGGATCCAGCATATCTAGGTCGAAAATTAGTTTCTGTTACTAGAAATTGTAAAAGAAAAAAATACAACGGTTTTTTGAGTTTTTTACGGCTTGTACGAAAACCTTAATAATCGTTGTATTTTTTCTCCATTATAATTACCTACAAGCAACAGAAACTAATTTCCGACCTAGATATGCCAGATCCCATTGTGTATACAAAGTTTCATGTTATTCTAGCATGACGTTTTAAAATGAGAGCATAAATACGTTTGTATGGAGAACCGAACGTAGTGCGCCCTCTTAATATACCCCAACTAAACCGTAAGCTTATCTACACTTATCCTCTTAATATACCCCAACTTAACCGTAAGCTGTTTACCCCCCATGAAATTGGGGGAGGCCTATGTCCAGCAGTGGAGTTCCTTCGGCTGATATGGTGGTAACCGTAAGCTTATCTAAACTTATCCTCTTAATATACCCCAACTTAACCGTAAGCAATCTTTTATTTACACCCTAGTAGTAAACTCCAAAGTGATTTAGACTTTCGAGTTTACTACTAGGGTATAAAAGATTGTTGCTTACGGTTTAGTAAGGGTATATTAAGAAACGTAGAATAGAATCATTCTAAACGACACCCCGGTAGTAACTGTCTGCTCCCAGAATAGTGCGCGGGATGTGTCGCATCGCCCCGAATGGGGACAGTTTTCATACCTTGCGATAAGAGCCTTGTAGGCCATCTGTCGCTACAGACCCTTATTAACCGACTTCAAAAAAAGGAGGAGGTTCTCAATTCGTCGAAATATATTTTTTATCTTTTTTAGGGTTCCGTAGTCAACTAGGAACCCTTATAGTTTCGCCATGTCTGTCCGTCCGTCCGCGGATAATCTCAGTGACCGTTAGCACTAGAAAGCTGAAATTTGGTACTAATATGTATATCAATTACGCCGACAAAGTGGTAAAATAAAAAGTGGAAAAAAATATTTTATTAGGGTACCTCCCCTATACGTAAAGTGGGGAGTGTTTTTTTTTTTTCATTTTAACCCTAACGTGTGATATATTGTTAGATAGGTATTTAAAAATAAATAGGGGTTTACTAAAATCATTTTTTGATAATGTTAATATTTTCGGAAATAATCGCTCCAGAAGTAAAAAAAAAATGTGTCCCCCCCCCTCTAACTTTTGAACCATAAGTTTTAAAAATATTAAAAAAATCTCAAAAGTAGAACTTTATAAAAACTTTGTAGGAAAATTATTTTGAACTTGATAGGTTGAATAGTTTTTGAAAAAATTACAAAAATAATTTCTGAACTAAGTTTGTAATTTAACCGTATAAACAGGTGTTTATTGTACCTGTCATTTCTACAAAATCACAATGAAATGACGTGCTTTTTAGGGTTTTGTGTTTCTGTACTTAATATGTCAACTTAATGTGACGGACGGAAAACTACGGAACCCTACACTGAGCGTGGCCCGACACGCTCTTGGCCGGTTTTTATACTGTATGTTCACCTATTACTCTACAATTTTTTTTTGTTTAAAAGGGTATGTTTTTTAAGTTTGTTCCATTGTCATCAAGTCTGGGTCTGATGACGGGATCTTAGAGAAATAACGTAAAAAACGTTTGCGTTGGCTGGGACACGTCCAAAGAATGGAGCCCTTGCCACGAGTAACTCTCCTGAGCGAAATAGCTCATGCTAAGCGGCCAGTGGGACGATCAATGCTTCGTTTCAAGGACTGTGCGAAACGAGATATGGTGTCCTTTAAGATCAATCCCATCAATTGGAAAAAGGAGTCTGAAGACCGAGACCGTTGGAGGGGGACCCTGGGCGAAGGTATGTTCACGCATGATAAAGCTTGGTTCGAGCTTCTGTCGCTCCGGCGTCAAATGCGACACCAGCGTGTCGCTTTCGGTCCTACATCACCGTGCACAACATTTACGTGTCCAGTATGCGGTCGTGGCTGTCGCTCCCGTATCGGACTCACGAGTCATGTGCGCAGGTGTCGTGCCACCATAACGCAGGCGCTGCTTAAATCATCCTCTTATGGATGTATGTACAAGGCCAAATGATGATGAGAGAAATCAAAGGAAATCCTCAAATTATATAGTAGGAGAGACCGAGTAAGAGTGGTAAAGTATGGAGTCCGTTTTTTTTGTTAAAATATCACTTATTTTGTAGTACTGGACAGCTGAGCTATAGCTAGGAAACCTTTAACGCCCCTCTGGCGGGAGGATATGGGTGTGTGACACATCACGAACTTGTTAATTTGTTCGAGGGTCAGCTGGAAGCGATCTCTTTAAGGGATAAGTTCGCCGGTGTCCATCTGTTAATTAACTTATTGTTTCGTATACTAAAAAAGGTTTTTTCATCTCAGCAGCTAGAAAATTAATTTTTCATATTGTAGGTTAGTTTAAGTAACTTCATTCTCTTTATCACTATTCCTTTGCGTTATATGTTCTCGACGCTGAGCTGAAAAGTTGTGTGTATCACACGAGAGCAAAGATATTTGCACCTCGTGTCTGAGTCCCTCGCTACGCTCAAGATTCAATTATAGAATCTTTCGCTTGCTCGGGACTCAACATCAACACTCGCAGTAAAAATTCACTTTTCTCTCTTGTTGAACAAATAACTATTAATGTGCATTAGATTCAATATCAAGTTTAGTTTAGTTAGAAATTAACAAATTGAATACAAAACTATAGCTAACTACATATAAAAAAGCCTTATACTAAAATAACCAAAATAAAACTACATTGATATTTACCCGACTGTGCCAGAAGTAGGATTATGTTTTTCGAGAGTATGTATTATTGTTTGGCAAAACTCCAAATTACACAGAAACGGAGTCGGATTTTTTAATTTTTCAATTAATTCGTCTTGTTTGTTGTGTTGTTTCTTTTGTGTTTTTCTTGTATTATGTAAATAAATACATGCTAAACAAGTTTTTCTTTTGCTTAGGTACATACCTAAAATATAGATTACCTAAGTACTAAATGATCTTAACTTAAATTATAATCATCTTAGATTCCTATGTGCACCGAGCCACGGGAAAAGCTAGTTTAGCTAATCAATAATAAGTAGGTATTCTAATCAATAATATTTAAATTGTTTGGCCAACTACTTAAAGTTAACTAATAACAATAAGCAACAGAGATATCCGTTGCGATTGTAGGTCAGTCCGTGTGCTGAGTCAAAAGTATACATTAGCAAATAATCTAGCGAAAGAATTCAGGTTACCTAGGTAAATCACAGAATAATTGAGTACGTACAGATGCTTTCCCAGCGGCAAAACTCTGAATTCGACTATACCCGAAGAAGTTTTAAACAATTACCGTGTAACACGTCATGTCGAACGGCAATATACGGTATTAGTTAATAATAATAATAATGTATTTATTTAAAACGTATTTTACAGAAATTTGAATATGTACTTACATACTAAAATTAAATATTATGGGATGAATACAAGGGCCTGAACTAGGGTTCCCTGTGTTTCAGGCAAAAGAATGTTGACATGATCATGTACACAGTAATTGATTGACACTTCTTCGGGTACCGTATGCCATGCCATACCATTTTGCCATTTGACATGGAATGTGAAAGCTAGTAATTCTGCCAAAAAAACTTACTAAAATATGACCTGCTTTCAAAGTATGAGGAATGAATACAATGTAATACTACCCTCTTATTCACAAACAGACTCGACCTCACCTGTCACCTCACACCTCACCCGTTTTTATATGGAGACTGTCATTTGGTGAGAGGTGAGGGCGAATTAGTGAAAAACACGTCTGTTCGAACCGTCACCCTGCAGATGACAGAGCTAGGCACATTAGTCATTATTGTTTTTAAAATGTCCAGTTTCAAAATATAAATACATGCGCCTGCGCATATATTCAAGGTTGTTGATAACCAGCTGACTGGGTCGGCGCCGCTGCGTCTATCAGGCAGGTGGGTGGTTTAGGCACGTGCCTTAAACAACTTGCATCACCGGCACAGAGGTCCACAGAAAGCGCATTAAGGATGGGTTGCACGTTGCACCAAACCGTCTGTAATCGTAAGCTGTGTTCGTTAAAATTTGTATGTTTGGAAAGTTTGATAAGTTTCTATGGGATGACGGCTTGACGGCTGCCGGCGCCATATTTAACGTTAATCAGTCTGTGATCTTAAGTCGGTGCAACCCAGCCTAAGGATGATTCATAGTAGACCGTTCCGTGTCCGGGCCGGCCCATATACCACGACAACAATACGCCGGTCGTAGGGTGGGTAGGCCGTCTTGGCCGTGTGCGGTCCAGGATGACACCGTTGTTCAAAGTATAGTGGTTGGCGGTTGGGATGTCAATCCTGACACCTGTCATGTCCATACAGTTTATAACCTCAAAGTGACTTTTAGTTTATAAGTAAACTGTATGGAGGTGACAGATGTGTCAGGATTGACTTCTTAACCGCTGACTACTATAGTTTCTTCTTGACATTCCTCTTACCCTCTTCCCTTCTACATGACCGTCAGTATTTGTCTCTTTTCTTCTTTGCATTACTTATTCATTCCATCATTGCTATCATAGACAGCAACCGGGATCAACGGCTCAACGTGCCTCCCAAAGCACGGGAGCGCTCAGTTAGTAACCACTCAAAGCGGTCACCCATCCAAGGACTGACCTCGCCCGATATTGCTTAACCTCGCATACCGCACGCGGTACGCGGGCGCCGCTGGGCCACGAGCGCTCCGAATAAAAACCAGGGCTTGTAACCGGTTAATTTCTCCATACAAAAAACCGGTTAGGAATTTCGTTCTTTCGTTTACTACTTCATGTTTAGGTAATCAGGCAATCTAAAAATACACAGTCATAACCTAAATACATTACACAGACCTAGATAAAGAGCATAAACTAATTCAAATTATTTGGCTATTTCGGGGTTTTTGAGATTAACCGGTTACAACCCCTGATAAAAACACTCTGTATTTAAGGTTAATAGATTACCAGCTGACCGCGTCGGCGCCGCTCCGTCTATCACTGCAGTACAAAGGTTTAGGCACGTAGTATCAACTTGCATCACCGGTGCGGTGGTACACTGAGTACAACACGTAATGTTTGCATTATTGTTAGCACAGCAATCTCGGCGGAGTGGAAGTGCGTGGTAATGGTCAGATCAAGTGAAATGGCAACAACTTCAGATATATAATCGTGTATATTATATCCAAATAGTTCCAGCGATTACATGTTATTATTATATGGTAAAATTGTATACAGTATATTTAAAACTGTATAAAATATAAAATAAATGGGATGGCACAACTTAACTTAGGAATAGGCGGCGGACAAAGAGAGTGTTGCCAGCATGCGATAGTTTAAACAATGTACGGCATAGATAAAATAATTCCAACAATTATCACCAAATCAATTTATTTAATCGTATGGCATTTATTTACGAACCGCGAGATCTTCGAGGAGACAAGTACGGTTGCCAGTTTTTGTTGCACTTTAAGCACCACCCAGGGGTCACGTGTAGGGTAACGGTGGGTACTCCCTACGGACGTGGTGCAACTTCGACCCCCCTTTGTCAAGTGAGTGGGCAACTTGACTGTTAGAAGTTCTCAAGCCGCCCGAAGGCCTCTATAACTTGGCTTAACGACTGCTGTCGAGACAGCAGCCGGGATCAACGGCTTAACGTGCCTTCCAAAGCACGAGAGCGCTCAGTTAGTAACCACTCAAAGCGGTCACCCATCCAAGAACTGACCTGCGCCCACATTGCTTAACCTCGCATACCGTACGCGGTAGGCGGGTGCCGCTGGGCCACGAGCGCTCTATCCCAAGTCAATAAAGGGTCGGCAACGCACTTGTGATTCCTCTGGAGTCGCAAGTGTCCATAGGCTACGGTGTCTGCTTATCATCAGGCAGGCCGTGAGCTTGTTTGCCACCGTGGTATTATAAAAAAAAGATTACTTATACAGGTCTAAAAATCCCGCCCGTGTGTAAATTTTTAGGGTTCCGTACCCAAAGGGTAAAACAGGACCCTATTACCATAAATATCTCTTTGCTATTACTAAGACTCCGCTGTCCGTCCGTCTGTCACCAGGCTGTATCTCATGAACCGTGATAGTTAGACGGTTGAAATTTTCACAGATGTATTTTCTGTTGCCGCTATAACAACAAATACTAAAAAACAGAATAAAATAAATATTTAAGGGGCTCCCATACAACAAACGTGATTTGTTTGCTCGATATTGATAACTGCAACTGTTACAATTTCACACTATACATACTCCTTATTATGTCTATTTACTTATTTCGCTTTGGGGGGTTATGCGGACTCCTTGCTTAAAAGCAAGAAGAAGATGAAAAAGAAAATGAAACAGTTTGATACTTCGGATTTTATTGCGGCCGCCGGCGGATCATATTTTTAACAAAGAGAAGAAAAACCAAAGAAAAGCAGATACGAATAGAACAGAAGGACAGATTTCGGAGCCTGGGGGTAAGCATAGGACCTTTTATTACATATATACATTTTCCCACATTTCATATACGTGCCGGGTCAGAGTCGGTGACATTGAGAATCAGAACCAGTGCAATTTCCTTGCGATCGAAGAAACATTTGGTCCTTCGAGCCGGATTTATCAACTTTCGGTCACATAATATTCTCGCCGTAACGGCACTCTGATCCGTCCATACAATTCAACACTTTTCGAGCGGTCGAAATTTGGTGTTTGTTCAAAATTTTATTTCGTGCGGTTACATTATAATTGGGGAAAATATCTATTCATTCTTATATTTTCATTTTCCAAATTACATTTATAATTAATATGCATTGCGGCTGCTATTTTGTTCATTCAATTAATTCATCGGTGAATTTTTTTCATTTTGACAGCTTTGGTAGTATTTTATTGACAAATTGAATTGAAACTGTTTGTTACTAAGTAACCATTTGCGGCTTAGTGTATATAGTTGTATTTCGACGTGAAGTGTATCTGATTACGTGGTGTCGTGGTAAAGTACTTAGCTTTGCAAGTACGAGGTCGGGGGTTCGCTTCTGGGCAAACCGAATTATTTTTGTATGTTTTTTAAATGTGTTTTTCTTCTATAAGCGGTGCGGTAAATTAATTATTAAAAATAAATGATATTTTAGAATATTTAATAATTTTTCTTAAATGTATTTTGCGGAATGTCGTATATTTATAAGTACTAAAGGTTAACGGAAAATACTTGTATATTTAAAAACAATATTGCGGTTTATTGTTTTTATTTAAAATAAAAAATAAATATATATATTTGCGGTGCCGTGTACCACTAATAATGCCTATTAGTTATCTATAATTTTCATGCTGTTGTGTTTATTGTTAGGGTTTTGTTCGGTTTTGTTGATTTGGTTTTTGCATTTTCTGCATTCAAACAAAACAATGGCGGCAGCTAGGCGGTTACAGTTGTCACAGATGAAATATTTCACGGCTACTCAAAATATTGATTTTTTGGAGGATTTAGCACGTAATATAAATCTGTCTTCGGAACAGGAAAGCGATTTTATGGTGCGGTTCCAAGATTTGGAAAAAGTGTTCGAGGCATTTACGGAAATGCATTACGAACTTCAACTTTCGGCCAAGGAAATAGAGAACTTTGATTTAGAAGCTCACACACAGATGTACGCCACGTACAATAAAAAATATTATTTTATAAAACAACGTCACCTGGGGCTGGCAACTTCTAATTCGGACGCTGGTAGTGTTAGCGGTAACAACAATGCCAGGAGCGCGAGCAATAGAGCGGTCTTGCCACGCTTGCAAATTCCTACCTTTTCAGGAAAATTGGAAGAGTTTGCTTCTTTTATGGAATTGTTTCAGTCCCTGGTGGACAATGACACATCTTTATCGGATACTGAAAAGATGTATTACTTAGCGGGGTCATTGCTGGGGGAACCGAAAATCTTAATCCAGCATTTATCGGTTACTGGAGATAATTATTCGGTAGCAAAGGATTTGCTAAACGCGCGGTATAACAACAAGCGGTTATTAGCGGACCGGTTGTTATACAATTTAATGAATGCACCACACGTGAACAGTAGAGGTTTAAGCGGTCTAAAATTGTTTTTAAATACCCTACTGGAAAATACGAAGGCACTGGAAAAAATTGATTTTCCTGTAGCTTCGTGGTGTTATTTATTGTTTTATATAAATTTTCAAAAGTTAGACAATAACTTGAAGAAACATTTTGAAGACAAGCACGCTGATAAGGAGTTGCCTACATTCTCAGACCTTTTGAGGTTTTTAGAGACTGAGATACGGATTTTGGAATCAAGTGGGGAGCCTCAGGCCAGTGCGTTATCAGCAGTGAGACGTAGTGGAGGTGCACCGAGTCAAGCGGTAAAGACTCACGCGGTTTTCCAGAATGCCGGATCCACTTCGTGCAAATTATGCGGAAAAAGCGGACACTTCATTGCCAAGTGTGAGAAGTTTTTGGCGATGAAACCTACAGCTAGGAAACGTCAAGCTATATCGCTCAGATTATGCTTTCGCTGTTTGAATGCTCATAATATTGACCAATGTAGCTACAATGTGAATTGCTACAAGTGCAATTCGCCTAAACACCACTACTTATTGCATTTCGATCTCCCAACTGCGGTGACTGATCGAGAACGTTTGACATCGAACAATGTATCAACGAATGGACGGTTTCATAACCCTACAGCGCTCTCAGCAAATGCTCCAACTGTGCGTGCGCCCTTAGCTAGTGACTTCCCGGGAAGTGCGGCCCCTGGAATCACTGGACTGACGGCGTCACACGTCAGCGAGCCGAGCACGTACCAGCGGACGGTGCTACTAGCAACAGCAGTAGTGCGGGTACTGGATAGTAGCGGATGTTACCAGGAGGCGCGGGCGTTACTGGATGGAGGTAGTCAAAGCACATTTGTGTCAGAAGCATGCGTGCAGAGGTTGGGTTTGAAGCGGTTCAAATCCAACATGGTGTCAGTCACGGGGCTGAGCGGTGCCCCTGTAAGCGGTTGCAGAGGTGCTGTTAATCTGACTCTGACGCCAAGACTGTCTGAACAGCCTACGCTTGTGACTACAGCTACCGTTTTAGGCAAAATCACAAATAACCTACCTGGATTCTCACTGCCGGCTCAATTAGCGGATCATTATCGGGGACTGTATCTTGCGGACGAGCAGTTCTACGTCAGCCGGGAGATCGACATTTTAATTGGTGCAGATTTGCTTTGTGACATTTTGCTTGGCGGCGGATGCCTAAAGATCAATGATTATTTACCCCGGGTAGTGAACACTGTGTTCGGTCACGTGTTGACAGGTCCGGTCACTTATGCGGCTTACAATCCATATCCTCAGGCGACTTATTTCTCTCAAACCTTTTTCTGTGACACAAACACAGATCAGATTTTAGAGCGCTTCTGGGAAGTGGAGGATATTCCCGACAAGATAGAGAGCCCGAAGGATTTCGAATGCGAAATGATATTTAAAAATCACCACCGCCGGGTTGAGGGCGGTAGATACTTGGCAAAGCTACCATTTTTATCGGATTCTCCTGAACTTGGGAACTCGGCGCCTATAGCCATGAAGCGGTTCTTGGCTATGGAAAGAAAGCTCTCCACAAATGAGTCATTTCGTGCCAAATATGTGGACTTTATGCGGGAATATTTAGCGACTGGACACATGTCTCTCTGTGATGGATACCCACAAGATTATACAAGCGGATGTTATGTGATCCCACATCACGGAATTTTTAAAGCGGATTCTGACAAAATTCGTGTGGTTTTTGATGCTAGCTGTGCTTCGAGCAATGGAGTAGCCTTGAATGATTGTCTACACTACACGCTGGTCCGAAACTACAGCGTGACATCGCGGAAATTATATGTAGATTTCGGTTACATCCATATGTATTTACAACAGACATCAGAATGATGTTTAGGCAGATTTTAATTGCCATAGAAGACAGGCGGTTCCAGCTCATCTTTTGGAGGGAGTCCCCAGATTTACCCTTGCTGGTCTATCAGCTTAACACGGTGACGTATGGAATGAAGTCAAGCCCATACCTCGCGATTCGGGCGCTGAGGCAGTTGGCAGATGACGAAGAAGTACGGTTTCCTGCGGCAGCGCGTCTTCTTCGTTCGTCTGTTTACATGGACGATATTTTGGGTGGAGCAGATTCCATAGAAAATGCGATTCGGTTGAAACAGGAGTTGACGGACCTACTTCGCTCTGGCGGTTTCGAGTTGAGTAAATGGACGTCAAACAGCAAGGAGGTTTTACAGGACATTGCGGAAGAGCACTTAGAAAAACCTAAGAAAATATTTGACAATGCGGATGGGCCCAGCTTCTTTAAAATCCTAGGCATTCAATGGGATTCTAACAGTGATAGTTTCTCATATCGAACAAGGCTGGATGACGCCAAAGGATGTACTAAGCGGTTAATTTTGTCGATATTGGCTAGGACTTTTGATCCTTTGGGGTGGATCAGTCCAATAATCTTCCAAGGGAAGGTGCTTATGCAGCAGCTCTGGCTAAAGAATTTAGCATGGGATGCGGAAGCTCCTGAGGACGTGATTGCGGAATGGCAAGGCATTCTAAAAGATTTGCCTTTAATATCCCGTCTTCGTTTGGAGCGCTTTGTATTGTCGGACGTTAAGTCTTGTTCTCTACATGGGTTCTCGGATGCGTCAGAGCTCGGGTACGGCGCAGTGGTTTATCTGAGGACAGTAGGACTAGACGGAAAGGTCAAAGTTAGCTTGATAATGGCCAAGTCGCGTGTGGCCCCAATAAAGTCGAAGCTAACCATACCAAAACTTGAACTTAGCGGTGCTATGTTGTTAGTTCGTCTGCTGAAGTACGTTGTCGCTGCTATCAGTGATGACATGACGATTGAGAATATTGTTGGATGGTCTGATAGCACCATCATTCTCTCTTGGTTGCGGATTTCACCCCATTTGTTGCAGACTTTTGAGGGTAATCGGGTTTCCCAAATAATAAATTGCGGTCTAGACATAACGTGGCGACATTTACCTTCTGGAATGAATCCTGCCGATGTTGCAAGTCGCGGTTGTCGCGCATCGGAACTGCTTGAACACCCTTTATGGTGGGGACCAGCTTGGTTGACAGGTGATGTGGGCACCTGGCCCAAGAATATAATGGATAAAGCGGAAGATCCACTGCCTGGATTGCGGAAAGGGAAGATAAATATTGGAGCCTTAGTTGGAGTTGTTGACGACGATAGTATATTTACTCGGTTTAGTCGTTTTAATATGCTGCTGGCGGTCGTAGCATATTGCTTTCGGTTTGTCCATAATGCAAAATCTTCATCTGATAAACTTGTAGGGGCGTTAACAGTATTGGAGCGACGGTTCGCTTTACAACGTTTAATTAAATTGGTTCAGGAAGCGGAGTTTGGTGATGACATTCATTGTCTACTCCAAAACAAGCAGTGTTCCACACGATTACGTCGGCTTAGGCCATTCATTGGGGATGATGGTCTACTGCGGGTTGGAGGTCGGTTGGAACATTCCAGTCTATCATTTGAACGGAAGCATCCGGTGATTTTGCCAAAGTCACACGCACTTACGGTTTTAATCGTGGATCACTTTCATGTTATGTATTGCCATGCGGGCGCTACAGTTTTGATGGGAGTATTACAGCGCCAATTTTGGATTCTTTCTGCGGGCCAAGTGATCCGTACACGCATTTTTAAATGTATGAAATGTTTTAGGACGAGGGCTAGGCCGACGGCGCCATTGATGGCAGCTTTGCCGTGGGATCGAGTTAATGCGACTGGTGTATTTCACACCGTGCAAACTGATTTTGCAGGCCCTTTTACGATTAGACATTCTCGTTTGCGGAATGCAAAGGTACTGAAGGCATATCTTTGTGTTTTTATTTGCTCTGCTTCTAAAGAGGTTCATTTAGAGTGCGTCACAGACCTTTCAACTGAAGGTTTCCTTGCGGCACTGACACGCTTCACATCTCGGCGCGGCGTTCCGAGTGTGATACGTTCAGATTGCGGAACTAATTATGTGGGTGCAAATAGATATTTGGAGGACGCGCAGCGGTACTTAGCATCTCAGCAAGCTCAGCAGAACCTTAGTGACGAAGCTGCCAAACAGTCTATTACATGGCGATTTAATTCCCCGGCTGCCCCACATTTCGGTGGTCTATTTGAAGCCGCTGTAAAATCTGCTAAGACTTTATTGCGGCGGGTTATAGGTGATCAAATCTTGACATTCGATGAACTGGTAACGGTATTTACCAAGATAGAAGCGGTGCTTAACTGTCGTCCGTTATGTCCATTGACCCAGGACCTCCATGAACTGGAGGTATTGACACCTGCGCATCTTCTCATAGGTAGACCTTTACTTTCGGTCCCGGAATATAATTTTGAGGATGTTCCGAGTTCACGGTTAAAGCGGTTTAATTTAATTCAGTCTATGTCCCAACATTTTTGGGTAAAATGGAGTGACCAGTATCTCCACTCTCTCCAAATGCGTAGGAAATGGACATCTCCAACGGATCCGCCCAAGTTGGGAGATCTTGTCCTTATAAAAGAGGAAAATTTACCTCCCTTGAAGTGGAGATTAGGTAGAATATAGGGGTTGCTACCTGGCAAGGACGGCATTGTCCGAGTAGTACAACTCAGAACCGCATCAGGTACACTCATGCGGCCTGTTATTAAAATTTGTAGACTTCCCATGGATGACTAAGTTAGTAACAAACAGTTTTCCTTTAAGTTCAGCAGTAGACTTGCGGAATCAGTGTTGTAATATTGCGGTATATTTCAACACTAACCTTTTTAATTTTCTTATGTATTTCGTATTGATAAAGGCTACACAGCCTTTCTCGGGCGGGGGAATGTTACAATTTCACACTATACATACTCCTTATTATGTCTATTTACTTATTTCGCTTTGGGGGGTTATGCGGACTCCTTGCTTAAAAGCAAGAAGAAGATGAAAAAGAAAATGAAACAGTTTGATACTTCGGATTTTATTGCGGCCGCCGGCGGATCATATTTTTAACAAAGAGAAGAAAAACCAAAGAAAAGCAGATACGAATAGAACAGAAGGACAGATTTCGGAGCCTGGGGGTAAGCATAGGACCTTTTATTACATATATACATTTTCCCACATTTCATATACGTGCCGGGTCAGAGTCGGTGACATTGAGAATCAGAACCAGTGCAATTTCCTTGCGATCGAAGAAACAGCAACAGCTAGACGCTTGAAATATTCACAGAATATTTAGTTACATATTCACTTTAAAAATAATTAATTAAATTAAAATAAAACAAGTATTTAAGGGTGGCCCATGCAACAGACATGATTTTTTGCAGTTTTTATAGATAATGGTACGGAACTTCGTGCCCGAGTCCGACTCGCACTTGGCCGGTTTTTTTTTCACTTTTTCACTCCAACAGGAAATTATAATTTTGCAAACGACGACGATTTCGCTAGTAAAAATATTTACAGCTATGTACAGTCAGCTGGAGGGAAACGTGACCCTCCTTCCATAGATGTTTGTATGCAGTGGGGGTCAGGTTTCTTTGCAGCTAACTGTGCATATATATATTGTTGTTTTAATTATCTCGGTTTTTGTTTCTTTATGTAATGTTATACTTTATTTTTGTTCTTCTAGTACTGTATATTTGTTTGTATACGTTTCCTCATTTTTTAACAGGCCCTACAGAAGACCAGCGCTAGCTTTACAAAGCCAGCATACTCGTAATGGACGATACACACCGAATGGCTCAGCTGGTGTCGGCGCATTAAAACATATTGAATTTGTTTTGAATTTAAAAATATACGGACCATAATATATACCACCAAATGCTGAGCTTATGAAGCCTTAATATAATGTCTCTTTTTATCATTTATCTATGCTTCTTATATTAATCTGATTTTAAGCTATCTGTAAGGATAACGAGGATTAAGCTGTTCGAATATTGAGTTAGATTTTTCTTTAGCTTAGTTTTTATAAATGAATACATTATTAGAAAAATAGCAAAATCCAACTACATAGTACAATACGAAAAAGTAGAAAAAATATATTTTAATTACTAACTTAGAATCAAAGAGCATTAAAAAACATTCAACTATTTTCAATTTATAATCCGTTTTCTTTTGTAGTCTGTGCCCCAGTGTAAAGACGTGCAATGAGTTAAGTACCTACTTAGTTGTGTTGTTTTGTTTTTTTTTCAAATTTCAAAATTTCCAAAAACTGAATTGATATAAAAATTCGATGTAACTAGCTGTTGCCCGCGACTTCGTCCGCGTCTTCGCTCCTATTGGTTGCAGCGTGATGTTATGTAGCCTAAAGCCTTCCTCGATAAATGGACTATCCAACACAAAACAATTTTTCAATTCGAACCAGTAGTTCCTGAGATTATAGCGCGTTCAAACAAACAAACAAACTCTTCGGCTTTATAATATTATATAATATATTAATATAGATTATCGAACCTGTTGAGAAATGGGACCTGTATTAGAGGAGAACATCCGGGCAGACAGACATACCTACAAAATATTTTTTGTCGAAAGCTGAAACGGAGACTTCGCTCGCTCGGTCAATAACTACTAGGCAAAGTCGCACCGAGTATACTGCATACTTAACCAACAACCATTACGGAAATAACTTTCTAAGAAACGATATTGCAATTGCAATCCATCAACATGCACTATGAAAGAACGTTGCAACGAGATTGCAATTAATTTACGTCGTAGACAAATTGCAAATATGTTGTATATAGTTACAACATTTTAATCTATTCCATTGTGTTATGAAAGTTACCCATAAATTGTATGACTTAGGTATTAAATATCTTCACACAATGGAAGTATTCCGCATATCGTTGCATGTTTTACCTAGATTACTTACTATATTCACCCTATGTACCTAGATTACTGACAAGGTGCCAAGTCTGGCACTACTTATAGATTGTTTACAGTAAAACTAATTTATTGCGGCATTTTGAGCTTTAACTTGGCAATTTTCTTAAATCCAAAGGCTTTCATAGTATTATTAACATACTCGTACCTACTGCATAGAAAACTGCCAAGTTAAGGCTAAAAATCTAGTGCCAGACTTGGCACCTTTTCAGGCTGGCGCCCATTTAGATCTCAATTCTGAGCGCCCAACGACCCTCGTCCCCGCGCCAATCCCAAGAAGCGATAGCTAGATGTCGTGTGGGCCGAAAAGAGCGTGAACATATGCTTACTGAAGAGGACGCCTAGGTTTAGGATCGTGCATTGGAGAAAAGCAAGTACTTAGGAAAGCGAACTCTGCAGGCTACCGATACCGCTGAGTAGAAGAGTAAGCGGAGAAGTATCAGACGATGAAACCGCCAAGCCACATAGATAGGTACTTTTGAAAGCAAGGTGCAGGGTTAGTAATCATAATAATCGTAAGGCATTTATTTTCGAACCAGTTGCCAGTTTTGTTGCACTTTTAGCACCACCCAGCGGTAACGGTTCGTACTCCCTATATACTTATATATAACCTCCCTCCCCTCCCTATATATACTCCCTATATAAGGACGTGGTGCAACTTGACTGTTAGAAGTGCTCAAGCCGCCCGAAGGCCTCTAACTTTGCTTAACGACTGCTGTCATAGATAACAGCCGGGATCAACGGCTTATCGTGCGTTCCAAAGCACGGGAGCGCTCAGTTAGTAACCACTCAAAGCGGTCACCCATCCAAGCACCTCACATTGCTTAACCTCGCATACCGCACGCGGTTCGCGGGCGCCGCTGGGCCACGAGCGCTCTTGTAGGGTTAGTAAAGTCAGGACTTAAGAGCTTAGCTTTTCCTGGCCTGCTACCGCGAACTTCGAAAATCGAACTTCGTATCTTACCGTCCCTTTCCGTCATATAGTGTGTAACACGAGAGTGAAAGTGACGGCACGCTACGAAGTTCGATTTTCGAAGTTCGCGGTAGCACCCCTGGGATCTTATAACGGTTTTTACAGTGGAAGCTTCACTAGGTCTAAAAAAATTACCTACCCACTAGAACTAGTAATAATAATAATTGAGCTGTAGACCTCGCGAAGTCGATAATTATAATATAATTCATATGTTATACGGGATTTCTTGGTCGATTCAGTTTTCAAATCAATAATAAAAAAATCAAAAACCGGTTTCAAAAAAAATATTCCATATAATTATCGAATCTGCTCCCAAAATTACAAGAAAATCGGTTGAGAAATACGACCTAGAGGAAAACAGCCGGATAACGGGATATACGAAAGCATTTTTGCTGAAGCTGTAACGGAGACCTTCCCTTCGCTCGGTCAATAACTATTGTTGTCAATAACATATCAGCTCTCGCCAGGAGATCGCCCGCTTACGCACATGCTTGTATATATAATTACATGTGTAAAAAACTTGACATTAAACGGCTATCAGTTACACAAGCTAACACCACAGTAAAACACTGGCTATTTACATTGACCTATGAGGAAACTGAAGGTATCATTAAAGATACCAAGACAAAATAAACCCAATCACACGTTACTAGGGTGTGCTCCCGGGAAATCCCGATCCCGAAAATCCCGGCATTTCCCGGGAAATGAAACTCACATTTTTTCCCGGGACTGATTTTGTAATTTCCGTTGCTTTCGGGACTTTCGGGATTTCATTATTTGTGGTGAATAACACTTCATATATATAACTGAACTTCTCTAGTGAAATGGCAAAATAAGTTGTTTTTTCGGGCTCATTTCATCAACTCTGATGTGTTTTTCTCGTGACCGCGTAGAGGTATCATCATATCAGCCAAAGGACGTCCACTACTGGACCTATGCCCCAAAGATTTCCTCAATGACTGGTCCTGCGCTAATCCTGAATCCAGCCTGCACCCGCGATCCTTACCAGGTCATCAGTCCACCGGTACGCTGACGCCACTGGAGAACCTTTCCGCCCCAACGGCTATCGGTTCTACGTGCTATGTGCCCAGCCCACTGCCACTTAAGTTTAGCGATTCGGCGGGCCATATCGGTTACATGGGTTCTGTTGCGGATAACCTCATTCGGGTTACCTATAAGTGAGGCCCACGAACGAACACACAAACACACGTACCTACACACGCAAATATACACACCCACACATACCCACACACACACATTCACACACACTTAAACAGAGACTAAGTAGCTATAAAGAATAAAAATTGTAGTAGTGTTAGTTTAATACGTAATATATTTTAATATTGTAAATATCATCCCTTATGTACCTAACTATCATAATGTCGTCTACTATTGTTAACCGCACTCGCAGAAGGCCAAGTTACAGGCTCAGCCTAGTTTGGTCTCTGATAGAATCTCTTGTAATGTACTTATCGATTTTTGAACAATAAACCATTTGTATTTGTTATATTTAAAAATAATGGCCAACAGCATGTCGGGCCATGCCCAATGTAGGGTTCCATAGTTGCCCAATGAATTAAATTTAAAAATATCAATAACAAGCAAAAGGGAATACTTAATACGTTAGAGGGGGGAGGGGATGGACACAAATGTTTTTCCTTTGGAGTGAATATTTCCGAAATTATTCACTTTTGAACTATGGGTCCAAAACTCATCATTCGCGTGCCCTTTTCCCATTTACTTGGGGTCGGCGCAGCACGTTTTTTCTTCCATAACTCTCTATCGCCCGTCATCTCGTCACACACATCCTTCCTTTTCATATCGTCTCTCACGCAATCCATCCACCTTTTCCTTGGTCTACCCCTCCTCTTACATCCTACCATAGTGGTAGATCCAAAACTATGAAAAAAAACATGAAAGTATAGCCTAATAAAGACCTTCCACGAAAACTATAGCGGCCATGATCAGTTAAACTGTTTTTGAGTTATCGTAAAAAGTCTTCCCTTCTTAGTAAAAGACGTATGAAACGCTGCGAAGGTACTTATTTCCTTTTGTTTGTATTTTTTTTTAAAGTAAGTTCATTGGGCAACTACGGAACCCTACACTACACTGAGCAAGGGCCGACATGCTCTTGGCCGATTTTATTTAAATGACATCATTTTATTAGGTAGGGGCGCTCGTGGCCCAGCGGCGCCCGCGTACCGCGTGCGGTATGCGAGGTTAAGCAATGTCGGGCGAGGTCAGTCCTTGGATGGGTGACCGCTTTGAGTGGTTACTAACTGAGCGCTCCCGTGCTTTGGAAGGCACGTTAAGCCGTTGATCCCGGTTGCTGTCTATGATAGCAGTCGTTAAGCCAAGTTAGAGGCCTCCGGGCGGCTTGAGAACCTCTAACAGTCAAGTTGCCCACTCACTTGACAAGCCTAATCCCAATAAGGTCTAGTTTCCCCCTCGGGTTGGAAGGTCAGATAGCAGTCGCTTCCGTAAAAACTAGTGCCTACGCCAATTCTTGGGATTAGGTAGCGGACCCCAGGCATCCTTCAGGATGCAACTGTACTGGGAATAACGCTAGGAGGATGATGATTTTATTAGGTAGGGGGGAGGGTCATTCGATTATGATGCTGGGATGATTTTAGGGGGGAGGGGTCAAAAATCGACCAAAACTTGATGACGTAATTTATCAACGCCGCCATATCATTAAATGATTCATTATTAATGTCATGGGAATATAGTCTTTATTCAGTGCCAATTAGCTACATAATTAGAAATTGCTTAACAATAAAATGAAGTCTACGTCATTGCAATATGAGCTCTGTGCTTCAGTGATAAGGCGTGAGGCAATCCCGATAAGGGTAGGTTTATAGGGCAGTGGTAGGTGGTATCACACATTCGTTTTCGAAATGAAGGCTGCTGTGGTTGCCTGTGTTATTGCTGCTGTCCTACAGGTGAGATATACAAATGTATTATAAGTATATTTTACACCACACCTTCCAAAAAGCGCGTTTTTCCGCACACGGGTCGTAGGTAATACAAAAAGCCCTCTCTCGCATATTTATGACCCTCGCCTGCGGCTCGGGCCTCAAACATCTGCAATATCGGCCTTTCTTTGTTTTACAACCCTTGTATCGTAATGTACTATAGCCGTGCGAAATAAAATGCAAAACCATTCATGACACAATTTTTAGTTTATTGATAACTAGCTTTTGCCAGCGACTCCGTCCGCCCCCCTTTGCACCCCCTAAAGAACGATTTCCGGCATAAAAACTATCCCATGCCCTTTCCCGGGACTCAAAACTATCTCTATACCAAATTTCATCTAAATCAGTTTAGCAGTTTAAGCGTGAAGAGGTAACAGACAGACAGACAGACGGGTGACTTTCGCATTTATAATATTAAGTATGGATTTCCAACCGAAATTAAAATTTTATCACGCCGGGTGGGATTTGAACCCGCGATCCTTGAAATCCGTCTATCGCTCTTTCCAACTGAGCTATCCTCCCCTCGCCCCGGCTTGGTCGCCTCGGGATAACCCGCGGTAGCTCAGTTGGAAAGAGCGATGGACGGAATCCAGAGGTCGCGGGTTCAAATCCCGCCCGGGGTGGTCGATTTTACATTTCGGTTGGAAATTATAATTTTGCTAAGCGGTCGTTTCCGCTTATAAAAATATTTTTTAGTTTATTGGTTTCCAATTTCATTCTTATAAAATGAGTTTGCCGTGTTTTTTTCGTTTCCTATGTTTGTTTTATTCTATCTACAGTAGTATTAGACACATACAGGCCACACTCGCACTGTCTCCCTCACACTACCTAGTGTGAGCGAGATAGCGCGAGAGTGGCCGCCATTTTGTAATCGAACTTTACTTCCATACTTTGTTTAAGTATTATTATTTAAGTTAAATGAAATAAATGAACTTTATCCTGCAAGTAGTCCGCAATGGCACTTTTACAAGTCAAAATCTACTAACGTTTCTGCAAAAGAAGACTGCCGAGAAGAAATGCCGAAGGAAAATCGACAGTCAGTCATTTTTTCCCAAAAATATGCTTATTACAAAGATACGTATGTATAAGTATGTATGTAAGCACTTTATTGTACACAATACGTTACATACGATACATCATAGTACGATACGATACGTTATTACAGTCAGCATCAAAAGTAGCTACGGATTTGAAGGCGTCAAAAGCTATTACCTTATAATAGAGTTCCAAGACGTCACCCTCTCCATCTCAGAGAGTATCTATGTGCGAAGTAGGTGGTGGGGGTAAGCTAGGCGATCGTAGCGCACACCATGGCAGAAATGTGTACTTACCGGGGACCACTGTCAAATTTACTTTCACGTTTTCTATCGGTGTCTTAACGGTTTCCTACGATTCGTTTCGTTTGTATGTATTTATTTATTCTCTTATTTATTTCAGTAAAATTTCCAATACAGGGTCTTTCTCGTTTACTAAAGTAAATCAAATATTCATGTGTCATTATTTGACATCTCTAAATTTTGACATTGTCTCGGGACCTTTGACGTTTGACGTTTCAGACGTGCACATAGCCAATTGGGATCCTTGGTGTCGATATTTCCAGCGACGTCCAGTTTCGGAGCCATTTAGAAGGCAAAGCCAAGCTGGTATCTAAAAAGCTAGGTGTGCTCAATAGAGCGAAGCGATACTTCACCCCGGGACAAGATTTCTATTATACAAGTCGCAAGTCCGTCCCCGTATGGAGTATTGCTGTCATCTCTGGGCGGGAGCACCTGGATACCAGCTTGGGCCTTTTGACTCGCTTCAGAGTCGTGCTGTGCGAATCGTGGACGATCCTAAGCTCACGAGCGATATTGAGCCGTTGAGTTTAAGGAGAAATTTTGCCTCATTGTGCGTGTTCTATCGCTTATGTAATGGGTTGTGCTCCGAAGAACTGTTCGACATGATGCCTACGACCGCTTTCTACCATCGCACCGCTCGCCGTCGGCAGGGCATTCTTCCTCACACCTTAGAACCTAAATGGTCGCGTACGGTACGGTTTCAGAGGAATTTCCTCCCTCGGACGCTCCGATTGTGGAATGAGCTCCCTGCCGAGGTTTTCCCGGTAGTATGGGGTTCTTCAAGAAAGGAGTGTATAAATTATTAACCGGTCGGCAACGCGCATGTGACACCCCTAGGAGTTACGGTGACCGCTTACCATCGGGCAGGCCGTACGCTTGTTTGCCACCGACGCGATATAAAAATAATAATAATAATAAAGACTTGTGAACTTATCAAACGCGTAGCTAGTTTTGATGCTAACTGTGCACCTACATTGTGAATTACGGACGGTAAGAGAGGTCTTTACCTTCCTTAAGGCGTTGGCGGTTGGCGTTATGGACGACAGTCTATTAGCGATATTAAACGTGTAGTTCTGTAGTGCACTATATGTGGATCCACATAGTAGGTGATATCAGTGTCGTTTCACATTCTGTAGATCGACATTATGCTGAGTGGACTCAGTTTTCGCATTAAGGATGATTCACAGTAGACCATTCCGTGTCCGGGCCGGCCCGTTTTTTATGACAGCAAACGCAACGGCCGGCGTATTTCTCTAGAAGAAAACGGGCCGGCCCGGACACGGAACGGCCTACTGTGAATCATCCTTCAAGCTTTCTTTATTATTATTTAATTTTTATCTACTGTCTGTATCATATAAAGTGTAAAAATTGCGAAATAAAGTTATTCTATTCTATTACATTTATATGGCTCCAGTTTGTAAACCGCTGCGCGTAATACACAATGTTTTTCACTGCATGTGGACGAAAAAAATAAACAGAAAAATCAAATTTATCTATATAAATAGTGACGACATTCGACGTCGGCAAGTGCATGAACGAGACAGTATGAGAAAAGTGAAAGCGAAGGGATGTATACACATTATTACGCCCTTGGGCGAATATTGGCTTTTGTACCTCAGTATGCTTGCTTATCCTGACACCGTGTATTAGCAAGTGTGATGAAAAAATACTAAACGATTTCATATTTCCACAGCTCACCGCTGCCTGCTGCAGCTGCGGCTGCGGTTGCAAGTCTAAGACCAACGACCTCCTCCTCTATCTCGACGCGCCATTACCTGCCCTCCCACCCTACCTCCCTCCTCCCCCGGTGTACGCTCCCCCTTGTGCCCCCTCCCCGCTACTGCTACCCCCCGCTCTTCCACCCTGCGCGCCAGCACCGATTTACTACGAATATCCGTCCCCATCACCTTTGTTATTACCTCCCGCGCCGTTACCCCCCTGCGCTCCCCCCGCGCCGATTGTCTACTCACCCCCTCCAGCCCCCGCGCCGGCGCCTATAATGCTGTCTCTTCCGCCATGCGCACCGCCGGCGCCAATAATGCTGTCTCCGCCGCCGTGCGCGCCTCCCGCACCTATATTCCTCTCCCTTCCACCTCTGCCTCCGCAAGCGCCGATATTCCTCTCCGCTCCCCCGTGCGCCCCCGCTCCTATCGCCTACCCGCCGTGCGGGTGCGCCCCGTCGCTACTACCTCCTCCAACCTACGCCCCTCCGCTCGCCCCCTTACCTCCCTGTGGATGCGCCGAGCCGATTGTAACCTACCTTCCTCAGCCGTGCGCGCCGCCCGCTTTACCCTGCTACTGTTAAGCTTTTAATACTCAACGGAATTGTAACTGTGCAATGTGCATCGGGTCCTACACTTAGAGTCAGCTGGAGAAATACCTCACCTGCTTACCTACATTCTATGCAATATACCGAACAACTGAAGAAAATAGTCTTTCGCCTGCTACTGAAATTATTCGTTTATGCTTTAGCGGAGAACTGTTATCGGAACTATGAAATACGGAAGAATGTTGTGAGATATGTGCGCTCAGCGAACTTCGCTAAGTCGTTCTTGACAATATTATAACACCATAGTTCTGTTGTCTTTGGCATCCATCGAACGAATAAAAGTGCTACAAATAATAAACAAAATATATCAACAGGTACCTACAGTTACGAATGAATTCTTCGTTCCAATTTTGTTGTATATGCAGTATTTCTAATAAATTATTTATTAGAACAAATCCAATTGTTCTCTTATTTCCGTATGGGGCCGGGTTAGAATAAGTAGCGGCACCCTTTCCCGCGGAGGTCGTAAGGGGCTGCGGGATGGAGTTAGTGGTTTGTAGGAGATGAGCTACCAACCTAATATTACTGTACTTAATATCGCATATTTTCCATCTATAGATCTCGGAGTGTCTCGGATTATTACAAGCAGAAACAAGTTAATTATATAGGTGAAATCTTATTGGTGATACAAAATAGAAAGAAGTATTTCATACAGTTTGCTGTGTTAATTGAAGTCCTAAATCCTATGAAACATCGTTTTATTTAACACGGTCAAAGTTGGTCCCATAGTAAAAGTTGTTTATAATCATGGCCGGATTCATATTTTTATATTTTGTATCACCAATAAAATTTCACCTTGTTGAATAACCACGATACTAGTACCCACATTTAATAATTTATTTGTGACCACATCGTCGCAAAGTAGGATGTCTGTGCGTCTTCTACAAACTGTACTTCGGTGAGTGTGCTCAGGAGCTCATACCGCCTTCCCCCTTCTTCCATCGGACATCCAGACGTACGGCTGGCTACCATCCTTACCTGGTCGAAATTCCTCTAATTCGAACCAAGCTCTTTGCATCTTCTTTTATAATGCGCACTTCTAAGGTTTGGAAATCTCTGCCGGCGTCTGTATTTCCGAGTTCATATAACCTGGACCTTTTTAAGGCACGAGTGAATAGGCATCTTCTGGGTGAGCTCGCTTCATCGTCGGCCTCATCTTTGCCCCCTGGCTAGATGCTGGCCAAGAGCAATCCCATTTTTAATACAAATAACAAGAGCGTGTCGGGCCACGCTCAGTGTAGGGTTCCGTAGTTTTCCGTCCGTCACATTAAGTTGACATATTAAGTACAGAAACACAAAACCCTAAAAACGGGCCCACAGAGGACGGTGATAACTAAAGAAAGAGTTATTTAGTTCAGAAATTATTTTTGTAATTTTTTCAAAAACTATTCAACCTATCAAGTTCAAAATAATTTTCCTACAAAGTTTTTATAAAGTTCTACTTTTGAGATTTTTTTCATATTTTTAAAACTTATGGTTCAAAAGTTAGAGGGGGGGGGACACATTTTTTTTTACTTCTGGAGCGATTATTTCCGAAAATATTAACATTATCAAAAAATGATTTTTGTAAACCCCTATTTATTTTTAAATACCTATCTAACAATATATCACACGTTAGGGTTAAAATGAAAAAAAAAAAATCACTCCCCACTTTACGTATAGGGGAGGTACCCTAATACTATATTTTTTTCCACTTTTTATTTTACCACTTTGTCGGCGTAATTGATATACATATTAGTACCAAATTTCAGCTTTCTAGTGCTAACGGTCACTGAGATTATCCGCGGACGGACGGACAGACGGACGGACAGACATGGCGAAACTATAAGGGTTCCTAGTTGACTACGGAACCCTAAAAAAAAGATCGTATTTGTATTTTATATTGTATGTAGTAGGTACATAGGTACGTCCGTGACGGACAAACTGATGTTGACTCTAAATATGTCATGCTTTTTTTTATAACACCTTTGTACACACTATACAGTTCAACAATAAACATTATTATCTAATAGTAAATTATATGTCTCTTGGAAAATGAGTTGGCGTGTAAATGTCACTGCTGTTCATGAAAAATGGCGTTCAAAGGGTAGGTACCCAAACTGTTACTGGGTAGTGGCCCACCCCTTTTGAGAAAACAGGCTGGACTGCATCTATATGTTATGATACGTATTTCAAAACTATTCTAAAGCACGTTTTTTAAAATAAAACATCACGTCCAATGATAAAAACGTATATTTAACTTGGTAAAACAGTATAACTATCGCTAGACTGCATACGGTTTCGCGTCGCGTGCGTGACGATCCATTGCTTGCAGCAAGGGGGCCACCTGCGCGTTTCTACTAGTATTAATATCTAAATACTAAATAAACATCAACTGTGGCAACTTATCCTAACGAACGATTCACACCAAACGGGCGGAGTCGGCGCGCACGCCACCATAGTCAAAGGAATTCGAACCCTCCATACAGAAGCTAGACATTCAAATATCAAATGTTTTCGTATGGATGGTTCGAATTCCTTTGATTCTAGTGGGTTCGCGTCGGCTCCAGCCGTTCGGCGAGAACCGTCCATTAGGTGCTAAAACAGAAAACTACTGTAGTGTTGAGTTCAAGTTGGACCATACACACAAATTACATACTTATATGGGTAATTTTCGTGTCACAACGGAATAAATTAAATTGTATTGCATAAATTAGGTTGTATTGTTGTTGTAATTGGAATAGTTCCGAAATAATCCAAAAGAGTAAAATTCCACACAAAGTACAAATTTAATGTTGTACTCGTGCCTAGCTACATTATATTCCTATGCAATTTGATTCTATAATTTTCGAGAATAAGTATATGTAGAAAGAAAAGCTTAAGTTGCCACAGTTGAAGATACAATATTAAAAACGCAATGTAACAATTTCATATCTAATTAATAACAGTAATAATAAAAAGGCACTGTAGGTAATATTTATGCCAACAAATGAAATTTAAAAAATGCAGGTGCTAGACAATCACTGATCACTGAGAGTTCTGAGTCCAAAGTACCATTGTGTTTGTACGGAACTTCAGTTTACAAAGTACAATTCATGTAAACAAATGACATTTCAGTACTTTAAGGGGACAACTTCAATTTAGTGACGGTAATTGGTCACGTTATGAAACGGTCAATTTAACATCAATAAATAATAAATATTAGGGAACACTCTTATACAAATCGACCTAGTCCCAAATTAAGCAAAGCTTGTACTATGGGTAATAGGCGACGATATACATACTTATTTAGACAATTACATATTTAAATACACAGGAACAATATTCGTGGGAAATGCACAAATAATGCCCTGACCGGGATTCGAACCCGGGACCTCCGGCATCGTAACAAGGGTCACTACCAACTGAGCCAAAGTGGTCGTCAATTCGTCATTTGTTGCAGACTTACCTATTTCTCTTTCTTGTAGCTAAAATGCATGGAAATTATTTAGATTTATTTTTAAACTCATCATAGTTTTATTGATTACGGCATTATCGATTTATGCAAATCACAATGTTTTAGTAATACAAAACATTAGAGTACCTAAACGCAAACGATGGGTGAATAATTTAGATCCCATCAAAAACATAAATGTGAAAATGGCAGCCAAGTTCAATATGCGATGCGTGGTTGTCGTCTTCGCCGACAAAAGAAATGAGATCTAAAAGGGTGCCAAGTTCCGTAGATTATCTGAAAAGGTGCCACGTCTGGCACTAGATTGTTTACAGTAAAACTAATTTATTGCGGCTTAATGCATTTGAACTTGGCAGTTTCCTTAAAAATCCAACGGCTTTCATGGTATTATAACATACTGCATAAAAAACTGAGGTGAACTTGGCTGGACACGCTGCCGCGTGTCTAGATAGCACATTATAATAATTTAGCTAAGCAACTCTATAATTAATTAATGCCATACAACTAAATAAATAAATTAGAGTAATTGTATTTCTGTCTTTTTCTCTTGAAGTGGTCCCTTTAAAGTCTAAGTAGTATGAAATTTTAACTCATTTCGTTTTTTTTAACAAGAAACCACAAAATATATTTTTATAGCTATTAGTTTTCTAAATATTTACGAAAATGTGAAGCAAGCCTACCATCGTCGTAATGACGTCACTACTATGAAATTGTGACAGTCACAGCACAAAAAGAACAGCAGTTCACTTTCTTTAGTAAATCTGTTTTAGTAACAGTGCTTCTGTATGTTTTGTTACGCTGTGACGCCTTACTTGTCACTTACTCTCTTTTAGAATGAGGAACTTTTGAAGTTGATTTATTTATATAAAATTGAGATATTTTCGAGAATTTAAAAATGTGGTTTTACTTAACTTTTTATCCTCTATTTGATTTCATCGGTTAGCATGCTTAAAAAAATTAAATGTTGTCAACTGTATTGCTATAATGAATATGGTATAGCGTGCACGCGAATAGCATGCGCAGCCGCAGAGACCCGCGCCGAACCGCTGCTATGGACACAAAAATCGATAACAAGCAGGTACTACTTGCCTATACATGCCAAGGACTATACATTATGAAATTCGTTTCTTTACTGAAATTCCCTACAAATACATACAAATTGAAATTTCTCTCCTAACCAATTAAAATGGAATTAGGCAGTAAACTAGTACCAACATAATACAATGCATTATATAATTTTTATATAATATTGGAAATATTAACCAAACACCGTCTTAAACTAAGACTTAAAAGAAATAGAACTAGAACTAAAGTATTGAGATACCACGGTTTGAGAATATACAAAGACTAGAGGCTATTTGTGACTAGATTCAAAATGGCTTCTTTTATTTAAAAAATAATTCCCGATTCAAATATATCTTCGCACAACGGAAATGTGTGTCACAACAAACATTATATGGCGGAAATTGTGAAAAAGTATTTTTGAAGACTGTGTGACGCAGCATATACTATATTTATTTATTATAAAAAAGCGATATTGTGAGATTCGAAATATGTTCTTTATCTTTGGCTATTGATATGAGGTAATTTTGGCTCAATTAAATTATTCCGCTGAATCCATAATTGTCAAATATTAAAAAATTACTAAATATTAATATTTAGGAAACGATTTCAAAATCATGTCACAAGTACAGTCGAGGAATAATAACGTTCGCCAATTATCGACTTTATTCGTTCGAACGTGAAGATTTCATTCCGCGACTGTACCTCCAGCTGGAAAGCCTTTTACATGCACCAGTGGCATCCCATACACTTATAAGAGATGTGTTTTTCTCAAATAGGTGTCGAATATAGATGGAAAGTGAAAAGATTTAAATAATCAACGAATTCGTCGGTCAAAACGATTCCATTGTTTATGATGATATCAGCTTCTTATCACATCAAATATTAAATATTCCTGCTAAAGAGAATTATTCGAAATTAAAAAGCAAAAATTTTAAATAAATACTGTAAGAGGGAACTAGCGAAGGATTTCGTGCCTAAGCTTGATTGTTCCGATAGCTCAGTGGCTAGAGCGATTGGCAGCGTATGCCGAATATCGCAGGTTCAAATCCTGCTCGAAGCACTAATTTTTTCAATATTCCCTTTAACTTGAAATTCAGTCCTTGTCGGGATTACTTACATTTTTCGTACCCAAGTTTTTTTAAGAAATCCAGTGGTGCAAGACAGGATTCGAACCCACATCCTACATATTAAAACAGGCGTGCCTTACCACTACAGTGGCTTTATGCGGGAATAAGGAATAACATACACCATGCACCTATAAGAAAAAAAAACCAACTCTTAATAATAAAAATAATTTGAGAAAACATAATTAATTATAAACCTTAACTAATTTGGCCACATTATTGCACAAAATTAAAACTAGTTTTATTCTCTATAAAATGGCAAATTTATGACACCAATTAACCTACTCCTTATTACAATCAAGTTTAAGAAATATCCGAGCACTCCATATGACAAAACTTCATTTCTTGGAAGATGATACCATACATTGTTAACTTGACTGTAAAAATAACCAATTCGAAAAAACGCACAACACGTTTTAAAAAAAAGAAATTTAATCTATGAAGCTCGCAACGCACAGAGCGGGCGCGGTTCCGTGTTGGGTGGAGGCGGTTTTACATTTTTCCTTTTTATTCGACTGTCGATTACTGCTTCAAATGTCACACACGCCGCCTCCGCTCTACCGCGCAACTGAATACCGCGCGGTTTTTTGGTGCAACGTGCCCCGAACCGTGTTCGCTTTACCGCAAAACCGCCCCGCAACGACGCTGCGCCGCGCTCTGTGCATTTCAAGCTTAAGAGTCGAACATGTCTGTTAAAGTGAAACCAATCTTAACACAATCACTATACCGCTTTGTGATTAGTTGAAATATTAAAGCTGCGCGCTCCTCTCGCAAGGACGTCCCGGTGATCATGCACTGATACTGGAGGTGAAATTGTCGATTTCGTCAATTTGGATTGGGGCCGAAGAGTGATGAAAAACATTGTGATTAACTCGGGCGTAAGAATATTGCAAACTCTAGTAATTAACAGCCTTACGCCCTTCGTTAAACAATGTTCTATAGCGTAATTCAATCCGTGAGATCCTGGAGAAGACACAACAATGTCTTATATAAGAAATAGGCGTTCAGTTTAAAATTAGTTTCACTCCATCAAAAATTACTCTTTTAACCGTTTAGCTGTAAAATCCAACGCTTGGGTTATTTCATGTTGGAAATAAACGGCTAGTTTTAAATGTGAATCTTGTTTTTACTTAAAGAAAGACAAGCCATTTGTAACCAACCCAGCCTATAGGACTTTTATGTGTATTCCATAAAATCCCCATTTTTGCGGACAAGAAACAACAAGACTTTTCATTACAAAAAGTCATGTTGTTCAATATAATTTGACATTTGCCTGTTATTCTTCGTATTTTTTTATAATTTTTAAACTTCTGGAAGATGGAACATCGACATAGGATATACATATGTATACGAAAGAATAATCATAATATTATGATTATTCTAATAAAATAATTAAAATAAAATAATTAAATAATTAAATTTCGTACTGATATTTTAATGTAGATACATTCTATATATATTTTTATAACACTTCGCTATAGCTTTTTTCCGTATCGCAGACAAGTTTGTGCTTAAACGAATACATCATTTTTATCGATGCCTTCGATTCAACCCCCTTTTCTGAATTTTACTTCTATATTTGCAAAAAAACAAGTACATTTTGCCCCCGTTTCTACTGACCTTGCCCCATACCCTTACTAATAATAATTGTTGACTTTACCTCCCCTATTTTTAATTTATTTCAATTCTCTGTCTCTATTTATTTTTTGTATATGACAATAGTCACGAATAAATGGTCTTATCTATTTTTGTACTTGAGGTCACCCCTATCCCCGTTTTTACCCTTGCCCCTCTTCCTTACTTGCCCTACCCCATACCCCAACACCAACATATACTGACTTTAACCCGGAGGCCAGCCCATCTGCCTGCCCCCCAGAATATGCAGATGTAGATGATAGACGCTCTGCGCCCCCTCTCTCCCGTTGTTCACCACGAGCCGCCAGCCGAGTGGTGCACGAGCGGTGGCGAGGGCTCGAGCGACTGACATCAGGTGCCCGAGGAGCTGAGGAGAGAAATGTAATGTGATAAATAAAGCAGTCCAGAATTACAACCACAGATTATCTCTGATTACAACATACATAAGTATAATATAATAAAAGAGTTAAGTCACTATGTGTCACTGTATGTATTTATCTATTTAAATATGTATATCGTCGTCTAGTGCCAATAGTACAAGCTTTGCTGAGTTTGGGACTAGGACGATTTGTGTAAGATTGTCCCCAAATATTTTTTTTGATTGAAAGATTTATTTATTTTAGTAGTATTGTTCATACTCCTTTTACGTAGAATAAAAGTTAGTTGTATAAACCTAACTTGCTTAAACCCTTTGTCCCGTTTACAGACTTTCTTAATAAAATGTTGATAGGTACCTTTATTTAGGTATATTACTTGAAATTATCGTTCTAAAAACATTCTTGCCTACATAAATGGAGGCTACTGGCATATGCTGTAATGCTGTTAATTTATATTTTTAGATAAATAAAGTCATAAAAAATATAAAGTGTCGCATTAATTAACTTTTGTTCTTTTTTCTTTTCTCCACATTATTATAAAAAAATTAAATTCTTTTTAAATTTTAACAAAATGTCACAGGTTTTGTTATTTGTGTTTGCTGCATCGTTTGTACTCAGAGCAAAAATGTAATAACAATTGGTGGAAACTGTTTTGGCCTATGTATAAACTAAGTTGTTTCCTATACATTTGTGTAATATATGCAGTTTGTTTCCCATTAAAAAAAAAAAAATACTACCATTAAGATTTATTTGCTTCAGTTCTAGGTCGACCGATAAAGAGTTTGTTATGTCATAAAGTCTATCTTTAAAATATTTAATTTATTGTAGAAAAATAAATAATTTATTCATTCAATCATAAGAGTTAACATTGTAATAACGACTCCACTGCTCTTTGTTTAAATTGCAACCAACTGTCCGGCCCTCAGATCATAGTGTTCTGAGGTCCGGCCCCTAAAGGTGATATCGTGAGTGATAGTGAGTAGTGTAGTGACTTGAATGTAAAAAGGTTTGCTTCGGTGGTTGGACATGTTTAGATGTGTGAAAGCAGACTGGCTAAAAGGATTTACGTTCAGGAGATGGATGGAAGGGTTGGAAGGGGGCGACCAAGGCGAGGGTATTATGATCATAATTCTACGGTACAGGTCAGGAGTACCCACAACCGACGAGCATGTATGAGGAGATGTATGAACGCGATTGAAGCGAAGATATATGCAAGGACATAGAGAAAATAAGTAAGAATAGAGAGCTAACTCCATATGACTTCATACATCATTTTTTACTTATTATTTCGTAGTCGACATCTAGCGTCCAATAGCGGAATTATCAGTACTGCTACTCGACAATAGACGCCGTGACGAACGAACGATCGAATGCTCAACCATTTTTAGCTAATATTATAACCGGATTAACCGGAACTCTGTTTTGAACTCATTCTGCTTTAAATATTAGTAGTAAATTGTTGAGAAGTACACTTTTCGTCAGTAGCGACATACGTGACATCTAGTATCTTTATAGCAGTACTGATAATTCCGCTATTTGACGCTAGATGTCGACTACGAAATAATAAGTAATAAATTATGTATGGAGTTAGCCTAGGTTACTTATTTTCTCTATGGTAAGGAATATAATAGTACTAGATGAAAGCCCGGCTTCGCTCGGGTGAAATAAATAAAGTAAACATTTATTCGTGACTGTTAAACAAACGACGAAAGAAATAGTGTACAAAAATGTATAAATTAAAAACATTACAACAACGTATTATGATGAAACTTCGTATACAAATATAGTCTGTAGTCTGGATTAACATATGGAATAGGGAGTAAAAGATTACGCTGACGACGTCACGGGCAAAGGCTAGTATCTTTGCAAGTTAATCCTAAGCATTTTTATAAGGGTAGTATTTAAAGGGACATAAAATATTTGACACCGTAATCAGTACTGATTTGTATAGCTAAAATACTAATCGTTCATTAAAATTCAATTCAGATGTGCATTGTTAAATATTGATGTGCCAGTCAGTATTTTTGGTGCGAAGTCAGAGCTGCTAACGCGAACGAAAACAAATGAAGTTCGTGTATCTCCCTCTCTGTCGCACTTGCAAATTCGAGCGACACAGAGGGAAATACACGATGTTCGTTCGTTTTCGTTTCGCGATAGCAGATCTCTATTCTCCGCCAAATTCTATTCAGTGGGGCCCTTTACACTCAATATTATCGCGATTTTAAAAATTGTATGGGGTCTGTTAAACGCTTAATACTATCACAATACTGGTGTGTCAATATTATCGTGGTTTTCAAAATCGTATGGATTTTTCTTCAATATTCATTGAACGTGATACGGATCGTGATATGAGTATATCGCGTGATAATAATAACCATGTAACAGGCCCCTATGGATGTTGCTTCAATATTCAGTGTTTCACGTGATAATAATAACAGTTGGTAATATTTTCTCCAATTAATGGAAGCTATTCAACAACTTGTTCCGTTTTGCCAAAGGTATTTCACATTCCGACACACGCACCAACCAGGAATAGGAGCCGTCAGACCAGAGGGCCTACCACGATCTGAAAACGAAGTATTTCCCTCTCCGCGCTCGAATATGCAAGTGCGACAGAGAGGCATATATATTTAGTTTTCGGTTGGTAGCACCTTAGTCTGAGCGTGGCGGACGGTCGAAGAAAGTCAAAGAACATTCCGTGTGTTGTCTGTCACACATATAATTTTTTAGCTTCCCATCGACCTATGAACTTGAAATGAAGTGATAATGTTTATTATGAAGTATATTTTACCAAAAATATCAATATATTGATAAATCACATTTGTTTTTTAGTTGTACGGAACCCCCAGTGTGCGACTCCGACGCACTTGGCTGGTTTTTATTACATTTTGAATTTTATTTCTCTTATAGTAAAATACCCTATTCGTTTTAAAGTTGACGCCTGAGGGCCTACCGCGAACCAAAAACGAACTATCTTCCTCTCTGTCGTTCGAATATACATGTGCGAGAGAGGCAGATACTTCGTTTTCGGTTCGCAGTAGCGCCTCTAACGTCCGAGCGCGGTGAACGGCATGAGCTGAGGGTCTACTCCGAAATTCAAAATCATAACTTAGTATGGTGCCGTCCCTTTCACTCTCCTGTCATAGACTATATGAGTGAAAGGGACGGCACCATACGAAGTTCGGATTTCAAATTTCGGAGTACTCCCCCAGTACCACTAAGTTATAAGATAGAGCGAGATAGGGATAGAATTTTGCTAGACGTTTAAAAGCCATAAGTCACCTAGTAGTTTGTCACAAACAAAATAGAGACGCAGCTTTAAGATGGCGGACAGACTCAGCAAACATTCAAGTGGTGTCCTTTACACGATTAATATTATCACAATACTGGGGTGTCAATATTATCGCAGTTTTCAAATTTGTATGGATTCTGCTTTAATATTCACGTGATACTTATCGTGATATGAATCCATGTAACAGCCCCATACATTCGCTTTGAAGGCGGTTGTTGTGACAATCAGTCTAGCTAGCACGATAGATTATACCGTTACGTTTTATGTGACGTTTTAATACATTTCGCCCATATAACGTGACGGTATAAGTTATCGTGCTAGCTAGGCTGATAGGTGTATTGGCTATGTGCGAAGTAGGTGGTGGGGGTAAGCTAGGCGATCGTAGCGCACACCATTGCAGAAATGTGTACTTACCGGGGACCACTGTCAAATTTACTTTCACGTTTTCTATTGGTTTCTTAACGGTTTCCTACGATTCGTTTCGTTTGTATGTATTTATTTATTCTCTTATTTATTTCAGTAAAATTTACAATACGGGGTCTTTCTCGTTTACTAAAGTAAATATAATATTCATGTGTCATTATTTGACATCTCTGAGTTTTGACCAGTATATAATAATTTGACGTTGTCTCGGGACCTTTGACGTTTGACGTTTCTGACGTGCACATAGCCAATAGAACGCTTGAAAACTACAAAAACAAAACGCTGCAGACGCGGCTAGCCGAATCCACACAATGGGCGATTATGGCCCATCACCCAGAACGCAGCTCAGCAACCTGGCCAACATACCGGACGCAAAAATAGTTCACGATTTTCGAACGTAGCCGACACTGTCAACCAACAAATTTAATATAGCAATATAGTCTGTGGGCAATATGGCCGACGTTTTGTCATCAAATTAACACTTTTAAATGCAAAATATGCGACAATCCGAATTTTGCGGATACATATGTTCAACTCAAAAATCGTTATTTTTATACGTTCTTCAATTTGAGACAGGTCTCGTTCGGGTCTACCGTACCCCTGCACGAAATTATTAATATAGATTTAGCGTTCTCTGGTTTCTGTCTAGCCCAAGGCAAGATAAATTTATGCAGCATTTGACAGGCGCGGAACAGAACTCTTCACTCCAGCGGGCGTATGTTTGCCAATTTATTAGTAATCGTAGTGGATAAGACACCTCGTCACTCTCGCACTCACGTCAGAACGTGACGAATGTCTTATCCACGACGATAAGTGATAATACGTCAACCGTCATATGCCTATTATTGCTCTAAATAATAACCTTAATAAAATGTTTATAACTGACGATCCGAAAGTGCTTGTTGCTAGGCCTATTTGAATAAAGAATATTTTGACTTTGACTTTATTGATCAGTTTCTAGGACCGGCGCCAAGTCTGGTGATTGGGACAGCCCAAGGTATTCCACATCAGGAATACCTGGAAGACCGTAAATAGTTTTCATCGCGATTCGCACTGAACAAAGAGTAGTCATTAAAAGATAAGATGGCCGAGGAATGTGATAAGCTTGTTTGATTATTTGATAACGAAGCCTCTTGATGTGTACTGGAGAAATTCTACATCGCATATTGTAAATGGAAATAGAGCTGAGAGACTTTCAACCTGGAGGATCGATTCGTAGGTATATACAAATAAATAAATATAAATATATTGGGGGAAACTAAGCAAAGCTTGTACTATGGACAAATATCCGTACAAGACCCAAGAACAAATATCCGTGAAAAATGCACAAATAAATGCCCTGGCCGGAATTCGAACCCGGGACCTCTAGCTTCGGAGGCAGAGTCACTATCAACTAGGCTAAACATGTCGTATCCAGTGGGTTTTTTTATAAAAATTTGAACGAAATATTATTTCTTGCATAGTGTATACGAAGTTTCATGTTATTCTAGCATGGCGTTTTAAAATGAGAGCATAAATACGTTTGTATGGAGAACCGAACGTACTGCGCAGTCTTAAGAGTCCGCAGTAAGCTCGGTTCTCCATACAAACGTAGTTTCACTCTCATTTTAAAATGGCAAGCTGGAATCATTTGAAACTTTGTATACACAGTGGGATCCGGTAATCTAGGTCGGAAATTAGTTTCTGTTGCTTGATATTGTAATAGAGAAACAATACAGCGATTATTAAGGTTTTGATACAAGACCTAAACAATTCAAAAACTCGCTGTATTTTTTTTTCCATTCCAATTTCTAGCAACAGAAACTAATTTCCGACCTAGATATGGCGGATCCAATTGTGTATACAAAATTTCATGTTATTTCAGCATGGCGTTTTAAAATGAGAACGAAACTACGTTTGTATAGAAAATCGAGTTCGGTCGAGCGTACGGGGGACTCTTTAACTAGTCCAATGCTCCCGCTATCCTTCAACCAGCTAAGATCATGGCTACGTCACCCAGAGGCGTCTTTACCTATAGTGCAGAGTGTGCGTTGCACACCGGCGCAGCGGTCCTAGGGGGCGCCGAGCGCTGCTCGCTACGGAGTCCCACTTACTAGTCGGCACTAGGGTAGTTTGCACACGGGCGCTACATGGGCTAGATACGCCTCTGACGTCACCATCAGAAGAACAGCTGGTCAATGGACAAATGCCAGTACATGCAGACAATCCCAGGTAACAGTGCCACACCCGGATGCACGATTTACTAGGCGTCTGCTCTCTCTTAACAGTGTCACTATGGCCACCCTAGGACAGAAGTAAAAGTGCTACGTACAGACGGCCCACTCTTTTATAGAATAAAGCGGATTTTCTAACAAAAAGTTTCTTAGAAAAAAAACACTTATTTCAAAAGCATATTATAAGGTTAACGATTACATCATGGATAGGGATGTTTGGCAGTGATAGCGTCCTGGACAGACAATCTATCGCGAAAATAGGTTTTCTACTGTAGCATTGTAGTTTTGTGGTGTGTCAGCTGACACTGTAATTTTATATTTAACTATACAATGTATATTGTTTTGAAAAAATGACACTTCGCCGAGTTTCTTACGCCAGTTCTTTTTTTTTTTTTTGTATTGGCCAAAATATATGATCCAAAAGTAGTACATGATTCACCAGCGGAAACCTGAGGGGTTTATATGCTGATGAGTAGTTCGCTTATGGTACATTTACTACATATACATACACTCGTATATTACAAAAGACTATTACTAGCTTCAGATAACGTTAGATATCTTTTTAAAGCCGGTATCGACTTCAAGCTGTTGAAGTATCTATGTTGGAGTTCTTTTGGTAGTTGATTTATTAAGTAAGGCAATAGATATCGGACGTTTCTTTTACCATGCACATTAGCAAACTTAAAAGGCAACTTGTACAAAGCTAGCTGTGGTATATTTTGTCTTACATTTAATTTTAGTGTATCGACATAAGTATATTCTTCTTTTAAGATGCACAGTTTAACTTTATTATACACAGACATTACTTTACAATGATTAAACAACAGCTCATAATTTGGAATTATTTTGGCTTCTCGTGGCAGAGGTTAATTTTTCCGAACCGGTGGTAGTTTATTGACGTTCATAGGTGCATGTCATTATGCCTAATTTAAAGAATAAATTACTTCTGCTTTTTTACTTTTACTAATTTACGCCATACAGAACCAGGGTCAGGTCCGAGAGATCCAAGGGCCCCTAGGCACATGGTCCCCTCACTAAGTGCTTTTGTTCAATATAAAAACTTCTCTATATAAGTACTTATTACAATTAACTACCCTGTGCTAGAGAAGAAAACGGCATTTGAAAATATCTATCTGTAAACAAGATCAAATCCTCATGTAGTGTGACCTCATTTGTTGAATCGTTATCAAAATGATTGTATTTCTTATAAAACACGTAGTAACTAGTAATAGTAAACCACATGAGTGTACTACTGATAAATGGTTTCTATTTCTATTTACTACACTCCATTTAATTTCATTATTGCTTTCATATGTGTTCCATACATTGTCATTTGCAGAGAATTTATAAAATAATTATAAGACATTAAAAGCCGAAGAGGGCATTGCACATTATCACCATTTTCCTGACCAATTTCAATGACGGCGTCTAGAAAAAAAAAACTGGCTAGTAAGAACATCATGAGCTCTCAGGTGACTGACACAGCAAATCTTCGCAATTAATGTGCGAGCAAACTCCACTTGCCAGCACCCTTCTGACATCCACCACCACCTTATCAGCCCAAGGACATCCACTACTGGACATAGGCCTCCCCCAATTTTATGGGAGGTAAATGCCATAATCGCCACACTTGGCATACACAATCGCAGAATCCGCTCAATACTCCAGGGATGCTGCTGCCCATCCCCCGGTGGTCTATGACTGCAGTCGTTAAGCCAAATTAGAGGCCTTCGGGCAGCTTGAGAACTTCTAACAGTCAAGTTGCCCACTCACTTGACAAAGCTAATCCCAATAAGGTCTAGTTTGCCCCTTGGGTTGGGGAAGATGAGATGGCAGTCGCTTCCGTAAAAACTAGTGCCTACGCCAATTCTTGGGATTAGGTAGCGGACCCCGGGCATCCTTCAGGATGCAACAGTACTGGGAAAACCGCGGATGATGATGAGTATAGTATAGAAGGTGAGGACTGCTCTAATTATTATCAAAACTGACCACAAAAACCTAAAGGCATCCTCAATATACAAACACCGAAATCACACCAGTTGAAACACTTGGAGAATTGCCCTTTAATTATGATGCGGTCTTGTTTTACTTGCCAAGTTTTCATTATAAATATCATCATCATCATCATCATCATGTCAGCCGAAAGACGCCACTGCTGGACATAGGCCTCCCCCGAAGAATTCCACAATGACCGGTCCTGCGCCACCCGCATCCAGCGGACACCCGCGACCTTCACCAGGTCATCAGTCCACCGTGTGGGGGGCCTGCCCACGCTACGCCTTCCGGTACGTGGTCGCCACTCGAGAACCTTTCCGCCCCAACGGCCATCGGTTCTACGTGCAATGTGCCTCGCCCACTGCCACTTAAGTTTAGCGATTCGGAGGGCTATATCGGTCACTTTGGTTCTGCTGCGGATGGCCTCATTCCTGATGTGATCACGCAGAGAAACTCCCAACATAGCTCTCTCCATTGCCCTTTGGGTGATTTTGAGCCTTCTTATGAGGCCCATAGTAAGCGACCACATTTCAGTGCCATATGTCATCACTGGCAACACACACTGGTCAGACTTTTGTCTTGAGACACTGCGGAATATTGGACGAAAAGATGTGCTTCCCGAACGCTGCCCAGCCGAGTCGGATTATAAATATGAGCAAGATCATATTCCAAGTAGCTGTGACGGTAGCTTACCTATCTAAATATCCATTTTGTCCATCTTTAAACTAGTTTAAACTTCCACTTGATACTGAAAATGTGACTTAGCCTACCCCCTTCACGAATTCAGGAGTGATTTTATGTAAATATGTATGTCAATAGTGGAATAAAAGGAAAAGTAAATATTTACTCAGAACAGTTTTCAAACGATAAAAGAATTGTAGTGTAAAATATATATTTATTTATTAAACATATATAGCCACAAAAAGGTCTCGTGACGTAAATAATCGTCTAAAACACGAAAATATCGTAATTTTCTTACCTCTTTATCACTTTCCTCCGCGTCTTGCAACCTCGGTATTCTCCTCTTTGGAATCACCAGAAAATGCACTGGGGCCTGCGGCGCCACATCATTGAACGCCATACACAAGTCGTCCTCATAAATAATATCTGCATTGATCTCCCGGGACAATATTTTGTCGAATATCGTCGGGCCCGGCGTTGCAACACTTTGCACTTGGGCCCGCTTCACTTCGTCGCTATATGGCCGTCTGACAGCGAACGCAGAGCCGCGAGAAATGTCGTATATGTTAGTGGGATAGCTCCGTTTGTAACGGAATTTTAGAGCCCGTTGGATAACTTTGGTAAACATTTTTAAAGAGCGAAAGACATGCCGTAATGTGCGGAGAATTTGTGTTTGCGATTGACGTTCATTGACGTTTGTGGAATGCGGGTTGAAGCGTTTTCTTCGTTCGTATTAAACCGTGACGTCTGAACGCAATTATGACAGATAATCAGTGACGAGTTCGTTGTTTTAAGTTAAAAATGTGTCAGTAGTTGTCAACTTGACTATAAAATACATTCATTTTATATTCAGAGGGATATTTGCACTCTATTTATACTAATATATTAGTATATCTGAGACATTCTTTACCCTAACATAAAATATAAAAATATCAAGTGGTTAAATGCTAAAAACGCCTTATTGACGAGTTGTTGACAGTCAAAGTTGCCCTCATTTGAAACTTTACGTAGGTTTCCGAGAAAAAATAGTTGCTTAATATTTTAAGTACTTACCTATACTAATTTAGTAATTTAAGTAATTACATATTCGTTGTTGACGGTAAGATGAGCAAAAAGACCCAGCACGTCCCATTTTCAACAAAGCGCTTCCCTCGGGGGTGGGGCGGGGGATATATAATGTGAAATATTTTGAATAAAAGTATCCCTACTAATAGATTCACAACAATAAAGTTATGTCGTCTCGTCAGAAACGGATTATTTGTTGATCTTAGATATATTACTGGGGAGGACGGTACTCACCAGAAACAAAATAGTGAATTACATTAAACAATCTGTCCGAAATATTTTTTGTGTTATCAATTAAATATCTGCCAACTTTGCCTTACGGCACGGCTTTAGCCATTTAGCATGGTCCATCATTCGTTTGCCCTTATCCCCTTTACCCTTCTTGTCACATGACTTGTATCCCCTTTATAACATGAGCGGTATTGTATATACCACCTTAGGCGATTCATTCGCAACTTATCGCACTTCAACTGTATATCACTACTTATTTATTTATTTATTTATTTGTTATGTCATGTACATGAGGTGATATATTTTTACAGAAAGGCTTCCATGACACCCTGTTAGGGCACACAAATGATCTTATAACTAACTTAATTCTATATTTCAGAATATATATATATTTATAAAAAAGTAATATCAGCAAATCATTTAACAGGGGATATTTTATGTGTCATAAGTACGGGGTTAAAGTTGAAATAATTTATGATGTCTTAGTTACATACTTTACTTACACAATTTCAATTTACAATTTGTAATGTAGTTACCTACTTTTGTGATGCGACAAGGTTTCATCATTTAAGAACTCCTCGACTGAGTAATAACATTTTTGAATGAGAAAGGTTTTCAATTTCTTGTGAAACAGCTTGTTATTTGGTTCCAGTTTGATCTCGTCGGGTATTTTGTTTACAACTCGGATACATACCAAATGAGGTCCGTTTCTATGGATGGCTAGTTTAGAATTGGGTATTTTTAGTTTGTTCCTATACTGGTTCCTGGTTTTATATGTATCTAGCTTAGTTTCAAATAGGTCGGGGTGTTTCCTAGCAAACATAATGGCCTCCATTATATATATTGCCGGTAGTGTAAGTAGCTCATACTCTTTGAAAAAGGGTCGGCAGCTATTAGGAACCCGTATATTAGCCAGAATTCGTATGCATTTTTTTTGTAACACAAAGAGATCATGTGCGTCTGTGCTAGCTCCCCATAAGACCACACCATATCGGAGACTAGAATAAATGTACGCGTAGTAGACGGATAGTGCAGCCGCAAAATCTGCATTTAACTTTATCAGGTTAAGCGCGTAGATATACTTCGATAATTTTGTTTTCGTATAATGTATGTGGGCTTTCCTGTTTACACCGGAATCAATAATCACTCCTAGTAATTTAAATTCTGTGACTTCCTCTATTTGGGTGCTATTTATGTATAAGTTTATCTCTAGAGGTTTTTTTTGTCTAGGTTTAAATTGTATAATTTTGGTATTCTTTATATTTACTTCAAGGTTGTGGTCTTCGAGCCATGTTCTGACTGTATTGAAATTAGAAGTAAGTTGTGAGTTACATTCTTGATTATTTGTAGCGCTGAGTAATAAAGAGATGTCGTCGGCAAACATGACACAAGTTATGTCGGGATCTAGACTCTTAGGCAGGTCGTTTATGTAGGCTAAAAATAGGGTACTTGCTAAGATACTCCCTTGGGGCAAGGAGCAGGTAGTGCGGCGTCTTTGCGAGTTCATACCAGTTACTTCTCGGGCTTCTTGATTGTAGTGATCTATGTGTACATATTGTTCACGATTTACTAAGTAAGACTTGAACCAGCTATGTGTCTTACCTCGTATTCCCATTTCATACAACTTTGAGAGAAGTATTTCGTGGGACACTTTATCGTATGCTTTGGTCATGTCTAGAAGTAATCCTATACTGTATTTCCGGTTATCAACATGCTCTAATATTTTTTTTACATATTTAAATACGGCTAATGCTGTTGAGTGATGTTTTCTAAATCCATGTTGATCTTTGTCTAATATTTTATGCTTTTCGAGGAAGCTAATCACGCGATTGGACATTGCTTTTTCGAAAACTTTCGAGATGGTCGATAGTAGTGCAATAGGACGGTATTGACACGGATTTGTGGCCTTTCCTCCTGGTTTTAAAACGGGTTTTATTTTAGCAATTTTCAGCTGGTCTGGGAATGCGCCATCATCAAAAGACTGGTTTATTAATTTTGTTAAGGGCGGTGTTAATTCAAATGCACACAGTTTTATTAACGCTGGGGGCAGTTCGTCAGTACCGAAGCTCTTTTTATTCTTAAGCTGTTTAATTAATTTCAATGTTTCGTATTCTGTAACTGGGCTCAGATAGATGGAGTTAGTGACAAAGGTGGGGGCAGGACGGCCGAGACACCGCGCGTGCATGCCTACTCTACGCGCGCGCGCGGCATCAAGCGAAGATGACTCACCCACCGAAGCAAAGTGATCGTTTATAGCATTGGCTACAAGTTGGGACGATTCTAAAAGTTTATCGTCGATTTGTAAGGACATGTTTTTAAATCGTCGCTCGTTGTTTTTCCGCGTCGCGTGATTTATCATGCTCCACATAGTTTTAGTTTTGTTTTTAGAATTTTTAATTATATTTGCGTAATTTAGTTTTCTGGATTTCCTTATGCATCTTTTCAGCATTTTTTCATATTTTTTATAGAAGTTGAGAATAATTTCGTTTCTTGTTGTATTAACGAGAATTTTTAGCAGTCTCTTATGTTTGCACGATATTTTTAAGCCTTTAGTTAGCCAAGTTTTTGTGTCGGATGATATGTGTAGTCTAATTCTTATTTTAGGTATGTGTAAGTTTAAAAGGTTTTGCAATTTATCATTAAATGATTGATAGTTTTGATGAATGTTGTTACCATCTAATATTACGGTTCCCCAGTCGACGTCTTTTAGTACCTGCCTAAAGATAAACATGTTTCTGTAACTAAATATCCTACTTTTCATATGCCAGGGTTTCTGTGTATTTCGCAAGGTGTGACTTTGAACTGTGAGTATAATACCTTTGTGGTCCGATATGCCATGGTCTTTTATGTCGAGGTCATATTCCTTCTGATTTGTAAATATGAGATCGATACATGAGTTGGAACCATTAACCTGCCTAGTGGTGTCTTTAACGATTTGTATTAGATTGTGACATAGCATAGTATCATTTAGTTTTCTAGATGAGCTAGAGTGTGTTAACATATTAATATTAAAATCACCTACTATAACAATTCGTTTTTTTTCCTCTTTAAGTTGTAATTTACAGAGTAATTTGCTCAAACCATCAAAAAAATCGTCTATATTGCGATCTGGTCGGTAGATATTTATCAAAAACATATTTTGACTAGGTATTTCTACCCCACAACACTCAAAAATACCCTCTATTGACAATTCCTCGATATCACTTTTTTCCACGAAATGTATGCCTTTTTGTAGCAGAATAGCCACACCGCCTCCCCGGTGCTGCTTACGGTAGAATGCTGCTGCGAACTCGTAGCCGTTGATATTTGCTAGGTTAATCTGGTTTTCGGATATCCATGTTTCCGAGATACATAGTGCCGGTATTTTATTATTTAATAGGAAAGTTTCCATAGTTGGGATCTTATTTTTGAGGCTTTGTACGTTCTGTACTAAGATTTTAAATTCATTCACGAAAGGACTGGTTAGGGTGTGTATCATTTTTGTTTCGATTCGGAACTGAGTTTGTGTTCGTTTGTATTTGTGATATATCATGTGCGTTTGTGATTGGAGTGGTAATGGATTTTGTCTCTTCCTGTTGAGTCGGATGGTCTGTGCTTGTGGATGGTTGTGGTGAGAGGTGTACTTGTTGTGGCGTATTTACGAGTGGGACGTATTGTTTTCCGTCTATAAAAAGTTTATTGTTTCTGATCGCCGCTTTTTTACCTTCTTGACGCGCTCTGACTAATTTCTCTCTAAGTAGTTTCCTTTCGTCTAGGGCCTTTTTATCTAGAACATTTGACACCGCTAGACCTGTGTTTTTGAAGCAATGGGCGTTTTGGAGTATGTAGTTTGACATCCTTTTGTTTATAAGTTCTATACGCAGCGGACGACGGTATCCATTTCTACCTACGCGTGAAACCCCTTCGATAAATCCGTTAATGCTTATGTTTAGAATATGTTGTCTAATCTATGACATAGCTCAGATTCCTTTTCTGGGTAGTATTCATCCAGACCGTATAGTATGATGGATTTCTGGTAGTTTTGGTGATCACTGGTGTTATGGCTGCTATAGGGACTTTCACAGTTAATAGTTTTAAATTGGTTTTTTAATTCGTCTAATTCAGTCTGTAATTTTTGATTTGCTTGTTGTAAGTGTCCTATTTTTGTATTTGTTTTGTCAAGTTCATTCTTTAGAGTTTCCTGATGCGTTGTTATTGTGTTAATATTATGAGCAAATTCCTGTCTAAGGTTGAATATGATGTTGTTCGTTTCAGTATGTACTATATTTTTCATCTCATCTAGGAGGGCTGAGTTATTTCTTTGTAGTTTTGTATCTAGTAGGTGACTAATTTGTTCCAGGGAAAGTGGCTGGGTAGTGTTCGCCATGAAGGCTGAGGTGTTGTTTTCGCTGTTGTCTGTTATGATACAATCTGTCTTGTTGAGTGTGGTTTCGTCTAAGTGTAATAGATCGTCTACTGACATGGTTGAGTCGTTTATATGCGGCGGTAGGCGGCTACGTTTTCCCACTGGTGTTTCGTCCCTATTTTTCCTACGCGTAACCATTTCGCAAGGGGGACATAGCCAAGACCGCTTTAATTCTTGTCCATGTTCTCTGTACTCTGCTGAGGTGATATTACCACACATATAGTGATAGTAGCCCCTGCAGGCCGAACATACTAGTAGTTCTAGGCGGGCGTCTATTTGTATTTTGCAGGCTAAACAAATCATTTTGTGTTGTTTGTCTAGATATGAATTAGTATCGATAGCTTTGAATACTAGTTATACTTGCTGTGAGAGTAGGTTTCCAATGGCGGGTAGATTTCCGACTTGAGGTGGAGCAGTACGGGTGATACGGCCTGAGTCCCGTGCGACAGGGATGGCGCACGAAACTAATCTCTTTCAGGCTTCCACTTATATACTCATTCCTTATTCGATCCATTCTCGTCACGCCACTCGTCCATCTCAACATTATCATCCCCGTATTCCGACTATTCCGTAACATGCTATCTCGTTTCATCCGTCACCTTTGCGATGTGATCCAATATTCCGATTCAGTATGGTCCATGAGTATTAAATCAGTGAGGATATTCACAATTTCACACTCAAGCGCAAAGTACTTAGCGGTAGTTTGACGGCCACTTTGGCTTGGTAGTGACTCTGCCTACGAAGTCGGAGGTCCCGGGTTTGAATCCCGGTCAGGGAATTATTTGTGTGGTGAGCACGAATTAATTGATTATGTAATTAATTCATTCATTCATAATTTGTTTCGGAGTTCTTTTCACGGCACCAACGTCTCAAATTACATTGAGATACCGTCAGTAACGATGCGCCATCCCATACTAAACTTATTTTGTATGAAGCAGTAGGTAACGCTACTAACGAAAATTCTAAATTTCAAATTAATGGGAAAATAGGATACCTCAGTTGCTAGTGACTGGCCGTGTATGCTAGCTTAGCTAGCACGATAGCTTATACCGTCACGTTTTGTGTGACATTTTAGTACATTTCGGCCATATAAGTTATCGTGCTAGCTAGGCAGATGTCGCAGGCTCGAATCCTGCTCGGAACACAATTTTTTTAAATTTTTCCCTCTAATTTGAGCACATAATTTTCTCTACCAATTAATATTATGAAATGAAACACCATTAATTGTCATAAAAATATATTTAGTATCACATTACTTCTGTATCCATAGTATATTTTAACCTCCACATTCATTATTAACCATCCTATTTACAACGAAAAAAGTTACGAATAAAAATTGCCAACTATCCCATTCATCTTAAGACCTATGTCTAAAATATTTAGGGTATCGATCGTACTTTAACTAATTTTTTTGTATTGGTTTATATCGACACTGATAATAAGACTTATCTAAAAAATTACCCAAACCATTAAAATAGTCATGAAGTACTTCTGTATATTTGACGACCATTTCGGCTTAGTTGGTACTGACCCTGCCTACGAGCCGGATTTGTTACGAATATTGTTCCTGAGTCTTAGATGTTTCCTATGTATTTAAGTATGTATTTATCTATATAAGTATTTATATCGTCGTCGAGCATCCGTAGAACAAGCTTTGCTTAGTTTGGGACTAGGACGATTAATGTACGATTGTCCCCCAATATTCATTTATTTAATTGAGCCAGATAGTTTAATTGAGTATTATTATTATTAGGATTATTTTAAAATGAAGTAAGGATGAACCCTTTTTTACAACATTGCTTACTTACAAATCATTTTAATTTATTTATTGTAAATGTGGTAGTTTCGAAAAAAGGCCCAGTTTATCAATAACAGATAATTTTTTATACCAAAACATCAAAATATAATGCAATTTTGATTAAATTTCCTAATTCTATTGGGTATTTTGACCTTGGAAAACAGTAAGGGATAAAGTTCTCCCACTATTTATAAATGATTATCCCAGAATCCATCATTTAATTTGCTAAAAACCGATGTCTCGTATGTACCTGGGACATCCAGTTACAATTAAGTAAAACGGTCGGCCCTCATCAACACCCACTGAAGGTTACCATGATGGTAAAAATACACTTATCTTGCAAAACATTTCAAGCCATTTTAACTTAATTAAAATAAATAGACTTAAACACATATCCTTGTTAATAATTAATTGGCTAACACCAAAAAATAAATGTAATTTATAACGCGCTTGTCACACAAAATTACAAAATATTACATTACAAGTAGGTTAGTATTTACTACATTCTTATTATAACTATCATCAAATGTTACCCTTTAATCTATCCGTCCTGCACCAACGCGTTAAAGATTTGGTTATACACTGTGTTGAAGAGAGACAGTAATATTCTGAGCGTTCCGTAGACGATGGCGCGCGCGTACCGATTTTGCATAAGGATTCTTAGGAATATCAAAAACACGACGTATTTAACGGTATTGTGAAGCAGCCACATTCTGTGAACAAAGCATAAAAAAAACATATATTATTTATTTATATACAACGTGACTTACGATGCCACTATCTACAAAATGTTTATTAAGGGGGGGGGGGGGGCATATCAGGCACGTGAGAAGGAAGGGATTTGGAAACTGTAAGGATAAAACGCTATAATGTTGCCAATTTAGTTAGACTTGTGAAATTTTAATTAAATGGGCCACAAATTGTAAATCAAATCCGGTATCCATGTACGGGCAAATTACTTTGGAGACGTTTTTGCATCTGTAGTAGTATTTGTATATTTACAGCGACACACGTACACGTTGACGTATAGGTACAGACACACGTCAACGTGTGTGTGAGGCTGGCTACACAGGTCACAACTACAAATGTAAAAACCTCTCGAAAGTAATTTACTTGTAGGTACTGTAACAAAGCCCCACTTTGCTCACACAGGCAAAAACCAATCGATCATAGTGACCAAAAACCCATTAAGAGGGCGCAGTACGCTCGGTTCTCCATAGTAACGTATTTATGCTCTCATATTAAAACGCCATGCTAGAATAACATGAAACTTTGTATACACAATGGGATCCGGCATATCTAGGTCGGAAATTAGTTTCTGTTGCTAGAAATTGTAAAAGGAAAAAAATACATCGGTTTTTTGAGTTATTTACGGCTTATTAAATATAATGAAACGGGTCACTCACGTCTTAAAGGTCGAATATCGGCTTGTATGAAAACCTTAGTAATCGTTGTATTTTTTCTCCATTATAATTTCAAGCAATAGAAACTAATTTCCGACCTAGATATGCCGGATCCCATTGTGTATGCAAAGTTTCATGTTATTCTAGCATGGCGTTTTAAAATGAGAGCGTAAATACGTTTGTATGGAGAACCGAACGTACCGCGCACTCTTAAGAAAAACCGTTTAAACCGTTGTCTCAAATGAGAACGAACAAGGAACACGCTACACTGACCGTTAGTATGTAATCATTTATGTATTTTTATTTAATTTTTCCGGTGGGCAAATTTACACTCGGGCAAAGTTGGAGGTGGCGTTACTTACTTGTTCATGTGTCGTCGCGCCTTGTCCATATCCTGGTCCTTTTCTCCAAGCAGGTACTTGCGGGTTCCTTTTACAAAGTTTGTGTATTGCTCGTCCCAGCTGTAACAAGATCATCAGTCATGAATAATAGCATTTTAATTTAATTTATCGCAACTGGCCTCGTTGCGTTTTTGTCCGGGCTTGTACGTTCTAATATTACAAGTGTGAAAATAAAACAATCTGTAATTCTTGACAAACAAAATTGAGTTGAAATTTGATAACATTCTATTTTAATTTTATTCCACAAACGTTCACTATCTTATTTTTGATATTGTTTGATATTCGACTTTTTGACATTATGGATATGAGAAAGTGACAAAAAGATTTATAGCTAATAAAGGCGTGAAGTGTTTTTATTTTATTGAAAATGGGATTGCTCTTGGCCAGCATCTAGCCAGGGGGCAACGATGAGGCCGACGATGAAGCGAGCTCACCCAGAAGATGCCTATTCACTCGTGCCTTAAAAAGGTCCAGGTTATATGAACTCGGAAATACAGACGCCGGCAGAGAATTCTACACCTAGAGCATTATGAAAGATGAAGCAAAGCGCTTGGTTCGAATTAAAGGAATTTCGACCAGGTAAGGATGGTAGCCAGCCGTACGTCTGGATGTCCGATGGAAGGGGGAAGGCGGTATGAGCTCATGGAGTATTACGAATCTGAAGCATTAGAAGCTTTTATATTTTGCACCCACTTAATGCTTTTAACATCCAAGTTGTAGATTTTGCTGTCTTCGGGTGACAGGCGCTGGTGCAGCGCTCGCACTCGCTCTCTCTCAAAATGGAACTCGCGCGTAGTGAAGAACTCTAACGCGTCCGTCATAGCAGCCAGCCTCTTGTTCGCCGTTATTAGATTGACCCTGTATGATAGAAAATAATAGAATAACCGTTTATTTGAAACTATAAACACAATAACAAAGTTAAAGAGAGTGCTAGAGATATCAGACATGAAGAAAATAGAAGAAGGTTTTGTAGAGGTCTTCATAAATATTTGTCAATGTTAACGTAATTTGCTTCATTGTAAACTAGAGCAGAGGCTGTCTAGTCCCACATTCAAACTGTGTAAACAGTTTTGTGGGACACTTTGTATTAGATATAATATAAGTATTAATATCCCTAATAATGTAAATGAAAAAATATATTGTATTGTCTATCCGAAACTATGAGTATGCTTTTATCGGCCTGTTTAACTTAGTTGGTGACACTGTTTATGAAGCTAGAGGTCCTGGTTTCGAATCCCGGTAAGAGCACTAAACATTTGTTCCTGAGACTTGGATCTTTACTACGTATTTAAGAATATATCTATTGAATATATTGTCGTCTAGTACCCATAACACAAGCATTATTGAGATTACTATGGGATTAATTCGATTAATCCCATAGTCTCCCTAATATTATTATGAGTTTGGAAAATTCTAAAGCCTAGAAGCCTAACTTTAGAAGGTTAAATCTTCTAAGTTGTAAGAGGGAACTATGTTGCTTGCTATCAGCCATAACTCTATGCGTATACAATAGGTAGGCGATTAAGAATAAAACGTTCTTCCCCTAAGGATTCTTTCTTTAAATACAACCTCTGCCACCTTCTTGCCTAGTCGGACCCTCCTTTATAAAGACTGTCTGATTGTTATGGCTATGTGATTTACAGGTAACTTTTTTTTATATCACGACACTAACACCGTAGCCTTTGAACGCTTAGAGTTCTGACAATACGTGTACTCACGGCGTCTTGACTCCAATTATTCGGGCAGTGTATTCCGCTAGATGCAGGGGTGCTGTTTGATAAAGGAATTCATACAGTTTCCGAATCCACCTGAAAAACCAAACATTATATCTTATAGAAAAATAAAGTATAATTAAATTTTAAAGCAATGTCTTTCGAAAATAAAAAAGAACTCTTATCCATCTACACAATGCTAAGTCAAAACGCAACATGGTCATTCTACTTAATTAGAAGTGTGCCTGGGCAAATTTGCCATATTCATGACTTCGACTGCTGAAAATATAATGAACAACTGAATATGACTATGTGTGAGTACTACCCGTCCCGTGCAACTTTACCCATAGTGTAGCCTAACTAAAATATAAAAAAAACAGACTAACCTCTCGTTCAAGAGGAGTCTTTGCCCAGGAGTATAGCAGCAGTTGAGCATATATTTGTGGTGATGACCTGGACTCCATAAAGCCCCGTTAGGGTTACCATAGCACGGCATCCAGTGGATTCATTCAGATCTCGCGACGCAGTATGTTAATAGTCAAGGCGATTAGACGAAAGTTCGGGCAAAGTTGCCCTTACAACCACGGTGCCCCGGATCAGTACCACAGCGCAGCTTCGAGTGGACCCCCAGGCCTCGCGATGCAGCATGGCCTTCAATTGTTTGAACGTTACTTATGATGATGACGAGTTACCTACCAGTTACCCAGTATTCGGGAGATCACTTGTTTATGTGGTGTTTCTCAACTCCACAGCCGACGGTAAGCCATCTTACTCTTACTTGGGGTTGTTAGAGCTCTGGCATCTGCCAAGGATTAACATAACCCTGCTAAACCCCTTTGGTCACCTTCTTGACCGGAATTACACTGCGGGTGATGACTGAAGACTTACCTGTACTCCACGATGCAGGGCCGTCTTTAACCTATCGGAAGCCCTGGGCAAGTTAGGATAATGGGGCCTTTACAACCTTTGTAAGCACTATTTTGTTACAATAGACATAGAAATCAAGCAGGAACTAGGAGGTCCTGTTGATCACGGGGTCCTGGGCACGTGGATATAGTGCTCAGTGGGAAGGAGGGGCCTGACGATGCCCCCTGCGGGGGTACCACGGGGCGCGGCGTCGAGTGTATCCCTCGAGTACTCGCGACGCAGGTTGGACTCGAATTGCTTGAACGTGACTAGTGATGATAATGTTGAAGAGTTACCTGGATTCTATAGTGCCCCCGAAAGGGTACCATATCACGGCATCGAGCGGATTAGTCCGGATCTCGCTACGCAGTTTAGTCTCGAAATGCTTGAACGTGGTCGGGTTGTCACCGGTGCTGCAGTTGTATACGCGGACTTCTTTCGATCTGCAAAAGAGATTTGAGTGTGGTAAAGCATAGTGAAATGTCATCTCGCTAATATTTAGTGCAGTTGGGCTGAGCATGGGGTGTTATTTAGGCTGCAGTTTTCTGTAAGGTGACAGACCTTAGTAGACGTAATAACACCACATGCTCTGCACACATGCATGTGATGCTGTGTTCTTGGTTCGCCAGCGTTCCCAAATATGCGCTGTGTTACGAGTAGGAAATCTGCATTTGTATCTAGCTGTCAGTACAACGAATCGCCTTTGTACCAGTATAACCGAATTTTTCTGTATTTTTAAATGCAGAAAATGTTGTATACACGAATCCTCATATAAAAAAGGATCAGCAACGATCTTGTATAGGTTGTTTAGCGGTCCATTAATTTTATAGTAATTGACTTGGCCCGCCTGTCAGGTGATTAAACGATATGTGGGAGAATGCGAAGTGGCTGGATTCGTAAAGAAACGGACCTAACCGGAATAATTCACCGAGCGAGCGAAGCGTCTCCGTTTCAGCTTTCGACAAAAATTCTTTCGTACGAATATGTCTGTCCGGATATTCTCCTCTACAGGTCGCATTTCTCAACCGATTCTCGTGAAATTTTGTGAGCAGGTTCGATAAATACTAGGTGGCCCATTCAAATCGGTCAGTATGGGAAAGTCTGAAACTATAAGACATACGAAGATTTGTTCTTAGGAACCATGTCACCGATTTTGATAAAAAGAAAAACTGCATTCATACATTTGAAAAAAACACTGTACCCAGCTAGGGAATCGAACCCGGTTGTTTTGAAAAAATAAACTTACACTATTTCTATTCAGATATCGTTTGTGTAGGTCTTAAGCAGTAAATGTCTCTAAGAAACATAATGTCTAAAATGAATAAAATGCATTTTTTTCACATACTTTAATTTATCATAGTAGGTGTTCAAAGTGACCACCGTTACAATATTCAACAAGTTCAGGCATGTAAAATTGTCTCTATGGTTGTTTGTACCTCTCTACTTGTAAAATCGGTGACATGGTTCCTAAGAACAAATCTTCGTATGTCTTATAGTTTTAGACTTTCCCATACTGACCGATTTGAATAGGCCACCCTGTATATTGATTTTTTTGAAACGTGATATTTTGAGATTTGAAAGAAAAATTGCGTGGTCTACGGTCAAGAGCCGTGTCAGGTTAAAATGTGTGTTTTCTGGGCGATGAGCTAGGAATCCCATGTCCTTCGTCTTTAAACATAGGTACAGTCAAGGAAGTTACTTTGTGACCCACTAAAGGTTGATAGTCCTGTTAAACTGTATAGAAATTCAAAGAAAAAGTATGCAAACTGGGTCCCATACTAATGAGCGCGACCGTATAACACTGTCAACTACAAGACTGAGTACGATAGCGGTAGAAAGCCGACTACTAATAAGCGGCTGGTTATACTGTATCTATTTACAAACTAGCCACGGAGTGGGTGCCAAATGATGGGTGAGGACGACGTGGCAGAAGATGGCGGGATGACCTGGACACATCGCGACGATTGGCCAGAGATTGCTCAGAACCGGGACGAGTGGAAATCAAGAGGGAAGGCCTTTGCCCAGCAGTGGGACGCTCTATAGACTTTTAATAATAATAATAATAATTTACTGGTCAACAGCAGTCTCCCAGGCGACGGCGATGAGCGTATCCACCGCGATGTCCACCGGCAGGAAGTCCGTGTGGACACCGTTTTTGGTGGGGAACACGTGGAGTAGACCCTTGCCTGAAGCCACGACCACGCCCGAGGGGCCGTTTAGGTTCTCGATCCAGCCGGGAAATGGGTTCTTCATGGCTGATATAACTGTAAACGCGGAGTAAACAAATCCATATTAATATTAGAATTACGAAAGTAGTCTCGGCTGTCTGTTACCTCTTCAGGCTTAAAACGCTGAACTAGTTTGGGTGAAATTTGGTATGGGGATAGTTTGATCTTCGCCGGGAATGGACATAGAATAGTTTTAAAAATTCACTTCAAACTTCAAACTAATTTATCGCCAAAACATGATATCCAAAATATTACAATAAACAATATGGTAGCAAAAATAAACACTATGGCAGCAAAAAATAACAATAACAATTTGGGTCATGTTGGCCATGGGTACCAACCTCAGCATATGCCGGAAATCATTCCCTAAAGGAGTGAAATAGAAGGCATATGTTTGTAGGGAGGTGCAATATAAACGAGTCCCACCCGGACGAAGTTGCGGGCAAATTGCTAGAGTATGATAAATAAATATAAGGACAGTATTACACAAATTGATCTAGTTACAAACTAAACAAAGTCTAGTTTGACTTGGATAAAAACAAATATTGAAAATTTTAGTTTGTAGGCTTAAAGGCGTTGTAAATAGGGAAACTAGTGAAAGATTTCGTGCTTGAGCTTGATTTTGGTAGCTCGGGTGGCTAGAGTGATTGGCCGCGTATGCTAGATGTCATAGGTAAATCCAGCTCGGAGCACTAATTTTTACATTTTTGGCTTTAATTTCAAATTTAGAATTTCCGTTAGCAGACTGCTTCTTAATACAAAATTACATTATTATAACAACTACTTTTTTATACAACTACTTTAGCTTATATCGTATCTTATACTTTATATCGTCGTCTAATACCCATACTATAAGCATTGCTTAGTTTGGGACTAGGTCGATTTGTGCAAGACTGTCCCACAATATTTAATTTTATTTATATTTATATATGTACATATATATCCGAATTATATTATTATATCCGAATGAATAACTTGGAACTTGGTATGAGACATGAGAATTTATGAGAGCTAAGTTATCACAATACGTTTGGTCCAACAGTATGCAGAATAATTACCGTGCCTCTAAATACTATATCAACTTTGCCCCATTAATTCCTGTTCACAAAGCCATTTTACAAGTTTGAACTGACAACACTGATCAAATAGCCAGAGGGCCTACTTTTCGTGTCATGCCGTCCCTTTTACTCTCGTGTTATATGACGGAGAGGGACGGCACGATACGAAGTTCCATTTTCGAAGTACGTACTGTACGTAGTAGGCCCTCTGTCGTCATTGGGCATGGGCAAGCGTTCATGTCACGTGTTCCTTATATTCTTGACATAGTAAAAATACCTTTTTTTTCAAGAAAAGCTAGCTTTTTTTAATAAAAAATATATACTCGCCACACTAAACGTTTGATGGCGAGATTCGCTCAGTATTCAGAACAAAAGTAACTAACCTAACCTATTTTATTACCTACTTAAATTTAATTGCTAATAGTGTTTTATTCTTGGTTTTAATCAAACCAAGTGTTCTTCACCAGTATTTACGCTAACGTTCCTTTACATTGCAACTTTGTGAGAAGGGGAAAAAACACATTAAAGCTAAAAGAGGCTTACGACAAGTTTCATGGACATAAGTTCTAATTACCGTAAAACGGGGTGAGTAGGTTTCGCGGGGAGAGGTGGGTTATGAATGTGGAGAGAAGGTTTGAGAGGGGGGTGAGAAGGGATTTTAAGGCTACTGCTACAAAAATAATGTATTCCAATTTAAAATGAAGCTATAATAATACGCATAGTAAAAAAAATCGATCCAACAATCTTCCAATATCACTTTTGTATGAAAACCCCTCTCACCCCAAATACGAGGCACTACGGGGTAAGATGGGTTTTCCTCTTTATCGTCCTAGTTATGAAATTGAACTACCCAAAATAAAATAAAAATAAAAATACAAACGTCCGGAACACTTATTATACACACCATTCAGTTTTCATACGTAAAAATAAAATGTTATAGAGGTTTGAATTTCAGTTTTAATCCTACTCACCCCATTTTACGGTACCTAGTGTTCGTGGCCCAGCGGCGCCCGCGTACCGCGTGCTGGGCGCAGATCGGTTCTCGGATGGGTGACCGCTTTGAGTGGTCACTAACTGAGCGCTCCCATGCTTTGGAAGAGACGTTGAGCCGTTGATCCCGGCTGCTGTCTATGATAGCAGTCGTTAAGCCAAGTTAGAGGCCTCCGGGCGGCTTGAGAACTGCTAACAGTCAAGTTGCCCACTTACTTGACTAGCCTAAACCCAATGAGGTAGGCTAGTTTCCCTCTTGGGTTGGAAGGTCGCTTCCGTAAAACTAGTGCCTACGCCAATTCTTGGGATTAGGTAGCGGACCCCAGGCATCCTTTAGAATGTAACGGTACTGGGAATAACGCTAGGATGATGATGAAGTTCTAACTACCTAGGATAGAATTTGTTAGGTGAGGTACCTATGGTAGGTCTGAAGATGGATATCGGGTAGCCAGTGTTGCCATGTCGCTCCAGCACGGACTCTGCCAGGGCTTTGGTGAAAGTGTAAGTGTTGGGTTTGGGTGCTATGTACCTGAAACAGACAGATAAACGAAATTATCATTATCTAGGTAGATAAAACCGCTTCCAGTAGTTACAACTGTATAATCACTGGTGACTTTGTGAGTAATGTCTCGGCCTCGACAGACTTGAACGGGTGATACACGCGCTCTGCCATCGACGTCAGCTCCGCGTTGTACCAGGCTACAGCTTCCAGTAGCTACCACTGTATACTCACTGGTGACTTGGTGAGTGATGCCTCGGGTTCGACGGGCGTGTGGGCTGCTACACACGCTCCACCACAGATGGCAGCCCCTCGTTGTACCAGGCTACAGCTTCCAGTAGCTACCACTGTATACTCACTGGTGACTTGGTGAGTGATGCCTCGGGTTCGACGGGCGTGTGGGCTGCTACACACGCTCCACCACAGATGGCAGCCCCTCGTTGTACCAGGCTACAGCTTCCAGTAGCTACCACTGTATACTCACTGGTGACTTGGTGAGTGATGCCTCGGGTTCGACGGGCGTGTGGGCTGCGACACACGCTCCACCACAGATGGCAGCCCCTCGTTGTACCAGGCTACAGCTTCCAGTAGCTACCACTGTATACTCACTGGTGACTTGGTGAGTGATGCCTCGGGTTCGACGGGCGTGTGGGCTGCTACACACGCTCCACCACAGACGGCAGCCCCTCGTTGTACCAGGCTACAGCTTCCAGTAGCTACCACTGTATACTCACTGGTGACTTGGTGAGTAATGCCTCGGGTTCGACGGGCGTGTGGGCTGCTACACACGCTCCACCACAGATGGCAGCCCCTCGTTGTACCAGGCTACAGCTTCCAGTAGCTACCACTGTATACTCACTGGTGACTTGGTGAGTAATGCCTCGGGTTCGACGGGCGTGTGGGCTGCTACACACGCTCCACCACAGATGGCAGCCCCTCGTTGTACCAGGCTACAGCTTCCAGTAGCTACCACTGTATACTCACTGGTGACTTGGTGAGTAATGCCTCGGGTTCGACGGGCGTGTGGGCTGCTACACACGCTCCACCACAGATGGCAGCCCCTCGTTGTACCAGGCTACAGCTTCCAGTAGCTACTACTGTATACTCACTGGTGACTTGGTGAGTAATGCCTCGGGTTCGACGGGCGTGTGGGCTGCTACACACGCTCCACCACAGATGGCAGCCCCTCGTTGTACCAGGCTACAGCTTCCAGTAGCTACTACTGTATACTCACTGGTGACTTGGTGAGTAATGCCTCGGGTTCGACGGGCGTGTGGGCTGCTACACACGCTCCACCACAGATGGCAGCCCCTCGTTGTACCAGGCTACAGCTTCCAGTAGCTACCACTGTATACTCACTGGTGACTTGGTGAATAATGCCTCGGGTTCGACGGGCGTGTGGGCTGCTACACACGCTCCACCACAGATGGCAGCCCCTCGTTGTACCAGGCTACATTTTCCAGTAGCTACCACTGTATACTCACTGGTGGGTGATGCCGAGGAGCGTCGAGTCGGGCACGTGGTCAGTCAACGCTAGTACAGCCTCGACGGGCTTATTCGGCTGGTACACACGTTCCGCCACCGACGGCAACTCAGCGTTGCTGTACGCTGTCGATACGTGCACGAACGCCTGTGGACAGTAAAGAAAAACAACAATGTACGAGTATGTATATGTATGTAAGCACTTTATTGTACACAATAACAGTTTAAAACATATACACGTCACACAGGATCAGAGTACAAAGGCGAACTTATCCCTACGAGGGATCTCTTCCAGCTAACCTTTGAGGGATTGAGAGGAGATTTCTAAAAAGAATGAGATAGACAAACTTACACCGTGTACAACAACGTTACAATGAGTGAATATAATTTGTAGCTAAACCATAACTAAATAAATACCCATAAATACATATGTAATAAGTAAATATACATACATAATGAATTAAAAAAAATACATATATCTATAATAAATACATAAATACAGAATAATTATATTCAAAATTACAATATATAAATAATTATAGTACTCAACCAAATCACAGATCGTTGGAGAGCCATAATTTCTTCAAATTTTTCTTGAGTGACGCGACAGACTGGGACTGTCTTATTGACAAAGGTAACGCGTTCCACAGCTTCACAGCGCCCACGGTGAAAGATTTAGAGTATGTATATTTATGGACAGTCTTACACAAATCTTCAAAACTTTTAATTGGCCCCGCGTATGTCCTAAAACTACGACCAAGACCACCGGGGCATGGGCAGCAGCAACCCTGGAGTGCGGGGGAGGTACCTACTGCGATGACGCATGCCAAGCGTGGCGATTAAGCATTAACCTCCCATGAAATTGGGGGAGGCCTATATGTCCAGCAGTGGATGTATTTAGGCTGATATGGTGGTGGTGGTGGTCCTAGTCCCAAACTCCAAAGTTAGGAGGATCGGCGGAGGGTCGCCTGTATGATATTTTTTTATGGGTTATATTTTGAAGAGTGTGCCGCTGAGCTTCATGACCTTGCCCCCTAGCAACCCCCCTTCAACTTTTCTTTATCGCAATACCAGGCGCCGTAAGGGATTCCACCCACATCTAGTCGAATTCCCTCATGCCGCACCTCGCGATTCAATAAATCTTTCCTGATTCGCACTGCTTCAATCTGGAATTCTCTTCCGAAGTCTGCAACCCCGATGTCTTCAAGGTAAGAGTGAACAAGCCAGCATTACGTACCTCTATGTGAGGCAGCTTGTCGCACAGCTCCAACAGACGAATGACACTGCGCACGTTCTGGTCTACAGCTATTCGGAGCTCCTCGTCAAACTTCAGTGTCGCTGCCGAGTGGAACACTATGGATACCTAGCGAGAAAACAAACTTCAATATGATATGTTACTAGGATCAAAATCTATAATATAATCCTTAAAAAAAATATTGGGGACATTTTTTTACACAAATCGAACTAGTCCCATAATAAGCTCAGGCTTGTGTTATGGGTACTATAGACGACGATATATTTAATAGATATATTATATATATTGTATACTTAAATACATAGAAAACACCCAAGTCTCAGGAACAAATGTTTCTGCTCACCACAGAAACAAATGCCCTTACCGGGATTCGAACCCGGGACCTCTAGCTTAGGAGGCAGTGTCACTACCAACTAGGCTAAACAGGCCGACAAATCATCATTAAAATAACGGATGGGATCATTAAATAAAAGATTAAGAAATGTTTCTTGCTAGAAAGCATATCAAACGATTTAAGGGACGTGGGTCGCCCGCACGCTCGGCTGAACTCGTTTCTCCATACAAACGTAGTTTCGGTCTCATTTTAAAATTACATTAAACTTTGTATACACAATGGGATTCGCCATACCCAGGCCGGAAATTAGTTTCTGTTGCTAGAAATTGTAATAGAAAAAAAAAGTAGGTCTTGTAGGTATGAAAACCTTAATAATCGCTGTATGTTTTCTCCATTAAAATTTCAAGCAACATAAACTAATTGCCGACCTAGATATGCCGGATCCCATTGCGTATACAAAGTTTCATGTTATTACAGCATGGCGTTTTAAAATGAGAGCAAAACCACGTTTGTATGGAGAACTGAGCGTCCTGCGGACTCCTAATTTATAGTCTAGACTCTCTAGTGGAAGTATAGGCACAGAATACGTAATAGTACAAGGTATCGGTTGTATGTAGTTGTGACGTGTTATGAATAGACATTTGTTTTGATTGATGTCTAAGTATTCGAACACATCAGAACTAAGTACATACAACAGGCTTGCTGCGCGCGGCGCCCTGGACGAGGGCCCTACGGACACTTAATCAAGTTGCCACTCGGGTTGATGTATTCCATTGTTCTTTGAATGAGTTCACTAATAGTAGATTATACACTAAGGGGATAAAGCACTGTTTTATGTCACGGGAGCGAATTGAATCCCGAACGTAACGAAGGACTCATAATTTAACTCCTGAGCGTAGCGAGGGAGTTATAAGTTAATTCCTGAGCGAAGCGAGGGAATTAAGACTGAGTCCTGAGTGCAGTGAGGGGTTCAACCGCCCAAGACTAAAACAGTCTTATCCCCGAGGTGTATACTCTACTTTTCACACCTTATGCGAGACAAAAAAACAGGCTCAGTAGATAAATAGGCAGTAGGTTGTAGGCTTTTAGGTATTTTTCCTTTGACTTCTCTGGCAGCAGATTGTTGACAATGCCTATGGCATCTAATTTGATAAACTCAGGAGTCAAAACACTTTCATCACTCGACATTTTCAATATTATTTTTGAAATTAAATCTTCTATAGGCACCTACAAGAACTCGATTTGTTCGTCACGCGTGAACAAATGAAGGCGCGCGACGTTCCAAATTCGAAAGCACAAGCCGTGGTCCTAGATTCGAAATTCGAATTTCGAACACCGCGCTCCTCCGGACCGGGGTTCACACGGAGGCAAACTTCATTTATTTTGTCAAATCAAGTAGGCCATGGCCTAGGACAAATTGTGTTTAGCAAAATTAAACTTTATGCATATAGTAATAAGAATTATGAAAAGTGAAATCATATTATTAACCAGCGGGTTATAATGAAATTCAGTACAACATTATAACCCGGCTAATACCAAGGGATTTAATGTCTTGCTTTCGGTAGGGTTTACATGACCTATAATTCGGCATTGTCGAGCATGTGGTTTGAAAAGTTACTTTGTATGTATTATGTTACTGAGAGTTATGTATAATTACCTATAGATATTTGTTAAATAATAATTTGCTACACTATCGCATTGGAATTCTGTAAAGATAGATGTATTGTGAACACAAATAAATAAATAAATACTTAAACAGGTCCTTTACTGAACTTTTCTACCTATAATCTCCATGATTGTATCTCTTATTTCCATTATGAATACAGTTTCGGTAAAACACGGTACTTTTAAACGTAGAGGGAAAAGACCTTGTTGGAATTAGACCGGTTTCTCACGGTATTTGTTGTTTTTTTTTACGTAGGTACATATGTATCTACAGGATGAGTCACGGACAGAAATATTTTTTCTTAGTCTATACCTTTAGTGTGTAATATAAACACTTGTGCGTAAGAATATACAACATCTGTAAATCTCTTCTTCTTCCTGCCCTTATCCCAGTTCATCTGGGGTCGGGCCTCCTTGTGCAACGGCGCCAGGATTTTTCTTAGTCTATACCTTTAGTATGTAATATAAACACTTGTGCGTAAGAATATACAACATCTGTAAATCTCTTCTTCTTCCTGCCCTTATCCCAGTTCATCTGAGGTCAGGCCTCCTTGTGCAACGGCGCCAGGATTTTTCTTGGTCTATACCTTTAGTATGTAATATAAACACTTGTGCGTAATATACAACATCTGTAAATCTCTTCTTCTTCCTGCCCTTATCCCAGTTCATCTGAGGTCAGGCCTCCTTGTGCAACGGCGCCAGGATTTTTCTTAGTCTATACCTTTAGTATGTAATATAAACACTTGTGCGTAAGAATATACAACATCTGTAAATCTCTTCTTCTTCCTGCCCTTATCCCAGTTCATCTGGGGTCGGGCCTCCTTGTGCAACGGCGCCTGGATTTTTCTTAGTCTAGACCTTTAGTATGTAATATAAACACTTGTGCGTAATATACAACATCTGTAAATCTCTTCTTCTTCCTGCCCTTATCCCAGTTCATCTGAGGTCAGGCCTCCTTGTGCAACGGCGCCAGGATTTTTCTTGGTCTATACCTTTAGTATGTAATATAAACACTTGTGCGTAATATACAACATCTGTAAATCTCTTCTTCTTCCTGCCCTTATCCCAGTTCATCTGAGGTCAGGCCTCCTTGTGCAACGGCGCCAGGATTTTTCTTGGTCTATGCCTTTAGTATGTAATATAAACACTTGTGCGTAATATACAACATCTGTAAATCTCTTCTTCTTCCTGCCCTTATCCCAGTTCATCTGAGGTCAGGCCTCCTTGTGCAACGGCGCCAGGAATTTCTATCCCGGGTTGTCAGTGGTGAAAGCTTCTGGGCTTTTAGATCCCTTTTGACGATTGACCACCAAGTGGCAGGTGGCCTGCCTCTTCCTTTGGGTTGTGTACTGATGTTAAGCACTGTCTTCACGGAGTATTTATCGTCACGGCGCATTATATGTCCGTACCAGCGAAGTCTGCTTTCTCCGAGCTTTTCAGTTATGGGAGCCGCTTTAAACGAGCCCCTGATATATTCGTTGCGTATCCTGTCCAAGCGAGCAACACCTCCAGCCCATCTGAGCATCTTCATCTCTGCTGTATGTAGTTCTTGCTTGTGCTTTTTTAGGGCTGTCCAGCACTCCGCGCCGTACAACATAGCAGGTCTCACAGCCGTTTTATAAAGTTTGCCCTTAGTTTTTAGTGGCATTTTGGTGTCGCATAGAATTCCAGATAAATGTAAAACTATTGTATGTATGTATGTATGTAAATACTTTATTGTACACAAAACACAGGTAGAAATACAGACAAATTGGGTTATATCGGTACAAAGGCGAACATATCCCTTTAAGGGATCTCTTCCAGTTAACCTTTGAGCAATTGAGTGACACTATTATGTTATAATTGAAAAAAACTTAAATCTTGAAACGCACAGAGCGCGGCACAGCGTCGTTGCGGGGCGGAGGCGGTTTTGCGGTAAACAAATGCGGTCCGATATCAAAAAACCAGCCAAGTGCGAGTCGGACTCGCGCACAAAGGGTTCCGTACCATTATCAATAAAAACGGCAAAAAATCCCGTTTGTTGTATGGGAGCCCCTTTAATTTTTTTTTTTATGACAGGTGGCAAACGAGCAGACGAATCGCCTGATGGTAAGCGATTAGCGCCGCCCATGGACACTCGCAACACCAGAGGGGTTGTAAGTGCGTTGCCGGCCTTATTTTATTCTTGTTTTTAGTATTTGTTGTTATAGCGACAACGGAAATACATCATATGTGAAAATTTCAATTGTCTATCACGGTTCATGAGATACAGCCTGGTGACAGACCGACAGATAGACAGACGGACGAACAGCTGAGTCTCAGTTATAGGGTCCCGTTTGTACCCTTTGGGTACGGAACCCTAAAAACCAGGCGATATTCGGTAGCGCGGTAGAGCGGAGGCGGCGTGTGACATGTGAAGCAGTAATCGACAGTTTACAATTTCGGAAGGATCAAAAACGCAAAACCGCCTTTGCCCCTTTACTTTAAATTTACCGAGTCTCATGTTTATAGGTATTTACATACATACGTAAACTCACGCCTATATTCCCAAAAGGTGTAGACAGAACACACGAAAATTAATAACAGTGCCACTTTTATTATTATTCCTTTATTTATTTTTCGTCTTAGGTTAGGTTTGTACAATGGATTTACAAAAGGTAAAATATAAAAATACACTTACAAAATATAAAAACATTATAAAAACCTAACCTAGGGTGCCGCCGGCAGCGAGGCAGGGCCTAAGCCACCGGTGGTTAGGGCGACAGAGAGAGGAACCTCCGGACTATCCGCGCCGTGTCCAGGAGTACCGCCTTCTGCATTTGACCCTTGACCCAGCCATCTAGCGAGAGTCTCTTGAGATGTTGGTCGAGACTCTTCGCTATTAGACCGTTCGCAGAAACGACTATCGGGACAATGATCGTCGAATCAACATCCCACATGGCGGTTACCTCGTGTGCCAAGTCTAGGTACTTGCTAACTTTGTCCTTCTCGGCCTTCACGAGGTTCTCGTCATGGGGGATGGTGATGTCGACGAGCACTGCCTGGCGCTTCGATCGATCTATCAGCACGATGTCGGGCTTATTGGCTACAATAGTCCGATCCGTGATTATTATTATTATTATTTGTTTCTCCTTCGACATTCACGGGCCATTACATCCCGGTCTTTTGATAGGCTTGCGTGGGAACACAGATCCAACACGTAGAGGCCCTTTGGAGAGTTTTACTATGTAATACACCTGCTACAACCCATTCACGGGTACATCAATAGATACCCGTGAACCGGTCCCAGCAGGCGTTGGGACTATTGTAAATAAAATGAAAAGATTACTGGGCTATGGTGTTGAAGTTTGGCTGGTCAAGAGATTGGGCTATTACTTAGGTTCCGGACACCTGCCATAACAATGCTTACACCGTTATCGAGGCAGGTGGTGACTCGCCGCTGCCTAGATGGGCCCCTGAAACTGCCGTCGTAAAGACGGCCAGGAGCAACATCGGTGTGAGCGGCTCAGGGTGTGGAGAGGTGTGCACCGCTTTCTACCCAGTGGCTGTTAACAGCCACCGTGCCCACTCGCGACTTATGCAAGTTTCACTTCCACCCTGCGAGCATATAGCTCTGACGACTCCTCTCTGGACGGCCAATGAAGGCAAGCCAGAGCCGAGAGTCCTGCGGGTCCCCTTGGGGTTCCACTCCGACCGACGAAGACACGCCGGAGACGGAGACCCCGACCGACTCTCTGGAGCACTCGGGTCCGTGGGGTCGTCACTCCCCAACAGCTCGCCACAAGCTGCCCTGCGGGCTTATTATTATTATTATTATTATTTCTCCTTCGACATTCACGGGCCATTACATCCCGGTCTTTTGATAGGCTTGCGTGGGGACACAGATCCAACACGTAGAGGCCCTTTGGAGAGTTTTACTATGTAATACACCTGCTACAACCCATTCACGGGTACATCAATAGATACCCGTGAACCGGTCCCAGCAGGCGTTGGGACTATTGTAAATAAAATGAAAAGATTACTGGGCTATGGTGTTGAAGTTTGGCTGGTCAAGAGATTGGGCTATTACTTAGGTTCCGGACACCTGCCATAACAATGCTTACACCGTTATCGAGGCAGGTGGTGACTCGCCGCTGCCTAGATGGGCCCCTGAAACTGCCGTCGTAAAGACGGCCAGGAGCAACATCGGTGTGAGCGGCTCAGGGTGTGGAGAGGTGTGCACCGCTTTCTACCCAGTGGCTGTTAACAGCCACCGTGCCCACTCGCGACTTATGCAAGTTTCACTTCCACCCTGCGAGCATATAGCTCTGACGACTCCTCTCTGGACGGCCAATGAAGGCAAGCCAGAGCCGAGAGTCCTGCGGGTCCCCTTGGGGTTCCACTCCGACCGACGAAGACACGCCGGAGACGGAGACCCCGACCGACTCTCTGGAGCACTCGGGTCCGTGGGGTCGTCACTCCCCAACAGCTCGCCACAAGCTGCCCTGCGGGCTTATTATTATTATTATTATTATTATTAGCATTTATTTCAAGTAAATTACACTCATATGTTTTTAGTAAGACTTACGTTTAGGTGTTAGTATAATCTAATCTATAATTCTATATATAAATGTAGTTATACGTAAGTTTCACTGGGACCGTGCAACCTACTACAATTTAATAAATAGGGGGAGTCGATCCTATCCCCTATCATTTGCAGGATATTGTTGGGACTGTCACGCACCCGGCGCACCAGGGATGCGGCCCTTTTGCGCATAGTGGCGTAAAAGCAGTCCACTCTTGCTTCGGCAAACATCCCTGATGCGCTACAGAAACGCGGCAGCCCCAACAACACCCGGAACGCGTTATTAAATTGAACCCGGAGGGCCCCGTAAGCCCCTTTTAGCAATTGTAGGTTTATAGATGGAGAAAATGTGATATTGCAGTGACAGGTTGCTAGCCCATCGCCCACAACACACTTCAACCTGGTTCCCATAGTCGACTCTTACGACACCCAAGGGAAGAAACACGGGAGAATATAGGTATTTACCCTATACTTTATACGGTGATCTGTCATAGACTCATAGAATGACATTAAGGCGCAGGGTAGGACAAGCCATTCTCCATACAAAGGTGTGCAAGTTTTTTGCATTAGTTTTGGCACTACAGCATTTAATTTTATTTTTTTGTTACTACATATTGGATATACGCAGAACTTGATGTTGAAATTTTGCATTAATTAAAAAAAAAAGAAATACAAAAGATAATTAAAATTAAAAAAGAAAAACATCAAGACATAGCTAACGAAAAAATAAGCATATGGACCAAAAATAGTAACTGGAGTGCAAACAAAAACGAAAAAAAACTTGTACAAAGTTTGTATGGAAAGAGCTTGCCCACCCCTTCGCCTTAAGGTTTTTCAATTCACCCACTTTGTATGTTGCTGGCAAAACGTTAAAAAATCTTAAGTATAAAATAATCTTCAGGAATCTAGACAAAACTTGTCTTGTAAAATAGCGTGATCATACGATTTATGATTATTAAATTACCTCATCATCCTACTAGCGTTATTCCCAGTACAGTTGCATCCTGAAGGATGCCTGGGGTCCGCTACCTGATCCCAAGAATTGACGTAGGCACTAGTTTTTACGGAAGCGACTGCCATCTGACCTTCCAACCCGAGGGGGAAACTAGACCATATTGGGATTAGGCTTGTCAAGTGACTGGGCAACTTGACTGTTAGAGGTTCTCAAGCCGCCCGGAGGCCTCTAACTTGGCTTAACAACTGCTATCATAGACAGCAACCGGGATCAACGGCTTAACGTGCCTTCCAAAGCACGGGAGCGCTCAGTTAGTAACCACTCAAAGCGGTCACCCATCCAAGAACTGACCTCACCCGACATTGCTTAACCTCGCATACCGCACGCGGTACGCGGGCGCCGCTGGGCCATGAACGCTCCTTATGATTATTACTACCTATTCAAAGTAATTACAGTGGAAGCTGGATAAGTGGAATCGCAAGGGACCGGCTGTTTAATTCCGCTTATCCAGGTTTCCCACTTAACCAGGTTCAAATAAAACGTTTTCTCACTTACAGAGACTCTCGCTAACAGAGGTTGTGGTAGTAGTAGTAGACTTAAATAATCATCTTTTATGAAATATGTATGTATGTATGTATGTATGTAAGCACTTTATTGTACACAATTACAGGTTGAAACATAAAGAGGTCACAAAGCGTTAAAGTACAAAGGCGAGCTTATCCCTATAAGGGATCTCTTCCAGCTAACCTTTGAGCAATTGAGTGGAAGGTAGGTAGAATAAGATAGACAAACTTAAACCATGTACAATACAAATAAATCAGATGCAATATATATATATATATATATATATGAAAAATAAAACTTATAATATATGCATAAATGTAATCGGTAAATATATACATTATATATATCCATACAAATGTCGTAAATATGAGTAAATTAATAAAATTTTAAAACTGTATTTAACCAATTCACTAGTTATTGGAAAGCCACAACTTCTTCAAATGACTCTCTTCTTTGTATGTATGTAGATAACAAAAAATAGGTATGTAATCCTGACTTTAAAAAGGCAATACTGTTAATAATCCACAGTACTCGTATACAAAAACAATATCCGTTCTTTGTTATTGAATTAACTTATATTTAAACAAAATCACTCCTAATATTTATTCATACAAGAGAGACCAGTATGGTTAAATAAATGAATGTACCGATTGTACTTTAACGAAAAAAAAAACCGTCATTCGCCGGTTACACCATTGAGTTTAAAATGGGTTATAAAGCCGAGCTATTCCAATTACAGAGGTTTCGGAGACGGCTGCTTCCAGTTACGGAGGTAAAAATAAGAAATTTTCTAAAAAATGGATTCCGCTTCTAGAGGTCCCTTAGTTCCACTTATAGAGGTAATTCGTTGCCAAGGGACTGGAACCGAGAACTTGGGCCCACTTAAGAGTGCGCAGTACGTTCGGTTCTCCATACGTTTTTTTTTTTATTATTATAAATGGGATTGCTCGTGGCCAGCATCTAGCCAGGAGGCAAAGATGAGGCCGACGATGAAGCGAGCTCACCCAGAAGACGCCCACAAAAACCCCACGCCCAGAAGACAAACGTATTTACGCTCTCATTTCAAAACGCCGTCCTAGAATAACATGAAAGTTTGTAGCCGTAAGGCGCGATCCGAAGTCTGTGGATCCGGCATATCTAGGTCGGAAATTTCGTTTCTGTTGCTTGAAATTATAATGGAGAAAAATACAACGATTATTAAGTTTTCATACGAGCCGTACAAGCCGTAAAAAACTGAAAAAACCGCTGTATTTTTTTTCTTTTACATTTTCTAGCAACAGAAACTTATCTCATTGTGTATACAAAGTTTCATGTTATTCTAGCATGGCGTTTTAAAATGAGAGCATAAATACGTTTGTATGGAGAACCGAGCGTACTGCCACGTACTGCGCCCTCTTAAAGAGGTTTTCCACTAACCCAGGTTCCACTTATCCAATTTCCACTGTAATGTTTACTTCAGCAAAGACTATTTGTTCTCAACTGCTGCGTTAAAATAACTTCTGTTGACGACTTAGCAGTCATCCTGTATATTATATTATTAAAAATCAACTTCAAAATCGAACGAGGAAAAGCTTAGCTATATATTTTTTCCTCGTTTGGTGACCGTTCACCTATTCCGGTTTAAAAAGAATCCATAAGCTGTATATTATAATATTTGTATAGGATTTGGAGTGCTCGTGGAGTCGTGGCCCAGTGGCGCCCGTTAGCCGCGTGCGGAATGCGTGGGCCCAGGTCAGTTCTTGGATGGGTGACCGCTTTGAGTGGTTACTAACTGAGCGCTAATTAAGAGGGCGCAGTACCCTCGGTTCTCCATACAAACGTATTTACGCTCTCCCTTTAAAACGCCAAGCTAGAATAACATGAAACCTTGTATACACAAATTATAATGGAGAAAAAAATACAACGATTATTAAGGTTTTCATACAAGCCGTAAAAAACTAAAAAAACCGCTGTATTTTTTTCCTTTTACAATTTCTAGCAACATAAACTAATTTCCGACCTAGATATGCCGGATCCCATTGTGTATAAAAGGTTTCATGTTATTCTAGCATGGCGTTTTAAAATGAGAGCATAAATACGTTTGTATGGAGAACCGAGGGTACTGCGCCCTCTTAAGTATAGCCATACAGCGAGGAAATGCTGCCAGCGTCTATGCATGGTACGATGCCACGGGGGCCCTTTTTAGAAATAGTTTAGTTTAATTTTTAATTTTAGTTTTAGTTTTTAGTATTTAGTCATTTTATGTTTTAAGTTATATTATTCTAGAACATCTTGTAATATGTACCATAGACATTCGTCACGTTCTGACAAGTATGCGAGTGCGAGAGTGACTTCCGTCTTATCCACGACGATACGTGATACTTAAACTGATAAAATGGCAACCATCATATGGCCCGCTGGAAGGCGCCGAAGTAATTTGAAGAGCGAGCGGTCACATACACACTGTTGCTCATAATTTGATGACGCTCTGCTTTTTTTTAGGATTCCTTAGTAAACTACTTATACTTATAGTTTCGCCATGTCTGTCTGTCTGTCCGAGGCTTTGCTGTGTGATTGTTAGTGCTAGAAAGCTGCATTTTGGTATAGATATATAAATAAATGAATCTGACAGTGGTAAAATGAAATCTAAAAAGATGTTTAAGGGTAACTTCTGGGTGAGCTCGCTTCATCGACGGCCTTATCTTTGCCCCCCGGCTAGACGCTGGCCAAGAGCAATCCCAATTTTAATAATAAAACAACTACCCTACACGTAAAGTGGGGATGATTTTTTTTTGCTTCGACCCTATTGTGTGGGGTATTGTTAGATAGGTATTTCAAAATGAATAGAGGTCTTCATTAAATACTTTTTGATAAAGTGAACATTATTGGAAATTTTCACTCCAAAAGAAAAAAGACCGGCCAAGTGCGAGTCGGACTCGCGCACGAAGGGTTCCGTACCAGAAATAGTATTTGTTATTATTGTGACAATAAAAATACAACATCTGTGAAAATTTTAACCCCCTTGCTATTACGGGTCATGAGATACAGCAAAAAACGCCAACAACTACTCTGTCGTACGAGAGCCCCCCTTAATTATTATTATTATTTTGATTTTAGTATATAGTCAGTATAAACAGTTAAGCCGTTTTTGAGATATTGTAAAAAGTCTCCAATTCTTTGTAAAAGACGTATGAAACGCTGCGAAGGCAAGGCATTCCCTTTTGCCTGTTATTGTTTTTTCATTGGGCATCCATAAATTAATGTGTTGGTAAGATTCCGTCCCGAAACTTGTTAATTTTCGGTTTAATAATTCTTCTAACCGAAAATTTGAATTTCAGATCTGGCAACTCTAGTGAGTGTTGTAGTACTTACGTCTTGTAACTCCATTGCTGCGTTCACAGCTAGTCCCAGTCCAGGGGTCCCCACGTCCCCCTCCAGCACTCGCAGCTTATCCAGCTGAGCTGGACACTTCTGGCGGATCACATCGAACACCTGGACACAAGGTTAGTATTAGAACTATGATGAATGAATAGCTATTTACGATACAAGGGTTGTAAAACAAAGGAAGGCCGATATCGCAGATGTTTGCGGCCCGAGCCGCAGGCGAGGGTCATAAATGTGCGAAAGAGGGCTTTCTGTTTTACGACCCGTGTTTTGTACACAATTTTACGTCACCACTCAGCCAAAAAGTGGGTTTTTCCGGGCGCGCGGCGTGCAGAAAAACGCACTTTTTGGCAAGGTGTGTTGTAATAGCTATTTACGACCCGTGTTTTGTACACAATTATACGTCACCACTTCGCCAAAAAGTAGGTTTTTCCGAACGCGCTTTTTGGCACGGTGTGGTGTAAAGGAAATTATTTATTTAATTATCACCGCTGGATATTAGGCCTCCCCAAACAGCGCGACAATGGCCGGTCCAGGTCAAGGTAGACTGCAAATGACCTGGTAAAGGAGTCCGTTGGATGCGGGTGGCGCTGGACCGGTCATTATTTTTTTATATAACCAACACAAAATAATAATAATTAATATGTATGCGTAGGGATGTGACGACCCCATCGCCCACTGGATTTCCAGTGCAGTCAGTCAACATAGGGCAGCTTGTGGCGAGCTGTTAGGGAGCAGCGACCCTATGTACCTGAGTGCTCCTGGGGGTGTCCTGTGGGTTGGTTGTATAAACAGGCCCCCCGCCTCTGGCTTGCCTTAACCGGCTGTCCAGAGTGGAGTCGCTAGAGCTGTTGCTCGGGGGTGGATGTGGTCACCTAAGTGGCGAGTTGGCTATATGTTTAAAGTCCAGTGCCACCTCTCTACCCCCAGCCCTCTGCAGCGGTGTTGCCCTTAGGCCATTTTTAATGTCGCTATATATAGGGGCCCATCTAGCAGAGAGCGAGTCACCGTCTGCCTGAGATAAAAATGTGAGACAGTTTTATTAGGCAGACGTCAGTTGTCTCACTCAATAGCCCAGCCATTAGTCCATCATATTCACTCAATAGTCCGGTTCATTTAGATTCCATCAACCAGCAATAGTTCCTGTACACCCTGGCGGGTGCTGTCTCTGTGTGCGTCCCATGACACGGGCAGGGACAGCATCCGCTTGGTGTACCCCTTGCATTTCATTAAATTGTCAAAAGGGCCTCTACGTGTTGGCTATGTGGTACTCGGTTGGTACTTCGGTACCTCGGTACTTCGGCTCGGCGCACGCCTTCCAAAGGTCCGGGACACCATTGTCCCGTGAGCGGAAAAGACATAAATTAATATGACAAATTAATGAAATGGGTATCCAAGTAAAATTAACTGAACCGAACTTAAGAAATGTATTTGGAAAACAAATTATGTACAAATATATCTTTCATCTAGCCATACAGCGGGGAAATGCCAGCGTCTTTGGTACGATGCCACGGGGGCCCTTTTTAGACATAGTTTAAATTAATTTTAATTATAGTTTTAGTTTTTCAATCTTTGTTCATTTTAATGTTTTAAGTTTGTTTAAGACTTAGGGGTCTTAGTTGAAAATAAGGAAGACACAGATTTGCTGGACTTGTATATTCTTGATTCCACAAAGTTGTAGATATAAAAAGTGATATTTAAATAATCTTAACTACGGCGCGTACGATTGTACAGCGCGTGTGTTGCATGTAAGGCAACGTTAGCGAGAGTGTTAGGTGGGGATCGTCGCATGGCGGATTCGGCCTCTTATTCCACCAACAGGTTTAGGACCGTCGCGCCCCCGCTTCCCCTGTAGGCGCTCCGGCCGCAACATCCTGGGGGCCCTTGAAGACTCCTGTCTTCAAGGATTCGTCCGTCTCGTCCAGTAAAGGGCAGAGGTAGGCTACACCTCGCCGATAGGTGCCCGTAGTGGTGGCTACGTCAGCCACTCGGGAAATGCCGTCCGAGCCGGGAAACAGTTTGGCGATTCGTCCCATTCGCCAGTGAAGTGGAGGAGCGTTTATCTCCTTGAGAAGTACCAGGTCGCCCACTTGAAATGATCTGCCCGGAACACGCCATTTCTTCCGCTGCTGGAGCTCGGAGATGTATTCCAGCTGCCAACGCTTCCAAAAATGCTGCCTCAATGCCTCAAGCCTCTGAAACCTATCTAAACGGTTTTGGTTTATATCCAACACGCTGGGCGATGGCAGTGACGTCAGAGCACGGCCAACGGTGAAATGACCTGGAGTAAGAGATTGGTAATCGTTAGGAGATGAAGATAAGGGACATAAGGGTCGGCTATTTAGGATAGCCTCTATTTGACTAAATAAAGTTGCCAACTCCTCGAAAGTTAAGTGTGCATTGCCTAGAATTCGCTTTAAGTGATATTTTGCGGATTTAACGCAAGCCTCCGCTAAACCATTAAAATGAGGAGCATAAGCCGGCGAAAATTTGAACTTAATGCCCTCGTCAGACGCGAAATTAGAGAAGAGATCAGTTTTACTCTTTAGAAAATCGCCGAGCTCTTTGGCCGCGCCTGTAAAATTTCTACCATTGTCGCAAATAAGCTCGCGGGGCTTTCCTCTGCGAGAGATAAAACGGCGCAATGATAATATAAAGGAGTCGGCAGAGAGCTGACTCACGGCCTCCAAATGTACGCATTTGTAGCGGGTGCACACAAAAACAGCTAGGTAGCATTTTGTAATTTTGCATCCTCTACCATGTCTGTCAGTAATTAGGAAGGGGCCCGCGAAGTCAACAGCAGAGACAATGTAGGGAAAGTCTGGCGTAACGCGTTCCTGCGGAAGAAGGCCCATTAGCGGAGCAGAAGTGTTGCCAGTGGCGCGGCGACACGTGACGCACTGGCGCGCCACCGTACGAGCTAAGTCGCGTCCGCGAACTGCCCACACGAATTCTCTAATGGAGCTATGAAGCAGCTGGGGAGGAGCATGGAGAAGACGTAAGTGCTCCTGCCGAAACAACAATTTGGTAAGCCTGTGCTTCGAATGCAATATCAGGGGATGGCGTTTTTCAAACGCATAAAACGATGAGGCAAGTCTTCCACCTACGCGCATTAATCCTTCGTTATCAATAAACGGGTTCAAAGAAATAATTTTATTTTTAGCGCTAAGGACTTGTTTGTCACGAAGAATCTTCAATTCGTGAGAGAAACTGTCTTGTTGGGCCAAACCAACTAGTTTATTAAACGACCGTTTAAGTTCCTCAGGTTGTAAAACACCTGTGAGTTTATCAGTCGGATGTAAACAATTGTATAAGAATCTGAGTACATACGCTAATGATCGTTGCAAAGTCTTTAGTTTCGAATACCTATCGAAATCGATAACAATAGGCTCATTTATTTCGTTATTAAGTAAGTTAACGTTTATCTTCATTTCGGGCAAGTCAATTCCAGGGTTCGCGGAGAACTGTGGCCAATTCTGTTCTGGTTCACGCAAAAAAGAAGGTCCGTTCCACCACATACCTAAGTTAGGTAATTTACTAGCATCAATCCCGCGAGATGGGTAATCTGCCGGATTGAGAGAAGTGGGGACATGACGCCATTCACTGCCATCAGTGAGTTCCAAAATATTAGCCACACGATTAGATACAAACGTTTTCAGTTTATTGTAATTAGTACCTAACCACGATAAACATATAGACGAGTCCGTCCAATAAACAGTGCGCGAAATCTTGCAACGTAATGTCTTCGAAACAGCTGATGCGAGCTGCGCGCCTAGTAAACAAGCCGATAGCTCTGCGCGAGGGACCGTAATGGCCTTGACCGGGCATACCCTGGCTTTGGCGCACAATAATCTTACGATGATATCCCCATTATCATTGACTGACTTTAAATAAATGCAACTAGCATAAGCGGCCTGACTAGCATCGCAGAATGAATGCATTTCGATTTTAACAGGAGAATTACATAAAACATGACGTGGTAATTGAAGCGAAGTTAAATAATGCAAGCTATTAACAAAGTTGTACCACGCACTTTTAATCGGTTCGGAAACGGGATGGTCCCACCCGATCCGCGAAATCCATAGTTTTTGGATCAATATTTTTGGTATGATGGTTAACAAAGAAAGCACCCCTAACGGATCGAATATTTTGCACGAATCCGAAAGAATAGATCGCTTAGTGGGACATTTGTTTTTGGTCGTATATTCGGTCGGAAAATGAATAACATCTGAGGCAGAATCCCAGCCTACGCCTAGCGTATAAGAGGAGGAGCTAATAATTAGACTCCCTTCAGGCTTCGGGTTCTGTGAAGCTTGTAACACAGATGGTAAATTAGAGCGATATTTGCGTAAAGGAAAGCAACCGGCTGATAAAGCCTGCTCGACCGATTTTTTTATATAAATGAGCTCTTCCTCCGTGTCTGCCCCTGTCAACAAATCATCGACTAAAAAGTCGTTTTGAATTATCGTTTTAATTTTAGTGTCACTGCACTCTTCACCTAACTGCCATAAACACCGAGTGCTCAAAAAACTGGCAGCGGAATAGCCGTAAGTGACGCTGTTGAGACGAAGAGTTTGTAACGTCTCATTTTCGTTCTCTCGCCAGAGAATTAACTGTAAATCGCGATCGCATTCTTGCACCCTAATCTGCCTATACATTTTTTCCACGTCACCGGTGAGCACATACGTGTAAGTGCGAAACCGCAGCAAAATATTAAATAGCGAATCTTGTATCGTGGGGCCTACCATCTGCAAGTCATTTATGGAATAACCTGAAGAAGTAACGGCGCTACCATTAAATACGACCCTAATCTTAGTGGATTCACTGGAGGGTTTCAGCACAGGCAGATGGGGTACAAAGAAGGAAGGGTCCGGAATGGCAGTGGCAGACACGGACAGGTGGCCTAATTCAGAATATTCCCTAATAAACTCCTGATACAATTTTTTAAGCATAGGGTTCTTATTAAAGCGCCTTTCTAACGCGAGAAAACGCTTTTTCGCTAGATGAAACGAATTCCCTAAACAATCAGGTTCAGTAATTAGCGGTAGGCGCACAAAAAATCTGCCATTCTCGTCCCGATAGGTATGAGTCACAAAATGTTGCTCACATTCATTTTCCATATCTGTAAAAGGCTTGGTAGGTTGAGGAATCTGTTCCAGTTCCCAAAACTTTGTCAACGATTCATTCAGGCTACTATCGCAAGTCGATAAGTGATTGCAATGAACAGAATTATTAAAAGAAACATCGTTTGACATTGGGGAAATACCTATCGGTCCGGCCAGAATCCAACCTAACTTAGATTTGCGCATGACGGGCATACTATCGCCTAAAGTAATATGTTCCGATCCAATTAAATGCCAGAACAGATCCGCGCCAATCAAAACATCAACAGACGACGGCTTATTAAATGTGGGATCAGCCAGTTTTAAATTGTGAGGCATCTTCAAGCGCGAGATATCTATATACCTCTGCGGCAAATTGCTTGAAATAGTAGGTAAAACTAAACACGATATATCTATCTGCGTCTTATTGTCGTATTTCGAACGTATTTGTATAGCACAACGCTCGGGCGTGCCGGTCAAGGGAACGTTCCCTACCCCCACTACATTAACTGCGTTTGGCTGCGGAATTAAATGCAGTTTTTGTTTCAAACTACTCGTTATCAGTGACGTCATACTACCTGAGTCTAAGAGCGCGCGCGCGGTAACATACTCGTTAGTATCCGGATTATACACATCAATAAGCGCTGTTGACAATAACACATTATTCGAATGCGCGACGGTCATATTATTACACGCGAGCTCGGGCGATAACTGCGGCGGCGACGGCTCAGGCGCAACCGGCATGTCCACAACCTGAGGAACCTCCCTATGTAACAAAGTATTATGGCGCTTCTTACAAGTGTGACAAGGCACGGCTCTGCAGCGGTGTGAAGTGTGTCCCTTACGCAGACAATTGAGACAGAGCCTCAACTTAGCCGCTCCGGAGATCCGATCCTCAACTGACAGCGACCGAAATGACGAGCAGTCGTAGATCCGGTGACCACCTTGGCAGAAGACACACGAAGTAGGACCAACAGGCGCAGTGCTGGGAGTGGCTGAAATTGTGAAAGTTTTCACGGCAGCTTTCTCTTGCTTGTTGTGGGAGAAATAAGGTTCACGCTTATTATTAAAAACTGTTTTTTCAGACCTATTTCGCTGTACCGATTCCAATACATCGGCACGACCCTTCAAAAACCGATTAAAATCGGCCAGGGATGGCAAATCATCATTAATGCTATCATTTTTAAATTCTTCCCATTTTAAGGAAGTGTTGTTATCCAACTTGGCTGATACCATGTGAATAATTAAAATGTCCCATTGCGAAGTGGGGCAGCCCAAAGTATTCAGGGCTCGTAAATTTTTGGATACATGGTCTATCAAATACCGTAAAGCCTTAGCCGACTCGCGACCTATGGGCTGAAGATTAAAAAGAGAAATTAAATGATTGCTTATCAACTGCTTCTTGTTGTCATATCTCTCGCAGAGGAGGCGCCAGGCCTCAACATAGTTTGCCTCGGTAACTTCCAAATTACTTATAACCTGTGCGGCCTCACCCTCTAAATAAGAATTCAAATAGTGAAACTTGTGAATGGGTTTGATTCTCTCAATTTTATTAATGAGCGCGTCAAATGATTCACGGAATTCTAACCACTTAAAGTACGAACCATCGAAACTAGCGATTTTAATTAAAGGCAGTCGGAAATTCAACTCATTCTCATGATGATTGCATTGACTTTGAACCTCCGACTTTACACTCGCAAATTCAGGTTTATCGTTTGCCAAATCAATGAATTTTTGGGCATCCGATATCAATGAGTAGAACTCTTTCTCTATCTCCTCTCTCACATCAATTTCCGAGTCCAGTGAGGTGGGATCGGCAATCTCGATTTGAGTTTGTAATTCATCAAACTTATTTAGGAGTCCACGTAAGCGATCCAACCTCATGGAGCATTCATCCACTTCTTTCGGCGAAATACTTTCACTTCGCTTTAAATTATCAAGGAAGTTACGAAATTTGGTCATGCGACCTTTAATTGAACTTCTAGAATTTATCAAGGCTGACATGATCACAGTACTCGAAACAAGAGGATGAACACAAGTATTAAGTTCAAATAAAATAAAAGGTTACGTAAATTCGTCCGGCTTAGGTCCGCAGTCACCGTGGTGGCACGTGATGCGCTAGGTAGGTAATAGCGCGCTCGGTAACAGTGCGCCTGGCAACGGCCCGGTGCAAGCGCAGCGATATTAGCGCCGGCGATCGGGACAATGGGGACCGGTTTGGACAGCACTGCTAGGCAAAAACAACTGTGTTACGCAACGTCATGGAATATTTTACGAGGATAGTGGATTATTTTTAATTATTTAGGAAGTTAGAAGATATTAATTGCTATTGCTGCGGAGATGAAAAATATAGTAATTAAGAGTGACAGTTGCACCTATTAAGGAAGATTAGGTTTGCAAATAAAATTGGCAGTAAAGTAATCAAGCCTTCTTAAAAATGGCAAATTGCGTTGTTTTGTTTAAATCAATCAATTAAGGGCAATGCAGCGTAGACAAATGACAGAGCGACCAGTGGGTATGTGCTGGCACTAAAATAAATTAGCTAAGCGGTGCAATGCAAATAAAAGAATAATAAGGGACTAAAGCTTGTGCGACTGAAAATATTTAAAGAAATTGGCAGAGCTTAATAGTCAAATAGAGGGGGAAACATTGGAACGAGAAGGAATAAATGGAACGGTGCACTTCCCTTGCTAAACCTTGGCTGCGGCTCGTTGAGGATGACCGGCGGGCTTGAAGTAAGGGTGGTTGGCAGCTTGGAACGAAGCACATGGACCTTCAGCGTCCTTCAGTGGCTTGACCTTTGTTCGTCCTTCTCGACGTGTAGACTCTCGTTGTACAGAAAATGGCGGCGTAGTTCTCGTAGATATCACGTCGGGGTCACCATATGTTTAAGACTTAGGGGTCTTAGTTGAAAATAAGGAAGACACAGATTTGCTGGACTTGTATATTCTTGATTCCACAAAGTTGTAGATATAAAAAGTGATATTTAAATAATCTTAACTACGGCGCGTACGATTGTACAGCGCGTGTGTTGCATGTAAGGCAACGTTAGCGAGAGTGTTAGGTGGGGATCGTCGCATGGCGGATTCGGCCTCTTATTCCACCAACAGGTTTAGGACCGTCGCGCCCCCGCTTCCCCTGTAGGCGCTCCGGCCGCAACAAGTTAAACCTATAAGTAAACTTATAAATAAAAAATGGTCCCCAAGTCGTCTTCGTGAGTTATAGTGCCCAGACGACTGTGGCAACGTTACCTGTTATATGTTATTGTTTCTAGAATAAAATTATTGATATTGTTTTAAGTTATATTGGTAAACTAATTTATAATGTAATAGTATGAAATAAACTTATTCAGTACAAGCATAACATATTTTAAAAATTGCCCCTCCCCCCCCTCTAGGCATGGTTCCTACAATTGCCGGAAGCATTTCCTCTTCTCTCTCAACTAAAAAACTAGACATTAAAATATACTATCAAAATTTCCCCGCTCCCCTTCGTTCCCAGAACACATGCAACTTAATAAATAAATTCCTTTCATGTACTCTGCATACCCCTTTTGAGTACAGCATTGATTTAGCTTGTGTAAGGATCTGCTTGACACCTTGTTTCAAGGCATACTGTTAAATATTTTCAGGAAGGAATACCTGTGACGCCTTCAGCGCTTTCAGCCTATCAACCGGGGACACTCCCTTCTTCACTCTCAGCAGCAGATGCAGGGCCGAGATGTCGGGACATGTCGCTAGCAGTCGCTCTATTAGCACCTGGAAATGGGACATAGGTTAGGTTTGCGTAACTGGGTCGTTCCTCTTTTTTACCTAGTATTGCCTGTCCTCATTTTACCATACCCTAGTTAGTGTTTGAATTAACGTCCATGCATTTATTCATATACTCGTATTAGTACTAAATAGTCTTTCACTTTCTCTATCCAGTGCTTTTATATGAGTTTCTTTTTCGTAGAATTGCGTGACAGAGTAGTAATGCAAAATGTGGTCTCCGCTGAAAACGGTCACTCTGTCACAGTATTTTCTGAAAAACCACTATAAAAAAAACATTATCGCTAAGCAGAGAATCATTAATTAGTCCTAATAAAAAATACATGCAGCGTTTATTAAAATCAAAAATTAAAACCATAATTTTGAAGACATTTATGCATTTTGAAAGACGTACCTAATGACAACCCACACCATAGGGATGAAGTAAAAAAAATTCATTCCCACCTTACGTATAGTAGAGGTACCCTTATTATTTTAGATTTTATTTTACGAATTTGTCATATTTATTTATTTATATATCCATACCAAATTGCAGCTTTCTATCACTAATAATGACAGAGCAAAGCCTCGGACAGACAGACGGACATGGCGAAATTATAAGGGTTCCTAGTTGACTACGGAACCCTAAAAAAGTCACTCAAGCGCGTCAGATATTGATTTCTTTGTGCCGCGTCAGATGTTGATGCATTTCTTTATGCCGTGGTGATGCCCCACGATCTCTACTTATAACGAACGCATGTATCTACCGGTTTGGATGGTGGGAGTAGCCGTGAGGAGGAGCGGCACAAACTGGTGGTGTTGACGGAGGAAAAAGTCGAACGCACCCGCGCCGGGTATTCACAGAGGGCTTCACGTAAACCCGAAAAAAGTTCCCGTTCAATCAAAAATCAATCAAAATCAAATATTTATTCTGCAAATAGGCCACAAGGGCACTTTTACATGTCAAAGCATGAATTTATACAATTTAAAAAACTGACAATCTTACTTAATAATAATGATTAAAAAATATATACTGATTAACAATACAATGAAAATAAATTTACAAATATCTGACGATTTAGGTGTTACGTCACGTTAGGTTCAGCTCGTGGCGATCTTATTTACATGCCCTAGACACGACCTATTAAATCCCAGATACCCTCTTCAGCTCCCATTCTTACGTTAAGAGTCCGCGTACGCTCGGCTGAACTCGATTCTCCATACAAACGTAGTTTCGTTCTCATTTTAAAACGCCTTGCTGAAATGTTTCTGTTGCTAGAAATTGTAATAGAAAAAAAATACAGCGAGATTTCGAGTTATTTACGTCTTGCAATCACCACTCGTTGCGAATTTCCTATTTCTGAGTGCCCTTTTTTGTAATATGAAAACTCTAGAGGCCGTCGCTGCATGTCCCCATATCAGTGCTCCTTAGGACATTAGAGAATGAAAATAGGCGTAATAGACTCTTACTAGCTTGAACACCGCAGAACTACTTAATTTTACGCGCAGAGAATGCCGCTTTTGTTAGTTTTTTCATAAGTTGTTAATATACACGTCCCATTTTAAGGAGCTGTCTATTATTAATCCTAAAATAATGCTTACGCAATTGGTTTCTCACTTTAATTCTCACAATATTTTGCACGCACAGCAGTTCGGCTTCACGAAGGGTAGGTCAACTAAGTACTGATGCAAGTGCAAGTTTATTAAAATTTATTTTGCAGTCTTGGGAAGAGTCGCACGACACCATCGGAGTATTCTGTGACCTTTCCAAGGCTTTTGATTGTGTAGATCATTGGTACTTTGATTTGTAAACTTAAGTTTTATGGCATCAGAGGGCATGCATTAGATCTCATGAAGTCATATTTAACACAGAGAAATCAAAAGGTAGCGACAAATAAAGCCATTTTGTCAGAGACAGTGGTATAGATGGGAGTACCTCAGGGGTCTATTCTAGGTCCGTTCTTGTTCCTTAATTGTTTATGTAAATGATCTCTGACATATATGGTAAGCCGAAGATCACGCATTGTAATGTTCGCAGACGACACCTCATTACTGTTCAAGGTAAATAGGAGAGATACTGAACTCATTGAACCAAATAATACCCTGTCCATGATATCTGACTGGTTTGCTGCCCATAACTTAGTATTAAACCCGAAAAAAAACGAAATTCTCTCTAGCGAACTCATCAAATAGAAACTTAGATACAAATATGGTCAATCATTAGAATTTGTTAAGTCAACTGTATTCTTAGGTATTACATTGGACTCAAAATTGCAGTGGGGTTCCCATATAACAGTTATAGGAAGTAGGTTGAGCTCTGCTGCATTTACAGTCAGGAGAATAAGGCAGCTTACCAATGTGGCAACGGCATGGTTAGTTTACTTTGCTTATTTTAATAGTATAATTACTTATGGTCTTATCTTGTTGGGATCAGCTGCAGATATTGAAACTGTTTTTATTTAGCAAAAAAGGGCTATCCGAGCAATTTATAACTTGGGGTCACGTGACTCATTAAGAGAATTTTTCAAAGAAATAGATCTTGTAACCCTGCCGTCACAGACCATAGGGTTAAGTGGTCAGTGCCTGCCGTCCATATACGTATTTGAAATAATAATGACTGTATGTTAGGAAGAATTTGTGCAATTTCCCAACGAACGCTGATAAACCAATAGCCACCAGAAACACTGGTAAACTCAAAATAACCTTCTATGTTTAGGAATTTTAATGTAGAACTTAATACAATTTCCCAAGAACGACTTTTTCGCCTTTACTAGTAGACATTACTGAACTTAGCAATTCCAAATTCAAATCTGTAGTAAAACAAACACTTATTTCAAGAGCATATTATAAGATAAACGATTACATCATGGATAGGGATACATTCAACAGTGAATTTCCTACGTAGTCTAGTCTACATGCAAATCTTCTTTGTTTCGTAATAAACTGTAACCACCTCACGTGGCCTAACTAATGATAGTTCTCACCTTTCCCACGAACCCCGTACCCCCCGTGATGAGTACGGAGCGCCCCGCAAAGAACTGCGGAATTAGGGCTCCGCTGCGGCGGTCTCTAGGGGCCACCATTCTGCGTTCGTTTACCTGGAACAAACAGTTTCTTTTATACCACGACAATGGCGAACAAGCTGTGGATGTCGAAGATTGTGGGTGAATGTTAACCCTTTGAACGCCATTCTTCATGCACGACAGTGACACTAACACACCAACTCATCTTCCATAAGAGATTAAATATGAACCTTAGTGTATAGCACTAAGGAACTTATACAACGTAGGTCATACTCGTAACACCATTCGTTCTTGGCGACGTAAACCCCTCGTATGTAGGGTTGCCATATGGAAGAATTAAGTGTCCTGATAAAAATCCTGACATCACCCTAAAAATCCTGACATTTCTTGTAACAGAGATTTGACGTAGCTTGAACGACGCCCCAGCGGCGCGCTTCGCTCTGCGGTGTACTGTATCGTGGATCTACCTGTTGTATTGTGCAATTTGATTTATAATTGAAACCAAAAGCAAAATCAAAAGCAGATTGTAAGTAGAGTTTTAAGCGAACAAATTGATCTCCTCTTTAGCTGTAATTTAGCCTATGTTAAATTGTTTTGAACGAAAAAAAAAATTTTTTTGTTGATTACTTACTACTTTTATGTATCCTTTCATTCATTAAAACTGTGTAAACTTTGCAATAAATATATCATGTAAACATTTTTTTATGAGGTCATTCTTAAAAATCCTGACACTTGCCAAGTCCGGCCGCAATCCGGACCAAGGGTCAAAAATCCTGACATGTCCGGACAAATCCTGACGTATGGCAACCCTACTCGTATGCGGTTGTCAAAATTGTCCAATCAAATCACAGATATCAGAGTAAAGCAGATCCGCTCATTTAAGTTGAACGATTTTTGTACGTCTGATCTATTCTCACTAATGTACAAATCAGAAAGGTTGAGAGAGACAGACAAGTGACATCTGACACGTCTTCACCTGTCAGTGTCTCCGTCTTCATAACTGAAAATTGTACTGAACTGACGTTATGGTGTGTTAAGTTTATATGGGATTTAACATCCTGGTGTGCTCGCAAATCGAGACAACTTGTTAACACTCGCATTCTAACTCATTTTGGTGCACCATAAGGAATAAAGAGACAACTATATGGAAAATCATCTGGCTTAATACTGCGAGTCTGCTTTTCTCTGATGTCTGTGAATCAAATAATGACCTTGGGATGTAAAACAATAGGTTCAAATGTTTAGCACGGATACGTAAGCATAAGAGGGGTTAACACTACAATACGCCGCACCTGAGGGGCTAGTATGATCGCTTATATGTCGGACATATAGCATTCGTCCCGTACTGTCAAGTGTGTAAGTGCGAGAGGGACGAATGCTATATGTCGGACATATAAGCGATCATACTAGCCCCACTGCCCTCGTATTCACAAACATAGGTACCTATTTTTATGTAGGTGATTTGGTTTGATGATTTTTTGCAAACACACTACTTAATATGTGACAAAATCCCCACTTATATGTCTGTAACCTTCTTATAATAGTCGGCGGTTAAGAAGTCAATCCAGACACCTGTCTTAAAATCAGAAATCAGAAATTATTTATTTGCATAGACACAGTATAGCTAAGGATGTTACAGTACATTATGTTTCTTGTATCTAGCTCGCATGCAAGCGTGCAAATATACAGTAGTAAATTAAAATGTCAAAAGAGTAAAAAATAAGTTAAAATCAATATAAAATGTTAAATTTAAATACTAGAAAAAGTTTACATAATAGGCATATCAAAGTCAAAGAGGCACAATAAATTCATTAAATCTAATACAATTACAATTATATAAATAAATACTACTAATTGTAATAATCTCAGTGCTCGAGATACGCCTTTACGCTGTAAAAACAACGATCCAAAAGCCAGTCTAGCAGCTTTACTTCCTCCGGGAGATGATTATAAATAACAATGCACATATTGAATACGTTTCTCCTGTAGATCATCTTTATCCATACAATTAATAAAATAACCTAAAAGTGACTTTGAGGTTATAAACTGTATGGAAATGGACCTCTTAACCGCCGTTCACCGTCCAACTAGTTAACACTGTTGTCTCATTAAGGATTTCGCGCAAAATTGCTAATCCTCTTTCGAGTTAGGTACCTACGGACAGAGTGCCTACCGCGAACTTCGAAAATCGAACTTCGTATCGTACCGTCCCTTTCCGTCATAAAGTGTATAACACGAGAGTGAAAGGGACGGCACGAGGCGAAGTTCGCGGTAGGCACTCAGGCCTAGCCTAGTGTAGGAACCAGTGTACATACTTTCAAGAAAATATCACACTCCACGTTTCTCTACATGTGATTTTCCGTATGTGTAAATTTCCTTTTCCCCTCACTAGCTCGGAAAGCCGTCTTTTATCCTTTGAAACAAGCGGGTAAAAACGCATTTTATCCACAAGTGGGGAAAGTAATTTGACCTTGGAGCGTGTTTGAGTAGCTTTTGACAGATAACAAAACGTAAAACGCTCATATTAATGGTTCGTTTGATATCAATTATCATTGAATAAATGGTTTGAGAATTTAATAAAAAATACCAATTTTAGCTTTATTTAATGATTTAAGTCGTAAACCTTAAAATTCTAAAAGTAACATTTTTTTTATAATGACTTTGAGTATACTTGTAAACGCACAAGGTGAGTCGATGCAATTTCAAAACGCATCGTCAGAAATGTCACCTTGTCAATTTCAACTAAAATATACAAAACTTGTCACCGACTCCGACTCGCGTAAATATTATACACAACTTTCAGAGTTTTCTGTTATAATATCGTAAAAAATCAGTGATTCCAGTGATGAAAATCATGCCTGTGGAACTGTGTTCTTTTGCATGTTGCACTTTCCTCGCTATAGTGAGGAGAAAAGTTTTGTGTTACACACGGGTGCAAAGTTGTATTTTACTTCTCGTGTGTTGAAACACTCGCTACGCTCAGGATTCTATTTTAGAACCACTCGCTTCGCTCGTGGTTCAACTATAGAATCCTTTCGCTGGCTCGTGTTTCAATTCCGCACTCGCGGGTAAAATACAACTTTGCACCCTTGTATAACAAATAACTATTGTTGTACAATAAACTATTTTTTACAGACTTCAATAGAAGGAAGGAGGTACTCAGTTCGTCTGCATGTTTGCTTGTTCTTTTTTTTATGTATGTATGTTCCCCGATAACTCTTGACCATGTTGGGCAATTTTGTTATTTTTTTTTTGTTTCAAAGCAGGTACCCCGACATTGGTCCCATATAAACTTGGTGAAGGTCTGATGATGGGATTTAGGAGAATCGAGGGAACTCCTCGAATTTGATAGGCACGGATTTGCCCATTTCGGTATTTTCTGTAGGTAACGTAACCAAGCATTGGCTCACGGAAACCACAAATTGTGGCAGAGCAAATAAAAAATTGTAGTAGTTTTTTTGGTATAAATGATTTCATCCGTTGACTTTAGCCACAGACATCAGAGAAAAGCAGACTCGCAGTATTAAGTGTAAGGTTTTATTGTTTTAGTGGAAAAGAATATTTTAAAAGTCGCTCAACTGACTATATTCTGGTGACGTCATGACAACCACCATCATCGTGATGGAGGGGATTTGGCGCGATGGTCATTCTCGGTTGGGCAGTGCTATCGAACAGACGCTCTCGATATTGATGATTGTAATATGTAACTTTAGTGTTGGTACTGTACAACTATAGCAATAGTTTTAGTTTAATTATTAATCGATATATACATTTATACAAAAATACATTGTGTTGGTTATTTTCGTGGGTGCTAACATAAGCCAGATGATTTTTCATATAGTTGTCTCTTTAATCCTTATGGTGCACCAAAAGGAGTTAAAATGCGACGGATAATACAATCATTTTCGGCTGTTAACGAGTTGTCCCCATTTCAACGCACACCAGGATGTTAAATCCCATATAAACTTAAAACACCACAACGTCAGTTCAGTAAAATTTTCAGTTATGAAGACGGAGGCACTGACAGGTGAAGACGTGTCAGATGTCACTTGTCTGTCTCTTTCAAACTGTATGATTTGTGCATTTGTGAGAATAGATTAGATGTACAGAAATCGTTCAACTTAAATTAGCGGATCTGCCCGGCTAGTATGATAGCTTATACCGTCACGTTTTATGTGACGTTTCAGTACATTTTGGCCATATAACGTGACGGTATAAGCTATCATACTAGCCGGGCTGCTTTACTCTATCTGTGACTTTAGCCGATATGCATTACACCACAGAGTAATTATTACCTAATTTTCGAGACATGCGACGCTTAATGATATAATCCGCCGGTCTCTTGCCACCGTCAATGTGCCTGCTCTTCTTGAGCCGACTGGCATGGTCAGGGACGATGGTAAGAGACCTGATGGGGTGTCTTTAGTTCCTTGGAGCGTGGGACGGATGTTGGTGTGGGATGCTACCTGTGTAGACACACTGGCACCGTCTCACCTCCAACGGACTACAGTAAAAGCGGGTGCAGCGGCGGAAAACGCCGAAATTCTAAAGCGTAATAAATACAAGGGCCTCGGCAGAGAGTACATGTTTGTACCTTTTGGCGTCGAAACTCTAGGTCCGTGGGGTCCCAGCGCGCATAAGTTATTTGCAGAAATTGCGAAGCGTCTGGTTGACGTAACTGGTGACCGAAGAGCTGGCGGTTTCCTCGCTCAACGTATCAGCATTGCGATACAGCGAGGAAATGCCGCCAGCATCCTCGGTACAATGCCTCAAGGGCCCGTTTTAGATTTAAGTTAGTTTTAATTTTCTTTATATTATTTTGGTTAAGTATTCTTGTATATATTTTCGTTGTACATAAATAAATGATCCTCATAGTACCGATGCGTATAACCGTTATTAGTTAAACAAACAATTTTACGTATTTATACCTATTTGTACTTACGTCACGTCCATTGCCAAGGTAAACAAAAGCGAAAAAAACTTGAAAACTGAACAGTGTGTTACATGGCTTGGACAATATTGATTTACCGACAGTCGTGTTTACAAGTAGAAACACACTGTCCGTTTTATGGACAGTAGGTACTTGTACTCACAATCCGGAGGCAACGCACCGATGCCACAAAGTCTGCTTGTAGATGAAAAGCTTTACTTTAAACACCATATTCGTAATCTCTCCACGAGAATTAGAAAATGCATAGGAATTTTCAAAAAGCTCCGTCACTCAGTCAACCACTTTTTGCTCGTAATGGTCTATGCCGCACTATGCTAATCGGTGATCAGCTACTGTATTACAGTGTGGGCAGTGCGGTGCGGCAAAGACCATTAAAGCCGAGACACACCGAATGCGTGCGCAGCACGTGCGCGTGCGCGTGTGCATGGCGTGCGCGTTGTATCGTATGACATGTCATAGTAGATGACATTGGCACGCGCACGCATTCGGTGTGGCTCGGCCTTTATGATTGAAATCGAATGAGCCCAAAGCAGAGGCGTCTCTACCCCGTCTAGCGCTCGTGTGCAAACATTACCCTAGCGCCCCCTAGTAAGTGGGGCTCCGTAGTGAGAAGCGCTCGGAGCCCCCTAGGACCGCCGCGCCCGTGTGCAACGCACACCCTGCACCATGGGTAAAGACGCCTCTGGCCCAAAGATCCGTGTTAAAAATAATGTTTGAAAAACCATATCGATATCCAACCGCAGCACATTATGCCCAAGCAAATGTCTTAACCGATCGTCATTTTTTTAGGGAGTAAAAATTTCTTTACTTACACACAAAATTTCTAAATACATGGACTGCTTATCGCACTACCAAAACACGCGTTTTTTCCTTACCAGTTCCCCGAGTACTTTCCACATTTGGCAAGCTACTTGGTGACTATATCAGAGTCTAGCTACCTACAATTCAATACTAAAATACTGTAATCTAAAGAACTGCACTGTAAAGTCTGTAAATGAAGCCAAAACACTTCTAAACTCTAATATGTTAATTGCATAATGGTACCCCGCAATAGCGTAGCCTATAGCGCGTGGACCCCTGGAAAATATTATAAGAAAACTTGTTTATTATTTAAAAAAAATATATTTTTCCTGTAAAATTTAATATTAATATCAACAATTTTTTTTTCTCTTCGGGGACCCTCGGCTCGCACGCTCGGATGAACTCGATTCTCCATACAAACGTAATTTCGTTCTCATTTTAAAACGCCTTGCTGAATTAACATGAAACTTTGTAAACACAATGGGAGCCGCCATATCTAGGTCGGAAATTAGTTTCTGTTGCTATAAATTGTAATAGACAAAAAAATAGAGCGACTATTTGAGCGCTGTATTTTTTCTCCATTATAATTTCAAGCATCAGAAACTAATTTCCGAACTAGATATGGCGATCCTATTGTGTATACAAAGTTTCATGTTATTCCAGCATAGCGTATTAAAATGAGAGCGAAACTACGTTTGTATGGAGAACTGAGAGTATTTACTTTTTTATCATTTTGGTAAGGAACCCTATAAACGTCAAATGTAACATAATCTGACATCATTAGTATTGGAATGAACTATCTTATACAGTGCGTACATTTTATACGGGCGTATATTGTAATGGAGATTAAGAGGGCGCCGTACCCTCGGTTCTCCATACAAACGTATTTATGCTCTCATTTTAAAACGCCATGCTAGAATAACATGAAACTTTTTATACACAATGGGATCCGGCATATCTAGGTCGGAAATTAGTTTCTGTTGCTAGAAATTGTAAAAGGAAAAAAATGGAGCGGTTTTTTGAGTTTTTTACGGCTTGCATGAAAACCTTAATAATCGTTGTATTTTTTCTCCATTATAATTTACCTAGATATGCCAGATCTCATTGTGTATACAAAATTTAGTGTTATTCTAGCATGGTGTTTTAAAATGAGAGCATAAATACGTTTGTATAGAGAACCGAACGTACTGCGCACTCTTAAGATTGGACATAGGGAATCTACGTTGTAATGTATTATTTATATTGCCGCTCTATTTTTTTTACAACCGAATTCTCAAATTTATTAAAAGTGTTAACAAACAAATATTTACAATAAATACATTCTATAAAACTTAAGGTAGCCCGGGGCATTGTCCCCAGCACGCCGGCCGCATTTCCCTGCTGTTTATGGGAACCTACTATTTACATTAAACTACTATTTTTTCATACATAATAATTAAGCACGCAATGTATTGCACCCATAATAATTAACGTACCGATGCGTCATGTCAGTATTGAAATCAGTTTCCTTTATTAATTAAGTCAAGTTGTTAAGTCCTGATTGTTCCTATAAAACAAAAACATCATGGGAAAAAGACAGTTTCTAAAAGTTATAGCAATGTGGTGTTTTGTCAGCCTGTTTAGCCTAGTTGGTAGTGTTATTGCCTTCGAAGCTAGAGGTCCCGGGTTCGATTCCCGGTAAGGGAATTTGTTTCTGTGGTGAGTAGAGACATTTGTTCCTGAGACTTGGATGTTTTCTGTGTATTTAAGTATATATATCTATTAAATATATCGTCGTCTAGTATCCATAACACAAGCCTTATTGAGCTTACTGTGGGACTAGTTCGATTTGTGTAAAAAATGTCCCCTAATATTTATTTATAACAAATAAGGTAAACAAACTTGTTATGTCAAAATAAGTTGGACTGCGTACATTGCTGCTCGGTCGGATTAAAAAAAATCTTTACACCTAATTAATAACATTATTTAACAAAATTGTTATAATATATGAGTTATATTAATTGATACTATAGGTGGAAAAATTATACGCCAGTACCAAATTTACACGCTGTATATTGCAGACTCGCATCATCAGTTTGACAAAATAATATGACGCCATTACTACTCACTACGCACGTTCGTACACCCTAATTGATATATCAATAGCACACGACGACATATCGTACATCCGTATCCTACTAATTATCACCTAAATACTTATACTTCATGTGACATGGATGTGAGTAACTGAAGATGTGTAAGGTAAGCGTCCTCGTGAGCGATACCTTAGTAAATAATCGAAAATTTTAATAAAAAGAACCATTTCAACCGAGTTGTTCGTTCATTTGTCGTGCACATAATTAATACAAATTTAAGAGTTATATGATTTTCTCATGGATGCCATTGTCAGATAAATAAATCCTTAACGCCACCTATTGACTGACCAGCTTTTTTTTTTTAAATGAAAATGAAAATAGTTTTTATTGGTACCAAACAGTGTTTACACAATTAAGAAAAGGTTGGGATCTTCTAGTAAGTATATGGCAATACTTGTGACAGAAGATCCCGCTCTTCCAGCATCAAGTTTAGAGGTATAACCAATAGTATACAAAGTTAACATGAAAGGTAGATATGTTAAGTAAGCTAGGTAAGCTAGCCTAAGTTAAGCTAGGTAAGTTAACATATATTATTTTAATTATACTGAAAACTAAAACTTAAGTTTGTTCTGTCTAAGTTGTGTGTGTGCCTGTGTGTTTATTTGTATGTGTGTGTGTGTGTGTGTGTGTGTGTGAGTGTGTGTGAATGTGTGTGTGAGTGTGTGTATGTGTGTGTGTGTGTGTGTGTTTGACTGAGTGTAGGCGCGCGTGTGTATAGATATGTATGTATGCGATAGATATCATAGAAGGTGGAGTATTTATTTTTAATTTTAGGTGCAATAAATTTCATATTATAGTTAGTTAACTATTGTAACATAGTAATATTTCAGTCTCGTCATAATTCAGAGTGCTTAACCATTCCACGATGACTCTTTTGCATTTGTATGTCTGCAAGGGATAAATAGAGAGTTTGGCATCGATAGTGTTGTACAAATGGGCAGCTTGTGTGGCGTATTGTCTCTTTGCAAATATAGATTTCGTTACTGGAGTGGGGGTGGCTTTATTTTTTCTTCTACGAGTAGTATTTGTTGGTTTAAAATATAGCAATTTATGTAACCTTAACACAGCGTTTAAAATGTATAGTTTCCTCATGGTAAGAAGCTTACATGTTTTATATAGCTCCGTCGTGGGAAATCTGTAGGGTTTCGAATACATAACCTTTAGTAAGCATCTTTGTCCTCGTTCAACTTCAATAAATTTTGTCTTGTTCGAGCTTTAATTAAGTAATCTTTATTGTGTTTTGTGTGCCACTAAGTACCAATTCGTTTAATTATTGTTATTATTATTAACATTCTGTATTTATTACCGCTTTGTTTAATTATGAATTATTGTTATTATTATTGATATTATGTATTTATTACCGCTTCGTTTAATTATTCATTATTGACTTTATGTATTAAAAAAAAATCTGTAACCTGACGATGTATGATTGATACGATTAAATGAATATGAATATTTTTCACCGCATAAAAAAAATATTCACGCACTTGAAAAACTAAGGACTGCTTCCTGAACATCCAGTTAGCACTATGTCAATATTTATTAAGAATCGCTATTGCATATCAGCGCAGGAATGCTGCCTGTATGATGGGCACCCTGCCTAAGGGGCCAAATTTAGATTTTTTATAAGGATATTTCTAATTATTTTTAAGTTAGAGTAATTATATTTTATTTCACTTTGTACTATTTTACCTCGAATAAAATTCACTATACAATATACATATGTATATTTATTTATCTATTTATTTACACATTTAATTAATCTTCATTATACAAAAGAATAATTTATTGTACACAATGCGGACTTATTGCCATATGGCATAGATACTCTACCAGTCAACCGAAGGCAGATCAAAAACATTATAATGCGTTAACATTATAAATATTGTAATAAATTAACATTTAGCACATTTAAACTACCTATGTCACAGTATTACAATATATGTTGTTAAACAGGGGGCCAATTCTCGGGTTCGATCGAGATGATCTCTATTCGAGATTCCATACAAGTGACGCTACCATTCTATACAATGTCACGATAGACACGCATCTCGATCGGACCGAGAATTGGCCCCCTGTGCCTATCTAGATTTATATGTACGAGTAGGTATACATATTTAGAAATTATAACCGAAGTTTCTTGAAGGCGAATAAGGCGAGCTTTTCATATTTTTTATTTCAATAATGCGTACTATTTACAATATTGCAGCGTGCACATTGTAAACATACAATTATAAACGATATGTCCTAAAACAACACATGTAAACAAGAAAAAAAAAGACAAAAATGGAGTTTAGGTACTTACTTCCGTAATTTTGTCCATCGACACTCGACACACCAGCACTGGACGACGGCTGAGACACGACCAAAGAGTATAATTATATACGGACACGACAGAGCACGAATGCCCGACGTAAGGTGCCTTTCCACCAGAGATGTGCTATGCAGCTACGCTACGAAAACCCGTTTCCACCAGTGCTATGCTATGTGGACCAATGAATATGATTGATGGATCCAAACGCATCCATAGCAACGTAGCATAGCACATCTCTGGTGGAAAAGCACCCTTATAGGGCTGGGAATAAACTTACAAATAAGTAGTGATTAGAAATTTTATTTTGAATACGTTGACGGATTTTAGGTACACATTTGTCCACGCGAAAAAAACGTATTTCTATAAATAAGCGTTTAGAACCATTAATCATTTTTTTAAGTAACGGTTATTTAAATCTAAATAATAGTTAGTGTGTGTGCCAGTTTTAGACTGTTTTACCTGCCATGATTGACGCATGTCAATTAGGTATTATCACTTTTTTCTCTCATGAGTGCTTGTGTCAAGCAATGGTACTGGGTGGAAGACCAGTAAAATTTTCATTTTATTTTTTCATAGCTCTATGAAATATGATCTAGCAACACTATTATATTTTTGTTAGGTAATGGCAATCTCTGGCTACTCTCTTTGATTTAGTACAGACGGTATACCTCCTTCTACTAAGTGGTGTTAAATAAACATTCAATTCTGCTTAAATAATCCTTTCTTTGCCTTCAACGGCGCGAAACCAATAAATACACCACAATATATCGTACCTATACAATTGATATATATAAAAAAAGTAGAACGCATACTAGCGTCGCAGACGAACTTGGTTATTTTATTGCATTTCTCATCTAGTTTGCATACTTATATCATACTTAGTTAATAATAATAATAATATGTTTATTGACCATGTAACATACATTACATTTAGCTGTGTGTGTGTGTGGGTGAAAAAGCAAATGGGAATGGGACAAAATTGAAAATAATACCTACTATTAATGTAATATTTAATGTAATTCACAGGTGTTCGCAGAGTGCTAAAAAGTGCAAACATGGTTATTTTCCGCATATATTCTAGCGTTTGTCGTATTGATTAGTATGAAATCATCTTGGTTGGCCGTGAGGTAGGTCAACTTCAATAAAAAGCGGCCAAGTGCGTATCTGACTCGCGCACCGAGGGTTCTGTACAAAATTAAGTACGTTCATGAAGGTTATTTGCTGGTGATTTAAAAAAGTAACTGAGACAGGTTTATAATGATAGTTTTCCTGTAAAATGTATGTTAATCTTATTCATATGTAATAATTTCAATATTTTTGCGTGGTAAACATCGGAGAAAAGGGGAGGCACGGTTTTAACATTTTCCTTCATAAATCAAAATCTAAGTACCGGAGAAAAAGAAGGAAAAACTGTTTTAGAATGTGCAACTTAAGACCTTTTATATGATACCCTACTTGACCTTATAACTAGAATTTGATGTTTCCTGCCCCCTCGTATCCGTCATTTTTATAGAAAATCAAAATAAATGTTTATTCTTTTCATTTTCCATGCACGTGGATTAGGCTTGGTTTCAACTGTTCCAAATTTCAAATTGATAGAGTGAGCAGTTCCTGAGATATTTAACATTGTGTAGACAGAGTCGCACCATAAGGTTTCTTTTTATAACTTTTTGTTACGGAACTCTAAATTATATTAAGTAGAGGACTTTGTAATGAAAATTAAATAAATTAAAATAAAGCAATAAATAAATATTGGGGGACAATTAAACAAATAAATCAATAAATAAAAAATATATGATATTTTTGTGTGTACGGATATATTGTGTGTTTCTGTGTATGTGTGTGTTTGTGGCATCGTAGTTCTTAAACGGCTAAGCCGATTTGAATGCGGTATTTTATTTGAAAGCAGGTTATCCAGCAATGGTTCCTAGACATGTTTTAACAAAATCGGTTTGGCCGTTTTTGAGATATTGAACTTGGAAATAAAAATGTCGATGGTTTTTTAACCAGCTGTTTTCGCTCGCTGTTATGAAAAAACCTGTAATTATTTTATAAGTAATTTGCATAGTAAAAAGACTTTTCTAGTTTTCTATATTAGTTTAATAGCTTTATATAAGGTCTGTTTCACCGAAATCTACAGTACCTACATGTGTGGGTGAGCACTTCGCTTTTGTCTATATCGCAAAAACGGTTGGGCGCGATCCGAAGTCTGTGTTTGCGCACATGATAATATGTTTGAGACAAAATCTGCTGCAAACAATGTATGCTTTGCAATTTTCTAATAGATGTTAACAGTTTTTTTGACAATTGACCTTGAGTTAAGGATGATTCACAGTAGGCCGTTCCGTGTCCGGGCCGGCCCGTTTTCTCCTAGAGAAATACGCCCGCCGTTGCGTTTTCTGTCATAGAAAACGGGCCGGCCCGGACACGGAACGGTCTACTGTGAATCATCCCTAACTGGTAAATGTTTGTACGTGTATGTATGTAGTTTATAAAAATATTTATATTAATACTTCTAAAATGATTTAACATTTCATGTTTTCTTTTTATTTTACTCAATGCACCCACTTTTACAAGTTTCTGTTTGGCTCTATGGTTGACTGGTAGAGAATGCCTCACGGCATTAAGTCCGCCTTTTGTATTCACATTATTATGTGCAATAGAGTTTAAATAAATAAATAACTTACGGCACAGACACGAGATTTTATGAGACCTTTGAGAAAACTTAGCTTTTCTCTCATGGATGGCCCATTTTAGAGTTCCGTAGTTAACAAGGAAATCTTATAGTTTCGCCATGTTTGTCCGTCCGTCCGTCCGTCTGTCCGCAGCTTAGCTCAGTAGCCATTACTATTAGAAAGCTGTAATTTGTAATGGATATACATATCTATTTCGAAAAAAAAACAAAATAAAAATATTAGTACCCCGACACGTAAAATTGGGATGCAATTTTTTTTTCTTGCAAAACCCGTCGTGTTTTGGATGGTTAGATAGCTTGTTAAAAAATTATGAGATTTATTTAATGATTTTTGATTAAGCTATTCGTTTGTGTGATCTGAAACTTTAAAGTGCCAATTTTTGTTGGAGTCAAGCCCCCCCTTCTACCAGCGAAAATCATGGCACTAGTATATACAGGGTAGGGCCTGTAGCAGGAGCAAAACATTGAGGCCAGCAATTATTTACAAGTGGTCTCAGTCGAAAAATAATAATTCTTTTTTGATTTTTATTGTCTTCAAAGATGGCTTGCGTGTATTTTTATTACTTTTCTGAAGTGACAAATATGTCAATTTATTTTAAAAAGTCAAATTTTTTAATACCATAAATATCCTTGAGAACAAAAAATGCAAAAACAATTATGACTCATTACTTGCACACCTGCCTCATACACTGCATTGACTGATGTGCTATAATCTCCTGGTGTCAAGATGCATTACTCGGATAAATTTAGATCAATATTTCTCCGAAACCAAAATCTTTGAACCAAAATTGTACACCAGGTGTTACCGCAGATACCCTATGGAAGCGTCCTTTTAAATATTAGACTAGTAAAGGCGAAAAATTCGTTCTTGGGTAATTGTAATCTCTCAATCCCTCAAAGGTTAGCTGGAAGAGATCCCTCATAGGGATAAGTTCGCCTTTGTACTCTGATCCTGTGTGACATGTAAGTATATGTTTTAAACTGTTATTGTGTACAATAAAGTGCTTACATACATACATATTGTATCAAATTCTAAAATAAAATTCCTAAACACATTGACATTACTGAACTTAGCAATTCTAAATTCAAATCTGTAGTAAAACAAACACTTATTTCAAGAGCATATTATAGGATAAACGATTACATCATGGATAGGGATGTTTGGCAGTGATAGCGTCCTGCACGGGTAATCTATCGCGAAAATATGTTTTCTAATGTAGCATTGTTATTTAAGTTATTTTGTAGTAGCTGAGACTGTAATTTTATATTTAACTATACAATGTATAGTGTTTTGAAAAAATGACACCTCGCCGAGTTTCTTACGCCGGTTCTTCTCGTGGCAGAGGTATATTTTTCCGAACCGGTGGTAGTTTATTGACGTTTACCTAAGTACTTAGAAAAGCAAATTTTTGTACAATTTCCATTGATTACATAGATATGTTGTTTGGTAGTTATGCAAATATTTAGTAAATATAAGTTTGTAACATTGAAAATCCGCATTATGTATCATATTCACTATGTAATCCGCATAATGTAATCGCATTGTCCCGTGAGCGGAAAAGACATACAATAATAATAATAATCATTTATTTCAGGCATCTGAGACCCATGTTACAAATAACTTTAAGACTAACATAAGCTATCTAGCTCATAGATCGCTTCATTGGGAAATGGAGATACTTGTGTGAATGATTGATCATTTACATAATGTAACGTTACTACATCGTAATATTCGTAATGACTCATATTATATGTATATGTACGGTCAACCAATTTGATTTCTCGGCCAATTCGTACCTTGTCACAGTGAAAAACAATATGAAAGCTGCTAGAGATCTTATATTATTGTGACTGTGACAAGATACGAAGTGGCTCAGAAATCATATCGGTTGACTGTATGTAGTAACCGGACCGTGAGGACCCGGGTATGTCCTAAAACTACGACCAAGACCACCGGGGGATGGGCAGCAGCATCCCTGGAGTGCGGTGGAGATACTGCGATCGCCAACCCGCATGCCAAGCGTGGCGATTATGGCATATACCCCCCGTGAATTTGGGGAAGGCCCATGTCCAGCAGTGGACGTCCTTTGGCTGACATGGTGGTGGTGGTGGTGGTATTTAGTAAGCCTCATAACTCTCATAAGTCTGGACACTTTGGGGCTTTGTCGCTTTCACCCGTCTAGGGTTGCCATACGTCAAGATTCCTGACATGTCTGGATTTTTACCCTTTGCCAGGATTGCGGCCGGACTTGACAAGTGTTAGGATTTTTATTAATGACTACTAAGGCGAGAGAGACGAGGGTCTTTTTTATTGTATGAAAAATAGCACCTACAAAAAGATTACTAAGCGGGGGCATCGTCCCCATTTGGGAAATGAATTACTTCGGAACCCCCGGTGTGATTGGGCTCAACCCTCCCCATAAACAACCCCTCCTGTAATCAATGGACGCCCCCTATATATTACGAGAAATAAGACTGGTCTTTTGACAGCTATCATCCCAGTACAAATAATGTCATCGTACGTCAAAAATGACATTAATTGTACTGGGATGACAGCTGTCAAAAGACCAGTCTTATTTCTTGTAATATTTACCTACAGAGCAAGCCTACATTTCTAAATACGAGTACGTAATGATCATCATTTTTTTTTAAATTATAAATGGGATTGCTCTTGGCCAACATCTAGCCAGGGGGCAAAGATGAGGCCGACGATGAAGCGAGCTCATCCAGAAGATGCCTATTCACTCTTGCCTTAAAAAGGTCCAGGTTATATGAACTCGGAAATACAGACGCCGGCAGAGGATTCCAAATCTTAGAAGTGCGCATTATGAAAGATGAAGCAAAGCGGTTGGTTCTTGGTTTAGGTCATAACTTTAGATCAATATTTCTCCCAATTGAAAAAAGATATATTTTTGCCACAAGAGGGTACTGCAGATGCTCTAGGGAAGCGTCCTTTAAATTATTACTCCTGTTCTTACTAACACTTGCAGCAAATGTATGTACTCGCACTATACACTAATCAAAGTGTAACCAGGCCCTTAGGTTTTAAATAAAATAAATAAATATTAAGGGACAATTTTTACACAAATCGAACTAGTTCCATAGTAAGCTCAATAAGGCTTGTGTTATGGGTACTATACGACGATATATTTAATATATATATACTTAAATACATAGAAAACATCCAAGTCTCAGGAACAAATGTCTCTGCTCACCACAGAAACAAATGCCCTTACCGGGATTCGAACCCGGGACCTCTAGCTTCGGAGGCAGTGACACTACCAACACCTTAAGAACCCACCTTAAGAACACCTAACAAGTAACCCCACCCAACCCCCACCTAAGAAGGTTTTGACACCTTATTAATTTTAGTCCTGGCAACCCTATCCGGAAAGTCATGTCATTAGCACGGCGCCCGCGCCAATGTCACGGTTCAATCAAACATTACTTCACTGAGCAAACACCACTTGTTCCGCGAAATCACGTGTCGTCCGTCACGTGCGTCAACGTCTTTAACAGGGCATCTTTTCAGGGTTCCGTAGTAAATGAACCCTTATAGTGACGCCTTGTCTAGCATAGCATCATCATCCTCCTAGCGTTATTCCCAGTACAGTTGCATCCTGAAGGATGCCTGGGGTCCGCTACCTAATCCCAAGAATTGGCGTAGGCACTAGTGTTTTTTTAAGGAAATGACTGCCATCTGACCTTCCAACCCGAGGGGGAAATATATAAATATATAAAAAATAAATAATAATAATAATCGTATGGCATTTTTTCGAACCGTGAGGTCTTCGAGAAGACAAGTACGGTTGCCAGTTTTTGTTGCACTTTTAGCACCACCCAGGGGTCACGTGTAGGGTAATGGGGGGTACTCCCTACGGACGTGGTGCGACTTCGACCCCCCTTGTCAAGTGAGTGGGCAACTTGACTGTTAGAAGTTCTCAAGCCGCCCGGAGGCCTCTAACTTGGCTTAACGACTGCTATCATAGACAACAAGCGGGACCAACGGCTTAACGTGCCTTCCAAAGCACGGGAGCGCTCAGTTAGTAGCCACTCAAAGCGGTCACCCATCCAAGGACTGACCTCGCCCGACATCGCTTAACCTCGCATACCGCACGCGGTACGCGGGCGCCGCTGGGCCACGAACGCTCCTGTCATCATGTAATGCCATGTCCGTCCGTTTGGAAATGAAAATGAAATAACAATTCGTTACAAATTAAACTAATTTCGGTCATCGTTAAAAAAAAATATATGTTGTTATGGGTTGTAATTTTAATAGTACATTACGATACAAGTGCAGAGACCAGGAAATTCGCAACGAGTGGTGATAAATTGAAACCCGACCGAAGGGAGTGTTTTAAATCGACACGAGTTGTGAATTACCTGTTCGCACGTGTATCGTACAATGTTTTACAGTACATATGGCTCTTTAAAGTTTCGACATAATATATGCAAGTAATCTGCTGATTACCGCTCTCGTGCGGTAATATAGCACCATATGTAATGTAAATATTGTTATAATTTAAAATTACTACCACCACACTTTACAGTAGATTGCTCTATAAACCGGCCAAGTGCGGGTCCAACTCGCTCACGGAGGGTTCCGTACCATCTATTACAACATTAGACACTTTAATTACAATAAAGTGCCTACCTTTCTTAATTTAATTTAAATAATAATATTTGTTTAATTTTTTATTACTACGAACGTTGAATAATATTAAGTAGAACTTTGGTCAAGTGCGATTCGGATTTTAGTTTTCCCATACATTTTGAGACTCAGCGCCTGATGAACACAACGAGCAACTTTTTAAGTTTTTTTTTTATGGGAGCTCCCTATTTATTTTATTTTGTTTTTTTGTAAGTATTTGTTGTTATAGCGGCAACAGAAATACATCATCTGTGAAAATGTCAACTGTCTAACTGTCACGATTCATGAGATACACCCTGGTGACAGACGGACAGACAGACAGGCGGATGGACAGCGGAGTCTTAGTAATAGGGTCCTGTTTTGCCCTTTGGGTACGGAACCCTAAAAACTAGTTTCAAATTAGATGATTGTTCTTTTAAAATTGTATTTTCTTTTCTCTGATAAACACAGCCAGTATTTTATCTATTTTTGCTTAGCTTTAAGAACATTTTATGTTAGTTGTGCCCACGGTCCACGGGTCCACGTTTAAATAAATGAAATCTTCTTTGTAAATCTACGTTTTATTTACATAAAGTAAAACATGTTACTCCGTTCAACTATACACACTCAATCATATGTCAACGCATTCACCATTCCAAAGTAATTCAAATTCATTCGAACGTTCCTTATACTATACATCATCTAGCAGCCAGCACCTTACACAGCCATCAAAAAGTACCAATCTCATATCTATCCACCTAAACAAACCTTTTTCCTACTCAATGTTTAAACTGTAGCATTTTATCTTGCGTAATTCTAATTAAAGTAGGAATATCATCAATTTTAGTTTCAAAGTAGGTCAGACTGAAAAATAATATACTTATTGACGTTATTGAGGTCATAGGGTCTGGATTTATTATCTGACATACGAAATTAACATGTTAAAATTTGTTACGGAAAATTTAAATACTTACTTAAATAAAAACAAGTGAAATTAAAAGATTTTTAAAAACCCGACATATTGTACCGATACATTTTCGCATTCGCCTTATTATGATATCCCATACGAGTACGACCGTCTTGAAAAGAAAACATTTCTAGAACGCAGAATTTGATTTAAAAAAATACTCGTTCGCCGTTTTTTTTATGTGTATCCAGTGACACTCGCGCCATAAAGATGAATCTAATGACATGTCATTTATCGAAATCGGTTGAGCCGTTGAATAGTTACGAGGGGACAAAGGAACTTACGTACAAACAAACATACAGGTCAAACCAAAAAAACCTTCCTTTTGGGCTTGTCGTCGGGTAAAAAATGAACAAGTATCGCCTTATTGACGTACACTAACAAGCACGGAAAACCATAGACAATTAGTACCTTGAGGTACTTATTTATTTATTTATTTATTCAGGACAACAACAGCCGTAAATATACATTTTACATCAGAATGGTTACATAGCAGAAGGCCAATAACAGTTATCCATTGTATTACAAAATTACATCCTTGTTTATAATAAGTGAAAGTGAATAGTAGTAAATTGCAAGCTACACAAAGTATATACGAAATGAGACATACGTAGACATAATCCAGAACAGACAGCAATCACTTGTAACTTATTATGTACCACTAAGCAGCATGCCATACAATTTCACTTGAACTATCGGTACTCGGAGTGTTACGAGTGCTCACCCATAGTTACGCAATGAATATGGTTAATTACGAGTAATTACCAGTAGTGCGACACACACACACACACACACAAGATGAATGCATAGATTCCACAATACAACTTACAATCCTAAGACACGGCTCACTCTGGCACAACCTGAGTGTTTGTACAACTAGCGAGAAATACCTAATATCACCATTACTGGTAATGATAACCCACAATCCACCGTTTTAAATTTTAGGTTGATTTATTCTTATTTAGCAACACTGTGAAAACTTCGCTTTTGAATTGTTTTTTAGATCCAATGAATGGATCAGTTGTATAAAATTCCTGGTTATACAAATAGGGAATACGTGAGAGGACACCATTAGAACCATAATTAGTGGAGTGAAGAGGTACTTGGAACAGAGTGGTGTGTCTGGTACGACGTTTTGGGACTCTCAACTGCAGACCGGAAAGAAGCTCAGGACAATCCACACGACTTCGAATAATATCGTAAAGCAAGTTCATGTCGGCTAATTTTCGTGTATCCTCAAGTGATAGAAGGTTGTACTTGCGGCAGTTTTCAGCATAACTAGAAAAGTTTTGATTAAATTTATAATTCAGATGCTTCAAGAACTTTCTTTGAACTCGCTCAATTCGCTCTTTGTGAATGGCATAGCTGACTGACCACACCGGAGAAGCGTATTCCAAAACGCATCTCACATACGCAAAATAAACTATTTTCATACATAATAAGCTTTGAAACGGTTTACAGGTCCTCATTACAAAACCAAGATTGCGAAACGATTTATTCACTATAAGGTCAACGTGGTTTCGCATAGTCATTTTGGCGTCCAACACTACTCCCAAATCACGCACAACGTCCACCCTCTGTACAATAGCACTATTAAAGTTATACGCATATTTAAGTGGGTTAGTCTTGCGGGTGAAACTAATACATTGACATTTACTGATACTTAATGTGATCCTGTTTTGTAAATAATATTCGAATAGATTGTTAAGATCATTTTGCAACAGCTCACAATCAGTAGCAGATTTCACTCGCATAAAGACCTTTTTGTCGTCTGCATACAACAGATGTCTAGCATTTACAAAACATGAGTTTATGTCGAATATGTATGCGTTATAGAAAAGAGGGCCAAGGTGAGAGCCTTGCGGCACGCCCGAAGAAACATCTACATAGTCAGATCTGAAACCACCAATAACAACGGCTTGGGAGCGATTGGTGAGGTATGATTTGATCCACCGCAGCAAATCTCCATGGATTCCCAGCAGCTCCAACTTCTTGAGCAGGATGGCGTGATCAACTCGATCAAATGCTTTCTCGAAGTCCGTGTATATCACGTCAACCTGCCCGCCGCCCTCCATTTCAGTGAGGACAAAATTCGTGAAGCAAGCCAAGTTAGTAACAGTGGAGCGCCCTTTAAGAAAACCGTGTTGCTTATCTGAGATACCGCGACTCACCAAAGGATAGATATGGTTAAAAACAATTGACTCAAAAAGTTTCCCAATGGTGTTAAGGATAGAAATAGGTCGGTAATTATCAATGTTGGATTTTGATCCCTTTTTGTGTACAGGGATAATATGGGCTTGTTTCCAAATTGAAGGAAAGATACATTTTTTGAGAGAATATTGGAAAAGAATGGTCAAAGGCAATGCGAGACTATTAGCACAGGAGGATAGAAAAATTGATGGAACGCCATCACAACCTGGTCCTTTAGACTTGTCCAACCCTGTCAAGAACCTCCGAACAGTATCGCACGTTATGTTAATACAAGACAGTACATCCGATTGGTTACTAACCTGAGATTCAGTGTTTTGATTGGGAGTGGAAGTGGAAGTTGCAGGGATAAAGACACTTTCAAAAAACACATTAAAAGCATTGCATATTTCTTTGCCATTGCAATAATTATGATTACCTAGCTGGAAGTTATTTGGGTAATTAGAGCCTCCACGTTTACTTTTAACATACTTCCAAAAGTATTTTGGGGACTTACGTATGTAGGACTCCGCATTTCGAGTAAAACTTTGAAAGCATTGATCCTGAACACGTTTCTGTCTGGCTCTAAGTAATGAAAATTCATCGTAATCGCGTGGGTTTGAAAAACGTTTCCATCGGCGATGTAGTTTCGATTTCTCACGCAATATTTTTATAAGGGCGTGGCTGTACCATATGGGGTAGCATTCATTATTCGGATATGATATCGGTACAAATAAGGAGAAGCATTCATTAAGCTTTTTATAAAAGATGTCAACTGCTTTGTTAATGTCATCGGTTATTAAAATCGTATTCCAATCAATACTCTCTAAATGTGTATTAATTTTTGAATAATCGCACTTAAAAAAAAAATTGAAGCGTTGGATTTTATTAGATTTCAACGGTTTTATAAACAAATCAAGGATATCAATGATAAGCGGTGGGTGATACACGTCCAGCTTAGAAATTGGCTGACATTGTGTAACTGACAATGGAAGATTACTAAAACACAAATCTAATATATTGTTGCAAGAATTAGCTATAAAATTGTATTGAGTAAGCCCAAGGTATAGTAGGTCCTCAACGAATGCCAACGCAGCATTTTGATAATCTGTTTTGCCTTGATTGAGTAAACTAAAACCCAAGTCACAGTGCCAAGAAATACACGGCAAATTAAAGTCACCTAGCAGTAAATAATTACAGCTCGGGTGCTCAAGAATAATGCGCGAAATATTTGATTTTACTTGTTCCAAGTTAAGGGGTAGGTTATCTTCGACGGGTGGAAGATATGCCACCGCCGCAATCAAATCGGCCGAGGTGCCAAGACTTAGCTAGTTAATGAAATGAAATGACGAAATTACGTCATGTCACTTATTTTTGCACCTACGCATTTATCGCGTTTGTTTAGGCGTTGACATTGTACTAAGTAATATTCCTTTTCGAACAAAGGTGTGATCACCAATTACCACATCGAAAATTAAAGGATACGAAGCCAAGCGTCTGGTTGGGTGACCGAAGAGCTGGGGACTTCCTCGCTCAACGTATTAGCATGGCGATACAGTGAGGAAATGCCGACAGCATCCTCGGTACAATGCCTCAATGGCCTGTTTTAGATTGAAGTTAGTTTTAATATTTTTATACTATTTTGGTTAAGCATTCTTGTATATATTTTCATTGTACATAAATAAATGCTTTTATCGGAGGTCGGACATAAGGTAAAATGCGAAATTTGCCAAGACAAAAATTGATTTCAGAACATTTTCTTGATTGCCTTTAATTTATGTCCTAGGTCCTACATATCTTTAAATCATTCTTCCCTAGCTCACTTCAGTAATAATATTTTTTTCAATTATTAAGAATGGAAATTACTCCTTTCACGAATCAAATTAAAAACCTAAATTGGTATATTAAGAAAAACTGTCTGATTAGGCAAAGCGTCAAAAATATATTTTTCACTTCTCATGCTCTAAAAGTTCGTCTTTATACTGTGCATAGGCGACATAAAGTCGCTTTTTATGCTCTAGAGCATTAAGTTAAACCAGCCCGCGTGGGCGACGAGCACAGAAGTAAAAATTTGATGAAATAACTTTAATTATGTTAATTATTTGTTTAACTTTCTCGCAATCGAAGTGAATAGCAGACAATTTACAGCTACTTTCTTTACTAACTTTGAGAGGGCTGTCAACCCAAACGGGATACCAAATTAAAGTCCCCAACTGTACATACACAGTTACTTCCATATGATGACTGCTTCACGTATATTTCCGTCCACAAACATCACTATTTGCAGTAAACTCAATGGCAACCTCGGAACCGCGTAAACCAACAAATACTCCAATAGAAGGACCTGTCTACGTGCGATAGATGCGGCGGATAGTCCGTTTTGCTGTGGTCTGTATTCGGGTCATGGATGTTTGAAATAGATTACACTTATAATACGTATGTAAGAAACTTTAAGATTAATGTATATTGTATCGGCAACGTATGTCTCGCGGAGGATATACTTGTAATATTTATTTATTTATAATATACAGCACGCGGCAACATCTTCCGCAGACCAATGTTTCATAGAATGTATTGAGTCGCAGAATTTTCATTTATAGACATTTTTTTTTCAGAAACCGTTAACTTATTTATTTAGGTAGGCTTTTTAGGTCTTTGTGTGGGACTTATTTTGGTCTACCAGAAAAGTAGGTTAGGTTAGAACTGCGACCCTTTGTAAAAAAATGCTTTCTATGAAATGAAAATTATTATTATCTATGCAACTTCTGTCTGTGAAACAAGGTACAGTCGAGTTCATAAATATATGAGCAAATCCAAGCCTTCAAAAATAAATGTACATAGTAACGTACAAACATATCTAAACAGATTGATCGTTCAAAAATATATACACGTGTCATCCGTCATATTGATCTGAGCAAGCCACTCAATAATAATTAAGCAACTGAAACATAATAAATATCTGTACTACGATTTTTACGAAATTATTTAAACGAGTGGAAGCACATGACTACTGAGACAAGGGTCATTTTCAAATATTTATAAACAGACAGTGGCACATAAGTATATGTAGTAACATTTTCCAATTTGTTGCGAACAAGTAGGAGGTCATAAATATCTGCACGTAGCCTTAAAATCTCTTCTCACCCCGCTCTCAAACCTTCTCTCCCCATTCATAACCCACCTCTCCCCGCGAAACCTACTCACCCCGTTTTACGGTACGCGAGCTATCCTAGATAAAGTATCGTTATATTTTTTTAACATACATTTTATTATGTGTTATTTAGCTCTGTATAAAAAATCTGTCCCAAGTGGTCGAATTGCTGATAATCCATAATTCCAATAACAAAACAAATTATCAGACTTATTATTACATGTTTTATCCACATGAATACATACATATTAATGACTTTAGAATTATTGCATAGGTCAAAATATCACCAGCGCTAACAGGACTATATGCGGAACCATGCAGCAACCATGCGGTGGCTGGAAAGTTAAAATGGGTCTATGATGATGATGACACTTTTGTTTAGTCCGGTGCCGAGACCCTTGGCTCGTGGGGTCCCAGTGCACGTTAGCTCTACAAGGAGCTTTCCAATAGGCTCGTAGACAGCATTTCAGGAACCTAGCCTAGGGGGCCCAATTTATTAAATATATTTTAAGCTTAGACGTAGTTGTATTTGTAAATAACAATTTTACTAGAATAAATATTCATTATAATTATTTATAATGAAGTCTCCTATTGTATAATAATTAACTAGGTAAGTATGTGGATTCATTAACACTTTTTATGATAATTTGTTTGAGTCTACGTTTTTATTGAATACTTCAGCATTATTACTGTACTACAATCATCATCACTTTAAAAAGTCACTAATGATTTATGAGGCATGTGCGTATTTGCTACTTACTTAGAAAACCACTAGAAAACTAATGATGTTTCATTAACCTTACTTAAGTGATATTTTTATTACAATAGACGTACCATACACCGCGCGGCTTGCTAAAATTTTTGACAGGCTAAGGATATGGTATTAATGATATGATTCAACTATTTTTTTTTTATAATAAGTATGTTACAAATTAAAGGAAAAAAATTCTCAGTGTAATTTGAGACGTTGCACGTTGGTGCCGTTAATAGAAGCCTAAGTCTTCTACGATTGATGTCGATGAACCTACGCTTCCCTAATAGCGGTAGCCGTACAAGCCCGATTTCAGAGAAATACTGCAAATCGATGTACAGTTTAGCCGTTTGGCACACGCATACTAGAGGTCAAAACAAAATATTTGACCCGCAGTTCCTAAAAAAAATTCCTTTAGGGGGGAGTAATGAGACATTTTACTTTTTGTATAAAAAAATATTCTGCAACCTATCGTGTGTAGTATCATATGAAAGCGCTTTTTAAGGCGATTCTAAAAATATAACACATCATAACATTTCAGCCATATTTTTTTAATTAATATAAAAATAATTTTCGAAACATACCAAGTTTGGGCTCATCCAGACACGATATGGCTGGTTTTTTTTTTAATACAATATACCACAAATGATACGTGATATCCTCATATCTAACCTCAAAAAAGCAATTTTGAAAATAATGTCACAAAGTATTTTATATTTATTTTTCAATATTACAAAGTGACACAGTTCTACTTTAATACCTATTTTACGTGACTTATGGAACTGTAGTGCAGATACGGTACATATTAATCATAAAATGAATCGCAGTATCCATATATCCAACGGGAAATACCTTTTCAACCCTTTAACTGCGCCTTTTCATCAGTTGGTATAGTTTGTTTAGTTTTTGACATAAAATATCAAGGTTGGACTCCTTCAGATACGATATACCCAACTAATTAGGTTAGATATCAAGATATGACGCATCACAAATGATACGTTATATCTTAATATCTAACCCCAAGAAAGCAATTTTGAAAATAATTTCGTTTAGTAGTTTTATTTTTTATGTGTATAATTTTTCAATATATTTTAGCGTTCGGTCGATCACAGCGGTTACTTCTGACGTGTAGGTATATTACAGTCGGCAGTGCATCACGTGTTCGTAACTTCGTATTATACACATAGCAAGTTTTAAATTGTAAGGTATGTATCAATTTTCTCTATACCTGCCTACTAATGCACAGGGTTAGGTATATGTATTTAGTCTTTTTATATATATCATTTGTGATACGTCATATCTTGATATCTAACCTAATTAGTTGGGTATATCGTATCTGAAGGAGTCCAACCTTGATATTTTATGTCAAAAACTAAACAAACTATACCAACTGATGAAAAGGCGCAGTTAAAGGGTTAAAGAGGTATTTCCCGTTGGATATATGGATACTACGATTCATTTTATGATTAATATGTACCGTATCTGCGCTACAGTTCCATAAGTCACGTAAAATAGGTATTGAAGTAGAACTGTGTCACTTTGTAATATTGAAAAATAAAAATTAAAATACTTAGTGACATTATTTTCAAAATTGCTTTTTTGATGTTAGATATGAGGATATCACTTAACATTTGTGGTATATTGTATTTTAAAAAAATCAGCCATATCGTGTCTGGATGAGCCCAAACTTGGTATGTTTCGAAAATTATTTTTGTTTTAATTAAAAAAATATGCCTAAAATCCAATGATGTGGTATATTTTTCGAATTGCCTTAAAAAGCCCTTTCATATGATACTACACACGATAGGTTTCAGAAAAAAAAACTTCTTTTCCATACAAAAAGTAAAATGTCTCATTACTCCCCCCCTAAGGGAAATTTTTTTAGGAACTGCGGGTCAAAAATTTTGTTTTGACCTCTAGTATGCCTGTGCCAAACGGCTAAACTGTACATCGATTTGCAGTTTTTTTAAGCGTACAGCTTACACTATAAGGCGTTGTAAGAGGGAACTAGTGAACTTCACTTCTAGTGAAGGTATTCGTGCCTGAACGATTGGCCGCGTATGCCAGATGTCGCAGGTTCGAATCCCTCTTACAGCTAAATTCCCTCTTGCAATGTAATATTTTTCGTTATTTCACATCACTTTTCTGTAACGGTTCATAGAATACCCCTTCCTACTAAATTTCATAATTGTAGTGCTTATAGTCTCCGAGTAAATCGGTTGTGACATACAGGCGGACGGACAGACGTGACGAAATTTTACGGAACCCTGCTGCCTACGCCCCTACTGTCCCCTACACCATGGATGTTGGATTAAGAAACATACCACACGCAATTCCAAATCAGAATGGAATGCGGAACACACTCGAATAGATAGACCCCCAGCCTAATGATGATGTTAAGACATAACTACTTACATGTAATTTTATCTATATTTAAATATTCGTCAAACTGGTACATACATTATTTACACTAATATGACACCTGCATGTTTGCTGTCAGTATGTTAATTAACACATGGCCCCTAATAGTCCGCGAGGCAGCTAGATGTTTGTAACAGAGTTCTGGGGTGCTACCGCGAACATCGAAAATCGAACTTCGTAGCGTGCCGTCCCTTTCACTCTCGTGTATGATTTTTATTTATTCTATTTTATTCTATTCTATTTTATTGATTTTTAATTATTCCAGTGATAAAAATCATGTCTCTCACTATATGACGGAACGGGACGGTACGATACGAAGTTCGATTTTCGAAGTTCGCGGTAGCAGGTCTGGCCTGCAATTTTGTGGGTGGGTTGAGCATTGGTGGTAGCGTTGTAAAGGACTCGAGATCAGGGAGTCTTTTTCATAAAGACTCTAAACTCAAATAACAAGACTCGACTCGGTATACAGGACTCCATTTATGGCAGAACTTTTAAGAGGGCGCAGTACGTGGCAGTAGACTCGGTTCTCCATACAAACGTATTTATGCTCTCATTTTAAAACGCCATGCTAGAATAACATGAAACTTTGTATACACAATGAGATCCGGCGTATCTAGGTCGGAAATAAGTTTCCGTTGCTAGAAAATGTAAAAGAAAAATACAGCGGTTTTTTCCGTTTTTTTACGGCTTGTATGAAAACCTTAATAATCAATCAATTCAAGCAATAGAAACTAATTTCCGACCTAGATATGCCGGATCCCATTGTGTATACAAAGTTTCATGTTATTCTAGCACGGCGTTTTGAAATAAGAGCGTAAATACGTTTTCCCCTCACTAGCTCGGAAAGCCGTCTTTTATCCTTTGAAACAAGCGGGTAAAAACGCATTTTATCCACAAGTGGGGAAAGTAATTTGACCTTGGAGCGTGTTTGAGTAGCTTTTGACAGATAACAAAACGTAAAACGCTCATATTAATGGTTCGTTTGATATCAATTATCATTAAATAAATGGTTTGAGAATTTAATAAAAAAATACCAAATTTAGCTTTATTTAATGATTTAAGTCGTAAACCTTAAAATTCTATAAGTAACATTTTTTTTATAATGACTTTAATTGTAAACGCACAAGTTGAGTCGATGCAATTTCAAAACGCATCCTCAGAAAAGTCATCTTGTCAATTGTAAACGCACAAGTTGAGTCGATGCAATTTCAAAACGCATCCTCTGAAAAGTCATCTTGTCAATGTCAACTAAAATATACACAACTTGTCACCGACTCCGAATCGCGTAATATTATACACAACTTTCAGAGTTTTCTGTTACAATATCGTAAAAAAATCAGTGATTCCAGTGACAAAAATCATGCCTGTGGAACTGTGTTTTTTTGCATGTTGCACTTTCCTCGCTATAGTGAGGAGAAAAGTTTTGTGTTACACACGGGAGCAAAGTTGTATTTTACTTCTCGTGTGTTGAAACACTCGCCACGCTCAGGATTCTATTTTAGAACCACTCGCTTCGCTCGTGGTTCAACTATAGAATCCTTTCGCAGGCTCGTGTTTCAATTCCACACTCGCGGGTAAAATACAACTTTGCACCCTTGTATAATAAATAACTATTGTATGGAGAACCGAGTGTACTACTCTTAACTTTTTGTGTAGTAATTCTAGTAATCGTGCTCGAGCCTTACTCGTACAGTCACCAGCATTAATATCTACCAAAACAAAGGCGGCGAAAATACCTGACACGCCCTAACGACCCTACAAATAGAGTCGTGTCAGATCATTTGCTTACATTACACTCCTAAGGTTTGGCATTCTCTGTGGCGTCTTAGATCTTTTTAAGGCACGAGTGAATAGGCATCTTCTGGGTGAGCTCGCTTCATCGTCGGCCTCATCTTTGCCCCCTGACTAGATGCTGGCCAAGAGCAATCCCATTTTTAATAATAATAATAATAAATAAAAAATGTTTGAAGTCTTAACGATGAGACTAAAGTTACAAGTTCTTAGCGCGATGGTGTATTTCGTTCTTCTTAGTAAGGTGGTGTAATGTTTATCATATTTATCCACACATTAAAATAAAACCGGCCAAGCCGCACGAAAGGTTATCTATACAACGTAAGACACTTTATTATAACGTTTTTTAATATAATTTAAATAATGAGTAATATTTTTTACCAGTAATAAGAAAGCTAAATAATATCAAGTAGAATTTTGGTCAAGTGCGTGTCGGATTTTAGTTTTCCTATAAGTACCTACATTTTGAGGCCCAGCGCCTGATGAACACAACGAGCAACTTTTTAAAAGTTTTTTGTATGGGAGCTCCCTTAAATATTTATTTTATTTTGTTTATAGTATTTGTTGTTATAGAGGCAACAGACATACGTCATCTGTGAAAGTTTCAACTGTCTTAACTATTACAACATCCGCCGACTCCGTCGTTATCAAAATCGAGTAAAAAAATCACGTTTGTTGTATTGGAGCCCCTTTAAATATTTATTTTATTTTGTTTTTTGTTATAGCGGCAACAGAAATACATGATTTGTGAAAATGTCTAACTATCACCACAGATTTTATAATACGGAACGTATTGCGAATCCAGCCGCAAATCAATATTTTAAACTAAAAGACACAGTGAAAGTCTCAAGTTTTTTGTAGAAGCTCTCTCTCTCTCTCTAGCTTTAAATAACACTCCAGTTGTTGCACAGATAACTCACGCTCTACAGGACTCGGGACTCGGAGTCTTGGTGTTTACCGAGGCGTCTATTAACTGAGTCGAGTATACAAAATTAGGAATCCAGAACTCGAGTCTTTTACAACACTAATCGGTATAGCCTCAAAGGCACGTTGAAAAAATTGGCCAAGAGCATGACGAACCATGCTCAGTGTAGGGTTCCGTAGTTGCCCAATGAACTTAGATAAATAAACACAAAAACAAGCAAAAGGGAATACTTTCGCAGCGTTTCATACGACGTTTACTAAGAAAAGAACAGCTTAAACTGATCATGTCTGCTATAGTTTTCATTGAAAGTCTTTATTAAGCTTTACTTTCATGATTTTTTATTCATATTTTTTAAACCCATAGTTCAAAAGTTTGAGCGCTCTTGGACACAGTTTTTTTCTTTTGGAGTGATTATTTTCGAAAATATTCAATGGTGCCGTCCCTTTCACTCTCCTGTCGTACACTATATGAGTGAAAGGGACGGCACCATACGAAGTTCGGATTTCGAATTTCGGAGTAGACCACCAGATATGTGTAATCTGTCAAAAACAGAGTGACCCGTCACGTTACACATATCTGTGTGTTATAGTGTTGTGATGTAAACTGGTAAAATAACGCTGCACATTCTATACTATTCCTAGTGACTTTAAAATTAGTAAAGTAATTTAAGTAAGTGTGCTATTTCACTTTTAAAGCTACGAAAGTATGTGCGAATTAGAAGAATGTTGTTTTGAAACATACCCATATAACGAACATTTGTATAGCTCATCGAAAAAATAAAAGAGAATCGATAGCTTGCGAGTTGCAAAAAAAGATACAATCACCCAATATTTAGGTACACTCTTGTTTATAATTGATAACAATTAAATGGATATTATATTTATGTACCATATTAGAGCAGAATTTCGCATTGAAAGCATATTAGGGTGATTGTATCTATTTTTGCAACTCGCAAGCTATTGATTCTCTTTGATTTTTTCGATGAAATATACAAATTTTCGTTATATGGGTACGTTTCAAAAGAACATCCTTTTAATTAGTACATAAGAGAGTACATGTTTGTACCTTTCGGCGTCGAAACTCTAGGTCCATGGGGTCCCAGCGCGCATAAGTTATTTGCAGAAATTGCGAAGCGTCTGGTTGACGTAACTGGTGACCGAGGAGCTGGCGGCTTCCTCGCTCAACGTATCAGCATTGCGATACAGCGAGGAAATGCCGCCAGCATCCTCGGTACAATGCCTCAAGGGCCCGTTTTAGATTTAAGTTACTTTTAATTTTCTTTATATTATTTTGGTTAAGTATTCTTGTATATATTTTCGTTGTACATAAATAAATGATTACACTTCATTAGTACATACTTTCGTAACTTTGAAAGTGAAAAAAACACACTTTACGTTCTACAATATATTGTTATGCGTCGTTTGTGTTGTTTGAAATCTGTCATCATTTCCAAATCTGTATGAGGATCCACAGTTGAGGAAAAACACAACCAACAATCGATGTATATCTAATTAGACATCATAAATCTATTTTAATTCGTTACATCTCTTGTTACGTTATTTGTCCTGTCAAAAGGAAGTCTTTCAAATCTTTGAGTTGTCGATGAGAAGATAGCTTTGACAAGGCTTAGGATTTGTTGTAAGTCTTATTTTTGTATTCGTGTTTTTTAAATAAAAGCTGGCCAAGTGCGAGTCGGACTCGCGCACGAAGGGTTCCCTACCATTATCTAACGGCGGAGTCCGACTCGCACTTGGCCGGTTTTTAATATTTGTTGTTATAGCGGCAACAGAAATACATAATCTGTGAAAACTGTCTAACTATCGCTGTTGTTGAGATACAACCTGGTGACAGACAGACGGACGGACAGTCAGCGAAGTCTTAGCAATAGGGTCTCGATTTTACCCTTTGGGTACGGAACCCTAATAAAAATATAACATCTTTATTGCCACAAACTTAACCTAAATATTACTTACAAAGATGAGATGTTTGTATTAAAAACTTAAATTAAAAATATAATACTAATGTAATAAATACAAAACTACTAAAAATATATATATTTATTTTTTTAATACCACGTCGGTGGCAAACAAGCGTACTGCCCGCCTGATGGTAAGCGGTCACCGCAGCCTATGAACACTTTAAGAATTTATACACTCCTTTCTTGAAGAACCCCGTATTATTATATTTTCTTTAAATACTGTTATTTAATTAATCGTTATGTTTGTTATATATTTTTATTATTTCTTAAATTTTAAATTTAAACCTATACTAAAGAAAAAAAAACATGAAGGCAATTTTTATGAGAATTGTACTTAGTTCTTTCCTATGGTGTCCAATTTCGTTGATTTAATTAGTATGTTCAATTATTATTATCTAGTAGTAAATAAATGTATTTACTTTAATAAAACAATTATTATAAGATACTCACTGTTATTTTGTAATGCAACTCCAGTCTCGTTACCGCACGCACCAAACTTGATTGCTTATACAGTAAGTATACAAAAAAAAAACCTTTTCAAAGTATATAATATAACTATCAAGGAAAAATGTGACACTCAAATATATTTACTATGTTTTTATATAAAGTTAGATTGTGTAAGGTTTAGACGTTCGCACGCTACAGATGGATAAAATAACTGGCGGCTTTATCTCAGTCAACACTGCAGTGTATATATTACCATACCTTGCTTATATAGCGGGGGTAATCGCGAAGCTTATACTGCGCGACTCAGAGCTGCCAGTACGCAGATCACCTGTGTGAGCCAGTATAAACAAAGACTCGACTCGACTTAGACGCAAACTAAGCAAAGCTTTTACAACAACCAACAACCCCCGGAACATACATTACAACACACCTATACACCCGGAAACAAAGCGTATACCGATAGCGCTGCGTTTTCGGCAACATTTCACACTGCACCGGGTGGAGGTTTTAGTCCGTAGGCGACTGGGCCAATTCCCAGTTGAGTCGGGCATGCTCACGGAACCGGGCCGGTAGTATCCAATGAGGATTTCCTCCACCCACGAGAAAAAAAAAAGGTTATACAACAGACACCGAATAGCTCATACTCATTTATTTGCAATGATTTTATACACTACACGTCAATCATCCTCCTAGCGTTATTCCCAATACAGTTGCATCCTGAAGGATGCCCGGGGTCCGCTACCTAATCTCAAGAATTGGCGTAGGCACTAGTTTTTACGGAAGCGACTGCCATCTGGCCTTCCAACCCGAGGGGGAAATTAGACCTTATTGGGATTAGGCTTGTCAAGTGAGTGGGCAACTTGACTGTAGAAGTTCTCAAGCCGCCCGGAGGCGTCTAACTTAGCTTAACGACTGCTGTAATAGACAGCAACCGGGAGCAACGGCTTAACGTGCCTTCCAAATCACGGGAGCGCTCAGTTAGTAACCCCTCAAAGTGGTCACTCATTCAAGGACTGACCTCGTCCGACATTGCTTAACCCCGCAAACCGCACGCGGTACGCGGGCGCGGCTGGGCAACACACCACACGTCAATATAATTTCAAAATAATACATTCAATCATACCTACTATTTTCATAAATATACAAAGGTCTAAAAATTTTGTGTCTCTTACAGTCTTATGTTAAATTACAAATATACCACCACCACATCAGCCGAAGGACGTCCACTGCTGGATATAGGCCTCCCCCAATTTCATGGGGGGCATGCCATAATCGCCACGCTTGGCATGCGGGTTGACGTTCGCAGTATCTCCATCGCACTACAGAGATGCTACTGCCCATCCCCCGGTGGTCTACAAATATACAAAGATATAAAATTAAATTACTATTATGATATGCCTAAAGGGGGGATTTACCGGTCCTTATGGGAACAATCTTACACAAATCGAATTAGTCCCATAGTAAGCTCAATAAGGCTTGTGTTGTGCGTTCTAGAAGACTACGTATATAATTATATTTAATAGATATAAATACTTAAACATATAGAAAACATCCAAGAGATCCATTGACTTATTTATTTTATTTAAGATTTTATTCATTTTATCGCCATTCGCCATGTCACATATAGTATTTATAATTTTCCCTTGGACGCTTCGGTTTTGGAATGAGCTGAGGTTTGTCCCGTGGAACTATGGGTTTCTTCAAGAAAGGAGTGTATACATTTTTACACCAGTTGGGCCTTGGTACCCTTGTTTGTCAGTCGATTTTAAATATCAGAATGAAAGCTGGCAGTATTATGCAATTTAACATGACAGATGTTAAATAATACAGTAATTGAAAACCCAAAAACAATAAAGTAAAAGTAGTTTATTCTTCAAATTAGGCATATTACATACACCTATGAACGTCAATAAACTACCACCGGTTCGGAAAAATATACCTCTGCCACGAGAAGAACCGGCGTAAGAAACTCGGCGAGGTGTAATTTTTTCAAAACAATATGCATTGTATAGTTAAATATAAAATTACAGTGTCAGCTACTACCAAATAACTTAAATAACAATGCTACAGTAGAATACATATTTTCGCGATAGATTACCCGTGCAGGACGCTATCACTGCCAAACATCCCTATCCATGATGTAATCGTTTATCTTATAATATGCTCTTGAAATAATTGTTTGTTTTACTACAGATTTGAATTTAGAATTGCTAAGTTCAGTAATGTGTTTCGGAATTTTATTGTAGAATTTGATAAAATTTCCCAAGAACGACTTTTTCGCCTTTACTAGTCTGTAGAAGGTTATTTTGAGTTTCCCAGTATTTCTCGTGGCTATTGGTTTATCAGCAATGTACATATAAGCTCTATAATGTTTTTACGCGTGTATTTCACCGTCGTCGGACCGTATACAAGGATCAAGTTGGAATAAATAGTACATTATTAAACGAGGGGCGTAAGCGGAAAATTGCGAACGAGAGTCTATCAGAAGCTTTTTTGATGACTCGAGTTTGTAATTTTCGTAGGTTCGAGTTAATCACAATGTGTTTCATCACGTTTGCGAGGAAATAAATAATGACAATCGAAATTGACGAAATCGACAACTTCACCTCCAGTATCAGTGCACGATCGCTGAGGCGTCCTTGCGAGAGGAGCGCGCAGCTTCAATATTTCATTTCAACCAATTACAAAGCAGCATTCTTGTGGAACGCGGCCAACTAGATTTTTTTAAACCAATCAGATCACACCGCCGCCACCATATCAGCCAAATGACATCCACTGCTTGACATAGGCCTCCCCCAAATTCAGGGGGGGTATATGCCATAATCGCCATGCTTGGCATGCGGGTTGGCGATCGCAGTATCTCCACCGCACTGCAGGGATCCTGCTGCCCATCCCCCGGTGGTCTTGGTCGTAGTTTTAAGACATACCCGGGTCCTCGGGATCAGATCACACACAACCTCATAACTCCCTTGGGAGTTATGAAAATCCATAACTCCCTTGGGAGTTATGAAAATCCATAACTCCCGAGGGAGGTAAATCGGTTATAGCTGTTCTATACGCCTGCGTACAATAAGGCCCTTTGCGAGCAAGTGTGATGTGAACGAATAAAATGTATATTGTATACCACTCCAGTGTTTCTCCTCAACTCCGATAGGCGCAATTAATATAAACTTACGGGGCAATAAAAAACATGTTCTATGCATGTGGGTTAGAATTTATTTATTTATCTGTCGGCCTGTTTAGCCTAGTTGGTAGTGACACTGCCTCCGAAGCTAGAGGTCCCGGGTTCGAATCCCGGTAAGGGCATTTGTTTCTGTGGTGAGCAGAGACATTTGTTCCTGAGACTTGGATGTTTTGTATATATTTAAGTATGTATCTATTAAATATATCGTCGTCTAGTACCCACAACGCAAGCCTTATTGAGCTTGCTATGGGACTAGTTCGATTTGTGTAAAAATTGTCCCCTAATATTTATTATTATTATTATTTATTTAATTATTATACATATCACTTACAGACTAATCCAACACGTGATACATATTACAACGCTAAAAAGGAAATATAAAATTCAATAGGAAATAATTACATTAACCACTCAATTAAGAGGGCGCAGTACGATCGATGTGGATCGGTTCTCCATACAAACGTATTTATGCTCTCATTTTAAAACGCCATGCTAGAATAACATGAAACTTTGTAAACACAATGGGATCCGGCATACCTAGGTCGGAAATTAGTTTCTGTTGCTAGAAATTGTACAAGAAAAAAAATACAGCGGTTTTATGAGTTTTTTACGGCTTGTATGGAAACCTTAATAATCGTTGTATTTTTTCTCCATTATAATTTCAAGCAACTGAAACTAATTTCTGACCTAGATATGCCGGATCATATTCATATTCATTTAATCGTATCAATCATACATCGTCAGGTTACAGAATTTTTTAAATACATTAATACATTAATTAAGTCAATAATGAATAATTAAACGAAGCGGTAATCCCATCCCATTGTGTATACACGTTACGTTACGTCGCCTTCCAAGTGAATTGAAAGGCGAGGTAAGCAGACTTTTTTTTTAAAGAAGTTGAAAGTAAAAAAAGGTAAAAGAAAATGCTCAAGGTCGGGGTAAGCTTTTATTTGGACAATTATTGTTATTAAGGCACTCACAGATTTTATATATATAAAAAAAGAATAACTATGGAAGATTAAAAGGTCAAACACTGTCAATTTTAAGTAGGTAGCTCAAAAATTTGAGCCTCGAGACAGAAGACTCGCCGCGTCGAGTAGATTGGTACGGCGACTCGAGTAGGTTGGCGCGTCGGCTTGAGTAAGTTGGCGCGTCGGCTGGAGTAAGTTGGCGCGTCGATTCGGGTTAGTTGGCACGACGGCTCGAGTTAGTTGGCACGACGGCTCGAGTTTGTTGGCACGACGGCTCGAGTAAGTAGGCACGACGGCTCGAGTAAGTAGGCACGGCGACTCGAGTAAGTAGGTACGGAGACTCGAGTAAGTAGGTACGGAGACTCGAGCACGGTGGCTCGGGAAGAATGGCTCGGCGTGTCGAGAAAGATGTCACGTTGTCTTTTAGTAGGAGAAAGAGGGTTTACGTCGAAGTAAGTACGTGAGCACGAGGTCTTCTTGAAGTGCAGGGCCTGGCTTGGCCCTGCACTGACCAATTGCGACTTGACTGATGAAAAGTCGGCGAGAAACTCAATTGTCCTAGGCAATGTTCGGCTTTTATACTATTTCTTGCCGTTGTTCGAGAATCCATAGTTCTAAATTTACAATTTCAAAATTTACAGGATACCAGTATACAATTTAGACGTAATATGATTACAACCTTAGCTATAAATGAGTTTTGACAATGTCCGTTGCTATGACGGTCGATAAGTAAACATGTCAAAAGTATTAAATTCTAAGATAATTATATTTGTTTTCGTATGAAAACAACAAAATAATTGAAAATATAAAGCTATATCAGACAAGGTACGTTTCTGGCGTGTTTAGTGTATCCCATAACATAGGAAGTGCCGGAAACATTGAAATTTTCGAAAGTAATCAAAGAAACAATATTTTCTATCGTTACAGTGATTCAAGTGAAATTTTTCGCGAAAGAAACAAGGTAACGAACGAGAAAAGGCGCATTGCCGCATCCTGCATGCTAGGGCGAGCAGATGCTCTTAAGAACACAAGGTATGCTACAAAGGTTCATGTTATTCTAGCATGGCGTTTTAAAATGAGAACGTAAATACGTTTGTATGGAGAACCGAACGTACTGCGCACTCTTAAGCCATCATATGCGAATGCTTCTCAGTTTTATTTATATATTTTTTAATACCACGTGGGTGGCAAACAAGCGTACGGCCCGCCTGATGGTAAGCGGTGACCGCTGCCTATGGACGCCTGCAACTCCAGGGGTTACATGCGCGTTGCCGACCCTTTAAAATTTCATACAGTCCTTTCTTGAAGAACTCCATACTGCAGTCCCCCGCGGAAACCCCGGCAGGGAGAAATTCCTCTGAAACCGTACCGTACGCGTCCATTTAGGTTCTACTGCGACTGTTGCAAACAAGGATACGATCTGTCGGATGGTATGCAGACACCGTAGCCTATGGACGCTTTATAGATTTGAGGAGTCGTTGTATTGACAGAGACAAATGCATGCAGGCACCTCACTCTCAAAACTGGGAATCCTCGAGAGCTCTGGCGACCTTACTCACCATCAGGAACACAAAACCACATAGTTACATAGTATTTCTGTAGTAGCCGCCTTATTTATATACGGCGGCGGAAGTGATATAGACATAGATATAGACATAGTGAAATGCTCCAAAATGACATTAGCGCAGTGTACGGGTGGAGCCTGGAAAACCGGTTGTTATTTAACATTAATAAATGTGAGGTAACAACTTTTTCCCTTTCTTCTGTGTCTCTCTGTTATGAGTACTATATGGCAGGGAAGACAATTACACGCGTCGATGAAGTCCGAGACCTCGGAGTAATATTTGATTCGCGGCTCACGTTCCGGGCACACGTAAAAAACGTAACACGCGTCGCGTTTCAAAGGTTGGGTTTCGTGCTGCGTAACGCTGTTTCGCTCTCGGTTCCAGCAACGCGTGCTCTATATGCGACACTTGTACGGAGTATTCTCGAAACAAATGCAGTGGTATGGAGCCCGCATGAGAAAAAATACATACTCATGCTCGAGCAAGTGCAGAAGAAATTCCTTCGAAGTATGTACAAAAAGATATATATCCACTACCCTTTTATGTACCCAACGCGGTTCTTACAGGGACATCTAGGTTATGACTCGTTGGAGCTGCGTCGAAACCTGGCCCTAATTAACTTTGTAGTTAACATTTTGAGGTGTAGGGTGGATAGTGTCGGCCTTCTGGAAAGATTTGTTAGGCTCTCGGTACCTGACGCGTACTGCAGCAGGCGGAGGCGGCCGCCCCTGCTGGCTGCTGAGCACGCGCGGACGCGCCTTCGCTTGCACTCCCCCGTCCTGCGCGCGACTGCGCTCATCAACTCCTTGCTTGCAGCAGCTTCTGAATGCGATTTGTTTGCGACAGGTATAGCGAGATTGATGACAGTATGGAAGAGAGTGCTTGAGATGAAGCAAGATAGGTATTCCGTAGTTTTAAGTTAGTTTTATAGGTGGTGTTTTTAGTTTGGAATCTTTGTAACGCTTTGGGTTAAACTGTAATGTTACATTACTTTAGATTCAATAAATAAATAAATAATAAATAAATAGAAAATAAAATAAAAACTTTAGGTAAACAAGTAGGTATAATTATGTCATAATATAAAGTCACAATTAATTATGTCATTTAAAATTATTTTACAAAAATAGAGATATCTCAAAAGATCGTCCATTTAAAAACTAATAAACTTAATCGAAATATGAAAAAACACAAATAACCACTATGTAAAACTTTATAAATGTCAAGCAAAAAAAAAAATTCAAACTAGATATCTCAATAGATCGTCAAATTAAAATAATCGAATAATGAAAAAACACAAACACGTAACAATTATGTAAAAACTTTATAAATGTCAAACAATTAAATAAATTATCATTTTGTTACGTCCATATATTCGTTTACATTATATAATGGGTTTTTCAGTAAAAAGATTCTCAATTGACGTTCAAATGCTTTGTCAGATGGCTCAGTTCGTAATTCAACGGGTAGGCGCTCATATATAATATGTGGGACCTATAACTCGAGGGTTTTGTTCTGAAAGTGCCATGCGACGCGGAACCGTTCTAAGTCTCCCAGTAGATCGGAGTAGCTTGCCTGTGACCTCAACACGTTTGAATGTCGGCAAATTTTTCCTCACGAACATTAAGACCTCATACATGTATAGTGAATAGTGCGTCATGATGCCGTTACTTTCGAATATTTTTTTACACGGTTCTCTGTGTTTAACTCCGGCCAGTATTCGAATAGTACGTTTTTGGAGTATTAATTGCTTAGCATCAGTAGAATTGTATTGTATTGCCCTATATTACCACACCATACGACATCAATGAGTGGAAATGTGAAAAATATACGGACAGTAACGACTTTTTTGATATTAATGGTTGCAGTTTTTTTAAAGCGAACACAGCACTGCTCAGCCTGCCGCACAGTTGGTCAACATGGCATTTCCAGTTAAGGTTTGAGTCTAGTGTAAAAGCCCAAAAACTTGCACTCGTTGCATAATGGCATCGGACCAGGGGGTCTACTCCGAAATTCGAAATCCGAACTTCGAATGGTGCCGTCCCTTTCACTCTCCTATCATACACTATACGAGTGAAAGGGACGGCACCATACGAAGTTCGGATTTCGAATTTCGGAGTAGATCTCCAGCAGCAATGCACGGGGGCGTCGTTGTGTTAAGGCCTGAGAAAATAAAATGTCAGTATATTTATAGATGAGACTAGCTTTTGCCCGCGACTTCGTCCGCGTGCAACTCGTTATATCGTCGGCTAATAGTGTAAACCTGCTAACGAAATATTATGGAAGTTTACAGGAGAGACAAAAACATGATTGAAATTAAAATATTAAAGCCTGGAAAACGGGATAAAATCATTAGGTCACTTTTTCCCCTTAATTCCAAAATAAAAGACGGGTAAAGCGTTTTGGTTATCTATTTTTTACGATGACTTTTGTAATTTAACTGTATTTTGCATCAAATAACGTTTTAAATTATGAATTTCGCAGTTTGTCGAGAAAAAGAAAGTAAGTAGATCTTCATGTAAACCAAAAGGTACTTAATATACAAAGAAACTTCTTAGAAGAAACGAAACGAAATCTTGTGAAATAAATATATAATATATTAGGTGTTGTGCGAAAATATTCATCATCATCATCATATCACCCGAAGGACATTCACTGCTGGACGTAGGCCTCACCCAAAGAGTGTCACAATGCCCGTTCCTGCGCCACCCGCATCCAGCGGGCTACAGCGACTTTCACCTGGTCATCAGTCCATCTTGTGTGGGGCCTACTTAGTAAGCAACTACGTTTCAGTGCCCATTATGTCATCATCTGACCACACACACTGGTCAAAGACTCTCCTATTGAGACACTGTAACATAATTCTTTTGAATTAATAATACCTGCTAAGTACGTTTATCGCGATAGTAAGAATAAAATCTCCCATTAATTTTGATAAGAGGTTAACCTAACCCCAGTGATGTTATACCTACTTCTTCGTTTACACCAAAAACTTGAAACAAAGTTATCTTTTGCGAGAACACATATCTAGGCGATCAAAATTCTTACGAAAATGGCGGTTATATTCAGGCTAGCCGATAACTTTCAACTCGTGGAGTTGACTGTTTTTCTCACCATGTGATTTAAGCAATTTGTTAAAATAACTGGTAGCAGCTGTTTTTCTCAGGCGGTTTTTTTTTGCCACACAATGGTGGGCAAAACGAAAAAATGTTAAGAAATGGATTTTACACACTTAGCTAACAATATTATATAAATAATTGCTATTTTTTTGTAGGCGCCCATACAAACTTTTCCTCCCCTTTTCACCCCCTAAGGAACGATTTCCGGAATAAAAACTATCCTATGTCCTTTCCTGGGACCCAAACTATCTCTATACCAAATTTCATCTAAATCGGTTAAGTGGTTTAAGCGTGAAGAGGTAACAGACAGACAGACAGACGGGTGACTTTCGCAATTTATAATATTATTCTTACTTCTTGCGTATGCACTGCGCGTCTGCATTTTGTGTCTGGTACATAAGTCGTGGTTTTTGTTTCTTTATAATTATATTTAATATATATAGTTATCGCACTAACAGGAGGTCGCAAGTCATGTACACTGGTAGGAAATCTAAATGGCTTAAAGTACATAACCTTAAGTAACGACCTTTGTGCTCGTTCAAGCTCCAGGAGTTTAGTTTTTTTGGCTCCTCCCCATATGGGAATACAGTACGCAAGAACGGATTGTGCGAGTGAAATATATATTGATTCTACACATATTTTGTAGCCACGTGTCTTAAATTTTGAAAAATCCAAATGAGTTTGCGAATTCTAGTCATAAAAAGTTCTGTTTGAATGTGCCACGTTAAACGCTGTTCAACCATAACACCCAAGTATTTAACGCGGTCCACTTTATTGATGGTTAAGCAGGAACAGTTAAATTGTGATGAGTTGTGCCATGTGTGAATCCTGATTGAGAAGCTTGTATCTGGTTGTGTCCAATTGTACTTTGTAAAGCAGACATAGTTGGTTTTGCTGACATTTAGGGTAAGTTAACTTTCCTGGAGCCATCTTGCAAGCTTTGTAAGACCACATTCAGTATTAGATAAGTGCACACTGTCCCACGGATCTCCTGCGAATACGATTGCTGTATCGTCAGCATATGTGAAAATAGTACCATCTTCAATATGCATGTTACAGAGCTGATTTATGTATATTAAAAATAGGGTTGGGCCAAGGACACTGCCCTGTGGCACTCTGTAGGTTATAGTGCACTCATCACTCACGTGATCACCTATTTTCACTTTTTACGCGCGGTTTTCAAGGTAAGATTTGAACAGAGACAATGGGACACCTCTTATGCCAGTCTTCGCTAATGTGTTTTTTTTTTTTTTTTTTTTATTAAAAATGGGATTGCTCTTACACAAACTTTCAAACTTTCTTTCTTTTTTCTTTCTTTTTTTCTTTTTTTTTCAAACTTTCTTTCTTTTCTTCTTTTTTTTTTTACAAGAATGGGGACAGAGACGGTATCAAACACTTTTTTAAGGTCCAAAAATACTGTGATACATTTTTTTTGTTTTTATCTACCTTTTCTACAATAATACTTATACAATTTATGAAACTGAAGTATGATAATAGGGTCTTTCACGCTTTTTTGAAAATTAGCTAAAATTAATCCTTACGGTCCAATTCCAATATACAAGTGGAATTTTCATTATATTTTATGAAACCGATAAATACTAAAAAATTCAGTATCCGCGCGAAAACGCTTGCCGCCATTTTAAAATCAATTTGTGACACTATAACAGTGATTGCCAATTGCCAATAATAGATTGTATAACAAGTGCATAAAACGCACCATTTTACGCGAGAGGTTTTATGAATGAGTTGTACACTCTACTTTTCACATCGTTTGCGAGGAAATGAAACAGCAACATGTAAATATTATAATGCTAATTTAATTAAAATTGAAAGATACATGAGAGCAATGAGAAATATTTTTATATCTATGATAACTTATTGTTGTGGTTTATACATTGTTTGATTACTAATATAAAAATCATTTTTAAAAATGAGACGGAATAAAAATATGTAATAAGTTTAATACATATAGTTTTATTGTATATGTTGACTGTTAGTATCGTTGCCTTGGTCTTAGAATACTAACGAAACGAAATAAAAAATCAGTTTATGGTTTGGGGCCTTTTACACGGTTATTATTATCACGCGACACTCAAATCACGATCAGTATCACATAAGTAACGATGAATATTGAAGCAAAATACATACAAATTTGAATACGCGATAATATTGTGATAAAGGGTCCCTATGAAATTAGTTGTTCGTGTGGCTGTTGGAGCTATTGCCTTGGTCTTCGACAACGATTTTACTTTATGCACTATAGTTGAAATTTTTTTAACACCTATTTGACACTTGTCTATTGATATTTGTAGTGATGAGGCTAAGACATATTGTTTGCCAAATCTTGCGATTATGAATTGTATAAACGATTCCATCAACCGATTTTGCTGCCGATTTTTTAATCGTACGTATTTACTTCATTACGGGGGAATCTGCAAGTCTACTATACATCTAAATTAATAGATAAGCAAATAATGGATATGATAGTCAATAGAAGAAATTTAATATATATTAATTAAGAATAAATAACGTATTTGTTATTTATTTTATAATTGATGATAACAGTGATACTACATTAATTGCTAGAGCTTACTTCTGTAAAAGTAAATTGTGCATGGTGCTTATTATTCCTTAAATACGCTTTATTTAATTTTATAACGCAAGGTATAGAGAGATAAACAATGTTTTATTACCTTTAGACTATCTTAGTAAAATAATTGTAAAAGAATAATAATAACAAAATTGAACGGAATTATATATACGTAAACAAGTCTTGTCTGAGCAACTATAATGATATATTACTCATTAGTGGAAACTGTGTTGGCTTTTGTATATTTTTAAATGTATATTTAATTGTATGTGTTATGTTCAGCTGTTTGTTTCCCTTTATCAATAAAAAACAAAAAAAAATATCAGAGACTACTTATTCACAGAAGTCCCCATGACACATCGGCAGATCGGTAGCTTACAGCAATCATTTTAACCGATCTGTCATCAGTATCGGAAAAGGAAGGTAATATCAGATCTCAGGAAATATGTAAATAATAAATTAAGTAAATATTACAGCACGGCGAGCACATTACTGCGCGCGAGATAGACTCTCCGTCCTTTTCTAATTGGTACACACAGAAAAAGACGGATAGTCTATGTCGCGCGTGAGATAGCTCGCGCGCCGTGTTGTGCTAGCCATGCTGGACAACTTATCACTAGGGTTAAGCCGGGTCCACAGCGCCATGTTTTTCGTGTTATACATACATATAACACAAAATAGGCGTGGCCTCTATGTTAAGGCCGGTCCACTGCACCAAAAATCCAACAAAACATGTTTGATGTTTGCAAACTCGAAAAACATGGCGCGGTGGACCCGGCTTTAGGATTCTGGTGGCAGTTTAGCACAAGTAATGCAGTAGAGTCGCCATTGAATATTTTTTTATTTGAATAAATGAATAACTGAACGATAAATCTATATTATAGTACCGGTCAATAATATATCACCTTTGCGTATGAACGTGTAAAGAGTAAACAATTTAGGTTTGTCAATACATCGCATATTTTACTATTTACATATTTTAAATACATTTTTGACGACAACTGCAATGCAATACTGTAAATTACAATGATGATTTTATAATATAACATTTAAATACCTTTTACTTGTTTGCTAAAATGTTTATGTATTCAAGAGCTTGAAAAACTTGCAACTGGAATTAAAGTTTCAAAGTCTTGCATACCTATTAACTTCTTCTGATGTTAATCGGTTGTCAAGATTATGAAAAGCATATACTATGGCAATTTGTTCCATATTAGCTTAGAATTAATATTGACGTAGTAAGAGGGTATTTCGAATGGATATTATATGCTACTACTGATACTGAAACTGAAGTATCGGTAGTATACTGAAACTTATTTCAATGAAAAACTATTTAACACCTTGAATAGGTAAAACATTATACATTTCAATAATTTATTATGTTTTTATTGAATTTTTATTAATCAATTTACTTGTATAAAACCAATAAATTTAATTATACATTACTGGTTTATCAATCATTTATTCATTCATTCATAAGTTCATCAAATAATGAAATGTATCCTATACAGTTTACGAGCGAATACAGCGGCAGTTAAACCTGTATGGCTTTGGCCGCTGTTACGAGATCACTTTTTGTATTTTTCTCTTTTATGATAAATAAATAAAAAAATAAAAAAAATTTAATCAAATAATATATAACAACGACTTCATTGCTCTTTGTTCACCCCAAAGCCACCAAACATCCCAACTCTACTTATCACGCACAATTCATTTTCGATGGTGTTAGTAGACCCCTTAAATTAATTCCTTACTTCTTTCCTAGTAAACTTAATTGATGAACCTACTCTAAATTAGGGAGTTAATGGAATTCTAGTCAAAATAAGAAACATTTTTATATTATATTCTTACCATCCATGGTCTACGGAAACAAGGTCTGCTACTCCGGATCGTCACACAAGCCTACGTCACTGTACAGCCTGTACACACACGAACTCACACGACTGCTAACCACCGATAGTCTCGATAGCACTAGATTGTTTAGAGTAAAACTAACAGTTTTCTTAAACATCCAACAGCTTTCATGGTATTATAACATACTGCATAGAAAACTGCCAAGTTAAGGCCCGAAAGGAATTAAACCGCAATAAATTAGTTTTACTGTAAACAATCTAGTGCTAGACTTGGCACCTTTTCAGATAATCTACGGAACTTGGAACCCATTTAGATCTCAATTCTTTGGTCGGTGAAGACGACAAGCACGCATCGGATATTCTTAATATTGAACTTGGCTCCCATTTTCACACTTATGTTTTTGATAGAATATAAATTAATTAATTTCCTCCAACTTACGAAATGTCATCCGAATCGAAATGAATGATATGGTCACAACACTGGTTTTAAAACAAAAAATCGGCCAAGAGCGTGTCGGGCCACGCTCAGTGTAGGGTTCCGTAGTTTTCCGTCCGTCACATTAAGTTGACATATTAAGTACAGAAACACAAAACCCTAAAAAGCACGTCATTTCATTGTGATTTTGTAGAAATGACAGGTACAATAAACACCTGTTTATACGGTTAAATTACAAACTTAGTTCAGAAATTATTTTTGTAATTTTTTCAAAAACTATTCAACCTATCAAGTTCAAAATAATTTTCCTACAAAGTTTTTATAAAGTTCTACTTTTGAGATTTTTTTCATATTTTAAAACTTATGGTTCAAAAGTTAGAGGGGGGGGGGACACATTTTTTTTACTTCTGGAGCGATTATTTCCGAAAATATTAACATTATCAAAAAATGATTTTAGTAAACCCCTATTTATTTTCAAATACCTATCTAACAATATATCACACGTTAGGGTTAAAATGAAAAAAAAAAACCCTCCCCACTTTACGTATAGGGGAGGTACCCTAATAAAATATTTTTTTCCACTTTTTATTTTACCACTTTGTCGGCGTAATTGATATACATATTAGTACCAAATTTCAGCTTTCTAGTGCTAACGGTCACTGAGATTATCCGCGGACGGACGGACAGACGGACGGACAGACGGACGGACAGACATGGCGAAACTATAAGGGTTCCTAGTTGACTACGGAACCCTAAAAAGATGTATTACGCAACTGTTTGTGTGGTGATTTATTATTGTAAAATATTCGATAAGGAAAAAAATTAACATAAGCTTAATCATATAAATTAAAAGAGTAAGAGTAGTTAAATACGTACTTGGAAAGATCTAATGTCATTGATGTTTTTTTAATTAATTTGGATTGATCATGCACATTTACATACGAGCGATGCGAGTTTTACTTTACGAGCGAGATGTGAATAGCTATTTACGATACAAGGGTTGTAAAACAAAGAAAGGCCGATATCGCAGATGTTTGAGCAGCGAGCGCAGGCGAGGGTCATAAATATGCGAGAGAGGGCTTTCTGTTTTACGACCCGTGTCAGGGGTGGTTTACTACCATGACGACCGCGTGCGCGTGCGTGTGTGTGTGTGTGTGTGTGTGTGCGTGTGTGTGTGTGTGTTGGTGTGTGTGTGTAAATGTGTACTTAAGCCGTAGACTAGCATCGAGCTAGACGCCTGGATGCGTTCAATTTTGTTATTGTATAAGGCACAGGTACAGTCGGGTTCACTTACACGTACACGCATTTGTGCCTTATTATTATTATTATTAATTGTTTATCAAATGTGTACATATGTGTGAACTTGGCTGTGCCGCACAGATCGTGACCCATCAATGGTCCTGCCGGAAGACCAGCGCTGACTCTGAGTCAGCACCATGCTGAGGCGGGACCATTTCATGGTAAACTTTAAAAAATTGTAAACCTTTTTAACATTTTATCTGTTTGCCATGAATAAAGCTTTTCTATTTCTATTTCTATAATTATTTTCAATTCAGTCTTTTAAACTAAATTAAACAACATGTATAGATAAATAAATACTTAATTACATAGAAAACCTCCAAGACTCAGGAACAAATACTTAGTCGTGTTCATCACACAAAAAATGCCTTGGCCGGGATTCGAACCGGGACCTCTGGCTTCGTAAGCAGGGGTCACTACCAACTAGGCTAGAGTGGTCGCCATATGAATCATTGCCTAAAGTATAATTCTGTGGCTCTACGAGTAGTGAAAAGGGGTATTATAAGTCCTATACAATTGTACGGCACTTATATCCTTTTTCACAAGGGTCACAGAATTCAAGTTAAGTCAACAACACCATTTATCACCTTTGTTTTTCGAATAATTCAATAATTCCGATGATAATCAAACACACGTCGACCACAACAATGTTGAGTACTATGATTTGTAGATTTTCATGCGCAGTTTTATTTTATTTTATTAAAAATGGGATTGCTCTTGTCCGGCATCTAGCCAGGGGGCAAAGATGAGGCCGACGATGAAGCGAGCTCACACGGAAGATGCCTGTTCACTCGTGCCTTGATTAAGTGAAATCTCTATAAAAAGCCACTTACTTAACCAAACTCTACGGGACACTCCGATAGGAACAACATAATAAAAACCCGCCAAGTGCGTGTCGGACTATGCACAAAGAAGGGTTCCGTACCGACACCTCCTAATCTACATTTAAAACCACTATCTGGACACGCGGCAGCGTGTCCAGCCAAGTTCACCCCAGGAACTGGCGAACAACAGCCGTGTGTTATATTACACGAACCGTTTGGAGCCACTTTTGACCCCCCAATAACTCCAAAACTATCTAACATAAAAACTGACTGACTGACTGACTGACTGACTAGTAATCAAAAATCTAACCCCCTTCCAGATGACCTAGAAAGCTGAAATTTGGCATGCAGCTTAGTAATTAAGTGTATACACCAGAAAAAAACAGAAAACTGTGATTTTATTATTAGTTTTATTATTACTATAATTTATGCTAGTTACATAAAAGTTCAAAGTTCTTAATTTGTAAACATAGGTATACAAGGTATGTGTGAACGCTATGTTTCGCCGTTAGGCATACAAATTTGTAGTAAAATTTATATAAAATTAAACAAAGGCATGTCAATTATAAAATTCAATATTCATAATTAAGATAAAATTCAAAATTATAATTGCTTTAAGATTAATAAAATGAGAGAAAAAAAACAATAATAATCCACATTACATAACATATATATATATATAAATTAATTTAAATTGTCAGAAAAATAATCCGCTAATGAATAATAACATTTACTAATCAACAATTTGGTGAGATTCGTTTTAAAAACATGCACTGGCGTCTTCCTTAAATCAAGTGGTAATTTATTATAAATTTTGCTGGCAGAACAGAACATGCTTTTTCTCATAAGGGCAGTGCGAGAAAACACTGAGCAAAGGTTATGGGCCCGGTAGGTATCACGATGGAATACTTCAGACACTTTTTTTAAATAATGTTGGATTGTTCTTTACAAAAATGGCCACTTCAAGGATAAAAAGGCAAGGCAATGTTAACAAATTCAGTTTTTTGAAATACGGGACACAGGTATCAGTTTGCTTCAGGCCACACATTGCTCTGATGCATCTTTTTTGTGCCTTAAAGGTGAGTTCTCTATTGTTACTATTCCCCCAATAGATAACACCATAGCGAAGGGTTGATCCAACATAGCCATGATATGCTGATATGACCGCGTCAATACTGGCTTGTTTGGATAGCTTGTACAGTGCATATGCATATTTGTTGAGCCTTTTACAAACTTCATCCGTATGGGGCTTCCACGACAGCTTGTGATCTATAGTGAGTCCTAAAAATTTTGTTACATTAACTGGTTCGATAAGATGTCCTTGATAATTACAAACAATAGGTAACATTGGTGTGTTTTGTCTAAAGTGCATAATGTTCGTTTTGCCTAGATTTATTCTAAGATTGTTAGTATTGAGCCATTGTATTATATTATTGACGTGTCATTAATTTCCAATTCATAATTATTCATGTCTTTACATTCAATTAGCAATGTACTGTCATCCGCTAAGTTCACCGACAAAAGTTTGGCACTAGATTGTATACAGTAAAACTAATTTACTGCGGCTTAATGCATTTTGAGCCTTAACTTGGCAGTTTTCTATGCAGTATGTTATTATACCATAAAAGCTGTTGGATATTTAAGAAAACTGCCAAGTTGAAGCTCATAATGCATTAAGCCGCAGTAAATTCGTTTTAATGTAAAAAATCTAGTGCCAAACTTGGCAACTTTTCAGATAATCTCCGGAACTTGGCGCCCATTTAGATCTCAATTCTTTTGTCGGTGAACTTGGCTGCCATTTTCAAATTTTTGTTTTAGATGGGATACGATACACTGAATCAAAAAGATCGTATCTTCATAGAATATTTACGGCACTTAGGCCATTTTGTTTCGGCGAGACAGTTTCTCACCAATAATTCAAAAACCGTTACGCCTATCAACAAGATATTGTTCAAACTAAAAATCGTTGAAAGGATTTATTAATTTACATAATCATGTTTTTTTTTTCAAGTCAGGTTGATGGGAACATCAGGACGATTGAAATTGACTTCGTCATAGAAATTTGGAGTTAGGATGACCAATTGACCATCCGTGGTCGTTTTCATCAGTTCCAGTTCACCAAATGCTTCTTTCAAAATACTAAAATAGCAATATTCCCTTTGCCTTGCATTTTTTGAGGAATTCCTTCAATCTATATTTATTTATTTAATCCTCATGGATCTCATTACCAGAACTGGATTCTGGTCACGGGGTGTCCAGTTGTTGTACCACAACATTTTCCAGAATGTAGCTAATATTTTTCTGAAACCCGCATCAAAATCGATTCAGCCGAACGCGAGATAATCGCGGACAAACATACATACATAACTACTTATGTATATATGTACAAACATACGGGTAGAACTTAGAACATCCCTTTTTTGAGGTCGGTTTAATAATCATGAATAAGCCTGACATGTTCAACAAGTTATAATTATCTAAGTACAGCATAGCAGTGACATATCAGCGGATTTATATAGTCAGACATGTTCAGAAAAGTTTGATATTTTACAGATCAGGCTAATTACCTATGTTAATAAAATGTTCAGCAACGTTTGAAAAAATAATGTAAATTGATATTCGTTAAGATGTGTTCAGCAAATTTTGATATTTTACAGATCAGGCTATTTTTGTACTTAAATGGGGAATGTCTGAAAATTTTAAAAGTCCTTGATTATTTTTCTAATGGTAGGAATAACCCTCGCCATGAACAGAAAAAAGTTTCAGATTTTTCGGTTGCGCCATATATTTTTTAAAAATATAAACATTTTATATCACCTCGCGTCTGCCCCGTATCAGACTACTACGACATTTCTAAGTCCGTCGAATATTAAAAAAAAAAACACCTGCTTGGATCTGTGGTACGCAATGACATTGACAGTTCATCATAGGTTGGTCGTATGACTTGAACTTTTTTCTGTTAATGACGACGGTTATTCCTCCCATTAGAAAAATAATCAAGGACTTTTAAAAATTTCAGACATTCCCCATTGTTCAGCAACTTTTGAAAAAACAATGTAAATAAACATTTGTTTTTTATCGCTGGACCCGTTTTTGTTCAAGCCTGAAGGACGGCACGGGCATGCCACCGTCCCTGAGTCCCGGAGAGTCGCTCAGGCATATCATTTCCGGTTGTGGTCATCTCTCTAGCTTAAGTTGAAAGATAAATAAAGAGAATAATAATATTTTTTTTTATATATATTGGGAGACAATCTAATTCCAAAGTTCTCAAATTACAAAGATGAGATAAGTCAATTTTAATAAAAATGCGCTGTTGTTGGAATTGGAATTACGTTTTTAATACAGTTGCTCAAAAAGTGCTACTTTACGTAGCTGTTTAGCGTGCGGAAAGTTGGTTTTCGCGCACTAGTGCTTTTCACTTTTCCAATTTTTTTAAATTTATGCTTGTTCCAATGCATGACTCCTTATTGCTGGGTGTTAAATATTAGTTTCCTTTAAACGTCGTAATCAACATAAAAACCTACTGTTAATATCAGAATACGAAAAATATACACATTTCATATTTTATTACTTACCTCTTCATCATTATAACACGTTTATTTTTTAATATTGAATATTGAAAAACCGTTCTTAATAAGTTGTCTGAGTGGAACGGAATAACTGCCGAAACGCCTGTCAAAGAAGAGGCGTTTTTACTTACTGCAAGCATGTTTTAAGTTTCTAAAGGCAACATTCGATATTGTTTTTATAAATATTACTTGTTGTTTTTCTTATTTTTTCGCAACTGTATTAAAAAACGTCGTTCAATACACGTGCGGAAATGTCATTCTTCACTCGTCCCGAGTCTTGCCACTCGCCTGCTGCTCGTGGCATCCCTCGGTACTCGTGAAGAAATGACATACTTTCCGCACTAGCATCGAAATGTACTATTGTGATCGTGGATGAAATAATCTTTTTTACGGTTCCGTACCTAAAGGGTAAAACGGGACCCTATTACTAAGACTCCGCTGTCCGTCCGTCTGTATATCTGTCTGTCTGTCCCTCTGTCACCAGGCCGTATCTCATGAACCGTGATAGTTAGACAGTTTGATAATGAATAAATTTATTATTTTCACAGATGATGTATTTCTGTTGCCGCCATAACAACAAATAATATAAACAAAATTAAATAAATATTTACGGGTGCTCCCATACAAAAATAACTTTTAAAAAGTTGCTCGTTGTGTTCATCAGGCGCTGAGTCTCAAAATGTATGGGAAAACTAGAATACCACTCGCACTTGACCAAAATTCTACTTGAAATTACGTAACGTTCTTATTACTTACTGATAAAAAAATTAAAAAAGTGTAATTATTTAAATTAAATTAAAAAAAGTTATAATAAAGTGTCTTTTTTTTTTATTAAAGTTCCAAATACTTAAACGCAGAGTTTGCAATATAACTTAACTGATGAAGCCATGAAATGGCTTATTTACAGCTAGAGTTCGGACTAAGGCTTACATTACATTCTATTCAGTAATAAACAACAATAAGGTACCTGCTTATCACAAGGCGTAATCATAATTGTTACATGACATAAAATATTTGTTAACCTCCTTAATTGATCTAGGGTTGGAGAGGTATACATCTTGTATGTGTTTTGGGAGGCTATTTATTATTTTTGGTAGCAAGTAAAGATTGGTCCTCATGCCATAAACATTTTTAACCTGTGGTAGTAAAAATCTGTGTGTATTGGATAAACCCCTTCTAATGTTGTATTGATAATAGTACGGAACCCTTCGTGCGCGAGTCCGACTCGCACTTGGCCGGTTTTTTGCTCGTTGTTGATAACGGCAACTGGTAGACGCTTAAAATATTTAGGTATATATTCACTTTATAAATAAATAATTAAATTAAAATAAAACACAAAGTTATTAGGGAATTCCATACAAGATTTTTTTGCCGTTTTTATAGATAATGGTACGGAACCCTTCGTGCGCGAGTCCGGCTCGCACTTGGCCGGATTTTTACAAATAGGCATAAAATACTCGTATGTATGTACAGCCATACAATTATTGACTGCGAGAAAATAAACGCAATAAAGGTAATAAAGGTAATTGCGAATGAAATTATGGTTCCTCGGTTCCGTCAAAATTTTTTTTTCAAAATGAATACATTTCCAACTTGACTCGAATGGGCAGCGTTCGGGAAGCTACGGCACATCTTTTCTTCCATTATTTCGCAGTGGCTCGAGACGAGTCTTTGACCAGGGATGACATAATGGCACTGAAACGTTGTCGTTTACTAGCAACTTAGGGTGGTATTCCACTCGTCCAATATCTTTGTCCAATATACATTTAATGAAAGAAATCGAATGATTTCATCAAACTTGGAAGGAACCCTGACATTTGATCAAAGATTCTGATGACATTTAAATCAATATGGCTACGCATGAAAAAAAAAATTGGACAATGATATTGAATAAGTGGAATGGGCCTCCGTCAAAGAAATTTGATCAAAGATTGGATAAAGATACTGGACGAGTGGAATACCACCCTTACTAAATGGTAAGCAGACGCCGTAGCCTATGGACATATTGCGACTCTAGAAGAATCACAAGCGCGTATGTCTTGATTTTTTTAATATTAAAAATTAGCCAAGACCCTGTCGAGCCATGCTCACTGTAGTGTTCCCTAGTTGCCTAATGAATATAATTTAAAAAAATCAATCAAAAAGCAAAAGGAAATACTTTCGCAGTGTTTCATACGACGTATACTAAGAAAAGAAGACTTTTTACGATAACTCAAAAACATCTTAACTGATCATGTCCGCTACCTATAGTTTTCGTTCAAATTAATACTTTCAACGAAAACTATAAAGCTTTACTTTCATGATTTTTTTTATATTTTTTAGTGCCATAGTTCAAAAGTTAGAGGGGGGGGGGCACATTTTTTTTTCTTTTGGAGTGATTATTTTCGAAAATATTCACTTCATCAAGCACTTCGTCGCCTCATTGGTAGGACGCCCTAGAGGTCTTGTACGGCCCGAGTACTCTCTGGACTGCACGAAGAGATTTTGATTTAAATAAAAAAATAAATTTTGGGAGACAATCTTACACAAATCGACCTAGTCCCAAACTATGCAAAGCTTGTACTATGGGTACTAGACGACGATATACATACTTATATAGATAAATACTTACTTAAATACATAGAAAACATCCAAGACCCAAGAACAAATATCCGTGCTAAAATGCACAAATAATGCCCTGGCCGGGATTCAAACCCGGGACCTCTAGCTTCGGAGGCAGTGTCACTACCAGCTAGGCTAAACATGTCGTCCTAATAGACTTAGTGTTGTCGTGTGGCTATTGTATTTGACGTACCTCTATCTCTTCGTAGTCGATCATGACCGCATATAATTCAGCCTCCCGTCAAATGGACCGCACGGGAAAGGCTGTATTTAGCAGCTTGACGTGCTTACCAAGCTCTTAACCCTTTGATAGATAGATAAATGATTTTTTTTCTCACCACAGTCATACACACAAGTTAAAACAATAAGGACAAAAATAATAATTCATGAAAATAAAAATAACACAAACGTAACACACAAAAGAAAACGGAAGGAAACATAATTTATAAACAGTTAGTTATCTTAATGTCTAAGTGAAATATGTTTGTGTGCACTGCAGCAAGACAAAAAGGTTCCAACTCAGTGTGTAGCTTTGCTCGCAATTGATTGAGCAAAACACTGGTATTCTCTCAGTACCCAAAAGACATATGTGTAGAATATATACAGACGGACAAGCATGTCAAGCATACATAAATAAAAGAACGAATATATCCGAAAAATATAAAATAACGTGTAACGCGTGTGTCTATTTATAAATAAATAAAATAAAATAAAAAATAAATAAAGGGTAAATTTAAAGAACGATAGTGGGTAGTGGAGGTGGTGGTGCTGTGGTGTTTGGTGGAGTGGGTGGATGGAAAGAGGAATTGATGTTGTTTTGGGTATTTTTGGAAGTCACACAACGAAGTCTGCAACCAAATAGCCATGCGGAATTCCTACCACTTGTTTGCACGCCATGAACACCTAAAGGTGTTGCATGCTGTCATGCGTTCCCACTTGTCGGATGTCGGGTCCGGATTTTAATCGGATGGTCCAGTGGCAGAACATTTTATATGAAGCTGTTCACATTTGTTGGACACCAATTTGTATGAGCCGCCGACACCCGATAAAAATCCGGATCCGACATCCGACAAGTGGGAACGAGCTCTCAAGGTGTTGCATGTTGTCATGCCTACAGCACCAATGACGACTATAGGTGTTATGACGTACGTTGTCAGTCACTTCGTGCTTTAGGTACAATCAGCGACATATAGTACGTAGCAGCCAAAGTGGCCAAATAGTACAGTCAGAATCAAAAGTAGCTAAGTTGTCAAAAGCTCATATAATACACTAAAGATTTTTGAACTGTTCAAATGCATAGCTACTTGTAATGCTGACTGTACGCAGCAGCCGAAGTGGCCAAATCACAAAATATTGGCTATGTGCACGTCTGAAACGTCAAACGTCAAAGGTCCCGAGACAATATCAAAACTCAGAGATGTCAAATAATGACACATGAATATTTTATTTACTTTAGTGAACGAGAAAGACCCCGTATTGGAAATTTTACTGAAATAAATAAGAGAATAAATAAATACATACAAACGAAACGAATCGTAGGAAACCGTTAAGAAACCAATAGAAAACGTGAAAGTAAATTTGACAGTGGTCCCCGGTAAGTACACATTTCTGCCATGGTGTGCGCTACGATCGCCTAGCTTACCCCCACCACCTACTTCGCACATAGCCAATATGGTGTACCAAACTATTTGGCCACTCTGGATGCTACGTAGTATATGACGTTGACTGTACAACTAACTTGTATTTCATCTCTGTGTGTATTTCATCTCTTATGAAAAATGAGTTGGCATGTAAGTGTCACTGCCCCTTATTGCAGAATGGCGTTCAAAGGGGGTTACAATGATTTCTACCAGGATATTTACAAGAACTTACCGATCTTTTGAGCAGCCGTCATTATCTACTCTCTGGTTTATCAATGATAAAAGTTGATTTTTCCTCATAGAGGAAGGAAAACTGTAATCAATAACGCTTTAAGGAAACCAAGATTGATAATAACGATCTAAATTTTGTGTTATTTCCCACGTACGTATATGGTAGTCCCATATTAGTATCAATTACTTTTAACCCATCGTCCCCAGTTAAGCGACAGTGACACATTTATGTCTCCCGCGGACGGGAAAGCGAGATGCAACATTCGTCGGGAATTTTTCTTGGGTAAATTTCCATAAACACCCGAATTCCTTAAGTTTTTTTCAAATTTCCTGCTGAGATTTTGAAGTAAAATCAATTCAGTAAGTACCTATCATTTTCACTAAATGCTGTCATTTAATAATGTAACAAACATGTAATTGGTCTTATTGCTCTAAGATCATTTCTTTATTAACCGACTTCAAAAAAGGAGGAGGTTCTCAATTCGTCGGAATATTTTTTTTATGTATTTTCACCGATTACTCGGAGAATAGTGGACCGATTTTAAAAGTTCTTTTTTTGTTTGAAAGGGTGTGTTTTTTAGTTGGTCCCATTGTCACCAAGTCTGGATCTGATGACGGGATCTTGGAAAAATCGAAGGAACTCCTCAAATTATGAACCAAGTGGATGGGGTAAGGCAAAAAATAATGTACTCAAATTACCAAGAGGATGGGGTCTGGCAAAGTTTGGAGTCCGTGTTTTTTTGTAAAATTTTACTTGTTTTCCTCAATGCCATGTCCACGTCAAATAGTTTGTGACAAGTAAACGGTTGGAGAGGAGTATGTTGGCGGTACGAAAATCCGAAAAACTTAGATCATCCAGCATTAGAATGAGAACAAATGTCTATGAAGTGTTATCTAAAAAGTAAGAAGATCAAAGTGACGTTGGGCAGGACATATGATAAGAAGAGAAAAATGGTGCAAGGTAATCACAGAGAGGTATCCAAGAGGTGGACACAGAAAGAGACGCAGACCCCAGAAGAGATGAGATGATGATATATGCCAGAGTCGCACGCGACAGACATGAGTGGAAAGGCTGGAGGCCTTTGCCGACGGGCAATCAGACATGCAGAAGAAAAGCAAGAAACAAATAACATAACACAAATAAAAAGTCTCAACATAAGGCTCAACTTATAGGTAAAAGCTACCAATACAGTATCCACTTCAAAAAGTTTGCGTTCTTCACGAGGGATCCCTACAATTTCCACATTACCTAACAATTATATTGTTTTCCTTTGAACTCACACAATTAACCGACTAACAAGTGATTGGAAATGTTCAAACAATAGAGCTGTTATGCTAACCTTCCGGGTACTTTAAGTACTCAGTATTTTTTTCTATAAGCTCGTAGGTACTTATTTTTAAATGAGATGATAATATTATCCAGTCTTCTAGAGATTGCGTTTCACAAGAAGTCATTTTCACAACATAAATAAATAATAATAAATAAATAAATATTAGGGAACATTTTTTTTACACAAAACGAACTAGTCCATAGTAAGCTCAATAAGGTTTGTGTTATGGTTACTAGACGACGATATATTTAATAGATAAATATGTATATATACTTAAATAAATAGAAAACATCCAAGTCTCAGGAACAAATGTCTCTGCTCACCACAAAAACAAATGCCCTTACTGGGATTCGAACCCGGGACCTCTAGCTTCGGAGGCAGTGACACTACCAACTAGGCTAAACAGGCCGACAAACATAAGTATTTATTATTCATGAAGTTCGTAATCGGTTGCAGTTCGTCAGTTTTCTGCTTGGTACCAGGGGGGGTCAATTGAGTCAGACAGAAGCCTCTAGGTGCTCAAACAAAGTCGTCGTCGTCGTCGCCCCCCCCCCCTCCCCCTCCCCGACAAAAAAAGTCGTTATACAAATAAGAGCACGGACTTAGTTGGTCCCTTACTAAAAGATTATCGCAATCATAGGCCATAAAATAAGGATAATGTCGTATTATCCTTATTTACTATGTTTTAATCCTCCTTTTCGGGTTTCGTACTTCAAAAGGAAAAAAATGGAGCCAGTTTACCTGTCACAGCTAATTTACACCGATACTACTGGAATGATTGAGTTGAAATTAAGCACACATATGTAAGTCGATGTCGGTGTCCCAAAGACGGAGGTATAGCGTAAATGAATAAAAACATGACTCAATTTTGGGGAGTACCTAAAATAGAACAAAAAAGCTTTGTAAACTACATATATCCTGTGATATATCAAATGAAAGGGCCCGTTGTGAGATCTCAAATAGAAATAGGTTATCATTTCCATCGTCGTATCTTCAAACTTAAAAAAAAATACAGAGAATAGTTCTTTACCTATAAATTGGAGGAAAATCTATAAGTAAAGTAGTATAGGTAGTATCTAAAGTAACATAGGCAGGGGCCCCTTCACGCGAGACGCGCGAGTTTAACTTCTTGTTTTGGTTTTCCAAGCCAGCTATTTTGAAGGTAAACTAGTATCTATTAATCCTTCACCGATGCACAATATTGACATACATAAAAACACGAAAATCAATTTACATATACGATAATGTCGATAATATTATAATGCAACGAAACGTATGTACTCCTGAATGTAGATAAGTCAGTAGTAATAGGATATAGGTATGTGATTCTTCGGAAATGTTGTGAGCAGGTTAGTTATAACTAGGGTGTGCTCCCGGGAAATCCCGATCCCGAAAATCCCGGTATTTCCCGGGATATGAAACTCACATTTTTTCCCGGGACTGATTTTGTAATTCCCGTTGCTTTCGGGACTTTCGGGATTTCATTATTTGTGGTGAATAACACTCATATATATCACTGAACTTCTGTAGTGAAATGGCAAAATTAGTTGTTTTTTCGGGCTCATTTCATCAACTCTGATGTGTTTTTCTCGTGAACGCGTAGAGGTATCATCATATCAGCCGAAGGACGTCCACTACTGGACCTATGCCCCAAAGACTTCCTCAATGACTGGTCCTGCGCTAATCCTGAATCCAGCCTGCACCCGCGATCCTTACCAGGTCATCAGTCCACCGGTACGCTGACGCCACTGGAGAACCTTTCCGCCCCAACGGCTATCGGTTCTACGTGCTATGTGCCCAGCCCACTGCCACTTAAGTTTAGCGATTCGGCGGGCCATATCGGTTACATGGGTTCTGTTGCGGATAACCTCATTCCTGATACGAACACGCAGAGATACTCCCAGCATATCCGTCGCTATTGCTCTTTGGGTGACTTTGAGCCTTCTTATGAGGCCCATAGTAAGCAATCACGTTTCAGTGCCATATGTCATCACTGGCAAGTGGCAACACACACTGGTCAAAGACTCTCGTCTTGAGACCCTGCGGAATATTGGACAAAAAGATGTGCCGTAGCTTCCCGAACGTTACCCACCCGATTCGGATTTGACGATTAACCTCTTTCTCGAAATTTGACCTACTTTATTGGACGGTCCGTCCTAGGTAAATGTAGTCGTCTTCAACTTCGAGCGTTAAGTGTCCGATTGTTACGGGAGTTGGTGCTACGTGGGCATTTGACATGATCTTCGTCTTGTCCATGTTCATCCTAAGACCAACTCGCTCGGAGGCTTTACTGACGTTATTGAGCATTGTACTTATAGCATAGCCTCCATGGTCTCAGCCAAGACTACTATATCGTCAGCAAACTGAAGGTTAGTGATGTACTCGCCTGGCGAAGCGTAGGAAAATGGTATACTATACGGTACTAAAGCCTCTTTAGAAACCGGCTTGTTCGGGAGGCAGGAAACCATCTAGCCTGCGTGCGAGACGGTTCGTAATGACTCTTGAAATGAAAACAGCTTATATACATGGCTCAAAAGTCAGATGGGCCTGTAGTTCTTTAGCAGAGCGTTATCGCTCTTTTTGAAGTAAAGCACCACTACGCCTCACACCCGCTCCATGCCTTTGCCAGTAAGACTGAATTGAACAACTTCTGGAGGGCCGTAAGGACCGGTTTTCCACCCGCCTTCAGGAGTTCGGCTGTAATACCATATTCAACGCGTGTATTGTCGTTTTTGAGCTGTTTAAGAGCCATTCTAATCTCTTACAGGCTGATCTCCGTACTTCAAGGTTGAAATAAAAATAAAATACTTCAAACCGCAATTCCTTGAAGCTGCGAAAAAATCAAACTTCTAAGTAATCGTAATCGAAATATGCGGCTGTAATACCGCATAATGATACTCTCAAGGGAATCAAAACCTATAGGGTAATTCCCGTTGACCTAGAATCATGATATTTGGTAATATAATAAGCATGGTCTTACATTACAAGTAAGGTAATAAATAACTTTGAACTTGTACATAAAAATACTATTTCAATTTAAGCAACGTAAAGGGACATCCAGATACAGGTTACACTAGACAATATACATGCGCCAAATAGTTTATTATAGCTACAAATCATGAGAGTACGGAACGAAACTATCGGGCGCGAGTTTGACTCATACTTGTCCGGTTTTTTCATACATACTCCCTAAAAACTACAAAGTCCCGAAAGTCACGAAAGTATCCGGGAATTCCCGGGACTGACCCAGTCCCGGTCCCGAAAACTTCGGGACTTCAATAAGTACCGGGACTGCAAACCCTAGTTATAACTTCTCAGGTGAATTTTTCGCTTCGAGCCTTAATCTTTCAAACAAAGGCCATTGTCTCTATTATCCCAAAGCCGCTAGCTACCTAGCTAGCACGTGCCAGTACAACATTCATATTGAAAAAGAACCGGTATCGTCATAGTATTAAGGTTCAAATTGAATGTCACTGATATTCTAGATATTACCTATTGGTAATGTAGGACGGTAGACCGCCCGGCACTACATACGGCACTCATATTATTTTGATACTTAGTGTGGTGTTAAAAATGACACGTGGTTATTTATTATATTGTTTTATTTAAATTATTAGCTTGCGGTGGTTCACCTGAGAAGAGCCATACAATAATTTTATTGATTTTTTTGTCAAAGCAGATTTTGGAAATTAGGAGATTTGAAAAAAAAAAGAGTAATATAATAATAATAATGTTCTTTATTCACGCCAATAACACAAATTTTAGTAATCACACACTTCTGCCAAACCACAATGCGGTTTGTTGGCAGTCGAGGCTCCAATTAATAACAAATACGAATCACAATTAGGTACATTGGTATTCTACTATCAAAAAAAAAGAAAACAAATTAAAAGATAGGCTAAGATTCTGTGTAGGTACAACTATATAAATATAGGTAAGGTAAGGTAAGGCACGGGAATATGGGCATTTTCACGTTGCTCACGTGTACCATTAACAGATGGTGGTGTTCGTCACATATCTGACCATTATGTCTAACGCATGTGTTTCGTCACAAAATTGACAGGTCAGAAGTGACTCACAAACACTTCCACCACCACCACATCAGCCGAAGGACGTCCACCGCAGTATCTCCACCGCAATCCAGGGATGCTGCTGCCCATCCCCCTGTGGTCTTGATCGCAGTTTCAGGACAAACCTGGGTCCACACATACTTCAATAAACCTCAACTGTACAACTTTAAATGAGAATGCGAGTCGCTCACATACAATTTATGGCCCATTTATACCGCAAACAAAGTTTGTTCGTGTATTTCCCTCTCTGTCACTCAAATTTGCAAGTACGATAGAGAGCGAGGCCCTCTGAGGGAGTACTTCCACTTTACAGAACACCGCAATTAGCATAATGAAACTGTTTACACTGCGAAGAAAGCGCTGCATTGACAAAGTGAGTACCGTAAAATGGGGTGAGTAGGGTCAAAACTGAAATTCAAACCTCGATAACATTTTATTTTTACATATGAAAACTGAATGGTGTATATAATAAGTGTTCCGGACGTTTGTATTTTATTTTGGCTAGTTCCATTTCATAACTTTGACGATAAAAAGAAAAATCCACCTCACCCAGTAGTGCCTCGTAATTGGGGTGAGAGGGGTTTTCATACAAAGGTGATTTTGGAAGATTGTTGGATCGATTTTTTTTATGCGTATTACTACAGCTCCGTTTTAAATTGGAATACATTAATTTGTAGTAGTAGCCATAATTAAAATCTCTTCTTACCCCCCTCTCAAACCTTCTCTCCCCATTCATAACCGACCTCTCCCTGCGAAACCAACTCACCCCGTTTTACGGTAAGAGACAAATACAGGTGAAAAACTTAAGTAAGTCACCTGTTGAATGTAGTTGTGACGTGTTCGTATAGGCGTTTGTTTTGTTTGTGTTGCACATTTTAAATATGTAATGTCTATTCGAACACGCTACAACTACATACAACAGGTGACTTATTTAAGTTTTTCACCTATTGGCTATGTGCGAAGTAGGTGGTGGGGGTAAGCTAGGCGATCACAGCGCACACCATGGCAGAAATGTGTACTTACCGGGAACATCTGTCAAATTTACTTTCACGTTTCCTATTGGTTTCTTAACGGTTTCCTACGATTCGTTTCGATTGTATTTATTTATTTATTTTCTTATTTATTTCAGTAAAATTTCCAGTACAGGGTCTTTCTCGTTTACTAAAATAAATAAAATATTCATGTGTCATTATTTGACATCTCTGAGTTTGACATTGTCCCGGGACCCTTGACGTTTGACGTTTCAGACACAACACATTGTCCCCTAATATTTATTTACTTATTTTATTTTCATTTATTTAATCCATGAAGCGTATTCTTAGTCTTTCTCTTTCCTCTTTTTCGCATGCCTTCTACTTTTCCCTCCATAATTTTGCTTATAAAGGAATCATGTCGTGCTAGGTGACCAAAAGTTCTCTCTCTTCTATTTTCTATTGTTTGTAGCAATCTTCTTTTTTATTTTACCCTCCTTAAGACTTCTTTATTTGTGACTGTTTCTACCCATCTGATTTTCTTCATTCTTAGGAATAAGAATAAGAATACGTTTATTGCCCAGAAAAACAAAACCTTAACCATACATTACACATCATAGGTTTGTATAATATCAAAATAGACGAACCCCCAATACAATAAATACGAACCATAGGTTCGTTGGACTCGTATTTTTTACTAAAATTAACAAATTGTATTTCTGTAATAAACAGTATTGTGATTCACCCTTAAACGAAGTTTATCGTTTTAAAGGTAAAATTCTCATCTCATGATTATATCGATAAATGCAAAAATGGATGCATGTGCTTATCCCTAACGAGTTCACCGACGCTGTTGTTTACGTGTACGAGTGTATTCCTACAGTTGCTTTTCGCAGTGAGAGTACCAATTAGAGGATTAGAATGCTAGTAGACAACTGGACGGATGTGTGCGGGAACCCAATATTTACAATATTGTGCAAGTAGTGGAAACGCACTCTTTGCGGGAGGCCTATGCCCAGCAATGGACGTCTTTCGGCTGATATGATGATAATGAATTATTAATTATATTGCGACTAGTACCCATAACACACGCCTTATTGAGCGTACTATGGGGCTAATTCGATTTGTGTTAAAAATGTCCCCCTAATATTTATTTATTGGATAGAGATAATATTTAACAGTGTAGACATGTATATGATGCCACACGACCCCTTACACGAACCCTTTAAGGCCCTACACACTGCCCACTCTCCTGACTTTAACCACACGGATCACCTTATTTATCTGATTAAATTGTACCTTTGAGTACAACTTATTAAAAACGCTAATTCTTTTGTATCAAATCGAATTATTCAGAACGTATGCGATTCTAATGCTTCTTCAAATAACTCTATTTCTTTGAAAGAGTTGATACTATACAGGGTAATTCAGGAGACGTGAGCAGGACCAACACTACATACATAGTAAATGGCAATGAATCGTTCACCATTGAATTTAAGTGAAACACCCATACCTTTTTCCTGTATTTTAATTTTTGTTAAGTTAAAGTTTAATTATCTACAATCATGGTCACCCTACAACAACTTGTTTATAAAGATTAAACCTCTAACTGTTATGACAGCACTTTGATTACGAAGAAAGTCTCACTCAGATGACATTCAATTTGACACGTATGACTTGACTGAAGTATTCTGATTGTAGAGTGACCATGAATTTCGTAAATAATTTAAAACATTTTGTTTTCAACACCAAAGATAAATGAACGTTGATTTCACTAATAGTAGCACGAAGCAGTAGCTTATGATCTACTGAATTCGTAGTGTTGATCTTGCTCACGTCTCCCGAATCACCCTGTATATCCACCAAAGTAATGGAATTTAATTTATCTACATTTTGTTTGAACGGAAAAAACCGCAGCACTTTCCCTTTACTAGTAGCTAACCATGTTTATAACATATCTAAAATATCAATCAAATAACACTAAAATTTTATAGACAAATAAATATTTATTTCTACTTAAACACACAATTATTTATAAACTAAAATATACAAAATTGCGGTAAAAACCTAAAATTGTGCAAAAATATTACAACTAAATAAGCTATAATGTTACATAAAATTATTTATAAATATATTTGTATTTAATAGTATTTACAATATTCCACTAGTATACGATAAAAATATGACTACAATAAAAAACGTTTGACATTTATTTAATTTTAAATGTTTTATCCTATACAATTGTGTAGTTACTAGAATGCAAAATCGGTATAGTTACAAAAATCTTTTTATAAACAGTATTTAAAGAAAATCGGTTATATACATAAAATGTATTTGCAGTCCGTTTATTTGAACCAACGAACTGGTAATGGCAGGGAGTAGAGTTGTATTTCTATCGTCTTGTTTAAACGACAGCATATGCTGCCGTTTAAATTACCTATACAAGTATACAGGTATACCTATAAATGTAAGACTTTTCTTTGAATTTGGTTGTATGCATATTAACTCTAGTCTATGACACAATCCAACAACATAACGAACAATTCTTTATTAACACTCATTATACAAAAATTGGGCAAAATTAATTGCCAATGTATTTCGTCCACTCATTTAACTAAAACGGCGTTGTCACTTTAAATTGTAACGTTATTCTTTTTTTCTCAGAAATATACTTTTTTTTTCCTGCTCAGAATCATATACATCTAATAACTATTTAAAAAAAAATGTCCCCCAATTTCCCGTACATTATTTAGGTACTATGTGACGGGTCATACACTCATAATCATACAAGATGAATTTAAAAAAAACGTCTCATAGAGGAATAAAAATAGGGGCTTTTCTACTTTCATCAGAATCAAGAGTTCTTTTAAATGAGGAAATAAATTAACAAACTTATCAGGAAATAAATATATAAATTTTGAGAAAAAAGTAAAAGGTACAATTTTGACTAATTTTGAGTGAAAACACCCAAAAGCATTAATTAGCCTTTTCGTATTAAAATATGATAAAACGAGTTACGGGTGGGTAACGCGCCGCCACCACGTACTCATCATGATTAAGGACCGCGAACCGCTCTGAAACATATCAAGCGATATTCGACCTTAAAGCGTGAATGACCAGTTTCATTATATTTTAGTATGTCCGAAACTCACGGCAGTTTTCTATACAATTAGCCTTTCTGCTTTCAAATCATCTAAGTTTTGACATAAACACGTATTAATGACATTCTCAACCAAAGGGTACCTTTTGCGGCTATAAATAAGGTGCTCGCTCGCTCCTACCGACGCAATCATATTTTTTTATTATATTATAAAAAAGTGAGGGAGTTTTTGCTTGCGAATAATACAAGGTACGATGGTCTTTATGTATGTCGACCAAAAAAATTGTAGTTGAGCGTTAGAAAAAAAAGTACATAACCATGTTTATTTTCAAAAATACCTTTATTTGTATTTTTGAAAATTTTCGAATGGCATACAGTATGTCACATAACGAGAGGCATATTTTAGTTGGTTAACCCATTTAAAGCTAATCACGACACATGCGCCGGAGCGCTACGAACGGTTTTTGCTATATACTTATAGAGATTGAGTGTTCTTATCAGTTAAGGCGCAGGGTAGGGCAAGCCATTCTCCATACAAAGGTTGTGCAAGTTTTTTGGGTAAGTTTTGGCATTACAGCATTTTATTTTATTTTTTGTTGGTACATATTGGATATACGCAGAACTTGATGTTGAATATATGCATTATTAAAAAAAAAATTAAAAAAGAAAAACATCAAGACATAGCTAACAAAAAAATAAGCATATGGACCAAAAATAGTAACTGGAGTGCAAACACAAACGAAGAAAATCTTGCACAAAGATTGTATGGAAAGAGCTTGCCCACCCCTTAGCCTTAAACAGTCAGTCTACGAGCGTTTCTACCGCCTCATTACCACGACCCAATGTGTCATGTTTGACAATTTTTTTTGTTCAGTTTAATGACGTGTTAAGTAGGGTTTGCAGTCCCGGTCCCGATTCGTATGAAATTTCCCGGGAATTCCCGGGAAATTTACATGCCCTAATTTTAAGGTCAAGCAATCAACAGGAGTTCCACAGTAACAAAGGTCAAGCTAATGAGGGCGGTTAAGACCCCATGTAGGCTATTTTTTTGTGTGAATTGACACGTGTCTTGGCATTTTCATTTTCCTTTTCGTCATTACTAGAACAGGATGATTGCGGTTTAATATCGGTTTTTTACCAAGATACGTGCATAAACAAGCCCCGAGTTTAAACGGGTTATGTTATTTGCCTTTCGTTGCGTCACATCACGTACTGTACGAGTATATGCAGATAACAGTGAAATCATTAATGCATTACACTCTAAACTTAAATATAATTAAAATTACCGGTTAAATAAACAGCCGACCGGTTTATTGGTGGATAAATTATTAATTATAAATTAGATATAGGTACTTAAGTTCTTGTGTAAGATAATAATTATTATATATTATGAGGTAGAATTGCTTTCCAAATTCTATTAATAAACGTAATGCATGTAATTCTTAAGCATCAATTCCTACCTAGGATCTAGGTTGTATGTGGACATCTGTCAATAAGGCACTTAGGGGCCGTCACGCAAAATTTAGACTTTTTGAAACACTTCCCTCCCGGTTCGGTATATCCCCTCTCCTGTATCATCATCATCGAAGGACGTCCACTGCTGGACATAGGCCTCTCTCAGAGACTGCCCCAACGTTCGGTCACAAGCACCAAACGGTTAACTGTAATTACTTGAAATAAATAAATTCCAGTAATTCATAAATGAAAGACAACCTAAAGACGTGAGTGACCAGTTGCACTGACCGAGCGAGCAAAGCGAACGAAGGATTCCGCTTCAGCTTCCACTACCGGATTACCCGACTGTTCTCCTGTAGAGGTCGCATTTCTCAACAGATTCTGGTGAAATTTTGTGAGCAGGACGACTATGAATCCTATGATGGTTGCCATTTTATCACTTATCGTCGTGGATAAGTCGTCACATTCCTACAAGAATGCGAGTGCGAAAGTGACGGGTGTCCTATCCACGACGATAAGTGACAAAATGGCAACCATCATACGCGCTAGTTCGATAATTAATTAAATGATTATATAAAACTTTTTTTTCGAGTAAAAAAAAAAATTAGATTTGAAAAAAAAACGCGATGTACTCAGTCCACATAGCAAGTAGCCACTAGTAATTGACCGAGCGAGCAAAGCGTCTCTGTTTAAGCTTTCGACAAACATTCTTTCGTATGTCTGTCTGTCCGGTTGTTCTCCTCTACAGGTCGCATTTCTCAGCCGAATCTCATGAAATTTTGTGAACAGGTTCGAGAATTATATATTTTTTTTGTAGTCAGTCATTGAAAATTTTAAAATTGGAAAAAGAAATTGCGAGGTGTACAGCTTACAGAGCCGCAAGTATTTTGTCTGAAACTCGCGGTACTTTTCAATAAAACAAGACTAATTAATTAAAAAACTAAAAAACCCGACTGCGTTTCTATGCAATTTGGAATTGGCGCCAAAAATCCGCCGTTTTTTTTTTTTGATATACCCAGTGTCACTCTCACAGTAAATACGAATCTAACAACACCTCTCAAGCCAAAATCCATCCAGCCGTTCAGGCTGCAAAGCGTGCCATACAATTATGAGGGTATCAACGGATCCACTATTTAACGATACATATTTAAAAAAGGGGACTGCTATGTACTGTAGTTTGTATTTAAGTACCTTTTGAATACATCAAACTAGTTATTACGTTGCGAGATTTGTCGATCTTTGAGTTCAAAAATAAAACAGCCGTTTTATTTTCGATGCATAGATTGACGAATCTAGCAACGTAATAACTGTTTCAATGTATTCAAAAGGTAATAAAATACAAAATATAGTACATAGCAGTCCCTTTTTTTAAATATCTGTCGTTAAATTTAAATAATCTCTATTTTTACGAATGGCGCTAGTGGACTCGTTGATACCCTCTTAAACACACATACATACTCTCGAAAAACATAACCCTCCTTCTGGCGCAGTCGGGTAAAAAGTACTTGTGCTGCACTTTAGTTGTCGGTCGCCATAAGTGTTTGCACATACAGTCAAAGTCCTTCGTATCCGCGTCGGCAGGGGCTAACGCGGCGGTAAACAAATACGCTTGAATTTCCATTGAGAAGACGATGGCACAGTTTAAATTTACATCAGTATTTTGAGACCAATTAAAACGTTAAAAAAAGAAAAGTTGGAAGGGGATGACTCCGGCGAACGTACTCCGACCAAATCAGACATTCTACAGAAAGGTCAGGTCAAGAGTACCTTAAATCGGCGCGTATGCATGAAGAATGTTATGAGAGTTCTACAAGCGAAAGTTGTATGTTAGGATCGTAGCAAATGGAAATCCGTGATCTCTGCCTACTTGGGAACCAGGCGTGATAACATGTAATTACGTAAAACATTAAAACCCGACCAGCCAGGCATCTTCGCGTTTAAAGTCGCACGTATAGCATTCGTACTTCACTAGCATGGTATATAAATGCGAGAAGGTGATATATAAATCTATACTAATATTATAAAGCTGAAGAGTTTGTTTGTTTGAACGCGATAATCTCAGGAACTACTGGTTCGAATTGAAAAATTATTTTTGTGTTGGATAGTCTATTTATCGAGGAAGGCTTTAGGCTATATAACATCACGCTGCGACCAATAGGAGCGAAGCCGCGAACGAAGTCGCGAGCAAGAGCTAGTAAATAATAAATATTGGGGACAATCTTACACAAATCGACCAGTCCCAAACTAAGCACAGCTTGTACTGCGTATACTAGACGACGATATACATACTATTAGATAAATACATACTTAAATACATAAAAAACATCCAAGACCCAGGAACAAAATATTCGTGCGAAACATACACAAATAGAGCCCTGGCCGGGATTCGAACCCGAGACCTCCAGCTTCGTAGGCAGGGTCACAACCAAATAAGCCAAAGTGGTCTTCAATACCCCCTATATTGAGGACCGAGAATGTGAGGATTATCAAAGTAACTGTAAAGTAGTAGGAACTAGGAACAACTTTGTTTCATTAAAAATCCGCAATATCCACAACATTTTGGCCAGGCCCATAAGCTCCAACAAGCAATGATGATTTTAAAACCCAATCGACCGTCCACAACAAAAAAATTATAGGTAGATCAGTGATCGATCCTCATTATCGTCGTTGGCTGGTTACAGTGTTTACTTCTTTGATAAGTAGGTCAGCAGTGTAATTGATCAATCGATGAAATTCTCAAATCACATCCAAGACTTCCAACATTTCTTAAATTTCATTGGTGTAAACTGTACGACGTTTTGAAATACGAGTCTAAACGCATTTCATTTTAATTTTTCGTACAATCAAGAGCAAATAAAACGAATACACTTTGTATGGAAATTCGACACAAAGCGTACCCGTTTTTCTGCTCTCAGGTGAAGATACATTGTGAAACTATGGGCGTTTTAAACGCACTTAAATTACTGTACATATCTTAACTGTGAGGATTGTTTGAATAAAATTGTAAAGTAAATAGACTATGTTCGTCATAAAGCATAAAGTTAAAGCGCAAACAGTAACGTTGTTTACCCGACTACGACTAACGTTAAAATGGTCATGTGTTTTATCTCGCCACTATTGCGTCAGTGAGGTATGAAATCATTTACTACGGTAGATACAGCAGTAAAAATAAACTAGTTTTTTCTTTATATACCACTCCGGTGTCAAAAAAGCGTACAAAGCGTATGGACGCCTGCAAATCCTGTGATTTCACATGCGTGTTGCCGACCCTTTAAATATTTATTCACTCTTCTTGAAGAAACCCATACTGTAGTTCCTCGGGAAAACGTCGGCAGGGAGCTCATTCCACAACCGGAGCGTCCGAGGGAGGAAATCCCTCTGAAACCGTACCGTACGCGGCCATTTAGGTTCTAAGGTGCATTACCAATAAACAAAACGCAATAATACACGGAAAGCATCACGCTCTAATTATTTTTCCCATTTAAATATTTTTAAATACATAGAGATGTAAAATTTAACTGTGTTTGACCGTCCAAAAAAGAGACGTAACTTTTTTAGGGTTCCGTACCCAAAGGGTAAAACGGGACCCTATTACTAAGACTCCGCTATCAGCCGGTCTCTCTGTCACCAGGCTCTATCTCATGAACCGTGATAGTTAGACAGTTCAAACTTTCACAGATGATGTATTTGTTGCCGCCATAACAACAAATACTAAACAATAAAATAAATATTTAAGGGGGCTCCCATACAACAAACGTGACTTTTTTGCCGTTTTTAGGGTTCCGTGCCCAGAGGGTAAAACGGGACCTTATTACCAAGACTTCGCTATCCGTCTGTCTGTCTGTCTGCCCGTCTGTCACCAGGCTGTATTTCATGAACCCGTGATAGACAGTTGAAATTTTCACACATGATGTGTTTCTGCTGCCGCTATAACAACAAATACTAAAAACAATATAAAATAAATATTTATGGGAACTCACATAGAAAAATAACTAATTCCAAAATCTTACGAAATGTTAATTGACAAAACTACAGAAAACATCGAAATCGGCATATGCGTACCTATCAAATTCGAGGAGTTCCCTCGATTCCTCCTAGATCCTATCATCGGACCTTCACCAAATTTATATGGGACTAATGTCGGGGTACCTGCTTTGAAACAAAAAAAGAATTATCAAAATCGGCCAAGAGTTATCGGGGAACATACATATAAAAAAAAAAAAACAGAACAAAAAAAAAGCAAAAATGCAGACGAACTAAGTTCTATTGAAGTCGGCAATAAAACCTACTTTAAAAACCTTTGGGCCAGTCTTCTTTCTGTGCTTAGCCACGTAGCAGATGACCTCATCTATCCACCCAAAACACCTTGCACGAGTACATGTTTCGATAGATAAATACAAGAAAACATCTAGGTCTAATCCAACAGCTCAAAAGGTTGGATAAAATAATAATAAATAATAATAAATAATTAATATTGGGGGACAATCTTACACAAATCGACCTAGTCCCAAACTAAGCAAAGCTTGTACTATGGGTACTAGGCGACGATATACATACTTATATAGATAAATACATACTTAAATACATAGAGAACATCCAAGACCCAAGAACAAAATCCGTGCTAAATGCACAAATAATGCCCTGGCCGGGATTCGAACCCGGGACCTCTAGCTTCGGAGGCAGTGTCACTACCAACTAGGCTAAACAGGTCGTCAAATAAAATGACATGCGTTGCTTTACGCGCCTTGGTCACATGGCTAATGTCATTGATCTTTTTTTTACAGAGTAGGCAAGCAAACTCACGTGTCAGCAAGTGTGGCAGACGGACATCATTTTCAAATAAAAGGGCCGTGTGTCGATGTCAAAAAATACAATTTCTTACTGAGCATTTCTTTTTTATTGAGACAAATCGCACGAATGTCTAAATCCGTCAAGTTATAGAGCATATATATATGTTATTCTGATAAAGACCAATGCCAATATTTCATTGCAATTAGTCGGAGCGTTCGTGGCCCAGCGGCGCCCGCGTAGGTATGCGAGGTTTAGCAATGTGGGCTCGGGTCAGTTCTTGGATGGGTGACCGCTTTGAGTGGTTAATAACTGAGCACTCCCGTGCTTTGGGAGGCAGATTCAGCCGCTGATCCCGGCTGCTGTCTACGACACTCCCACTCACTCGACAAGCGGGGTCGAAGTTGCACCACGTCCGTAAGGAGTACCCACCGTTACCCTACACGTGAGCCCTGGGTGGTGCTAAAAGTGCAACAAAACTGGCAACCGTACCTTTCCTCTCGAAGATATCACGGTTCGTAAATAAATACCATACAATTATTATTATTGTAATTTGTTAAATAGCGATTGTAAATATTGTACAACCTTTAATGGCTGATTATAATGATCCTTGTATTATGAACCAACACCTGACCTGGAGACCTTTTATAATACTTATAATCTTACAATAAACTATTTGAACTTTGAACCCTGAATAAATGGGAAAGGGAGGATTCGCTGTAAAACCACTAAAGTGGCAGAAAGCTGAAGCATTAAATAATACACAGAGGGCTCGCTAGTAGTAGCGGTTGAGAATGCAAGTCAGACATTCGCTGTGATGCCGTAGTGGTCTGGGTAGCATAGATAGAGGTAGAACGCTAGTCCGGAAAATCAGGCACGGGTTAGATTCCTGTCTTGAACTGCGTGCAAAATCACTATTCATATTTTCTTTGTAGGTCTCTGTATCAAGTGATTGAAATTTGAAAGTGGCAACGTCCAAGTTGAATGTCCATTGAATCAGAAAATAAAATGTTTAAAAAACAAAATTTATCCACGTAAAAGAGTAGAATTCTTTATATACAACTTAAGTTTTTTGGCATTATAGAGTAAAAATCATGTTTACAACTTTCGCGTTTATACAGGATGTTTTTTATTGATTTCCGTTATTTCTAGCATATAGCCGTGTATAGCCATTGAACGACGTAGCATACTTAGTTTTTCAAAATTCAAGAAAAGTTTTTTTTTTTCATTTTCATACAAAAGCACCCAGTATATTATTAGTAAGACATGCCTTTACTATATGACGTATAAAATTATTTGTCTAAATAATTTGTACCTTGATACGATATCAATACGTTCATAAAATGATATCCGCCATACATGGCTTCGTATATATTAAAGGTTTAAACGGTTGAGCCCCATTTACACAAGTGCAAAGATCCTAAAAACCAATTTTAATTACATTTCGCGTTACCGAGGTATGAAGTTCAATCGATATACCAATACCGAGAGTGAAGTCAAACTTGCATGTGTGTTAAACGGGGCTTTACCCTGCCATAATATGTGACCTCTATGACGTCATATAACGATCGTGACCTTGACCGCTGACTTATTTTACGGCAAAGCATCCAATTTGCTACGCGCATAATCTCCATTGACAATGAGCTATAAAATAAACTTCGTCTCAACGTGGCTGTTTGATAACCGATAATTTTATAAATATTGCATTAAATTAAAATAAATTCTCCAGCTATAACTTTGGTAAGCAGACCTGTTCAAACAAGCATAAAACTTTATGTATAAGTTCGTATTGCTCAGAATTCTGCACCATTCCACCACGATTGAGTCTCATATTGCAAACTATACCTAAAACATCCACTTTCTGCTCTATACATAACTGTTTTATACCATTAAGAATAGCTATAAGACATCCAGTTCGACCAATACCAGCTGAGCAATGTACTATTGTAGCTGGAGTCTGATTATCTTTACTAAAATCTAAAGGAGTCGACACGCTTACCGTTACACAAGAGTCCTCCGACGGAGGAAACACAAATTTGGAATCCTTCTTTGGGCTCTTACACAAACACAAATCTTCAACACTATCACTATCCTCAAAACTGTAAGAAGTTTCTTTTAAAACGTCTAAACTTAGATTCAGTAAAGCGTTCACATCTTTAGGACACTTGTGGTCAGCCCAATTGTGGAACCAATAGTGGTACACCGTCACTGATTCACTTTCACAACACACGTTTAGTTTACGGATTGTGTAGCCAGGCTTTTTTATGAGCCCGGCGTTTTTCACTGTGAAATTTGATCCCACTTCTGACGCCGCACACTCAAACACCATTTCTTCATTTAACTCCAACGGGAAGTATTTCTCGCATTTCTGCCGGTTGTTTTCTATGAAATTGGTCAGCATGACGACTTTCTGAATAGCGTCAGCGCCGTTTTGTAAGCAGTTCTGGTGGACCATATTCCAGAAGTCGTAGACTGTGTTCTGGAGCGGCCCTTGTGTGGCAATGTAGCAGTTTTTCGTGTATTCATGCCCCTGGAAGGAAAAAACCAGTTAACAATACAGTTTGGAAAGCAATGGGTATAAATACAAAGTGAAATAGATAGGGCTAAACAATATGGCTATGACACGTAAAGGAATGATATATACTGTTTTTTCTATAAGTTTAAAAATTAAGTTAACAAGTCTTAAAACAATATATTGATTTAAACTTGCACGATTTTTACACATTATTATTGGTAAACGGGACTTAATCGCGTACAAAAATTAATCACCTGAGGTGTGCCCGACGTTTCGAATGTATCGCAACATCCGTGGTCACGAGCTGACTGGCTTCAGCGGGTATCAACATCTTCTAGCCGCACGGGTTCTACCCGCTGAAGCCAGTCAGCTCGTGACCACGGATGTTGCGATACATTCGAAACGTCGGGCACACCTCAGGTGATTAATTTTTGTACGCGATTAAGTCCCGTTTACCAATAATAAAGTCTTAAAACATCAAAACTTACCTACATGAAAATAACGATTTACGTTTAAAAGGATGAAGTGGTTAAAAATATCTATTCAGCACTTGGAATCGCGCACGAAAAACCCACGAATATAAGAAATTATTCTAAACCTTTAGTGATGATATAATACATATTTACAATATTTAAAGCAAAGAATAAACAAATACCCCAACATGGACCACTACTCGTAGACAACTCAAATTTAAAAGAAAAAGCAAATGAAAAATATCATGGACTACAAATCGATAACTCGCTGAGTTGGAGTATACACATTGACAAAATTATAGCCAAACTCTCAAGCCTAATGGGCTCACTTCGTAATATTGTACGTTGTCTCCCCCTCAATGTGAGAAGAACTATTTACAACTCTCTAGTCAAACCGCATTTACTCTATCTAGTTGAGGTCTGGGGTAGTGCCTCCAAAACTAAACTAGCTGACATACAAATTGCACAAAATAAGCTAATAAAAATGCTTTTCCATTACACGTACCTAACACACACAGCCAAAATCTATAAGGAAACCAGGCTCATGAACATTAAACAATTATATGTATACACGACCTGCCTACTAATACGCAGAATTCTCGACAAGAATATACACATTAATATCACTTTTAACAAGTCCACCCGGAGGAACAATGGCAGTAGACCAGATCATCTTGTATTACCAAAGATAAGAACTAACTATGGGAACAAAATGTTGACATACGAAGGAGCAAAACTATATAATGAGTTGCCAATAGAAATAAAAAACCTCGAAACTTTTGTCACAGTATAATATTAGCAGTAACCAATCTCCGGCACCTTAGGAGCGCGCGTTGCCTACTTTCCCTGAGCGCACAGGGTTGTCGCACAAATTTATTGGGTAACAATATGGTAACAATTACTTAAACTAATTTTGAATGTCAGGTGTTATTAAACAGTATGTAGTTGAAATTAAGTAACATGCTAGTAATAGTCGATAGGTACCACATCAGTCAGTACATAAACGAATTAATATACTTAACGTACCTACTTCATTGAATTGATACTCTGTATACTTGAATACGATTATTTAAATTTTTGCTATACGGAACTATACGTGCTACGTAACTTGGAGTGTTAGGTATCTTTTACCACATGCGGCATCCTTTGATAGTGCGGCGCGCGGCAGGATACACGAGGCGGCATCTTTTGACTGTCTGCGGCGCGGCATTTTACTAAGAACTCCATATAGACCAGGAACGCACTAACATTATAACGACTTTGTACAAACTGTGTTATCTATTTTATACACTTATACGATACACTTGTATACGGGTATATAGTTTTATGATAAAGTTGATATATATGTAATTGAAAATAATATATTTATGGACAAAACATTTTACACAACACTTACAAATAATTAGCTACACTAAAATATTTCCGTCTATTTCTCGATGTACGGAACTCCTGGTTATTTATTATTCTTAAGCGTAAAATAGATCCGCATCCTTATATATACTTAATTAAAAAAAAATATTGTTTAGGAAAACAAAACAACGGTGTAAGTTTGTCTATCTCATTATTTTTAAAAAATCTCTCAATCCCTCAAAGGTTAGCTGGAAGAGATCCCTCATAGGGATAAGTTCGCCTTTGTACTCTGATCCTGTGTGACATGTATATGTTTTAAACTGTTATTGTGTACAATAAAGTGCTTACATACATACATACATACAAGGGCAGGGTAATGTAAGCTCGATCTCATTCACACAGATGTCATTTTTGTCGTTTCGAGCGACAACGCTCCGAACACGGCGACACGGCGCAGCCCGGACTGATTCACGCAATTTCAAGCCGCTCCGTTTCCATGTGACGCGGGCCGGGCGCGTACGTGCACGGCACGCACACAAACAAACCGCGCTATGTACCTTTGTTCGATGTTTACCTACTGTCTATATACTGTGCTTTTGTGCATTTTAAATCAAAATTAGCCAAATACATCACAAACGACATGACACTGCTTTCCTATCAAAACCTCGAATGATCTGCTCCTCTGGTATTTACTTCCACTGAAGATTAGATTTGGTTCTAACTATCATTAGTTAATACCAATTATTACGAATATTATGTTTCTAAGCAGTTAAAATGAAGAGTTTGAAATAAATAAATATTTAATTGCATGATTTTTTATTCTATAGTGTTAAACGAGCCATACATCTATATATAGGTATGTTTGCAATCACATTCTTTGTCTCTGTACTTTCCGTTTTTTACACAGTCAGAGTTTGGTCACTCATGTATAATCCACTGTTTCTAGGATAATAAATCCATGTTCACTAGACGTTAAAATTAAGAGTAATTACTTACATTGTATTGTATTCCTTAACGGTGAGAACAGGTACCTTTACTTTAGTGTAACCTTATGTAAGAATACGCAAGTTATAAACCCTTAAATTAAGTTTCTCATGTAAGTGACAATTTGTTTTTAAATGAGAAATAAATATCTATAAACCGAAATAATACAAGTATATAGAGTGAGAAACGCTCAAGCTTTCGAATTTTATCTGTAAAATTGGGTCAGCGCACTTTCACGGGGCTAGTGCAGTTGGCCTTATAAGCCGTATTTTTGTCGTATGAGCATAAGTATAGGTATAGTATGTATAGTATATACCTTACTAGCTCTACTACATTGCGAGGAAAACGAGTAATGCCATTGGCGACATGACATAGAAGTCAGTTATGCCGGGCCTACAGCATGCTGAGTCCACAAGTAGTTGCATGATGTGTGTGTGTACTATTATCTACATTATTAGTAGGATATCTTACCTTAATAAAATTGGCATTAATGTATCCCTCGCCAGCCATCGCCGCGTCAGACTTCAGGATAAACCGCGAATGCTCGTTCGGCAGAATAGTCTTGTACCTATTCTTCGGGTGCGACCCCGATACTATGGGCTTCTCCTGGAAATTCGTTGGCATATCCCAGAACTCCTGATGTAAGTTCCTTAGCAAGGTTTTCTGGTATTCAGAGCATGGATGGGCAACGTCTGGTATCAACATTTGTGGATTTTCCTTCGTCAGATCTGCGTCAACTTTGTTGGAGCAGCAATGCTGACCTTCCGCCGCACTATGGCATTTCACTTTCGAGTAACCATTCTGGAAAACTTCGTTTAAATCCCTTAACTGCTGCCTGGACAGAACGCTGGAAGCGTTCTGTAGATGTTGCATGTTTGCCAAATACAATCTAAAGTCTTCAGAAGTGCTTTGGGGACTTAGCGGTTTCGTGGTGATGTTTCTAACGAAACCCTGCTGGTAGTTAGGGTCTTCTTGTCTCCCAAATGCGTAAATAATCTCATTTTCTTGGTCACCACAGACATAAGTCAGATTCTGTGGATATTCTTCTGCGTTGAAAGAGTTTGACCATAAATTGTCGTGGGAGCCGAAGCCAACGCACTTATTTTGGCCTGAGCGTCTCATGCGCGTTTTATAAGACTTTGGTATTAAATTCTCCGTGCTCAGAGATTTCCTATGCTTGTCCTTATGTGGTAGTTCTTTCAAGTTACTTTCTATAAGATGCTCATCGATTTCCAAATCCCTTGGTTCTTGTGGTTGTATGTTCAACGTCAAAGACGTATTGGAGCTTCTTCTTTCTAAAATCCCCTTCTTTTCTGGAGGATTATCAATGCTTTGGTTACTGTTATACTTGCTGAGGTTGCAAGTTGATCCATTTAGGTTATAGTTGGATATGCTAAGACTTCTGTTTACAGACAACTGTGGATTTGAGTTGTTTATGTTTAGAGTTAGAGAAGTATTTGAGCTTCTACGTTCGAGAAGGCCTTTCTTTTGGCCTGGTTTTGCGTCTTTGTTCAAGGAGGTGTTGCTGGAATGTCTGCTTAGTGTGTTGGTTGGTAATATGTTTAAGGTTAAACTGTTGTTGGAACCTCTTCGTTGTAATAAGCAGTTCTTAGATTCTCCAGACACATTCGTGTTTGACGAGCAGATGACTCTAGTGGTTGGTGTAAGGTGTTCAGTATTTATCAAGGATGTGTTTGAATCTCTCCGTTCTAAGGACAGTTTCTTTCTATTATCTGAAGTCAGGCTGAAATTCGACATGCTTGTCCGTACCGTCGTTAAATTATGACACGATGCCCCGGAACTATTTAAAGAACAATTTGAACTTTGTAAACTGTGGGTGCTTAGCATCAAGCTTTGGTTAGAGTTTCTCCTATGCAATTTCTTACCAAATTTGTCATCCTCCTCACTTGGTTCGAAGTCATCCGAGGTGACTCCTTCAGGTAAAGTTTTTAGATTTGTACTAGACACGCTTAGATTTTGCTTGTAATTAAGCAGATTTGAGCCTAAAGTTTGGCCAGATTCTGGATGATAACCTGGTCCAGAAATATTAATTTCTGGAGGGTTTTCAGCGAAGTCTGACATATTTTCGTCAAATGAGCCCATCGTTCGCCGAGAAGTACCCGGCTGGTACAACATAAGACTAGCATGGTTTTCCCTCAAAAATATTCCGCTGTCTTGACCTTTCATGTACAACCGTCGTTGCTCGGCGCTCTTAGCTCCTGATTCATGCTTTATATTTTTCTGTGCCAATATCCTTATCAGCTGGCGCTTTGGTGTGTTCGGTACAGATATAGAATTCTGTGGGACGTCTAAAGTCTTCTTCTGTGGCAGCGACAAGTTCACAGACTCGGAAGAATCTAGAGAAGTAGCTTTGACTTTCAACGTCGGTGTTTTAACCTTCTTCTCTTCAGCATTGGTATACAATTTCTCAAACTCTAACAACTCCTTTTCTAAATCGCTGTCTCGTTTCGTCAAATCGATCGTTAGATTTCTTAGATTCTTTCCTTTTCGTTTTGTTTGAGTATCTGCTGCCGACGTCGCTCCTTCTTCTGTAGTCACTGTTATTTCAAATTCCTTTGGCGAAAATCTGGGCATATCTATGAAAGAGAGGGTATCAGAGCTTTGGCGTAACGTCTTCTTCTTCAAACCTGGAGATTTAGGTTCATCATCTTCTGAAGTTTTATCCTTTACTGGTTCTTCTTCAAATTTAAATACAGGCTGTTCAGTTGGCGGTGTTTTAAGGTGTCTCTCCATGCTTTCACAAGAAGCACTGACATCATTTTTATACGCCTCGTTCATTTGATCTTTCATCTGTTTAGCTATAGGCAGACCTAGATTCTGCTCGATAATTTTAGCATTATCGGAATCCAGAGATATCGATTTGAGCCTCTGTCGTCTCGCTTGTGCGGTGTTCGGGTTAGGCGTCAGTTCATGTCGTTCTTCTTTCGTTTCTACTTCTAATGATTCCATTTTGGCACAGCAATCTACTACATCTTTATTTACCTCCTTAGTTTCCTCGCATTTCGATATATTTAGTTCTATATTCTTATAATTAGTGTCGCAACTGTTGTGACGGCGATATCGCTTGGCTTCCTTATCAATTGGAGGCGTATATCGTTCTTTCTCTAAAGAGTTCCGACCCCCATATCTCCTGGGTCTAGGAGACATCCTAGCGGCTCCTTCTTCGGGGAGAGCTGCCTCGAATGTGAAATAGTTCTCTTTATTACAACTATGGATTTTTGGACTAGGCTTTGCACTTAGCACTCTAGGTGAGCTAGGCTTTTCAAAGCCATTCCTATTCAAATGATCTCCTAAAGTCCTAGGTGACTGTGGCACATCTGCCTCCTTAGGAGTTTCAGGGAAAAATTTAGGGGATCTAACAGTGTCGTAGTAGACAGATTTAGGTGAAGGCTCGGCGAAGAACATGGGTGACACCGCTTCGGGAGGCGTGAAGAAGCGAGGCGAGCTGATGCTGTCAGCCAGAAGTTTCGGCGAGAAGTCGAACTTGGACTTGTCTTTGGCAGAACAATCTAGAACTCTTGGGGAATTCTGCATTTCTAGTCTCTCCTGCTGGCCCTCTAAATATGGAGCTTCGTTGACGCTACACATATTAAGTCTCGTGCTTACAGATCTAAAGCGGCGTAGGTTACTCGGGGACATGTCGCTCCTCTCCTCTTTAGGAGTCATAGGTTTATCCATATCTACGTTAAGTACGGCCTCAGTTTCGCTAACCTTCTTAACGACTTCAGCGTCAAAACCGAAGACGTCGTCAGATCTGACCAGAAATGGACTTTTATCGTCCTTTTCTAACGAAGGCGAGCGAGTTGCGCTGTACTTCTTCGCTCTGGTTTCTTGAGTCAGTTCGCTCCCGAGATCAGAGTTAATCTGGACTATAGGTCTAGGGATCGTCGAGTACTTGTAGTCGAAGGGTTTTTTTAGCAGCCACTGCTCTGGTAAAGGTATCTTAGGACCTTTGAAAGTAGGTTCCGTGGAAGGACCGGGCTGAGTGTCCGCGGTGTTGTTCACTATAATGATTTGAGGAGGTGGGGCTTTGTCGTCGTCGGCGGGGGCGGTGATGAGGCTGGCCTCGGTCTTGCGCGAAAGGGGAGGTTGGGGAGATAGGGGTAAAGGCGGTGCAGGGTAGAGGTGGGGGTGCGTGTGGGCAGGGTGCGGCGCGCTCTGGTGGCGGGGCGCTCGGCGGACTACATGCACCTGGAACGGAGAGAAAATATTGATTAACGGCATGGTAAAAAATAGGTCGACCAAATTAGAATGACATTAAGCAAGGGCATCGAAATGACCACGCGTACAGCGCGTTGACATCATTCTATGCTTTTAACTCGATAGATCCACCACCCATATACTAGTACCAATAGACCGAAGCGCTTCACCGAAACTTACTGAGTTCACTCTTGAAGTACTCCAAGTAACACTCATATACAGCTTGATTGCACTACTACAGGGTGGGCATTTAACAGGTATACAACTTTAATTTGATAAGTATTAAAAAGGGATGAATGCCATTTTTTAAACAGGTCAGTTGAAATATTTGGTGATCGAGCATGATTATTCCAATAACTCAGCTGGCAAGAACGATTGGCCGTGTATGTGAAGGATGACGCAGTTTTAAATCGTGCTGAAAAGGAGACGCTTCGCGCACTCGGTCAAATATTTATTTAAACTTTATTGCACAAAATGTACAAATGGCGCACTTAAAGCCAAATGACATTCTCTACCGGTCAACCACAGGGCTAACAGACAGAATATAAACGTACACTATATAAAAGATATAAACGTACATAAACCTAATTGATATTAATACAAATTTCCATATATATATATATATATATACATACGTATACCAACATTGGTAGAACACAGAGTGCATTTTTATCTATGTTATGTTTCCACCAATACTTAGATTTAGATTTATTTATTTCATAATATAAAAAATACAATATAAATTATCCTAAGTCAATTTATACGAGTTTATATTATGATCGTCAAATCATTAATGCGATGTCAAAATAATAATAACTTACATATATAGTATATTAGATGATGGACATTATAAAAAATCTCCTGTCAACAGATGTTTGCGGAGCATTCACTTTAAAGCTAATTTGGTTTCAAATATGTAGGTAAGGTACCTGATGCTTGTGCCGCTTGGCGCGGCAGACGCGCAGAGCCAGGAGCGCCAGCAGCGCGGCGAGCGCAGCGCCTGCGCCGGCCGCGGCGGGGGCCCACATGCCGCCGCGGCCCGCACTCGCGCGCCGCTCACATCTGTAACGAGACACACCTACTTTAATAACAATCTCAATGTCCACCAAAACAGTCTAACTTGTAACGTGTATCCTGGTCACGGCACCAAATTCTAACGCTACCACACGTAACCATACACGAGAGAGGTAGGGCATAGCGAAACGTCTCGGAGCTAGGTATGTCATATATGGAGCAGGCCAACTGGGAAAGAGTACACCTACAGAAAACATGTGTTATTAAGTCTGCAGTTTGAAATGCGCTTGACCAATAAAAAATATAAAAAAAAATATTTATTCTCGCAATAGAAAACAAAATCCAGTAAAAATAAAAACACCTCTAAATAACTGAGTGTGACAATAGGATCGGGCTCGGCGTTTACTGCGAGCCTAGTTAGCTGTACAGCGCTGCTTATGAGCCCACACTTACGCCTCCGCTTAAACGGAAATAGTATAGTAGCTGGCTCAAAGGGGAACATATGCTTGAGGATTCCACCAAACAGGAATGCCACAATCTACCAGGTGGATTTGTCCAGAGTAGCCGTTAAAAACGAAACTAAAATCGTAAAACAGGCCACCAACAGCGAAGCCTTACGTACATCCACCACAAGCGCGTTGCCTGCCCTTGTTTTATTTGAGGAGTGGTTGTGTCGGTGTAGAGAACTATGCAGTTTCCTTACTCTCAACAAAGTGGTGGTAGTTTTATGACTATGGTCCTCTTGGAGATGAAGATAATTTTCCAGTCTCAGGGTACAAGATTTGAGTCATTTGGGCGACGTTTATCGGTTTCTTATTTAGTAAGATTCGTACTAGGTCAGATTCTTGTTTTGGCGAATTCTGACTGGGCCAGTTTCTTATTTTGTCTAATTCTGAGTTGTTCAGTTTGTTATGTTACCGGATTCGTTTAAGAAAATTCGTTCGATAAGAAACTGACCCATTCAGAATCCGACACTACAATATTTTGACCTACTACGAATCTAACAGCATAAGAAACCGATCAGGTCAGAATTCGATAAAATAATAAAACAACCTACCACTCCGAATGGAGGCCTTTTCAGAGAAGTAGGTTGGTTTTTTATTTTGTCGTATTCGTAGTAGGTCAGATTCTTACTTTGTTAGATCCAGACTAGGTCAGATTATTGTACTGTCGGAATCTGACTAGTTCAGTCTCTTATTTCGTCGAGAAGAAACTGACCTATTTAGAATCGAACGAAATAAAAATCTGACCTCCGAGGAATCCGACAAAGAAAGAATTTGACCTAGTCTGAATCAAACAAAGTAAGAATTGTTGAGTCTAATTATGTAATGTCTGGGACAAACTGTTGAGTCTAATTATGTATCAGCTTTTTACACAGTTTAACAATAAATGTTATTCTATTCTATTCTATTGAATATGACTAAATAAGAAACTGATCAACGTCGCCCAAATGATTTGAGTCATCATCCTAACGTGATCCCAGTACAGTTGCATCCTGAAGGATGCCCAGGGTCCATCCAATCCCTAGAATTGGCGTAGGCACTAGTCATAGTCATTGTTTTTCATTTACCTGACATCCCGAGAATTGGCGTAGGCACTAGTCATAATCATTGTTTTTCATTTACCTGACATCCCAAGAATTGGCGTAGGCACTAGTCATAGTCATTGTTTTTCATTTACCTGACATCCCAAGAATTGGCGTAGGCACTAGTCATAGTCATTGCTTTTCATTTACCTGACATCCCAAGAATTGGCGTAGGCACTAGTCATAGTCATTGTTTTTCATTTACCGGACATCCCAAGAATTGGCGTAGGCACTAGTCATAGTCATTGTTTTTCATTTACCTGACATCCCAAGAATTGGCGTAGGCACTAGTCATAGTCATTGTTTTTCATTTACCTGACATCCCAAGAATTGGCGTAGGCACTAGTCATAGTCATTGTTTTTCATTTACCTGACATCCCAAGAATTGGCGTAGGCACTAGTCATAGTCATTGTTTTTCATTTACCTGACATCCCAAGAATTGGCGTAGGCACTAGTCATAGTCATTGTTTTTCATTTACCTGACATCCCAAGAATTGGCGTAGGCACTAGTCATAGTCATTGTTTTTTATTTGACTGTCATGGCAATTACTTTGTAAATGACGGTCATGACGGATATAATTTTACAATACAGCTTAGCAAAATTCACCACTAAGCATGCAAATATTCCAAAATACTCATTAAATTTACATACAACGAATTCATATTTAAAAATAGAAATAGAAATACATTTATTCGTTGCAATAATACAGAACAAAAAACAAAACATCACAACACACAAAACAGCCACGAAATGGCCCCAAATTTGCATGTGCTAACCACAGGCTAGCGCTGGCCTTAAGCTGGCTTTATTTAAGGCTTAACTATTATAACGAACGAGTAGTTTTTACGGGAGCGACTGCCATCTGACCTTCCAACTCAAGGGCGAACTTGACCTTATTGGGATTAGATTAAGCTTCTCAAATGAATTGGCAACCCCTAACTCGGCTTACAGACGGCTGTCATAGATAGCAGCCGGGATCAACAGCTTAACTTGGCTTCCAAAGCACGGGAGCGCTCAATTATTAACCACTCAAAGCAGTCACACATCCAAGAGTCGACCCCGGCCAGCGTTGCTTGCGGGCGCCGCTGGGCCACGAGCGCTCATAAGGTATAAGATTTGAGTACTTTCTTATAAATACCTATATATCGACTATTTTTTTATAATCTTAAATTAATTGTTATGATGTACAAATTAAAGGTAATGGGTCATAAAATTCCACACATGTTAATGAGCCACAGTGAATTTTATCAACAAAAGGTGTTAAAGCTATAAATTATGTACCTAATAATGTAAACATACAATATAATAATGACCTGTGACAGTATTTACACATAAAAGCAAATATTAGAACGAGGTCATTTTCGATAATACGTGAGTAAATTTATACCGGACCCAAACGTGTACTGTATGGTCTGCAACAGCAGAAACAGCCACGTAAATAACACACTCAATAATATCTATACAATTGACATTTCAAATTTCCAAGTAGTACCTATGAAATCTTAACTCATTTCGTTAATTTGTTAACAAGAAATCCAAAAATATATTAAAATATAACGAAACGGGTCACTCGCGTCTTTAAGGTCGAATATCGCTCGACATGTTTCAGACCGGTTCGCGGTCCTTAATCATGAGTACTTATCGTGCCCGTGCCAAGCAGCCGAGCGGCCAGGGCACGAGCACGCAGTCCTAAAAGAACCGCCGACATGTCGAGCGATATTCGACGCGGTCGGTCATTTTATTATATTTTAATAAGTCTCAAAGTCGCAAACGTTTTCCAAAAATATTTTTATATGTAATTAGTCATCAAGATAATTCATGCAAACGTTGAAGAAAGCCTACCACATTTAAAAATGTATACACTCCTTTCTTGAAGTATCCCACACTGTAGTTCCTCGGGAAAACCTCGGCAGGGAGCTCATTCCACAACCGTAAATTGGCCCCCAATATTTATTATTATTATTTACGATATCTTGCTCGCGAGCAGCTCGCCTCTCAGGGCGAGCACGCCACGGGACGCGCCGGCGTCGCTCAAATGCTAACGTAGCTTTAGAGCAGTTTATAAATACGATAAGGCCTTGCTAAAGAAAACATATACAAGCATTCGTATAATCATTTCCGCACTAAGGAAGTAGGAAGGACATGTGACGCGCATTTATTAATAATAACCATGTTAACGACCAATACGTTATAAAACTACATGATGGTAACTATGGTAAGACATGTCCGCCTATAGACGCTTGTGGCTACAGCATTCACAAGAACGCTGCCAACCTTTTGTTGACTTGAGATTCATCAACAGCTAAGACACGCAGAAAAACTACAGGAGGATGGCGGTCTCCACAAATTTGTGACTTGATTCATCAACAGCTAAGACACGCAGAAAAACTACAGGAGGATGGCGGTCTCCACAAATTTGTAACTTGATTCATCAACAGCTAAGACACACAGAAAAACTACAGGAGGATGGCGGTCTCCACAAATTTGTGACTTGATTCATCAACAGCTAAGACACACAGAAAAACTACAGGAGGATGGCGGTCTCCACAAATTTGTGACTTGATTCATCAACAGCTAAGACACACAGAAAAACTACAGGAGGATGGCGGTCTCCACAAATTTGTGACTTGATTCATCAACAGCTAAGACACACAGAAAAACTACAGGAGGATGGCGGTCTCCACAAATTTGTGACTTGATTCATCAACAGCTAAGACACGCAGAAAAACTACAGGAGGATGGCGGTCTCCACAAATTTGTGACTTGATTCATCAACAGCTAAGACACGCAGAAAAACTACAGGAGGATGGCGGTCTCCACAAATTTGTGACTTGATTCATCAACAGCTAAGACACACAGAAAAACTACAGGAGGATGGCGGTCTCCACAAATTTGTGACTTGATTCATCAACAGCTAAGACACACAGAAAAACTACAGGAGGATGGCGGTCTCCACAAATTTGTGACTTGATTCATCAACAGCTAAGACACGCAGAAAAACTACAGGAGGATGGCGGTCTCCACAAATTTGTGACTTGATTCATCAACAGCTAAGACACGCAGAAAAACTACAGGAGGATGGCGGTCTCCACAAATTTGTGACTTGATTCATCAACAGCTAAGACACGCAGAAAAACTACAGGAGGATGGCGGTCTCCACAAATTTGTGACTTGATTCATCAACAGCTAAGACACACAGAAAAACTACAGGAGGATGGCGGTCTCCACAAATTTGTGACTTCTTTCTGACTGCAGATATACAAGTGAGTGGCTATTAATAAATCAGCTGACTCAAATGGAAACAAAACTAGATCCCACCCAGTGAGCCAGGCATGACAACTAGTGAACTAATAAGCACCATTTACAAATCATTGTCTTGTAATAATTCAACAAATCGCCAAATGCAATATGAAATAAAAAGATAGAAACAGACAACAACTGCCGAGGGCCTACCGCGAAACGAAAATGAAGTGTCTCCCGCTCTGTCGGTGGAATTTGCAAGTGCAACAGAATTTTCAATCAGAAAAAATTGCCAATTATGTCAAATTGTATGCTAAAAGTTTTGTGGTATATGCCCCTGGTATCATAATATTAAGACTTCTTTACTAAAATGTAACATGATTCAGATTCAGATTATTTTATTTCTCAATAGCATAACACAGTTTTCATTAAATACAAACAAAAATATGCATACATACTGAGATCATCAAGATTTTAAATGATTAAAAAGAGTAATGAAAAAAATAAAGAGTAAAAAAGGACTGGATTTGATCAAATTCCCATGAAGTTAATAAAATCAAGCGTTGAGTACATTGCGGAACCGTTGGCTCAAAAGCATTAATAAAGCCCTTGCATAAAAAAGGCTCTAAACAAGATATCAACAATTATAGACCTATTGCGCTGTTGCCCAATTTTTCTAAAATATTTGAAAAGGTTATATTGTGTCGAATAATGTCATTCTTTAAGAAAAATAGCATAATAAATGAAAACCAGCTAGGATTTCAAAAGGGGAAAAGTACAACATTAGCTATCTTCAATTTTTTGCAGCAGTTATGGGCAGATATACATAAAAAAACAGTGTCTATTGGACTTTTTATAGATCTTTCCAAGGCATTCGACTGTGTTTGTCACAAAATATTGTTAAGCCAGCTCGAACATGTCGGTATTAGAGGACCTGCATTAAAACTAATCCAGACTTATCTCACAGACAGAACTCAATCTGTAGTATTAGACACTTATGACAAAACGACAAAAACAATTACTAGACTACAGTCAAATTATGAACAATATTTGCAAGGTGTACCACAAGGCAATGTCCTGGGCCCATTATTATTTTTGGTATATGTAAACGAGTTTCCCTTGATAATTAACCACTCATGTGTTATGTTCGCTGACAATGCTACCGTATTTATATCTGAGGACAAGGTAAACTGCTCGAACATTAGTAATGAGTTATATAGTACACTTAGAATAATTATAAGCTGGTTATCATCTTTAAATTTAAAGGTAAATCTAGATAAAACAAAATTTGTACAATTTGTTAACTATAAACAGGTACCACAGCATCTCAACATAACTATTGACATCAAAATAATTGAACAAGTTCATAGTACTAACTTTTTGGGGGTTACTCTAGACAACAACCTTAACTGGAAGTTACATGTCGAGAAAATAAATAAAAAAAATCCTAAAAGTTGTTATGCAATATCAATACTAACCAATATAACATCTATTGAGGTTGCTAAACAAGCATATTATGGTTATGTTTATCGTGTACTGACCTACGGTATAATATTCTGGGGTAACTCCGTCAATGCTCAGTCCACATTTATTCATCAAAAAAAATTTTTGCGAATTATTTTTAAGGTTAGGAATAGAGACACTCTTAGATCCTTTTTTAAACACCACAAAATATTAACCGTGACGTGTATATTTATTCTAGAAATTTGTCTATTTGTCAAAGAACGCAAAGATATTTTTATTAAGAAATGTAACTCTAAGGGAAATTTACGATCCCAATATAGGTATGACTTGTGTACAGTGCGTCCTTATAGCTATATACTCAACAAAAGCACATATTTTACTGGGATTAAAATTTACAATAATTTACCTGAAAGTCTCATGTCGTTGGAAGGAGCACAATTTAAAAGGAAACTTAAGGACTGGCTGCTATGCAATTGTTTTTATGATTGAAACGAATATTTCTCGTAGGATAATTATTATTATTATTCACTTTGTTTTTATTATTATTTGAATTATTACATCACTGTTCCTTAATTCTTTCAGATTTTAACATAATATTATTGTACGTCCGAAATGGGCAAAATGTTGATTCTCATTATTTTATGGTATGTTATAACAATGTACACAGTTTTGACAATAAATAATTATTCTATTCTATTCTATTCTATTCTATTCTATTCTATACATTATTCAAAGTCAAAGTCAAAGTCAAAATATTCTTTATTCAAATAGGCCTAGCAACAAGCACTTTCGAATCGTCAGTTATAACATGTATTAACATATATATTAATTAATTATTTAGAGCAATTTATTGATGCTATTATTATTCTTCAAAATAAATATTGTTGTTGTAGACATGTCAAAGTAAGAAATTATTTTGTAGTAAAATTCACAATAGGATCGTCAAAAAATAAATAATAATAATAATAGAAAAATATATAAAAAATAGAAATCTAGACAGTTTCTAGAATAAAATCAAAATATCAAAAAAAAAGATCATATTAATATCTAACGCCATAATGATTAATTCATTAATATTTCAGTCACAATTAATCCCACGGTGTTTTATCATTCATGTAGTCATGTGTGCTATAATATGCTTTCGATATGAGTTGACGCTTTACATAATTTTTAAATTTATTAATAGATAATTCAGTTACATTTCTTGGAAGCTTATTATAAAACTTCACACCATTACCCATGAATGATTTTCTAATTTTCTGTAGGCGAGTGGTGGGCACCGCGAGTTTGTGTTTATTTCGAGTATTAATATTATGTATGTCACAGTTCTTCCTGAAATTTACAATGTTTTTATGTACATACACAATATTATCATAGATGTATTGACAATGCAATGTCATTACATTAATGTTCTTGAACTTATCTCTAAGTGAGTCTCTATGGTTCATTTTATATATTGCTCGAATAGCCCTCTTCTGCAGAACAAAAATGGTATTAATATCTGAAGCACTGCCCCATAGTAAAATACCATACGACATAATACTGTGGAAGTAACTAAAATATACTAATCGAGCTGTCTTCACGTCTGTCAGTTGGCGGATCTTGCTCACGGCAAAAGCTGCAGAACTCAGTCTATTCGAGAGATTAGCAATATGGGGACCCCATTGGAGTTTGGAATCTAATGTTAATCCAAGAAAAACTGTACTATCCACTAGTTCCAATTCCTCATCTTTCACAATGACACTTGTTTGATTGTGCTTAACGTTAGTCGTGACAAACTTGATACATTTGGTCTTTTTCTCATTTAACAATAAATTGTTGACATTGAACCAATTAACTACTTTAGAAATAGCATTGTTTATATCTATATTAGCTTGTTGCTGTCGTTTGACTTTGAATATAAGAGAGGTATCGTCTGCAAACAATACTATATCATGGTGGGTCTTTACGAGGTATGGCAAGTCATTTATGTAGATAAGGAATAGGAAAGGTCAAAGGTAAAACAAATAAAAAAAGAATATTTCAAAGAAAACCTTTTAAACTATTACACATTATTTCAAACTATTATAAATTATTTTCAACTATTATACATTATTATTTATAAACTCTTATGAAATATATTGTAAATTATAATCTTACAATATATTTCATAAGAGTTTATAAATAATTATTTGATTAAATTTTAATTTATATACCATTTAATTAGGTTTTTATCATGTTCACTAGCGCCACTCGTAAATAATTATGATTATTTTAATTTAACAATAGATATTTAAAAAAGTGGGCCACTACATACTGTCTTGCGATCTATTTGATATGAAAGGATGCTTATACTTAAATATAATTTGGTTTTTATATTACTGTATTTTGTACTTAACTTTTGAAAACATCAAAATAGTTTTTAAATGGGTTTTAAAATTATTAAAATTTATTTTGCAGTCTTGGGAAGAGTCGCACGACGCCATCGGAGTGTTCTGTGACCTTTCCAAGGCTTTTGATTGTGTAGATCATGGTACTTTAATTTGTAAACTTAAGTTTTATGGCATCAGAGGGCACGCATTAGATCTCATGAAGTCATACTTAACACAGAGAAATCAAAAGGTAGCGATAAATAAAGCCATTTCGTCAGAGACAGTGGTAGAGATGGGAGTACCTCAGGGGTCTATTCTAGGTCCGTTCCTGTTCCTTGTTTATGTAAATGATCTGCCATATATGGTAAGCCGAAGATCAGGCATTGTAATGTTCGCAGACGACACCTCATTACTGTTCAAGGTAAATAGGAGAGATACTGAACTCATTGAACCAAATAATACCCTCTCCATGATATCTGACTGGTTTGCTGCCAATAACTTAGTATTGAACCCGAAAAAAACGAAATGTATTAAATTCTCTCTTGCGAACTCATCAAACAGAAACTTATATACAAATATTAGACTTAATGGTCAAACATTAGAATTTGTTACTTCTACTGTATTCTTAGGTATTACATTGGACTCAAAATTGCAGTGGGGTTCCCATATAACAGCGATAGGAAGTAGGTTGAGCTCTGCTGCATTTGCAGTCAGGAGAATAAGGCAGCTTACCAATGTGGCAATGGCACGGTTAGTTTACTTTGCTTATTTTAATAGTATAATTACTTATGGTCTTATCTTATGGGGATCAGCTGCAGATATTGAAACTGTTTTTATTTTGCAAAAAAGGGCTATCCGAGCAATTTATAACTTGGGGTCACGTGAGTCATTAAGAGAATTTTTCAAAGAAATAGATATTCTAACCCTGCCGTCCCTATATATATTTGAAATAATAATGTATGTTAGGAAGAATTTGGGCAATTTTCCAACGAACGCTGATAAACCAATAGCCACGAGAAATACTGGGAAACTGAAAGTAACCTTCTATAGACTAGTAAAGGCGAAAAAGTCGTTCTTGGGAAATTGTATCAAATTCTACAATAAAATTCCTAAACACATTACTGAACTTAGTAATTCTAAATTCAAATCTGTAGTAAAACAAACACTTATTTCAAAAGCATATTATAAGATAAACGATTACATCATGGATAGGGATGTTTGGCAGTGATAGCGTCCTGCACGGGTAATCTATCGCGAAAATATGTTTTCTACTGTAGCATTGTTATTTCAGTTATTTTGTAGTAGCTGACACTGTAATTTATATTTAACTATACAATGTATATTGTTTTGAAAAAATGACACCTCGCCGAGTTTCTTACGCCGGTTCTTCTCGTGGCAGAGGTTTATTTTTCCGAACCGGTGGTAGTTTATTGACGTTCATAGGTGCATGTAATATGCCTAATTTGAAGAATAAACTACTTTTACTTTTTTTACTTTTTTTTTTTTATGGTCGAGTTTTACTCTCTGTCTTTCCCTTCGATTACAAGGAAATAAAACAAGGATTTGTGAAAATTTAATAAATTTTTAAAATGTAATTGAAATTATTTGTCTATGTGACATTATCTCCATTGTTTGCTTAGTTTGGGTTTGATTGTGAAAGATTTTCCACAAATGTTTTCTATTTATTTATTTTACCATACCATTGTGCATAGTTTCTGCATTATATAGATAAACAAATCTGGTTAGTTTGTATGAACCTTGTACCAGTGTTGGATCTTAAAATTTAATGATAACTACAAATATAACGGAATAAATATGATTCGGAACTTTGATGCAAATGAAAGATGGAATAGAAGTAAATTCTTCCTTTGAAAAGATAAAAACTACCATGTCTACCATCGCATACCATACATCCTATAATCATCTTTCATTAAATCATTTAAAATCAAAATCAAAATCAAAATCAAAATCAAAAATTTTTATTGCTCTCTTAATGTGACATAATATTACAAAGAAGTAATAAAATGGACCCCGTAAGGGCACAGCAATACTAACTTATATCTAATTATATTATTAATAAACAAGATATAGGTAGAACTTAAAAATATTACATTTTGTATACAAATCCCTCGCTTAAATTACAGACAGGATGGTAAACTGAAAAATGAACACTATGTTTTTTTACTCACATTATCAAAAAATTCCTGTAGCGTGTAAAAGCTTCTTTGCACTAAATATGTACTTAATGATTTTTTGAATAGGTGAGTTTGCTCTATAGATTTTATAGTTAGTGGTATTTTATTATATATTTTTATACACATCATATGTGGACCAGAGTGATATATTTTTAAGCTAGATGTAGGAAGGGCAAGGTTGTTGTTATGTCGTAGATTTAAAGGTTTTACGTGACGGTCTTTTGCTTGTAAGAAAAAATGATTATGGGTTTTGACAAAGGTACATGCTTCTAGGATATATAAAGATGTAAGTGTTAGAATGCCAAGTTTTTTAAAATGAGGCCTGCAACTTTGAGTTCGTTTTATATTAACTAGGATTCGGATGCATTTTTTTTGTAAAATAAAAAGGTCATTCGCATTTGTACTGTTGCCCCAAAGCAGTATGCCATATCGTAATATAGAGTGAGCATAAGCATAATAAGCGGATGTAGCGGTTTTTAAATCTGTTGTCTTTTTTAGTTCGTACAAGGCATATGAGAAGCTGGATAATTTTGAGCTTATTTTTTTAATGTGGTCCTTCCAATTAATATGTGTGTCGATATTTAGTCCTAGCAACGAAAAGGTGTCAATGCATTCTAATTTGGTTGTATTAAAGGAATAGTTTATATTTAAAGGTTGTTTTTGGTAAGGTCTGAACTGCATTAATTTAGTTTTAGTATAGTTTAATTCTAAGTTATGGTCAGTTAACCAGGAATCTAATTTGTGTAGGGTGTTGTCAAGATTGAGCTTTAAATCAGTTTCGTTTGAGCACGGAAAAACTACGGAAATATCATCTGCGAATAGAACGCTTGGAGTTTCTAATATATTAGGCAAATCATTAATATATATAATAAATAGTAAACAGCCTAACACACTTCCTTGTGGAATTGATCCAGTCACGTCAGCTTTATTTGATTGTATGTATAAATAATAAATAAATACATAAATAATCTTCATTAGGCTTAACACAATAACATTAGGGTTACCTACTGAAGAAATAAAGTAAATTAGATTTCTGTCAACTCACTCCAAGCAGTAAATGATCCACACAGGTGACTCAACCCTCTTTTCACACATTTCGAAATATAATAACTTTTACTGAACTGCACACCACCTCACTCTCAATGACATCACCTACTACTAATCTACCATCTTCACAACACAGTTTTAACCTCCAAACGTCGTGTACACTGATAAAATCTTGCCAATCCAATTTAGCCGCGACTATCACCACTGCAGCCATCATAAAGCAGCATTTCGTATGACGAAACCATAAGCTATTTACAGTATCTGACATATACATTCGACCGAACGCGCAAAAACGGCTCAAAAACCACAAAATTGCATTTTAATTGTTATTGTTACGGCTTAGAATCATCGAGTTAAAATCTAGAGAGATAATTGTGATGGTTTTAAGAGATACGGATGATTTAGTGACGAGATATAGTGGAGGAAAATAACGTGTTTTGAAACCGACATTACGTGAGCACTGTTTGCGTTAGAGCATTGAAATTAAGTGATTACAGCGCTGTAGTTATCCGAGTTTCTATTGATTGATAGATATAACGCCTTAAATTCTAAAATTGGGAGAAAATAAGACAAATATTACTTACGGTGCATTGACGTTACTTTCGTCAATACTTGCAGTTTTAAACCCTTTACAACACAATAATCAACTATTTATTAGCACAGGGCACTTCCTACAATTCACAACGACACGTCACAATCACTAAATAATCGTTTATTTGGCGAATTTTATAGTAAATTAGCTAGTTTTCGTCGTAAGCACTACTCTCTGTAGTTTTGACGTTCAGCTAGTCAGCCATTTTTCTTTCGGGACAACAAAAGCAAA